>OX579679.1:39652798-40938962 GCA_951230905.1 Cheilosia variabilis | reverse complement strand
TCTACATTCCACAACAAGATGGCGGCAATCTATTTTTCCGTCTGTCATTCTTCCTTTTTTGACTTCTTCTGAATTATATATATATTGTAATAAAACTTCTTTCCTTTTTAAATCGAAGGTAATCGCTTTTATTCCCGTGCGCAACTCATTAGTTAGGGCACCAAATAATGGAACAATATTCAAGAAAAGGACGAACAAGGGACATATAAACAGATTTAAGAGCATAAGGACTAGAAAATACGGCACATGATCGTTTGAGGAATCCAAGCATAGAGTTAGCTTTAGCAACAATATAGTCAATATTCGGGTGTTGAACAAAAGAAAATAACGCAAATTTATTTCTTGCGACTATACTGTTTTAAAAGAAACGCTTGAAATTTCCGCAATAAAACAACCGCTTTCCAACGTTATAAAAATGTTCTATATTTATTATTAAAAATGCAGTTTTTATATACAAATTTTACTTTGTTTACAAAAATGAGTTTTGACAGATTTAACTTGACATAATTCCCCTTTGGGAAATTTCTGTATGAGTGGGTGCGTTTGGTGCACATGCACTAGTTGACACAGGTTGTCGTCAACATTCTCCCCAAACGATGAACAAAGTTCTTAGTTCGCTGCTACGCGCCCCTTCTTTCTTCTGCTTCTCCTTATCATCATGCTGGTGACCAAAATTGCTGTCACTGATCTGCCTGCTGTTAAATTGTATATAGGATGCATGTGTTTGGTACATAAAAAGAAACAACAGATTATTGTATTTGTTTGATACGAGGCTGACAACAAAAATAGTAACAGACGGCACTATTATAGAACACATAAACAACAATAACAATTGCAGTCCAGCGGACAAGCTCACACACGATCCCGTTCATATGCGATCGTATGCAAAGTTGTTTGCTTGATTTGCATTGAAACACTTTCTCCCGCTGATAATTGCCAACATAAGCACTGTGTGCTGCTTGCACATTGTGCGTTGTTTTTGTTGTTGCGATGACGAAGGCGAACACGAAGTCGATATCCAATGAGCTTGTGATGTGCTTTTTGTCCAAGGCTGAGGTTAGCTCGTCGGATCGCCAAGGTCCTTCCCAAAGAAACACGAACTCTGGGTTTGAGGAGTTTCTTACAATCTTTATTTAAACAGAACTATACAATAGACAATAATTTATTCTTAGTGTTGATACGGCTATACTGGTCCTGGTCGTCTGGTGCGGGCGGCGGCTTGGTCTTCTTCGGCGGCTCGGGTGGGCATGGGATAGCCCCGGCGGTCTACGGGATAGTTTTGCGACAATCCCGTCGGTCCACAGGTCCGACTTGCGACAGTCCTGGCACTCGAGGTCCATCTTGCGACAGTCCCGGCAATCTACAGGTCCGTCTTGCGACAGTCCTGGCACTCAAGGTCCGTCTTGCGACAGTCCCGGCAATCTACAGGTCCGTCTTGCGACAGTCCTGGCACTCGAGGTCCGTCTTGCGACAGTCCAGGCAATCTACAGGTCCGTCTTGCGACAGTCCTGGCACTCGAGGTCCGTCTTGCGACAGTCCCGGCAATCTACAGGTCCGTCTTGCGACAGTCCTGGCACTCAAGGTCCGTCTTGCGACAGTCCCGGCAATCTACAGGTCCGTCTTGCGACAGTCCTGGCACTCGAGGTCCGTCTTGCGACAGTCCCGGCAATCTACAGGTCCGTCTTGCGACAGTCCCGGCAATCTATAGGTCCGTCTTGCGACAGTCCCGGCACTCGAGGTCCGTCTTGCGACAGTCCCGGCAATCTACAGGTCCGTCTTGCGACAGTCCTGGCACTCAAGGTCCGTCTTGCGACAGTCCCGGCAAATATGCTAGCTTCCTAGCACCCCAAAAAAATGGCGAATAGTATTTAACTATTTCGCGGAACAAACTCAGCGGTACATGGGATTGGTACGGTCAACGGTCTGAATTTTGGCTCGATTTGTCTGTCATTCCACTGGCGTCTTATGATATTCATGAGGCCAAGTCGTTGTGAATTCTATTCACGAGTGCAAAAAAACTATTTTGCCTTGAAATGTGTACCACCGCCTATTGCCAATCTGCTGTTAGAGCGAGAACATGTATAGCGAACGGCGGCTGTGTGCATGGGTGTGCATTGTGCGTAGTGCACGAGCATTGCATTGCAAAGCGAAACGTATTGTCGTCTGAGTTGTTAGTGGCGAGAATACGCCTAGTTGGTTGGGCATGGTGAAGGGTGCGCGTTGTTGTAACGATTGCTTCGTTACAAGCTGTTGTTGGCGTGGAGATGGTGACAATGAAAGCTCTCTTGATGCTGTTGTTGTTGCTAGGTTCTTCTTCATACGGTCGGGCGTTTGAGTTTCGGTGGTGCGTAAATTAATTATTAGATTTAACAATTTATTATAAATAGTAGGGCTTAAAAATGTGTTTTCGTGTGTGTTCCAGTATATTGCAGGTGAGTTAAATTAAAATTATATTAATTAAATGTGAATTCAGTGTTGGTTTTGTTTCAAATTTTCGTTGGCGTCCATCGGCGAAGTGCATGTGTGTGTGTATTGGGTGAATGGAGTTTGCACTAGCGATGGTGCTTTGAAAGTGTGATTTCATTGAGTAATGAATTGAATAAATGCGTAAGAGCGAGTGAGTTTTTTTTTTTTTTTTTTTTGGATGCGCCAACGGATGTGGTAATCTTCTAAAGATGCGGTAGCCCGTGCTACCAACATGCACGATTCGCAAACCCGAGTAATCGATGCCGGGAATACGCCTACGTACTAATCCACACCCCACACACTTCAACCACTCTCCCCGCGGGACTGCCGTTAGGTATTACTTCGCGGGGTTGGTTAGCCTTCAAGCTATTCGTGTTGTGTCACCTGCTTCTGGTGTTTCTGCGGTCTCTGAGGCTTCTGCTGTGGCTTTTCTTAGCCTTTCTATTCTCCGTAGCTCATTTTGTAGGATGGTTATAAAATTGCATAATTCCGCCCAATTCTCTTGAGACTGCAACATATGGTCGATGATTAGTGACGGGCTGGGCAGAGTATTTCTCCATGCCATGAAGCGTGGGCAATAAAATACTGCGTGCTCCGTGTCTTCATCTTTGTTTACGCATTCGGGGCAAGATGGTGAGCTGTCGTGCCCAAAACGGTGCAGATACTTGCGATAACCACCGTGGCCGGACAGGAACTGTGTAAGGTTATAGTTACAGTCTCCATGGTTACGTTTTATCCATTCCTTGATTGTCGGTATAAGTTTGTATGTCCATCTGCCTTTCGTTGTGCTATTCCAGCGAGCTTGCCACATAGCTATTGACGCTGCCTTTTCTTCGGTTTTAATCCTCTTGATTTCACTGGCATCGTATTGGTTTAAGGCTCTTTTGTTATATATCCTCAACATTTCGTCTGCAAGAATGTCGACGGGGACCATTCCAGCTATAACAAAGGCGGCCTCATCCGATATGGTTCGGAAGCCGCTGATTGTCCGTAGCGCGCAGAGCCTGTATGTTGATAATAGTCTCCTTTTGGTCTCCTTCGTCCTCAGTGCCTGCGCCCAGACTGGGGCTGCATACAGCAGAACTGATGTAACAACTCTGGAAAGTAGGATCCTTCTTGCGTATCCAGGTCCACCAATGTTAGGCATTATGCGCGAGAGAGCTCCCTGCATTTGCGATGCTTTCTTGGCTAAATATTCCACGTGTGTTTTGAACCGTAGTCTATTGTCCAGCATTACTCCAAGGTATTTAACCGCTTCTTTGGACTTGATTATTTGGTTACCAACCTGGAAGTTGGCAAACTCTACAGTTTTTCGGCTGGTTATGAGGACAGCTTCTGTTTTATGATCAGCTAGTTCCAGGCTGGCGGTTGATAGCCACTCCTTTACCCGGGCAATTGCTTCGTTTGTAACGGATTCAATGGTACGAATCTGTTTACCTACTGTCACAACGGCGATGTCATCGGCGAATCCAATTATCGTCACTCCCTCAGGCAGCACCAACCGTAAGACTCCGTCGTACATGATGTTCCACAATAACGGCCCCAAGACCGATCCCTGTGGAACTCCGGCAGTGACTTTGTAGTATTTTTCACCTTCATCTGTATTATATCTTAACTTCCTGTTGTTGAAGTAGCTCGTCATTATACGTAGCAAGTAGTACGGTGTATCCATCCTAGCGAGGGATCTTCTAATGAAAGACCAGTTCGCGGAGTTAAAAGCATTTTTAACGTCCAATGTTACTACTGCACAGTACTCCTTTGTCCCATAGAGCCATCTTTCCCCTTCGATGGCGCCTTTTGCAATATCAACTACTGCTCGTATGGCATCAACAGTGGATCTCCTTTTTCTAAAACCAAATTGGTAATCTGAAAGGGCCCCTTTTTCGTCTGCCACTGCGAGTAATCTATTGTAGATTATCTTCTCGAGGATCTTTCCCATGGTGTCCAATAGGCATATTGGGCGATAGGACGATGGTTCTCCTGGAGGCTTCTTTCCTTTTGGTAGCAGGACCAAGTGTTGCATTTTCCACTTTTCGGGAAACGTTCCTTTTTCGAGGCACTTCTGCATCGTCATCATAAACAGGTCTGGCCTCTTTTTTATAGCCGCTTTTATTGCCTTGTTTGGGATGCCGTCGGGTCCGGGGGCCTTGTTGTCGCCAATCTTGCTGCATGCCTCGAGCAGCTCCTCCTGGGTGATTAGTGGAATGTCATCTGTACTGACTTCTCTCACGATATTGCACATAGTAGTTGGTACTTGGGGAAAGAGATGCTCTACTATGGATTTCAGTATTATTGGACACGTTATTGGAGGAGTTCTGTAGCCCCTCAGTTTGGTCATCACCATTCTGTATGCCGAACCCCATGGGTTAATGTCGGCCTCCTCACAAAGACGTTTAAAACACGTGGTTTTGCTCTCCTTAATAGTTCTATTTAGTGTGCAGGCATTGTTGGAAGTCTGGTCTTCTTCTTGAACGCTGAACCTTGCGTCGAGCTTGCAGACATTTTTTCCGAAGTGTCTTTATTTCCTCATTCCACCAGTAACATGGCGGTGCCTTCCTGCTGTTTGTTCTTCTGGGCATGGATGCATCGCACGCGGTGGTGATGGTGTTTGTGAGGCGATGTGCGAGGGTCTCCGCTGTTCCATTTCGCGTTAGGTTGCCGTTCAACATCTCTTCGAATGTTTCCTTATCGAATTTTCTGTCGTTCCATTTTGGGCCCGTAAGTTTAGGGGGTACGACTGGTTTCATCCCTCTTATTTCCATTATTATCATTTGGTGGTCGCTGTGTGAGTATTCTTCACTGACTCTCCACTTTATGGTTCTCAGGATAGAACTACTCACAAGGGTGATGTCAATGATAGAGCCTATCCCAGCCTTCCTGTACGTATTTGCTCGACCCTTGTTGGCGATACTTGTCGATAGGGGAGCGAATGTTTCCAGTAGGGCCTGTCCTCTGGTATTCGTGAGTCTGCTGCCCCATTCCGTAGCCCACGCATTAAAGTCGCCACCTATGACCACTGGGGTTCTCCGAAGAGCGTCTGAGGTTAGATTGTCCAGCATTTGTTGGTATTCATTGGACGTTAAGCTGGGTCGGGCATAGCAACTGTAGAAATGGATCCCGTTTATTTTCGCCCGAACGAAGCCTTCTGTTTGATCGCTTGTGTCTTCGAAAGCATAGCGTCCACATATCCAAATGGCCGCCTGTTTTGCTTTGTCGCAGATCCAGTTATTGTTCCCGTCGGGACACTTATATGGTTCACTAATCATTATGACGTCCGCCCTTTCGTCCTTGGCCGTTTGTGCTAGGATGTCCTGGGCTACTCTACAGTGGTTGAGGTTTATCTGTAGTATCTTCATGGTCTCTTGCTAGTGATAGCTCTCCGAAAAACCGGGCATTTGTTACTGCCAGCTGCATGCTTCGCGTCATCTGGATTGTCTCTCTTGCAGATCATACAGAATGGTTCCTTGTCACAGTTCTTTGCTATATGGCCTTCTGTCCCACATCTCCTACATAGTTTGGAGCGGTCTTCTTCGTTTTTGCATTGCCGGGCTAGGTGGCCAAACTCTAGACATTTGAAGCATTTTTTTAGCAGGGTCCGTTCGCGTATGCGACAGTTTACCCAGCCGATTTTAACCTTTCCGGCTTTTAAGAGTTTTCCTGCGTCTTCTGAGGGGAGGCTGATTGTTGCTGTTTGAGTTCCTCCGTAACCCTTTCGCAGGGACAAGACGTCTGCTGGTAAAACTGTCACTTCGAGCTGGGCTTTGATGGCATCGGCTATGTCGTCTACAGCAGTGACCTCATCGATGTCTTTAATCTCAAGGACAGAGTGGTGTGTAAGTGACCTTACATTCGCCTGGTCAGCTAAGGTTTCACTAAGGAATCCTTTGAACTCAGAGGTCTTAATCCCCGTCTCCTTGAGTTGTATAAGGAGGTCTCCCTTTTGTGTCCTCCTAATTCTTGACACCGCCTTTCCCACTATTTCCAATTTTGGGTCTGCCTTTACCTTTTTTAGGATCTCCGCGTATGAGAGGGTCCCCGTCGCTTTGATGACGATAGCGTCAGGCCTAGGTTTTTTGTCCTCTATCTGCTTCTTTTTGGCGACCTTCTTTCTTGAGGCATTCTGCCACTCTTCATCTCCTTTCGTCTGCTTCTTATCAATGCCTGCATTTTTCTTTTGATTGGGCCTGGTCACTGGAGTCTCAACTCCGGTTTTCCCATCTTTCTCCTTGGTTGTTTTCACAGGTGGGGGTTTTTGTTTCCGTTTCTGCTCCGGGTATCTTTTGGCTGCAACGATGTTTTCAGCATTAACTTGTCTCCTTTTTGGTTCCGGTAGTACGTTGTCTGCAGAACCATTTGGTAAGTTATGCTGCTTCCGTTTAGGCTCCGGGGATTCGTCTTCTGCAACCTGTCTCTTCTTGGGCTCTGTTGTTGCCTTTAGCCATGGTGAAGTTTGCGAGGAATTGTTCTGACGAATCACTTTCTTTGCTTTCTCGTCATGCAATTGAATCGCCGAGAGTTCGTAAAGAGCTCTGATGCTTTCAATAGCATCTCTCATCGGTTGGTGGATCGAGCGTCTTTTGCCATCTTCCATCATTTCTATCAGCCATCTTATTTGCTCACCTAGCTTGTGAAAGTCTGATTGCTGGACGGTTGATTCGGCCGCCCTTGTTCGTACTGTGGGTGACTCGCGTCGTTCGGTACTTCTTTGTGGTACTGGTGACCTCAGCATTCTTGATCCTCCCTGAAAGGGGATTTTCAATGGTCTCCTCTATTAGTCCTCCGGTGTTTTGGAGCGAGTGAGTGGACTGTATTAACTGTGTGTGTGAATGTTTGTGTTGAAAAATATTTTGAGTGATTAATTCTGATTTGAGTATGGAGAATTGTTTAGTATGATGACAGTGGTGCGAAAAGTTTTCTTCTGTCGATGAAAAATTTATTTTAAGTGTTTATCATTTATTGTTTTTATTATTGTTTATTTAAATCATATTATTTTTCGTGGGTTTTGTGTGTGTGTGTGTGTGTTTGCTGTTGGGAAGCAATTATATATTTTATTTAATATTATTTTTGTTGAAGTGTTGATGAATGTTTGAATATTTATATATAGCTGTGTAGAATTTGTATTGTAGATGAAGTATAATTAATCGGTTTGATTCTAAATCGCATTTTCCGTAGCATGTGGTTCGTTCATTGGTAATGGACAAAGCTTAGTTATAGGTCGTTTAAAAATTCCTTGTTGTGTTTTAATTTTTACGACGCGTGTTATGTTGTCTGTTCCTGGGTAGGTTTCCGTGATGCGGCCTAGACTCCATTTCGTGGGGGGAAGTCGTTCGTCTTTCTCAAGAACAAGGTCTCCTATTTTGAGTTGTGTCTTTTCCTTAAGCCATTTCGGGCGTTGCTGCAGGCGAGTTAAATATTCTGCCCGCCATTGCTTCCAGAATGTTTGTAGATGCGCTTGCACTGCCTTCCATCTGTCGATGTGTCCTTGTTTGCCTATGGACATGTCTGGTTCTGGTATGGTGAAAAGTGTTTCGCCTATAAGGAAGTGTGCTGGAGTTAGCGGTTGGAAGTCATCGGAGTTTTCGGTTAAAGGACACAGAGGTCTCGAATTTAAACACGCTTCGATCTGCGTCAAAAGCGTGGCGAGCTCTTCAAACGTGAGTGTACCGTTTCCGACAATCCGTCTTAGGTGGTGCTTTACACTCTTCACCTCTGCTTCCCACAATCCTCCGAAGTGCGGAGAAGCGGGGGGAATGAAGTTCCACTTCGTTCCGTCTGCAACCTCCTTCCAGTCGTAAATCGCGCTTTTCATAAGGCGACGCAGTTCTGCATCGGCTCCCACGAAGTTGGTGCCACAGTCGCTGTAGATTTGACCACAGACTCCCCGTCGTGCAGTAAATCTTTTGAATGCCGCTAGAAAAGCTTGCGTTGTTAGGTCACTTACCGCTTCTAAGTGGATAGCTTTGGTGGCCAAACAAATAAAAACAGCGATGTACCCTTTGTGACATTTGGACCCACGACCCTTCCAGGCTCGAATATTGATAGGTCCAGCATAATCAATACCTGTGTGGGAAAAGGGTCTTGATACTGTCACTCGGGGTGCGGGTAGCTCTCCCATTAGCTGTTGTGCTGTTTGATTTCGAAACCTGTAGCATGTAGTACAATTATTGATGAGTTTCTTTACAGCTCTCTTGATCTGGAAAACCCAATATTTTTGGCGTATGAGGGTTATCATCAGCTGAATTACACCGTGCAGTGATTTTAAGTGAGAGTCGCGAATGATCAACTGCGTGAGATGGTGTCTGGGTTCCAAAATGATTGGGTGCTGTTGGTCATAAGGAATGTTTGCATTCCTGAGCCTTCCACCGACGCGAATAATTCCTTCACCATCAACGAATGGATTTAATGACCCCATTCCTTTGGAGTTCGTGCCTTTGGCGAACATTTCCTGCTGAGCAGAGCGTGCATCTATTTTTGCACTGTTGTCCAGCTCTTTGGGAGAAAGTGTTCCAAAGTGGCGGTTTAAGTGGTTGGTCCTTGCGTTATTAAAGAAACGTAGGCACCAGGCTGCTATTCTGATAAGTCTACTGAAGTTAGATGTACGATGAATTAATGGGGTGAGTACATTTGCTATGATTCCCGAACAGTGAACTTGAACCTTCCTTTTGCCTTCTTTCGTAGAGAGACTTGTTGGCTGCGTAGGCAAATTGAAAGTCCACGATGAACGCAAAAAATCCGGGCCGTTCCACCACAGTGTGTCGCCCAACAAGGCCGATGGCAGCACCCCTCTGGATGCTAGGTCAGCAGGATTGAGATGTGTTGGGATATGTTTCCATACATGAATGTCCGTGAGTCGTTGGATCTCTCCTACTCGATTCCTGACGAATGTTTCCCATCTTGATGCCGGTGCAAGAATCCAAGCCAGTGTTATGGGGTTGAGTCGGTCCAGGCGTGAATGGTACAGCTCGAGTGTATGTGCTACGTAGTGTAGCAGTTTAGCCAACGTTACAGCACCGCAGAGCTCTAGACGTGGCAGACTAACTGGCTGTACTGGTGCGACCTTAGACTTTGACATCACGAGGTGCATATGTACTTTACCCTGGCTATCTTCTGCTCGAAGATAAACTGATGCTCCGTATGCCTTCTCAGACGCATCGCTAAAGCCGTGCAACTCGAAACGGTTCTTCTTGCCGACTGTTTGAACCCACCTTGGAATTCGAATGTTGTTAATGGCTGGTAAATCGTTGTATAAGCTGGTCCATCCTTCAAGCATTGTGTTTTCGATTGGATCATCCCAAGATAGTTTCTGGATCCAAAGAAGCTGCATGATGATTTTTGCCTTCAAAATACAAGGAGATATCCAGCCCATTGGGTCAAACAGCCGAGCAATTGTTGACAGTATGAACCGTTTTGTTGGCTGTGGGCGATCTGGAGGCGTGAAGCGAAAACAGAAGCTGTCAGCGTTGGGAAGCCAATGAATACCCAACGTTTTGATTCGGTCTGATCCTTCCGACGGAACTGCCAAATATGTCTCTCGATCATGGATTGGTATGTCCATAAGAAGCTCTTCTGCGTTTGACATCCATTTCCGTAAGTTGAAACCTGCCTTTTCTAAGACAGACTTAATCTCGTTCTTCTTACTTTCAGCTTCTTGAATGGAATCTGCACCAGAAAAAAGATCGTCGACATACATTTCCGTTCGGATCATCTTGGCAGCTCTTGGATATTCACTTTCAGCCGCTTTCGCTGTTTCCATCAGTGTCCGAATTGCGAGGTAAGGAGCTGAAGCCGTACCGAACGTTACCGTTTTAAGGCGAAAGACCTTCAATGGGTCCGCTGGACGATTGCGCCAAAAAATAAGTTGGTAGTTTGAGTCTAACTCCGTAACCCATATCTGGCGGTACATTTTTTCAATGTCCGCAGAAAAAGAAAAACGGTACAGTCTCCAACGTAGAGTGATATCAGTGACATTGTGTTGTAAAGAAGGGCCAGTCATCAGATGGTCATTTAAAGAGGATCCATCGGATGTCCTGTACGATGCATCAAACACAACTCTGAGTTTGGTGGTGGAGCTCGTGTCTTTCACGACGGCATGATGTGGAAGAAAGTAGTGGCCTCTGTTGGATATGTCGTCTTCGTCAACTTCACTCATGTGACCCAGCTTCAAATACTCCTCAATACAAGAAGCGTATTGGTCGTGTAATTGTTGATCAGCTGCTAGACGTCCCTCCAGGGACCTGAAACGTTGAAGAGCTCCTTCGCGTGATCTACCTAGAACGGGATGAACATTTTCTTTGAATGGTAGTGCAACTTAATAGCGTCCATCTACCATACGCTTAATGTGATGCAAAAAATGTTCTTCACAAGCAGTATCTTCAGTGGTTTCGTGGCGTGCGAATGGAGTTTCTTCAAGTTCCCAGAATCTTCGAAGTTGTGTGTCGACATCGGATGTTTGGAAGAAAACCTTAATGGATCTAGGAGCAACTGGTGATCTGCCAAACAAAATCCATCCCAGTCTGGTGTTCTGAGCAACAGGAACGGTTTTATCTGGATGACGTGACATCTCCGGCAACACAATGTCAGCTAACACGTCGCTGCCTAACAAAAGATCGATTTTAGCTGGCTTATAAAAAGATGGATCCGCTAATTGTAAACCGGTGAGGTGCCTCCAATCCCCAACGGAGAGGAATTGGGTTGGAAGATGCCCAGACAGTGACTGAAAGATTAACGCCTGCGTGGTTGTTTCAAAGGCTGTGTGATACGACGCAAACGTAATGTCTACAACCTTTTTACAAGTGCCACTGCTGACCAAACCCAACCCTGACACCTCGACATCAGTAGGTTTTGATTTTAAGCGGAGAAGTTGCACGGCGGACTCCGTAACAAAAGAAGCTTCAGATCCAGAATCAAGCAATGCCCGGAGTGGTATGCTATTTCCGGATGACGTCTTTACCTTCACAATTGCTGTAGCGAGTAAAACCTGTGTGTTGGCATCATGTGTTGAGTGATGGTTTCTCACGCCGGAACTGGTTGAAGGCTGCTCTTCGATGGATGGATGGAAAGCTGGAGTTTCGCTGTTAAAAGTTGAGGTAATATATGTTTGTGTTGGATGTGGTTGTTGGATATTTTGAGTGTTGGGTGGAAATGAATGTGAAAATTGATTTGTGTTGTTTGTATTATAAGAATTAGAACTGTATGGGTTATTGCGAGTAGTGGAAGGGTTGTTAGAAGGGTGTAACTGCGGGTGTGAGCTTTGTAAATGAGAAGCGTTATTTGTACTATTGTGTAAGAGTGAATGATGTGGCTGTTGACAATAATAGCATCTACGTGTACTTGGACATTGTTGTGACGAATGACTATACGCTAAACAATTAATACATAGACCTAATTTATTCACATTTTGATATTTATCAGAAATGCTCATTTTTAGAAATTTGTTACATTTCCTGATAGCATGCTGACCTTTGTTGCAAAGCTTGCAAGTGAACTTCGAGGTGGTTTGTTGAGCATGGAACGAATTTCGCTGTGATGCCTTTTTTGATGGATCTACCGATAAACGAGCCTGTTGATAGCTTACCGCTTCCAGAGTACGGAATCTAGTCTCGAGGAATTGGGTAAATTCCGCGAAAGTGGGTAGCTCCTTGCTGTCTGCTTTGGATCCCAATTTTTCTTCCCAAAGCTGCTGCGTTTTCGAAGGAAGTTTTTGCAAGAGAATGTAAACTAGCACCACGTCCCAGTATTGAACGGGCACATTCAAGTTTTCCAAACTGTGCACCACTTCTGTTGCCGTGTCTAACAGCTCTTTGAGGGATTCAGCTCGCTCCTGGGTTAATGTTGTCAAATTAAACAAACACTTGAGTTGGGTGTTCACCAAAAACCGCTTATGGTCATACCTATCTTGAAGAATAGCCCATGCCTTTGTGTAGTTGCCATTAGCAATACACAAATGAGCCAAAAGTTTCTCGGCTTCTCCAGATACACTTGTTTTAAGATAGTGCATCTTTTGGATTTCCGACAGCGATGAATTATTGTGAACAAGTGACACAAATAAATCGTGGAACCTTCGCCAAGACTCAAAGCTCCCTGAGAAAACTGGAACCGGAATGTTTTTCAGCCTTATATCATTATTGGAAACTGGTTTTATGTTGCTTGAATCCATGTCCTTGGCATCCTTCTTGACGTCGTCCATCATTTTCAACTTGTCGATTGCGTCGATCGCCCCGGTAATCAAGGTATGTTTCCCGAATTTCTTCAAAAACATTCTCGATTTCAGTGTCTTCTTCATCATCCTCCAGCGCACCAATGAACTTTTCATAAATTTCAGACGCCGACTCCATCGTTTGCTCTAAAACAGTCAAGCGGCCTGACAAAGAATTCGCCGTACGTTTAGAACCCTTTTTGGAGTAATTTACGACGTCCCTTTTGAGTTGGGTAAGTACTCGACATAATTTCGTAGGTTTCATATTCGATTTTACCACTGTTTAATACGTAAATGCCACACAAAGTAAAATAAAAATCACTTACTTGTGAAATTTTGATTATTCCAGATGAAAGTCCAAAGTCCACCAGATCGTAATTGCAGTCCAAGTCCGTGTTGCAGTCCAAGTCCAAGTTGCAGTTCACAGTTTTTTCCAAATGGTGATGAAAGTTAAAATTCCCAAAATCCAGATATGGCGAACACACAGCACACAATTTAATTATATTAGCGATGCACACAAATCGCATAAAACTCAATTTGAATAAAATTAATCGCAAGCAAAACTAAATCCGGGTTGATAGGACCAAAATGTTCGGGTGTTGAACAAAAGAAAATAACGCAAATTTATTTCTTGCGACTATACTGTTTTAAAAGAAACGCTTGAAATTTCCGCAATAAAACAACCGCTTTCCAACGTTATAAAAATGTTCTATATTATATTATTAAAAATGCAGTTTTTATATACAAATTTTACTTTGTTTACAAAAATGAGTTTTGACAGATTTAACTTGACATAATTCCCCTTTGGGAAATTTCTGTATGAGTGGGTGCGTTTGGTGCACATGCACTTGTTGACACAGGTTGTCGTCAACAGTCAATGTGACGTGAAAATGAAATTTTGGTGTCAAAAATCACCCCAAGAAATTTAACTTCAGTTACGTTAGAAAGTGAAATTTCTGAAATGTTATATTGATAAGTAACTGGAGACGAAATACGATAAACAGATAAGGAATGACATTTTGTAATATTCAAGGACAGCTGGTTTAGCTTGCACCAATTGACAATTGAGTTCAAATCGGATTGAAGCCTATTGCAAGTACTGGGCCTCGGTATCGACCAGCAGTCCTATGATACCATAAGGGCTCAAAACAATTCCCTCAGCTACAGGTTCGGCAGGGTTGCGGTGTCTGGACTCAAAAAGTCGGAGGAGAGTGTGGGGCAAATGACCCTCTCGACTCCAGCTTTACAGGGGACAGAGGCCGTAGTGGAGCATATTGATCCACAGCAGGCTGCCTCACCATCACCTCTTGTTGAGCAGGTAGCTGAAGGAGAGACACCAGAGGAGTACATGTCCCTCTCGGAGAGCTAGCTCTCTGATGAGGAACATGACATGACGGTTGTAGAAATGGATGAGGACATCCTACTTCGGGAGGAGGATGGGGCAACAGCCCCACACAAACAATGACTCCCACAATAAAAATGGCCCAGGTGAACATCCACCATGCTATAGCGGCATCAGCTGTAATAGCACGGATGTTCACAACTAATGGACTGGGCATGGTACTCATTCAGGAGCCGTGGATCCTGAGAGGAGCAGTTAAGGGACTCGCATGTCAGAATGCAAAGGTAATTTGGGACACTCGTGTTCTAAACCCTAGGGCATGCATTCTTATTAACAAAAAACTAAGTTTTATTCTACTTTCAGAATACGCTACGCGAGACCTGGTGCCAATACAGGTAGCTCTGAAACTGGAAGGAGCATACCGCACCATCATCATCGCTTCAGCCTACTGCGCCGGGGACGAACCAGCCGTATCGGCGGCACTGCAAGGCCTTGTGGAGCATGCAAACAAGCTCCAACTGCCGTTGCTAGTAGGATGTGATGCCAATGCTCACAATACCATCTGGGGGAGCACAGACACTAACATCAGAGGTGAGTCATTATTAGAATTCTTCTTAAGCTCTTCTCTTGACATATATAATGTAGGTAATACCCGCACCTTTGTAACTCGAGCTAGGCAAGAGGTACTAGACCTTACACTAGGCAGCCATAGCATGAGTAGATTTGTTAGGGACTGGAGAGTATCTAGTGAGCCATCTATGTCTGATCATAGAATTATTACCTTTGATTTAGACAACACTTGTATCACAAGTAACCCAATCAGAAACCCAAGAAGTACAAATTGGGATCTCTTTGAATCAGCTCTTGAAAACAATCTCGAGCAGGTAAATACCAGGAGAGCCCCAGCTTATCATTTAGAACTGGAACACACAGTGGAGGGCATAACATCAGCCATCACAGATGCGTTCGAAACTAGCTGCCCAATAAGCAGAAGTGCAGAGAAGAACAAGGTTCCATGGTGGAGCAACAATCTGGCAAGACTTCGGTCAAAAACGCGTAAACTGTTTAATACAGCGAAACGTACCGGAGACTGGCAGAGCTACAGTATGGCACTGACTTCTTACAACAAAGAAATAAGGAAAGCAAAACGAGAAAGCTTTAGACAATTCTGTGAGACAATCATGGATACTCCTGTTGCTGCCAGAATGCACAAAGCACTAGCAAAAACAGAAGGAACATCAATGTCTCTCAGAAAACCGGATGGCAGCTATACAGAAAATGAGAAACTGAGGGCAAGACTTCTATTAGAAACTCATTTTCCTGGCAGTCATCCGACTACGGACAACAGGAGCATGACCAATAATCGAAGACCCCAAAGAGAGGATTGGAAAACAGCGACCGAAATCTTCTCCAGGGGGCGATTAGAATGGGCAATCTGTTCCTTTCAGCCTTTTAAATCACCAGGGGTGGATGGAATTACGCCAGCCCTACTACAAAAAGGACAACGTAAATTGCTTCCACATCTGGCAAACATTTTTAAAAGCAGCCTGGCACTGGGCTATATACCAAACCAGTGGAGACGGGCAAAGGTAGTGTTCATTCCGAAAGTGGGAAAAAAGGACCCAAGTTTACCGAAGTCCTATAGACCAATCAGCCTTACTTCGTTTCTTCTTAAAACGATGGAAAAGGCCGTGGACAACTACCTACGAGAAGATGTACTTAGTATATCGCCTCTTCATTATCGCCAGCACGCCTACAGAGCGGGCAGCTCTACGGAGACTGCTTTGTACCAGCTGACCGAAATTATTGAAAGCGCTCTTGAATCAAAAGAGATAGTACTGTGTGCCTTCTTGGACATCGAGGGAGCATTCGATAACACATCGCACGATGCAATTATACGAGCTCTAGGTAGAAAAGGAGTAAATAGCACAGTATCGAAGTGGATGTATGAACTTCTGAGCACTAGATCAGCAGAAACTCACACATCAGAAGGAATCATCAAGGTTAACACAGCAAGAGGCTGTCCGCAAGAAGGAGTACTATCTCCCCTAATGTGGAGTCTTGTAGTGGACGAACTATTTACTTGAGAAATTGTCAAGCCACGGCATAAGCTGTCAAGCATATGCTGATGACATAGTTATTATCGCCAGAGGTAAATTTGAGGGAACCTTATGTGATATCATACAAGGGGGACTCGAAATAACTCGGGATTGGTGCGCGACGGCTGGGCTTAGCCTAAATCCGGCAAAAACAACAATAATACCATTCACGAGAAAAAGAAAACTCGAACGGCTGAGACCGATAAGGTTGTCGGG
Organism: Cheilosia variabilis; assembly: GCA_951230905.1. Taxonomy (NCBI): domain Eukaryota; kingdom Metazoa; phylum Arthropoda; class Insecta; order Diptera; family Syrphidae; genus Cheilosia; species Cheilosia variabilis. Next base: position 40,922,644 of record OX579679.1, on the reverse strand, counting down.
TACTACACTGGCATCAGTCAACGAAGTTAAATATCTGGGACTAACCCTAGACAGCAAACTCCTCTGGAAAAAACATACAGATGAGATAAGCAGGAAGGCAACGCGGGCTCTAATGATTTGCCGGAGCCTAGCGGGCAAATCCTGGGGATGTAGCCCGACCATCCTTAGATGGATGTATATTGCCATTGTGAGACCAATGATCACATATGGAGCGATTGCATGGGTAAGAAGAACCAGTCTATCCACTACAAGGAAGACACTCAATAAAGTGCAAAGACTGGCATGCCTATGTATTACAGGGGCCATGAGAACTTGCCCAACTGCAGCTATGGAAGTGCTATTGGAACTGACCCCCTTGCACCTCGTAGTTGAGGAATGTGCAAGTAAAACGATTCTAAGAATAGCCAAAGAAGGAATAGGACGAGGAAAGTGCATTACACTGAAACAGTTTGATGCACTAGTCAAAAAACACCCATTATTGGCCTTTCCTAGAGACGATACCATCAAAAAAATTGATTTCCAAAAGAACTTTGTTACAAAGCTCAGTAACAAGAAGAACTGGAGCAACGAATCCACAATTCACAAGCTGAGCAATAACACAACAAAGTGGTACACAGATGGGTCAAGAACTGATGAGGGAACTGGAGTGGGAGTATGCGGGCCTAGAACCAAATATTCTGAACCAATGGGCAAAAGTACCAGCATCTTTCAGGCCGAAATCTATGCCATAGATAGATGTGTCCAAATCAACCTCGACAGAAACATAACCAACTGTGATATAGCTATAATGTCAGACAGTCAGGCTGCAATTATGGCACTCAACTCCTACATCATCCAATCCAAACTTGTATGGGAATGCCTACAAAAAGTAAATGAATTGGGTAGGAGAAACAAAATAACCCTCTGCTGGGTACCTGGCCACATGGGAATAGAGGGTAATGAAATGGCCGACTCCCTAGCAAGAAAGGGAGCATCTGAAGCTTTCATAGGTCCTGAACCATTCTGCGGAATAGGGGATCACACCCTCAAAGAAGAATTTAGGAAACTAGAGAAAGAAAACAGGGCAAGAACTTGGCACAACACTCAAGGCATGAGGCAGGCTAAAAAACTTCTGGGACAATACAACCGGAAAAGATTCCAAGCTTGCATCGGCATGAGTAAAAATAACCTCCGTATCCTAACGGGTTTTCTAACGGGGCATTGTAGACTCAAGGAACACCTCAGGAAACTGGGTATATCTGAAGAAGGTCTCTGCCGATTCTGCGATGAGTCCAGTGAAATCCCAGAACACGTGCTGGGATCGTGTGGGGCATTGACCCACAAAAGACTGAAATACTTGGGCAAGTACCAACTATCTGATGAGGAAATACGGTCACTGGAGCCAGCTCTCATCCTAAGATTCTTAAAGGAAACTGGACTAGAGAGAGTGCTATAGGACGGATTTCTTCCGCCAAGGCGAAACGAGAGTACAAGAACCTCTAAAATGTTTCCGAAAGGAATTATAATGTGAGGGGAACTCGTATGAGGGCATATACCTCACTGAGGCGTTAGCAGGGGGTACAATAGACCAAAAGGTCGCAGTACAACAACCCCTCTCACATAATAATAATAATAATATTGCAATCAAAAATGCTTTTAACACGCAAAAATATTTTTAAATTGTCAGCATATATAAGACAATGCGCATGCTGAAGCATAGTTGGAATATCGTTAATAAAAATATTAAACAGCAGAGGTCCTAAGTGACTGCCTTGAGGAACACCCGATAAAACGTCAATAGGCCTTGATTGAGAAGAACCAATTTTAACAATTTGCTTCCTTTTTGTAAGGTAACTATAGATCCATTTAAGGAGGCTCGAATGAATGCCAAATGATCTTAATTTTTCGATGAGAACATTGTGACAAACAGTGTCGAAGGCTTTCACAAAATCTGTAAATACAACATCAACTTGATAACCTAATTCTACGGAATCGAAGAGGTATTTACTGAAAAGCATTAGGTTATTCACTGTAGATCTACCAGATACAAAGCCGAGCTGGTGTGGAGTGATTTGTTCTTTGAATGAGAAATTGAGTTTGGTTGTCACAATTGACTCAAAAAGTTTTGGAATGGCAGAAAGTTTTGATATACCACGATAATTTTTTACTTTCTGCTTTGAGCCAGCTTTGAATATGGGGCTATATATGACGTTTTCCATTCATCCAAGAATGTGCCAGACGACAGAGATAAATTATAAAGAAGTTTTAATGGGAAGGATAACGACGATTTGCAGTTCTTTAGTACCTCAAAAGGAATCCTGTCAGGACCAGCACTTTGACGAGAGTCTAATGATTGTATGCCCTGCAAAACATCATCAGTGGAAAAATTTAATGATCCTAAACAAGAGTTAAATCCATAAATCTATCTTGAGACCGACAAACATTAGAGTGATCGACATATACCGATTGGAAAAACTTTGCAAAGAGCTCACATGTTGAATCGATGCTACTAGAAACTTCACCATCAAATTCCATGTTTTGGAAAGTGACATATTCTTTTTTTTTTACTTTTCAAAAATGTCCAAAAACCTCTTGGATCTTTAGTTATTTTAGACTCAATGTTCATTATGTACTGTCTGTATAGAAATTTGTTTAAAAATTCATATTCACGGCGCAGTTGTGAGAAACGTTTTTTGTCCACTTCAAGGTTTGACTTTTTAAATTGTTTAAAAGACTTGTTTTTAGCCGTCTTCAAATTAGTCAAACGATGATTTTGCCATGGCAGCTTAAAAGTTTGTCTATTCCTACATTTGGGGACATACATAGCAAAACCATTCTGTAATATATTTAAAAATATTTGATTTACATCAGCAAGTTGCAATCCTGAAAAAATACTTGACCAATCAAATGTGGAAAGATATTGATTTAGGGCGAAGTAATTTGCTTTCGAATAATTGTATTTAATATCATTGTTATTGCAGTGGATTAAATCCGTAGACACAAAAGAATTAAATTGTAAATATAAACAAAGAGCATCATGATTTATAGAATTTTTCATTAATGGGCATAACACTCTACCAACAGTGCAATTTACGTTATAGTTTACAAACACAAGATCAAGTAGTCTATTTAAAGAATTATGACAGTAATTTTTTTGAAATAACCCTAACGCAAACATGGAATCAACAAAAGTATGTTCACAAGCAGATTTCATATTAAATGGAATTAAACACTTATCATCGTTAGAATAAGACCAATTTATGTCTCCTAAATTAAAATCACCTAATACAAATAAATTTTGATCTTCACTCAGCTGATTAGAGATGAATTCAATGTTGACAAGATGACCTTCATATACACATAGTTGACTTCTTGGAGGTATGTAGCTTGCGATGAAAAAGTGTTCTTGGCAATTTACAGTACCTTCACCAAGAACAACAGAAACACACAGCTGTTCAATCATGAAGTCATCATTCGGGAGGGACACAGGTTTCATTTTCAAAGTTGATCGTACAGCAATGACTACTCCCCCGCCACGTTTCTTGCCAGTCAAACAGCTACGATCAATATGATGAACAGTATAATATCCATCAAAAATTTCAGCAACAGAGAAATTGTCATTCAGCCACGTTTCAGTGAGTATGAGTATATCATATTCATGTAGAGAGATGGCGAGATAAACATCATTTATTTTGGTTCTCATACCTCCAGCATTTTGGTAATAAACTGTTATTACATTGGACACAGAAGAAAACAACGAAGAAGAATGAGAGTTCAATTCATTGTTTACACTTGTGCATTGCCCTCGCTCTCGTTTCTTGGGATAAAACGAAAATTTCTCACATGGACATTGAAAGGCCAGTTATCAGCATTTAGGGCATCGTTGATGAGACATGCAGGGACGCCAAGACGAAAGTTAACATACTTGAATGTAGACAAGTCAGCATCTTTTTTGTAAAGGGGGAAGCAAGAAAGAAGGTTCGTTGGAATACTTAGCTTTTTTGACGCATAGGCTACTATTGATTCTGCTTTTGTAGATGTAGAAAAGCGAGAGAGATGGAGCCATTTTATTGCCGATATGACTTCAACATTAGTGCAAGCAGGATCTTTGCCAATGATTGTTTTTCGGTTGTTCAATGTCCGCTTCTTCTTGGTTGCATTATTCCATTGCACGTTAACCTGATCAGTATGTACATCAGTGTTGGCACTCGAAAGAGGGTCATTGACATTAAGAGAACCAACAGACGGTTTATCATGGGCAGTGATTTTGTTTTGCTGTTGATTTGGTTCACACAGAAATTGAGACACATTAACGGAGCCATCAGATGGTTTTTCAGGGGCTGTGGTATTGTTTTGCCGTTTATTTTTATCATTGTTTTTATGAATTATTTTTTTTGTTGATGTGGGCATTGAAGAAATTGGCTCACATGCACTGGTTTTATTATTGTTCCTAAGCAATTTAATTTCGTCACACAGACTTTGAACAGTTTTACTTAGTTCAGCAATCTTACACATTAAGCCAAGTATAGGCACACTTGAGCATACATTACACTTCCAAGAGAAATTTATGCTTGACTTTAAAAAGTTCAAGGCACTATCCGATACAATGGCACATTTATCGTGGAACTTCTGTCCACAAATACCGCCACAAACAATAAAGTCATTACTTATTACTTTATCACACTTGTTACAATTTTCAGTCATAGTGATAAGATAAAAATTACTTTAATGAAGGGCAAATCGAAAGCACGTCTGCTTGCGTCGACAAGTGCCTTTCTAATCATATGCAACACTAGGTGCGAACCCACCTTTGTCACTTGTAATAGACAAGAGGTCCTAGACATCACGCTGGTCTCCGATGCCATATACTATGATATCAGAGACTGGAAAGTGTCTAACGAACGCTCCTTCTCAGACCACAGGTACATTCAATTTGGCATAAACTGCCTCCTTCATGTCCAACCCGTTTTTAGGAATTTCAGGAAAACGGACTGGAGCAAATATAAGAACAGTGTGGAATCCTCTGTTATTAACAGAATCCCTGTTCCCCCACTAACACAAATGAATTAGATAGCATGGTTGAAGAACTCACTAAGGCTCTCAACCGGGCTATGTCTTTCTCCTGTCCCATAAGCAAACCTCGGGGCAAGCCTAGACAACCGTGGTGGAATCAGGAGATTGTATCTCTGCGTCAAAAATGTAGGCAGCTCTTCAATCAGGCCAAGCGATCCCGCGAAGCCTCTGACTGGATCTTGTATAAGAAAGCCCTCAAATCCTATAAAACTTAGTCAGGAAAGCCCAACGGAACTCCTGGAGACTCTTCTGCGGAAAGATAGAAGAAATTTCTGAGGCCTCCAGGCTCAGGAAAATTCTCGGATCCACTCCTAAAGTAGCGAGCTACCTTCAGAGAGCTGATGTATCGTGGACCACCTCCAGTGAAGAATCTCTGGACCTACTACTGGACTCTCACTTCCCTAATAGTTGTAATGCTGCCTCGATACCAACTAGGTCTTCTACAAGGCCAATAACAAGCAGCTCTTCAAGTCTTATTACCAAGACCAAAATTCTTTGGGCCATAAAAAGCTTTAAGCCATTTAAGTCTCCTGGACCGGATGGTATAATACCGGCCGAACTTCAGGGGAACGTTGACCTAATCCTTCCTTGGGTAACTGTAATTTTTAAAAGTTGCCTGGATTTGGCTCATATTCCCAAGTTATGGGCAGAAGTTGATGTGGTTTTTATACCTAAGGCTGGTAAAAGCACACATGTAAACCCCAAAGATCTCAGACCCATTACTTTGTCTTCATTTCTACTAAAAACCTTAGAGGAACTGATTGACATACACATACGTTGCAGTGTCAACTTAAATCTCATGTCAGCTTCTCAACACGCTTATAGTAAAGGGAAATCGGTTGAAACGGCCCTTTACTCACTTGTATCTTCCATTGAAAAATCACTCGATTGCAAAGAATTCACATTGGTTGCTTTCCTGGATATTGAGGGAGCGTTCAAAAACGTCGAAGCAGAGGCAATTCTCGGCGCACTGACGGGCCTTGGAATTGAGAAATCGATTGGCGAGTTGGTGGGCCAGTTGCTCACTAACAGGTTCATCAACTCAAAGCTGGGCGAGGCCTCGGCTCGGAGGTTCGTCAGTAGGGGTACGCCTCAAGGTGGCGTAATCTCACCTCTTCTTTGGAATCTAGTGGTGAATGAACTACTTCTAATACTGGAAGGGGAAGGATGCAGGGTAATTGCCTATGCAGATGACGTTGCTATCGCTGTCTCAGGTAAACACCTCAATACACTTAGAGATCTCTTGCAGAATGCCCTCTCTAAGCTCTCTAAATGGACCAATAAATGTGGTCTGGGGGTCAATCCTCAGAAAACTGAGGTAGTCCTCTTTACAAGGAAATACAAAATTCCCACATTTGTACCCCCTAAACTAAACGGCACCTAAGTGAGGCTGCACTTGAGGCGGCCTGCCACTCTAACCTATCACGGCAGTAAGTGAGCGCTGTTTTTCGATTATTATTTGTTTTTAAATAAAATTAAAATGTCCAGAAAAGCTTTGAATACCTAATGAGAAAGTGATTCATTTAATACGATTATTTGAATTAAACCGCGTGTCGCGTGATTGCCGAGACCAAAATTACAAAAAAAAAGAACTTTACTCGCTGCTAATAATCCCACCACATTATTTTCTTCTAGTCCAAAACAGGATAAAGTTCAAACATTTCATAAACATTTACCCCCGTTTCACAAAAATATATTTGAAAAGAAATATTATGCAAATTTGATTGAAATATGGCAGCACCCCCGACATTGCAAGTGAAATGACTTCTGCCTTGTGTGACGTCACGTTGAGAAGAATTTATTTGCAATATGGCTGGTGTCAATATGAAGTTTGAAATACCCTAATTATCTGTTTCGTTTTTGAAAGCAACTGTTGCCACAATTCCAAAATTAAACTTTTCAATGATCCGTTTTGTTTTATTTTCGGGATCAGATCACGCTTATAATAAAAAACAGCTTATGTCATAGATGTGCACAAACAAAAAATTGTGGGTATACGCCGCCTGGTAAAATTAAGTTAACAATTCCCCATACAAAATTCTTATTAGTTCAATGAAAGCATTTTGGCGACATTCAATTTGTCGCCGCCATATTACCATGTGAATAAAAACCATTTTAGATTAGAACCTATTTCCGAAGGAATGCAATTTACCTAAAAGTAAGCAACTGTATAATTTTCTTTCAATGATAATACTATGAGAAATATTTTTTGACATGATTTCTTTTTTCTCTACATTTTCATGGTGACGTATTAAAAATTTAAATCATAAAACATATTTTCAAAGGGGCGTATTTTTTCTAAGTCTAGATGTCGCTTTTTCGTTTACTAGAAAACAACGTAAAGATCGAATTTTGTGTATATATTATTCTAGTAATGAAGTAAATGAATTTATCTCCTAATAAAGGTTTTGTAACTTGGCATTAAGAAACAGCCATATTGTTTCAATTTGCCAGTTAGCAAAATAGTTTCTGCTGCAGCCACATTTGTTGCGACATTAAGAGAGGCTGACATATTCCCGTTCTTTGACATTAATGTCGTTTTCCATTGGGCAAAAAGAAGCGTCCGGAAGAGTCCGGAATCGAAAAATCACTCCTGAACCGTTCCATTGGCACAAAAAATACTCTTCTGGTGATTCTGAGAAGAGAATTTTGCTTCTCAAGTCAGCTGACAGCAGCCGTAGATTATTTTTTGCCATTTCACCAATACTTTTGTGGTTTCTTTCAGAAGCAGTTTTGTTGTTCCATTGGATTTCAGAATGAGTGGATCCCCGAGTGAAACCAATGGAAAACGACATAAGCGTGGAGTAGACTTATGTCATCACATATTTGGAAATTCGTAAAAAAATCTACAATTCCTAAGTAAAAAAAAGTTTCCCAATTTGTATTTCTGTGCATTCAGTGCAGAATGAAAACAATGGGTTACAAAGTAAGCATGTCAACTAATTGCTAAAATTCAGCAATATGCCTTTAATACAAATAAAGTTATACATCTACATTATTATATACATTTCAAATATGAACGCTATAGCTCTTTTTCAAATGTATTAACAATACATATGAAAATAATCATAGGATGTTGTCAGTCTGAATCATTTAACGCTTTTTTCCTCTTTTTTGACTGTGCATTTTTTGGTTTCAACCATTCCTCCTAAAAAAATAAAACAGGATAAATAATATTAGTATGTATATTTATTTAAAAACATATTTAATGGATATTAATCGCAAGAACTTAAGAAATGCATTACTCGACGAGTGATGCTCACATAAAGTACCTGTAAAACAATGGTTAGATTCTGTAAGACGAAAACGTTGAAACGTTTTTGTGCGCACGAAGGATTTGCTATAAGTTGCAAAGGTGAAAGGTGCTCACGAAAACGTTTTAATGTTTCGCCTTACAAAATGCCGACATAGATCTCAGTAAATTTAACCGATGACTCAAAAACACGAGATGGATTTTGTGCTGGTACCTTCTCGCAAGACCCGGACTTATCTCCTTCTCCTTCTTTCCAGGGTCTTTCAGGTCGAAGTCTTAGCGAATTGTCGTGCTGCGTAGTTGGCGGTTAATACGGCATAGGACATTTTGCTTATTTTTTTAAATTTTATTTGCTTTTCCAGCTTACAGAGGAGATTTTCTTTGAAAACATAAGATATTCTTTAGCTCGATAGCTTAAAATCTTTGAAATAAATAGCCAAATAAAAAAAAAAATTCTCAGAATTGCTGTTTTGTTTGCTTACAGAAAAAAAGAAAACATACAAGTCAATGTCGTTTCTGTTTATGTACATAAATGTGAAGTCGAAACATATTCGGCCCTACTAACAACCAAATTTAGACTCGACTTTAGGGCAATAGTCGAAATTAAAATAAACTGTGTACCAATAATCAAGTTATCTTCGACTTTAAGATAATCGAGACTGTAACTTTCGATCCGGAGAAAGTCGAGTCTAACCCATTATTAAAGTTTAAACGTCAGTCTTTGTAATAAATGAATATGAAATAAATATGAAATGGACAGCAAATAAAGAGAAGCCGCAGCTTAAATTGGACGCAGGCAAAGCGAGAACTATTACCTAGTTGACTGTGTCAAACGATTTGCTGGTTGTTGGTAAGGCCCATTGAATTTAATATTAAAACGCGTGTCAAAATTTAAATGACATTATTGACAAGTATTTCTTCATTTACTTAAAATAAATACGATTACGAAATTATGGCAGACTTTTTGTTTTATGGTGATCTTAACCATTGTCGCTGTTTCACCGTTTTACATTACCAGTTGTCACAAGAGTTACTGATGAAATCAATTCATGTATCAAACGATACATTTTGGTGGCTACTTAAAAAAAAGAGCATTTTCAAACTATTTATGAAAGTATAGCATATTAGAGAAAATGTCTGCAATTTGCAATCAAACAATTGAACTATTACAGAACTGCTATTTGCTGGCGATCTATTATATACATATGTAGTCATGGTAGCGGACCTCCATAAATCTAGATCTTCCGCCACCGACACTATATAAAATATTTTTTGATCTAATTAAAGCATTCTGTACCTACTAAGAGAACCCCTGGCTGGACATCATTTTACGCTTGGAATTAGATTTTGGAATATCTGATTGACGTGACCAAACTGATTGATATGAAATATTCAAGAGCGTCGTTTAAATATGCGAGAATTAGCAGCCCAGCAATTCTTTTGATTTTATCCACATTCAAACTTGTAAGTTTTTATTTAGACTCACCTCACTAGAATCTTCGTCACTTGAGTACATAGTCTTAATTGGGTCTGAGGACTTCTTCACATTATTCCCTGAAATATTTGAATCTTTTTTGTTTGTTGGTGGCTTGCGGCCTCGTCCACTTCCTCCTCTTCTTCCCACAGCTGTGGTGTCTTCTTCTGCAGCTAACGCAAATAAATCAGTGTACTGTTTCTAAAGAGAATGTAAAAAATAAAAAAATTGATATTATGATTGAAAATGGGAACATTATATGAAACTACTTTTGTGCTTTCACTACTGTGACTAAATGCTTGCTGAAGTGCACGCTGCATTGTGTCATGTACATAGAGCCCTGTTCCGGTCCCGTGACGACAGCTCCTTCTGTAATGTTCCAAATGACTTAGTATCTACAAAATAAACAAAAATACAGTAATTTTATTTTGTAGACATTAGAACCAAAGATTTTATGAATATATTTTTGTTCGAAACGATTATGTACAGAATACAAATTGGTTATAACAACACCTGATATAGCGATAAACAGGAAATAACGATATATCTTCAAAGTCCCGCCAAAATTCCGTTTAACTCAAAGTTATTTGCAATCCGTTATAAATATACAAAGATCCCAAATATAGCGATGAAATCAGTCACAGCGTTGAAATCAGTTATAGCGATAAAAATGTACCAGATTTAGGTCTTAAAACTGTTTTTAACAATAGTAAAACGCATGTTCTAAATTATTTACATATTGTAGTAATCACACTACAAACATACATTCATATGCCCATAGAAAATAAGTTTCTCATATATTCTCATATACATATTTGGAAATAGTTAAGAAAATAAGTTTCCCATCTATACATAAAAGTAATAGTAAGATTCTCACATAATTTTTTGGAAATAATTAAGAAAATAAGATTCGCATGTAATAAGTTTTTCATCTATCCATAAATGTAATAGAAAGTAAGTTTCTTATGTAATTTTTTGAAATAAGCCTTGCAAACATTTTATTGTTAAACGTTTCTTAAAAAAATAGTCTTAAATATGTAATTCTCATAGCCTTGTTTCTAAAAAACTCCTAAGTCAACACTCTGGCAGAAAATGTTAATTTTCTTTTTCTAAGGGAGGAAGGATGTAGTACCTACATAAACACACAAATCTGGATGGATGCATCCCATAAATTCCATTCCAAATACCACTCGCATTCCACTTCTTCCCATATGCATTCTTTAAACCAACTGCATATCATGACACAAAATGCCTAATATACGATATTCCCAATAAGTCGCTTCACTAGGTCAGTGTTAACATATCACATATCATTCTCACAAGTCGCCGACGAAGTCTGTAAACAATATGAGTAATGGGTATACCCTCGATTGACCAAACAGTCAAAGGCAACTCCGCATACCAGTTCGGTGCACATGCTGATACAGCACTATGTGTGGTCAGGGCAAGTGTGAATGACGTGTTGATACCAACGACGTTTTTATGCTGATAATGCACTACGCAAAGCTAGGGCAAGCGCAAATGACTTATTGCGATATCGATGGTATTTTGGGTTATTGAAGAACAAATGACTGTACCAGCATAGTTGAGCAACGCGCAACAAGAAGTTGCGGAAGAATGTGGGTGTTGGAGGGGAATGCGAATGAACCAAAATGAACATCCATAATAGGTATAAAAGGACTAGGAATTTTAGAGACAAGGCAGAGTAAGACTACCTATCGAAATGGATTCCAGATGTGTTTACTACAATATCAACATTATGTAAAGGGTGTTTTTTTTAGAGGCATAGAACTTTTAAATGGAATAAAACAAAGATGATTTTTTTAAATTGACATGCAATTTACTTTATTCGAAAGATAATCTTCTGGCATTATAATTTAAATATGACGGCTGGCTCGGACGTAGTCTAATCTGGAGGTCCAATTTTCGATGACTTTTTCAAACATTTGTGGCCGTATATCGGCAATAACGGGGCGAATTTTTTCCGCCAAGTGGTCAATCGTTTCGGGCTTATCGGCGTAGACTAGCGACTTCACATATCCCAACAGATAATAATCAATCTTGAGGGCCAATTCACGGGTCGGCAACTTGAAACTATGCGGTTACCAAGCGTTTCCTTCAATAAATCAATTGTGGCACGAGCTGTGTGACATGCTGCGCCGTCTTGTTGAAACCACAGCTCCTGCACATCATGGTTGTTCAATTGATGAACGAAAAAGTCAGTAATCATGGCTCTATAACGGTCACCATTGACTGTGACGTTCTGGCCAGCATCGTTTTTAAAGAAAGACCTATAAAGCACACCAAACAGTCAGTTTTTGCGGATGTAACGGTGTCTCAACATACACTTGAGGATTATCATCACTTCAAATACGGCAGTTTTGTTTATTTACGTATCCATTCAACAAAAAGTGAGCTTCATTTTGTTGACCGTAAAATGGACGTAGTGCGCGATACGTATTTCGAACCGAACCATAATTTTCAAAAAAAATTTCACAATTTGGAAGCGTTGTTCAGGCGTCAGTTTATTCATGTTGAAATGCCAAACCATAGACAAATCGTACTGAGACCCCCAACTCGCAATCCTCTTGTCGCTGGCCCCTTCAATATTTTTCCAAATTCGCAATTTTGTTTTCCTATCGGTGTTATGTCAATTAAGAAACCGTGTGACCTGCAAAAACATACAAAAAATACAAAGATAAATGCTGCCATCCGCGGCAACCGTGGGGAAATGTGAAAGAGTTCGGGAATACCACATTTTTACATTACATTCAGTTAGTTTTTTACATTACATTTGGTTAGTTATTAATTATTATAAATTGTTTAAAGGCGAATAACTCGATTTTGTTGGTCAATAAAACTATCTACAGGAGATGTTTTACATATAAGAAACATATTAGGACAAGAATGGTTATGTATTTACCTCTTTTCGATATCATGAGTGGTTTACTCAATGCCGTTCCTTAACTCGAAAAATTCGTCAAAAGAGAGCGTCATAGATATTACCCCTCCACGGAGAATCTTACGAATTTTTACTCAACAAATTTCTTGGTGTAAGAATTGAAAAAGCTGTCAATTAACAGCTGATTCGAAATTTATTGTCCTATTTGACATTTGTTTTGATTTCTTGTGTATTAAAATGGTATCAACAGGCGGGAAAATAAAATTAAATGTTCTCCTTAGATTATTTTGGTGGCGACGAAATTCTTTCTCGCTGTAAGGAGTAAGAAAGGACAACCTCCTCCACGTAATTTTTAATGCTGTGCCGCTTTTTCCTCTTCCCGAATGCTTGTAGTATAATCAGTACAAGCTCTTCCATATACTCGGATTCATGAATTCGATTAATTCCGAATCACTTTCATCGCTTGGTAGATAAATCAACTAATGTTGTTCGTAAATTAGCAAATTCTTCGAGTTTATCAGATATTTTAACGACTTTTCGTACAACTTTTTTGAATGTTTGAATTATATATCTGTGGTTTTTCATAGATTACTACAAAAGCGTTCCCTAACTTTTTCGTAAGTGTCTCTCTCTGTGAGAGAATTTATCCCCACCACTGCCATTTTGACAGCCTTTTCCATTCTTACTACAAAAGTAAGGGAACAGACCTATTGCCACCAGCCATATTGCAAATATTCTTCTCAACGTGACGTCACAAAAGGCACACGTCATTTCACTTGCAATGTCGGCAGGTGTTACCATATTTGAATAAAATTTGCATAGTTTTTCTTTTCAAATATATTTTTGTGAAACAAATTTTATGTTCAAATACGCAACACATGAACAATATTTTGCTGCTAGCACTTGAGTTTATCTTGGCATATTAAAATGTGTCCAGACCACCGAAACATTTCAGATATGTTTATGAAATGTGTCTGAAGCAAATCGGACAGATTTGATAAACATTTATAAATCTAATTAAAAATTAGATTCAAAGGTCACTTCGACATCATTATAAATGATTTCTTCTGTATATTAATCGCCGAAGCTATTTCTTGTGGTAATTAAATGTTTTGTTTACCATATTGAAGCTTATCATCATATAAATAAAATTGGTGTAGTTCTGTTTGACTAAGATTGATTTTGACTGCATGTCTTTAAATGCAAAAATCTTAGAAACTGCTGAATATATTCTGGTGCATTTTTCTCAATTCTATAGAGGATACCTAGGCCTACAATATCCACTTTGTTTCAACTCTAATCTCTATAAATTCCGGAAAAAATTGGACAAGAGTAATTTATTTTTTCGTTTCGTTTCGCTTTTTTCTTTGTCACGCTTTCCGTTCGAAAATACTGCGTGCATATAAATATATTAAACACCAGTTTATAGAGGACATCTGCTGTTATATTTTAGGATATTAATTAGCTCGATAACTTAAAAAGTTTTTAAATAAATAGGCAAAATTTGAAACAACTGTGGCGGAGAGGGAGACAGACAGAGGCAGTATGCTGTTTGGTTTGCTAAGAAAAAAAAAACCCATAAAAGAAATGTCAAACACGTATTTATATCTATCAGTGATCGCAGATCATGGGTAATTACCCATTTGTGGCCATTTTGCCTTTCAAAAAAAGGTAAAAGAACGAAGGGCATTTTTTATCTCAGAACAAAAAAAAATTAAGTGCACGAACGATTCTTTCTCATTAATCAAAAGTTTGGTTGGTTGTTTTCTTATTTTATTAAGTAGGTAGATAAAGATATGAGAACCGATGCTAGCTAAAAGAAACGGTGAATAAGATATAGGAAAAGGAATATGTTGCATTAAATAAAATTTACTTTTGGGTTATTCATCTGATAGGCAGTACATAAATATAGATATGGTTATGGTTATGGTTAAAGAGTTAAAAGCGTCTACAGTACTATTTTAAATATAAACTCTTACACTTGCAATTTTTTTAAAGTGCATATTCAACAAGGTTGAAAATAGGGTAATATTTGCTAAAATGAAGTTTTGCGTAGCTTTTATTGCATTTTTATCGGAAGTGGGGGAGAATATAAATAATTAAAAAAACTGATTTTTTCGAATTGTTCGAGAAAAACTTTTTTTTTTTTGTGTTGGGACATTGCAGAGCTATACGCGAGAGATGCTTCTGCAATAGTGATGGACTTTAACTCATCTAAAAAAAACTCCCGGGGGACTGACATTCGCCATCCCGAATAGGATTGCACCTAGTCGTACGACTAATCAGCAATTTATTTTTGAATTATTCAATGAATTTAAAGAGATAAATCCGCCGTTTGTCGGATTTTTAAATTTGTTTTGTTTGAAATTAATACCTAATTTCTTAGCCCTAGCCAAATCTTACATATCAAGAGGTTTTATCCGTCTCAATCTCCTGATTACATGGTCATTATTTAAAAGTTCTGTTATTTCTGTGTTTACGTGGTTGAGAAGCCGATTTCTATGCCTCCGAGCAACCTCCTTAACCTCATCTTCAACCATTTCAACATTTAGATCTCTATGCAGATCGGCGTTGCGTATGTACCAAGGTGCATTAACTATGTTCCTTAGTACTTTATTTTGGAAAACCTGAATTTTTTGTAAGTTTGTTTGGAATGTGAATGCCCACAATTGGAGCCCGTAGGTCCATACTAGTTTTAGAACTTGCTTGTATAGCAATAACTTATTGTAGTTAGACAGGGATGAGTATCTCCCAATAAGCCAATACATTTTACTGTATCGCATGTTCAACTCATCATTTTTTTTCTTAACGTGCGCTTTCCAAAGCAGTTTAGCGTCTAGTCATGCCTAGATATTTAGCTGTGTTAGAAAATTCGTCTACATTGTTGTTAATTTAGACTGTCATTTCTTAGTCCATTCTGAAATATTGTTTATTGCCGTCTGAAGCTTGTTTGTTGGTATTTCGACAGTTGCTCCCACAGCAAGGACGGCTGTGTCATCTGCAAAAATAGCGATGGTGGTTTCTTCACTTTCAGGCAAATCGCTAGTGAAGAGTAGGTATAAAACTGGACCTAGCACACTGCCTTGCGGTACACCAGCTTTAATCTCTCTTAATGTTGAGCACTCTGTATCTTGCTTAATTCTGAAGAATCGATCTGATATATAAGACTCCAGAATGGTTGAATACTGCTTCGGCAGTTGCTTTTGTAGTTTGTGTATCAGTCCTTTGTGCCAGACTTTATCGAAAGCTTGTGCTATATCAAGAAATACTGTAGAGCACACATTTTTCTCTTCAAATGCTTTTTCGATTTCATCTGTGATTCTATGCACCTGATCAATTGTAGAGTGCTTGTTTCTAAACCCAAATTGATGATTAGCGATTTTTCATCAATAATTTTTTTTAGACGTTTTGCCAACATTTTTTCGAATAGCTTGGACAACATTGGTAGTATCGATATTGGGCGATATGAGGTTACTTCGCTAGGTGGTTTACCTGGTTTTGGTATCATTATTACCTCCGCGACCTTCCACATGCTTGGCACATATCTTAATTTAAATGCAGCATTTATAATCTGCGCTAGTTTTTTTAAACCTTTTCGAGGAAATTGTTTTAAAGTTTCCCCTGTGATTAAATCGAACCCTGGGGCTTTTTTTATGTTTATGCCTTCTTTGATTTCTTTGGCAAGTTCTTTAGCTGTTACCGGCCGAATAGGCCTGTCTTCTTCGCACGTTTCTTCGTTTCCTTGACAATCTTTATCTTCATAAGGTTTGAAAACGTTCTCAAGGTACCTACTCTGCAAAAATATTTGCTTTTTCTTCTATGCTTTTTGCCCAGTTACCTTCTCTGGTTTTTACTGGCGGAATGTGAGCTATTGGCCTGTTCATTTTCTTTGTTGCCTTCCAGAGCGAGTAGTCGGTACTAGCATCATTTGTAAGACTGGTAAGATACGTTTTTAAAGACTCGTTATTAAATTCTCTTATAGATTTTCTGAGCTTATTATTTAAGTTGTTCAGTGTGGTTTTGTCGCTTGGCGCCCTTGTCTGTTGCCAACGTTTTCTAGCTCTCCTCTTTTCTGTAATAATTGCACATATTTCACGAGGATAAGAGTTTTGTTTAATCTTGTTTGTTCTTTGGGGAGTTGCAGCCCATTCAGCTTTTTGTATATCCAGTGTTCTACTAGTTGATCTTCTGTTTGAATAGCTGACGATAGTTGGATACATTCTTCCAACTTCTGCCTAAAGTGGTTCCAATCAGTCAGTCTATTAACTAGTTTAGGGCTATGTTCTTTTATTATTATTCTATCGCCAAGTGTAAGAAGTATTGAGGAATGATCTGATTGAAGATCAGGGCCTTCTTCTATATTTATTTTATTTGAAGATATATTTTTGGATATAAAGAAGTCTACAAGATCTGGGGTTTTATTCCTATCTGTAGGCCAGTAGGTAGGTTTCCCCGTTGAGTGATATTTGCCGCCGACTTCTTTAATAGTTTCATATAATTCTCTGCTAGTATTTGTTAATCTAGATCCCCAATATTTATTCTTGGCATTAAAATCCCCTCCCGCGATTAATCGATTGTGAAATATGCGGAAAAGACTTTTAAAATCAGTTTTCTTTAGTCTATAGCTAGGAGAGCAGTATACTGCTGCAACAGATATTGCCCACTACTCGTTTCTACACTTATGGAAATTCCTTGGATGGCACATGATTGGAATTTTGTTTCTACAGTAGAAGTCGGTTATAACGACGGTGAAGGGACCGAGGAAATAAGGTCGCTATAACCGGCGGTCGCTATATCCGACTGCCTTCCACAAATATTCAGGAAAAAATTAAAAAAACATTTACGAACGAAAGGAATTCATTTTATTTTTAAATTAAATTAATTCACATTAATTTTTATTTTATTTAAGAGTTTCGGAAAAAAATATTTTTGTTTGTTTTTTATACGTAGAGTTAAAATCTGCTTTTAAAGAAGAAAGACTTTTTTTTGTATTAGACTCATTAAAAGCGACAAAAGTCCGCAACAATTGAATAGCTTTTATTGCTTCCAAGGCTTTAGGAGCTGTGGAGTTTTCTTCGATTATGTAGACCGATCGTCGGCGACCCAACAAACTGTTAGCCTGTTCCTTTGTAAAATTACAAGAATAAACAAGAAATATTCAGATACACGTGTGGGTTATTTTTTTCATTTTCTCCCATTCCGTCGTTATAACCGACGACAATGATTGATATTTTTCCGAAAATTGTTCGTTATATCCGACGTGTCGTTATATACGACGACGTTATATCCGAAGGTAGAATAGCTTAAAATATAATGAAACTAACCAAATGAAAGGAAAATGGACGTTATAAGCGACTGGTCGTTATAAGCGAGGTCGTTATAAGCGAGGTCGTTATAAGCGACTTCCACTGTATATGGTGTTTTATTGTATTCTTTATTAACACTGCAGCCCCACCTTTTGCACAGTTATGAGGATGTGGGGAGTGATATAATTCATACCCTTGCAGTTTAAAATTAGTTATTAATTTAAAGTGTGTCTCTGAAATGAGACATATCCATCTGGTGTATGTCAAGAGCCACTTTCATCTCGTCCTTGCGACTCTCGATGCCATTAGCATTCCATTCAAGAATTTTTATTCTATTCATCGGGTTTGTCTTTTTGGCACAGCCTCAGCATATGTCATTTTTGGACCCGCTGTATTTTGTTTCGGGACCTTTTTGGTTATCTTTTCGTCTTTAGGCTTTTCTTTCAGTGGGCTCTTTTGTAAGTCCTTTTTGACTTTTTGCTCTTCCTTATTTGAGCTTTTTTTTTGTTTCTTTAGCTTTTTGACCCTTGCAAGTTGGATTTCTTTTGCAACTAAACAACCTCTGTAGCTAGCAGGATGGTTTTCATTGCAGTTTACACATTTAGGGTGTTCATTTTCTTTCTTCCTACATTCCTTGGTGTGGTGACTTCCTGCACATTTCACTCATCTTGGATTTGAGCTGCAGTATCTATGTGTATGCCCATATCTTTGACAATTTTTGCATTGGGGTACTTGTTTCGATTTACGTAGGGTATGAATCTCAACTTGCATCCCAAGTATATTTTTAATTTCATATACTTTTTTCTTATCTTCGTCATGCTCAAAACTGAGTGTAAACATTGGTAGTGGTACTTTGCTTCTAAATTTAAGCATATTTACAACTTCCAAGATTTTAAAGCCTCGGTCTTTTAGCTCTTTTTTTATGCTTTCCGGTGAGCATGAAGAATGCAGTCTTTTCACTAAAACCTTCATTGGTCTGGTCTGCTTGTTTTCATAAGAATACCACTGCACCTTTTTTTGGTTTAGTATTTTAGTGAGGCTTCTGTATCCCTCTTCTTCAACCACATTGATTTTGATGTCATTTTTGTTTATTAGCGCTGTGCTAGCTTTAATTTTATTTTCCTCCAATACTTTGACCAAGCTTTCATACTTATTTACTTGCAGCGCTATAATTGGTGGGGGCTTGGTTGGATTTAGTGTTTTATTTTCTTTGTCTGAAGCATACACAGTGACTGTGCTGTTTGAGAAAAACTAAGTACAGGATCTTATTTCGTATACTGACTTTATCTTTAATATGTATTTTGATCAAAATCGTTTGAGCGGTTTTTGTAAAATTTGGCAGACAAAATAGTACCAAATATTGCAATGTTAGTTTGATAAATACTATTGTTTAACTATTTAGCTGACCAAGCAATAAGCATTACTTGGTTTTTAAAGTTTTATCGAAATCGAAAATTGGGTTTTCGAGATATGAACAGTTTTTAAAATTAGCGTTTCCGATGGTTCGAATTGAAAATTGAGGACGCAATAATTTTGGGAACAAAAATGTTTGCATTTTGATCACAATCGTTATTGCCGTTTTCAGGGAAACTAAAGAAAACTAAATTTAAAAAAAAAAAATACTTTAGGTAATACAGAGAAAAACTGGGTTTTGCCGTTAAGTTAGAAATGACCATATTACCTTCGAAATGATTTTTTGTAATAATCGTATGGACCGTTTTCAAGATATGTACGAGGGAAGTTTGATAAATTTTAAAAAGTAGCGTTATTCGATTTTTAGCGGAAAACTGAGTATGCAGTTATGTTAACCTCACCCACTTAAGCCTTAATATCATTTTGGTTGAAATCGTTAGAGCCGTTTTCGAACAAATCAAACTGGTATGAACATTTTGGGTTGGGTTCGATATCCCGCTTTTTATAATACCGATTCTTAAAATCCCGCTTTTAAAATCCCGCCTCTTATGATACCGTTTCTTATTATCCCGCGATTTTTTTAAAATAAAGCAACTACTTTTGATTGTAAATGCAGAATGATAAGAAAATTAAAATAAATTAAGCAATGAGTGTTTTTTTGAAATGCAGTTATTGTTACAGCAGTAAATTTAAATTTTTATGTGCATTATATACTATTTTCGCAATGCGTAAAAACAATGTAGAATATGTAAACAAAAACAAATGTGTGCTTCAGTAAAAACTAAAAACATTCGGATGCATCTTCTTTTTGGTCTAGTATTTTTAATATTTTTAAATATATAATAATAATATAATAAAAAAGCGCATATAACCAACATCTATTTTTTTGATAACAATGTTTTGTAAAAAAACGGGATTGGCGGGATTATAATAGATCGGGATTTTGAACAAGCAGGATTTTAAAAAAGCAGTATTTTAGCAAATGGGATTTTAAAACTTTTTTTTCGGGATTTTTGAAAAGCGGGATTTCAAAAAGCGGGATTCCGATTAGCTCCCGTAAATTTTATATGGGAAGTACCATTAATATTGAGGTTACCGTGAAAAAAAAACGGACCCGACCTCGAAAGTTTGTACGAAATACGGGTAGCCGTTTAGGCTGTAGGCCTCGGGACACACAGACAGACGGACAGAATTTTGCGACCCACTTTTTTGAGTTCCTCTATCATCGTAATGTCAGAATTGATTAACATCTCGAGTTCGAATACAATATCTTTCTCTTACTACGTTTACTACGTAATGGAGAAAGTTAAAATAGTGTATTTTGTTGTTTTTTATTGTTGGCATGGGCAAAAAGGAAATTTTTGGGTATAATAACCTCAGTACAAAAGAACTGAGTAGAGTAGGCGCAGTGGCTTAGTGGTTAGTGTGTTGGAGGGGTCCGAGGTTCGAATCCCGAAAAAAAACCCTAAATTCCGACTTATGGTTTTTTTCCGCTGCGCCACCTCTCGCGAACGTCTGACAAACATCCGAGAGTATAACTGTCATGAAGGAGCTTCTCAATTAGCCGTTTGGACCCGGCATAAAATTGTAGATCCCGTCCATTCGTCCTAAAAATGAAAAACTCACACGAAACGAATGGTTGTGAGAAGCTAGGCCTAGGGTCCCTACAGACCTGTTGCGCTATCTATTCATTTATTTTTACAAAAGAAGACTCTTGGCTATGCGAAAGGTCTATTTTAGCACCCACAGATGATCAAGTCTCGCTTACCTCAATTATATTATATTAGGGAAAATTCCTGGTGATACAACGTCGTACCTGTCCATAAATGCTATTTGCAATCAAGATAAGGCAGTAAATTATACGGTCGAGTGCTTAAATAGCATTACAGCCCATGGCCTTCCAGCTCATGAAATTGAATTAAAAGTTGGAGTTTCCATTATGTTGCTTCGCAATTTGAATCCCCCCAAGCTTTGTAATGGAACCTGATTGAGTGAGAGTGATTTCGTTGCAGAAAAACGTTATTGAGGCGTTAATTTTAACTGGGTGTGGTAAAGGAGATACGGTGTTTATACCAAGAATACAAATAATTCCCATTTCAATTAAACGGATTCAATTTCCTATTAATGTTTGTGTTGAAGTCACAGGATCAAACTTTAAGAAAAACGGGAGTTCATTTAATCAAGAATTGCTTCAAGCGCCGGGCAGTTGTAAATATGTAGCGTGCTCCAGGGTAAGTAATGCAGCAAATATCACTATCTTAGCCGACAGAAACAAAACCGCTAAAAAATAGTGTCCCCTACAAGACAGCAAATTTCTTAAATTGTTTTTCCATCAACAGTTCTGAAACCACATTTTGCACGGGCGAAGCCTCGGAGGATTTTTTCAAACACTGGTGCCTGTGCACGATTTCGTAGCACTCAATTAGGTTTTTTTTTTTGCAATTCTACTCAAATTAGCGAACGTTGCACCATGATCAGTCTGCCACACAGCTTTGGGCAGAATAATCGTGTCGTTGAATCGCCTATGCTCCCGCTATAAGATGAACCACCTCGCGGTGTATTTGTATTGTGTGACGAAAATAAAAAATTGACAACTGAGGTACCATTATTAAGAGCAAAGCAAAGCAAAGTTTTTCTTGGTTTTTGTTAAACAGCTTTTGGTTTTTGTGCTTTTGAGAACCAATAAATAAATATAAGTATATGGAGGTGTTGTCGCTTGGGTTTTTTTGTTTTCTATAAGCAAAAACAAACCTGATCCGCTGATGGCGAGCTACTCATTGATTGATTTCCTTTTAAGGGACGCTTCCGTTTATTTGGTGATGAACTAGGATATTTTGAAGTAAGTAGGCCAGCTATGATTTCAGATAGTTTTTCTTCGCCTCTCTGACACCAAAATCTTAAAAAAAAACAGTGTATTATTAAATAAAACAGTTTAATATAATGCAGTGTGACTACCTTAGCGCAGAAGTAACAAAAGGATCACCTCTTGATTTAGTCTCTCTACTTAGAAGGAGCCTAATTAATTCAACAGTAGGTTCTTCATTTTTTAATAGTAGAAGCATGTAGCACAATGCCTCTGGGTGATTTGATGATTCAAGCTCTGGTAGTATATCCTACCAGAAAAAAAAAACTTGTTTAAGTAAAACAACAGAACAATTTTTCGGAAACCGTATTTCCATTACATAGTAATACTTTCTTAACGTACCTGTAAACACTTTAAAGGTATGTCGTGTGCTTGAACCAGTTGCCATAAACACAGTTGTTCAAACGTTTCATATGATAAACTATCACGTATACAATTTATTAAGCCTTCATGCTTAAACAATGAAATTTTTCCTTGGGCAATATAGTACATTAAGTCTCGAAGATTTCTGGCATCTACACATCTTAGCGTAATTTTTATCATATCGTTATTGTTAACCACATTAACTTTGAATTCCCGGTATATATCTGGTAAAAGCCACAAAAACATTTGAGTGTTCTCATTTTCAAGTGCACTAAGATCACGAACCAAACACTTCTCGACTCTTTCATCTATGGCGTCACATAAAGCTTTATAAACATTTGTTTTAAATTGGTAGCATTGGTTCACATTTCTGCGAGCTTGAACTTTCGTATACACTTTTAAAAAATACAAAAGCAAATATCCTGTTTCTGGGATTCTTTCATAAATTGTAGCTAGCAAGGTGTTAAAGGGTTTTTTCGTTTTTTCTTCTGTTTCATATAAACTTCGGAATATGGTAAATATCGGGTAACTTATACTTTTTGATAAACTTTTTTCATCTGTCTTGCTGTCCGTAAATATATTTTCTGGTAAAGATTCCTTTAATATGGTAAGCAAGCATGTTGCAATATACACTTGTTGATATTCATCAATTGCAGATACGGTTAGCGTTCTAAATTGACTGATAAAAGTTTCCAACGTAGATGCATTTTTTTTATTAAAAAATTGATCAAAGGAATCGCTGATGATACTGGGTAAATCTGCTTTTTCAGTAACTGGTTTTTCCTTCAACCGGACCTAAGAAAAAAAAATTGAGAGTTAGTATTCAAAAAAACAGCATTAAAAAAGGTGAAATTTATCAAAATAAAAACATATTAAGATATTTCCTCTTTGACTTGCATACATAAACTTTTGAACACTAAAGACCGAAAATCTTTAACTGCGAAAGATTAAGCCTAACCAAAACGCATTTTCATCACTTTAATCAAACCAAACCTCTTATTTGCCTAAAACGACTTATTTCTTTTAGGTTCTATTTTCGTTTTGGTTGGTTGGTAGCGCTTTTTTTATTTAGATAAACGAAAAAATAATATGTTGGTTTTTTTTCACCCGGAATCTAATGAAGCCGCAACAAAAAAATATGTCGAGGTAAACAAATATAGATAAGAATTTTCATGTTTTTTAATGTGCTTTCTGGGCAATTTTCTTATGTTTAAGATAAACACAGCTTTAGTATTTTTGATAACAATTTGATAAACAAGTACATATAAACAATTCGTGAATTTTACATCATGCATGGTAGTGACAAAACTATTAAAACTATGTTTTCACATTTAGTTAATGAATTTTGAATTGTTTCTCATTATTTACTTGGATTTTCACTTAGCAACTAAAATCAATTATGTTCTGTTTCACAAAGATTGTCAGTAGAGACCTCATGGGAAAGCTGAAATATGCAGGCATTATTTGGTATCGAACAGAGTTTCTATAAAGTTTGGTCAAAATCGGTCAAAGGGCCTGGAACCTTCACACAAAGGGCCTTATTAATAATTATTTTAACCTTAACCTTATATATTTTCAACTCCTCAGGGGCAGCTCAATCCTCTGTTGTAATGTAGTTGAGTAGGATAGGTATTCGGGATCTCTGCCTATTCGGTCTGTTATATTCTTTATGGACAAAAACGAAAATAAAAATTCAAAAAACCAAGTGTCTTTGGAAAACGAGGGGGAAGGCTTTGGAGAGGTCGTGAATGTGCTTGAAGGCGCTAGATTGAACCCGACGAAACTCGATGGATCAATGGACTCTGATCTTCTTCCCAAAGATCGCAAGGCGACGAGCCCTGCGTGGCTGAGGGGTGCTCAGTCGATAGCACAAACTCTGGATACCTGGGGATATAATTTAATTCAATTCCTACTTGCATACAGGGGGTGAGTGCAAGCGGACATCTTCTTCCTTCTTACTTGTGGGACCTAAATGAACATTAAAGATAAGAACAAAAATTCAAAAGACGCGGAGAGTGTGAACTGATCCGGCACTTCTAGCTCAAAACTAACCGATCCTTCCCATATCGGACGGAGAAAGCGTTGGATAAATGCTAGTCTAGAAAAACTTCTTCTGGAATCGAGCGACACTTGCCCCATCGCCAGGTAGCGAGGTTTTCACGTAAGGACGTTCCGCAAGGGACTGCCCAAGACCGTTATACGTGGAGAAGAACCACACCCTGCGCGAGGTGCCACTGCTTTCGACTGAATATAATGGATAACTCTATAAAACCCGTAATCCCGGGTTAACTACTGCGCCCATGGGATGTATGGCACAACGTTATGTGTCTTTTAGCGGCGAACTCTAGATACCTGGGGACCTCTAGTTTCAATCCAAATTCCCCTTTTCTGTATACAGGCGGTGAGTACAGAATGACATCTCCTTCCCCCTTACTCGTGGGTCCAAAATAGACAAATTAAAAACTAAAACACAGAACAAAGGGACTGGTGTACTTGAATCGGGCACCAAGAACTTCGGCAACACCGATTCTCATACGAACATGACCGAGGAGGAAAAAAATCGCTTACTCCAAGAACCGTCAACTAGTAGAGCAGCTTCGGTTGAGGGAAACGTTAGAACAGTTGACTTCGGACTCGAGAATCTTTTTCTTGAGGAAGATGACAACCGCTCTATCGCCAGCTCATCCAAATTCTCCATATCGTCTACAGCTTCAATTAGAAAAAGAGTGCTGAACTGTAAGATGACGATCAAGAAACTGAAGAAGAAGCACCAACTAGAGGACAAAGACAAACAAAGACTTCAAAACGCCCTTGATTTTCTATAAAGGCAGTCCAAGGATATTGGCGAGCTTCATGCTAGCAATCCTGAGGCTGATTGGTAAGTCTCGTACATGTATTGTCGCCAGCAAACAGCTAAAACTCTTTCTTTTACCTAGCCCCAGCGACTCGGACCAAACGGCTGTCAAATGGGACAGGGCAGGAAAAGGCGCACTGGTACTGGCGACAATATATATGCCACATGAGACAGACAATCCACCCATAGAGCTATCATGCACACTAGCCAGAACAGCTTAAAGGGAAAGATGGGACCTGATTGTTGGCTGCGATGCCAACTCCCATCATACGCTCTGGGGAAGTACGGACATTAATGTACGAGGTGAGTCCCTCTTAGAATTTATAATTATCAACAATCTCTTAATAGCTAACATTGGCAATGAGCCGACCTTCGTAACTAGGAATAGACGTGAGTTGTTAGACTTAACACTCTACAGTAACTCACAAACTCTAACTGTGAAGGAATAGAGGGTCTCCCTTGAACCATCCTTTTCAGATCATAGGATTATAGAATGTAAAGTAGATGAACAAATAATAGGCACAGGTAAATTCAGGAACCCAAGACTCACCAACTGGGATACTTTTGTCTCAGAGGTCGTGTGGAATGGTCAAAATCTTAAGAACCAAGAAATAAGAACACCAGACGAAATCGATGCATTCACAGAGAGTTTAAATAAAATCCTAAGCAAGGCATACGAGATAGCCTGTCCTCTACGGACAATTAGGAAAAGGAACTCTCAATCGTGGTCCAAAGATCTCCTCGAACTCAGAAGGAAAGCCAGATCTCTGTTTAATTTGGCCAAGCGCACTAACTCACAGTCAGACTGGGATTTATACAAAGCCGGTCAACGTAAATTCAAAAGAGCAGTCACTAGCGCTAAACGCACAGTCTGGCATAAATTCTGTAATGAAATAAAAGATACTAGGGAATCCGCTAGACTTAGGAAAGTCCTATCTAAAGAACCTGCGGTTCCAGGATATCTAAAAGACAACAGTGGTAACTGGACGCAGTCCTCTGAAGAGATTCTGAGTCTGCTTCTACGAACGCACTTCCCGGGATGCATCCCCGAAACAACCGTCCAAGCTATACCAAGCATAGCAACTACTGTTGTAACAATTCCAGAGGGTATAATAACCGAGGAAAAGATTAACTGGGCGATTGAGACTTTTTTACCGTTTAAATCACCTGGGGTTGACGGGATTTTTCCAATCATGCTCCAGAAAGCCACTTCAACTATTATACCAACCCTGATGAGACTCTTCACACGCTGCCTAGAATTGGCAATGTGGTCCCATTCCCAGGGTATGGCGAGAAGTAAAGGTCGTCTTCATTCCGAAGGCAGGCAAGCCCAGCCACACGACTGCTAAGGACTTCAGGCCTATAAGCCTAACATCTCTCATCCTGAAAACCTTCGAAAAGCTTTTAAACGTTTTTATCCGCAGTCGGTTTGACGATAGTGTGATCTCAACGGCACAACATGCATACATTAAAGGTAAAGGAGTTGAGACTGCATTGCGTGAGGTCACCGGCACCATTGAAAAGGCCCTAAAGGACAAAGAATATACAATACTGCATTCAATAATGTTAGAACGTGCGCAGTAAAAAGAACGCTACTTAACTCCAACGTTGACCAAACGCTAATCAATGTTATTGAAAGCTTGCTCAATGAAAGAAAAATCAATGCAAAACTAGGTAAGACTGACCTTAGAGTGACAGCCTTAAGAGGTACACCACAAGGTGGAGTCATATCCCCTTTACTCTGGGTCCTTGTCATAAATGAATACTAGTGAAACTCGAAAATAAAGGGGTCAAAGTAACCGCCTATGCAGACGATGTAGTAATTCTTGGTACAGGCAAATTCCTACCTACCATAAGCGAACTGCTAGGAAACGCATTACGAACACTTAATATGTAGGCAAAACAATGCGGCCTTGGAGTCAATCCACAGAAGACTGAACTAGTATTGTTCTGTAACAAAAGAGTGATTCCAAATTTCGGTCCCCCAGCTATTGAGGGTACACCCCTCAGAGTGCTAAGTATCGGAAGAGTTCAGTTATCCGACATTTCCATAAAAAGATCCACAATCCGAGCTGGAAAGAAAGAGAAAACATACAGCTCCTGTAGCATTGAGACAAAACAAACAGTACAAAGCAAATGATTTACCACATCAATCCTCAAAATTCCTGCAAGTTCCTTCAACACACTATTTGCTACGTTCTTTGTTTCATCAAGAGATGCAGAAAAATAGACACAAATACAGTAAGCCATACAGCACTTTCACCTAAGGAACTAAACGGAGCTCTTAGGGTCATCATAAGGCAAGTGCAAGGATCTGAATTTGGGAAGGAAATCCAAGACCTCAATAGTCACAAGGGCTTATGCAGATCTAACACACAGATTACCTTAGCACCATTTCTGGACGAAAAGTGTATCCTACGCGTCGGAGGCCGACTAGAAGCCGCTCCCATTTCCTTCGATGAAAAAAATTCCATACTGATGTCATACAACGAATCAGTAAAAAAAAAATGCTGTTCAATAAAAAACATGACGAGCACAACCATTGTGGGCCACAGACGCTTCTCTCGATCCTGAGACAACAATTCTGGAAAGATCATGGCTCATCACAAAGTTCATAATTGCGTAAAGTGCACCAAAACTAAGCCACAATTAATGAACCAAATAATGGGAAATCTCCCAGCGGATCGCGTCTCACCAAATAGACCATTTATGGTTTCCGGTTCTCACTTTTGTGGACCCCTATGGGTGCACTACAAAATCAGAGGCAAAAAGCCACACAAGGTGAACTTAGCAGTCCTCTGTTGCTTCACAACCAAGGTCGTACATTTAGAGATTGTCACTGACCTAACAACGGAAGCCTTTTTTGAAGACCTTAGAAGATTAGCCGACGCGGACGCATTCCTACACTTTACTGCGAAAATGCAACATACTTCGTAGGAGCAACAAACCAGCTGCTGTTGTTCTCCACGTTGCAGAAGCAAAAGAGGCCACAATCAAGGCCAGCAGCGACAAGGGCATACTATTCAAGTTATTCCACCTCGAGCTCCTCATTTTGGCGGCTTATGGGAGGCAGCAGTAAAATCCGCCAAACACCTTCTTATAAAAACAGTTTCACCGGCGTCGTTAACACACGAAGACTGGAGACAATAGCATAAACTAAGTATTAAATAGACCGTCAGCTCCCGCGCACCTACCCGATTCCCCCCGCAAATTTTGAAAATAAAATTCTCTCTTAAATTTCCTATCTGTGAATACGTGTGAAGCAGCAAAAAAAGAATTTCTAAAAGGTGGGAGGAGTAATAAAATTCTGACACTCAGCAGTGTTCCTGCATTGTGGTATTTCTACCTTTTTGTGGGAATTTAAATTTTTGAAAAACTTTCCTGCGTAAGAGGAAAAAATGTCTTAATTGTTGGACTATCAATAATCTGGCAGAAAAACAGTCGAACTACATTTCACTATGAATATCAACGCTCTAAATGTACATAAAAAAGATATTTGCCTTAAGCAAACATTTCTATAATCAAAAAATTATCATTATAATGTTAGCAAACTGCGATTTTTATACTGAAGATTAATTTAATATGATTTTCTCTCCGAACAATACAAATTTTACTTTTAAAAGTATGTTTTTTTCCATAAACAAAACTATGGGAATTTGAGTTTAGTGAAAAGGGAAAAATTAACACGCTTCTTGTGAAAAATAAAGAGAGCGTGCTGAGAACACTGACTGAGAGTTAGTGTATTTGGTGAGTTTCTGTCAGCTGATGGATGCGTTCTGAGAGTTTAAGTTCGTTGTTTTATTTCACCACGAAAACATGTAGATATTCTACAAAATGTATAATAGCGAATGTAATCAACATAAATAAACAAAGGAATGATGTGTGAAATAAAATAAGATATTTTTGTTCCTATAATTATTGTGTCTGTTTTCGTTTGCTGTTTTTGGCGAAAAATGATTTCACCGTGAATGTCCACAGAAAAACGGCAAAGAATTTAAAGAGAAGAATTGATTACGACTATTAAGATTTGAAATAGTATGAGTTTTTAGTTATAATCTTTTCATGAAGATTCCGTTTATTAAAAAAAATAAATAATTTATTAGAAAATTTGGAACAATTGACATAATTAATGAAATTACATTTGAAATCAATTGCGTCAGCCGAGAATATGAATAATGTTCATTTATAATAAAAATAAAAAGTCTAGTAGACACAATCAACGAAAATTTATTTTCTTTAAAATTTACGGGAAAGAACGAAACTCAAAATGTTTTTAAGCAAAATTGGAAATAAACATGTTTACTGATTTGTACCTTGATATCTCACGCATTAAAGTTTTGCTGCTTACAATTTATTTGCTTTTAATATATACGATTCATAATCATTAGTAATCAAATATATTTTTATATTAATAAGCGTTTTTTTTTATATTTTTGTCAATGATTCATATAGTTTATCGATTTCGATTTTTAATAACAAAGATGAAAACATCCCGTACTATATAGATTATCTAGGTAAAATGAAAGAAATCTTAATACGTACACCTACCTAACCTATGCGTTTTAATAGAATTTGGTACTAAATTCACCACACCATACCCACCGTTTTCTTAACACGTCCCGATAACGGGCAGTTATTTGAATTATTTGAATTTATTTCAATGTTACCACAAAATGAACTGTCAGGCAACTGTCAGGTTCCTATGTGCGAGAGTATGTGTGCGGCTAATCTACTTTAACATGGCACACATACTTTGCCACATAGAAACACGGAAAACAGCTTGTAGGCAAATTCTCTTAAGTTGTAAGAGCTGACGGTCTATTTAATACTTAGTTTATGACAATAGTCATCGAAATCGAAGCCATTTTAACTTCGAGACCACTGACTTCTCTTTCTTCCGACCCAAATGATTTAGCTGCTTTGACACCAGAATTGAAAAAGAACATTTTATTTTGAAATAGTCTGCACTTGACGCACGTGAATATGTACTGACTTATA
This sequence comes from Cheilosia variabilis, assembly GCA_951230905.1. NCBI lineage: Eukaryota > Metazoa > Arthropoda > Insecta > Diptera > Syrphidae > Cheilosia > Cheilosia variabilis. Next base: position 40,892,166 of record OX579679.1, on the reverse strand, counting down.
AATTAAACCAAAATATTAACAGTACCTATCTTTAGAGAACATGCCGCTCTAGCATACTGGTGGAAATTAAGATTTACTTACACAATTGGTGCTTCTATGATACTAGAGTAATTTAGTTAATATTTTATAACGATTAACGATTCAAATTCCAATTTGAAGCCACATAAAATCTTTAAATCATAAATCTTTTTATCTTTAAAACAATCGTTTGTTAAATTTTGTCTACACTTGTAGCCTTGTGGTACAGAAAGTGGGGAAATTTCCCACTTGTTAAGGATCGCTTGTACAATTGTTAATTTATAAATTCACTTGTAGTTTTGTGGTACAAAAACCATTGTTCATTGTTAAAATTCGCCTGTTGTACAAGACTTGTAGTTTCGTGGTACAGGCCCCTGGTCATTTTGTTATTGTTGAGTCGTTGGTTGCTCAAGCCGATATTGATACCGCTCCAGCGAAAGGAAATCTGCGTACCCACTGGAAGGCGATGGGTCATTTGAAACACGAATGGAAACGATGGTCAACCGAGCACTTGAATCGAATGAACTACAATATAGGCACAAATGGAACTAGGAAAAGAACAATATCAAGGTTGGAGCTTGGAGACAATGTAAATTTGCAAAATGTTCATTAATGAAACTATTGGCATCACTGTCAACGTCAAGTGTTCATTATGCAATTGATCAAACTGATGCGCAAACATTACGAAAAAAATCATCACAGTAGTTAGTTTATGTACCTGATGCGCTGTTAATTCGCCGGCAAAAAAGTAAGAAAAATTTCGGAAGAGAAACAAAAGAAAGTAAATAAACATTTTTAACAATAGATACGAGTATTGCTTTTGACAGAAAAATTTAAAATTGTTTGTTGAATTCCTTATTTTAATTTTTCTCACAAACATTTATTTTTTTTACATTGAGTATTTCAAACTGCAGAAGTAAAGCTTTTAATAACGAAAAGACTAAGAAGGCATGCAAATAAATTAATCGTCTTTACGATCATAGTTCTTTATTAGCTAAACTTCCAACTTGACATTAAAATGTTTGATATAAACAACGCGTTCTAAAACTCAAACGTCATATTTAATCAGCAACGGATCGGCATAAACTGTGCATCGCATCAGCATCGCAAATAAGCAGTGATGCCGCATATCTGCACAAATGTTTGACGTTTCTGAGATTACACATAATCATAATCAAGGAAGACAACACGCCAACACTTCAACGGCCGATCGGAACAGTGGTTAAAATCTTCAAAGGTGATAATAACAGGGTTCGAGTAGTCAACGTCAAAACCAAATCAGGAACACGGAAGCAGCCAATCCATCGCTTAGCCCCCTTATTTAAGGAACCTGACAAAAACGACACGAATACATCCGAAGCGCCAATGACAGCATCACCATCCGAACCCGCAACTGACGATACTATAGACGCCCCTAAAAAACGAAGAAGGACATCATATGCCTCGCTAGCGACCACCATCATGTTATCATTATAACTGCTACCAGTAATATGCGCATCACCAGTGAACATAACCGGGTTCGATAATCAGACAGGAATATACTTCGAAAATCTCGGATCCACGAATTTAGTTGCAACCGAATGGAAAATGATCGGGTACTATGACTTAGCACCTATTCAAACAGAGCTTAGAGCATTCGATAATGGCATGACGGCACTTCAACACCTATGCAACCAGTTACAACAAAAGGCAGCAGATCTGCATTGGTAACACAATTTATCAGCTATTAACTTTGGCAGGATAGCACATACTTTATTCGGACCTCTTGTTTCTGACTACGCAGACGAGCTATCGAGAAACATCAATCAATTCAAGGGAAATGAAGCACACTTATGGACAATGCTAAAAAAAACTTCAGACTTCAATCATAGACTCCACGATTAACACCATAAAACGGGATCAACTCGAAGGAAGAGAACACATGAACATCCTTCAAAACAAATCCAAACAGATCATTGCTCGAATTGGAGATGCCTCTGAACAATCCAAGATCTTTCAAATCTTTACGTCATTGACAATACAACTAATGATTGTGGCATCTAACCTGCGACGAATTGAATCCGCATTTCTCGATACATTCACGGACGCACACTATGGAACCGTCAGCCCGCTACTGCTCTCTCCAGCACAATTAAGGGCAGAACTCACAATCATCAAAATCATCTGCCTCAGTCCCAAAACCTACCATTCGAACAAGAAGACTTGCTTCACTTTTACAAGATTCTAACAACAAAGGGAGGAGTCATTGATAATCATCTTCTGTTCGTCATCAAGATTCCACTCGTCGAACTTAACTTCTTAACCTTCAACTTATTTCGGCTGATACCATTCCCGGCAAGTCTAAACAACACTCTTCTAATCATCAACCCGTCAATGGAAATTCTCGCCATAAACCGTCACAGAGATCAATATTTCGCAATGACGGCAGCCGAACTTCAAGAGTGCGATAAAGGCAAGGACCTACAATTCTTTTGCTCCAATAAAAAGGCCAATACCACGTCGGTTCACAGGCATATAATTCGAGAGAATCAAGAAAGACAAAATAGCATTCTACTCCTGTAGTAAATCTTTGGGAAAACATGGGGACCATCTCCCAAAATCAAACTCTGGATGTACACAGCTATTTTAAGACCAATACTGACATATGGCAGTATTGTATGGTGGCCAGCAACTACAAAGGCTACTTACCTAAGGGCTATCAAGTGCAAAGGTAAGTACACGAGCTAAGCTCCAACTGCTGGACTTGAGGCTATCCTCAATCTGCTTCCGCTAGACATCTTTGTGCAATCATTGGCAGCGACAAATGCTATGAGAATTAGTCAATCAGCGGCCTGAAAATTCCAGGAAGAGGGTCACTCAACCTACAGACTTACTTTGGCAATGTACCTAACACGGACTACATCACGCCATATTTAGAATTCGCTACACCTTTCTCTTACCCCAGCAGGGAAGTATGGAAAGATGGACCTATACCTACCTAACACGCAATCCGTTTCCTTGTAAACAGACGGATCAAAAATGGACAACGGGGTGGGGTCAGGTATCTACTCTGCACCGCTGGGCATCTCAACCATTGCAGTGTATTCCAAGCGGAAGTCATGGCAGTGACAATAGCTGCCCGTGAGTCTGCGATAAAGGTAATACCTCCGGAGGGTATCACCTCCTTTATTGACAGCCAGGCTAGATTCCCTGGACATAAAGGCATTTTAGGTAATGAGAAGGCGGATGAACTAACACGCCTTGGCTCGGCTAAGACCCCAGCACAAGCATCCCCGTCTGTGCATATCCCGCTCTGTACACTTTAGCTAGAAGCGGGGAAGAAGGACACAGATTAGGCGAATGCCAGATGGATATTCATGGATACATGTACCACAATGAAACTATTGCCATCTTTTTTGTAAATCCAGAACAGAGAGGATCATGCGATATAACCGGAAATGACTCTCTATGCCTGTAGATATTGCAGTAAGCAATTAATTAATAAGACCTACAGAATAGGTTACTACGGGTAAGGGATAAACCTTTTCCCCGACGTGTATCACAATGGGTCATCTGAACGCGGAATACTCCACTCCAACCCACAAACCTAACCTATCCTTAATCGTCATTGGAGATGGACAATGCGGTGCAGAAATGCGCCAAGAGGTCAGTCAAAACTTCGCAAAACAAGTTGGAAGAGGACAGACAACTCGACTGCGCAAGCAAGTTTTGCCGTACCGGGAAAAACTTAGGGTGATTCAATTGAAACTTCATCACAGCAAAGCAGCATCAGCAATGATGACTGTGTTTTGATGAGGATTCGTTTGATAGCCCTGATACAGGAGCCTTGGATCTTTAGAGGAAAGATTAGGGGAATTCTAAATAGCATGGCTGAGATGCATTATGCGGAAACCAGCGAAAGCATTCAACTCGATTACCGTTGTCGTTTGTCGAAAACGACTTTTGTCGTTTTTTGAGTCGTGTCGTTTTTCAATTCTCATTACCTATTTAAGCCCTTGTTGAATCCTTTAGCCAGATGAACATTCTTCTCCATTAATGAAAAAAGAATTTCCGATTGTTATTTTTAATTTTCTTTCCATATTTTTTTTTGTTCTCATTTGCTTTGAAAATGAAAATGAAAACGACAAATTTTCAAGCAAAAACAAATGCCTATGCATTTATGTGTGCGTTCTTCCGTTAAAAAATAATGAATTCTGTTTAAAAAAAAAAAACGGAATACAAACTCTCAAACACAGCTTATTGAACCAACCGACTACCTGTCGGAACCGAAATTGCAAACGACAAAAAAGGTCGTTTTTCAGATTATTAGTCGTGTGGCTTTTCCTTAGGTAATATGTACAAGAACATTCGTGCGACGACTAGTAAAGAGTGATTTTTTAGCTGGTTTGGTTTTGGCAACACTGGTTTTGACAGCTGACGTGTGTTTAGTACCTTGTGTCACTGTCAAACAGCTTCAGTTTGGTTTGCAATTTAACCATGGATCGTCTTACAAATGAACAACGCTTGCAAATTATTGAATTTTACTATCAAAATTCGTGCTCGGTTCGAAATGTTCTTTTTCGCTTTTTTATCGAAAAATTGTGTTCAGCGATGAGGCTCACTTTTGGTTGAATGGGTACGTAAATAAGCAAAATTGCCGCATTTGGAGTGAAGATCAGCCAGAAGCATTGCAACAGCTACCAATGCATCCCGAAAAAGCCACTGTTTGCTGCGGTTTATGGGCCGGCGGCATTATTGGGCCTTATTTCTTCAAAGATGATGCGAATCGCAGCGTTACTGTCAATGGTGAACGCTACCGAGCGATGATAACAAACTTTTTTTTGCCCGAAATGGAAGTTCTTGACTTGCATGATATGTGGTTTCAACAAGACGGTGCCACATGCCACACAGCACGCGAAACAATGGCGCAATTGCGAGGCGAGTTTGGTGAACAGTTAATTTCACGTTTCGGGCCGGTCAATTGGCCGCCTAGATCGTGCGATTTGACACCATTAGATTATTTTTTGTGGGGGTATGCCAAGGCTAATGTGTATAGGGACAAGCCCGCTTCGATTGACGCACTGGAAGCCAACATCCATGCATTCATTCGTGAGATACCGGCCGATATGTGTGAAAGAGTATGCCAAAATTGGACTCAGCGGATGGGCTACCTGAGACGCAGCCGCGGTCAACATTTGCATGAAATTATCTTTAAACATTAAATTGCAAGGTTCAAACTATCGATTCAAATAAATATTTCATTCATTTTTTCGAATTTTTTGTGTTTTTTCGTTAAAAAAAGTTCTAAACCTCTTAAAAAATCACCCTTTACAAAAAGGCATTTTACATTTTCATCCGACCTTTGTCGTGTAAAAACGACAAGCGTATAAAATAAACATGCATATAAAATGCCCGATCTGTGTGCATCTGTATGATTCTCCAGAACCTACTTCGGCAAGAGAGGTAGAGAACGGAATCGAGGATTTAATAATTGGTTGTGGTGCCTGCTGTATCCGACCGAATGGCAAGTCGTTTGATTGCAGACACGTTTATTTCATATTCTCTTTTGTTTGACATTTATCATTCACATCAATACCAATGCACATAATACAGTGTGGCTGTGGGGCAGCACCAATGATAACTATAGAGAAGAAGCATGATTCGCATTTGTATCATGCAAGGAAGTAGCTATCTTAAACAGGGGAACAGAGCCAACCTTCGTAAATGTGAGTCGAATGGAAGTGATTGATGTTACCCTGTGGAGTATCCAGATAATTGAAAGAGTAACAAATTGGAGAGTAAGGATCAGGCTACATTGTCGGATCACAGAGCTATTACATTTGATGTTCGCTATGGATCTAAAGAAAGAATGATGGGAAATACATCAGAGTTCCAAAGAACACGGATAGGAGAAAATACCTTGAAGTGTTGGAGGAATAAAGGAAAAACACATGGCATGTAGAATAACAGCTGAAGCATTTGCAATCAGCTGTTGAAGATGCGTACCGAGTGGCTTGCACACCTACTTTAGTGGAAAAACAAGATCCTGCCCCTTGTCTGTGCCGGGAACTTGAAAAGCTAAAGAAGGCTGTGAGGAAGGCCTTCAGTCACGCCATGAGGAGGGGAGAACCTGAAGCATGGAATGAGTGTAAGGCGAAAAATAAAGAGCTGAATGTTCTGCGAAGTACAAAGTGGGCAAAAGAGATCACCCTATTGGAAGATGCTCTTATTTTTGCAAATGGCCGCCAATGTCAAATCTGTTTTGACATTTGTGGACTAGACATGGAGCGATACACACCCCAAGAACGCGGAATAATCGTGTCTATTTTTTTGCGTAACAATTCGTCTGTAGTGTTGGCACAGCGCGAATTCCGTCGCCGATTCCACGGCCGTCCGACACCGACTGCGCAAACACTGCGCCGTTTGGCCACCAACCTTGAAGAGTATGGGACGACACGAGACGTTGCCAAGAGTGGCCGGCCCCGGAGCGCCCGTTGTGCCGAGAATATCGCCACTGTTGACGAGGATGTCGAGCTGTCGCCGGAAACATCGACCAGACGCCGTGCCTCGCAATAAGCCATCAGCCGGTCGTCCCTAAGGCGAATTTTGGTCAAAGACTTGCGCATGTTCCCGTACAAAGTCCAGTCCGTGTAACAGCTGCTGCCTGTCGACCGCCAAATGCGTGTAATCTACGCCCAAGCCATCCTCAATCTCGAGGACGAAGTGGACGATTTTTCGACCAAAATCATAATGAGCGATGAGGCTCATTTCCACCTCAGCGGGTACGTGAACAAGCAAAACTATCGCTTCCGGGGCACCGAAAATCGACGAGGAGCCATTACACCCGATCAAAGTTACTGCATGGTGCGCTGTTCACGCTGGAGGAGTCATCGGGCCATTTTTTTTCGAGAACGCCGCTGGTCAAACGACAACAGTGTACGGTGCGCGCTATAGGGCCATGTTAGCCGATTTTTTCTGCCGCAATTGGACGAATTAGGACTGGAGGACATGTGGTTCCAACAGGACGGAGCTACGGCACACACTGCGCGAGCCACAACCGATATTCTGAAGGCGGCGTTCCCGGGTCGCCTCATCTCTCGTTTTGGCGATTTGCACTGGCCCGCAAGATCGCCCGATTTAACCGTTCCTGACTTTTACAAAATGTACGCGAGTATCAATATGTTTTGTTCTGTTACTTAGCTTTTGTTCTTTAATTAAATGTAAACAGCTTTGGCTGGGTTCATAAATAACAGTTGGTGTAATTTGTTTTTTTTTTGTATCGCTCATTCTGATAATGCAATAAACTCTGTTTCTGTAGAAGATAAGGAAACGTATGATTGCTTCTTGCAAAGTCCAGCTTATTGTGTCACCATTAATTTGAAAAATATAAGCGGAATTTGATTTTCGATCCATTCTGTCTTCAGCCCAGTTTCCATCTGCATAACCGATTAGACAAGTTTTCCTTCCCTAATCGCTCAATCGTTAATAATAATCGGCCGTTATTTCCAAATATTTTAGCACGTTTGATCTCTGTTCAGTCTTCTTGATAGGGGCAGCTGACTTTTGTTGCTAAAATAGAAATACTTGCAGCAATATCGGGCCTTGAATTAAGGCTTAAATAAAGTAGTGATCCTATAAAACGCTGATAAATTTCAATAAGTTTTCGGAGAAAGACTTTCCATAGCCTGGGTTGAGGGGATATTTTGAAACTTTCTAATTTTCTTAACCAAAATCGTTTACTAAATTTTCTGTGTACTGCTTTTGCCGAATGTGAAAATCCGATTTCGTGTCCTTAAACATTTTCAGTCTATATATTGGTGAATGTAACCAAAATTGTTAACTTGAAATTTTTGTTTAAGCAAATTTTCAACTTATAAATAAAGTTGATTTGTTGACGCTTGTTACCAAAATGTCATCAATGTAGATATATAAAATCCCTCCCTCGATGGTACATTTTGTGTAGAGACAAGGGTCAGCAACGCTATGAACAAATCCTCCGTTAACCAATTCTTTATATAAGCCCTTATTCCAAACAGCTTGTTTCAGGCGGCATAAGCTTTTATTCAGCCTGCAAACAAATTTGGGATTCCCTTCCTCAAAACCGGGTGGTTGTTTCATGTAAATTATTTTATTATGATCAACATTAAGAAATGCGGATTTGATGTCTCTATGAACGACATTCATAGATTTCATGCATGCTATTGAGAGTATTGTTCGAAACGTTGTTTGACGAACAACTGGATCGAAAGCTTCATCATAGTCATATCCGTATTTTTGACTAAAGCCTCGTGCTACTAAACGAGATTCGTATCATCGTGCTTGATCTTATAGGTCCGCTGCCAACTATATTCACATTTGCTGGGTGAGGAACTAAACTCCATGTACCATTTCCTTTTAACTGCGGTAATTTCTTCCTTCATGGCATTTACCCATTTTTTACACTTCTCCGATTTGATTGCTTCATTATAAGTCTTAGGTTCTATTAAGACTGATTCAGCGGTTGTGGTTTTATAGCTTAATCGACGTGGGAGTATACCTTTAGTGGATTCGGCTGATCTTCCAACTATCGTTTTATTTGGTTCTTTTATGATGTCATGATAATCTGAATCATATCTGAACGCTTCTTATGAAAAATAATTTCCAAATCATTTTGAGCCTTTACACTATATTTCATCATTATTTAAAAATCTAAAATCTCTGCTAATTGTAATCTTTTAAGTAATTAAATTAGCTAAACTTTCGAATTCTCATCATAGCCCACAAAGGTTAAAACCTCAGATTTTGAATCTAGCTCACGGCGCTTTTCTTAAGGAATCAAAGAATGAACCTTTGAGCCAAAAATCCGTGGATGTCGAATGTCAGGCTTCCTACATTCCCATAGTTCAAAAGGAGTCGATGGAATTGAACTAGATACTAATCGATTTTGCAAATAATTAGATGTCATAAGCGCTTGTCCCCAAAACTCATTTGTCAATTTCGATTCAAGTAGTAAGCAACGAGCCATTTCGATTAGGGATCTATTCTTTCTTTCAGCTACACCGTTCTGCTCCGGAGAATATGGTACCGTACACTGCTGTTGAACCACTCTACTATAAAGAATTTTTTTAAGATTTTGAGTGGCATATACCCCACCGTTATCTGACCGCATGATATTGGGATATCTTAAAAATTTATTTTTGACTAGCTCCAAATAGTTTCTAAGCTTTTCAAATACTTCTCCTTTATCATGAAGAAGATACACTACGGTATATCGGCTATAAACGTCAATGCATCTAAGAAAATATCGTTTTCTTCTTGATGTAATTGTCTGCATTGGACCACAAACATCAGTGTCTATCAAATCCAGTACACGTTTCGATTTTGTATGGGACTGTTTGTTAAAAGCTGTCGGGGCCTATAACACAATACAACAAGTGCTTATTAAACAATTGAAATTCAACAACTGTTGGAAATTTGTGTAACACGTACCAACCAGTCTGCCAGCACTTCAAAAATTGTTTTAGATCAATTTAACAAGTGGGAAATTTGATAAATCTACTGTTTCTGTAACTGGAAACAACAAGTGCTAGAAAAGAGAATGCATTTGTTCAAAAGTTGATTAATTCTAACCGACGGTGACGGACTTGTTAGAATTAAGCATTTGCAATAGTGTTTGCAAAGTCATTAAAAATGTTTTTTTGGTGACAGTAACAGTGAAAATATACGAAATATAAAAGATTTTAAAGATAGAATAAATTTCGAAATAGATTCCAATTTGTTCGTTGAAAAATTTCGCGTGACAGTACAAGTTATTGATTGCCTTACTGAAAGTCTCTCCCATAAATTAAAGTTTACTTAGAAGTCTCATCTTGTTTTCTTCGCAAATTCTCCGACTCCTCGCAGACTGACTTGTTAAACTGATCCAACAAATCGAGCGAAATTTTCAGGCTTAACAATTGTTATAATTTTTCTTGTGTTACAGCTTTAAAACACACCTGTCAGACTAATATAATTCCACAAGTACCTGTTGACTTTTTGACTTGTTGTTCTGTGTTATAGGCCCCTTGTCATTTTACATTGCATATCTCACAATTTTTCTTAATCCCACAACAAGTAATATGAAAATCACTTACCGTTTTTCCTTTTTGCATGATTGCATATCGATGTCCAAATTGTTTATGCCAATAGTGCAGACAGTTCTGTAATTTGCATTCCACAGCCAAAGCCTTTTTTCCGCTTGTTGCCGTAAACAAAACAGGCCAAATGACAAATCAGCAACACCAATTTATTTTCCTGTCCTTGTTTGAATGCTACACATTGAGTCTGCAAACAACTTTAAACTCATTTTTAAAATTTGTCTAAATGACAATAAATTTCCATGAAATGACGGTATGAATAATACATCCTGGACGTCAACTGTATTACTATTAAGAATTTTAATACGACCCAATCCTTTTCCACTTGAAACCACTGTTTCTGCGTTTGCTACTGCTACTTTCTCACGAACAGAGGTATTCATTTCAACAAAATCTGATACTCTTGTGCTTATTTGGCAAGTTGCCCCACAATCAACAACCCAAATATTATTGTCGTTAGCCATTGAAAAGCAAAAACTACAGTCGTGGTCTTCAGCAACCTCCTGTATTTCATTTGTTAGATTTTGGTCTTTAATTTCTTCAACTGCCAAGGGTTGTCCTTCTATATTGCAATAGTGACATTTCTTAACGTTGCGTTCCTCTTTTTTATCAAGCGATTTTAAAATTGCGTTTAAAGTGCGAGTTCTCGTCTGGCGTTGGTGTTCGTCAATCAAACTGGTTAGTGCAGTAACCAACGTATCGAAAAAAGATGGAAAACTACTAAGCAACATAGCGAATAACAAACGCTCTGAAAATTTCTCACCCAAAGCTTCCAATTTTTCGAAATTAATTTTCATTTCATTGAAATACTTCATTCCGCAAATCTTTCTTATGAGACGAACGCTGCTACCTAACGTATTTTTCTCATGATGCCTCTCGTGCTGACTTCGATTTCTTGATGACCAGCCGTTGACTATCCTCCACTGAGAACCTGATAATCACGGTCACTTCATCATCAGGTTTATTCCAAGATGCATCTAGCACTTTCGGGCTGGGTCCGCAATACATTTCCAACCTCAATCCTTTTTCAATACGAGTTCCAATTTTTACTTCCACAGTGCAGATAAGGCATTGAGTTTTGCAAATGATGACTTTAAAAACTCCATCTTAAAACTGGGCCAATAAACTCTTGCAGAGCAGAAAGGAAAATAGAGATATCTTGAACTATGAAAATGTATTGAACATAAAGTAAGTACTAAATAAACTGACAGCTTCAGCCAAAAAAGAGGGATTGCCTACAATACAAGAATAACTTAACCTTTGATGTAGCCCAGTTTGAATTCATGTTTTTGTGCCATGTTAATCAAAGGGTGCTCACGCATACTTGAAATAAAACCAGCGAGTGTGGGGCTGTGTTGTAAATAATAGTTTTTCTTGTCCCAAGTTGAAATTTTTCACTACATTTGTATACGAAATATTTGAATAGCAATGAATGTTCAAATTATAGGATGAAAAGAAAAGGAAAATTTTGTAAGTCATTTTATAATGAATTTTGGATACAAAGATATTATTTTTATTATGTCGATATAAGAAAATTGTTCGCTTGTTCGCCATAGAATTTCCAATGTCTGCCAAAAACTTTTCAGTTGTTTTTCTCTGTAGCAAAAAAAAACGCTTACTCATATAAAATTGTTAAAATACTTAAGATTCATTCACAAGACACCTTACTAAATTACTTTAACTGAATTGATCTAAGTTTCATTACTAATTTCAGTTATTGAAAAATATATTTTTTCAATCAGTCTTTCTAAAACTCGAATACAAAATTGACCTAAATAAAATATTCTTAAATAAAGAATTTACTTGTCAATTTATTATTATTTATAAAGTACTGGATATTCTTAACAGGGACTGAATATTTTTAACAGGTTATTTGCCCAGACTCTCGTACTTTGAAAAATAAGAAAAAAAAGTTTCGAGAAATGGCAGATGGACTCAAATTTTCGGTAGCCAAACTGAACAGTCAAAAACTACCATATTTGGAAATATCGGACGCAACTTATTTTAATGAAGGAAGGAGGATGGTGTGCTGAATCCATACTGAATCTAAGCCTGATCCAGTAACTGTGGCATGGAAAACAGCTAATGATATAGCCACTGTCCTTATTGGTTTGTCGGTAGAATACAATCAACTCATCCATATAAGAAGGACTTCAATAGCCAAAGAAGCATGGGAAAAATTGCAGTCGTATCATGAAAAGTCAACACTAAGTAATAAGGTACAGTTGATGCGACAAATATGCAATCTAAAACTTAACAATGGTAGAAATATGGAGATCCACATTCAGAAAATTATAGAGCTTTTCGATAAATGAATGGCTCTTGGCGATCAGTTGTCAGAGAATTGGACTATTGCTATGTTGTTAAGTAGTCTTCCTAGAGCGTATGATACACTCGTCACAGCATTGGAGACAAGAAACGAATCCGATCTTACATTAGATCTTGTTCAATCGAAATTGATTGAGGAGTGGAAACATCAGAAGCACTCAGACGGGAACAGTCATTCATCTGAAAGGGCATTGAAGGCAATATCATCGACATCAGAAAACATTCGGAAATGTTTCTTCTGTAAGAAACTAGGCCATATGAAGAAGGATTGTTATGAGTTCAAGAAATGGAAATCTAAACAAGAGACGGCTGATAAAGTAACAGGAGGGACTTGTTTTAATGTCAACGGAAGCCTAGATGCAGACCACTGGGTGGTTGACTCTGGAGCGTCGAGTCATATTTGTTGCAACGCCAAACAATTCTATCAGCTAGATCATGCATTTAGAATGAAGTTGTATATCGCTAATGGTGTAGAGGTTGAAGTCATTGGTAAAGGAACTTGCAGTATAAGCATTCTGAACAGCAATAACCAAAAGGACATTGCTCGTGTTGAGGATGTTTTGTATGTACCATCTATTCAGGGTAATCTACTTTCGGTTAAGAAACTAGTGCAGAAGGGACTAACTGTAAAATTTTCAAAAGGCGTCTGTAAAATATTCAAGGAAAATAAAGAAGTTGCAGTCGCTGATCAAATCACAGATCTTTACAAGCTAAGACAAAGTCCATTACAACAGGCTTTAGTTATTACTACTCATAAGACAAATTGCGTCCATCAATGGCATCGAGTGCTTGGTCATCGGGACGAAAATGTTATACGAAATCTAAACAGCAAAGGTTTGGTACAGGATATTCGCATAGCTGACTGTAATGTCAAAGAAACGTGTGAAGTATGTTTGAAAGGAAAGATGACTCGCTTGCCATTTCCAAAGATTTCGGAAAGAAGGAGCACAGGTCCTCTTGATTTAATTCATTCAGACCTTTGCGGCCCTATGCAAAAGGTTACTCCAAGTATAAATAAATACTTTCTGACATTTATTGACGACTTTAGTCGATTTACTGTCATATACCTATTAAAGAAGAAGTCGGAAGTGTACGCAAAACTTGTAGAATTTGTTCAGATGGTTAAAAACAAATTTGCAAAATTACCGAAAGTTATTCGATCCGATAATGGTAAGGAGATTGTGGAGAGAAGAGTTGTCGAGTTTCTCACTTCTGAGGGCATTTCACGTCAATATAAAGGGTGATTTTTTAAGAGGTTTAGAACTTTTTTAAAAAAAAAACACAAAAAATTCGAAAAAATTAATGAAATATTTATTTGAATCGATAGTTTGAACCTTGCAATTTAATGTTTAAAGATAATTTCATGCAAATGTTGACCGCGGCTGCGTCTCAGGTAGCCCATCCGCTGAGTCCAATTTTGGCATACTCTTTTACACATATCGGCCGGTATCTCACGAATGAATGCATGGATGTTGGCTTCCAGTGCGTCAATCGAAGCGGGCTTGTCCCTATACACATTAGCCTTGGCATACCCCCACAAAAAATATTCTAATGGTGTCAAATCGCACGATCTAGGCGGCCAATTGACCGGCCCGAAACGTGAAATTAACTGTTCACCAAACTCGCCTCGCAATTGCGCCATTGTTTCGCGTGCTGTGTGGCATGTGGCACCGTCTTGTTGAAACCACATATCATGCAAGTCAAGAACTTCCATTTCGGGCAAAAAAAAGTTTGTTATCATCGCTCGGTAGCGTTCACCATTGACAGTAACGCTGCGATTCGCATCATCTTTGAAGAAATATGGCCCAATAATGCCGCCGGCCCATAAACCGCACCAAACAGTGGCTTTTTCGGGATGCATTGGTAGCTGTTGCAATGCTTCTGGCTGATCTTCACTCCAAATGCGGCAATTTTGCTTATTTACGTACCCATTCAACCAAAAATGAGCCTCATCGCTGAACACTTTTTCGAATTTTTCGATAAAAAAGCGGATCCTCGGCCAGCTTTCCAAGAGCCCATTCACCAAAAATTCGGCGTTGTGGTAGGTCGGCTGGCTTTAGTTCTTGCACCAGCTGTATCTTAAAAGGCTTTACGCCCAAATCCTTCCGCAACATTTTCCACGTAGTGCTGTAACAAAGGCCTAACTGCTGGGAACGGCGCCGAATCGACATTTCGCGGTCTTCTGTCACACTAGCTGATACGGCCGCAATATTTTCTTCACTACGCACAGTACGTAAACGTGTTGGTGGTTTAATGTCCAACAAAGTAAATTTGGTGCGAAATTTGGTCACAATCTTCCGAATAGACTGCTCAGAAGGTCGAGAATGCCGATCATAAAATGGAAGCAGCGCGCGATGAACATTTCGAACCGAGCACGAATTTTGATAGTAAAATTCAATAATTTGCAAGCGTTGTTCATTTGTAAGACGATCCATGGTTAAATTGCAAACCAAACTGAAGCTGTTTGACAGTGACACAAGGTACTAAACACACGTCAGCTGTCAAAACCAGTGTTGCCAAAACCAAACCAGCTAAAAAATCACCCTTTACAACCAGATACACACCAGAGCAGAATGGACTGGCTGAGCGTAAAAACCGATCGCTCGTCGAAATGACAAGATGTTTGTTGCTAGATGCAGGACTAAACAATGAAATCTGGGGGGAAGCCGTTATGACTGCCAATTATTTGCAGAATCGCTTACCATCATCCGTAACGAAGAATACGCCGTTTAAACTATGGGAAGGACGAAAACCATCCATGAATCATCTTCGTTTGTTTGGGTCCAAAGCGTATGTTCATATTCCCAAAGAAAAACGGAAGAAGCTTGATAAAAAGGCTGAACAAGAATCTAGCAGATGCATTTAAAAGTATTCAGAAGGATCAATGGATAGAGGCAATGGAAGAGGAAATCAGATCACTTAAAGACAATTCTAGATGGGAATTAGTGGAACTGCCTCAAGGACGAAAACCAGTCGGCTCAAAATGGACATTTAAGTTGAAAAAAGATGCTAATGGGAATATCAAATCAGTAAATTTTTGGGGTTGACTATGATGAAGTATTTGCACCTGTGGTTCGTCAGGCAACATTTCGATCGTTATTAGCAAAAGCTGGAGCCGAGAATATGATTGTGAAACATTTTGATGCAAAAACAGCCTTCCTAAATGGTGATCTGGAGGAGGAAATATACATGAAGCAACCACCAGGATTCGAGGAAGGAAGAGAAAATACAGTCTGTTTGTTGAAGAAAGTCTTATATGGATTGAAACAATCAGCGAGAGTGTGGAACAATTATATTCATACTGTGTTAATTGAAGCGGAGTTTAACCAGGCCGACGCAGATCCTTGTCTTTATTCGAAACAATATGGTACTGATATCTGTTTTATCATCATTTACGTTGATGACATTATCATTGCAAGTAAAAATGAGGAATTAATAAAAGAGACGGAAAAATATTTGAAGTCAAAGTTTGAAATAAATGACTTAGGAAATGTCTCTAACTACCTTGGAATAGAAGTGAGCAGGGATAAGAGAGGTGTATTCAGTATTAACCAAACCACATATATAGACAACATACTAAAGGATTTTGGACTGGACTGTGCTAAATCATCTGCATACCCATTGGATCAAGGATATGGAAAAGAGACAGAACAAGAGCATTCATTAGTAGATAGCAAGAAGTATCAACGGCTTATTGGAAGTTTATTGTATATAGCTGTAAACACTCGCCCAGACATTGCAGCTGCAATTTCTATATTGGGACGGAAAGTAAGCAATCCAAGTGTTAATGACTGGAACGAATGTAAGCGAGTTGCAAGATATCTAAAAGGCTCATCGGAATTGAAACTCAAAATTAGCGGCAATCGAGAAACAGTCATGCATGGGTACGCCGACGCAAATTGGGCTGATGGAAGCACAGATAGAAAGTCAAATAGTGGCTACATATTCTTTCTAAATGGAGGGGCGATTAGCTGGTCATGTCGAAAGCAGACTTGTGTTGCATTGTCATCGACAGAAGCGGAGTTCATTGCTTTATCGGAAGCATGTCAAGAAGCGTTATGGTTACGAAAATTGATGAGAGATCTTAACATTGACGTAAATAATCCCACCCTAATATGGGAGGATAACCAAAGTGTACTAAAAATGATTAAGGAGGAGAAACTCAGCAAAAGGACAAAACATATCGATAGCAAAATTCATTTTGTAAAGGATAATGTTGAAAAACGATTGGTGCAATGCAAATACATCGAAAGTAAAAACATGATAGCAGACCTAATGACGAAGCCCTTAACAGGCCAGAAAACTAAAGATCTAAGAGAGATGTGTGGACTCGATCTTGGATCTAATCTTGAGAATGAGGAGGAGTGTTAAAATACTTAAGATTCATTCACAAGACACGTTACTAAATTACTTTACGTGAATTGATCTAAGTTTCATTACTAATTTCAGTCATTGAAAAATATATTTTTTCAATCAGTCTTTCTAAAACTCGAATACAAAATTGACCTAATTAAAATATTCTTAAATAATGAATTTACTTGTCAATTTATTATTATTTATTGAGTATGGGACTGGATATTCTTAACAAAAATGTCTAGTAATCAGACATTCAAAATGTTATGTGAATTCGTATGAATTGTACATAGGGTACACATCAGTAAATATATTTTTTTTTTTTTGCCGAGGGTAGGTGAAAATCTTCCAACGACACTACGAGAACAGCAAGCGCGTGCTCATAGTAGTGTCAGATTTTTACTGACTAAAAACACCACCCTTCGATAGATTGTTAGATACTGCAACTAAGATATAACTTATCAAGCAATTTCTCTATTACGATATAAAAATAACTTTTGACAGGTTACTTTCCACTGAAAGATCCTGCATGTTCCGCTATTAAGACGCGGTTATCCTTATCTTGCCAAGTCGAAAGGTTTCGTTCTTTGTATTCGGCGCAATAAATTATTCTCATCCAAAATTTGTCGGACTGTATTGTTGATATGACCGATTAGACGGTTTCTACGCTTTCGCGCGAAGCTTCCAGTTTCAGCTTCGATTGTAGGAATTCCGAGATCCCTGTGGATATCGTCGTTTCTAGTATACCACGGTGCTTGGACAATTTCTCTAAGCACTTTATTTTGAAAAGTTTGTAAAATATTGGCATTTGTTTTCTTGATACAACCCCAAAGTTGTATACCGTAGGTCCACACCCGTTTTAGTACTTGCTTGTATAAAAGCAGTTTGTTCTCGATACTGAGCTGGGAATGTTTTCCGAGTAACCAGTACATCTCTCTATATTTGATATCGAGTTCTTTACGTTTCATTTTCACGTGCGAATTCCATTTCAGCTTTGCGTCGAGTGTCATTCCCAGGTATTTGGCCTCGTTTGCAAGGGTATTCGGGCCAAGTTTAGTAAAATTGGCAAGTCATTAGTTTTCTTATATGTGAAATTCACGTGAACAGAATTAGTTTCGTTGAGGGCGATCCGCCAGTCCCTCGTCCATTCATTTACTTTATTCAGTGCGGTTTGCAGTTTTGCAGTCGCTTCTTCGATTGTATTACCTACTGCAAGGATAGCGGTGTCGTCGGCGAACGTAGCAAGGGTAGTGCCATCTTCTCTTTGTATATTGCGAGTATATAACAGATAGAGAAGCGGCCCAAGGACGCTTCCCTGCGGTACTCCGGCCGAAATGTTCTTTAAGCTCCGAGTATTCGTTTCCATGTCTAACACGGAAGAGTATATTCCCGACATATGATTCTAGGATATAATATAGGATTACGGGGAGACCTTGTCGTAATTTAAATTTTAAGCCGTCGTGCCACACCTTATCAAAGGCTTGTGAGACGTCAAGGAATACGCTTGAGCATACCTTTTTTTCTTCAAATGCTTTCTCGATTACGTCAGTAATTCTATGCACTTGGTCAATCGTCCAATGCTTGGTTCTGAACCCAAATTGGTGGTCAGGGATAAGATTATTATCTTCTATAACCAGTTGTAGACGCCTTAGTAATATCCTCTCGAAAACTTTCGATATGACTGGAAGAAGCGAAATTGGTCTATAAGATTTTACTTCATTTTGCGGTTTTCCTGGTTTTAAAACCATAATGACTTACGCAACTTTCCATTGGCTCGGCACGTGTTTTAATCTGAGCGCAGCATTTCTATATATAGAAGTTTAATTAATGCTTTTCTAGGTAGAACTTTGAGAACTTCTCCGGTGATCAAATCATAACCAGGAGCTTTCTCAGGTTTAAGAGATTCGATTTCACATTTTAGTTCCCTTAGCGTTGCATTTGTGAGTGTAAAATCGTCAGATAGTAATTCCGTCCCACTATTGGTACCGTCGTGAGCCGCCTGACCATCGCACGGTTTAAAGGTTTTTTCTAGATGGGCGCCAAAAATGTCCACTTTTTCTTTATCTTCCCTTGCCCATTTATTTTGATTTATTTGTATTGGCGGCGCGGGGATTTTGGGCCTTTTGGTGCCTTTTACAGCTTTCCAAAGTGAATAATTGGAATCTTTTTCGCTGTTAAACTTTCAAGGTAAGAACCTATCGCACGATTTTTAAAATCCTTAACATCTGTCTTCAACAAATTGCACAAATAATTCAAATGTGCTTTATGTTGCGGAGCGCGACTCCGTTGCCATTTTTTACGCGCCTTCCTTTTTTTCGTTGACCAATTGTTTTATTTCGGGAGGATATCGTAGACCGTATTTGGCCGGTGTTTTCCTTGGGTTAGGCGTATTATTCCAGGAGGCGAGCTGAACGACCTCAACGAAGCGATCAACTTCAACCTCAAGTTCATAAGGTATCGTAAGTGGAACGCTCAGTACAATATTCTCTTCAATTTCGTTCCTAAAGTCTTCCCAGTTAGTGGTTTTACCAGTTAATCTCGCTGGCTGTAGGTTATTGACTAGTTTTACGCTCAATGTTAAAATAACCGGTGAATGATCAGATGACAGATCAAAGCTATCTTCAACTTTAATGTGGTTGGTAGACATTCCTTTCACGACGAAAAAATCGATCAGATCGGGTATTTTTGAAGTATCAGTTGGCCAGTAGGTCGGGTTGCCCGTCGAGTGAAAACCACAACTGTACTCCATACCTGCCCCATAGAGCATTCTACCTTTTCGCGAGATGTATCTATCACCCCCAGAACGTGTGTTTCGCATTAAAATCGCCGCCAATAATGAAATTTGGTTTGAGCGATTTAAGCAAGTTAGTATAATCACTTTTTTGAAGTGAGGAGCGTGGTGGACAGTAGATAGATGACTATTTTTTACTCGAATCGTGCACAGTTGCATAGTTTCAAGCTCTATCTTCATGTCTTCGTATTGTTCCATGCAGTCTTTAATAAATAATGATGATCCATCTCTCGCGTTTCCCGATGGGTGACAAGCGTGGATATCATTATAGCCTTTTATTTTTAAAAGTGATCGCTCTTTTACGTGGGTTTCAGAAATCAAGCAAATGTCAATATCCTTTTCGCACATGAATACTTCCAATTCGACGAGTTTTTGCAAAAGTCCGTTTGCATTCCAAGTAAAAATTTTTAACTTTGGTTTTTCAATCATATTATATACTAGCTGTACCCGCCCGGCTTCGCCCGTGCAAAATGTGGTTTCAGAATAGTTGATGGAAAACAAATTTAAGAAATTTGCTGTCTTGTAGGAAATTTTTTTTTTTTTGATAATCGCTGGAAGGAAAAATCATCGAAAGACATTGCAGAGGTATAACGCGAGGGAGGCTTCTGCAATAGTGAGGGCTTGAACCCGATCTAAAAAACCTCCCGAAGACTGAGTCAAACCTGTCTTCATCTTCATGGCGTTGCACCTGGTCGTTGGACTAATCGGCAATAATTTAATATTCTTTTTATTAATGTAACGCTTCTTTGTATACTATATTAGCGGTTCTGTTCCTATCGGCTAAGATAGTGATATTTGCTGCATTACTTACCCTGGAACACGCTACATATAACTGCCCGTGCGTGAAGCAATTCTTGCTTAAATCAACTCCCGCTTTTCTTAAAGTTTGACCCTGTGACTTATTGATTGTCATGGCAAAACAAACATTAATAGGAAATTGAATCCGTTTAAACTGAAATGGATAATTGCTGGGAATTATTGGTATTCTTGGTATAAACACCGTATCTCCTTTACCACACCCACTAAAAATTAACGCCTCAATAACGTTTTTCTGCAACGAAATCACTCTCAATCTGGTTCCATTACAAAGCTTGGGAGGATTCAAATTGCGAAGCAACATAATGGGAACTCCACCTTTTAGTTCAATTTTATGAGCAGGAAGGCCATGCGCTGTAATGCTATTTAAAAACTCGACCGGATAATTTACTGCCTCATCTTGATTGCAAATAGCATTTATGGACAGGTACGTCGTTGTATCACCAGGAATTTTCTCTAATATAATATTATTAAGGTAAGAGACTTGTTCATTTGTGGGTGCTCAAATAGACCCTTCGCATAGCCAAGAGTGTTCTTTTGTACTGAGGTTATGTACATCTTCATAAACAGTTTCAATTAAAGTCTGAAAATCTGCTACAACCTGGCAAAGAGCAGCCGGTAACTCTACGTCATGGTTATCATTAATTTCAGGACGTTTACCTTCACCGATATCTAAAAGAAGTTTGCAAAATTCAGAATCCCCCGATACTGCTCTCATATTCTGAGTCAAGTGCAGTGTTTTAAAGTAGCGCCAAAGGACTGAACGTTTGATACATGCATTGATTTCATCTGAGCGCGTACCTCTCGTGACAACGGGTAATGTTTGTCTGAAATCACCAGAGAACAAAAATGTAACTCCACCGAAAAGTCTGCTATTATTTCGTATGTCTTGCATTGTCCTATTAACCGCTTCTATTGATAATTTATTAGCCATAGTGCATTCGTCCCAGACTACAAATACGCAGTCTAGTAAGACTTTAGCCCTGTGGCTTTTTTTTGAAATACCACACACTGGGTTTTCCATGTGTTCCGCTTTTATAGGTATTTTGAACATTGAATGTGCAGTTTTGCCTCCGGGGAGTAACGTCGCAGCGATACCGGAGGATGCCACCGCTATTGCAATTTTTTTATCAGCACGAATCTTGGCTAATAAAAGATTAATTAAAAAGGTTTTGCCTGTACCCCCTGGAGCATCTAGAAAATACACACCACCAACGGTTGTGTTTACACTCTCAATTACGTGTTGATAAACTTCCCTCTGCTCATCGTTTAGCTTTGGTTCATTTTGTTCGATAAAATACTGAAGTCCAGTTGAATCGTAGTTAGTTTGCTCGATATATTCTTTATTTAACCCTCTAGCAGGACAATTTTTGATTTTTATGAATGAATTATGCTTAAGTGATTTCAATGCCTAGACTACGAAAATAAAGTCGAAAATAAGATCTGACCAATGGTATGAGTTGTAGTTAAGAAAATATGTAGACCGCCAAAAGGCGGTTAGTCCAGTCCACCAGTACAAAAAAGATAGTGTTTATTTTTATTTTCGTTTATTTGTTTTATTAGGATAAGTAATATAAAGATGCAGATACAACATAGTATAGATTTATTTAAGAAAGAAGAAAGGTTCAAAAATATTTATTATTTGGTGTGGTAAATTTGGTAACATTTCTTTGTCGCTGATAGGCACAAATTTACCTTACACTTTAGGCAAATCATTTGAGTTTCCGAATTGCATCCTGGTAATTTACAGGTCCGTTTCTAATTGGTCTGGCATATGGCCGACATCATCGTAACGGACATCCAATCCCAATCCATATGATTTTTTGAAGCCAGATGGTCTTGAATTTGGTGAATCTTTTGAAGGTCTTCCCACTGATCGCTTTTCTGGCTTTTGCTGGTAGTTGCACAAAGCATTCGCAACTTGATCGCGAAATTTCGGTAGCTCCGCAGTGCCTCCCTCAGTATGTATACGTCTATGAAGAAGATACGCATTGACTATTGCCATATCAATGAAATGATAAAACAATTTCAGCGAAGCGCTTTTTTTCTTAAGGCGGATGTGGTATCTTCCTATTAGACCGTCCATAAGATCTACGCCCCCCATATGGTAGTTGTATTCTCTTATAATGCGTGGACATCCAACTTCTATCATCTTTCTATTTTTTCGATCGTATCGCGGTATTTTTTCAGGTCGGGCCAGTAGGTTTATTGTTCGGAATGGTTTAATACCAACATATGTTGATACCAGCCGAACATTTTTTGTATCCTTCCATAGGACCGAAGATATGTCTACACCAAACGCTGTGCCCATGTACTCCTCCATATAACCTCTTTCTTTGGCTTGCAGTACTGCGTCAGTTGACAGCTTGCAGTTATTTACTCGGTTTGCACGCACTGTGCCTAACGCATAAATACCGCGACCTCTTAGATAAACCATGAGTGGAAGCGATGTATAAAAGTTGTCGAAATATAAGATATGGTTCTTAAAGTCCGAAACAGTTTGTGTTAGGCGGATAACAACATTACCAGTTGCTCCTAGATCGGGAGCATTCGGAAGTACCACATTATCGTTTTTGCCGCAATAAACCTCAAACCGATAGGAGAAACCAGCAGAGTCGCATAACACAAAAAGCTTCATTCCCCATTTGTGTGGCTTATTGGGCATATACTGCCTGAAAGAACTTATCATCTTCGTAGACACCATCTGCTCATCGATGCACAACCGTGCTGGCTTAGGGACCGAATCAAACACTTTGTTCAGATGATTATAAACCGGTCTGATTTTGAAGAGTGGATCGTGGTCGGGGTCTTTGCGATCTTTCATATCCGAAAAATCGTTGAAGCGGATGTACTTCCGAATATCATAAAACTGCCTTGAAGTCATAGTTGACCGAATAGCTTCAAACGCATGTTCAGCCCAGTACGCTTCTACGTTTGGGTAGCGATACACTGACATATAAATAAGTACGCCAATGTACTGCCTAATGTTGATGTTACTCACCAAGAACTTTGTATTGACATCTTGGCATTTAAATTGGTGTAGCAGCAGATGTGTCCTATCAGGTTCTCGTCAAAAAAGTATTCAAAACATTTAAATGGTGTTTTGAATTCAGAAAACCGTTCAGGGCATCTGGCATCTCCACGAAATACCACCTCGTTCCTATGAAGTTGCATTTGTTTTCTCCGCCAAGTTATTTTGGTAAATTCTGCAGATTTTGGGTCAATTTCTACTAAGCTTGACGTAAATCCACCATCATTCGGCTGTGCATCCGGTCCCCCCTCTTCCTCTTCTAATGGTGAACGAGGACGTTTTTTACGTTTGCCTTTTAGGCGCGAATGTTCAATTGGAGCAGCCGATGCAATTGAAGGTACATCTACCTGAGATGACGGCTCATCTTCTAGAAAATGTACCCCATGTTGTTGTTGTTTAATCAAGAAAGAAGGCGGTATGAACTCACCTGCTGGTATAACAATGTCATTCAGATTTAAGGCTGTTCTTAGAAAAGTGGAAGACGAAGATCTATCTTATTCAGCGACATAATCGTCAATTTGTTTTTCATCTTCTGGTGAAAGGCGATAATCTGGATCATCTAGGTTCTTCTCATCATTGAAATCGCCGATGGAGTCTCCATCATTATCAGACTCAGAATCCGTAGGAATTGAGTTCATCATTTCCTCGATCTGTTCATCACTCATTTATGATAACCTAAACTTCTGTCTTCGTTCATTCTGTTATCGAAGTAACATAAACAACCTTGATAAACCAAAGTAATACTTTCTTTCCTACTTACCAGTAATTTTTTTAGTGTCAAGAAACAACACCAAGTATTTTTTAATAATATTTAAACTTTTCACTTTATAGACCGATAATTTTTTTTCGACACGGATTGAAGATTCGAATCTAAATGACGATACATACCAAACTTCCTGTAGAATAACCGCTAAACTTAAATTAGTTTGTAGAGAATATCAAATAGTAGGCTGGGTGACATACCAAAGCAAAAAAAATAAAAATTCATTGAGAAATAATTGAGTCAGAATGTTGCCCGCCAAAAGGCGGCCAATCCTGCTAGAGGGTTAAATTACTTTCAGACCCATCGATTATTTGTGGGGATGGTAAGCCATAAGTAGAAACGGTATTTCCACCTATTGAAAGTATTACATCTTGCAATGAAAGCAGTGCACGGTTATTTAAATTTGCAATATGAACACTTAAGTCTGCATCTGGATAAAACCGTTTTAGATCTCGAACAAAGTCCTCAGTGAACTCATCTTTAAACTTGTTCCATAAGTCTAATGGGTCAGATACATTGCAAAGAACCAATATTATTGCAAACAGCTCCCGCAATTTCGATGCACTGCTTCTCACACTGGCCTCTGCTAAGGCATCATTCCAGTGCCTGTCGCTTTCTAAAAGGCCTAGCGCTAGACATGCTCCTTGATAAGTTTGGTGCTGAACACCGTTAACGTTCTTAAGGCTTTCAAAACATGTCGGTCCCTTTATTATATGCATCAGCATCCGAAGGTAATAACATTCGTGATTATTCGGGTGTATTGTGTAGACTCTACCGATAGTATTTTCACGAAACACTCCAGGATGGCCTAGAATTGGAGTACCCCGACGCCGACGATGAAAGGTTCTGTCTGACTTGCTATAAGTATAGTAAGAGGGGACTTCTTCGTAAATTAACGTTTTCGCAAAATTATCAGATTGGCATAATTTAAAGAATGCCATCAGTGTCGTGTTTCTTGGATTTTCCAATACATCTTGGATATTATTTGGGTTAAAATACACTCTTTGCCCATTTTCTAAATGGATATCTAGGTGTGTAACCGGAGGAAAACGTTCGTGAATAGAAAATGATAGTATACGCCAAACAGCTTCGGAAGTACTAATGTACCTTCCGTTTTGGTATGATGCTACTTCATCATTTTGATTTTGTAAACCAAAAACTGCTAAATCTGAACCTTTATTAACGTATTTACATATATACTTAATTGATTTTACACTGCTGCATAGTTCCACATTGATGTGTGCCTTGAAGATTCTTAATAGTAACGGCGAGTACGGAACTATCCAGCGATTATCAATTTCGATGGCAGTGTGCCGTAAATTCAAAGGTGCTATGCCTCCACCGTCTGCTGGAGACCGTCGTCTATAAAAGGGATAACCATCTTCTCCGGTAGCTGTTTCCGCAGAAAAGGACTTTGGAAATTTGTTGTTACAAACTCCATCCTTCATACAGGGTGATTGATGGTTGAGAGCACCACACGGCCCGTGTACCATGTGAGTTTTAACTATTTCAAAAAGCTCAGTGTCAGTTTCTGGGTCAGGTAGCTCTGCAGCAATTACTTTGTCAATCTTATCTGGTGTTATTTTTGTTTCCAGCCATATTAAAATGTGTGCGTGCGGGAGGCCACGCTTTTGCCACTCTATGCTGTACATATAACAAAGAACAACACCGAATACCTTTCCTGTTACCAGAAGATTAATCATTATTTTGAGTTTTTGTTTAAAAACTCGCGAAACGATATCGTGACGATCAGAGGCTGCTTGACCCGGCAAAAGCTCAACAGTAATTTCTTCCCACTTAGGGTTTGTGGTAAACGTAATAAATAAATCAGGCCGTCCATGCTTTCTTACGTAACAAAACGCGTCCTGCGTTCGTTCGTGCATGTACCTGGGTGCTCCTGTAAAGCTTGAGGGCAAAATAACCAATCTTCCTAAGTTCTCTGCATTTTCATTTCGATTGATTGCATCCTGAAGGTGTATGTAATTTTCAACCCTTAATTTGGTTTGATTATTACGTATAAAAATTAATCTTTCAATTTCAATTTTTGCATAAACATCGACAATGTACTGATTAAATAGCTGTCTATATTGATGCAAGTGATTGTATTCATTCCTTCGTATCATTAATCGATAGCAATAATATTGAAGGGCAGAGACTTTTTTACTTAAATTTGGTTGGCCAGTATTCGGATCAACCTGATAGACTGCAAAATTATATCCGTCTTCTCCTCGAACAAATATTAGAGGATATTGCAATGCATCGTAGGATCGGTGAGTCTCTGAAATTCTTTGCAATCTGTTGTCTTTTCTGTGAAGTATTATGTCCCTTTTATTACATTGCTGGTCTACCAATAGAACCGAAACTTCGTTAAGAGTTGGTTCATTATGGCGACCTCTATGTTCTGCTAGCGGCCTCTGTTCAGGATTAATAACTATTTTAAAGTTATTTGAATTGGGTGGTAGTGACTGGAGTGCAGATTTAAAATCTCTAATGTAAGGGTTAATTTCACTGAGTTTGTATTTCACCGACTAATGAAGCTTTCAAATTTGGAAAATAAGTCAATCTCGTGTTTCTTTGCTCTATATAATCGCTAATAAAATATATTTGCAAAAACGATTCTCTCACATTTTCAAAGGGAAGAAGGGAGCCTATCAAGTGATAAACTTGACCCTGAACTTTTAATGTGGGCATAAAATGTCCTTCGTGAATTTGCTTTGCCCCAAATGAAGTCATTTGGAAAGCTGAATTATTCAACCGTACATTTTGTAGAAAGTGCCGCGAGAATTCCTGGTTGCCACTTAGCAAAGATTTTAGTGGTTCGAGTGGCTGCAGAATCGGATCCAAGCGCACTTTTCGGGAAGAGCAACAAATGCCCTTCGATTCCCCCTTCCATTTTAAAGCATTGCAGAAGGTGCAACATATGCTCATTGAGCCTATTTCTGCTTCTGCAGAATAATTAATTTGGGGGTTATAAAGGGTGATTTTTTAGCTGGTTTGGTTTTGGCAACACTGGTTTTGACAGCTGACGTGTGTTTAGTACCTTGTGTCACTGTCAAACAGCTTCAGTTTGGTTTGCAATTTAACCATGGATCGTCTTACAAATGAACAACGCTTGCAAATTATTGAATTTTACTATCAAAATTCGTGCTCGGTTCGAAATGTTCATCGCGCGCTGCTTCCATTTTATGATCGGCATTCTCCACCTTCTGAGCAGTCTATTCGGAAGATTGTGACCAAATTTCGCACCAAATTTACTTTGTTGGACATTAAACCACCAACACGTTTACGTACTGTGCGTGGTGAAGAAAATATTGCGGCCGTATCAGCTAGTGTGACAGAAGACCGCGAAATGTCGATTCGGCGCCGTTCCCAGCAGTTAGGCCTTTGTTACAGCACTACGTGGAAAATTTTGCGGAAGGATTTGGGCGTAAAGCCTTTTAAGATACAGCTGGTGCAAGAACTAAAGCCAGCCGACCTACCACAACGCCGAATTTTTGGTGAATGGGCTCTTGGAAAGCTGGCCGAGGATCCGCTTTTTTATCGAAAAATTGTGTTCATCGATGAGGCTCATTTTTGGTTGAATGGGTACGTAAATAAGCAAAATTGCCGCATTTGGAGTGAAGATCAGCCAGAAGCATTGCAACAGCTACCAATGCATCCCGAAAAAGCCACTGTTTGGTGCGGTTTATGGGCCGGCGGCATTATTGGGCCATATTTCTTCAAAGATGATGCGAATCGCAGCGTTACTGTCAATGGTGAACGCTACCGAGCGATGATAACAAACTTTTTTTGCCCGAAATGGAAGTTCTTGACTTGCATGATATGTGGTTTCAACAAGACGGTGCCACATGCCACACAGCACGCGAAACAATGGCGCAATTGCGAGGCGAGTTTGGTGAACAGTTAATTTCACGTTTCGGGCCGGTCAATTGGCCGCCTAGATCGTGCGATTTGACACCATTAGATTATTTTTTGTGGGGGTATGCCAAGGCTAATGTGTATAGGGACAAGCCCGCTTCGACTGACGCACTGGAAGCCAACATCCATGCATTCATTCGTGAGATACCGGCCGATATGTGTGAAAGAGTATGCCAAAATTGGACTCAGCGGATGGGCTACCTGAGACGCAGCCGCGGTCAACATTTGCATGAAATTATCTTTAAACATTAAATTGCAAGGTTCAAACTATCGATTCAAATAAATATTTCATTCATTTTTTCGAATTTTTTGTGTTTTTTTTTTAAAAAAAGTTCTAAACCTCTTAAAAAATCACCCTTTAGTTAAAAGCACCATTGTGTTTTTCCCGCCAAGTTATCTGAGGTCTATTTCTTAATAATTGCCTACAGCGACTTAATCTAGTTCGAGCAGCCATATTTGATCGCAGTGAAAGATTAGATTTCATTCGCCTAGGCATGATTGGAGAAATATTAAATATGTCTTTGGTGTACTTACAATATTCCGTTGAATAGGCTTACTTTAATAGAAAATTCTGTTTCCGCAGAAAAAAAAAAATACAAAGAAAGGAAAATATCGGTATGTGCCGTTTAAAGCAAATCACTTTTCAACCTAAAAAAAACTGAAAAAAAATCAAATAGAAAGGTTTGTATTGTGTTTCCACGTAAACAAAACCACTTTGACTTCTTTATTAAGTCAATTTTGGTCAGTAAATTTAACACTGCACTTTTTTTCACTTTGAGAAATCTTTTCTTTTTTCGGTTTTAAAATTCCACAACAAATAAGTATCTATCGTATAACGCTTCTGGCAAGATATTAACAGCTCGATTTATTTATTTCTCATAGCGCTTGAGTTGGCGAATAAGAGATATTTCTTACGACTTATAAAATAATTCGTCTTCCTTCTTATTACCGTTATGTATTAACAGATATTCGTTTCAAATATTAAATCACTCTCTCTTAATCCCGTATACATTTCACACCCTATCTCTCTCAATCCCACGCCCCACACTCCATCGAAATTTAAAATGCGATTTATGGATGAATACAATGAAATGAAATAGAAATTGCGCAAGAGAGGAGGACAAAGACGGTGTAAAAGTGTCCCAAGTAGTGTTGCCACTAAGAAAGATTAATCCGGTTAAATCTGACCGAATGACTGATTTTTTACTTTGTTAAATTCAGTCAAAAGATAAAATGAGAATGTTTGGACAGGAGTCCGGTCGTTATAGGATTATGCACAATAAATTGGTTTCTGCATGAAATTTTTTAAATTTTCTCCAGTTAGAGTAGAATTCGGTCAGACACGACGGAAATCCGGTCAGAATGGTAGCACTGGTCTCAAGCGGCCCATATGCCATACACCTCACATACCTGCAGCCGCTGTACTGTGGTTGATTGTGCATGCGTACTCAGTGTAGGTGTTGATGAAAGAATAAAAGAGATAGATATTTTTCGAACGTCTATCCCCAAAACCCATTTGTTTACATTGTTGGTTTTGTAATTTCAAACCCCGTCTGTGAATACGTGTGACTTAAAAAAAGCATGTTGCTATTGGCCGGCCACCATTCCTTTTTCTTTTATGGGCATTGCGCTGTTCAATTCTTTTGTGTTTCACATGAACTTGTTTGGTTTTTGTGAACGTTTTTAAACTGAAAAAATAGTGTAATTAGAAAATACCGAATTCTTGCATTAAAGTCCACAGCTTAATAGCACCAAATTCGTTAAAAATTTAATGAGATGCCATCTCTCTCCTTCCTATTTAATAGGCTACACACATTGAAACCTTCGTTTGTGCAGAGTAGAAAATAGTTCTTACCACTGCACAGAATAAATCGTTTCCCTTCTTTTATTACCGTTACGGTACCATGTATACAGGATTTATGAATGCATGAATGAAATAGGAATTGAGCAAGAGAGCAAGACGATGGCTGTATGAAAGTGCTTAGCTATGGTCTATAGATAAGTATCTCTCGATTAAGATATATTAAGTTTACATTAAAATGAGGTATGGAGGCCAACGAATTACAAATGAAAACAATGGATGTATTAAACAAATTTGAACAAAACATACAACGACTGTCGGAAGTTGAAAAAAATATTAAACGTTTAGACATATACAAAACAATATATGTGGCCAGCGTTAGCTACTTGCGCAAAGGTGAGAAAAATATCTTCATTTTATCTGTTAGTATTTAAATTTGAATGTTTCATTTCAGAAGAGAATTCAAACGTGTTACATGAACGATAGACAGTAAATTCCGAAGGTATGGTCAATTTATTTTGGTAATATGTACATATCTAAATTGTTTTTTTTTTAGTGATTCTAAGTGAAGAGGAGATAGTGGAAGTATCTACCATTTCTGGTATTTTCCAAAATGAAGAAGAAGATTTTACGGGGACTGCAGAAATAAACGAAATGGAAAGGATTAGACAAATAATCGAATAAAATATGAATAAAATAAAGTTTTTTTTTAAATACCTATATACATGTTTGACATTTCATTCATAGATACTTTTTTTTTGTAAGCAAAACAGAGTTAAACAAACCTTTCCTACATGTTTGACATTTCTCTCAAGGTTTTTTTTTTTCTTAGCAACCAAACAGCATACTGCATCTGTCTGTCTCCCTCTCCGAATAAAAAAAGGTTAAAAGAGATGTCAATATATTGCGGTTAGTGTGTTTGATTTGACAATGAAGTGCATATCACCTCACCCAGGTGAAAATCGTAGAAATGTTTCAAATTTTGCCTATTTATTTAAAAACTTTTTAAGTTATTGAATTCATGGATATCCTAAAATGTAACCGCAGATGTCCTCTATAAGCTGGTGTTTACTATATTTAAAAGCTCCCAGTATTTTCGAACGGAAAGCGTGACAAAGAAAAAAGCAAAACGAAACGAAAAAATTAATTACTCTTGTCCAATTTTCTCCGGAATTTGTAAAGATATAGAGTTGAAACAAAGTGGATATTGTAGGCCTATTTATCCTCTATAGGACTGATAAAAATGCATTAGAATATATTCAGCAGTTTCTAAGATTTTTGCATTTAAAGACATGCAGTCAAATTCAATCTTAGTCGAACAGAACTACACCAATTTTATTTATATGATTTGATGTACGCGTTTTGCTTGAATTATTTTCGAGCTTAACCAACCGATCGAGAATAATTTTATTTATTTTACTTTGTTCTTCAAGTTTCTCGAGAATAACTGAGAAAACATGAGAAACAGGGTCTGGCGAAGTTTCAACGTTTTTTGGTTCTTCAAATGCCGCTGCCTGAGCGTAGGTCTGCACTCTGGCTATCCTGATGATAATTTTT
The DNA here is from genome assembly GCA_951230905.1 of Cheilosia variabilis. Taxonomy (NCBI): domain Eukaryota; kingdom Metazoa; phylum Arthropoda; class Insecta; order Diptera; family Syrphidae; genus Cheilosia; species Cheilosia variabilis. The sequence goes on along the minus strand of OX579679.1, from coordinate 40,860,696 downwards.
GATTAGGGTTTCTTTTGACAACAGAGGTCGAGGGCTTTCCTGCTGTCTCTATTTCTTTCATATTTCTACATTCAGGAACCGGAAGTTTTAGATTGCCTACTATCTCCTTAGCGGTCTTACGCTTTGTTTAGTTAGCGGTTTTGATTTATCATTTTACGGCTTAAGGAGTGCAGCTCTCCGTTTTTGCAACTCCTTAGCTACTTCTCAACCTCTATAATTTGCCGGGTGTTTTCCCTTGCAATTAGCACAGGTAGCGGAGGATTGTTTCTTTACTCCACAGTCTTGGGACAGGTGATTTCCGGCGCATTTCACACATGGCGGTTCTTTTCGGCAATACATTTGTGTATGATTAAATCCTTGGCAACGTTTGCACTGTGGAATTATTCTTACATTTCTACGCATGGGTTCGATTTTTACCACGATATTTATTATTGTTTTAATTCGGTAGATATCTTCGATACTATCTGACCTATCGAATGTAAGCATAAAGAGCGGAAGTCCACGCCTTACCAGGATATCCTTATCGACTTCCGTTTGTTGCTTCTCCTTCTTGATGATATTAACGGCATCAAGAATTTTAAGCCCTTGGGCTTGGAGGTCGTCTATAATCTCTTCTTTGGTGCATGAGGGGTGGAGTCGCCTTGCTACAACACGATGTGGACTTTCTGACTTTATTTCGAAGGTATACCACTGGATCTTCTCGGTATTTAGCTTTTGATACACTGCCCGGTAATCATCGTGGTTATCGACGTTAATTTTCCACGCATTATTCCTTAAAGATTTAACCTTAAATTTCGATGTTATCGTTCTTTACGCCTTTGTTCTTTTAAGGGTTCGACTTCGGGCGAAGAACCGGCTCTCCTTTTCTTACTAGGTCTTTTCTTGGGGACCTGCTTCGTTTCGCGTGCTAGCTCTTCTTCAAAACTTGTATCTTTCACTGAGTCCTGTTTTTCAGACGCTGGCGCTCCCGGCGGACTTCTTTTCCCGGGGTTATTCGATCTTGATGGAGGAGATCGAGATACCCTTGAACATTTAATAAAAGGGTCAATGGATTGCAATAAGCGGCTCTCCCCAGAATCCGTAGAGCCGACCTCCGAAGAGGGTGGATTTTCCAGTAAAGCTGGACTGCCACCTGGGGTAATTAATCTTTTCGTTTTGTTCATTGCATTTTTTGTGTACACTATACGCTCGGTATACGGAGGATGGATTTTAGTCGCCTCTTACGACAGGCATGCCTACCTCGGGTATATTCATTCCCCTACCCGAAGGGGTAGTAAAGTAAATATGTTTATTTGCTATTTTGTTGATTTATACATTTTGAGTTGTGTTTTTTCCCGTACATTTTAAAGAAAATAAATAAATTTTCGTTGGTTGTATCTATTATATTTTTTTATTAAAAACTTGTATGAGGTATTGATATTCTTGGGTGAAGCAATTGTTTTCAAATGTAATTTAATTAATTACATATGTCAATTCTTTCAAATTTTCTAATTTTCTAATACTTAATGTTTTTTTTTTGTTTTCCCTCATAAACGGAATCTTCATGAAAATATTATTACTAAAATATTTCATCATATTTCAAATCTTAATTTTCGTAATCAATTCTTCTCTTTAAACAAACGAAAATAGACATAAATGTAATGGGAACAAAAATATCTTATTTTATTTCAACGAATGAATTTTTCGCACTTTATTCCTTTATTTATTTATGTTGATTATATTTTTTTATTTAAACATTTTGTAGAACACATGTTTTCGTGATGAAATAAAGCAACGAAATAAAACTCTCAGAACGCATTCATCAGTTGACAGAAGCTCACCAAATACACTAACTCTCAGTTAGTATTCTTAGCACACTCTCTTTATTTTTCACGCGTGTTCATTTTTCCCTTTTCACTAAACTTAAATTCCCTCGATTTTTTTATGAAATAACCATACTTTTAAAAGTAAAATTTGTATTGTTCGGAAAGAAAATCATGTTAAATTAACATTCAGCATAAAAATCGCAATTTGCTAACATTATAATGATTATTTTTTGGTACTAGAAAGTGTTGCTTACGGTAAAATCGCCTTTTTATTTACATTTAGTGCGTTGTTGTTTTTCCTTCAGATTATTGACATTTCAACAATTTTAAAATTGTTTCCTTTAACGCACGGAACGATTTTCAAAAATTGAAATTCCCACAAAAAGATAGAGATACCACAATGTAGGAACACTGCTGAGTACCAGTAGTTTAGCGGGAGGTGTACCGCCATTTAGAATTTTTTTTTCTGGTTCACACGTAAATACAGACAGTACAATTGAGAGCGGGAGGGAGGGGCTAATATTGAAAAAATTGCGGGAGAAATCGGGGAGACGTAGGAAAGCTGTCAGTCTATTTCATACTTAGTTTATGGTATTGAACGAGGGAAAAAAATTAAATTATTGAAAAAGATTAGATAAATACAAAGGCTACAGTGAATAATTATAAACAGGTACTAGTATAACAAGTAGTTTGTAATAATCTTCAATAAGAGGTAGGGTTACCAGCGGTTGCCCACAAGGTGGTGTTCTTTCACCTTCTCAATAGACTTGAGGCGACTGGCATTCACGAAGTGATTCATAGACGTCATCCCAGATTTCATGAAGAATGCACTCAAAGTGGTTGAACGGTGGTGTCTGGAAAAGGAAAGTCTTGAATTTCAGCCCTTAACACTTTTCGGATCGGAACTAACAACGACCAAGAAGGGTAAGTATCTGGGAGTCTATCTAGATACTGGACGAACTTGGAACTGCCATGTTGAGGAGAAGGTCCGGAAGGCAAAATGTGTCAAACATCAGTGCAAACGTGTATGTGGACAGAGGAAGCACCTGGGTAGGGTTCAACGTTTAGCATGCATAGGAATTACAGGTGCAATACTTATAGCCCCAACATGCGCATTGGAAGTGATCCTGCGGATGTTACACTTATTAATTAAGAAAACAGCGGCCCAAACAGCACTTCATTTGCATCGAGATGCGAAATGGCACAATCGTGGTACCATCTATGGGCATAGGAAGATTTGTGAACTTGTCAAAAATGAGATTAGGGAGCTGAACATGCCTTTGGTTGGTATAACAAGGGTGCATTTTATGTGGAAAGAAATCACAAAATTCGTATTGAAAAGGGATTACTTCCAGATGTGGTGAAATAGTGATTTTTATAGATGGATCCATGATGGATGGTGGAGCGGGTGCCTATATATATTCAGCTGTAAGTAGCCCGTCACGTTAACCTGGGGAAACACAATTCCGTATACCAGACTGAGATGATTGCATTGCTGCATGCGTTAGACTACTTGCTTGAGAGTCAAGTGGAGGGAAGAAATATCCTAATAGCACTGGACAATCAGGCGGTAATCAGACGCATGGAACAAACAAACATCACAACATCATTGGCAAGTGTTTATCTAAAAATGAAGTAACGCTGACTTGGGTACCAGGACACATTGGGATCGAAGGCAGCAAAAAGGCGGACTGCCTTACAAAACAGGGGTCAAATGAAAAGTTGCTGGGACCAGAACCATTCTCTTCAATTTGCAGAGGAATGGTAGAACAGGTGATTCATAAATGGATCACGGCGGAACACCTGAGAAGGTGGTCAACCGTGGAACAATGTAGACAAGCTAAAATGGCAATTAAGTGGCCGACCTGCTCCACTCAAAGAAGGGTTCTAGCATGAGTCGAGGAGCATTGAAATGGGTGGTGGCTTTATCTACAGGACATGGTAATTTTGGGTATCACTTAAGGAAGATGGGCCTTAGAGAGATACCTGTAAACTATGCCTGGAGGCATCTAAAACAGCAGCATATATACTGTGTCAATGTCCGGCGTTGGCTGGCAGAAGAATGAGGATCTTGGAACATCATTGGGTCGAGACAGTCGATGAAACAGATCTCCCATTAACAGATGCTAGCGTTAACACTAGGAATCGAGGGAAGAACTCTGGAGAAATCTTGAGTCTCTCTGGGTAAGAGTTCTAGTGGTAGAGAGACCTGACAATGGTGGTCTGATTCGAATATCTCTCGTATATTTTGAAGGTCACATTTTGTATGGGAAATGTTGCCATTGTGAGTTCGAAAAATGTTGCCTGGACACTAAAAATGATTATTAGTATAGCGGAAAGAAAAAATGGGAAACGCTATTCTTCAACAAGAGTCTTTTGTTAGATGACAATAGACAAGAATATATTCAAGCAATAATGTTTCTAACAAAACCGTACGGATACAGATAGTTGATAATAAATAATAATATGTTTTTTTTTGTATTTATGTCTACTATTATCTCCAAGATCGTCGGTTTCGACAGGGGCCAGTAAGTACAAACATAAGTGAGAAACAAATGTAAATCGAGATGGTGCGATTCAAGAATTTGATTGAAAGAAATGGTGGCTGCTAATACATTATGAATAATAATAATTAGTCATAATAATAATAATTATTCATAATACAATGGTGATATTAATACAATACAATAACTTGGTTAATATTGTTGTATTGCATTAAGCATTAAGGGCGTTTTGTTGGCAAAGTTAAACAAATTTAAAATATCTGATTCTTCATACTTTGCGAATTTCACTTTGCGAACTTGGTTAATGTTTTTGTATTGTATTAAGCATTAAGGGCGTTTTGTTGGCAAAGTTAAACAAATTTAAAATATCTGATTCTTCATACTTTGCGAATTTCACTTACCAATAAATGTGAACACCTTGCATTTCGTAATAACATATTATTATGTTTATGTATCTAGGTTGACCAAATTAGAGTTTTTAATATAAATACCTTAGAAAGTGGCAAATCATCGTCATCATCAGTTAAGTCTTCACTTTTCACATTAATGATTTGGTCTTCTTCGTCTTCACTAAATGAGGGCTCGAGTTCTACTTCAGACTTCCCATGTAGATGCTGAGAGATTTGATTGTTAGCGGTATCATCCAAATCGGCACCATATTCACGCTGTTCTAAAGTGTCAGGGGTACCCGAATTAACACTATCAATACCTATTTTGTTTTCGTCCTGAGTATAAAAAATTGATGTCGGCTCTTCCTTTTTCGCACTACCCTGCATGCTTTGTGCAATCGCAGCAAAAACAGTTACATTTGAAGTGCAGGGTGTAATAGAAGTTGTTTGAATAACAAACTCACGAAAGTTCTCTCGAATTAAATTTCTCAATTCTCTATCCAATTTTGATGATTCAAAAAGTGGTTGCAAATTTGGAATTACCTGTGGAAAATAAATGTTATGCGTGCATATGATTATTCAAATATAACTTATTTTATTACATACGTAAATATACGAAAAGCGAGTTTTTTTTGTTAATTTCTGTTTAATATCTATCATATGTGTTTACATGTCTATAGTAACGAAACGATCCCTTTAGTGGTTTTTCCAACCAATTTTAGCAAGTGAGATATCAAAAGAATTTATTATCCGTCGTTAACATATAACGAATCACAAGTTCCCAAAGCAACTACATGCACAATTATACACCTTGGAACCTGGCCCTTTGTATAAGAATTCCAATTATGTATTTTGCAACAAATAACTATTCTAAATAAATGTATGCTCAAATTGTGATTAAATTTGCCAGCAAATTTTTACGAAAGGCATATTAAAAGAAATAATGAAAAAAAAGAAGCACAAATTAGGAAATGTTCCTAATATCAGATATATAAATATATCATATAAATAAAATTGGTGTAATTCTGTTCGACTAAGATTGAATTTGACTGCATGTCTTTAAATGCAAAAATCTTAGAAACTGCTGAATATATTCTGATGCATAGAGGATATCCTATAGAGGATAAATAGGCCCACAATATCCACTTTGTTTTAACTCTATATCTTTACAAATTATGGAAAAAATTGGACAAGAGTAATTAATTTTTTCGTTTCGTTTCGCTTTTTTCTTTGTCACGCTTTCCGTTCGAAAATACTGGGAGCATTTAAATATAGTAAACACCAGCTTATAGGGGACATCTGCGGCTACATTTTAGGATATCCATTAACTCGATAACTTAAAAGGTTTTTAAATAAATAGGCAAAATTTGAAACATTTGTACTATTTTCACCTGGGTGAGTGGATATGCATTTCATTCTCAAATCAAACACACCAACCGCGCAATATATTGACATCTCTTTTAACTTTATTTCATTCCTGTGGCGGAGAGGGAGACAGACAAGGGCAGTATGCTGTTTGGTTTGCTAATAAAGAAAAAACCATAAGAGAAATGTCAAACAGTATAGCTATCAGTGATCCCAGATCGTGGGTAATTACCCATTTTTGGGCATTTTGCCTTTCAAAAAAAACTAAAAGTACGCAGTAGGGAATTTTTTATCTCGGAACAAAAAAAAAATGAAGTGCACGGATGGGTCGAACGAATCTTTCCCGTTAATCAAAAGTTTGGTTGGTTCTTTTCTTATTTTATTAAGTAGGTAGGTAAAGATCTGAGAACAAGCTATGGTTAAAGAGTTAAAAGCGTCTACAGTACTATTTTATAAGATCTTACACTTAACAAGATTTGTGAGTTTACAAGGCAAAGTGTAGCAGGATTTTCTGTTTTCTGATGTTTTTATTTTTGACTGGAATATATTAGTAACGCTGGTGTCTATAATTGGAAGTAGGGTACGTTAGACCGATATCATCATATAAATAAAATCATATAAATAAAATTGGTGTAGTTCTGTTCGAGATTGAATTTGACTGCATGCCTTTAAATGCAAAAATCTTAGAAACTATTGAATATATTCTGATGCATTATTATCAGTCCTATAGAGGATAAATAGGCCCACAATATCCACTTTTTTTCAACTCTATATCGCTATAAATTCCGGAAAAAATTTGACAAGAGTAATTTATTTTATCGTTTGGTTTCGCTTTTTTCTTTGTCACGCTTTCCGTTCGAAAATACTGGGAGCATTTAAATATAGTAAACACCAGCTTATAGAGGACATCTGCGGTTACATTTTAGGATATCCATGAATTCAATAACTTAAAATGTTTTTAAATAAATAGGCAAAATTTGAAACATTTGTACTATTTTCACCTGGGTGAGTGGATATGCATTTCATTCTCAAATCAAACACACTAACCGCGCAATATATTCACATCTCTTTTAACCTTATTTTATTCCTGTGGCTGAGAGGGAGACAGACAGAGGCAGTATGCTGTTTGGTTTGCTAAGAAAAAAAACCCATGAAATGTCAAATATGTAGGAAAAATATGTTTACCTGTGTTTTGCTTACAAAAAAAAAAATTCTATGAAAGAAATATCAGATAGGTATAGCTTTCAGTGATACCAGATCGTGGGTAATTACCCATTTCGTTTTTTATAGAGTAGAGTTTTTAAATAACGTTTTTAACAGCCCATGGCCTCAATGCTCATAAAATGGTATTAAAAGTTGGAGTTCCCATAACATAAGCAACATAATGCTTGACATGAGGCTTTAATTTTAACTGGGTGTGGTAAAGGAGATGCGGTGTTTATACCAAGAATACAAATAATTCACAGTAATTATTAATTTCAGTTTAAACCGATTCGATTGCCTATTAATGTTTGTTTTGAAATGACAATCCATAAGTCACAGGATCAAACTTTAAGAAATGCGGGAGTTGATTTAAGCAAGAATTGCTTCAAGCATGGGCAGTTATATGTAAAGTGCTCCAGGGTAAGTAATGCAGCAAATATCACTATCTTAGTCGATAGAAACAAAACAGCCAAAAAAATTTGTCCCCAACAAGACAGAAAATTTCTTAATTTTGTTTCCATCAACTGTTCTGAAACCACATTTTACACGGGCGAAGCCGGGTGGGTACAGCTAGTGTAATATATATATATGTGAGAGAAAATGATTTATGACATCTATTTAAACGTGATGTCAGCCCATATATGATTTGAAGTTGTGCCCTGACCTTAATAGTCAGGTCAATATCAATAATCAGGTCTAGTCACCAACACGACCTCTAGTAACGTTTCTATTTTGATTTTCATCATGTTGTCAGTAGTGCAAATAAAGAAGAAAAACTGTATGATTGCTACGTTCAGTCGGTCCTAGAAAGTTCGTCTGTGCGTGTGTTCACACTGAGAATCAAATCAAAAATCTTCTAAAATTTCTGATATATCTGCTAATACTAGCAAAGAAAACTCTGCGGTCACTGATGGGCTACCAGAGCAACTTGAGTTACAAGACATGTTTGCAGCATTTTTGCAAGGAATGATGGATACGCTGAAAACGAAACAGCAAGAGGCCTCCACATCAAATAACGACGTAAAAAAATTAAATCTAGCGAAATCTATGTACCAGTCTTCGATCCGGACGAGTGCCAATTCACAGCAGCTCAGTATCACCAGAGACATAATGTAAAATATGGGCTTCCCGCTCATATCCACTATGCCAAACTTTTGAAGTTGTAAAGGGAAGACTTAGGGGACAATTTGCAGCAAACGCTTTCATGATCTTTTCCATGACATACTGAACAAGCAGATTCGTATTTAGAGAGCTCAGGTAGACAAACTCCTTTACTACCTCAAAATTATATGCGTCTATTGTGGCGTTTTGACCAAGTTGCCGGTGTTGCGTGTCCTCTTTTGTAGACAGCATATTTTTTGTTTTGCTTTCATTGACCGCTAGACCTATCTTTGCCGCTTCTGTCTCAATACTCTGAAATGCACCACTGACGGCCCACTGGTTTCTTCCGATAATGTCAATGTTATCGGCATACGCGAGTAGTTGCACAGACTTACGAAAGATTGTACCATTGGTGTTGGCTTGAGAGTTACGTACAATTCTTTCAAGTATGATGTTAAAGAAGTCACACGATAGCGAGTCACCCTGTCTAAGACCTTTTTTGACATCAAAAGCTTCGGTGATGTTCTTACCGACTTTTATAGAGCAGCGAGAGTTCTCCATAGTCATCCTGCACAGCCGGACGAGCTTGGCAGGGATGTCAAAACTAGACATGCCTCTATATAGCTCTTTTCTATACACGCTATCGTATGCAACTTTAAAATCGATGAACAGGTGGTGGGTATCGATTTGGAATTCCGGGGTCTCTTCCAAGATCTGCCGTAATGTGAATATTTAATCAATGGTGGACTTTCCAGGCCTTAAACCGCACTGATAATGACCTATCAGGTTGTTGATGATCGGCTTTAGGCGTTCAAATAAACGGCAGATAAGATCTTGTAAGCGACATTAAGGAGACTTATGCCTCTGTAGTTGGCGCAGTTCAGATGGTCTCCTTTCTTCAGGACCGGACAAACAATGCTGAGGCACCATTCTTCGGGCATGCTTTCATCCGACCAAATTCTACAAATGAGTTGGTGCATGCTCCTAACCAAGTCATCTCCTCGTGCTTTGAAGAGATCGGCGGTAAGGCCATCAGCCCCTGCAGCTCTGTTGGATTTAAGTTTGGATATTGCTATCCTTACTTCATTTTGATCGGGTTGACGGGATTCTTGGCTCTCATCGTCAACGTTGAATGGCTCAAACTGCCTGACAGCGGGATCTTGTTCGTCATCGCCGTTTAGCAGTCTGCAGAAGTGGTTCTCCCGTATACTCAGCATCGACTGCGTCTCTACTAATATATTCCCCTGATCGTCCCTCTTTTTTCTACGGAGAAGCTTGTGCTCATCTTTTCTCATCGTGCTTTGCAACATGTGCCTGGCGGCACTCGTCATCAAACCAGGGGTTTCTTGTTTTGGGGTCGCCTGGTGAAACCTAACACATTAGAAGCGGCACTTCTGATGTCTTCCTCGCAGTGATGCCACTTGTCGTCTGCGGTTGATGCTGACGTTACGGGGTTCCTATAGAGGTTGAGAGAAACACGATCGGCAAAGGCTCTGGCGGTCTCTTGCGATTGCGGCCGTCCGACGTTGAACATTCTCACAGTATTTTCATGGCGCTGGTGCGTTCTTGCTATCCGGAGTCGTACCTTGACTGCATCCATGTAATGGTCCGAATCGATGTTAGCGCCCCGGAATGTGCGGACGTCTAAGATACTGGAAATATGTCTTCCGTCGATCGCAATGTGATCAACTTGGTATTAAACCAAATCCTAAAAATATTGATGCATTAATTAATGTGCCTTTGCCTAGCAATGTCAAAAAATTGAGACACTTCAATGGATTAGCCGGATATTTTAGGAAATTCGTTCCAAATTTTCCATCTATTATGGCCCCACTTTATAAATTAACTAAAAAGAACTGAAAATGGGATTGGAAAGATGAACATACAAAGGCACATATAATTATTGCAGATTATTTAACTTCTGAACCAGTATTAATTATTTTCGACCCTTCCAAACCAATCGAATTACACACGGATGCCAGTTCTGTTTGCTATGGTGCAATACTTTTCCAAAAAATTGATATTCAATTGAAAGTTGTTGCGTCTTACAGTCGAAGAACTACTGATACAGAAAGTAGACACCACAGCTATGAGCTTGAAACCCTTGCGGTTTTCAAAGCCTTGAAACCCTTGCGGTTTTCAAAGCCTTGAAACACTTCACACAAGGCAATTCAAAGTGGTTAATTGTAATGCCCTTAAAGCGTCACGCCACAAGAAAAAATCTTACCTCACGTTCAAAGATTGTGGGGCTTTATGCAGTCTTTCGATTTTTAAATTGAATATCGAAACACGTTGATTTTCTCATTCGAAACCCATCTGATGGAAATAACAATATAGTCAATGTTGTGCGATGATTGGTTTGTTGCAGAACAAAGATTGGCCCCTGATCTGAATAGAATAATAGAGTCTTTTGAGAAATAATTAATAATAATCTATTAAAAATAATTAGTTGTATAAAGACTTTCAGGTTAATAAAAAAAACATACGGTCGTGTTGTAGTACCTTCCGCTGGCATAATACAACGTTTCCATGATGAACCTAAGCATCTTCGATGGGATAAAGCCCTTACCGAAATTAGAAATCATTTTTGGTTTCCTAAAATGACCTCTTATGTAAGAGCTTACCGTAATCGATGTCTGCCATGTAAAGTAAATAAAAACTCTTCTGGTAAAGTACAGGCCGCCTTACGTCCAATGGAGAAAGGGATGGAACTATTTTATAATGTCCATATAGACACAAGTGGTAAACTGACTGGATGTAAGTCCACCAAGGAGTACTTGTCGATTCGTTTACAAAATAGTGTCATTTTACACCCGTCAAAGATTTAACTTCGAATTCTGCATGCGCTGCGTTTTGTAAACCTAGAGGTATAATTTCTGATCACTGAACATATTTCATGGGTCAAATATTTCAGCATCTTTGCAATAAATGGGGTATAGAATTTCACGAAATTGCTAGTGGTATGAGTCGTGCAAATGGACAAGTTGAGCGGTTCATGTCAGTTATAACCAATTATCTTTCTATCATTGCAAACATGAGAAAAGGCCACGGAAATCTGTAATAGGTGAAGTTCAACTTGACCTAAATAGCAATCTCAAAAAGCACATGTCAAAGTCCTTTGCAATTAATGCTAGGATGTGGCAAATGCCCACCTCGTTTGAATGCCCTAATACAAGAATGCGGAAAACTTAATCTGTCAGAAATAAGACAAAATTCTAAATCAAAAATGGACAAACAAGCTATTATCGATAAAAATCGGTTTGATGCAAATAAAGCAGAAATTTATTTACATGTAACGAAGAGAGCAATAAATATTAACTTTATAAATTATTTTAACTACATAAACTGTAAGATTTATTTTCACTTGTATATATATATATATTTCGAGAGATAATCGAATCAGACCACCATTGTCGGGTCTCTTTTCGTCTCTCTACCACTGTAAATCTTACTCAGAGAGACTCTCTGGATTTCTCCACAGTTCTTCTCTGTGCTCAATTCCTAGTGTTAACGCTAGCATCTGTTTATGGGAGATCCGTTTCATCGACTGGGTCTCGACCCATTGATGTCCCAAGATCCTCATTCTTCTGCCAGCCAATGCCGGGCATTGACACAGTATATGTGCCGCTGTCTCAGATTCCTCCAGGCATAGTCTACAAGTATCATCCTCTATAAGGCCCATTTTCCTTAAGTGATACCTGAAATTACCATGTCCTGTAGACAAAGCCACCACCCATTTCAATGTTCCTCGACTCATGCTTAGAACCCTTCTTTGAGTGGAGCAGGTCGGCCACTTTATTGCCATTTTAGCTTGTCTACATTGTTCCACGGTTGACCACCTTCTCAGGTGTTCTGCCGTGATCCATTTGTGGATAAGCTGTTCAACCATTCCTCTGCCAATTGAAGAGAATGGTTCTGGTCCCAGCAACTTTTCAGTTGACCCCTGTTTTGCAAGGGAGTCCGCCTTTTCATTGCCTTCGATCCCTATGTGTCCTCGTACCCAAGTCAGTGTTACTTCATTTTTAGATGAACAGTTATTGAGTTTAAGTACGCATTCCAGTGCCAGTGATGTTTGTTTGTTCCATGCATCTGATCACCGCCTGATTGTCCAGTGCTATAAGGATATTTCTTCCTTCCACCTGACATTCAAGCAAGTAGTCCAACGCATAAAGCAAGGCAATCATCTCAACCTGGTATACTGAAGTGTATTTCCCGAGGCTTGACCGTGGAGAAGGTAATAGATTGGCATTTGGCAACATTGAGTTCTAAGTAGTTTTTGAGGCACCAGGTGGAAAAATTATCTAGGTCTATTTGAAGGAGGCTGCAGTCATGTTGTGAGGAGATGGGTTTGAAAAATTTGGTATCGTCAGCATACAGAGAAAGTTCTGAGTGCTGAATGACCATTTCAAGGTCGTTTATGGTTAGGATGAAAAGAAGGGGACCTAGATGGCTGCCTTGAGGTACGCCAGAGGTAGCCAAGAAAGGGGTCGATAGGACGGACCTGAAGCGAACATTGTAAAAGCGGTTTTCCAAGTAAGAATTTATCCATTTTAGCAAAACAGGTTCAAAGCCAAGAGCAGACAAATTGAAAAGGATTAATTTATGGGATATTTTGTCAAAGGCCTTACTGAAGTCTGTTGCAATGACGTCGACTTCTTTACCACTTTCTAAGGCTGAGAGTGCAGAGGACACGAATTCGACGAGGTTAGTGGTAGTTGATCTACCTTTTAGAAAGCCGTGTTGCGTGGGGGATATTAAAGACTTACACTGAAAGCTTAGGGCTTCGTACAAAATACTTTCGAGGAGTTTGGGTAAATGCGAAAGTTAGTTACATCATTTTTCAATCCCTTTTTATGAACTGGCGTTATGAAGGAGGATTTCCAAATCTGAGGGAATTCGCCCTGAGAAAGCGACAGCTGAAAGAGGTATGAAAGTGGGATGGAAAGATTAAAGGAGCATTTTTTAAGAAAAATCGCGGGAAGACCGTCAGGACCAGGTGAATATTCATCATTAAGTTTTTGTTATTTATTTTCTATTAAAGAGGGTTCAACAGGGAGAAAGGGACCAATGGAGAAGTTAAGTAGGTATTTGAAATAAGAGGGATCCGGTACAAAGGAGTTGTCAGCAAAAGATTGTTTAAAAAAGGTGGCGAAAAGGTTGGCAGTAGCGTGTGGATCACTTGAAGAAACGTTTTCGTAAGAGAGGGATGATGGATAACCATCGGATTTTTTTTTATAGTTGACGAATCGGAAGAAAGATTTAGGGTCGTTTATAAGGTTGACTTGCGCGTTATAGAGATATCGCAGGTAGAGAGAGTTATAAACCTGGGTGAATTGAAAGTATGAACCGAGATACTTTGAGAAGTCAAAGAAAGAATTGGTGCGAAGGAAAACGGTCCATAATTTATTACGCTTGTTGCGTAACAACCGAAGTCTGCGATTATACCAAGGCGGGGATGTAGAAGACGTTTTAGGACGATAAATGGGACATAAAGAGAGATAGAACTAAATAATTCTCTATAAAACATGGAGAGGGCGTCATTTAAAGACAGATTGACGAAGTCAAAAGATGCTCTGCTGAGATATTCATTAATTTTGCGAAAGTTAGCTTTATGAAAATCATAGGATGGGAGAGCTGCAGAAGGTGTGGACTGCGGAGGAGGGTTGTGAAAAAAAGAGAGGAGTAGTGGGGGGTGTAGGTTATCAATAGTTGAAAGCAATAGAGGAGAAAGAGAGACAGAGGAGTTAATGGGATCAGAAGTGAAGATAAGGTCTAATTGCCTACCCATAAAGTTTGAGATACCACTAACTTGGCATAGACTAGAGTCGGCTAAACGATCTAAGAAGAGGCATTCCTTTATTGAATTGGGATTGGATGCTATGAAAAAGGATTCGTCATCTGATAGGCTCCATTTTAGCAGAGGCAGATTTAAGTCGCCAAGTATGAGGATGTCGTCATGGGAGTCAGATAACTCGATAATTTCATCAATCGCATTAATAGCAAGTTGGTAGGATTCAATAGGTTGAGCTGGTAGGATGTAAAAACACATAACGTACAGGGACCTGCGGGGGAGTATTATTTTTATTGAAATGAAGTCAAGCTTAGAAGAAGAAGAAGTGGAAATGAGGGAAGAGTTGAGGTTGTTGTGTATGGCCACTAGCACACCTCGGCAAGGAGAGTCATCATTTGGGTGGGAAGGATCGTCGTCTCGAAAAACACTAAATGTAGCGGGAAATAATTCTTGGTTCTTTATATCGGGAATTAGGTTGGTTTCAGTCAGAGCATAGATATCAAAAGGGAGAGCGTGAGATTGGGGCAAAACAGCACGAGTTTTAGATCGTAGTCCTCTAACGTTCTGATAGTAGAAGGTAAGAGGAATATTCTTAGATGTGGGTGTTTGAAGCATTGTTTTTTTTTTTTTTGAAGATTAGGGACGAAAAAATTTATTGTGGTCAACTCTGCTCCGTTGAAGGTGCGAGATCCTTTTAGAGTGAACAAAGTTACCAAATGCAGCAAGGTCGTCCGAGACTTTTTGGGGAGACATATTAAAAATATCGTGGAACCTGATATATATGTCCTCTGTTTAGGTCAGTAGGGAGACCTTCTTGTTGGATGGAGACCATGACGCTTGTTTTCGTTTTACCCTCATAGCAAACTGAGTCGGATTTGTCATGTAGATATGCTAGAAGGAGTCGTATATTCTCGTAAGTCTTTTTGTCTCTAAGCCTTAAAAGTGCATAACGAATTCTGTAGAGTCAATAGTTTGTTGTGTTAGCTTAACTGTGGGAGGGCTATGGGAGGAAGATGGGGTATTGGATGACTGATCAGATGAAGGATTTAAAATATGGGAACTAATGAAATTAGGGTACTTAGCTCCAGTTTGCAGGTTGAAATTGGGGAAAGAATTATTAGTGGTCAATGATTGCGGGGAATTTTGAGAGGAGGGAGTGAGGGAGGTATCGGTTAAATTGAAGGATACACGTTAACGTGTTGGTTTGGGTGGCGGATTTGAAGAGGATGAAGGAGGCTCGTTGGGAATATGAGTCGGAGGGGAAAAATTAGGGAATATGTTGGTTTTGAGGCTCCAGTTAGAGTCGGATTTAGGAAGAGAGTTTGAAACGGGTTTGGTAACTTATTACTAGACTTAGATTTAGTTTTATTTTTATTTTTGGTGGGCTTGTCCGTCCATCTACACATACTCATCTTACCAAGCTTGAAGTTTTTACTGGCAGAGCTTTGAAATAGCCATTCATATTCGGTCGGAATGTCAAGTTTGAAGTTACGCCTGCCATTGTGGTGAGATGGTAGAAGCATTTTACAATGACTGATGGTGATATCGAATATTTTTTTGAAGAACTGCGAGATCCAAGAAACATCAGCATACTGGGGAGCGTCTTTGATGAAGAAGGGAGTGGTCGTTTGATTCTCTATGCGTAGTTTATCAATTCTATGTTGCCATTCCGAAGGTGTCCACGAAGTTCCAAAATGCTTAATAAGCATACGTGGGGCGGCGATGGGAGGAGTTGGCGTTGAAACGATTTCAGTTTGGATTGTAGGGACGGTAGAAGAGTTGACAGTTTCAGTCATCGGCAGGAGGCGAGGTGGTTGGGGTGAGATTGAGCTGGTTTCGACATCCAATAATTCGGCTAAAATGGAAGTATTGTATTGCGGATCCTGGTGATGCTGACTATGGATTGAGATGTCGTCGATTTTGCAGCAAAGAGTTATAATCCTATTCTGAATGTTCTGAATGTCGCACATAGTTGTTTGAGCCGCAGTGAGTTCGTCGCCGACGTCGCTTATTCTGTCAAACATTACTTCAAGTATTGGATCTGATTTATTTGAATGTGTTTGGTTGGTTGAAGTGGACTGGAAGTGGATATCTAGATCTTCGCGCATGGAGTTCATGGAGTTGCGTGCTTCCTCGTTGCATTTCTTTTGCCCAGAACTGATCACTTTAAGCTCAGCCAAAACGTTATTAAGTAGTAACGAGGTCTTTTCATCGTTCTTAGATTTCTCTAAATTGGACTCGATCAGACCGGCTACTTGTCTATGGATGTTGGTGAGTTTGGATTTGATTAGATCGGTTGTGGTCTGAAGAGAATTTCCAAGATCTTCAACACATCTGACACTACTTTCTAGGTTGGAGAATTTGGTAGTGATTTTTTTATTCAGGGTCTTATGGAATGATTCATTGGAGTCACTAAGACACTTTATTGCTAAAAGTACATGTGATAGCGATATGGTCTTACACTCGTCACAAAAGGCATGGAATGTTTTTCCGCAAATTCCTTTGCAAGCAATCCAGTCGGCATTGGTATCGTTTATTTCGCAAATTGCATTTCCGCACGACATGGTAACAGAAAAAAAAAAAAACTTTTTGTTATGAAAAATATGGGTCACGAAAATTAACTGTAGGTACAGGCGCGGAGTGGGTCAGAAGAATTGCTGACGGGTAGTTAATAATTCAATTAATTTAGGGAGCAGAAAGAAAATGCGACTTTACACGAAGTGTCATGTATTTGTATTATGTACTATAACATACAATCTACATTGTGTGGCGATACTAATAACGCCATCTATCGGCAACTTAAGGACATTCATTTAGCCATCCCTGTTATTTATTTAATTTATTTGGATTAAGATTTCTCAACCTAAAAGAAATTTGGTTTTAGTCTGTAGTGAAAGTAATAAAGGCGTATTTTATTATTAAAATTGATTGCGTTTAATCAACCCACAATTGGTGACCCCTTAGTAAAAATACAACACGCATAGGTACTAACATTTAACTATTTTTATGTTTCTTTATGTTTTATCCAAAATTGTGAACCATCGAAAAATTAAAAACACAACCAAAATCAAAAACTTTAGTAGTTAGTCCGCCATTTAAAAATGCCGAACAGCGATTACGAGGACGCCACCAACGATGACCAACAGGAACAACAGGTAGAAGAGCTGCCAAAAATGGAAAATCTATCGGCAGCTGGCATCAGCAATTTTTCGGCACGTGTCCAAGTTCAACAGTTGCAAGGATACTCAATACAAAATATTGAATCGTGTTTTACTCGACTGAAGGCAACAATGGTCAGACTTGAGCAACTCACACCTGGAATTCAACTGGGTGATAATAAACCGAGTCATATGCTCACACAACTTCAACGTACGGATGTAACCACCGACTAACACCTCATCACCTTTTGGACTTCCAGTTTCAGCACGAGCAGTCAATGCAGGTGTGGCAAAAAGCAAACCGGATACTACGTTGGAGCAGCTCGCCTCTATTGCAGATGAAATTATCGCCGCCGTCCGCATAAATTTAATCGATGCTGTGCAGGCACATCCTTCCAAAATACCGACTACAAGTTACAACAACAATAATCAAACCGATGCTGTCAGTTCATCAACCAATAATTTATTATGTGTCGTTCAACTAGAAAAAGCACTGTCTCGCTATAGATCCCTCTCCCGCGCAGACTCTCCAAGGAACCAATCAACAATTTCACAACACGACCAAACCTGTGATGAGGACATCTGTTGGTTTCACAAACGATATGGTTCAAAGGCATGAAAGTGCGAGACACCATGCGATTTCAACATTGGAAACCAAAAAAAATAATTATGCCGTCAGCATCCGAAAAAAGTGCTGCCGATGTAGTAGCCACAATCTTACGACCATCCACATCCGAATCAACAAAAACAATAACATTTACCTCTGCTTCATATCAACACCATAGCACCACCAATTCATCGAAACCGAGCAGCCGTCTGTTTATCCAAGATCTATCTTAAGTGTGAGAGAGAACAAATATCTTGAAAGAGGCAGTTCAGCAACAAAACTTTTCGCAGTGAATAATTCAACCATCGACACATTTGGACACGTCAGATTTACTCTGGATTTTGGACTTCGATGCCCTTTCGAATGGATTTTCATCGCTGCGGATATTGCACACAACATCATTGGAGCAGACTTCCTCCACCATTTCAATCTTCTGGTAGATATGAAAAATTCTTCTAATTAACGAGTTCAAGGACAATTATTTTCAAAAATAGATTTAGAGCGCGGCTACAACCAAATCGCAATGGAAACAAATTACATACCGAAGACTGCTGTAACGACACCGTTTCGCCTCTTCGAATTTCGCCGAATGCCACTCGGACTACGAAACGCAGCCCAAACCTTTCAACGAGGCTCTACGAGGCCTCGACTTTGTGTTTTGCTTTATCGTCGACATTTGCATAGCCTCAGAGACAGAACAACAGCACGAACAACACATCCGATTGGTATTTGAACGCCTCAGGCAATATCAACTCACAATAAATCCATCAAAATGCGTTTTTGGACAGCAACAAATTGAGTTTTTGGGGCATCTCATTACAACTGATGGTATTAAACCAAAGCCCGACAAAATTGAAGCTATCAATTCCTTCCCGCTTCCGAAGCTAGCATGCGAACTCAAACGTTTTCTAGCTATGCTTAATTTTTACCGCTTAATTTCTACCGCAGCCACTGATTGCGCTTATAAATGGAAACAAAAAGAACGATCGAACACCAATCAGCTGGAATTCAGAGACCATCAGTTTTTTTTACTAAATGCATGGACGACCTCATTAATGCAACAGCGCTAGCCCACCCAGCTCCTGAAGCAAATATAATTATGTGTACTGATGCAAGCGATACTGCAATGGGGGCAGTGATGCATCAAGTTGTTGACAATTCATATCAACCGCTAGCGTTTTTCTCACGAAAATTCAGCGATTCCCAGCGCAAGTATAGTACATATGATCGTGAACTGCTTGCAATATATACAGCCATCAAACACTTCAGATGTTTGCTCAAGGGACGCGACTTTACCATCGCTACGGATCACAAGCATCACCCAGACAGATTCGCCACCTGGACTTCATAGCACAATTTTCAACAAAACCTATACACATAGCTGCCACCGCCAACATAACAGCAGATGCGCTTTCACGAATCAGCGCTGTTCACATCAACTCAGATGCAGCAATCGACTATGAAGAAATTGTTAATCAACAAAAGTCTTGTGACGAGTTACAGACATTAATCAGATCAAATACAACACCACTTCAACTCAAAGAAATAATATAGACTTGATTGATCCACTTCCACCATCAAACGGGTTCAAATACTGCCTCACCATCATAGATCGTTTCTCCAGGTGGCCTGAAGCAATTCCAATCAGCGAGATGAATGCCGATGCTGTAGCGTTTGCCTTAATATAAGGGTGGATTAAACATTTCGGCATTCCACTGCGCATCACGACTGACCAGGGTAGATAATTCGAGTCCCATTTATTCAATGAGTTGCCTAACGCACTTGGCATCACACATCTGCGTACCACCGCCCACCACCCACAGGTAAATGGCATCATCGGGAGATTCCACCGCACACTTAACAGCTCAATTATGTGTAATAATGCAACTAATTGGTCTCGACAGTTGCCAATTATTCTTCTTGGACTACGTTCTACATTCAAGCCTGATATCAACGCAACGCCTGTGGAACTTGTTTACGGCACCACGCTTGAACTTCCAGGTGACATGTTTACTTCATCAAAGCACACACCACAAACAGCATTCGAGGAATTGCTTAATGCCATGCAAAAACTTCAACCGACAGAGACAGCACATCACAATAAGAACAAAATGTTAATTCATCCCAAATTGGACAACGCAACTCACATTTTCATACGAAATGATACCACCAGACCTTCACTAACTCCACCATACTATGGACCTTTCAAGATCGAAGAAAGAACATCGAAGACGGTAAAGGTTCGGAATAACAACAAATTGGTCAATGTATCCATCGACCGTATCAAACCAGCACACATAATTAATGATAACTTCATCTATACTCCTGAAGATCCGTTATTATTAACTTCAAGTCAAGAAAACAACAGTAACCTTCTCGGAAACCGAAGTCAGGGGAACAGCGAAGACTCAACATCGACACCAGTCAGACCAACGACAAATCGAAAAGACCGCATCATCCGCCTTCCCACTCGTTTCAACACTTAAAGTCTGGAAGGTGAGTACTGTGGCGATACTAAAACCGCCATCTATCGGCAACTTAAGGACATTCATTTATCCATCTCTGTTATTTATTTATTTTATTTGGATTAAGGTTTCTCAACCTGAGAGAGTTATTTTTGCAAATGGCCGCCAATGTCAAATCTGTTTTGACATTTGTGGACTAGACATATGTAGAATAAAAGTGAACAAGCCATGGAGCGATACACCCCCCAAGAACGCGAAATAATCGTGTCTATTTTTTTGCGTAACAATTCGTCTGTAGTGTTGGCGCAGCGCGAATTCCGTCGCTGATTCCAGGGCCTTCCGACACCGACTGCGCAAACACTGCGCCGTTTGGCCACCAACCTTGAAGAGTATGGGACCACACGAGACGTTGCCAAGAGTGGCCGGCCCCGGAGCGCCCGTTGTGCCGAGAATATCGCCGCTGTTGACGAGGATGTCATATATTTCCCCTAATATAATATTATTGAGGTAAGCGAGACTTGATCATCTGCAGGTGCTAAAATAGACATTTCGCATAGCCAAGAGTGTTCGTTTGTACTGAGGTTATAATACCCAAAAATGACCTTTCTGCCCATGCCGACAATAAAAAACAACAAAATACACTATTTTAATTTTGTCCATTACGTAGTAAACGTAGTAAGAGAGAGATATTGTATTCGTACAAAATTTTGAACTCGAGATGTTAATCAATTCAAAACCGCCCAGTTTCCCTTTAAACTGTACCCAAGAAATGGTGATAACCTTTATCCGGCTACGGCTGGGGCACACACGACTCACACACGAGTACCTCATCACCAAAAACAGACGGCCCTTTTGTCATATGTGTAGTTCCAACCAAGTACTCTCTTCCCACCACATAATCTACGAATGTAACGCCATTAAAGCCAAAATCCGTAACCTAGCTCCTTCCACCACCCTACATAAAATAATCTCACTTCCCACTGAATTCAATGATGCTGTCATCCCTACATTTGAAAAACAATATTTTTACAATTAAGTCACCATAAATCCTGTTAAAATTTAGCCGAAGGCCCTGGTAGCTAGTGCTTATACCTATTAGCAGTTTCAATTTATTAATCTATCAATAATAATATTATAATAATAATAATAACAATTCTGACATTACGATGACAGATTAATGATACTTCCCACATAAAATTTTCATACCAGTTTGATTTGTTCGAAAACGGCTCTAACGATTTCAACTAAAATTTGTATTAAGGTTTAAGCGGATGAGGTTAACATAACTGCATACTCAGTTTTCCGCTAAAACTTTCGAAATTTGGACATATCTTGATACCATACGATTGTTACAAAAAATCATTTCGAAGGTAATATGGTCATTTGTATTATCGTAATTTGAAAAAATTAGTTTTCATTAGTTTCCCTGAAAACGGCAATAACGATTTTGATCAAAATGCAAATTTAGAGTAAAATTTATGTTTCCAAAATTATTGGGTCCTTAACTTTCAATTCGATCCACCGAAAACGCTTATTTTTTTAAAAACTTCTAGAGTTCGGGGGCCATAATTGGTCATGTTGTGTGGCTTGCTGCCCACCGTTGTAGTAAGTTTTAATAATTTTAATTCAACTAATATTATGGCATTCAAATTACAGCTGAGTTTGACAGGTTTCAATGTCAGCGCTTCAAACTTGAAACCACGAAATGAATGACCCCGTATTAGTCGGAGAGAGAGCAAAACTTCTGCTGTCAAAAAGATTAACTTAAGCTACGCTTAGGGTTACCAGCAATACATAAAAATTATGATGCAAATATCAGTTACATAAGTAACACCAACATTAATATACGTAAAATGGAAAAGATTTGCTCATACTGTCAAGCCAAAAAATATACAGAAGGCGAGCACAGGTCAGCTAGTGTAAGATATAAGAAAATGAAATTCTGTGCCAAATACACTACATATTGGCTTACTTCCTTCACAGTCCAAAAACAGATTGAAATCCAGGAGAACAGATTCTTCTTTTTATACCTTTCCTCAATGACATTTCATAAAATAAAATTCCATGAAATCTCAATCATTAATACAACAAACTCTTGTCTACTTGGGTTTTTTTTTTTTTTTTAACCAGCAATAATCATTTGAGCTCAGACGCATAAATAGACTGACAGCTTTCCTACGTCTCTCCGATTTCCCCCGCAATTTTTTCAATATGAGCCCCTCCCTCCCACTTTCAATTATACTGTCTGTGAATACGTGTGAAACAGCACGGTAACCTCAATATTAGTGGTACTTCCCACATAAAATGTTC
Organism: Cheilosia variabilis; assembly: GCA_951230905.1. NCBI lineage: Eukaryota > Metazoa > Arthropoda > Insecta > Diptera > Syrphidae > Cheilosia > Cheilosia variabilis. The sequence continues at coordinate 40,837,998 of OX579679.1, read as the reverse complement.
ATACCCGTTTGATTTGTTGAAAACGGCTCTAACGATTTAAACCGAAATTGATATTTAAGTTTAAGAAGGTGAAGTTAACATGACTGCATACTCAGTTTTCCGCTGAAAAAATATAATAAGGGCACTTTTGAAATTTGGACAAATGAATCTCAAAAACGGTCCATACGATTATAACAAAAATTAATTTCTAAGGTATTATGGTCATTTGTAACTTAAAGGCAAACTCAGTTTTTCTCTATATTATCGTAAAATGGATTTTTGAAAAAAGTATTTTTTTAAAGTTTAGTTTTCCTTAGTTTACCTGAAAACGGTAATAATAATTTTGACCAAAATGCAAAAATGTAAAATTGATGTTTTCAAAATTATTGCGTCCTTAATTTTCAATTCGAAGCACCGAAAACGCTTATTTTAAAAACTGATCTAATCTCGAAAAGTTAAAAAACCAAGTAATGCGTACATCCGGCACAATAACTTGTACTCGTTTTTCAGCTAAATAGTTAAGCATTAGTATTTTGCAAAATAAACATTGCAATAAATGGTACTGCTTTGTCCATTTAATTTTACAAAAACCGCTATAACGATTTTGATCAAAATACATATTATTAAAGATAGTATTCTAAATAAGATCCCTTACTTAGTTTTCCCGAAAAGCTCGAACAAATCAATTTCTTAAATATTTCCAACAACTTGGAGCTTGCACAATCAGCAACTCGCACTTCATTTACATACAAACTTTTGATGAAAGAGAAAGTTACGTTCGACTCAATCGCGCACTTTATTTTTAGTGTTGCTGTAAAAATTGATTGTGAAAGTTTTACATTTTGTGTTAAATTAAAAAAATGGATTTAAATCGTCTATTTTGGTATTCGGTAAATGAAGAAAGACGGGAAAAAAATGTGAACATACATTTTCAAAGATGATTGTTGAGAAGGGGTTCTTCACCGACCGCTCGATATTCCACCCACAACAAGGCAGCAAATTGTTGTACGGAGGTATATTTTTGACTCCTTTATTAAAAATATACATATAATAAATTCAATTAATAAGACATTTTTTTCTGCACAATGAATGTTTCAGCAATTTTAAACTTCTTGTTTTTATTCAATATTTACATTTTTATTAGGTCCGCAAACAATCCACCAGCAATTCGTGACCTAAACACCGCTTTCAATGCAATGATAACATGACGTTGGAAAGTGCTTTCGCTTTCCATATGGTCGAATGGGAAGCGAATCGCTTTTATCCGCCATAAAAAGCGATCAGCCCCGCATTTGGGAATAACCCCCATGGTAACAAGTTTTCTGAGGTGGATTACGGCTAAATTAATCGGCATGCTGCATAGTCATGCCTTTTCGGTAAGCTCGAAGTCCTGTACATAGATCCACCATCTAGCAACTCGGGGTAAAAGTTTTTTTTTTTTTTGTTGCTTTGAGTGAACCGAATTCACTGCTTTTGCTACACCCAATGTTTCCAACTCGAAACAGGGTATTTTGCTTCATAGCTACCACATATAATAAACTGGACAATCCCATAAACTTCGAACTTGTTTCACATTCTTCGGTGTAGTTGATTAAACAATAGCTTGTATTTCTGACTTTCCAGGCCTTATCCTTTCAACAGAAACTTCTCGCTCAAGATATTCGATTTTGTGTCTACAAAAACTTGCACTTTTCAATGTTTAGCGAAAATCCACCTTAAGTAAATGCTTTTAACACCAAATCCAAATTTTGAATTCCTTCTTTTACACTTCTTGATGGTATTAATATTTACATCGCCCATATACACGAGAGCTGTTTTGTTCTTCAAGGTCCCCAATGTTTTTTTGATAGCTAGCTGAAAAACTGCTGGAGCATTGGCAAGTCCAAATGGCATCCTTTAGTGTTCGTAATGACCATCTGGAGTAACAAAAGCACTTTTTTCAATAGAGCTTTCTTCATTTGGGATATGGTGAAATCATGACGCCATGTCCAAGGAAGTAAAATTTTGGTTCCCAAATAGTTGATCAAGTTGGTTTTCTATCCTTGGTAAAGGATACCGATCTTTGAAAGTAGCGCGATTCAATGTTCGACACATAAACGATATGGTCAGTGACCTTTATTCAAAGGTGCACAGCTGTTCTCTGCACACCCTATCCAAATCTATTATTACTGAACTACTTAAATTCATTATAAAACAAATTTCTGTTTCTTAACAATAAGAATAACCAGGGGTCGTTCATAAAGGACTTCCCAAGATCGTTACACGTGGTGAAAAACCACACCCTGCACGAGGTGCCACTACTTTAAACGAAACATAACGGATCTAGAGGGGAATACACGATAAAACCCATAATCCCGGGTGAACAACCGCACCAATGGGATGTATTGCAGTATGTTATGTGGAGGATTAGGAAGAAAATCTCTTATAGGGGAACAGTTCAGCTAGCTAGGGCTCGGGAGACTACAATGTCAACCGAAGGGGCTTGGCGCAGCAGCCAGCAAGATAGGAAGCAGAACCCTCTGGGGAAAGGGAAGTTGAATGAGCCAAGGGAGGAATGACGACTGCCTTCCGCCTTGAGTAAGTCAAATCCCGGAAAACCAGTTGTCAGTTCAGCTTAGGATTCGTCCAAGGCATATATATAAAGTCCGCGTTGGCATTATTTGGCGGTTGGGTGTGTATGAATCGGGCAGACATTGATTGGCATTAACTTGGCAATGTCCAGTGTTTTAACTTTCTCATACACATCAATTGTGCTTATTTTACCTCCAAGTGGTAGCCGCCGGGTACTGGTCCTGTCCATCCGGACTAGATTTGCTGAACTTATAATTGCGAGTGTTGAACACGTAGAAAATAGCAACACTATAATGCTCTGTCGGAATTGACTGTCTGCTCGAGCCTCAGGAGTCTAACATGAGCACCTCAGAAAGAGGACGTACGGCGGATGAATTCACGTGATTGAATCAACGGTGGCGTCAACAGTCAACATGGCAGATACCTTAATGAGCTACTTCGACGTACTTGGAGCTGAGGTCATTAAGGATTTTCAATACTAGTCAGGGTGTTGAAATAGAGATGGTGGCAGATGAGCCATTAATGGGTCAACCGCAGCTCTCAAATCCCCGAAGCGGGTTAATGACTCCGGAATATCCGGCCCCTTTTGTCCAAGGGGGCAAACAAAGGACCTGGCCCTCCAGTTTGGGGGTTGTGCGTCGGGGTTACTTCCCTACCATGGGAAAAAAATAAGTAGTTCCGAAACAACTACAAGCCTCGGATATGGATGATCCAAATGTTGACAACCCCAGCAAACGAAATAAGGACAACGAACTTCGGATCGGCACGTGGAATGTCCGGACCTTAAACAGACCGCGTGCAGCCGAACAACTTGTGGAGACCCTGGACATGTACAAAGCCGACATTACGCCCATCCAGGAAGTGCGATGGGATGGAGAAGGCACAAGAAGGATGAAAAACTGTGACATCTACTACGGTGAGTGCCACAGAGAGCGGAGTCAGCGGATATTTGGATGTGGATTTGTGATTAGAGGAAGACTTAGGCAAGAAGTCTTGGGATTTCGCAATGTTAGCGATAGCCTAGTTACTATTCGCATCAGGGCCAAATTTAAAAATATCACGCTGATCTGTGCTCATGCCCCGACAGAGGAGAAAGACGACACAGCCAAAGAAGCATTCTATGATCTTCTTGAGAAGACATATGATAAGTGCCCGAACTACGACGTCAAGATAGTTCTTGGCGACTTTAAAGCCAAAATTGGAAAGGAAGGCATCTTTGGCTCTACAGTCGGAAAGCACAGCCTACACGACAACACCTCCGGAAACGGACTCAGGCTAATCGACTTTGCGGCGGAGCGAAATGTCATCATTGCCAGCACACGATTCCCACACCTCAACATTCACAATGGGACTTGGCGGTCTCCAGATCAACAAACCGTCAACCAAATTGATCATGTTGCGATCGACGCCAGACATGCCTCCATTATCCTGGATGTCCGAACGTTCCGAGCGGCCAACATAGACTCGGATCATTACCTGGTAGGAGCCAAAGTACGGATGCGGACATCCAATACCCCACAACACCGAGAGGATGCTGTAAGAAGATTTGACGTTGCAAGGCTACTATCGCAAGAGACAAAACCTTTGCCGACCGCGTCTCCGTGAACCTCTCAGCAAGCCCATCCTCAGCTTCACCAGCATCAAGTACAGAGGACCAGTGGCAACACTGCCAGCGTGCCATCAGGAGAGCCGCTACCGAAGTGCTGGGTCTCACTAGGCGACCACAACGAAACCCTTGTTTCGATGAGGAATGCCGCCAGGCACATGCAACGAAGAACGAGGCTAATCAATTAATGCTGCAGACAAGTACCAGAGCGGCTGAGAGAGCTGCCCGCGAGCTCTACGGGCAAAAAAGAAGGGAGGAACACCGACTTCTCAAAAGGAAAAAGAAAGAGCACGAGAAGCGAGCGGACGAATCTATTGAGGGACGCTACTGCAGAGGCAATGTTCCAAAATTCTACCAAAGGGTAAAACGATCTACCCAATGATACAAGGCCCGAACAGAAGCCTGCAGGGATGAGCATTGGAATACAGGAGTAGATTCACAGTCGGTACTGAGGATTTGAAAACAAAACTTCTGCAGACTGTTAAACGGCGGAGACAGCCAACAAGCCGCTGTCAGGCAGAATGATCTGTTCAACCTGGACGATGATAGCCAAAACTTCCGTCCACCCGACCTACACGAAGTGAGGATAGCGATATCCAAACGTAAATCCAACAAAGCTGCTGGAGCGGATGGCCTTCCGGCCGAGCTTTTCAAAGCAGCGGGAGATGGCTTGGTAAGGAGCATGCACCAACTCATCTGTAAAATTTGGTCGGATAAAAGCATGCCCGACGAATGGAACCTCAGCATCGTGTGCCCCATCCACAAGAAAGCAGATACTCTGAACTGCGCCAACTACAGAGGAATAAGTCTCCTGAATGTCGCGTATCAGATCTTGTCGGCTGTATTGTGTGAACGCCTAAAACCTTTCGCCAACAACCTGATCGGCCCATATCAGTGTGGTTTTAGGCCAGGAAAGTCAACCATCGACAAAATTTTCACACTCCGTCAGATCTTGGAAAAAACCCAGGAATTTCAGATCGATACACACCATCTATTTATCGACTTTAAAGTCGCCTATGATAGCGTATATAGGGACGAATTATATAAAGCCATGTCAAGTTTGTCCGTTTGTGCAGGATGACGATGGAGAAATCTCGCTGCTCCGTCAAAGTCGGCAAGAACACCACCGAGCCACAAGGCGACGCGCTATCATGTAAGTTCTTTAACATCGTGCTTGAAGCAATTTTACGAAACTCCCAAACCAACACCAGAGGTACAATTTTTCAAAAGTCCGTTCAATTACTTGCATATGCCGATGATATTGACATTATTGGGAGAACGCGGCGAGCTGTCAGTGGCGCATCTGCAAGCATCGAATCGGAAGCGGCGAAGATGGGTCTGGCTGTTAATGAGGACAAAACGAAGTATATGCTGTCAACGAGAAAGGACTCTCAACATCGGCGACTCGGACAAAATGTCACGATGGACAGATACAACTTCGAAGTAGTTAAAGACTTTGTCTACCTGGGCTCCACTATCACTTCACAAAATGACATCAGCGCAGAGATCAAGCGAAGAATCACACTTGCCAATCGCTGTTTCTTCGGGCTAAGAAAGCATCTAAGAAGTAAAGCCTTCTCTCATAGAACCAAGGAGATTTTATATAAGACCTTAATCATCCCGGTCCTGCTGTATGGTGCTGAAGCATGGACCCTGTCAAAAGCGGATGAACCTTCTTGGATGCTTTGAGAGAAAGATTCTTCGAGTGATATTTGGTCCAGTTTGTGACGATGGAGTGTGGAGAAGAAGATTCAACGACGAACTATACGGGCTATACAGCGACGCTGACCTGGTCAAGAAGCTGAAAATACAACGGCTGAGATGGCTGGGACACGTGGAGCGTATGGATAACAACGCACCAGCCCGACGAGTCTTCGAATCCACCCCTGAGGGACAACGCAGCAGAGGAAGACCCCACCTTGGGTGGCGCGCACAATTGGAGAACAACCTCAACCAACTTCGTGTGCGTAACTGGAGGCAGCTAGCGAGGGACCGGGCTGGCTGGAGGGGCTTTTTGGTTGAGACCGTGGCCCACCCCGGGCTGTAACCGCCACCAAAAGTAAGTTGGCATAATGTGTCCTTGATACAACTCAAATCCTACACAGCTACACAGGGAATAAACCCCCACCAAGGGTGCTCAGTCGCAAGCGCAAACTCTGAATACCTGGGGACCTTCAGTTTTAATTCAATTCCTCTTACCTGCATACAGGGGGTGAGTGCAGGCGGACATCAGCGAAGAGTACGGACCGGCCAGGTGCTCCTAGCTCAACAAACACTGACCGAAAAACGGAAGTTAGTGCGGATGACGCACTTGTACACATTTCGGACGGGGAAAGCGTTGGAGTGATTGACGCTAATCTAGAGAAACTTCTTCTAGATTCTAGCGACACTTGCTCCATCGCTAGCTCATCGTTCTCTTTCAGCTCCACCAGCTCTAGGCACGCCAAAAACTGCAAACTAACAGTAAAGAGACTGGGGACAAAGAAGTGGGAGGAACTGTCCGAAAATGATAGGAAAAGACTCCACAACGCGCGGGCCTACCTCCAGGGGCGGTCGGTATCGGGGGATACTCCAAAGGAGTGCACCCCTCTACCGTCGGTGCCGGGGGACCTGAGCGTGAGCACACTGATGGGGCCGCCTAAGTCCGCGACAAGCCTCTGCCAGTCAGGACCAATGGTGGCCGCATCGACAAGCTCGGAGCCTTTAACCCTCTCAGTGGCGATGCACAAGCCGGCTGAAGATCCATCCCTCTCAGCAACGATCGGGGCTGTCCCGCGTTTGAGTGAGGATGGAACTCAGGTAGACGACAGCAAAGTGGCGATGGGTGATCCGAAGGAGACAAGCCTCTGCTTTTCTTTGGAGGAAAAGTCATCGTTACCCGCAAAGTCAGGCGATAGCAGCCCTGAAGACAAGGGTAATTCTACTACAGGCAGCTTTGCGACAGTAGTTAGGACAGGTAGAGTGGATCGGGATGCGCCCTGTCCAGTCTCTACACAAAAGACTAGGGACGAGACAAGAACGCCAATACGGAATCGTAGACGTAATGCCATTCGTCTGATTCGGCGGCTTGGTAAGCGTGATCCGAAGTCCTTCACGGACAAGGAAAGAGCTGCTATAGCGCCCGCAACACGCTCAAGCTCGCAAGGTCCACTAGGGATGACGTAAACAAACGGGGACAAAAGGAGAGAAGACCTCTTACGTCGAGGGCGGGAAGCCGCTTGCTCCCCACCTCAGGCGATGAGAGACTTCGGCCAGCAATCGACTCGAAATCACATGATTCCGAGCCGGTTGCAAGCTCCTCCAAAAAAGTCTCAGACGTACGCGACCAACAAACGACAGACACAGTAGGTAGACGACGCTTCATAGGGACGACTAGGCGAGCTGCTGGTAGTCTGGACGGGACGAGGAGGGTAAGCCGTTTGCTGTCCACCTCAATCTCTGACAGACTCAAGCAACCACAAATCGGCGCGGAAGTAGTCCTCGGACAGGCGTCTGAGCCGACGAAGGAAAGCTCAAAGAGGGGTAGGCATGACGACACACTAACGCCACCCTCGACAAGTAGGGTCAACAAGAGGGCCAAGCTGACTGCTGACTGCGACCACCAAGCCCAATCTACAAGTGGCGGTAGTGGACTTCAGCAAGCCGGATCGTAGGTTGAGCAAAGACCAATGGAGACTCATAGAGTTGCGCATCGTTGATGGTGTTAACGGAACTATCGTTAACAAAGAGGGTCAGTTACCCTTCTTTGAGCAACTCTCGACCTTCAAAGGTTTTAAGCTCCTATCGTGCGATAACGAATTCACGATGAACTGGCTCAAGACTTTCGTGGAAACTACACAGGCTCCATGGGCAAATGCCGACTTACGACTTGTCGTAAAGAAGGACCTGCTAGAATTCACAAGACCTAAGGGTCGGATTTCGATTCCCGGCCCACATATCCCAAAGGAAAGAATCGAGAGAAACCTACGGCACCTAAATCCCGAACTCCATAGTGAGAACTGGGAGGTGCTCGAGGTAGGTGAACACTCCGAAGCAGGTACTGAAATTGTGGTTTTGTTAAACCACAAATCAATGCCTTTGCTGAGGAAGTTCAACAACAAGGTCCGTACTGGAATTACCCGGTGCAAGGTTCGACCCTTTACGGAAAGAACTGAGAGAGGGAGGAAGGCGGTTGATGATCAGGTAAGACCGACATGAAAGTAGCACAAATAAATCTACACCACAGCATAGCTGCTAGCGCTAACCTCATCTATCTCTTAGGTGAAAGAAAAATAGATGTTGCCTTGGTGCAAGAGCCATGGATATCCCGTGGCAAAATATGTGGGCTAAATCATAAAGATTTAGTAACATACAGCATCAAACCGCTTAATGCGGAGAGTAAGAACAGAACATGCATAGTAGCTAGAAAACATATTAATTTACTACTTCTATCTACCTACAGCAATCTAGACCAGACCGTGGTAAGGCTTGAACGGAGGGGGCTCCCCCCACTGATTTTATCAGCCGTCTATATGCCCTACGAGTACGAAGGACCACCAGCTGCAATAACCCACGCCTTAGTCCACAAAGCGGAAGAGGAGAGATGGGAGCTTGTTATGGGATGCGACGCTAATGCTCACCATTCACATTGGGGTAGAGGAGACATTAACCCACGAGGTGAGTCAGTTTTTGAATTTATTATTGAAAACAATCTTCTAGTAGCCAATAAAGGGGATGAACCAACATTTATAGTTAGAAATAGGCAGGAGGTTTTAGATTTAACGCTATTTAATAACTCCGACACCCTCACTATCGATAAATGGAGCGTTCTTAATGTGCAATCCTACTCTGACCACAGAATCATCGAATTCATTGTAGGCAACTGCAATAACCCTTCCCAACCACGCAGAGATCCAAGAAAAGCTGATTGGGCTCTTTTTAGCAGGGAGATTGAGAAAAGAAAGGATCTTTTACAATGTGGTAATCTTAATTGCCCGGACGACATCGACCTGAAAGCCGAGCAAATAGTCACTATTTTCAAAGAGGCCTTCGAAGACGTATGCCCGTTAGTAAAAAGGAAAACCAAATTATCACCTCCATGGTGGAACAGAAAACTGGCCGCAATTAGGAAGGAAACAAGGAGACTTCTTAATACGGCCAACCGGACGAAGTTGGACTCTGACTGGGATATATACAAAGCAAGTCAGAGAAACTTCAAAAACGAAATTCAAAAATCCAAACGACAATCATGGAAAAATTTCTGTGATGAAATAAGGGGTACCACGGAAACCGCGAGATTGAGGAAAATCCTTACCAGAGAACCTGTTACTCTGGGATCTCTCAAGGACCCCGAAGGACCGAATCTTGCTCGGATTCCTTGAATCTGCTACTGAAAACGCACTTTCCAGGTTGTACTGCTCAGCCATGCATTGAGGAATATACCTATAATACCAGGGATACAGACCTTCCTGGAGATTTGATCACAGAGGATAGAATAGATTGGGCCATCCGATCTTTCTCTCCCTTTAAATCCCCAGGGCTCGACGGTATTTTTCCTATAATGCCCGGAAGACTTGTCCCCGGCCCAACATGCCTACACTAAAGGCAAAAGTGTGGAAACCGCCCTACACTGTGTTGTAAGTACAATTCAAAAAACTCTGAATGACAAGGAGTTCACCCTTGCGGCCTTCATGGACATTGAAGGAGCGTTTAACAATGTCAGAACGGATGCCGTACGCAGGACACTAAGTAAGCATAACATTGAAAGTTTCATTATCAACTGGATTGTGAGCTTACTCGAAGGAAGACATATAATTACTGAACTTGGGGGCTCTAAGCGAGAAGCCTATGCCTCTAGGGGAACTCTCCAGGGTGGGGTTATATCACCACTACTATGGGTCATAGTTTTAAACGAGGCACTTATACAGTTTAGTACAGTTTAGAATAACGGCTTATGCCGACGACGTAGTTTTGTTGGCAACGGGTAAATTCCTTCCAACACTCAGCGAACAAATTGGTGGCGCCCTAAAAACCCTCGATATCTGGACCCGGAACTGCGGTCTTAACTTAAATCCCCAGAAAACAGAACTGGTTATCTTCACAAATAAGAGGAAAATACCACGGTTTGTCGCACCTTCTGTTGGCGGTATACCACTCAGAGTATATGACAGTGCAAAATATCTGGGTCTTATACTGGACAAAAAACTAAATTGGAAACTAAACACACACGAAAGAATCAAAAAAGCCTCAGTAGCCTTCTACTCATGCAGCAGAATTTTTGGGAAAACCTGGGGACCATCCCCTAAAATCAAACTGTGGATGTACACGGCTATAATAAGACCTATACTGACCTATGGCTGTCTCGTATGGTGGCCGGCAACCTGCAAAACCACCTACCTAAAGGCCATTACGAAAGTACAAAGACTAGCGTGTATTGGCACCACGAGTGCTATGAGGACTGCTCCTACTGCAGGTCTTGAGGCTATTCTCAACCTGCTGCCGCTAGACATCTTTATACAATCTTCAGCTGCAATCAGCGCCTTGAGGATAAGTCAGACAGCAAGCTGGAGAACGAATGCAACGGGTCACTCCTCGATCCTAAAGATATATTTTGGCTATGTACCCAACACGGACTACATTACGCCATACCTAGAGTTCACAAGACCTTTCTCGAGCGCCTATCCCAGTAGGGAAGAATGGAGCGAAGGACTCGTACCCAACGCACAATCTGTAGCCGTCTTTACGGACGGTTCAAAAATGGAAACCGGGGTAGTCGCTGGGCATATCAAAGTCGATTCGACTTCCCGACCATAGCAGTGTCTTCCAAGCAGAGGTCATGGCAGTGACAACAGCAGCCCGTGAGTCTGTGGTAAGGGCAATACCACCTGAAGGTATTACCTTTTTTATCGACAGCCAGGCAGCAATAAAAGCATTAACTGCGATAGAAATAAAATCAAAGCTTGTGAAATGCTGTCGCGAAGAACTTAGGGTTCTTGGCACTCAGCATAAGATATTGCTCTGCTGGGTTCCGGGACATGAAGGCATTCCAGGCAACGAGAAAGCTGACGAACTAGCAAGACAAGGTTCGGCAGCTGTATCAGAACAAGCTGACCCCTCTGTGAAAATCCCGCCTTGCGCACTCAAGCTTGAAGCAGGAAGAAAAGCCACAACAGAGGCGAACGCTAGATGGACTGCACTAGAAACTTGTCATACCACAAAAAGGCTATGGCCAACTTTCAATGAAGCCAGAACCGAGAGTCTAATGCGAAAGGATAGAAAATCTCTTTCCACCCTCGTAGGAATTATAACGGGGCACAATACTCTACGGTACCACATGAACAAGCTACGCTTGACTGAAGGAGAACTGTGTAGGGGCTGCGGTGATGAGGAAGCTCTTGAGGACACAACCCACTTCCTATGTCACTGCCCAGGCCTCCAGCACTACAGGCACAGATTCCTAGGGAGACACTTCTTCCACGACCTAGAGGAACTTTCTGGAACACATATAGACAAGATAATGAGCTTCATCAAATCCACAGGATGGTTTGTATGCAATAGCACAGTGAGTACTTAGTCTCAGGGTTATTATGGGTAAGGGACAACCTCTCCCCCCAATGGGCATCACAATGGGTCAGTATTGACCTGAGTGTGGCACGGAGCATTCCACGCCAACCCACGTACCTAACCTAACCTAACCCCCACCAACAAAATTCTGAGCTTCTTTAAAGGTCAAAACAACGGTCTGAGGGTAGACGACTGGAGAGTACTCAACAGGGTGCAAAGGCCCCAAGTGGAGCTAAAGTGAAGCTCTAGACCCAACGTCTGCAAACACTCTCAAGGCCCCAAATGGCAGCATTAGCTACTGTTTTGGTGATGTACACTTACGGCCAAGAAATAAGGACATCCCGAGATCAAAAGTCGCCAAGAAGGAGACTGCAGTCGCAAGCGCAGGGACCACCCAGGACCCTAAAGCAAAGACACCTGCTCAATGCTCTCCAAAGACTGTGGCTAATACATCGAAGGTCACATCGGATGATACCCCCAGCTGCTCGTACAGACGCCCGATGCCTAAGGTGACAAAAACAGGTACGGGTACCACTGCAAGCCGAGAAAAGCAGAGGCAGCCTGTCTCTGGCAGACCTCGAAAATGCGAGAGACGAGACCCTGAAGAGGCGGCGCTTCTAAACAGCAGCAGGGGCAAAAAGGTGGCACAGGGGGGCCACCAAAAAAATAGAAATATGCGACGTCCATCCGCAAATAACACCGGAAGGCAACTTAAGTGCCTTCAAATAAATCTCCACCATGCTAAGGCAGCTTCTAGTGTCCTAAGTAGGAGATTTATTAAAGAAGACCTAGATCTAGCCATGATTCAGGAACCATGGACCTTTTCAGGAGCCATAAAAGGGCTCCCAAATGCAGAAACCTGTAAGTTAATTTACGATAAACAGCATGTCCGTCCGAGGGCAGCTCTTATAATAAATAAAAACTTATTAAAACAACTTTTCCAATTTCAGAATTTATTCAAGGAGATTTGGTGGCGGCACTCATCGTAATACCAAAAGCCGGTCAAAAGGGAGGGGATTTGAAGGTCGTTATCGCCTCTGCTTACCTCCCTGGAGACACCTCCGAAGCACCAACCTTGGAGGTAGCAGATTTGGTAGGATACTGCAAAGCAAGGAGACTTCAGTGGATCCTCAGCTGTAACGCCAATGCCCACCAAACGGTTTGGTGGGCATTGGGTGAGTCCCTTTTTGAATATATTTGTGCTAATAATTTGGTGGTGGTAAATAGAGGGGCAGAGCCAACCTTCACAAATGCGATTCGTCAAGAGGTTCTAGATCTCACTTTGGCAAGTCCATTTATATAAAATATCATCACAAACTGGCTTGTTTCCGGAGAAGCATCCATGTCGGACCATAATCACATCAGATTCGACTTGGAGGCTTATTCCGTAAGAAACACAGCTTACAGGAATCCGAAATCCTCTGACTGGGAAACCTATCGGTTAGTCTTCGAATCAGAACTAAATCGTTCTTTAGTTCCACTGGGAACCATTCCGGAGCTGGAAATTGAATCCGAACAGCTCCAAAAAGACATAACCTTCGCCTATGAAAACAGCTGTGCCCTCAAAAATAGGACAACACGAAGAGATGTTCCATGGTGGAATAAAAGACTTGACGTCCTTAGAAGCACAGCAAGTAAACTTTTCAATAGAGCTAAGAACAACGGCAATTGGTGCCAATACAGAACAGCTCTAACTGATTACAATAAAGAACTGAGAAAATCAAAACGAGTGACTTGGAGAAAACACTGTGAGGGCATAGAAAATCTCCCTGCAGCTACACGACTCCAAAAAGTCCTCGCTCGCGATCACTCAAATGGGGCTGGGGTCTATGGGCCAAGGTTCCAAAGAGTTATAGCACCGGGAAAATCACCAGACATCTTTCAAGCGGAGGTACACGCCATAGAGATATGTGTCCGAGAATGTTTACGAAGGCGCACTAAAGGTGCCCGCATCTTCATCCTATCAGATAGCCAAGCAGCTCTTAAGGCCCTAAATTCATACTCGATCAGGTCAAAGTTGGTTTGGGAATGTCTTAATCTCCTTGAAGATCTGGCCAAGGACAATACGGTCACCGTTGTTTGGATACCAGGTCATGAGGGATTTGATGGCAATGAACGAGCGGATTGTCTGGCGAGAAGTCAATTCATCCGCAGTTGGTACTCTTTCTGATGGGCTCACGCAAGACTTCTGAGTAATTGTACCAAAATAATATACTGTTTATATTTACTGCAACTTTACTTAAACATTAATTGAAGTGCTAACTGAGAGATTTTAAATATGTATTCCTCAATTTTCACAAACTGGAAATGGTTTTGAACGGCTCTATGTTCATTGTCATGAGGTCAAGACTATCATACTCATGAACAACTAGCTACGCACTTCAACAAAGAGTCGTTGAAATGACAATACAGCAGGTTAATAGTTTTTTTTTATATTGGGATAGATATTGGCCGCACTTTCATTTATTTATATATTTAAGAAATGCGAGCTAGGGTTTTACAATTTTTACAAAAAATTAATTCCAGGAAGAAAAAAAAATAGAAATAATAAAAAAATACATAAGCATACTTATAAAGGGTGATTTTTTAAGAGGTTTAGAACTTTTTTTTAAAAAAAAACACAAAAAATTCGAAAAAATGAATGAAATATTTATTTGAATCGATAGTTTGAACCTTGCAATTTAATGTTTAAAGACAATTTCATGCAAATGTTGACCGCGGCTGCGTCTCAGGTAGCCCATCCGCTGAGTCCAATTTTGGCATACTCTTTCACACATATCGGCCGGTATCTCACGAATGAATGCATGGATGTTGGCTTCCAGTGCGTCAATCGAAGCGGGCTTGTCCCTATACACATTAGCCTTGGCATACCCCCACAAAAAATAATCTAATGGTGTCAAATCGCACGATCTAGGCGGCCAATTGACCGGCCCGAAACGTGAAATTAACTGTTCACCAAACTCGCCTCGCAATTGCGCCATTGTTTCGCGTGCTGTGTGGCATGTGGCACCGTCTTGTTGAAACCACATATCATGCAAGTCAAGAACTTCCATTTCGGGCAAAAAAAAAGTTTGTTATCATCGCTCGGTAGCGTTCACCATTGACAGTAACGCTGCGATTCGCATCATCTTTGAAGAAATATGGCCCAATAATGCCGCCGGCCCATAAACCGCACCAAACAGTGGCTTTTTCGGGATGCATTGGTAGCTGTTGCAATGCTTCTGGCTGATCTTCACTCCAAATGCGGCAATTTTGCTTATTTACGTACCCATTCAACCAAAAATGAGCCTCATCGCTGAACACAATTTTTCGATAAAAAAGCGGATCCTCGGCCAGCTTTCCAAGAGCCCATTCACCAAAAATTCGGCGTTGTGGTAGGTCGGCTGGCTTTAGTTCTTGCACCAGCTGTATCTTAAAAGGCTTTACGCCCAAATCCTTCCGCAAAATGTTCCACGTAGTGCTGTAACAAAGGCCTAACTGCTGGGAACGGCGCCGAATCGACATTTCGCGGTCTTCTGTCACACTAGCTGATACGGCCGCAATATTTTCTTCACTACGCACAGTACGTAAACGTGTTGGTGGTTTAATGTCCAACAAAGTAAATTTGGTGCGAAATTTGGTCACAATCTTCCGAATATACTGCTCAGAAGGTCGAGAATGCCGATCATAAAATGGAAGCAGCGCGCGATGAACATTTCGAACCGAGCACGAATTTTGATAGTAAAATTCAATAATTTGCAAGCGTTGTTCATTTGTAAGACGATCCATGGTTAAATTGCAAACCAAACTTAAGCTGTTTGACAGTGACACAAGGTACTAAACACACGTCAGCTGTCAAAACCAGTGTTGCCAAAACCAAACCAGCTAAAAAATCACCCTTTACAAGGTGGACCAAAAGAGATCACCCTATTGGAAGATGCTCTTATTTTTGCAAATGGCCGCCAATGTCAAATCTGTTTTGATATTTGTGGACAGATGTAGAATACAAGTGAACAAGCCATGGAGCGATACACACCCCAAGAACGCGGAATAATCGTGTCTATTTTTTTGCGTAACAATTCGTCTGTAGTGTTGGCGCAGCGCGAATTCCGTCGCCGATTCCACGGCCGTCCGACACCGACTGCGCAAACACAGCGCCGTTTGGCCACCAACCTTGAAGAGTATGGTACCACACGAGACGTTGCCGCGAGTGGCAGGCCCCGGAGCGCCGAGAATATCGCCGCTGTTGACGAGGATGTCAAGCTGTCGCCGGAAACATCGACCAGACGCCGTGCCTCGCAATAAACCATCAGCCGGTCGTCCCTAAGGCGAATTTTGGTCAAAGACTTGCGCATGTTCCCGTCCAAATCCAGTCCGTGTATCAGCTGCTGCCTGTCGACCGCCAAACGCATGTAACCTACGCCCAAGCCATCCTCAATCTCGAGGACGAAGTGGACGATTTTTCGACCAAAATCATAATGAGCAATGAGGCTCATTTCCACCTCAGCGGGTACGTGAACAAGCAAAACTATCGCTTCTGGGGCACCGAAAATCCACGAGTAATGCACGAGGAGCCATTACACCCGCTCAAAGTTACTGCATGGTGCGCTGTTCACGCTGGAGGAGTCATCGGGCCATTTTTTTCGAGAACGTCGCTGGTCAAACGGCAACAGTGGACGGTGCGCGCTATAGTGCCATGTTAACCGAGTTTTTTCTGCCGCAATTGGACAAATTAGGACTGGAAGACATGTGGTTCCAACAGGACGGAGCTACGGCACAAACTGCGCGAGCCACAACCAATATTCTGAAGGCGGCGTTCCCGGGTCGCCTCATCTCTAGTGTTGGCGATTTGCACTGGCCCGCAAGATCGCCCGATTTAACCGTTTCAGACTTTTTTGGGGGGTTTTTTGAAGTCCCGTGTTTACGTGAACAAGCCCGAGACCCTAGAAGCCCTCATGGACAACATTCGACAAGAGTGCTAGAATCTGTCGCCCGAAGTTCTCGCCGAAGTGATGAAAAATGTCATAAACCGAGCCCGTATGGCAATCAATTGCGACGGCGCCCATTTGGCCGATATCATCTTCTCGACTTGACCAATAAAATTCTAAAGGTTCAAATAAACACAATCAAAATACAGAATCGAACATCGGATGACTTCTTTCGGCCCACCTTATATTAAAATTACTGAGATAAAATAGTCTAAGTTTGTTCTTCAATCTCGCAGAGTCTTCCACTTCTTTTATATAGCGCGATAGAGAATACCAAAGGCGGATTGAGTACACAATAAACTGGCGTTCGGTCGTAAGGAAGGCATGGAGCGGGTGAATTAGCGTCGCGGATGCGGATGAATTTGCGAGGATGCAGTAGTAAACATATCATATAGATATTGAGGAGATGGTTTAGGAGGATGTTTGAGAGCAAAGTTAGGGCATGATACTTAAGGAAATTTTCAAAGGTCATGTTGATCAGACGTTTAGAAAAATTTGATACATGGTCGTATCTATGTAGCCCGAAAATATAGCGTATTATACTATTAAATGCCACATTGAGCCTTCTTTTGCTTACGGAGTCACAATAGGAGTATATTCCGCAACCATTAATAACCAGCGTTTTCGCCACTAACGTACGCACTCTTATGGGGGTAAAGGAATGTGTTGCCCAGAGAGTTGAAAGAACACCATACGTTCTATCCACTACTTTATTTATATGGTTGTTCCAGGATAATGTGCGGTTAAACACCATACCGAGATTTTTGGCGGTTTCGATATACGTTACCGGGGATTACAGGAGGAAAGTACGAAAGGCCAACTTTTTTCTTTGATATCGCGAGAGACTTAGATTTGAGAGTGTTTAATATAAGACCATTTTGCTGGGACCAGTAGCGATGTCTTCGTTAACGCTGCTTATATCGTGTTCAATAAGACCGAGTGGGCAACTGAAATACAATTGAACGTCATCTGCATACATATGTATTGCAGATTGTTTAGCTATGGATGGTAGTCGGTTAACATAGAGCGAGAATTTATTTAAACGCAATATTTAAATCCCAAATTTACGGAAAATATCAACCGACTATTCAAGGGTACACTAGGATGAGAAGGAATTAAATTCAATGCCTACCAAATGTAAAACTAGCAGAGAGAGTTGTAAGAAACTTGCCTGATTCGGTTTGTACACTGGACATGTTGCGCCCAATATTACTAACTAATATTGGAGTAACTCAATCTTCACCTTAAATATTCTGAATTTTACACTATATTATGTAGATCAATACAAAATAAACAAAAAAAAACTTACCTGTTTCTCAAGTATTTTCCTAAGAGAGTTATACACGCCCATTCTTATTTGTTCTTCACTTTTTGGGAAAAAGTTCTTCATTATTCGACATAAAAAGTCCAGCAGCGTACAGCTAACGAATGGATGATTTCTGATAGAATGGTACATAACTAATATTCCAGGTTCGATGTTCATAATATTGTCCTTATTGGGATCAAAAAACAACCAGTCGTAAAAAAGTGACAACTTCGCATTGGCCAATGCTATTGGGTTAGTACATGAAGATATGAGCCATCCAATAATAGCCCAACGAGGTATAATATCGGAGCAAAGCATATCATTAGTCGGATGTATAACATTTATGATAAATCGAATTAGGTCCGATCGTAAGCTGTGCGACTCAGGTGTCGCAAAATACTTATCTTGAAACCAATCTTGATATCGTTTTTGGTTACCAAATTTTACAGATGATGCTAAAAAATGAAGTTTTCGCTCAACTTCAGGCGTAAGTCTGCATTGTAAGAACCTTCTACTAGTCCGGATTTGTAGCAATTGCCAGATTCCGTTAAATGAGAGAGAAAGTGACTTAGGATTATAAAGAATGTCACGCCAAAGCTGCTCGAATTCTGGTATTCTTGCTACATTTTGCATCAACCTATTTTGTATAAATGAGTGAAAAATTGTTAAAAAGGATTTGATCTGTCTATATATACTAACCTTACAAAATCTCGTCCAAGCGGTATAATGTCCTGAAATCGATCTCTTATTAAAGCGATTACAAATGCAATCTCCTTATTACGTAGATTGACGAGCATTGGACTTGTATGGTCTTCGATTAGTCTAACATAGCTGTACACGACGGTTCCTACTAAAAACGGATGATTTTCCAACCACTGACGAAATTCGATAAAAATATCTAAAAGCCCTTCAACCAAGGATATGTTTTTCGGTGATATATCTCCTCCACCCGCCTGTCGAAGGCAATTCCATATGATATTTTCAACGTTAAGAACCTGATTTTTAACCAATTCATGTAATAACCAGATCAACTGTCTTCTGCCTATTTCAGATAACTTAGTATATTTATCTGCTACTAGCATTGTTAAGTTCGTGAGCACAAAATTAAGTCCATCTCTTGTTATTAATGTTAAGTCTCGGTATATCTTAGGTGCTAGTTGAGGATCTGTTAACATTATGTAAAGAAATCCTATAGATATTTCTTCATGTTGTTTCTCCTTACAAGCCTGCTGTGATAACTGGTCGTGCATTTCCTTGTCATTTAGTCCATTAATTTGGTATTGCAAAGTTTGATAAGCTCGTTCAAAACGCTGTTTGTGAAAATTGTAAAAAATGTGGAAGATGTAAAATAAATAATTAATATATGCATGTATAAACAAAGTTATTAATTAGAAGTAACAAAAAGAAAAATATTTAATTTAATGGAAAAAAATAGATATACGAAAAAGAATATAAAGCATGTTATCGCTGCAAATTTGTATTTACTATTATAGTAACAGTATTATTTAAACAAAACAACTATATTTCTAACTTGCTATGAAATCTCGGAATTCATTTAAGAATATGCTATAGGGTCATACTAAGTTTTTTTTTGTCGAGTAATGGTGCAGCCATGCAGTGCGCGATGTCGCGCTGCTTACAACAAAATTACTAATCGCTTGGAGCTTACGTAGACGCCACCATACGATTTCATGTTTAGACGAAGCCTTTTTTGGTATTAACCCCATGCTCTGTTGGCTATTACGGCCACCTAAAAGATTTATTGTATCAATGAGGAAAGGTTAATCTAAAAGACGAGTGACCTCCCTAATGAAGGCCAATAAGTCCTAGTAGCAGAGTTCATTAGATCTGCTGGTGTACGAGTCTCTCTGTTAAAGACGAGTTTTCTTAACCGATGAAAAACCGTGCAGCCACATAACATATGTTTAGAGGATTAGCCATCCTCCAGATAGAATCTGTACTCTATCTCCGGACACAGGTTAGTTTTATTGAGGTGGTTTCTTAGGCCACAATGGCCTGTGAGGAAGCCCACTATCTTTTTTATATTATCCTTCCTGAGCCTAAGGATTTCCTTGCAGGAATAAAGCTTGGATTGTCTTAGACCACGGAAATTTTCCCAATGTTTAAGACGATGTTGTTGCTCCCATTCATGAATCATCCTTAAAGCAGTAGCACAATCGACTCTGCTGTAGAGTTCTGGTCCCAAGAGAACGGATTCGGAACCAGCCCTAGCTAGTTTGTCCGCATGTTCGTTGTCTGCATGGCTAGTTTTGGAGCCATTCGTAAAGATTTGACTCCATCCCAGCGTTCCCAGATACAAAATCTGAAAATCTTGTTGTTCAAAATATAAAAAAGAGCGAAATATAAAATACAATTTTGAAGTTCCTTACTACTAAAACATAAATCACCTAAATATCTAAATAAAAAAAAATTGGTAATAAATTAATGTTAACGCTTTTTGAAATATTTGAAATAAATTGACTTGTCGTTTTCCATTGTGACAAAAAATCAATCTTTTTTTTTTATCTAAATCACTTTTCATGTTCCATTGGGAAAAAAAATCAATCTTTTTTCGATTCGGATCACTTTTTGCAGATGTCGATATTTTTTTAGATCTACACATAGGTACTACCACAAATACCAATAGACTTTGCACAGCTGTTTTACGTCATCTTAAGAAGTTTGCTTTCAAAACAAATCCAATAAATAGCAATGGATATAACTTTGGAGGAATTATTATCTTCATCTTCTTCCTCATCATCTGAAGGCTACGATTCAACGAAACTACTCCATTTGTATCTTTAACAGGAGAAACATTTTTCAAGTCTACATCCATAGTTGATTTTTCCAAAAACGAGTGCAATTTGAACAGTTGATGTTGTCAAATAACGCACTAATCCATTTACAAAGCAGATCAATTTCGTTGCATGTTCCATGAGCCACGTTAAATCTGAGATCTGTAAAAGATTTTTGGTGGTCCCAATGGAAAACGACATTAGAAATTCATTGCTTATATCAAGATCATAGAATTTCGGTTCATTAAAGTGCAACAAATCCTTTGTAAGGACTAAAATTTCAGAAACTGTTTCAGTACCTACGAATATTTGTTTTATTTAAATTTACATCAGAAAATATGATCTCAAAATTTGCAGAGGAATGTGAAAGAGATACAATATTGTGCCTGGGCTCTGTTGACTCACATTATACATAATAATGGAATTAATAGTAAACGCTTTTCTTCAATAGAAAAGGTTCTTTAAATTTGTTATATTTAAAACGTTCTTGATACCAAAAATATTGAAATTTGATAAATTTGAGGTAAAAAGTCTTGTACATATTTGGGAGCTCAAAACTCTTGAAAAACAAAAGATATATCTTGTAACCTGGTATCACTGCTCCATCCTAATCCAGGTTCAGACTTTGGCTAAAGCCAGTCTTGTACGGAAAGAAATGTAAATCTAAAATTGCATTAGAAATCAATCTGGGTGCAAATTTTGAATAAATTTAGAAATAAGTGTCGAAGGCACAAATTTTAGGAAAAAAAGCTTCAAATCGAAATACAAAGAACACACATAGAACTATATGAATCAGGAAAATGCAAGTGAATTTTTCTAAAAGTCAATTCAATATTAAATATATAATTATCGAAATTTAAGCAAATTAATATTAGCGTAGAATGGATCACACGAGTAAATATAGGCACTTTAAAAAACAACAACGAAGAAAAATATTTATTTCACTTATTATTCAACTAATATTTTCCTCAATGTTTTTTTATAAATAAAATTATTTTCACTCACAAACTAGCAAAAAAATTATGAATTTTTACTTTAAATAAACACTGAGCGATACGGCTTACCTCTTCAAATTCATCTCTAAAATCCACGGGTGTACAAACGAATAGTTTGGAACTTAACTTTTGCTGCTCCATTGTTAATTGATAATATCCTCATGTGTCTTCTAAATGCTAAGTGGATTTTACAAGTGACGAGTTAAATTTTTATTTCATTTTAAGAATATGCAACTTTAAAATAATATAAAATATTCAAAATAATATAAAATATTCAAAAGAATATAATATTATGTACACATAAATCACCATAGACTAAAAAGAATAGACGGTCAGCTCGCATCTACCGTGGTCCCATACATAGACAAAACCTGAGACAATACTGTACTAAGTCCACCAACTCCGGCCGATTTCCCGTTACTTAGCCAAAAAGCTATATTTTTATTGAGTGTTCACGTTTGGTGCGCTAGTATTCTTACATAGAAGTATTGACAAATGTCACAAAACTTCAAAAATTCTGCTCACCAACACACTCCCAGGAGATATCAGACACTTCCGCTGTGGGCAAAGTTGCTGGCAGAGTTCATAGAATTTTATCCGTTTAATTTGAAATTGTTCGTTACGTATGGATAATATTTTTTTTTTTAGGAATAAGTGCACATTTGCTTAAAATGTTCATGAAAAATTAACAATGTAGATTGGTTGAGGGAAAATGAAAAAATTTTGAGCAAATTTTCTTCATTATTTAAGAAGAATTTACACTCGAATTCGAAGTTAATGATATCCAAAAGCGGAAAATACACAACCATGTTTGTCCTAATATGTTTCTAGTATACAGAACATCAACTTTAGATAGTTTTAGTAACCAAACAAATCAAATTATTCGCCTTTTAACAAATTATAATAACTAACCAATGGCGTTCCGTAATGAAATAATGTGGTATTCCCGAACTCTTTCACATTTCCCCACGGTTGCCGAGGCTGGCAGCATTTATTTTTACATTTTTTGTATGTTTTTGCATGTCACACGGATTCTTTTTTGACATAACGCCGATTTGAAAAAAAAACTGAGGAGGCCAGCGGCAAGAGGACTGTGAGTTGGGGGTCTCAGTATGGGTTGTCTATGGTAGGTATGTGTGAAGCAAAGATAATGGAATACAGAGATGGATATCTTTCCAGTGGAGAGGCGGCTGCCTACAAGCTGTTTTCCCGAAAAATGCATGAAGTCACGCATACATTCTCATTTATATACTAGTATAGGTGAGTTCGTGAATTCACCCGGAAGATGGCGAAAGTTGGTGAATTCACCACCGAAATTCATAAAATATTAAAATATCCTGGAAAACTGGTTTGGGCATGTTGACTAGGAAAATTTGAATTTTGACGGTTGACAGTTAATTTGCTTGCAGTGAATATATAATTAATATGTTTCTAACACTTTGACACTGCTTTTTATCAAAAATTGTTAATATAGTTACGAATAACAATTCAAATTCCATTTTTATTAACAGAGTAATGAAAAAAGTTTTCTTGTTAAATTGAACACAAGCAGACTGTATAAATTAAAATTATTTACAATTTACCAATCAATTTGCATATAATTTGCAAAATCCAACATTTTAGTCACGTACTAGTCTATCAAGGTTATCTATTATAATTCGGCATGAAAAGTTTTTATTGTTTATAATATATTATTTCAAAACATTTAAACACTTTTTTTTCTACATTTTAATACTGCACGTTGAATTATGTTATAACTTTTATTGATTTAAAAAACAAGATAGATAATTGCCATACAAGTAAATATCGCAATTTATCCGATAGATAGCACATAATGCTTTCGTAATGTTTCTTTAAAAAGTTATTATAATTTGAACCCTAATACACCAACCACTCTTTTAAATATATAAATTCATCCGCGTATAAAATTAAATAGTCAGTTAAGTAATAATTTCACATATAAAATAAGTTGTTCCTTCCAGTCACATTAATTCAATGGGGTGATTCTGGAGGTAACCGAAAAATCGTATATCTAACGAACCGACCTATCTAAAAGAGAGTGTCACCATATGGTGAATACAAAATTATGCTGTTTTATGACATTCAGCCGGCCGTTCTGAATTTTGATTGTGGTCTGTCATTAGTAACTTTTTTCGGAGCTCACATGTATTCACAGACAGGGATTGAAATTACAAAAACAACAATGTAAACAAATGGGTTTTGGGGGCATAGACGTACGAGAGATATCCATCTCTTTTATTCATTCATCACTGGTGTGAAGTCTGAGAAAAAAATCGAGATTTCTCAAAAGGGAGTCAGATCAAAAAAAAATTTTTTTTGGCAAATCAAACATGAAAAGCAATCTCGATCGATCAAAAATAATGCCAAATGACTGTTTTGTGAACGCCGCGTAACTAATGGACAAAGATAACGGAGTACAGGGATATTAAGCTTTCCAGTGGAAAGGCGGGTGATTACAGGCTGTTTTCCCGAAAAATTCATGAAGTCACGCACTTGTACTAATTCATTTCAAGGATATGTGAGTTCATGACTTTAATGCAAGAATTCCCTATTCCGAAATGTGCATTTTAATATTATTTCTATTTTAATCAAAGCCTTGACAAAAACCAAACAAGTTCATTACGAAACAAAAAACAATTGAACAGCGCGATGCCCATAAAAGCAAAAGAAATGGTGGCCGGCCATAAGCAACACGCTTTTTTTTCAGCACATACGTATTCACAGATAAGGTTAAAATTACAAAAACAACAATGTAAACATATGCAGCCTTATTTATAAACGTATTATGAAGAGTGTATAAAGCTATGCACTCTTTAAAATGCCTCTAAACACATAAACCTTATTTATAAAAATTATTCAAGGTTGTATGGAGCTTGTATAAGCTAAACGCGCTTGGACGTTGTTTAGTGTCTGTATAGAGGTGGAATAGTGTCGAAATGTCATTTTGACTTCAAAATCTGTGGTCCCGAAACCCAGCATTACTGAGTGATGGTTTATCGCTCTTTATGCCGAAAGGCACTGGGCCTTACAAACAAACATTTTTAGTTTCGAAGTTTAGTAGTTCACAATGGCTATGGTTGGCTGGTTTAAGTGGCTGTGTTTCCACAACTCACGAAAACCTAAAGGAGGAGTTAAGCAAATTGATGATCTTATTGAAATGGATACTTTGGATGGCCGAAAGGTCATCATAAAAGGAATGACCTAGTGCACTGTGTCGGGTTTTGGCTAGAGCCGGACACACACAAAGAAGATGAAACACTGTTACACTCTTGTTTGTCTCAGCGCAGCTACAGCAGTGGCTGGTATGGGGGATGCCAAGCCTGCATGAGTTCCTAAAGGCATGCTCTGGCATGATCATAGGCTGGCCAGATCTTCCATGAAATGACGCAGTTCGTCAGGTTCATCCATCTAGTCTTTCCTTGAGGTGAAGTGCAGGAGGACTTCTATTTCTAGGTATCCCAGCGGAGGGAAGACTTCCTTCGCATGAGACACGCACAGAGCAGAGCCTCATCTGGCAAGTTTATCGGCTTCCTCATTCCCCTCAATGTTCCTATGGCCGGGAACCCAGACGAGAGTGATTTCAAACCGATGACAAGCCCTGGTCAGTGTCTCCCTGCATTCCACAACAAGCTTGGACGTTGACTTAGTTGAGCCGACAGCTTTAATCGTGGCCTGACTGTCGACGAAGATGCCTATTTTTTTCTGAGTTTCGCTATATTAAGTAACAGTCTACACGCCTCCTTAATTGCCAGTACTTCTGCATGAAAGCAGCTAGCTGCGTTGGGAAGGCGAACAGTTTTAGAGATGTCTGTTGAGAAAATGCCCCCTCCCACTCCATAGTTCACTTTGCAACCATCTGTAAGGATAGGTATGTCGAATTCGTTTACGACCGCATTGTCCTCCCATTCTGATCTAGAGGGGAATCTAACAAAGAAGTTTTTATGGAAGTTGAATTTGGGTACAATGTAGCCCATGGATATACGACCTATGCCGTGAGGAAAGGAAAGTAGGATGCTGGTGTGGCAATAAGGGCTTTGGGACCAACATTTAGATTCTTTCAATATAACTGCACTACACGCTGCAATGCTTTTTATGTGCAGATCCACTGGCAGGAAATTGGGAATCACATTGAGCGCCTCGGTTGGACTTGATTGTAGGTCTATTGTGATTCCAATTCCAGCTGTTCTTTGGACTCAACTTCCAATTGAGTTAAGGGTCGAGCATGACTCCAAAGTATTTTGCGCTGGTGGATTAAGGAAGATTTTGGTTATTTAGGCGGGGAAGTGAGGAGGTTGGTATTTTGGTTTTAGTGGTTAGCATCAGTTCACTTTTGCTTGGGTTAAGGCTAAGACCACAACCTTTAGCACAACCGCTAAACTTGCCCAGTGCTCTTTCCATGATTTCACTTATCACGTTCGGAAACATACAAAAACCACCACGTCATCCGCAAACGCAACGACTGTAATACCTCCCCTGTTGAGTGTGGACAGGATTTTGTTAAGTATCATAATCCATAAGAGTGGCGAAATCACCCCAACTTGAGGTGTTCCTCTGCTTACTGATTAGGTTAAAAGGGTGTTACCAAGTTTTTCTTTAATGATCCCTGTTTTGAGCATGGAAATGATCCATGAAGTGACGAAATCCTCTACCCCTAGCTCTAAGAGAGATTCCTGGATCGATTCAGTGGGGACGTTGTTAAAAGCGCCCTCTATATCTATGAAGGTAGCTAAGGTGTATTGGTAATGGAAGAGTGACATTTCAACTGTACGCACTACTTCATGAAGAGCGGTCTCCGTCGACTTGCCCTTTTACGAGTAAGGGCAGCACTGTCTCTTCATGTTTTTGCAGCATGATGGGTCTACCCATGCCGTCCTGCCCCGGTGATTTATCAGGGGCAAAGCTGTGAATGGCCCAGGGGATCTTTTCCTTGGTTATATTGCGTTTTGTTTCTTCCCGATGCGAGGGAAAACTCCCCCGCGAATTGGACGGGATTTCGCTGTGGTCCTTACAACCAGGAAAGTGAGTGTTGAGTAGAACTCTCAGGATTGGCTTACGGACGTCTCTTTTGTAAAAAAAAGTTTGTAGTTTTTATCTGAGTCCTCTTCCTGACACAGGGGGGTTATTCCCAAATGCGCGGGGGATCGTATCAAAAGCGGTACCTTAATTTCGACCGTGTTCGCTTTTGCTTATTCTCAAATGCAACATTTTCTTTCCCAGATCGTTCCAGTTATTTCCATTCTGACTTCCAATTTTCCATTTATTTTTCCCAAATATTTGACAATTTTTTTTGTGTTTCTGTTGTTGATATTTAAAGTTTCAGATTTTGTTTTGAATAAAAGAAATGAAATGAAGAAGGAAGGAAGAAAATGTGAACGTATATGTTCAAAGAAGATTGTTAAGAAGTGGTTCTCGGTTCTGTCGCAATTTCTTTTTTTATGTGGTATTTAAAATTCCTCTATACCTTGAGTGCAAATAAAAATATTGATTTATTAGAAACACAAAATAATATAAGAATCAAAATATATTTCACTCACTTTTTTCCGACCATCACGTGTTTAATCGAAGGCCCAAGACCATTCAACACATTTGTAATGCCATCCCAAAGTTCTACTGCCTTGGCTCTATATTCTGGAGTGTTAAGAATGCCCTTAGCTAGTCCACTTTATCTTTTAAAAATTCAGCAAGTTCAATTAATAAGATATTTCTTGCTGCACAATGAATACTTAAGCAATTTTAAGCTTATCGTTTTTATTCAATATTTGCACTTTTATTAGGTCCGTAAACAATCCGTCACCCAAACACCTATTGCTTCCAATGCAATTATAAAATGACGTTGGAAAGTGCTTTCGCTTTCAATATGGTCGAATGGAAAGCGAGTCGCTTTTACAAATACAAAAATTCAAATCCGCCATCAAAAGCGATTCGCCGCGCATTTGGGAATAACCCTCTAGGGTTCTTGAATGAAGCCGATGTCAATGTCTTCCTCTTTGAGGAGGACCAGAAGATTCTCAGATGCACATTTCGAGCGCTGGAGATTCGACTGGATGACTTTCAGCTTATTATTGTTGTGGATCAGAGGCGATCGCCAGTTCCTCCAACAACTTGTTGGCAACGACGACATCGCCCGTGTCGGTACTGTCAGGTACAGGTACTGTCGATCATAAGATCTTCAGTTTGGCGAGCCTTATGCAAAACCGTAGCTTAAAATCAGCAGCATCCATCGCTTCAGGCACTCCTCGTTGATTAGCAGCAGATAGGATAGGCTGTTTTTCTTGGATTCCCCTGTCATAAAGGCAGCCCAGTCGTCAATGGGAATGGTCGAGTTTTGCAGTTTGAGGTACTTAAGGAGACTCTCAGAGTCTATCTTCATCACGGGTAACCAAATACGGGCCCTAGGTCTCGTCGGGATATCCTTGGCAGGGATGAGCTTAAGCTTTAAGCCATCCCACGCTTCGGCGATCTTGTCGATGCATGAGCCAAGGAAATCCTAAGGGTTCCCTAAGAAGGATTGTTCCTCTTTCGTTTTATTATTTGTTTCTTTTTTGTTTAGGTTTTTGTTCATTTTAATATCCCACGAGCAAATACGGAAAATAAAATCCATCGCGGCAGAGCCGACTTACCGAAATAAGGCACTTATTACAACTGACCTTGCCTGAGCGTCGGAGGGAGCTCGTTCGCGACTAGTTTTACCCCGAGTCTTTCATCCTTGGGTACGGTTTGCTATCTGCCTTTCTTTACCACTGGAATTAGGTTGGATATAAAGATTTACTCCTACCTCAAAGTAATGGATCACGACAAACGATTGAGACGTTATCATAAATCCTTGGCTGACACTAACCATTTGACCGGTTAGACATTTCCAGTCGGGCTCCCACTTGAAAGACTAACAATAGGGATTTGTACCTATGAACGTTTCATCTGTTACTTCTGACAAATAATATTCGACGTTTTTTAGGAAAGAGTTAAAGGTGATATCTCCACTTCCTGTTAACGTAGTCATATATTTTACTCCTCTTAGGACTCGCTCACGAACTTCTCTAGTTGCTTCTCTCGCTCCGAGTTCATGGTAAGCTCCCGTCGATTGTTGGAGTTCTTGGATTTCTGCCATTCTGAATTCTGGTCGTATTGCAGAACTCTGCTTCTATTGGCATATGATTTTGTTTCTATAACACCACTTTCATTATTGTATATATTTTTGTTTCTTTTTTTTGTTGGTTCAACATTTACAGCACTTTTAGGAACGATTTTATATTTCGTTTATTTTCACAATTATTTGTGATTATTTTCACATTATTGAAAATTATCGATTGAAAAAAAAATATTTAAATACACATTAGAAAATACCGAATTCCTGCACTAAAGTCCAATTCATGAGCTCACATAAACTTGAAAAGATATGACCATGCGTGACTTCATAAATTTTTCGGGAAAACAGCTTGTAGGCAGCCGCCTTTCCACTGGAAAGTTATATATCTCTGTATTCCATTATCTTTGGTCGAGGGTGCGACCATATTTGAATCAAATTTGCATAAGTTTTCTTTCCAATTATAATTTTGTGAAACAAATTTTGTATTTTATGTTCAAATACGCAACACATGAACAATATTTTGCTGGCACTTCGATTTATTTTGGCATATTAATGTGTGTCAAGACCAGCGAAACATTTCAGAAATGTTTTTGAAATACCTATATCTGAAGCAAATAGGACACATACAAGATTTCTGAAATTTATTTATTAAATGTTTCAACTTTATCTTTTTGAGGAAAGAAGAAAATAATGTGGTAGGATTATTAGCAGCGAGTAATTAGCAATTAGTGCTAATAAAGGTGAATGAGATCACAAATCAGATGTCTCAAGCAGAGACAATACTGAGACCACCAACTTCGGCCGATTTCCCTTTACTTGCCTACAAGCCATATTTGTATGGGGTGGCAAATACTAAGTGCGCTAGAATTTGTTACATAGAAATTCGTACTAACAAATCTCACGTAACTTCAAAAATTCCGGCTCACCAACACACTCGCACCTTGCACATACCACTTCGGGAAAAGCTGCTGACAGTATTCATAGAATTTTGTCCGTTAAATTAGAAATTATTTATATACTTGTGGATAGTATTTTTTTAGGAATAAGTGTACATTTGCGTAATATTTATGAAAAATTGTCAATGCAGAATGGTTACGTGAAAATAAAAAACCTTTGACCAAATCATAAAGATCAGTTATTTAGAAAAATCTTATACCACTTCAGAACTTTAAAAAAAATCTTAAATAACTGATCTTTATGATTTGGTCAAAGGTTTTTTATTTTCACGTAACCATTCTGCATTCACATGAAATCGATCTTCAAACAAAAACATAACCATGTTTGTCCTAATATGTTTCTTATATATAAGTCATCTCCTGTAGATAGTTTTATTGACCAACAAAATCGAATTATATTACCAATGGCATTCAGTAATGTAAAAATGTGGTATTCCCGAGCTCTTTCACATTTCCCCACGGTTGCTGCGGCTGACAGCATTTATTTTTGTATTTCTTTTATGTTTTTGCATGTCACACGGATTCTTAATTGACATAACACCGCTAGGAAAACAAAATGGCGAATTTGAACAAAAATTGAGGTCAAGTGGCAAGAGGATTGCGAGTTGGGGGTCTCAGTGTGATTTGTCCCTGGTGTAGACTTCTCCTTAACCCTTTCGACCCGATTGGGAAAATATATCAAAAGATTGTTTGAAAAATCCTACTGAGAAAATTTAAAAAACAAATCGCTTGCAAAATTATGTTTTTGGCCTAAGCTCTCAAATTCATGCATGTCATTTGTTGTTAATAGTGAAGTGAACAACACGTGTCTCTTTAGTGGTGTGTAAAAAAAACATATTTTTTGGCTAAAAAACAGGAAGTGTATTTTCTTTTATAAGTTGTCTTTAATTGGAAAAGTAAGGGATTTTAACATTTGGGACTATAATATCCCTGTAGAGTAGTTTGTTGGGTTCATATGTCCCTACAGTATAGAGTACACTGTAAAAACTATTTTCATCATTACTCTTAGGTACGATTGGGATGATGCATCCCAATTTTAAAGAAAGAAGAAAACGGAAGGGACTATATTTCCCAAGCGCCCCTGGTGGAGAAAAAAATAAAAACGAACTATAAACAACTTCACTTGTGCTTAAAATATGATATCTGCTCGGCAGCAGTTTTAAATTTCCAGCGGGGCATTTTCGGTTCGAAAACGTTAAGATAGTGTGAAATATGACCGAGCGGATCAACAACCCAAATAGCGAATCGAACCGAAACCACCAGTGCAAAGAAAAACACGACACCGTTCTGCTTACTTTTTAGTTTTATTAGAGCTCTTTTCCCTTCAACGACTACTAATCGACTCGCTTATAGTCTCCACAGCAGAACTATTAACAGCTTCGCATTACGATGTTACAATTCGGCCATCCTATTATCGTCCGTGTCCTCACGATCGGCGTCTTTAGGGTCGATTGTGCATGTCTCCTCATCTACGAATGTGTCCTCCATCAACTCAGCGTCATCGGTATCGTCGTCTTCATCCGAGGTTGTCACCTCCGCTACTACGTCGAAAAGCCCCTCCTCCGGCAGCTCGCACCACGGTTTAATTTTGTCGGAGCTGCCATCAGAACCAACCTCTCGTCTACCCCATAGATGCGATGGATGTCCCCCCACTTTCCTTATCCAAGCTTTGGACGACAGTCTCGCGATGGCTTTGGGGTCGAACTGCGGCAACATATCCGCAACATCCCGGACGCCGTATACGTTACGTGAGCAACACGCATCTGCCCCCGATTTGTCAATCGCCCTCGGCGTACCGATAACTGGCGGCCTTTCTGTCACACGAGTCGTATGCTCCGAGTGGGCCGTCGCAAGTTCCAAAAATTTAGCCCTCAGCCTTCGCAGCTCATTACACATCTCTTGAAACTCGTCTTCGACGGGTTCCGAATCCGTTGCATTCAAAAGCCGCTCCAGCAATTCCTCTTTCAGCCCGCCCTGTTCCAAACCCCGCTTCTTGATCTCCTCGCGTAACTGGTCCCTTGTCATCGCTCCATACTGCTCTTCCCGCTTCTTCCTGGTATCCATCGCTCTGTTCACAGATGGCAAAAATCATAGCAATCGACGGCGGACCACCGAGTAGAAACAAAACGCAACAGAATAGTTACTCAAACCAAAAAAAATAATAAATCGGCCGATGAGCACCTGTCGCGGCCACTGTACCATTGTTTTTTCTTCGCGATTGCTTTTACCCACGGTCACGGTAAATCTACAAAAAAAAACCAACGGCACCGAGCAATCAACTCAGAATTCTTAGCCGAACCGCTCAAACAAAAATGCCTAGAAGGCAAAAGCCTTTAGTCCGGGTAAAAGGTTACACCCGGGTTTAAGTGAGTTTAACCCAAAAATTAAACCCAAGTCCATAATATTCAGTCGTTTAATCCGAGCATAACCCAGTTTTGTAAACTTGACAGCGTTTAATCAAATTGGATTTAAACCGCACTCCGGAGACCGGATAAAGTACTTTAACTCGGGCTAAAACTCAATTTCATAATATTGACATTTTATTTCTCGCAGGGCGCGAGCAATAAGAAAAGCAGAAAATGAAATTGAAAATAAAAAGGAGCAAAGATTTAGAAAAAAATGGATTTCATGGTAAATCAACGTCGCCCTCGATGGTGAATTTTCGGAAATATTTCCGACTGAAGAATGAGGCATTTTGGAGGCTACATACATTCCATGATTGGACTAATGCTCTAAAAACTAAAATCGGCACACTACAAATCAACTCAATTTCCAAGTGACAAACAACAAAAAACAAATGTCATTACTTGTGAAATATGACATTACGTAGATTTAAAACGGATTATATTGTTTTAAATCCGCATTTAAATCCATCTTTAATCCAGCGGGTTTAATGCATGTTTTTCAGTGAATAATAATGGACATAGGTTTGAATTGTCGGGTTTAAAAAATGCGGATTAATGATCGGGTGTAAAATTAACTTAAATGTGTGAATAATATGGCCGTTAAGAAGGTCAAGTGTGAGAGAAATCTTTCGCGTGATTTTAATTGAAAGTTTTATTTTATTAAACATGATCTTATGGAATAGTAAGGTAAGTTGATGTAGGATATTAGGTGCTTTTAATTAAATTAAGGAGGACAGGAAACTAAAATTAAAGATAAATTTATGCGTTATATGCATTCATTAGAGCAAAAGAATAGTTATTCCGTGTTGTTGAAGTTGAAGGTCCCATTTGTTGTAGAGCCATGTAAGTTAATGAGATCTACGCACGAATTATTATAAAAAAATATTCAGAGCAGATTGCTCTGACCTTTATTCTTCAACAAACCGATTACGACTAACTTATTACAATTCATACTTAATAACCAAAGCTCGCAATAACCATCCCATAGCTTGCAGTTTTCGATTTTTCGATTGAATTTCCATGGAAATTCGTTTCGTTGCCCTAGACGCTTGATCAGCATTTCCGCTGCGCGTGGAGGTGGTTTGCCGGTGTTAATTCTTCCCCTCTTAAGTGCGATTGTCCTCAATCGTTAGAAATATGGTATGTCGTGAAATCTTTGCTGTGGCATCTCAAGATGTTGGGGTGCGTTGGGTGATGCGATTGCCCCTCGTTCCGGATGTTCTTCATGGGCCTCTTCTTTAGGAATCTGGATGGTGACCTTGGTATTATTTCGTTTAGGTAAAAGCTTGAGGATCGTGGCTATTATAGCGAGTAATCCGAGACAGGAGATGAGTGAGTAGGTGGTTACCTGATGTGTGTTTTTCTCCGTTTGTAATAGTCGGATTTCATTTGTGTTGTTTGATAAGATTTCTCTGTACTTTTTCTCCTTTGGACTGTCTTGGAGTATTGCCGGTAATGCTTTGATCATCGACACTTCTTGGAAAATAAATGATTGACCATTGATATTAATAGTGGTGTTGTGGAATTTTATTAGGAATGTTCCGTTGAGGCTTTGGGTAATGTTTTCTACTTGTACGGTTCCGGTAAATTGATTTAGCAATATATTGCCTGTTGATATCTCGTCTATGGTTGGAATATGCTGGCTATTGACGGTGTTGCAGATGGCTGGGAGACTGTTGAGCAAGCTGGGAATACATGTATCGTTTCTAATGTTGACAATGTCTTTTGAATTACAAATTGATAAAGAATTATAACTTTTACATTTTTTTACAGTTCCGTACATCTCTTCATTATTCCTAAGAATTACTTCAAATAAAATTTCTGTTACAATATTACTTTTCTTTACTGGTTTAATTACAAGACTTTCATAGGTTTCATTTGTTGTTAGCGGAATGTTTATAATATAGAGTATTGTTGAGCTATTGCTTATGACTTTTACTTCTGAGAAATCTAAAGCTTCTTCTATTGTATTATATGGTAATTGTTGTTTATTTAAAATATTTGTAGCAAGTTCTATTTCTTTTTTTGATAATTGATCATGCCTAATTTAGCCCAATGAATGGCATAATTAACATTTTCTATTTCTTCTTTTACAAGTGTAATTTTGTATTGTACATTTGCTATTACCTCGAAGCTTACTTTATTGTTTTCTTTTAATAATTTCTGTATTTCGTTTTGTACCGTAGTGATATTATTCATTCTCTCATTGTATAATTGATTTATGACAACCAGCTTGTTATTATTTTTGAGTACTTCTGTGACTTTTTCTTTGATGGTGACAAAATCATCATGGTCTGGGTTGCCAGCAATCCATTTCCATGTGCTACCGATAAAATTTAGAGAACGTTTTGTTATTCGCGGTTTCAAGTTATGCAAACGATTTTTCATTTGTTGCAGCTCGTGTGATAGCAAAGGGAATATTGTATGGTTTTGGGTTGATTCAAGTTTAAGGATAGGAGTTATTGCAGATATGAATTGGTCGTATTGGTCTAAGTTGATAACATGTATTAGTTTAAAATTTCCTTCTTGTATCTTTGTCTGTGGAAGGTTACTATTTGTGCGTTTGAGAAGTCCAATATTTGCATGGTTGCCTGGCAAGTGCAAAATGCACATCTGTAAAAATAAAATTTAATTTCTGATGTTACTTTTATGTACTACTTTGCCGGATTCGGTTATGACGGTAGAGTTTTTGTTTTCCTTAACTATTACTTTCTGGTCGGTATCTGCCTGTTAGTTTCGAACCTAGACGTTTATTGTTTTTAACATAAATAGTTTGTCCTACTTGATAGTCCTTAATCGGTTTCCTTTTTTTGTTATGGTATTTAGTATCTTTCTCTTGCTTGATTCTAAGTTTTTCAATATTAGTCAACCGTGTCTTTTCAAATTGTTCGGGATATAGTCTGGGAATTCGTCCGTAAAATAGTTCTATTGGTTTCTTACCTGTCTTTGAATGGATGGTGAAGTTGTATTCGTTCACGGCTCGTTCCAAGAGTTCTTCAAAAGACCGTGCAGGTCCGTCTGATTTCAGACACCTCATGATTTCTGACAATGTGGAATGGAAGCGTTCAACTTGACCGTTCACTTCACTTTTATATGGAGTTGTTTTAAAAATCTTTACTTGGAGGTCGTCTTCCAGCATTGAAGTTATGAGGCTGAATTTAGCGCCTTCTCGTTATCTATTACGACAACTTCAGGGACGCAAAAGAAGAATATAATATCTCGTAGTGGTCGTTTAATATCTTCGATTGAGCGTGATGGGATAATTCTGGTTTGAGCGAATTTTGTAAATTTATCGACGGCTGTTAGGACAAGTTGTTTTTCGGTGGAAAATATGTCGATATGAATGGTGTGTCCCGGATAATTAGGGATGGGTGTAGGTTTCAGATGTGGCTTACTAGGGTGCCTGTCGTATTTACTTTGTTTACAGGTTATGCAACGTTTTACCAGGTTTTTAATTTTTGATGACATTTTAGGGAAATAGAAGTTTTCTAGCAATTGGGCTCGGTTTTCTTCGGCGTTGCGATGGGCACTGCGATGTATCCTTAGAATTTTTTCTTCATGCTCTCTTTCGTTGGGTACGTCCTCAACAATATTCTGGGTGAATCGGATACGATAGTCTCTGAAGTGTAAAGGGTAAATTTCTTGTACTCGTCCCATCGTCATTTCGTCTGTCAGAAGACCGTTAATATTATTTGGATTGAGATGTCTTTTGAAAATGTCAATGATGTCGTTGTCTGAATAGTCTTGTCGTATCAAAGTATGTCTTGTGTAGTTGTCGAAAGGATTTTGAATCTGATAACTATTTGCATCTCCTATTTTGAGTAAAAGTTGGTTTCGGAAAACGTTTATGGGGGTCTCTACGGATGGTATGAGGTTTTGCGATGAGCTATCGGCACTATGTTCGGTTGGTGTCATTGAATGAATTCCGGTTATTTGGGGAGGCCTTGAAAGGGAGTCGGCAACCATATTTTCCTTGCCTGGTTTGTATTTAAGTTCATAGTTATACTCCTCCAATATGGCTTTCCACCGTTTCATTTTGGAGTTTGTATTTTTGTTGCTCAGGGCATAGGTAAGGGGTTGGTGGTCTGTATAAATATTAACTTTCCGGGATCCGTAAAGGAAATTCCTTAAAGAATTGAGGGACCAAATAATCGCCAACATTTCTTTTTCATTTGTGGCGTAACCTTCTTCTGTTTTGCTTAAGGTTCTGGAGAGAAATGTGATTGGCTTATCATTTTGAGAAAGAACTGCGCCAATGGCGTAGTCAGAAGCGTCGGTTGTAAGTTGAAAGCTTTTGTCAAAGTCTGGATATTGAAGAATTACTTCTTCAGAAATAAGGGAGTTTTTTAGTTTATTGAATGCTTCGGTGGCTTCTTGATCTAACTGAATTAGTTTTTTCTTTGACATATTTTTGGACACGTGTCCGTCTTCCCCTCTTAGAAGGGATGTCAGAGGTTTCGCCAATTTGGAATAATCCCTTATAAGGCGGCGATAATATCCTGACATTCCGAGAAAGGATCGAAGTTCTTTTAGGTTTTCGGGGATAGGTCGATCAACTATAGCCTGCACTTTTTTCGGGTTAGTTTTTATTCCAGATCTGCCAATGATAAATCCTAAAAATTCAACTTCCTTTTGAAAGAATTCGCACTTGTCTAGTTGAATTTTCATGTTTGCGTTTTCTAATGTGTGGAATAATTTTTCCAGATTCAAAAAAATGTTCGGTTTCGTCCTTTCCGAAGATGACAATGTCATCGATGTAGACGTAGCAACATTTTGTAATAAGATCCCTTAGGATGTCATCCAGGGTTCTCTGGAAAATGGAAGGAGCGTTCTTAAGCCCGAATGGCAGGCGAGTAAACTCCAACTTGCCGTTGTTTACCGAGTGGGATCTGATGAAAGCCACTTCTTAGGTCCACTATGGAAAACCATTGGTTTTTACTAAGATTTGCCAGGATTTCGGATATTTCAGAAATTGGATACTTGTCGGCAATAGTTACAGCGTTCAGCTTGCGGTAGTCAATTACCATTCGGAATTTTTTTTCTCCTGAAGCATCCATGTTTTTGGGGACAACCCAAACAGGAGAATTATAAGGGAATCTTGATGGTCTTATGATTCCATCTTCTAATAATTTTCGTATTTCTTTTTCGACTTCATTTTTGAGTGCCATGGGATAGCATATGATTTCGAATACACGGGGTCTCGGGTTGTAGTTCGAATTTCTCCTTTAACCTTGGTGGTGTATGCTAGTTTTTCATTTGGTTCCGAAAAGAGATTGGGGCATTTATGAATAATTTTAATAAGTTTAGAATGTTGGTCTTTAGTCATGTGGTCCGTTCTAATATTTATGTTGTTGACAGATTGTGATTGATGTTGTTTGAGTGGGATTGAAATTCTTGGATGGGTGAAACCGGGGTGGATAGACATGTGATTTTTGCTCGTATGGATGATTGCGTTTAATTGTTTTAGGGTGTCATGTCCTATGATCCCATCAAATGAAATAAGACTGGGGAGAATAAAAAATTTCATTTTGTCTGTTTGAGGACCGAAAAGTTGGATAAGTGCATGGTGTGTTATTTTTATGCTTCCTCCAACGGAATGAGCGTAGAAGGGTTTATCATTCAATGAGGGTTTCTTAATATGACGTGGTTGGACGTAATTCTTGTTTGACCCGGTGTCGATAAGGAATTTTAAGGTCTCTCCACTTCTAGAAATATGTTCGAAATAGGGAAGTGAAGTAATCTAAAAAATAAATGTCGTCCAGTTCTTCAGGTTGATCAAAGTCAAGGTGATCTTGTGAGTCAATGTAATTCGTTAATGTCTGGTCATAGTTTTGGTCTTCTTGTTCTATATCGTTTTCGTATTCCTCCGATGTCTTCTCGTCCAGATCGGGTCCTTCAGTGTGGAAAACTCTCTGCGTTTTGTGTGGATGATGGGCCTGTTGTGAATATTGGCGTTTCTGTGGAACTAACTGTTGGTTACGGGGTCTGTTCTGGTAATTCTCATTTTGGGATCTGACGGAATGGTCGACGTCCATTGGCTTCGGAGGAAGCGGACGTCGATTTGCTGGTGGTCTTTGCTGTAGATACTGAGGTTCCCTATAAAACTGTGGTGGTTGAGCATTACGTGGGTTATGGAGTAGCTGGGGATGAAATTCGCGTCTGGGTGCGGCAATTGGTGCTGGTCCTGAATGTACAAGATTGTTTCTTCTAGGGGGAGCTGGAGGCGGTGTTTGTTGAAATGTTTTTCGGGTGCTAGCTTGCGAATTGTTTGCATGCTGGGCTCGAAAATCAACGTTTTGTAATTTTAGGCATAGATGCAAAGCCTGGGGGAGGTCAGCAGGCTCACGGATGCTGAGTAACCTGGGCAAGTCGCCTCTCAACCCTCTGACGAAGGTATCGAGAGCTTTGTCCCGGTAACACTGAGTCATGTTGTTCATGGACTCCTGACTCATATCCATCCTAACTTATTTAAGATAAGCGACAAGTGGTGGTAGACGGCCTGATAGAACTCGGGAATCGTACTACTACCTTGTACCAAGGTTGTCATTTGGTACTCGAGGGTTCCCAAGTCCCTCGTATCTGCATAGTGGAGGGTAAGACATTTTGATAATTTAAAGGGGTATTGTAGGATTCTAGGGCTACGTCTGCGTAGCCCGTAATTTTGTTTCTGATGACCGATAGGATCCCGTCATACTTGGGGGTACCTTTCAGATGTTCATAGATTTTGAGTATTCTATCGACACTCTTTTTCCATGAGTTAAGTTCATGTGCTTCGCCAGAGAATTCTCTTAAGCTTTTCACTACGTCGGGTATTTTGTTTATTTCGTACAAATTCCTATCATTGGCTAGATTTATTGGCTGATCTATATCATTATTTATGTCGGACGCAGGGTTCATGATAGAATTGAAAAGTTGCCGTCCCTGTATTTGAAGGGTTTGAGTTACTAGCTGTGAGATTATCTGAATCATGTCATCGTTAATTGCATTAGGAGCAGGGGGAGGAATGGGAGCCTGAAGTGGAGGAGCTGCAACATTATCTGCAGGAACTTCCAGACGAGCTGGTCGTATTAGGTTGTTAGGATTTGACATCTTTCGAACTATTTTTATTTATTAAATGAGAGAATCAATTATATCGTTCGTTAAAGTAATGATAAGGGATGTTTTAATCAACGTGCTTTCTTTCAAAGCAATAATTAAGAAAGGGATAGTTAAATTTGTAATGAACTTTCTGAATAGTCTTCAACTATTTTGTTCTTATTGGATTAAATATGATTTGGTTTCCTAAATTGTTGTTACTTAAGTTATTTTTTATTGACTTACAGTAATGTTATAATTAATTCTTGTAGCATCTCTTCTTAACGTATTTATTTATTCCTTTTGGTTAGTAGAACTACTCGGGGGCCTTCGTTTTCCCTATCACAACACTGTTATCGTGGTGGTTTGGTTATCCACTCTTTTGGTTACTTCACTGGGCGGTTTGGTTGTCCACTCTTTATTTGTTTCACCGTTATATTAGTGACTTGATTGTCCACTTTTTATTTATTTCACTGTTATGTTGGTGGATTGGTTGTCCACTCTTTATTTGTTTCACTGTTATGTTGGTGGCTTGGTTGTCCACTCTTTATTTGCAAACACTTTCACTGGTTTTAGGCTTGGTTATTGCCTGAGTTCACTCGAGATTTTATGTTAATAGTAAATTTGTACAGTGATACAGAGCGCAGCCCCACGTTGGGCGCCAGTTAATGAGATCTACGCACGAATTATTATAAAAAAATATTCAGAGCAGATTGCTCTGACCTTTATTCTTCAACAAACCGATTACGACTAACTTATTACAATTTATACTTAATAACCAAAGCTCGCAATAACAATCCCATAACTTGCAGTTTTCGATTTTTCGATTGAATTTCCATGGAAATTCGTTTCGCTGCCCTAGACGCTTGATCAGCATTTCCGCTGCGCGTGGAGGTGGTTTGCCGGTATTAATTTGTGTGCTAGTAAGAAAAAAGTGTTTTGTCATTTTGCGCAAAGGTGCTACACCCATACCAAATTTTTAATGTTCTAGCTACCGAAATAACGAAAAAAAAAATTAATGGTGTTTGGATTTCTAAAATCAAAATTAAGAGCTTTGAGGCCGTTTGCCTGCTTTAATTATATTACGTTTTCTGACGATGCAAGAAAAAATAGCCAACCTTAAGAAATCTATGCTTCAGGTTTAACGAAAAAAAGGAAAAGGTCGCCATCGAAATCGCTTCAAAATCCAATGGAACAACAAAACTGCTTCTGAAAGAATCCACAAAAGTATTGGTGAAATGCCGAAAAATAATCTACGGCTGCTGTCAGCTGACCTGTATAAAATACATAAATTACACTTGTTGAGTGCTTCTTGAGTGGATTCTGACTTCAAATCGAGAAGCGAAATTCTCTTCTCAGAATCACCAGAAGAGTATTTTTTGTGCCAATGGAACGGTTTCAGAAGTAATTTTTTCGATTCCATACTCTCCCGGACGCTTCTTTTTGCCCAATGGAAAACGACAAGAGATATATCTTTCCAGTGTAAAGGCGGCTGCCTACAAGCTGTTTTCCCGAAAAATTCATGAAGTAACTTCTATTTTATTCATTTCTATACTAGTATATGTGAGTTCGTGATTTCACCCGGAAGATGGCGGCAAATTGGTGAATTTACCACCGAAATTCATAAAATTTTAAAATATCTTG
The DNA here is from genome assembly GCA_951230905.1 of Cheilosia variabilis. Taxonomy (NCBI): domain Eukaryota; kingdom Metazoa; phylum Arthropoda; class Insecta; order Diptera; family Syrphidae; genus Cheilosia; species Cheilosia variabilis. The sequence continues at coordinate 40,797,050 of OX579679.1, read as the reverse complement.
ACACTGCCTTTTATCAAGCATGGTTAATATAGTTATGAGTAATGAAAAAAGCTTTCTTATAAAATCGAACGCAAGCAGACTGTATAAATTAAAATTATTTACAATTTACCAATCAATTTGCAAATAAATAACAAAATCCAACATTTTAGTCAAGGCTATCTACTATAAATCGGCATGAAATGTTTTTATTGTTTATTATATATTATTATTTGAAAACCTTAATTCTTTTTTTTCTTCATTTTAGCCTACTGCATGTGGAATTAAATTATAACTTTTTTTTTTATTTAAAAAACAAGAATAGATAATTGCCATACAAGTAAATATCGCAATTTTTCCGATAGATAGCACATAATGCTTTCGAAATGTTTCTTTTCTAAGTTCTTATAATTTGAACCCTAGTACACCAACCACTCTTTTAAATATATAAATTCATCCGCGTATAAAATTAAATAGTCAATTAATAATTTTACGTATAAAATAAGTTGTTCCTTCCAGTCGGAATAATACAATGGGGTAATTCTGGAGGTAACCGAAAAATCGTATATCTAACGAACAGACCTATCTAAAAGAGAGTGTCACCATATGGTGAATACAAAATTATGCTGTTTTATGACTTTCGGCCGGCCGTTCTGAATTTTGATTGGTGGTCTGTCATTAGCAATTTTTTTTGTAGCTCACACGTATTCACAGACGGGGGTTGAAATTACAAAAACAACAATGTAAACAAATGTTCATTGTTCATTGTATTCTTACATAGAGAATCGTATTGACAAATGTCACGAAACTTCAAAAATTCCGGCTCACCAACACACTCCCAGGAGATATGAGACACTTCCGCTGTGGGCAAAGTTGCAGGCAGAGTTCACAGAATTTTATCCGTTTAATTTGAAATTGTTCGTTACGTGTGGATAATATTTTTTTTTAGGAATAAGTGCACATTTGCTTAAAATGTTCATGAAAAATTAACAATGTAGATTGGTTGCGGGAAAATGAAAACATTTTGAGCAAATTTTCTTCATTATTTAAGGAAAATTTACACACGAAATCGAAGTTAATGATATCCAAAAGCGGAAAATACACAATCATGTTTGTCCTAATATGTTTCTAGTATATAGAACATCAACTTTAGATAGTTTTACTAACCAAACAAATCAAATTATTTGCCTTTTAACAATTTATAATAACTAACTAACTAATAATGGCGTTCAGTAATGAAAAAATGAGGTATTCCCGAACTCTTTCACATTTCCCAACGGTTGCCGAGGTTGGCAGCATTTATTTTTGCATTTTTTGTATGTTTTTGCATGTTACACGGATTCTTTTTGACAAAATGGCGAATTTGAAAAAAAAAACTGAGGGGGCCAGCGGCAAGAGGATTATGAGTTGGGGGTCTCAGTATGGTTTGTCTATGCTTTTTATGTTCGCTTGTTACAAAAAAAAACATCTTTTTCAGATTTCAGAGCACTTTTGCGAATCTGGATTTTTTCTCAGATTTGCTTCAGATTTACCAATTCAAGTACGTTTGAATTTGACAACTAGTGAACTAGTGGAGTTTGCTTACGTTTTCTTGAAATTTTTCGACTCGGATTGATCTATTTTCTTGTAATTATTTATGTACAAATGTTTAGAAATCAATCTGGGCGAGCATTTTGAATGTTTTCATATAAAATTTAACCAGTGAATGGAAAACGCTTAGAAAAGTGTCGAAGGCTACACATATTCCAATCGCACAAATTTCAACACAAAAAAGAGCAAGTGAGCGAATCTGAAGAAGCCCAATCGAAAACCACATAATCCTTGAATATTTATGACACACTGTCGTACAAAGTAGGTAGGCAATTTTTTTTAGTTTAATTATTTTGGTATTCTTTTTGAATTCGTTTTTATTTCTTTTAATTAAATTCGTACATACACACACTCCTACTGGGTATTAATTCTTCTATCGTATTATTTTTTAAAAATTCTATCGAGTTATTCAAATTAAACTCAAATTTAAATACGTATAACATACTCACGCAGAAAATAGGTAGGTAGGCAATATTATTTATTTTATTGAATAGGTAAGCGTCCGGGAGAGTCCGGAATCGAAAAAATCACTTCTGAGAAGAGAATTTCGCGCTTCTCGATTTGAAGTCAGAATCAAGAAGCACTCACACAAGTGTAATTGATGTATTGTATACAAGTCAGCCGACAGCAGCCGCAGATTATTTTTTGTTCCATTGGATTTCAGAATGAGTCGATCTACGAGTGAAACCAATGGAAAACGACATAAATGAAATCATGTTTTTATTCACTCCAAATATTACCGACTCATTGGATTATTCGAAAAAGAAGACAGACCAGTGGTAGTATACGTAGGGAAAAATCCCAACATGTAGGTATTTTCGACTAAAAAATTGCTCCGTAGGGGAAAAAGGACAGATTTTTAATATGTAAAACCGTTTGCTGTAGACGTAGGTATTTTTTATATTTTATAAAAGATGCCTGATAAACGAGAACCCTTATGTTTTATTTTTAATTTCCCAATGTTTTCGTATTTCTATAGAGAAACTAGATTTGAGATCTTACTACATACATCTTACAGTGAATTCACAATTCTATTTCCACCTTAACGTTTTTCGCCCAAGTATACCAAAGATAATGGAATACAGAGATGGATATATTTCCAGTGGAGAGGCGGCTGCCTACAAGCTGTTTTCCCGAAAAATTCATGAAGTCACGCATACATTCTCATATCTATACTAGAATAAGTGAGTTCTTGAATTCACCAGGAAGATGGCGGAAAGTTGGTGAATTCACCACCGAAATTCATAAAATTTTCAAATATCCTGGAAAACTGGTTTGGGCATGTTCACTATGAAAATTTGAATTTTGACGGTTGACAGTTAATTTGCTTGCAGTGAATATATAATTAATATGTTTCTAACACTTTGACACTGCTTTTTATCAAATATGGTTAATATAGTTACGAATAACAATTCAAATTCCATTTTTATTAACAGAGTAATGAAAAAAGTTTTCTTGTTAAATTGAACACAAGCAGGCTATATAAATTAAAATTATTTACAATTCAAAAATCAATTTGCATATAATTTGCAAAATCCAACATTTTAGTCACGTACTAATCTATCAAGGCTATCTACTATAATTCGGCGTGAAAAGTTTGTATTGTTATTAATATATACATTTTAATACTGCACGTAGAATTATATTATAACTTTTACAGATTTAAAAAAACAAGAATAGATAATTGCCATACAAGTAAATATCGCAATTTATCCGATAGATAGCACATAATGCTTTCGTAATGTTTCTTTTAAAAGTTCTTATAATTTAAACCCTAGTACACCAACCACTCTTTTAAATATATAAATTCATCCGCGTATAAAATTAAATAGTCAGTTAGGTAATAATTTCACATATAAAATAAGTTGTTCCTTCCAGTCGGATTAATTCAATGGGGTGATTCTGGAGGTAACCGAAAAATCGTATATCTAACGAACCGACCTATCTAAAAGAGAGTGTCACCATATGGTGAATACAAAATTATGCTGTTTTATGACATCCGGCCGGCCGTTCTGAATTTTTATTGGTGCTCTGTCATTAGTAACTTTGTTCGTAGCTCACACGTATTCACAGTCGGGGATTGAAATTACAAAAACAACAATATAAACAAATGGGTTTTGGGGGGATAGACGAACGAAAGATATCCATCTCTTGTCTTTTAAGTGCAAAGACACACATATTAACAAAATGAGTTCAAAAGATGTATAGGTAGGTATATGATCACCACATTAACAAGTTATATGATTTTTCAATACCTATATTTTGTATTTATGTATTTACTCTCTTTTAACTTTTAAAGACAATATGGCCGAGCAATTTGAATTATTTAAATAAACTAATTTAATTTAATAAATTTATGCCTACAATTTCTTTTCCGTCTCTATTTTTATTACTTTCTATAAATAACCTACTAATTTATTGTTTTGCCTTCATATTTGTAAATATAACATCCTTTTTTCATAATATTAACATTAACTTATTGTTTCATACTTACTTTATATAAATAACGAACTTTATGTAGACAAGCAGCTTTGTAGGGAAAATCTTACGTCGGTAGGGAATTTTTGGACCCGGGGTAGGTTTTTTTTTTTTTTATGTACTATCACTGAGACAGACTGTCATGGTTATGTGGAAAAACTTAGAAAACGGCCTCAATGATATCAATAATACGAAGAAAAATTACGGATAGAGTTGTAAATAAAATAAAGAATGATGATTTTGCCCAAATTAAAAACAGAAACCAACACAATAGTTTATTTTATTACTATATATACTAATATACAAAACATGTAATATGCGGTTGGCCGGTAACACTTATATGGCGAACTGGCCGGTTTTTTTGGAATCATTATTTAAATTCAGTAAATCGACCTTGGATAGCTTGGATAGTTTTTTATAGCACCAATATAGATAAGCACTCGGATGTAAAAGATATAAGACATGTTATAGCTTTCTGTTATTTCTAAATTTCCAAAGAATGACATTATGAATTAGTATTCTATGGCTTTATGAAGTATTTTGGAACGAGTCTTTAGTTAAATAAAGAGGTGTGCAAAATAACGTTGGAAGAGAGATAAAAAAACGTTAACGTTTCAGAAATGAAGACCTACCCACCCGTACGGCGTACATTACGAAAATTTATTCGTAATTTTTTAACAGACTGTATCTAATTATTTTAAAAACAGTTCCATACTTCTTATTAACAACTTAAAGCATACATTTCGCACATGACGTTTTTTTTATTCAAATACCTACAATTCCGACCTCAATAACCAATTACATGAACCGAGTAAATCAGGATAATAAATCATTTGTCCATAGATGAAAGGGGTCGGGTGCACCTCATCCCCGGACAACTCAACCCCAGCCAAATTTCGCGACTAGCGCCATCTACATCTCAAATCCGCAAATAAAATCCAATAACCACATCACTCACCTTTAGTGATATGTAGTGTAGGAGGAAGAAAACTTCTTACTTCAAGAACCGTCAACGAACAAGGATATTTCGGTTGGGGGAAGCGAGGGAACGGTTGACCTCAGGCTCGAGTAACTGTTTCTCGAGGACGAGGACAATCATTCAATCGCCAGCTCATCCAAACTGTCCACATCGTCTTCAATGTCGATTAGTAAAAGGGTCATCAACTGCAAAATGACGATAAAAAAGCTGCAGAAGAAGCACCACCTAGAGGACAATGACAAACGAAGGCTCTAAAATGCTCTTGACTTCTCGGAGAGTCAGTCTTTGGAGTGTGATGGGCCCTGTGCTAGTACCACTCTAAGGGCTAGGTCTCCTGGAGCTTCGAGCAAGGGAGCTCTTATGCGACCACCAGTGCCTGTGATATGCCTTAGCCATCGGTCGACTCTGAAGTCTACCGAAGGTGCATGGCGCAGCAGCCAGCAAGCTAGGAAGCAGAACCCACTGGGAAAAGGGAAGTTAACTGGACCAAGGGAGGAATGCCGACTGCCTTCCGCCTTGGGAAGGTCAAATCCCGGAAAACCATTTGTCAGTTCAGCAAAGGATTCGTCCAAGGCTGAGCAGACACCTGGCTGCTCCAAAAGAGTTCTGCCTGCTGATTGGATAGGGCTTAGCAAACCTAGGGTGCATGCCTCTGGAGGAGCTGGTATGAGATTGGTCGCAGCGAGGACGAAATGCCGCTTGTCGCCGAAATGCACCTAGAGCTGTCACAGATAAAGATACGTCTAAATCTGAGAACGCTCCTGGAGTCTTCAAAAGAGGTAGGCATGACGACACAATCTCCCCGGTTGTAGGTAAGCAGGTTAAGAAACCGAAGTTCTCAGATAAGGTGAAGGAAAGTCTCCGTGTCGCAATTATCGACCTTGGAAATCCAAATCGGAAACTTACCAGTAGCATTCTCGATGGTGTCAGAAAACAGATTAAACTTTTTCTCCTAACTAGCCTCAGCGATACCGACCAAACAGTTGTCAAATGGGACAGAGAAAGGAAAACCGCATTGATACTGGCGGCAATATATATGCCATACGAAGCCATTAGCCCACCTTCCGGTATAACCGAATCCCTTATTAGAGCGGCAGGAACGGGGGAAATGGGACGTCATTTTAGGCTGTGATGCCAACTCTCATCATACACTATGGGGTAGTTCTGACATCAATGTCCGATGTGAGTCCCTTTTAGAATTTATTATCAAAAACAACTTACTTATAGCCAATGTAGGCAATCCAATTCAAAATGGGAATAGCTTTATCCCACCAACTCAGAACCAACAACAAAACATCGTGCAGCGATTTAACTCAGTACAACCCCGTCCTATTCCCATGGATGTATCTAATGCCAATTCTCGTGTTCGAACTCAACAATCAAATTTTAGTAGACCAACCTCTTACAATGTGCAAAACAACAACAGATTTAATAATAACGGCACAGCACCTAATCAGAACTACAATATCAGAGAAGTACATAGCATTCAACACCAGTCACTCTATTACCAAACCCCACCAGTTGATTTAAATACCATGAACCCGAAACCTCATACTTACTCTGAACTAGATCAGTACCCACCTTTGCAAGACCAAAGTGTAGCAGAAGACACTTACAATTTTCAGACCTCTAATTACGAAATCGACGATACAAATTTTCAGTTAACTGCCTCGAACAACCAATCGGATTTTTAGACGTAAACAAACATAGCTCAAGCATTCTACCGTATATTAATATATTGTCTAGTTCAGGAAGATTACTGAAGTTCCTAGTTGACACAGGTGCTTCAGCTAACTTTATTAATCCTGAACACACGAATCCAAAAACTCACGAAATTATAGAACCGATTTGCATAACCACAGTCCTGACTAAATATAAACTAAACCGACAAGTTACTCTCACCGCATTCAAAGAATTTAATACGGATGAGAAGTTAAAATTTTTGGTTTTCAAATTTCATTCCTATTTTGATGGTCTAATAGGTTTAGAGATGATGAAACAACTAGATGCTAGAGTTAACCTATAGGACAAATTATTAGAAACTAGAAATTCCACTATACCAATATATTTCAAACCCAATTATATTTCAAAAGTGTACAATGTTCCTGCGAACTCCAAAATGATTGGTAGACTACCAGTTGATTTAGAAAATGGTGATATTTTTATAAGGCCTACGGTAATAAATAAATACCTTAATATACCTGAGGGTATTTACAAAGCTGCAAATTGGTATAGCTGTGTGGAAGTTATCAACCAATCCGATCATGAACAGAAACTATTTTTAGAACAACCGATTAAGGTAGAACACTTTACAACCTTTCATGAAGTACAGAATATAGGAATAAAATACTGCCCCGACAAGGAAAAACGTATTCTACATAATTATGTTGAGGATATTTATTTAAATTAATCAACAATAAAGTCAAATTGTTAAGTAACAATTATTGTATTTAAAGCTTTGAGTATATAATTGACATCTGTCAATTAAGTCTACACTCAATTGTATATAAACAAAAAGTATAAATGTCAAACATTTTTTGATATATAATTCAATTAACAATAAACCCGCAATTTATAACGTTGACTAAAATTTACTGTGCGTTATTTTCTTATCTTCAACCGTTTCGTTTTTAAATAAAGTTTCAACGGGAAGTTTTTACATCTATTGTGCACAGTTCTACATTGTGCAATTTCCACACAGTTAGAGACAAAACATTTGGTCCATTCGAGCCATATAATATATACTTCCCAGTGACAGTTTTGTGTGTTTTACATCTGCAAGACAAAAAAAACTATTATATTAAACATTTTTATAATTTTTTGCTGAAATAGCTAAGAGAGACAATTTCTTGTGAGTTTTGTGTGTAAATCGGTTTCTCGCGCCGCGTAATTTACCAAGCATACAAGCAACCGAGGTTCCCACGCTGCTAAAAACTTCAGCTACATCAGCAGTTTGAATAATTGAGGTGAGTGAGTAAGCCTAATTTGCCTATTTTTCTATATAAACTTGCCACTAAATTATTTGCAAAATCTGCCAAAATGACCGCCGCAAAAGAGTTAAAATTACTTAAAAACTCTCTTTCGATCCTGCAAAACGATTTTAAAAGTTTTTCCTCGACTGCGGACGCCAAACGGACGAAAAATCTCGTCAATGGCCGCTTAGTCATTATGGAAGATGTTTTTAGGGACAGCAAACACATCAGTGATAAGCTGACAATGTTGGTGGATGAAGACGATGAGGATTTTTCTCAGTTTAGGGGAATTTTTGAGGAAATTCGTAAAGTTTACCTCGAATACAGAGCCGAACTCTTTGACTGTTTGGATAAGCTTGTGGAATGCACTGCTGCAAACAAGCCTCCTCCAACCAGCTCAAATCCACATGGTTTTCGCCTTCCTGAAATGTCTCTTCCTGTGTTTTCAGGACAATACGAAAAATGGCGGCCATTTAAAGGCAAATTTGAGTCCATGATTCATAACAACACTAGTTTAAGGGAAATTCAAAAACTCCATTATTTACAGCCCGGTTTATCCAAAGACGCAGATACCTTGTTACAGCACCTGGAAGTGGAAGAAGGTAACTACGAAAAGGCATGGTCGCTTTTATGTTCGCGGTACGATAATAAACGGTTTTTAGTAAATACTCATCTGAAAATGTTTATGAATCAAACGACAATTACAACCGAAAACTCGTTTAGCCTTAAAAGAATGCTGGATACATCCACTGAGTGCCTACATTCGCTCAAAAATCTTGATGTTCCTACAGAACATTGGAATTTAATAATTATTTATATATTGTTACACAAATTATCATCTTGTACACAGCAATTATGGGAAGAACGACTTGGAGCAAGAAAGGAGTTACCAACTTTCGACGAATTTTCCGAGTTTTTGGAAACGAGGTTCCGAACGTTGGAAGTTATTGACCAGGATAAACCCAAATCGGGGAAGAGTTTTTCCGGAGGTTCTAGTCAACGACAGTCTACACCGAAGACCGTATATCATTTGCAACAAAAACCAAAGGACAAACAGTTGCAAAATATGTGCTAAAGGCCAACATTCTCTGCGTAAATGTAACTTTTTTGGAAAAATGAATCCCGTTGAGCGGTGCAACATCGTTGACAAAATAGGTGTTTGTAGCAACTGCCTTGCCTATAGTCATCAAACTCAGCACTGTCCTGGTCAGGCACATTGCTATTATTGTCAACAAAAACACCACTCTCTTCTGCATTCCGCTCCTATTCAGTGTCAGGGTTGGGAAAGGTCAGCAGTGGAGCATGTCACAAGTGTGTTGACATAACCTTTGCGTCTCTGCGCACTACTTTTGAGACAAACACGCAGGCCTTCGTATTTAAGTCCCTGACTGGGCTTCTCCCGGCCAAACCCCTGACACTCAACAACTGGAAACACCTTACCGGATTGGAATTAGCGGACCCTACCTTCTACAAACCGGCTACAGTGGATCTGCTTTTAGGAAGTGATGTTTTTGCAGAGTTTATTCTTCCGGAGATTGTCCGAGGCGAAGATAGGATGTCACCCACTGCTCAAAGGACGGAGCTAGGATGGATTCTGCTCGGTAAAGTACCAATAGAAAAGCAAAAATTATCAAAGCAGTGTTTTCTACAGGTCTTCGACATCGACACCCAATTAAGAAAATTTTGGGAAATGGAAGAAGCACCATATGCCGATGCGAAAATTGATGAAGATGTCACATGTGAAAACCACTATGAAGAGACGACCCGACGTCTTTCAGACAGAAGATATGAAGTATCTCTTCCCTTTAAGGATGGATGCAAACCTGGGCTTGGACCCTCGAAACGCGAGGCCTTGCGTAGGTTTCATCAGTTGGAGAAACGGTTCGAGGCGAACCCAACACTACACAATGAGTACTCTAGGTGTATTAAGGAATACCTGGGGCAGATGAGAGAAGTCGATGTCCTTCACGATACTGTTCTTGATACTCCATATCACTATTTTGTTCCACATCATGCTGTCCTGAAGGAGTCTAGCACGACAACTAAATTGCGAGTTGTTTTTGATGCCGCTGCGAAGACTTTAGATGGTACATCCTTGAACGATCACTTATTGATCGGACCTAAAACGCAAAAGAATATTAGTCATATAGTGTTAGTATGGAGAACGTATCAATTTACTTTCACCGCCGACATTGAAAAAATGTTTAGGCAAATACGAATGAGGAAAGAGGATTCGTATTACCAGCTTATTCTGTGGCGTGACAATCCGAAACAACCCATAAGGACATATCGCATGCAAACGGTCGCTTTTCGTACTGCGAGTGCACCGTACCTTGCCAATCGCACAATCCAAAGAGCTGCAGTCGATGAGGAGCATCGTTATCTGATTGGATCAAAGGTCGTCCGAAACGGCATGTACGTGGACGATCTAATCGCTGGAGCTGATACTTTGGAAGAGGCACGTCTACTACGCGATCAGGCCAAAAATCTGTTGGCATCCGCGGGCTTCAACTTGCGAAAATGGACATCTAATAATGACGTCATTTTAAACGATATTCCACTTGATCAAAGAGAGTTAGGCTTTTCTTTACCTTTTGAAACTGGTGCTGTTCCACAGATTAAGACGTTAGGTATTAGATGGTTCCCTTTAGGCGACTACTTTTCTTTTCAGAACGTCTTCGTTGATGAAGTTGAAACTCCAACAAAGAGAACAATGTTATCCACCATCGCTAAACTTTTCGATCCCCTTGGATGGATCTCGCCGTGTATTATCTTAGCAAAGATCTTAATGCAATAGCTGTGGTTTTGCGGTCTAGAGTGGGATGACCCGATTCCAGAGGAGTTCAAAACAAATTGGGAAGACTTTCGACGCGAGCTGCCCTCTATCGAAAATATACAGATACCGCGATGGATTCACCTGAGAACTAAGCCAAAGGACCTGGAATTACACGGATTTAGTGATGCATCAGAAAAGGCGTAGGTAGTCTACTTACGTGTGTTAGATGAGGATGGTAGTATTCACGTCCATCTCCTGATGTCCAAAACCAGAGTTGCCCCGTTAAAGACTGTAACCCTTCCCAGGTTGGAACTTTGTGGAGCAGTCACACTAGCAGTACTTCTGGACTACACTGCGAAGGTGTTGAAGTTAAACAGCATTAGGAAGTACGCTTGGTCGGACTCAAAGATTACGCTGGCGTGGATTATGGCACCTCCAGCTAGGTGGAAAACTTTTGTCAACAATCGTGTTGCGGAGATTCAGCGTCTAAAAAATTGTAGTATATGGCGCTACATCCCAACGCACCAAAATCCTGGTGATCTGGCATCACGTGGTCTATTGCCCACCTATTTAAATGGCAATAAACTTTGGTGGAACGGACCAGAATTCCTAAGTTCCGAATGGATTTTCGAAACACCAGCTCAACCATCAATTGGGCCAACTGAAGAAGAGATGCGGAATATCCAATTTCACTGCGTCAGTACAGAAAGTTGTGAAATCAATCAACTGATACTTCGCCAGTCGAATTTGCGGAAACTATTGCGGATTTTGGCATATTGCTACAGATTTATTTCAAACGTTCGACGAACAGATAAGTTGCTAATGGTACTTTCGCCGATGGAAATGGATTTAGCATTGAAGGCAGCTATACGAATAGTCCATAGAAGCATGATTTTTACTGAAAACCAGGACGATCAACCTAACCTTAAGGGAGTAAAGTCATTACAGGCCTTTGTAGATGATGCAGGTATTTTGAGAGTAGGAGGAAGATTACAAAACGCTGATCTAAGATATGAACAACGTCATCCTATGATCTTGAAGCCAAATCATCATTTCAGTCGACTGATTATTAACGACGCACATTCCACAACATACCACGGAGGAACTCAGCGGATGATCGCTCAGCTTCGGCAAAGATTTTGGATATTAAATCTCGAAAATGCTGTCAAAAAATGTATCCATGACTGCAACGTTTGCTTTAGACAAAAGGCTAAACCCAGTTGTCAACTAATGGGCAATTTGCCAGCACCGAGGGTAAGGATTTCTCGGCCCTTTTCCTTCACTGGCGTTGACTACGCTGGTCCCATCGACGTTAAGGCATGGAAGGGTCGAGGATCAAAAATATTTAAAGCATATTTCGCGATTTTCGTGTGTTTGGCTACCAAAGCGCTTCATTTGGAATTAGTTAGCGATATGACAACACAAGCGTTTATTGCAGCCTTTAGACGTTTTTCTTCCAGACGAGGAACCTGCAAGGAAATGTTTAGCGACTGCGGAAAAAATTTCGTTGGTGCTGCTAAGGAGCTGGAGAATCTTCGAAAAGCAGCCAATTTCAATGAGAAGCAAGTCGCAGAAACTTTGTTAGCAGACGGCACGAAGTGGTATTTTATTCCTCCAGCATCTCCAAATTTTGGAGGTTTATGGGAAGCTGGGGTAAAGTCAGTGAAATATCACTTGAAAAGAGTTGCTGGTAATTCTATACTTACTTTTGAGGAGTTCTTAACATTGCTGATACAAATAGAAGGCTGCCTCAACTCTAGGCCACTGTGTCCTCTTACCAGTAACCCCGACGACTTCACTGCCTTAACTCCAGCGCACTTCCTCATAGGAGAACCCATACAAAGCGTACCAGAGCCAGACACCAAAGAGGAGAATATATGCTACAGCGACCGATGGAAAAGGATTCAGCAACTCTATCAATTTTTGGAAGCATTGGAGCTCAGAGTATTTAGCTCGTCTACTACAGCGTCCAAAATGGCTGAAAACAGCGGAAAACCCAGAGTTAGGAGATCTCATTTTAATAAGGGACGAGCGATTACCACCAACAAAGTGGATGATGGCACGTATTATTAAGCTACACCCCGGAGCGGATAATTTAATACGCGTCGTTACTTTGAAAACGCAAACCGGTGAACCAAAACGACCAATTACAAAAATATGTCCGCTTCCTAGCAACAAAATAACCACAGACCAATCACTAATATAAACAATTTGTTTTTTTTCAAAACAATTGACAATTAATTGCAAAAAAAACACACACATACATTTTCATACACACACTTTCTCACAAGTAAAATATCAAAAAATTAATAATACAAACAATTTTTTATTTTCAATACAACACAACACAAACAAAGCATAATAATTATTAAATTATACAACACACTACACTACACAATATAATACAATTAACACAATTCACAAACTCTCATTTAGGAAATTTCCTTCCATCTCAAATTACAAATTTCCCTGCCACACTACAACACTACACATCATAATATACAGTCCACTTAATGAAGTCATAAGTCATATATGCACTGAAATCGAAATCACATAACACATAAACCCATTTATTCTTAAATTGTTGGCTGCTTGCAGATTCCCTGAATACTACACACAAATACACACAAACATATAAATTCACCGCATCATTCAACAAAATTAACAAAACACAAATTATCTAAAACCACACTAAATCGCTAATATTCTTTATTAATATTTTCAAAACATGGATTACTCACCTGAAATTCAATATAACACCCAACAATTTACGCTAAAAACAACACCTTTTTAACAAAATTATTCCACCGAAATCAACAAACGCAGTAAATCACAACGATATGGAAATGGCATAAACACAATACAAAAAAAAACGCCAATCAACTTAAGTAGTAAAAAAGAGACGGCAAGTAGGGGCAGAAGGCAAATTACTCACTTCAATTAAGAGGACATAAACATATCTACTGTGTTGTCAACGTAGTTTGTTTGTTATTATGTCTTTCTCTGTTACACTAATTGTCTCTTTAACAGCGTCATAGAAGACAAATTACAATAGCAGATCAATTCCAGAGATGAGGCGAAAATATGATGGAGTGTTATCGAAGACCAGTGATGCCACTTTTCATTATTTGATGTGCTGATCTTGTTGCGAACAGAGTTCACGGTGGGGGTGAATGTTGAGGATATTTATTTAAATTAATCAACAATAAAGTCAAATTGTCAAGTAACGATTATAAATTTCTGTCAATTAAGTCTACACTCAATTGTATATAAACAAAAAGTATAAATGTCAAACATTTTTTGATATATAATTCAATTAACAATAAACCCGCAATTTATAACGTTGACTAAAATTTACTGTGCGTTATTTTCTTATCTTCAACCGTTTCGTTTTTAAATAAACTTTCAGCGGGAAGTTTTTACATCTATTGTGCACAGTTCTACTTTGTGCAATTTCCACACAGTTAGAGACAAAACAATTACGTACAAGATCTTATAAGAACAGGTCATTTAAATGAAGAGGAAAGAAAGACGCTTTTTAAAACTATTAAAGAATTTGACGACGTATTCTTTAGGGTAGGTGAACAACTTTCATTCACTAATTTAGTAAAGCACCGTATTAAAACCATAAATGATATACCAATTTATACCAAATCATACCGATATCCGGAGGTGCATAAAATCGAAGTCAAAAACCAAATACAAAAACTTCTCGAGCATGGTATTATTCGACCCAGTTACTCCCCATGGAGCAGTCCAATTTGGATTGTCCCCAAAAAAATGGACGCTCAAACAAACAAAAATGGCGACTGGTAGTGGACTATCGAGCCTTAAACCTTTAAACAATCACGGATAGGTATCCCATTCCGAACATTGTGGATATTTTGGACCAGTTAGGAAGATGCGTGTATTTTACCACCTTGGATTTAGCGTCCGGTTTTCATCAAATTGAAATTGACCCCCGAGACATTGAAAAAACAGCATTCTCAGTGAATAATGGTCATTACGAGTTTGTTAGGATGCCATTCGGCTTAAAAAACGCTCCATCCACATTCCAACTGGTAATGGACCATATTCTGGGAGATATACAAGGAAAATTATGTCTTGTCTATATGGACGATATAATTGTGTTCTCTTCTTCTCTTCAACAACATATGGAAAACCTTTATAAAGTTCTTTCTAGATTACGGCAATTCAATCTTAAGGTCCAACTCGATAAGTCAGAGTTTTTGCGTAAAGAAGTATCCTTTCTTGGTCATATTGTGACTTCTCAGGGTGTAAGACCAAATCCTAATAAGATCGACGCAATACGAAAGTTCCCTATTCCTCGTACTGTAAGACAAATAAAATCTTTTCTCGGTTTACTAGGCTACTATAGGAAGTTCATCCAAGACTTTGCCAAGATAACAAAACCACTTACTGAATGCCTTAAAAAGGGAAGACAAATCAAACTAGATGAGAGATATGTCCATTGTTTTGAACATTGTAAGAATATCCTATGCAATGATCCATTGTTACAGTACCCGGATTTCTCTAAGTCATTCAATTTGACCACAGACGCAAGCAACTTTGCCATAGGCGCAGTTCTAAGTCAGGGTCCTATAGGTAATGACAAACCCATATCTTATGCATCACGTACATTATCGGAAACTGAAATTAAATACAGCACAATAGAAAAAGAGCTCCTGGCTATTGTTTGGGCAACCAAACATTTTCGCCCTTATCTGTATGGACGTAAGTTTCGAATAGTTACTGATCATAAGCCCCTTACTTGGCTCTTTTCACTTAAAGATGCAAACTCAAAACTGATAAGGTGGCGCTTAAAGCTAGAGGAATTCGAAATTTACAGAATAGTGTATGACAGAGGCAAAAAGCAAATTTGCCAAGATGTATTGAACGAGGCCCTAATATACCTATAATACGAGTATCCATTCGGTAACGAACTTAACGCCAATAGAACTACTTACAGGTAGGGCACCAAGGTTTATGGAATCGGTATCCTATGAATCTGAGCATGACTATCTGAACAAACTGCAACATTTTCAGAATAGACTTTATGAACAAATTAAATGTAAAATCGAAAACCATAACAAAAAAATAATTGAAAAGCTAAATATAAATAGGGAAACACCACCAACGTTTGATGATAACGATACGATTTACGAATTCAACAATAGGCGAAATAAGTTAACACCTAGGGCAAAAAAGTTGAACGTCAAAGCAGACAGAAAAGTAACCGTTATTACAAAAATTAATGATAGGAAATCTCATAAAAATAAAATAAAGAGAAAAAGAAAATAAAGGTATCCCAATAGTAATAGTTTTGCATATACCTATGCAAGTCGGAGTGAAGCTGAACCGAGTTTGACACAGCGAAAGCAGTTGAATTTTGGTAGCCGACGTAAATGATTGTACAAAATTTATAAACGAAATAAAAAAGAACTTTTGTTATACTTAAATTGGTTTACTTTTTTTCAAAAATACATAACTCGCGCAACATGGCGTTCGTTTTGTAGTGATATTGTGTAAATTCAGTAACGCATCACTGGCATCATGATGCTTTGCAAAATGTTCATTAATGCAACTATTGGCATCACTTTCCCCGTCAAGTGTTCATTATTGCAAATAGCATCACAGAAATACCTGATGCACTGTTGATTTGCCGGCTAAAAAGTAAGAAAAATGTCGGAAGCGAAAGAGAAGAAAGTTAATAAACATTTTTATCAATAGATACATATGCTTTTGACAGAAAAATTTATAAATTTTTGTTGAATTCTTCATTTTAATTTTACTCACAAACATTTATTTTTTTTACATTGAGTATTTCAGCGCGGCGGAGGTGAAGCTTTTAATAACGACAAGACTAAGACATAAAAACAAATTTGTCGTCTTTTACAAAACTTCCATCTTGACATTAAAATGTTTGATGTGAACAATGCGTTCTAATTCTAAAACTTAAGCGTCATATTCAATCAGCAATGCATCACCATAAACTGTGCATCGCATCAGCACCGCAAATAAGCAGTGATGCCGCATCACTGCGGAAATGTTTGACGTTTCTGAATTTACACATTGAATCAACCACAGAATCAGCCAGACTCAGGAAAATCCTATGCAGAGAATCTGCGGTCCCATGTTATATCAAAGACCATAACGGAACTTGGACAAAATCTAGCGAAGAGACTCTCCGTCTGTTACTACAGACACATTTTCCGGGTTGTACCACGAACCAGTCAGAAGATAATACCGTAATAACGACAATTCCAGTAGAACTCATAACAGAGGAAAAACTAATCTGGGCAATTGATTCATTCTCCCCGTTCAAATCCCCTGGATGCGACGGGATTTTTCCAATCATGCTTCAGAAGGCCAAGACGACCATTATTATTTTTATTCGCAGTCTAGAGAGCCGCTATATTCCCAGAGCCTGGCGAGAAGTCAAGGTTGTCTTCATTCCGAAGGCAGGTCGTCAAACGCGAACTCACTTGGGCTGGTAAATCTAAAGCAAAACGATGAGTTACCAGTGCTGTTTTAGACATGATTGGATAGTCTATATTAAATTGTTCATATATACTTCCGAGATGCAACACCATTTTGGACATTAATGTTTTGTTTTATTAAAAATAGTTACTGTATACTTAGAACCCAGCATATTATTAATTATATTAATAGAATGATGTAGTTGTATTTGGTAATATTCTGTTTAACAATATTCGTCTATAAATTAGATAAAGACTTATTTTTATTTTATTGTTACTTATTTACTAAACATATTTATCCTCGACTAACATAGATTAAACTCTATTTTAAATCCAGGTTTCAGGGGTAAGTACGTTGTACCCAGTTTCGATATTAATCAACTGACACTAGAAGCCCAATACTGATTTTTGTAGTAATATGCACAAATTCCAATAATTATAGATAGCGTTGTTGTAACAATGAATGATTTTTTTAGGACGAAAGTGGGTGTTATATTGTTGCCTACAGCTTTATTGTGTCTACGGTCACCAAGAAATTTCTTTCTAGCAGCAGAATCTCTCTCGTCTTCAAGTTTCATTTGATCCAGTCTGAAAGCAAAGATTATAATATATTGACTAATTTTTGCATTTCGTTAAAATATTCTTACTCAATTCGTATCATATCGTCAACATCTTTTTCTATTTTATTCAATGGGTGCTTATTATACAAAATCATTGCATCTTTAAGCAGTTGTTCAAATGGTAGATCATCAGGCAACTATTACGAAACAACAAAATAAAGCTAAATCTGGTTGAAAATAAAATATAAACAATTTAAAGATGATCTTGCCCCAAAGAAAAAAAGCAGGTGCCGTCAAATAAAAAAAAGTAGATACGAAAATGAGGAAACAAAATCCACAAATTCGATATCCATACACAAATACTAATAAAAATTTCTATCAAAAGATCAATAGCCGAAAAAAAAAACATGTAACGTTTCGGAGCATTTCGTTATACGAGAGAGGAGAAAAATATAACGTAAAGAGAATAAGAAAGGGGGCATTATATATCCAATACAGCAGATATTACATATACATAGTCGATGCTATCCGCGTCTCCCTTCTGTGCGGTCCTTCGTCTGTACTCCCATCTGAGCGAAGTCTCATATAAATAAAATTGGTGTAGTTCTGTTCGACTAAGATTGAATTTGACTGCATGTCTTTAAATACAAAAATCTTAGAAACTGCTGAATATATTCTGGTGCATTTTTCTCAGCTTGTTTTCTTATTTTATTAAATTAGGTAGATAAAGATCTGAGAACCGTTGCTAGATAAAAGAAACGGTGAATACAATATATGGGAAAAGGAATATGTAGTGTTAAATAAAATGTACTTTTGGGTTATTCATCTGATAAGCAGTACGTAAATATAAATAACAATGTGACTTTTTATAAGTTGAAGCTGTCAGAAACAGGCAATTGTACCAAGTTATGCTTAAAGGGTTAAAAGCGTCTACAGTACTATTTTGCATATAAGGTCTTACACTTTACAAGATTTTTGAGTACAAGGCAAAGTGTAGCAGGAGTTTCTGTTTTCTGATGTGTTTTTTTTTAGACTGAAACATATTAGTAACGCTGGTGTTTATGATTGGTAGTAGGGTACTTTAGTAGGAAGTGACCATATTACCTTCGAAATAATTGTTTATAACAATCGTATGGACCGTTTTCAAGATATGTATGTCCAAATTTCAAAAGTATCGTTATTCGACTTTTTAGCGGGAAACTGAGTATGTAGTTACGTTAACCTCACCCACTTAGGCCTTAATATCAATTTTGGTTGAAATCGTTAGAGGCGTTTTCGAACAAATCAAACTGGTATGAACATTTTATATGGGAAGTACCATCAATATTGAGGTTACCGTCTAAAAAACAAGGACCCGAACTGTAAGCCCTCAAACTCCAAATCCGAAGTTTGAACAAAATTCGCGTAGCCGTTTAGGCTGTAGGCCTCGGGACATACAGGCTTTGTAACGGAACCAGATTGAGAGTGATTTCGTTGCAGAAAAACTTTAATGAGGCATTAATTGTAACTGGGTGTGGTAGAGGAGATACCAAGAAGGGTACAGCTAGTTTCATAATAAATACTAAAACAGTGTACGGAAGCTTTGGATGTTCACGTATTAATATAATGATGATGATGATAAAATTGAATGGCAAAACTGTATGTCCGTAGATATCTTTTGATCTGTTGCACCGATTTTCAAATTAATTTTTTTTAAATGTATGAATACAACATTGACATTTCTAAGCGTACAGTGCGTTAAAAAAATAAAAATAGTTTATTACGCCACCTGGTTGCTCAAAGATAGTCATTTACTACTAAGCAGCACTCGGTGAGAGATACTACTTCTGCAAGAAAACAATATGTATCTACTCACCGCTGTGGTATTTTTAAGTAATACCCACCAATTGATATACTTATTATATATGTTGCGGGTCTGTTATCATAATTAGGTAAGCTAACAGTGGTTCAAGTTCCCAGCGAAAATGCTCTTCGACGCACACGCAGTCTAAAAATTAAGTACCTAAACAGCTATTTCCAATGAAAACTTTTTATTTTATTAAATGCTCCCCCTTTGCGCTCTTTGAATTATTTACGTCAATGATTTTCACACGATTGTACAGCAAAGTACACCCTTAAAAATGATCTTACTAAGAAAAAAACAAATTTTCTCGGCTTTTGTCTAAATAAGCACGAATTTTAAGAAACTATTATGGAAACATTGAAATCTATTACTTTTTGCTACTGAAACCAACATTAGCGGTTTTTAATAGATTTGCTTTGTATATAACATATTTTTTCATATGCCTGCCTTCTAGTTATGGAAACAAACAAAGCTTTGTATTACCCCCAGCTTATTTCTAAACTGCTTATAACTCTTTTAATGCAACCCCAACAAGTCACATCATCCCAATAAGAATAGAATAAATCCGAAATATCTTTGAAGAGACTGATGAAATATCAACCCGTGTATAAAACTGCATGAGTATTGCAACTTTGCTGTAGATGTATTGAGCAAATATATAAACTTAACGAAAGACTGAGAAGGTTGTGAGTATTGTATGACGAAAGTCAGTCATTCAGCAGGAACCAACCAAGCAGGTTGGGTGAGCAGGAGCAGATTAACAAATAAAAGCGTTTTTTTTGTCCTTATAATTTCCCTGAGCTACGCTACAAACCGACATTCATATTTATGTTCCGATATAATAAAGAAACAATTATTCCGATTTCATTACAAAATCATGTGCAAGGCCATAGACTAAAACATTTCGTACAAGCAAGAAGAACTAAAGGAGAAGAGAAAATATCACGGAGGCACATTTTCCTGCTTAAGGGCATGTAATAGGGTGCGTAAAGCTAAGCAGACTCTGCGCTGGGTTCATAAACAAGGCTGTTAAACTATAAATGTTCAGTCTTTTTCTATAAACGCGTTGTAGAGTGTGCTTAGCACCGCTTAAAATGTCATTACCTAAAAAAACTTGATTTGTAAACAAACTATAAAACAGAAAAAAAAAATAAAAGACTAAAGTATATGACAGTCTAATATATTTATTAATATGTAATTACCTGAGAAAGAAGAAAATGTATTGAAGCCATGTCACAGTCCTCCTTTAAGATCTCGTGGGAGCGATATAAAACTATAGCCGCGGTCAGATATATTGCAAAATACATTGGAGATGCTAGGAAGTAGTCATACAATCGAACGACACATTTGTATGACTTTAAGCTGTGTCCAAACCATGTCAAAACCCAAGGCAGAGCAAATAATGTTCCAACAGATGATCTCTTCAGAAATGTATATAGAGTTGGATTTTCGTAGTTTATAATTGGATAAATAAACATTAAACGTCTTTGCGTGGGGTCCATAGTCTCATGCATGCACTCTTCAAAGTGACTTGTCGAAAGTTTTTCCATAACAGCAAACGAAACTTTTTCTCCGACAACTAATAAAAAGGTGATTGCTACGTCATGATATCCCTGATAATACTTAAGATTTGGGTATTTGTTAATTACTCTCATAATGAGAATGGTTAACTGATCTTGAAGAGCAATTCTTTGTTCAAATGGTATTCCCGGTGGAAAGCGCTTAAGCGATCGATTTACATCCAAAACAACCTGATTGTACTCTGAATGTTGCTTTAATTCATCTATGCACAGGCGTGTCTCTACATTAGAAACATCAATCTGAACAAGAATCGGCCATATTATTTTTCTCAAGTCATCGCTTACGAGTCCGAATTCCGAGCGTGCAAATAGTTGGCAGTCGTTCAATGTAATGCTGTTCGACGCAATTATGTTATTAATTTGCGTTTTCTTTTTGCTTTCGGCGTTATTTTCTGGATCTAAAAAAATAATAAACAGTATCTGATTATGTATTCATAAACGTTATGTTTTGAAATAATATGATATATTATTATTCTAATTATTTTGAGTATCTTCGTGATAGTGGGTTAGTTTTTAGATACCAGTTGCAGTTACTCCTGGCTATAAAATAAATCAAATCAATTCTGTTAATTAATTCTTTTGTCCGTTTTAATACATTATGTATTAAGATCATTAAACTTCATAAAACTTAAGGCTAGGGAACGTGAAATTATTATTCAAATTAGGTTACTCGAAGTGTGTCCCAGACGTAATCTTACGAAAATCTTGTATAACACTTTTGATACAGTAATTGGGTAAGACGGTTTTGATTTTTATGTATTTATGGACGTGTAATGATGGTCCACTCCAGTAGTCCCATGGATTTAAGCTTGAGGTTGGTCATTCTGATTAATTCCAACTTTGAGTAGGTGTTGGGCTTATAAACAGGAGCAAGATTGGCAGCGGTATCACCGTGTTCGTTGCCTTGAATCCCTACGTGACTAGGGACTCACATGAGCTTAAGTGTTTCGGGTCTGTTTATAAGACAGTCTCTGATTTTGAATATTATAAATGTCCATTACGGCCCTTGCTTCTGTGCATTTTTGGTATTAAAGCAAGAGTTTTTAATATAGCTACTGCTTCGGCAGTAAAAATGGATGTAGCTATTGGTAATATTTATTTATTTTTATTTTTCATGGGTGGAGGCAAAGGATGAACTTAGGTTGGTTTAAGATCCATCTGTGAAAACAAACTCAGACTCGCCTAGTTTGGAAGAGATGCTCAGAAATAACAGTCGAAAAATATCAGGAGGCGCTTTCATTTTATTAATATGTGATAGGTCCATAATCAGCGATGAAGGTTTTATGGACCATGGTGGATATGAGTCTTTGTGTTGAGCAAATCTAACTGCTTCGCAGTATCGACAGCAAGAGATATGGCTGACGATATGCATTTAATGCTTTTTGCACTTATGACGTAAAGATAGTCCTTGTCGATAGTTGATCCGTTAGGGTACGCCACTTTTACATATAACTTTTTGCTCTGGTTGCAATAATTCGCTAATCGAGAGATGGGAGCTTAGCTTCAACCAATGTTTTTAATAGGACTAGCTGGATATGCATTGATACACCTACGCGCTGCTTGGTGATAGGGTGCCTTGATGATGTTTAATGTCGGACAGTTGCCGTAGATTAGTAACCCGTAATTGATTTTGCTTTTTTCACGCACCTTGGACGTCACCTGGCACTACTTTTCCCCAAACCAAAACGCCTGGTAATGCACCAGAGCTCTCTAAATTGCACACCTTCAATTTTTTTTTCACAGCCCTTTTTTGTCCAACCACTCTCACCCCCACCGCTGAACAGCTGTCAGGCGTATGGCTTAAAAAACAAAATTATTTTTATTTATTTATTTATATATATTTTTTTGTTGTGTATAATCAGAAAATGTCACTCGTATTTCCGTTTCTAGCACTTATTGGGCAACATGCCCCCATACATAATTCATGTTGCAATGGCAAACATTTTTTCGCTGTAAGTGCTTTTATACAAGAAATAACATACAAAAGTCATTCTCCATTTTCTCAAAAACTAGAAAACAGAAATCACTCTGATTAAGAATTACTAGAGGCAGTAAATACTAGAAACAAATTTAGTATCTCTGTTCACAATATTGAAAAAATCAGTTTTCAAAGTTTGAAAGTATTTTTTTTAAAGAACTATTACAAGAAATAACTTAGGTAATTTAAAAATTGTATATAAAATAAGAGATTCCTGGCTTTTAAAAAAGGTTGGGTCAAAATTCAGCTTTTAAAATTCTGCAAGCAATAGAATAAGGTTTTGGAATATGTAATTTAATTTTTATTGTTTCTTTTTAATTTATATTTTATTTCTATTTTGTTACTTTTAATTTTAATTTCTTGTAAATTTAAAATTGTTTTTTAGTGTATATTTTATTTTATATTTGTTAGTTGGAAAAAACCGGCCAAGTGCGAGTGTCACTCCCGCAACGAAAGTTCCGTACTAAGAGTAGAGAACATGCTCTAATGAATGAAATGACCGAGAGCATGTTTTTGCACAACAATATGAGTGTATGAGAATAAAATTACTCAAATTACTAATTATTCTATAACCAGTCGATGTTATACCGGATGTGGTGTCCAAATTTCTACGTCAATTAGTTTCTGAGATAGACCTAGGAACAAAATTGGTCTAGTGGGTTCGAACAGACGGAAAGACATCGTAGCGAAATTAATAAGGTTCCGTTTTTTTCCTTTGGTGCACACGAAAACGTAAGATCGTTTCGCCTTACAGAATGCCTACCCAGTGTTGTTGCGAACATCATAAATATTTTCCGCTAATACATAAATGTGCTCACACGTTACAAGCTCTTGTGAGGTTGATTTCTTGTGATTCAATAACATTTTTCGTATTCTCCGATAATGCTCACAACAAACCTCACAACCAATCCAACTCACAATGGTGATTACTATCACTTCAATTTTGTGGGATCTGAGAACGAAATATTATATCTACACCAATAATTGAATAGAGAAAAACAAATTTATTAAGAAAATATTGACACTGAAATGTTTTAGAAATGAAGAAAAGAAAATATTGACGACATTTGTCATAAATCAAAATTTTCGCATTTCTTAGTTTTTTTAATACAAATATCAATTTTCCCGGAAAATTAATAAAATATAGCGTAAAATGTCAAAATGGCAAATTCCAACTTATGGTTTTTTTCCGCTGCGCCACCTCTCGCGAACGTCTGACAAACATCCGAGAGTATAACTGTCATGAAGGAGCTTCTCAATTAGCCGTTTGGACCCGGCATAAAATTGTAGATCCCTTCCATTCGTCCCAAAAATGAAAAACTCACACAAACGAATGGTTGTGAGAAGCTAGGCCTAGGGTCCCTACAGACCTGTTGCGCCAACTATTTTTTATTTTTATATGTAGAAATTTAATGTTTATTAACTGTTATTTATTAAATTGGTTAATATTCAGTTCCAGAACAACAAGGTTCGTCCGCCATTTCAACTTGTTTGCTTATCCTGTTTTTTTTCTGTCAAATGTGACTGGAAATGTGTAATCAGCTTTTCTCTCAGAATGCTCAGTCAATTTATTCTGAGCTCATAGAGCGCGCTCTGAACGAAAAAAGAAACACAAATTCTGAGCTCTGATACATCTGAGCTAAAAAAGAAACACGGACTTTTTGAATAACTGTTCAGGTTGTGCTCTGAACTAAAAAAAGAAAAACGCCTAATGTTTATATACAATGGTCTGAGCTAAAAAAAGAAACACGAACTTGTTGTACAACAGTTTAGATTCTGCTCTGAAATAAAAAAGAAAAACGCCTATTATAGCTATATAACAGTTGGTTATGTTTCTGTCGAGGTTAATTTGGACACATCTATCTATGGCATAGATTTCAGCCTGAAAGATGCTGCTACTTTTGCCCATTGGTTCAGAATATTTGATTCTAGGCGCGAATACTCTCACTCCAGTTCCCTCATCAGTTCTTGGCCCATCTGTGTACCACTTTGTTGTGTTATTGCTCAGTCTGTGTGGATTGTGGATTCGTTGCTCCAGTTCTTCTTGTTACTGAGCTATGTAACAAACCTCTTTTGGAAATCAAATCTTCTGATGGTATCGTCTCTAGGAAGGGTCAATAATGGTTGTTTTTTGAATAGTGCATCAAACTGTTTTAATGTAATGCACTTTTCACGTCCCATTTCTTCTTTAGCTCTTCTTAAAATCGTTTTCTTTCAACGTTGCAGTTGGGTAAGTTCTCATGGCACCTGTAATACATTGGCATGCCAGTCTTTGCACTTTATTGAGTGCCTTCCTTGTGATGAATAGACGGTTCTTTTTGCCCATGCAAGCGCTCCATAAGCATTGGTCTCACAATGGCAACAATATACATCCATCTAAGGATGGTCAGGTTACATCCCCAGGACTTGCCCGCTAGGCTCCGGCAAATCATAAGACCCCGCGTGCCTTCCTGTTTATCTCAGCTGTATGTTTTTTTCAGAGGGTTAGTCCCAGAAATTTAACTTCGTTGACTGATGTCAGTGAAGTACCCGACAACCTTATCGGCCTCAGCCTTTCAAGTTTTCTTTTCCTCGTGAATGATACTGTTGGTTGCCTTCGCGAACCAATGTTATTTCGAGTCCCCCTTGTATGATATCACATAAGGTTCTCTCAAATAAATCTGATCCGGGTCAGATCACGAAAATAATAATAATAAATAAGACGGATCATTGAAAAGTTTAATGTTTGAATTGTGTCAACAGTTACATTAAAAAAACAAAACAGATATTACGAATTTCATATTGCCACCAGCCATATTGCAATTATTCTGCTCAACGTGACGTCACACAAGGCACATGAAGTGTCACTTGCATTGTCGGGGGTGTTACCATTTGAATCAAATTTGCATAATTTTTCTTTTGCATATTTTTTTAGAAACAAATTTAGTATTTTATGTTCAATATGAAACATATGAACAATATTTTGCTGGTAGCACTTCCGTTTATCTTAGCATTTTAAGGTGTGTCCAGACCAGCGAAACATTTCAGAAATGTTTCTGAAGCAAATCGGACACATTTAATAAACATATATAAAAGATTTCTGAAATTTATTTATTAAATGCTTATGAAATATTTCAATTTTATCCTTTAATTTAATTGAATTCAAATAATCGTATTAAATGAATCACTTTCTCATTAGGTATGCAAAGCTTTTCCGGAAATTTTTATTTTATTTCAAAAAAAATAATAATCGAAAAACAGCGCTCAATTTTTGCAGGGAAACTAGCAAAACAAAAATTATTTCCCATCACGATTGGGTAACTGTGAAACATTTCATAAATGTTTTTTTTTTGTGTCCAGATCCAAACCAGCAAAACATTTCATAAACATTTCATAAAAATTGTTTTGTTTAATAAATGTTTTAGAAATATTTATGAAACATGTAGGTATTCAATTGTTTATCAAACAATACTAACCTAACCTAACCTAAGGCCCAATAACTCGGAATACGGACGGGGAGCTCAAGCGATTGCGAAAAAATCGTGATTGTGTGGCTATCGTTTACAGGCACACCAACATTTAAAAATAAAACAAGGAAATAGTAGAAATAATTTTCAGATCATGATTTCGTGATCTCGATGAGAAGCAGGATCATGTGCAGTTGTTGTAAGTGCATGTAAATCGATGATCTATATAGATCATAGCTGATATTAAAAAACAGCTGATGTAACCTAAAAAGAGACTCAAAGAGTAACAGATTTATGCAAATTTACAACACAATTGAGAGGCAAACATCCCTGAATATCAGTCCTGCTGTCCTGTGGTCGACTAACTACCCAACCACAGATAAAATAGGTTACAAAGTAACCAAGAACTTATGGAACTTGAAGCAATATAATTTGGACATTTCATTAGGTAGCCATCTCTCGAACAACGAGTAGTCTATCTAATAAGTCTATAGAAATATATCACCCGTCAAAAACGAACATTTTTACGTTTTCACTCATGTAACATTGAACTCCGCCTAAAAACGGATCAGTAAAGGAGAAAGATCAATGTTGGAAACATTGTCTTGTGTGTAGGGAACATTTAAAATGTCGTTGAAATCAATTAAATAGTAATTTTACGAGACACCAAACCTGCAAAAAGGGAAACAAGGGAATCCCAAAAAGACAAATATCCTTCAAGTAAGATTTGTATTTCGTAACTGCAGAAAGAGAATGTTCAATTGGACTTGTAGGTCTATTACCAGCATCTAAGCCTGAGGCCAATAAAGAAACACAAAAATCATATTATTTTGGTTAAGTTGCGGTGTCCATACTACAATGTTTGTACCTTTGCATTTCAACAGCCCCTAAACAAAACTAAAATTATGGTTGAATGACTCAATCCGTGAGTGAGTAAGAGATCACTGAATGATGTGTATATAACAGGCAAAACAATAACAATTCAGTCACGTAGCACGTAGGACTCTATAACAAAAATGGTAAATAGGCCCTTTAATTTAACTACGTAAGGTACCAAGGCTACAAAAGAAATATATATGTATATAAGAAAATTGTATCCTATGAGAAATGAACAAAATACAATTCATGGTCCACTGAATCAAAAGCAAATTAGTTTTGTTATCTGATAATATATATTTATATATAGATAAGTAATTGCGATTAAAAAAGAAGTCTAATACTTTGAATGTTGTAATCTATACCACAATTTGTACCATTTTCAAAAACCAACTTTGATGCGTCCGCTGTCAACAGCTCCCGTTCGGAGCTACAACTGTTTACAAATAATGCCATCTTTGCTTTAAAACATTTAAATTTAATAAAAGAAAAGACTAGTTGAAGCTTTTTACTCTATATTCAAAAGTAAAGAATGAAATCTTTCTCACAAAACTAAAAATTCACAAATTGACACCTTCCAAACATATCGAATGAGAAGAATGGTCGCGTTCAACGCATTTTTCTTTTGTGGAATTCGATTGGGCAGGAAAATCAATTTTTGTTTTTGCTCACTTAGCTCAGGTACATCGAGCTCAGGACCCCAATTTTCAAGTTCCGCATAGCATAATTCGTATAGGTACGAGCAAATCCGCCTGAAATTTTCGCATAGCAGACAAATTGGTATTCTCAAGGCTGTACATGTACAGGTTTGCGAAATTTATATTCACCTCTCGAATGAGTTAGTGTTTTGGAGTACGTCAAGTAAACGATTTTGACAGGTTGTGAAAAAAAATCCCATCAAACCAAAAACCAATATTCAAATTTAAATTGAGGTAGAATTATTATTTTCGATTGACAAAAAAAAAGAGATATTTTAAAATACTTGTATGTTTAGTGAACATTTATGTGTATTCGCAGTGGATCAACAATCAGTGTAGACTTGTTTACGTCAGAGACAGTACTGAGACCACCAACTTCGGCCGATTTCCCGTTACTTGCCTACAAGCTATATTTTCATGGGGTGACAAACGCTAAGTGCGTTAGTATTGTTACATAGAAATTCGTATTGACATATGTCACGGAACTTCAAAAATTCCGGCTCACCAACACGCTCGCACCTTGCATATGCCACTTCCGCTGTGGACAAAGCTGCTGACAGCGTTCATAAAATTTTGTCCGGTTGCCGTGGTTGGCAGCATTTGTTTTTGTGTGTTTTTACATGTCACACTGATTCTTTTTTGACATAACACCGATAGGAATGCAAAATGGCGAATTTGAAAAAAAAATTGAGGGGCCCAGCGGCAAGAGGATTGTGAGTTGGGGGTCTCAGTATGGTTTGTCTCTACTTTTTATCAGAGACAATACTGAGACCACCAACTCCGGTCGATTTCCCGTTACTTAGCCTACAAGCTATATATTTACGGAGTGGTCACATTTGGTGCGTAAGTATTGTTACATAGAAAATCGTATTGACAAATGTCACGAAACTTCAAAAATTCCGGCTCACCAACACACTCCCAGCAGATATGAGACACTTCCGCTGTGGGCAAAGTTGCTGGCACAGTTCATAGAGTTTTATCCGTTAAATTTGAAATTGTTCGTTACGTGTGGATAATATTTTTTTTTGGGAATAAGTGCACATTTGCTTAAAATGTTCATGAAAAAT
This sequence comes from Cheilosia variabilis, assembly GCA_951230905.1. Taxonomy (NCBI): domain Eukaryota; kingdom Metazoa; phylum Arthropoda; class Insecta; order Diptera; family Syrphidae; genus Cheilosia; species Cheilosia variabilis. Next base: position 40,767,752 of record OX579679.1, on the reverse strand, counting down.
TAACAATGTAGATTGGTTGAGGGAAAATGAAAACATTTTGAGCAAATTTTCTTCATTATTTAAGAAAAATTTACACACGAAATCGAAGTTAATGATTTCCAAAAGCGGAAAATACACAACCATGTTTGTCCTAATATATTTCTAGTATATAGAACATCAACTTTAGATAGTTTTACTAACCAAACAAATCAAATTATTCGCCTTTTAACAATTAATAATAACTAACCAATGGCAATCAGTTATGTAAAAATGTTGAATTCCCGAATTCTGTCACATTTCCCCACGGTTGCCGCGGTTGGCAGCATTTATTTTTGTAGTTTTTGTGTGTTTTTGCATGTCACACTGATTCTTTTTTGACATAACACCGATAGGAATACAAAATGGCGAATTTGAAAAAAAATTGAGGGGCCCAGCGGCAAGAGGATTGTGAGTTGGGGGTCTCAGTATGGTTTGTCTATGGTAACCAAACTAGAGGGCCAACTGAGAGCAGAAACGGTATATTTGCCTGCAAGCTGTCTGCCATACATTATATTGCATAAGTATTCGTGCCTGTACAAATCAAAAGAGCGCCATTGCTGCCGCACGAATACTTATACAATATAATGTATAAGTATTGTGTAATATAACACGGCGTTCACATCACAGTTGAATTTAATGTCGTTTTCGATTTGACTTTTCAGATTTTGATCTGAGATTTCAGATTTTTGCTGACAAATCGAACATTAAATTCGAATTTTATTGGTTCTTGTGTGTATTGAGTTGGCCGCAAAAATATTTTTTTTCACTTGCACTCTAAATCCATTCCAATTGGTTTTTACACATTTACATTCGAAATAATTTAATATAAAAAATCGTTTCCATACTCGAAAAATGAATAATTTAATTAAAAAAGCAATCCTTTCAACGATAAACAATTCGTAACCGACAGCTGTGTGTCATATACATTGGTATTAGTGAAAGTATGTGTGAAATCTGAGAAAAAAATCGAGATTTCTCAGAGTGTCAGATTTTTGGCAAATCGAACATAAAAAAAAATCTCGATCAAAAAAAAAAATTGATCTTTTTGCCAAATCGAAAACGACATAAGAGTTTATAAAGTTTATGAACTTTATAAAATGAACTAACACGTTTTTTTTACTTTATTTGTTAAAAGAGATTTTGTAACTTGAAGCTTTTTTTTGTACATATATTTTAAAGAAAATACACTTTTTCTAGTTGATTTTAATGGTATAAGTTTCGAAATCATAATGAAACAAAATGTTTTAACGCCGTTTAGGGAAAACATTTTTTTATGTCGTGGCGAAAAATATCTTTTAATTTTAGCATAAATTATAATCTATAATTAATACGTAAAATGAACAATAACATATCAAATATGCGTTTGTTTAATTCTAAAAATTAATTCGATATTTTTATTGCTTATAATATTGCTGTCAAATTTGTATGCATTTGGCTTTTTCTGGTAAAGGCCATAATACAAAAATGTTCGTAGATCGCATTATATTTATGTGAAATACTCGGAAAAAAAAGGTTTTGATCACATTTTGTATCCCAAAAGCACAATGAGTGCACTTGTTTTTGTCAATTAATAATTTAATTTTTTTGTTTTGTTAGGAGTTTAATCCCTTTTTTTTGCTTTCCGATACTAATGCTTTTTTTTTAAATATGAATAGCATTTGCATTTTTATTGTTCCTAAGTAACATTATTGAATACTGATCAGTGTTATTAAACGACATCAAACGAATTTGGAAACATTCACCAAACCTAATAGAAATTTATTCAATGTTCATGTAAATTATATAAAATTCACTTATGCCCTAGTGAAAGCTGGGTTTAACTTGCATGTTGCTAACTCATTTTTGGAACAACCCCCTACGGATTTCATTTATGCAGCTGCATGAATTTTGCTGTCAAAAATAGAATTCATACAAATAAAACTAAAAAACAACTGAAATTTGAATGGATGAATAGTTTTTGGTGCCGAATATGAATAGAGAACAAGTTATGTTATCTAAAAAACCATAATCAACATTTACTTTTTGTACATTTATTGTTATAAATCCATTTACAAATTGTTTGTAATTGAGAAATAGTGCCACCCGGCGACTAATAATACACGTATTCACAGCCAGGAAAAAAAGAGCGTGCGAGAGAGGGCTGTCATTCAAAATTTGCGGGGAAAATCGGTGCACGGGAAGTTGGCTCTCTAGTTTGGTTACTGATATGGATGCTGGATATTATATCCAGGATATATTATAAAATCACACACGTTCCGTAATAAGATCACAGTCAGCAATTCTCGGGAAGACAAAAAATATCACTTCAATTATTCCATTCCAGTATTCCAATATCTTTGTTATAAGCTGCTTTCCCAAAAAATTCATTAAGTGACGCTCCCATGCTAATTTCTTTTCTTGAATAAGTGAGTTCATGAATAGGTACGCGCATTTTTGAATGAGACGGGACAGAGAAATCCGTTTATCTACAGTCAATGCTAATAAGGTGTAAGAGTGAGATCACTTACTTAGCAGTTGAGTTTATCTTGCTATTACATTATTATGGAGAGTTGACAGATGAGATGTACACAAACAAATTTATTTTCATCGATTTTGGTGTAGTACAATTAAATAAAAATTCAAAAATGGATCTCGTTAAGGTCACTATATTAATAAATACCATCTTCGATACTAGCGATGATGAAGTGTAAATGAAATATGTAGGTAAAAAGAAAAACGAAGAGGAAGTATTGGGTGCATCCTTACCTGAGGAACAGAATGCTTGATGAGGCATTTCATCAATTTTTGGATCAATATGCGAAGCAAATGATCCGCAGCATTTCCTCAAGTATTTGAGAATGACTGCTTCCCAATTTAAAGAGGTGCTTCTATAAATTATACCATTTCGTCGCCTGGACAAAATATTGTCGTATGTTACATTTATTTTTTTCTCAGAATAACAAAAACTTAAGAATATAATTCATAAAAGTAAATAAGTAATACATATACAATTATTTCATAAACTTTTTTGGTGTTTTGACATAAGATAAATATTATTTTTAAATTAAAATCATACTTAATTCAGAGCCCAGTTGACATATAAACTATATTAATGAGTAGGAAAATAATAAATTAAGTTTTATTCTTTAAGTTATTTACAGTATTTTTTTAAATTTATGTTTGTATTACTACGAGTAGTTACAAAATTAATACTAAGCGTTCAAGCTTAATTAATATGCTTAATCGGCGTTAAGGTTTAAAATAGCACGATAAAAACTTCTTTCCCCAGCGTTTTCCATACGAGGAATCATACTCTTTAAATCTTTGTTTTATTGGTGTCAATGTTCTTAGCTGGATCTAAGCGAAGCTCTTTCCGCCATATTGCGTTCACATTTATTTGCTTGGGAAAACGCTTTCTAATTTGTTTCGACAAGTCGTAGTAAATGTAACATGATTCCTTGAAAGAGATTTTTGTTCCTATCCAAAAGTCATTGTTATAAATAAGGGTTTTGCTTTTAAAATACTGGATTTTTTTAAAAACTACGTTTTCAGACTTCAACGAATAGTTTTGAAAATCCTCTTGGGTCATTTGTAATATTTTTAAGGTGACGTTTGGAAAGAGCCGAATCAAAGTTACTTGACTTTGTATTTCAATATTTTACGATGACACTATAAACGCAGTCAACTTCTTGCAGACAAGAATGCCATGGTCACTGGGTCGGAAACTCGCACCTAATGGATCAGGATCAAGTAATTCATCCCCTAAAATTTCACTGTTCATCCTAAAAAATTAAATAAAATCATTAAAAACACTATTATCTATGTGTTATTATTATTATTATCATATAGTACTAACGCATAGAGTTCCTCCGAAAAACTCGGCGCAGAGGACTCATCCGACCTCTGTGACATCTTGACCAGAGACAATACTGAGACCACCAACTCCGGCCGATTTCCCGTTACTTGCCTACAAGCTATATTTTCATGGGGTGGCAAACGCTAAGTGCGTTAGTATTGTTACATAGAAATTCGTATTGACAAATGTCACGTAACTTCAAAAATTCCGGCTCACCAACACACTCGCACCTTGCATATGCCACTTCCGCTGTGGGCAAAGCTGCTGACAGCGTTCATAAAATTTTGTCCGTTAAATTTGAAATTATTTATATACGTGTGGATAGTATTTGTTATTAGGAATAAGTGTTAAAGTCACTCACGCTACCAAACAGGGACCAGTCAAAAGAAGATCGTTGAGGACGAACGACATAAAGAAAATACGATCAAGAAACATTCGTCACATCGCCTTTTATCGTCGCCTTTTATCATCGCCTTTTAACATCGCAACATAAGAATTAACTTTGGCTGCCATCGCCCTATTAACTTAATTTCTTTCTTTATATTAACCACTACGTGAAATAAATCTTATTTTTCTAAGATAAAAAAAAGGAAGACATTTTTCTTTTTTGCAGCTGCCGCCGTGCCGCCTTTACATTGTTTTCTTGATCTTTATGTCGCGTCCGCGATTGTTTTCTGTTTTTGTGTCTCGTCTGCAATAAGTTTGAGAGAGACAACAATATTGTGCGCGTGTTTTTAATTGTATTGGACATACCGTGGACAGATGTGCTTGGGGAGATAGTTTTTTGGTGGGTTTTTTGGGGTTTGGTTTTTTTGCTGTGCCAACGCAAAACGATTAATGCTTGAGGAAGGATCCCTAAGAATCTCGAGAGGAGAGAATAACACATCGTCGGGTGAGTCTGAGGGAGATTTAGACACAACAATAATGTTAAATCCAGCCGAAAATGCATCAGGCAGTGACCTGATGTCATTGTTGGTCAAGAGCATAGATGCTTTAAAAGTGTCTGTACAAGAACTAAGAAACAACACGCTCGATAGCCAGGAACAAATACAGAGCATACGCAGCCATTTAGAAGCCTTGCCGAATGATTCAGCCCAAGTAAAGCACAAGGAATTAGATTTGGATGGTATGTTGCCAGGACCATCAAAAAATTCAGAAATGTCAAAATCTGTCGCCAGTGACATTCCGTGTCACACTACGTTGATTCCCCAAAACGAATCAAGATTGTACGATTTACCAATGTTTTCCGGAAAAACAGAGGATTGGCCTTTGTTTCTTGCGAGTTTTAAAGACACGACCGACGCCTTTAGATACACCAACAGGCAAAATTTAATGCGCCTACAAAAGTGTTTGGTAGGAGCCGCCAAAGAAGCAGTCGATTCAATGTTAATCTATCCCAATGACGTTCCCAACGCGATTGAAGAACTTGAATTTCGATTTGGCAGACCGGACTTACTTATTAGATGCCAATTGAATAAGGTCAAGCAGTTTCCAGCCATCAGTGAAGCCAAAATGGAACAAGTCATATCATTTTCTACAAGAGTGCGTAACGTAGTTGCATTTTTAACCTCTGCGAATTGCCAACAACATTTATCAAATCCATCGCTCTTGGAACAGCTTGTGTTAAAATTGCCAGCCAATAAACAATTCGAATGGGCAAAACATGCCGCCGCCATCAAGCCATTTCCCACCATTGAACATTTTTCAACGTGGTTGAGTGACCTTGCCAGGATTGTGGGTCTAATGCCGCCACCATCGAGTCAAATAATGCAGAGAACTAGTTCACAGCCGCAACAACCACGTCGAGTTATGCACGTCGAGGAAAATGTTCCGAAGAGAGACACCAAATGCTTTCATTGTGGAGAAGAACATAAACTGGTGAACTGCAAGGATTTTAACCAGACACTGAGTGTTGAAGATCGTTGGAAAAAGGTAAAAGCTTTACAATTATGTTTTTCGTGTTTGGGTAAGGGTCACAACTCAATGAATTGTCGAGCCAAAAGGCCATGTGGGGTAAACAGTTGCCGTCGTTACCACCACCAGAGCCTTCATGAAGATACAGCCACAAAGGATGCCATATATTTGTGCCGCCGTTCATCGAATACTACATGTAGTCAACTTTTTAAAGTTCTTCCAGTTTCCTTATTTGGGCCAAATGGGAAAGCTGAAGTTTTTGCTATGATCGACGAAGGGTCTGCAATTTCTCTGCTGGAGGAACATGTCGCAAAAAAACTCGGACTAAAAGGACCATCTCAGCCGATGACTTTGCAGTGGTATGGCCAAAAAGTTACTACGGAACAATCATCGAGAGTCAGTCTAGAAATTGCGGGCCAAGGAGAAGATCACCGATTTGCGATCAAGAATATTCGAACAATAAAGGATTTAAATTTGCCACTGCAGTCATTCCAAAAATCAAATTTTGAGCATTTGACATTTGTTCCTGTGGAGAACTACAACAACATCACACCAGTTATGCTGATTGGATTGGACAACATTCATTTGGGTGTATCGACAACAATTGTTCAATCGAATGTCTCATCGCCTATTGCCGCCAAGACAATGTTGGGCTGGGTTGCCTATGGCCCTACCTCAGAATTAACATCGTCATACCCATCAGTCCATCACATACGGGAGAATCATTCATTGAACGAATTGCACCAAATAGTTACTGAATACTTCTCGTCAGATAGCTTCGGAACAAATGCTATAACTACTCCGTTGGATTCGGAAGATGACATCAGAGCTAGACAAATAATGGAAGAGACAACAAAGCGTATTGATAAGCGTTTTCAAACTGGTTTACTATGGAAGGATTTTCCACCTAAACTTCCAAATAGTTATGCAATGGCAGAAAAACGCCTTATCAATATAGAAAAGAAAATGAGCCGTGAACCAGACTTTGCCGAAAGATATCAGAGAGAGATGTCAAAATATTTTGAGAAGGGATATGCCAGAAAACTTTTAGCAGATGAGCTGCAAAGCTGTAAGGAACCAGTGTGGTACTTACCTCATTTTGCCGTTCAAAGCCCACACAAGCCTGAAAAGTTAAGAATAGTGTTTGACGCCGCCGCCACCGTAAATAATATCTCTCTCAATTCAGTTTTACTGAAAGGCCCAGAGCAAGCGAGGCCATTACTCGAAATTTTATTTAAATTCCGACAGGGTACTATTGGAGTTGCTGCAGACATTTGTGAAATGTTCTCACAAGTACAGATACGTCCAGGCGATCAATCAGCACAGCGCTTCCTTTGGAGAAACGGAGACACCAGCCAGCCTATTCAGCAGTTTGCCATGACTTCGATGATTTTTGGATCCGTATGCTCACCGTGTTGCGCTGAGTACATTAAAAACCGGAATGCCAAAAAATTTAAACAACAATATCCTGAGGCAGCAGCTGCCATAGTAGAAAAACATTATGTTGACGATTTCGTTGACAGCTTTCAGAACGAAACTGACGCACAGCTGATTTGCCGACAAGTGGTCAACATAAATGCAGAAGCAGGATTTAATCTGAGAAACTTCATTTCAAATTCCAAAAGGCTACAAACTGCCATGAATGGAGAAGACCGCGAAGATACCAGCCCGGTGAATATGGAACGCCAAGCCACAGCCGATAAAGTCTTAGGAATGTATTGGGACACGCAGTCCGATACATTTAGATTCCAGACAAAGTTTCACCGAATTCCACAGCAAGTATTACATGGATCACGCGCCCCGACGAAGCGAGAGCTATTGGGAATAGTAATGGCTGTATTCGATCCCTATGGATTACTTGCTGACTTTCTAATATTTTCAAAAATTTTAATACAAAATACCTGGACGTGCAACATCAATTGGGACGACCCAATTCCAGCTGAAATACACACAAAATGGATTGCCTGGTGGAGTGAGTTCCAGAAAGTGAAAGAGTTTCAAATAAAAAGATGCTATTCACCAAATTTGCCGATATCCACGAGTACGGAGCTACACATCTTCGTCGATGCCAGTCAAGTCGCCTTCTCAGCTGTTGGGTATTTCCGCTTTGAATATTCAAATGGAATAGACGTCGCCTTCGTAATGGGTAAGACACGCACCGCACCCCAGAAATTGATGTCAGTTCCCAGATTGGAGCTACAGGCCGCTGTACTAGGTGTTCGCCTATATAAAATAATTCGTGAAAGCCACAATATAAAAATTGATCGGGTTATATTATGGAGTGATTCACGTACTGTCTTATATTGGATTCACTCAGCCGAAAGAAAATATAAACCATTTGTCGGTCACCGAATCGCCGAGATTGTTAACACTACTTGTCCAACGCAGTGGCGCTGGGTACCTACTGAGGAGAACGCAGCAGATGAAGCAACCCGCCCCCGATTTCCACCAAAATTTCATACCAACAACGTCTGGACAAAGGGGCCAGCATTTTTAAAACTTGCGGAGGAGAATTGGCCAACATTTCAGCTCGAACCTTTGGAACTGCTGGAAGAAGAAATCAAAACCAAAGTCATATTACATGTTCAGGCAAGTAATGTTTTCATTCCTTTTAATAATTTTTCTTCGTATTTAAAGCTTAAACGCATGATGGCCTGGATGTTACGTTTTGCCAACAAACTATTAAACCGTCTGCGCCACGATCAAGATCCACCGCCAATTGGTCAACTTACATGTACTGAAATAGATGACGCCGAAAGATTTTTGTGCCGAATAGTACAAAGAAATATGTTTGTTGATGAAATTTCCGCCTTGGAAAATGCACAGCCAATTTCTAAGCGTAGTCCGTTGCATGCCCTCACACCCTATTTAGATGATTATGGTGTCCTGAGGGTACATGGTAGAATGGATGAGGCTTCCTGTTTGCCTTTCAGTGCTAAACGCCCGATTTTACTACCACAAAAGCACATTCTTACGGAACTCGTCACACGCTACTATCATGAGAAGTTACACCACCAAAACACAGCCGTAACAATAAATGAGATCCGTCAAACATTTTGGATCCCTCATATAAAGACAGTACTCAAAACTGTGCAACGTAATTGTCAAGAATGCCAAATTGATAGAGCCAAACCTTCACCACCATATATGGGACAGTTACCGGTTGATCGCGTTACTCCATACGTTCGCCCTTTCACATATACGGGAGTAGATCTATTTGGTCCCTTTAACGTTTCCATCGGCCGCCGAAGAGAAAAGAGATGGGCAGTGATTTTTACCTGTTTGACAATTCGGGCCGCTTACTTGGAACTTGCTGAGAACTTGTCAACAGATGCATTCATAATTTGTCTACGAAATTTTGTTAATCGTCGAGGAACACCGAAAAGAATCAGAAGCGATAATGGGACAAATTTTATCGGAGCTCAGAAGGAGTTAAAGCAGTCCGAACGTCTTCTGGATACAGATCGTATAAACGAAGTGGCCACAAACTACAATATTGAATGGATTTTTAATTGTCCTGCAAATCCAAGTTCCGGTGGGTGTTGGGAACGCCTGATAAGAATTATAAAACGAATTCTCTTCAAAACTTTGCAGGAGGCATCACCACGGGTTGAGACGCTTCGAAGTGTTTTAATTGAAGCCGAAAACATAATCAATTCTCGCCCACTCACTGACATACCGTTGTCCACCGACCAAGATGAACCGCTGACGCCGAATCACTTTTTGTTGGGGTGTGTTAATTCAACACAAACTCCCCATCCAGTCGACACAAAAATTTGTTTGCGAAAGCAGTGGAGGATCTCTCAAAACCTAAAGGATCGCTTCTGGAAAAGATGGGTTATTGAATATCTCCCACAACTTTTGCGACGTCCCAAGTGGCACGAGAAGCCAACACCACTTCGAGTTAAGGACTTAGTGATAATTTGTGATTCTTCTCAACCAAGAAGTCAGTGGAAAAGGGGCCGTATTAGCAAAATCTTTCCAGCTAAAGACGGTCACATTCGCATCGCGGAGATAAAAACAGCCAGTGGAGTGATGCGACGTCCAGCCTCAAAACTTGCCGTTTTAACTATCGAGAGTGAATCCCAGAGTGATTCACGGGGGGAGGAATGTTAAAGTCACTCACGCTACCAAACAGGGACCAGTCAAAAGAAGATCGTTGAGGACGAACGACATAAAGAAAATACGATCAAGAAACATTCGTCACATCGCCTTTTATCGTCGCCTTTTATCATCGCCTTTTAACATCGCAACATAAGAATTAACTTTGGCTGCCATCGCCCTATTAACTTAATTTCTTTCTTTATATTAACCACTACGTGAAATAAATCTTATTTTTCTAAGATAAAAAAAAGGAAGACATTTTTCTTTTTTGCAGCTGCCGCCGTGCCGCCTTTACAATAAGTGTACATTTGCTTAAAATATTTATGAAAAATTGTCAATGCAGAATGGTTGCATGAAAATAAAAACATTTTGAGCAAATTTTCTTCAGTTATTAAAGAAAAATTCACACAATAAATCGATCTTAATGATATCGAAAAGAAGTAAATACACAACCATGTTTGTTAACAATTTATAATAACTAACCAATGGCATTCAGTAAAATAAAAATGTGGAATTCCCGAACTCTTTCACATTTTCCCACATCTGCCGCGGTTGGCAGCATTTATTTTTGTAGTTTTTGTGTGTTTTTGCATGTCACACTGATTCTTTTTTGACATAACACCGATAGGAATACAAAATGGCGAATTTGAAAAAAAATTGAGGGGCCCAGCGGCAAGAGGATTGTGAGTTGGGGGTCTCAGTATGGTATGTCTATGATCTTGACTGCGACTGAATCATAAACTAAGTATTAAATAGACCGTCAGCTCCCGCGCACCTACCCGATTACCCCCGCAAATTTTTAAAATAAAATTCTCTCTTAAATTTCATATCTGTTGAATACGTGTGAAGCAGCAAAAAAAGAATTTCTAAAAGGTGGGAGTAGTAATAAAATTCTGACACTCAGCAGTGTTCCTGCATTGTGGTATCTCTACCTTTTTGTGGGAATTTAAATTTTTGTAAAACTTTACTGCGTAAGAGGAAAAAATGTCTTAATTGTTGAACTATCAATAATCTGGCAGAAAAACAGTCAAACTACATTTCACTATGAATATCAACGCACTAAATGTACATAAAAAAGAGATTTGCCTTAAGCAAACATTTCTATTATCAAAAAATTATCATTATAATGTTAGCAAACTGCGATTTTTATACTGAAGATTAATTTAATATGATTTTCTCTCCGAACAATACAAATTTTACTTTTAAAAGTATGTTTTTTTCCATAAACAAAACTATGGGAATTTGAGTTTAGTGAAAAGGGAAAAATTAACACGCTTCTTGTGAAAAATAAAGAGAGCGTGCTGAGAACACTGACTGAGAGTTAGTGTATTTGGTGAGTTTCTGTCAGCTGATGGATGCGTTCTGAGAGTTTAAGCTCGTTGTTTTATTTCACCATGAAAACATGTAGATATTCTCCAAAATGTAAAATAGCAAATTTAATCAACATAAATAAACAAAGGAATAATGTGTGAAATAAAATAAGATATTTTTGTTCCTTTAATTATTGTGTCTGTTTTCGTTTGCTGTTTTTGGAGAAAAATTATTTCACCGTGAATGTCCACAGAAAAACGGCAAAGAATTTAAAGAGAAGAATTATTGATAACGAATATTAAGATTTGAAATAAAATGAGTTTTCAGTTATATTTTTTTTTGTGAAGATTCCGTTTATTAAAAAAAAAAATGTTATTTATTATAAAATTTGGAACAATTGACATAATTAATGAAATTACATTTGAAATCAATTGCGTCAGCCGAGAATATGAATAATGTTCATTTATAACAAAAAGAAAAAGTCTAATAAACACAATCAATCAACGAAAATTTTTTTTCTTTAAAATGTACTGCAAAAAAGCGAAACTCAAAATGTATACAGCAAAATTGGAAATAAACATGTTTACTGATTTGTACCCTAATATGTCTCACGCATTTAAGTTTTGCTGCTTACAATTTATTTGCTTTTAATATATACGATTCATAATCATTAGTAATCAAATATTTTTTTATATTAATAAGCGTTTTTTTTTTTTTTTTTTGTCAATGATTCATATAGTTTATCGATTTCGATTTTTTACAACAAAGATGAAAACATCCCGTACTATATAGATTATCTAGGTAAAATGAAAGAAATCTTAATACGTATACCTACCTAACCTATGCGTTTTAATAGAATTTGGTACTAAATTCACCACACCATACCCACCGTTTTCTTAACACGTCCCGATAACGGGCAGTTATTTGAATTATTTGAATTTATTTCAATGTTACCACAAAATGAACTGTCAGGCAACTGTCAGGTTCCTATGTGCGAGAGTATGTGTGCGGCTAATCGCTTTAACATGGCACACATACTTTGCCACATAGAAACACGGAAAACAGCTTGTAGGCAAATTCTCTTAAGTTGCAAGAGCTGACGGTCTATTTAATACATAGTTTATGGTTTACTGGAATTTCGGTAAAATGTTGTCGATGTGTAGTAAAAATAACACATACGACAATTATTTAGCGAATAGATGCAGTACAGATTTTGTTTGGAAAAATGTGTTGTATGTGTCTATTATGTCGTATGTGCAGATTTTTGCTACACATACGACAAATAATGACTCAGACCCTTAGTAACATACACACAAAATGGAAGCCAAGAAACTAAGATATAATTAAGATATAAAAAAACGGATTTCACTGTTAGGTAGATCAAAAGTCAAATAAGAAACCTCAATTTTGCACTTACGACAATATTTTATCCAATCGACGATTTATAACTTTTGTGCCATTTTGAAATTGTGCCTTATTTGGACAATGTTCATTAAAAATTTTTGTTACTTATACAACTTTAGAAATAGTGTTTAAATTTTTTCTTTGAGTGGGAGGTGCCACAACCCGCTTTGTTATACAGCTTAGCTTTTGCAAAGTTCCACCTTTCGGCCCCAAAAGAATCCTATCTTTCAATCTGGAACCAAACATACACATCCACAAAATTTCATTGAAATCGGTTGTGTGGTTTTTGAGATCGACAATTTATATTTTGCGGATATAAAATCACCTTAGATTACCTTTACTATAAAAATGTCAGTTTGTAAATTATATAATGATTACCTTTTTGTACTAGAAAATGTTGGTGAAAGAAAATCTTGCTAAATTCGATTTGCATAAGCTCTTTTCTATGGATTTGTGTCTTTATAAGGGTTCGTGAACTTGGCACCCCAATGTTAATTTTTTTTATTTTTTTTTAGAGTTCCGAGTGGCTAAGCAAGAGTTCTAGAGTTCTTGCTAAGAACATTGAAAAGTTCTGTTCGTTTCGTATTTTTTTTTAATTCTTTTAAATATGGGTTGCTAGATTCATGGAGCACCCCATTTGTGAAAATAATATTTTTTTTTTCTTCGCATAGAAACAACATAGTTCTAGAGTTCCTCATAGTTTTTTTTAAAAAAAAATTGTCGAATTACGCCCAAAAATTTCTTTTCCAATAATATGAGAGCTCCCAATTTTCAAAAAAAAAATTTTTTTTTATCAAAATAATACACAACATCAAGAGTTCTGGAGTTCACCATACAAGAAACAAAATAAATTTGGAATATAAACAAAAAAGTTATAGAACTTTGAAAATTGATACCTTTTCAAAAAGATATTTTTTTGTTTTCATGAGTTCTGATAAGAGTTCTGGAAAGTGCTTGAGAAACACAACAAAAAATCCTTAAACAATTTATTTCTAAGCCTTAACACAAAAAAAGTTAGAACAAATTGAACATTATTCTTTTTCTTTTCAAATTTTAAAGTTTTTTATTTTGTTTATTTTCAATTGTTCTATTGTTTTTTTTTGTGTGGAAATTTTATAGGTTTTATTTGTTTTGTTTTGTTTTCAAGTTTTTTTTTTTTTTTCAAATTATATGTCTTTATTTTCCATTTTTATAGTTTTTTTTCTTGTTTTTAATTTTTTAGGAGTGAATAAACAAATGTGCATGTTTTCTTTAACTGATATTGTTTTTATTGCTGTTGGAAAATGGGCACATTCAAGAATCTAGTTATCTTAAGTCGACTAGATTGGTCTGGATGAGATGTAACCTGAACGCAAAAACTAGATTGGTCGGGAACGTCACTATTTCTACGTCAGCCACATATGAGAACTGTCAACTTAGTACTCAGTCACGACTAGATTCGTCGGCTACCCCTCCATAAACGTCAACTGAAACATCTGGTCTCACGACCGATTTCCCCCAATCAGAGCCGAGTTTCATCTAGTGAGAGAGCTGTCAGACTTTTTTTTTTTTTTTTGAAGTTCCCATGTTGGCAGACACTGCGACCTAAAAGATCTATTGTATCAGTGGGGAGAGGTTTAATCTAAGAGACGTTCGACCTCACTGATGAAGGTCAATAAGTCCTTAGTAGCAGAGTGAGCTATATCTGCTGGTGTACGAGTCTCTCTATTAAAGACACGTTTTCTTAACCAATGAAAGGCCGGGCAGTCACAGAAGATGTGTTCGGAGGATTCGACATCCTCCAGACAAAATCTGCATTCTGTTTCCAGACACAGGTTCATTTTGTTGAGGTGGTATCTAAGGCCACAATGACCGGTGAGGAAGCCCACTAGCTTTCTTATATTTTCCTTACTAAGTCTAAGGATTTCCTTATAGGAGTAGGGCTTAATTAATCGTTTGGATTGTCTTAGACCAGGGACCTGTTCCCAGTGTTCAAGACGAAGCTGGTTTTCCCAATCGTTAATTTGCCTTAGCGCAGTAGTCCAATTGACTGTGCAGTAGGGTTCTGGTCCACAGAGAAGAGAGTAGGTAATGGGTCGCTTGGGACTGGGAATTCCGTGCTAGAGCGAGAGGGAAGATATGACCTTGGAGTGAGTGTGTTGGCTTTGTCGTAAGTATGTTATCTAGATATGTTGTGTGTTTGATGTGCCGCCGCTGGTGGTTGTTAGTTTTTGTTATCAGTTTTGTGTGTTTTGGGTGTGGAATTGTTTGGAGATGACGTAATTATTGGTATTCGTCGTGTTGGGTTTTTGTGATGATGAAAATTAAAAAAGAGCGATATGTGCGGGGCTGTGTGGTTTGAACTTGGTACGATGAGTTTGGGAGTTGGGGTGTAGTAGCTTTGCGCTATAGCGGATGCTGTGAGATGTATGTTAAAGTGGTTAAATATATTGATGGTTGGGGCCGCGCGACGGTTATCGTGGCTGTTGATTTGTATGGTGGTTCGTAAATATATTGAAGAGGGGCCGCGACGGTTATCGTGGCTGTTGATTTTGTATGGTGGTTCGTAGCCATGGTCGTTGTGTATGTTAATTAGATGTGGTTTTGATATGGTTTATTTGATCGAAGGGGGGCTAATGTAGCACGATGGAGCATGTTACTCTTATCATTCTGACCAGTTAAAGTGGTTAAATATATTGAAGAGTATGTTAGTGGGTGTCGTTGCCGTGGTCATGGGTCGCTTGGGACCGTTATCGTGGCTGTTGATTGGTATGATGGTTCGTAGCCATGAGGTGTCGTTGCCGTGGTCATGGGTCGCTTCGGACCGTTATCGTGGCTGTTGATTTGTGTGGTGGTTCGTAGCCATGGTCGTTGTGTATGTTAATTAGATGTGGTTTTGATATGGTTTATTTGATCGAAGGGAAATGGTCTTAATTTATCATATTTAATGTATAAGTAGGAATATTAAGATGGGATTGTTATAATTGGTAATCTTATTCATTGTATAAAAGAAGATAAGTAAATGAGGAGAGGTCATACATTAAGTAATGTTGTATGAGAATAGAACACAGGAAGTTCATGTGAAAATATCAGGCGATAGTTCAGTTCATCGATCAAAGAGACATTTTAGGGAGCACTTAGTAAGGTTCAGATTGACAACGAAACCAATAAGAAGGGGTCTTCAGATATTATTGAATATACTTGCAAAAGCGAAATGTTTTGGTGCGAATCATTGAGAGAAGGTGATAATCTATGTAGTTGTGAAGTAGGATGGACGGAGATAAATTTCTCATACATACAATTTCATAGAACGACTTGTGAGCTTTATATGACTCGTGAAGATGGAAATAGTTGTTTAATTTTTCGCTTAAGAAATGGAGAATAAACATCTTCTTTAGCTAATTTTAAAATAAAACTTCACAGATTTCAACATGTCAAAATGTATGTTGTTGGTGGTGAATTGACAATGCATGGAATAGTTTCATCAAAGCCAAAAAGGAAAACCAATCGGTTTCCAGCGGATTGTCCCTTTGGTGATGATGTTGAAACATTAAAATTGGTCTTATCTGAAGGCAAAAGAACCAATACTCGAAATCCTAGGGCAACGGAGTAGGAGGAGGAGGAGCAGGAAATTGCTGTTGTAGAAAATACTTTATAAATGAAGGATATAATTCGCAGATTGTGATATTAATTTATGATTTAAAAGAAGTTGTTGACTTTTAATTATTCATTTCAGTGATATCCTCTGACGAATTAAGACTTATTTAATACGAGAATGTTTTTAATTGTTTTATCGATTTTCTCAATTTTTCCATTATTTCCACAATTTGACTTAAGAAATATAAATTCTATGGAAAATGTAACTTTTGCATTGAGTTTGCCCAATAATGACACAGTAGAAGTTGGATTATCGTTTCGCTTATTGACGGTTTCAACATTAAAAACTAACAACAACAACACTACTGCAAACCCATCTCTAAATAATGACATCATAACACCAACAACAGAGGGAATCGAAGCGAAACAATTTGTTACTGTGCATGAAGCAATCGAAGGATTTAGGCAAGATTTGATTAAAAAAGAAATCGAAATATCAGGGATAATCGAGAGCAAAGAAGTTTTTTATAGACATTTTAAACTGCAGTTCGATGACAACAAGGAATTAGCTATTCGCTTTACATATGATAGCAATTATAAGCTACGATCTTTGGGTATTTCATGCTTCGAGTATCGAGAATATGAACAGGAAAGGATTTTAAGTAATGGTGAAATCGAGTTCTTTACAAATCAGGAATTGAGGCATGAGCCCAACGTGGAACTAGTGAATCTCAAATCGATGAAACAAGCATATAGAATGACCATTTCATAAAATTGTTATTAATTTTTAGTAAAATAAAAAAAAAAAAAAATTAAACCATTAAATTAATTGTTTTTTATTATTCCATGAATTGTTAGTGGATGGGAAACCCAACCTTTTGACATATACTTTTTCGCCTTTTGTTGGAAGAATCTTTTCCACGAGAAATATGTTGGGAAAATTCGTCTTTTGTAATTCGTGTGCATAGAAACTCCCTCTAATAGGCTGACCTTGAAAATCTTCAACTAGATATGTAATAGGGTTTGTTATCTGAACTTTTCTTATTTTGAATATTTCAGTTGTCCAATTTGGTGTGTATCCTTTTTCGAAAGCATGTTTAAACTTGCTTATTCGAACGCTATTGCCAACTTCGTATTTTCCCTTCTCAGCAATTTTTATTCGTTTATAAACTCTTGATAGTAATTCTTTGGCATTGTTTTTTTTTATATCAATGGGACGTTTTTTTATTGTTCTATGTATCGAGTGATTATATGCATGCACCAAATCCTTATAAATGGGTAGCCATTTGTAGTTCCCATTGAAAATGAATTCTTTCCACATTTTCTCCTTAAGGGTGCGGTTAAAGCGTTCAACAATTGATGCTTTTAATGTACTGTACGTTGAGTAGTGATTAATTTTGTAGGTATTCATCAAATTTTGGAAGACCTTGTTGAAGAATTCTTTACCATCGTAGGTTTGCCAATTTTTAGGTGCTCGATTTGAATTGGTAAAAATTGTTCTCATAGCTTGTGTTGTAGCTGATGCAGTCTTATGTTTCAAAGGAACGACCCAAGCATACCTACTTTGAAAAAGTATCAATTACGGTTAGTAAATAGTTGAACCCCTCATTCTCATCACTGTATGGTATCATTTCAACCAAGTCTGCTTGCCACAGATCATCAAAACCCTTAATAATAACTCTACGCCTTTTGAAATTCCTTCGGGCTGGCTTGTGCAGCTCACCAACAACTTTTCTTTTACTCATTATAAAAACGAATGAATAGAAACAAGGAGAGTTTTTGTATTTTATTAGATATTTTATTTGACCAATCGTCGATAAAGTAACATCAATTTCTTAATTCTAATCAATCTGCTTTCAACCATATAGCATGCGCAAGTATCTGGTCCTTCTTGACAGAGATTTTCAGACCAGGGGCAGTTTATAAAATGACACCCATGAACAGAGGTGGTGGTGGAAGATACGTTTTCAAAGTTCCTCAGAAAACTAATGCAATCAATAAATTCATTGAAATGTTCCTCAAGAAGAGTTTGGTTATTTGTTTTTAGAAATTTTAACACCTCATCGAAGATCGTAGACGTATTTACTGCAGACATGATTTCAAATCGAATTCCGAATGCGTACTAAATTGGTGAAAAACTAGTTGTTGCCCCGCTAATAGGTTCACCGCTATTTTTATACTTCTCGAAAATATCCAACATATACTTTCTAATTTTGTTTAATAATTCAAGAGTCTTCAAATTTTGCTCATCAGTGTATGACCGCAAATCCGCACCCATTTTTTCCAGTTTATCTTCGATGATTTGTAGCTTCAGTGCCTCATCATTTATAGTCCCCATGAGTGCGTTGAAATTGTTGTCTACATACCGTCGATGATTTAGCATGTTTTTATCATTAATGGCTATAGTGCTATCTACATATTCCTTATTTGCCGCCTGTGTTGGGTTTACAGGTTTTCCAACATTGTTTAGACATTTTCCCTGAATATCGAAATCACCATTAGGTAGTAGTCTAAATCCTACGCCAGCAGGTCCTCGCGAACTCTCGGTTGTTCTATGAAATTGGTTGGAGCTTCGTCCGAACTTGTCAACACTCATTTTATTAATAATGAAGATTATTCTCTAAACGATGTCTAATATATATAGATAATGTTCGTTTCCAACGCGAATTGATTTTATATAGGCCAATTCCTGAACCACGTGTTGAGGTCAAATCCGGTCGGTTCCTATCCGGTCGGTTCCTATCCGGTCGGTTCCTATACAGTCGGTTCAGGTGTGGGACCATACTGATTTGCTTGCTTTTAATGGATTGAACTGATTATTAGTGTATGATATTTGATTCACGTAATTCTTCTACAATTGAGTTAACCTCATTTTGAAGATTATTATTGCCGGCTCTTTGAGATTCAATTAAAAGCTTTAATCTATTGATGAGTTCATTGGGGCTATCCCAATACACATATTCGATGGGTTTATTCGAATAACTCACATCAGATGAAGTGGAAAGGTTGGATTATATGTTTATACTTATAACCTCTGCTGCCTTTAACTTGTAAGTTACTATCATAGTTTTTCAAGTGTGTTTTTGTTTTTTGTAATATCTTTAGATATTGATCCAAGTCTTCATTGGTATATCGATCTTTTCTAGGTTTTTTTCGAAATATTAATTCATAAAGGCCATTCGTTCCATGGAAGATTTCATCATCAATGACGAAATTCTTGTGTTCGTTAATTACAAAACTTGATCTACCTAATTTCGTTGAATTTGATTCCACGTCGAAATGTGGACCATAGATTTTGTCACGATTCGAATCTGATGGGGATGATCGATTAATTGGAGTGCTTTGATCAAGGCTATTGTCGTAGGGTGTCCTAAATGAATTATCATTGTTCGTTGTCTGATTTGATTCTGGAGATGAGAAGTCAAAACTTGCATTAGAAATGGATTTTTTTTCTTCTTCTGGGTATTGTAAACGTCGTCGCAGTAGTTGTTGATTCTTTATTTTCATATCTATATTATTGTAAGCAACATCTGCAGCAGCAGCAGTTTCATTTTGAGTATGAACACTTTTGACATTTTTCACGATTTCTTTTAAGGGTTCAATATTGGTTTAAAAGTATTCTCAAGTTCCGCATCCTTCGTAGTTTTTCCAGACTGAAGAAACATATATTTTTTCTTTAAAGCTTTTTTAGTTTTTACTAAATCTTTAAGTAAATTTTCATCAACATCCATAATTGTCGAATACAGGGACGAATGCTCTAATCGTATGTAATCATTTAAACAGTTGATTTATGACTGAATAGATTTATATAGATACAGTTTCTTTAAATGAATTATAATATCGGCCTTTATTCAATCTAAAATCTTTATTAATAACCAAGAACCCATATGTATCTTTGCAGCATTTTTCACACAATTCCTTGAATTGATTGAATGTCATGTCAGAGTTGACATGATCGTTTATTAATTAAATTAAATTAAACTAATTTAAATTAGATCATCTTAAAAAAAACTTTATTTTTCTAAGCGCGAACTGGCAGCGATTCTGCCTTCTTAAGAACTGAACAATTTTGCCTTACAAACTAAAGCTTAAATACTAACTTAATGCTACGTCGGCAACAAATGTTCCCACAGGTTCTCGTGCTGGAATGCGGGGCAGGTTTCCGGTGTCGCTCTGTATTGGATGTTGGGTACTGCGCGTGCAGGTTTCGGATGTCGATACCTGGTCTGCGCCGGATGTTGAATGTGGGAATAATGTTACTTGTCTTAACTCTTCCACCTTTAAGTTCGAGTGTCCTCACTCGTGAACTTGTAGAATGGTGGATATTGACTTATTCCAATTCTTTTTACAGGTGATGGTCGATCCGAAATCTCTGGAGATAATTCCATTGGTGATTCTACTGTTGCTTGTGTTTCCATTGCTTCTATTGTTGTGGAGATTGTTAAGTTATTCTTCTTTCGCATGAAAAACAGTATCAGAGATATTACCGCGATAGCGATAATGATGATGGTTGACAAACTGTAGGTAGCTATCAGATGTGACTTGTTCCTCTCTTCAAGTTGGCTAATGTAGTAGGTACTGTTTAGGTGGAGTTCTTTAATCGCTTCGAGGGTCAGGAGTTCCTCAAATACTTTCGAAGGTGAGTCTATCTGTACGATGGCCGGAAGAGGTCTTGAGGTAGGGATTTCGTTAAAGGCAAATTCCCGTTTGTTTACAACAATGGTGGCGTTTTGGTATTGTACTATAAATGTTCCCATTATATCGAGGTCATCGTTGTTGACTAATATTGTCCCATTGAACTGGTTAAGGAGTAGTGACCCAGGAATTACTTCTTCGACTGTTGGGATATGCTGGTTGTTGACTTCTGTGCAATTTGCTGGTCTGCTTCGCAATAGGTTTGGTATGCATTCCGTGTCGCTTAAATCTATAATATCATTAATCTTACATATTGTTTAATCATTAAATGCTTGACAATTATTTTTTATTCCATGATACTCGTTCTCACATTGGAGTATATTATTAAAATCAATTCTGGCTATAACAGATTTTCTTTTAACTGGTTTGATTAATAGTTTTTTACAATCTTCCTTTCTTGTGGTTGGCACACTCACAATATAGATCATAGTTGTTTTATTAGAGGCTATTTTTACATTGGCAAATTCAAATGCCTCTTCCATGTTTACATAAGGTAAGTTGTTTTCTTCAAAATGGGCCTTAACTAAATTTATTTCGGTATTTGAAAGTACATATAAAAGAATTTACTATACCAGCCTTCGCCCACTGTAAGGCATGTTCTGTGTTTATTATTTATTTCTTCTATAATTACATCGAGTCTGTATTTAAGGCTATTAGAATACTCGTTCTTAATTTCGGCATTTGTTTTTAAGTTCTTGATTATGTTGTTGGTGATATTTGTAATATTATTTATTTTCTCTAAAGATAGTCTGTTTATAATTAATTGCCTATTGTTATTGTCTAGTAAATTTTGAGTTTTTTCTTTCACAATTTGAAAATCGTGGTGATCCGGTGTACCGGCTATCCACTTCCATGTTGTTCCTAAAAAGTTTATTGCCCTCTTATCTTTGATTACAGGTTTAATACGTTGGAATCGGTTAAGGATTTCGGTGATTTCATGTGATAGGTAGGGGTAGATGGGATTGTTCTTACTTACGTTAGTTTGGACTCTGGACTGTACGTCATCAATTATATCCTGGTATGCTGCAAGGTCGATTACATGCACCAGTTTAAATGTACCTATTTGCAGTTTTGCAATTCCTGTGTTAAAGGTAACCAGTTTTGAATTGGAATAGTCCAGTATTTGAACCCTTGCGAGGCACAAGGATAAGCAGGACCTAAAAGAAGATATTACGCTTTAATATTAGCCTTGTGGACTATTTTGCCCGATTTTGTAATAACACTGGTATTTCTATTTTCTCCTACTATTTCTTTTTTTATATCTTGGCGAAAGTTTGTTACCTATTCGCTTATTTATTTTTACATAAATTTTGTCTCCGACAGAATAGTTTTTTAGGGGTAACCTCTTCTTATTATGATAATCTAAATCTGCGACCTGTTTTCTTTTAATTCTTTCTGCAATTTACTAGTTTGAAATTCACAAATGAAGCTAAATACTTGGGTCTCATTTTTGATAGGAAGTTAACATGGAAACCTAACATCCAAGAAAGAATTAAAAAGGCCACTGTGGCACTTTTCTCTTGCAAAAAAGCCATAGGAAACAAGTGGGGTTTACAGCCTCGTATCACTTACTGGCTATACATCTCTGTCATAAGACCGATACTTACGTACGGTGTTGTTGTCTGGTGGACTGCTTTGGACAAAGCGACTTATCGCGATAAGTTAAGCAAAGTCCAAGGAACAGCTTGCTTGTGCATCGGCGGGGCTCTTCGTACTACCCCTTCCGCTGCCCTCGACATCCTGCTTCATCTGACACCAATTGACATCTTCAGCAGACAAATGGCAGCTTCTGCAGCCGTTCGCCTTAAAGCTACCTCACAATGGACCAGGAAAACAACTGGCCATGCCGCTATTTTGAACAATTTTAAAAACATCCCAGGAAACATCGATTACACTACACCGGAACTAAAATTTGATAATAACTTCCAGGTCTCCATCCCCTCTAGATCATTCTGGGAGGAGAAAGCTTTCCTGGATGATGAATCGATCCATTTCTTCACAGATGGTTCGAAAACTGTGGACGGTGTTGGTGGCGGTGTCTTCTCCGACAGACTAGATCTTAGTCTCTCCTTCCGTCTTCCTGATCACTGTAGCGTTTTTCAGGCGGAAATAATGGCGATTAAAGAAGTCTTATCCTGGCTGAAAGAAAACGTGATATCTGCTAAAGATATCCGTATCTTCTCGGACAGCCAGGCGGCTATAAAGTGCCTGGAATCAGTCTCTACAAATTCAATAACAGCCCAAGACTGTCGTTCGTCCCTCAGAGAGATGGCGGAGCAGTTTAATATTCACCTCTGTTGGGTGCCGGGGCATAGGGACATCCCAGGTAACTGTAAGGCTGATGAACTCGCCAAACACGGAACAACACTACCTTTGCTTCCAGACAAGGACTCTTTAGGTATCCCAATCGCTACCTGCAAACTAAAAATAAAGCTGGATGCTATCGAAAGAACAAATCTTAGATGGACAACCGGCTCGACATGTCTAGCGACAAAACAGATCTGGCCAAAGCTGGATCTAAAACGTTCTAGGCATCTGATCTCCCTCGATAGGAAGCACATCAGTGCTACAATAGGTGTCATCACAGGACACTGTCTCATAGGCAGGCATGCAAAAAGACTTGGTGTAATATGTAATGATTTTTGCAGAAGCTGTCTCGACGAGGAAGAAGAGGAAACTATTTTTCATCTCCTCTGCACTTGTCCGGCGCTCTCACAAAGAAGAAAACTCCATTTGGGAGAGTTCTACTATAATGATCTTAACGGTCTAAAAGACACGGCCATTCGCTGTCTCTTGCTCTTCATTAGAAGCTCCAACTGGTTCAACGAGTAGGAAGAATTTAGTAGATAGATTCATGTGGTATCACAAGGGACCGTATAATGGTCTAAGTGTGTCGGCTAGCCGACAGCCACTTCAACCTAACCTAACCTAACCTAACCTTCTGCAATTTCCTCTCTTTCTGAGTTGATTTGTTCGGGGTTATTTAGTTTCTGTTTCCCAAAAAAACCTCTATAGGTTTCTTTCCTGTCGTGGAGTGTATAGACCTATAATACTCATAGATTGACATATCCAATAATTCTGAGAAAGTGTTGTGGATTTTCTTGGCCTTAATACAACGCATTAATTCTGAGAGCGTGGAATGAAATCGTTCCACCTGTCCATTAGCTGAGCTTGTGTAAGGGGGAACTTTGAATACTTTAATTTTAAAAAGGTTTTCCAACATAGATGAAACGGGACTTGAGCTGAGGGATTTCTCATTATCCATTACGATTATTTCCGGTACTCCGAGAGCTAAAATGATTTCTCGAAGTGGTTGTTTTATGTCTTCGGCAGCTCTGGACTTTAAAATTTTCGTTAATGCATACTTAGAGAATTTGTCGATGGCGGTCAGGACTATTTTCCCGTCAGTAAAATAAATATCTATATGCGCGATTTGACCAGGGAATAAAGGAATGGGGGTTGGTTGGATTTCGGGTTTTTCGGGTTTTCGATCATACTTGTTCTGCTTACATACGGAACAGGTTTGCGTGATTGTGTTAACTTTTTGAGCCATAGAAGGAAAATAGTATTTTTCAAGAATTTGGAGTCTATTTTCTTTCGCGTTCCTATGAGCGCGATTGTGGGTCTCTATCCGATACATCCAATGCTTGCATGTATTCACTTAGACTTTCGTCACATCTTACGTCTTCTGACGTCATAGCTTGCTCATATTCGGCTAGGTTCGGTTCCTCTGAATAAATATGGAAATTTTGCTGTTGACGGTTTTGATGATTGAAGTATTGTGGTCTCGGGATCTGTTGTTGCGGTCTGGGGGTCTGGCCTCTTTGTTGGGAGTGATTTGGTTGTGTTCTCATTTGAGTATTTTGACCCATTGGTTCTGTTTTAATATTAATAGAATGTCCCGGTCCCGGAGGGGGATAATTGCCTGGTGGGGCATTATTCTGTAATTGGAAGTTCACTGGTATAGGTTGGGAGTAATTTTGATATAAAGGGCTTGGTGAGATAGGATTAGAGAATCGGGCGTAATTAAAGTGTTGCTGCCTTTGCTGTAAATATGGGTTCTGTGGAGGTGTCGAGTAGAAGCTAGGAAAAGGATTTTGTTTTTGATGGGAGTTTACAGTTGGGGAAACATTTGGTCTCCTTGAGTTTTGATGCACATTGTGCGCATAATTTGCCCTGAAATCTTGGTTCTCCAGTTTTAAGCACAAGTGAAGTGCTTGTGGTAGGTCTACTGGATAAGTGATAAGTGAGAGTATACTGTTTGGTAAAATGCTTGGATCGAACTATTCCCTTGCACCAATGAAGACATCTGGTATTCTAAAGTACCCAGGTCCCTTTTATCGGCATAATGCATTATCAAACAGCGAGAAATGCTGTCCCAATTTAACGGCGTGTTGTAACTTTCAAGGGCTATATCAGCGTTTCCTATTATTTTATTACGGATGACGCTCAGTATCCCATAGTATTTCGGGGTGCCCCTAATCGAATCGTAGATTTGAAGGATTCGGTCTGCGCTTTTCTTCCAGGAGCTAAATTATCCCGGGTCTCCCGAAAAATCCCTCAGGCATCGAACCACATCGGGAATCTTGTCTAAATCAGCGAGATTTTCCCTATGTTCTAGTGCGATGGTCTGGTCTACACCCGAAAACCTGTCGGCACTAGGATTCAGCGCATTCTGGACTAACGCTGGTCCTTGTTGTTCAAATACTCTACAAACAATAGTGGAAATAAGGGAATCTAATTCCGGAGTTCCTCTAACGCTTTGTTGGGGAATGTCTTGGTGTGATGCACTAGACATAAATGAAGTGTTAAGAATTGGAGCGTGATTGGGGGGAATGTTTTGTGGAGGAATTGACGATTGGTGTGCAGCAGGGGGAGGATTCTGTGGTAAAGGATCTGTTGAATTGCCTGATCTAAGGTCCGGCATTTTTAATTTTTTTTCCTAAATTTATAACCTGGGCTTAGGGTAATTTAATTTCTTATTTCGTAAAATCTTAATAATATAATTTCGTTTTTATGTTTCTCCTTACGGATATGTTAGAACTTCTTAATTAATTAAATATTTTACTTCTTTCCTTTACTTTAATTTGATGTTCTTATTTTCGCTTTATGTTTACTTAATTATATATTTACTTTCTGCATTACAGATATGTTGGAATTTCTTAACTAATTAAATATTTCACTTCTTTCATTTACTTTGCTTTGATGTTCTAACTTTCACTTTAATTTACGTTTACTTAATTCTATATTTACTTCCTGCTTTATTTCTTAATAATTAACTTACATAACCACTAACGGGAACATTACAGTTGCTTTGTCCTTGGGTTCCTGGACCGGTATATCTTCCTGGGCGATAGTTCCTAGTGCGTAGGTTTCACGGACGCACTCGAGCTGCTTGAGGTCACTGGCGTATTGTTTTTGCGAATAGCGCGGGAGCTACTTAAGGTCACTGGCTTATTAATTCGCTAAAGCGCGGGAGCTACTTGAGGTCACTGGCTTATTAACTCGCGAAACCACGGGAACCTCTTGGGGTCACTGGCGTATTGTCTTTGCGAAGGCGCGGGAGCTACTTGAGGTCACTGGCTTGTTGATTCGCTAAAGCGCGGGAGCTACTTGAGGCCACTGGCTTATTGACTTGCACGCACTAATCACAACGCGACGAAAATACCGGTCCCTGCTCGGGCGCCAATTAAACTAATTTAAATTAGATCATCTTAAAAAAAACTTTATTTTTCTAAGCGCGAACTGGCAGCGATTCTGCCTTCTTAAGAACTGAACAATTTTGCCTTACAAACTAAAGCTTAAATACTAACTTAATGCTACGTCGGCAACAAATGTTCCCACAGGTTCTCGTGCTGGAATGCGGGGCAGGTTTCCGGTGTCGCTCTGTATTGGATGTTGGGTACTGCGCGTGCAGGTTTCGGATGTCGATACCTGGTCTGCGCCGGATGTTGAATGTGGGAATAATGTCACTTGTCTTAACTTATATATGCTTCAGGTTAAGTTCGTCTTGCTTAAAAATAACTAAATAGTTTGCATTGTCTCAAATCAAGTGTTTTGGTATATGTGTATAAGATTGACACAAGTAGAAACTATCCACGTCATTATGTCGACCCATGCAGAAATATTCTCGAATATTGTTTTGCTTATCACAAGCCACATCATCGAATATAAAAACTGAGTTTCGATTTGCTTCAGAAGGCGTAATAATTTCACAATTATTTGAAAATTCAGTATATCCCATACCCGTGATGGACTCTATTAGCTTTCTCAGGTATGTATACTTTGGTTGATGCAGAGACTTTGAGTATATGTAGAGATTTTCAAATTTTAAACCATTTGGATCGAGGAGAATGCTCAACATGACATTGGTTTTTCCACAATTTGATGGACCCACAATTATTCCTCTAATACTATTAGGAAATATTGCTCCATGTTTCCTGTGTACTTTAATTTTACTATCAAAGTTCTTGACTTTAATAAAATCTCGTTGTTGTTGTTTTATGAACCTCATTCTGCTATTGAATGAAACTAATCAATATAAAAGATCATGTTTTATAGTTGAGAAATTCATAATTGTTCAACATACATATACAACAAGAAAGTCGTATAAAATGATAGATTATAGTGTGAAAGCCAACAGTTGGAAAGATACATTCAAAGGGTACGGATTAGTGAATTCCTTAATCGAAAAATTACCATTTGAATTACATCTTTCCTCATATAACTTCTGTGGGCCAGGGACTAAATTGAAAGAACGCCTTGCTAGAGGAGATAGGGGAGTTAATCAGTTGGATGAAGCTTGTCGCGAACACGATATTGCATATGCTAACAATAAAAATCTACCTGACCGACATATTGCAGACAAAATTTTAACTGAAAAGGATTGGCAGAGAGTAAAGGCAAAAGACTCATCGATAGCAGAGAAAATAAATAGTATATTAGTAACGAATATGATGAAAGCTAAAACGAAACTTGGTATGGGCTGCAAAGCCAAGAGAAGGAAAAGAAACCCACGCAAAAAGAATAATTTATTTAAAAAAGCCATTATGGAGGCTAGAAATGCTATTCGAGACACTAGAAACGAAGATCCTAACGTAATGCAACAACTGCTCTACAAGCAGCTAAAAAGATCATTAAAAATAAACGAAAGAGCATTACAATTCCTCGAGTAATACCTCTACCGAAAATTGGTGGTTTCTTACCATTGTTACCTATTTTAGCTGGGCTATCGGCTATTGGATCAGTAGCTGGAGGAGCTGCGGGCGTAGTTAAAGCTATAAATGAATCAAAGGTAGCCAAGAAACAATTGGAAGAGAATAAACGTCACAATCAGACTATGGAAGGAATTAAAATTAAACATGGTAGTGGACTTTATCTACAACCATATAAAAAAGGATTTGGACTTTTCCTTAAACCACACGATTCAAAAAACTTTTAAATTCGCTACCTAATCGTCCACTCACCAATATTGATATTATGAAATTTGGAAAATTGAATATACCATACTTCAGGGGTGTTTACATGAGAGATAAATTACCAGTAAGATCTGATAACAAGGAATGTGGTGTAATTAATTTGGACAATGAGAGTGGGCCGGGGACACATTGGGTAGCATACATTAAGAATAAAAATATTGTCAAATATTTCGATAGTTTTGGTAACTTAAGACCACCCATAGAGGTTGTACGATATTTAGGTGAAAATATTCACTATAATTATAACAGCTGTCAAAATTTCAATACATTTATATGTGGTCATCTATGTTTAAAGTTTCTAATTGAGCAAAATATAAATAAATAGAGTAAAATCAAAATATTGTGTGTCATTTCTATTCCAATAGTTATGTCGTTAACACTCACTTTAAGCGGAAACCAATCTACTCTCACTGCAGAGTACTTTCCTCCAATTATCCTAAATTCCGATTATGTATGTGGCTTAGTTGATCTGCAGACCTATAATTCCATACCTAATGTGGATAAATTAAATAATCTATTTCATTGTGGTGATGGTGGTGGTGGTGGTGATGGAGAAATCAAGATTGAATTTACAGTGGGCTCTTATGAAATTGAGGATATTAATAAAATAATTCAGAAGGTTCTGAACACACACAATAAGAATAGCGTTGAAAAAGTTATAATCAAATTAAAAGCCAATAATAATACTTTGAAATGTGAACTGTACAGCAATGTGGAAATCGATTTTACACAAGACCGATCTATTGGTTCTCTTTTAGGATTCAGTAAGAAGAAACTAGCTCCTAATATTCTACATGCATCTGATCAGTATGTTAATATCAATAGAGTGAATATTGTACGAGTTGAATGTAATTTAATTGACGAAACATATATCAATAGTCAACCTGCTCATATAATACATGAATTTTCAGTCAACGTTAGTCCAGGATATAAAATAGTTGAAGTTCCACACAATGTCATCTATTTGCCAGTGAACGCTAAGAGGATAAGTTCTATAACACTGAATCTCTTGGATCAGGACGGAAATCGTATAAACTTTCGAAACGAAATCATAACAATTCGCTTGCATTTGAAACCACAATAATGATAGTACATAATTACCCCTCAAGTTATAAAAGAGCAGGTAACACTACTAACTCTAGCAATATACTATCATCTTCTGATAAGAGAACATCAAAACTTACTATAGAAAATCAACAATTTCTATTGTCACTGGGATATAAATTAAAACATTAAATCAATCCCAACAACATGCTGAATATTTTCGAAGAACCAAAGTTTGAGGAGAGTATCTCAAAACTGGATTATCACACCTATTCACCATATCTGAATAACTTTGAGAAAAATGACATTACACAAATCTGTGTCCAGCATCAAAATCTTAATATTTTGCCTTCAGAAAGTTACATTTATATTGAAGGTACTGTATCGAAATCTGATGGATCGGCAGTTACGAAAACAAAACTTGTAAACAACGGAATAGCTTTCTTATTTGACGAAATACGTTATGAATTAAATGGCGTGGAAATTGATAGCAATCGTAGTGTCGGCATAACATCAACTATTAAAAACTACATTTCTTTAAACAAAAACGAAAGCGCTATGCTATTGAATGCATCTTGGTCGCCCAACTCTTCAATTAATCTGGATAGTTTCTACTTTAACTTTTGTATACCTCTAAATAAATTACTGGGTTTTGCTGAAGACTATAAAAGAGTAATACCCAATGGACGCCATGATTTGATTCTAACACGATCACGCACAGATGATAATTCATTAATTGCTGACGATGATGAAAATGCAAAGATAAAATTACTTAAAGTACAATGGAAAATTCCTCATATTACACTGTCTGATTCTTACAAATTAAAACTTTACAAACCTTTTAATAATGGTCAAACTATGAAGATTGCCTTTCGTAACTGGGATCTGTATGAATATCCTGCTTTGCCCAGCACCAATCATCATATTTGGAATGTGAAGACAACCTCACAAATGGAGAAGCCACGCTACATTCTCCTTGCATTGCAAACTAACAAACGTAATCTACTAAAAGGAAATCCAACTTATTTCGATCATTGTGATATTACAAACGTGAAGGCATACTTAAATTCTGATGCTTACCCTTGTGAAGATTTAAATTTATCTTTTGATAAAAATAATTACAGTTTACTATACAATATGTACTGCGACTTTCAAAAAACCTACTACAGCCGACTAGTTGCTGAACCACTCTTATCAAGAGATACATTTAAGTCTCAAGCGACAATTTTCGTTATTGATTGCAGACATCAGAGTGCAATAATCAAAAATGGTCCAGTTGATATTCGCATTGAATTCAAAACAACAGGAACAAAACCAATCCCAGCAAATACGTCAGCCTACTGTTTAATGTTACACGATCGCGTCGTAAATTATAATCCACTCAGTCAAATAGTTTCGCGAGAAATCTAATTTCTTAGTTCAAAGTTAACTCTTGTTGGGAAAAGACACGCATGCATAAACCATGTATTTTATACTTGACGTACAAGGTTTCAAAGGACCTAATAATAAGTTTATCGCTAAAGAAATAGCAATACTACACAATGGCCATCATCATCATTTCATCATCAAACCACCATTCAACTCTGACCAATTATCATCTGCATTAAGAAGACAAGTTCAATGGCTTTACCAAAATCATCATGGCCTAGTTTGGGATGGAGGTTTCACCGAATTTAAGAAAGTTCAGAAATACCTTCGCATGAAAATAAAAAATACAATTTTGTACGTCAAAGGAGTTGAAAAAGTTCAATGGATGAAGGAGTTAGTTTGTGATGAAAATGTTGAAGTGATGAATATCGAAGAAGTTGGCTGTCCTAATTTCAACGAATTGAAGCGACTCTATCCTTGTGAAATAAAATGTTCGCTCCATAGCAAATGCTGTGCCCTACAAAATGTATACCTGTTGGACAAATTCTTATCTGGAAATTAAATAAAAAACAAATTTCTTCTTTTTCTTTATTTACGTCCTTTATAACCATATGGAAGGGAACTATTGCCTTCGAGAAATCTACGTTTTTCTGACCTGGGTTTGTATGTTTTTGTTTCAGCAATTGTTATGACCTCGTGCTCTCGTGTCCGGCGAATATTATTTGATAAAATTTGGATATCATCGGCATTCGCAGCATTAAGTACAGCTTCTTTGATTGTCTCAAAATTTACTTTCTTCGATGCTGAATAATTCAAATTGATTCCTTGAATTTATTGATTGCATTAGTTTTCTGAGGAACTTTGAAAACGTATCTTCCACCACCACCTCTGTTCATGGGTGTCATTTTATAAACTGCCCCTGGTCTGAAAATCTCTGTCAAGAAGGACCAGATACTTGCGCATGCTATATGGTTGAAAGCAGATTGATTAGAATTAAGAAATTGATGTTACTTTATCGACGATTGGTCAAATAAAATATCTAATAAAATACAAAAACTCTCCTTGTTTCTATTCATTCGTTTTTATAATGAGTAAAAGAAAAGTTGTTGGTGAGCTGCACAAGCCAGCCCGAAGGAATTTCAAAAGGCGTAGAGTTATTATTAAGGGTTTTGATGATCTGTGGCAAGCAGACTTGGTTGAAATGATACCATACAGTGATGAGAATGAGGGGTTCAACTATTTACTAACCGTAATTGATACTTTTTCAAAGTAGGTATGCTTGGGTCGTTCCTTTGAAACATAAGACTGCATCAGCTACAACACAAGCTATGAGAACAATTTTTACCAATTCAAATCGAGCACCTAAAAATTGGCAAACCTACGATGGTAAAGAATTCTTCAACAAGGTCTTCCAAAATTTGATGAATACCTACAAAATTAATCACTACTCAACGTACAGTACATTAAAAGCATCAATTGTTGAACGCTTTAACCGCACCCTTAAGGAGAAAATGTGGAAAGAATTCATTTTCAATGGGAACTACAAATGGCTACCCATTTATAAGGATTTGGTGCATGCATATAATCACTCGATACATAGAACAATAAAAAAACGTCCCATTGATATAAAAAAAAACAATGCCAAAGAATTACTATCAAGAGTTTATAAACGAATAAAAATTGCTGAGAAGGGAAAATACGAAGTTGGCAATAGCGTTCGAATAAGCAAGTTTAAACATGCTTTCGAAAAAGGATACACACCAAATTGGACAACTGAAATATTCAAAATAAGAAAAGTTCAGATAACAAACCCTATTACATATCTAGTTGAAGATTTTCAAGGTCAGCCTATTAGAGGGAGTTTCTATGCACACGAATTACAAAAGACGAATTTTCCCAACATATTTCTCGTGGAAAAGATTCTTGCAACAAAAGGCGAAAAAGTATATGTCAAATGGTTGGGTTTCCCATCCACTAACAATTCATGGATTAATAAAAAACAATTAATTTAATGGTTTAATTTTTTTATTTTTTTATTTTACTAAAAATTAATAACAATTTTATGAAATGGTCATTCTATATGCTTGTTTCATCGATTTGAGATTCACTAGTTCCACGTTGGGCTCATGCCTCAATTCCTGATTTGTAAAGAACTCGATTTCACCATTACTTAAAATCCTTTCCTGTTCATATTCTCGATACTCGAAGCATGAAATACCCAAAGATCGTAGCTTATAATTGCTATCATATGTAAAGCGAATAGCTAATTCCTTGTTGTCATCGAACTGCAGTTTAAAATGTCTATACAAAACTTCTTTGCTCTCGATTATCCCTGATATTTCGATTTCTTTTTTAATCAAATCTTGCCTAAATTCTTCGATTGCTTCATGCACAGTAACAAATTTTTTCCCTTCGATTCTCTCTGTTGTTGGTGTTATGATGTCATTATTTAGAGATGGGTTTGCAGTAGTGTTGTTGTTGTTGTTGTTAGTTTTTAATGTTGAAACCGTCAATAAGCGAAACGATAATCCAACTTCTACTGTGTCATTATTGGGCAAACTCAATGCAAAAGTTACATTTTCCATAGAATTTATATTTCTTAAGTCAAATTCAAGCGGTAATCCATTGAGAAATAATGGAAAAATTGAGAAAATCGATAAAACAATTAAAAACATTCTCGTATTAAATAAGTCTTAATTCGTCAGAGGATATCACTGAAATGAATAATTAAAAGTCAACAACTTCTTTTAAATCATAAATTAATATCACAATCTGCGAATTATATCCTTCATTTATAAAGTATTTTCTACAACAGCATTTTCCTGCTCCTCCTCCTCCTTCTCCGTTGCCCAAGGATTTCGAGTATTGGTTCTTTTGCCTTCAGATAAGACCAATTTTAATGTTTCAACATCATCACCAAAGGGACAATCCGCTGGAAACCGATTGACTTTCCCTTTTGGCTTTGATGAAACTATTCCATGCATTGTCAATTCACCACCAACAACATACATTTTGACATGTTGAAATCTGTGAAGTTTTATTTTAAAATTAGCTAAAGAAGATGTTGATTCTCCATTTCTTAAGCGAAAAATTAAACAACTATTTCCATCTTCAGGAGTCATATAAAGCTCACAAGTCGTTCTATGAAATTGTATGTATGAGAAATTTATCTCCGTCCATCCTACTTCACAACTACATAGATTATCACCTTCTCTCAATGATTCGCACCAAAACATTTCGCTTTTGCAAGTATATTCAATAATATCTGAAGACCCCTTCTTATTGGTTTCGTTGTCAATCTGAACCTTACTAAGTGCTCCCTAAAATGTCTCTTTGATCGATGAACTGAACTATCGTCTGATATTTTCACATGAACTTCCTGTGTTCTATTCTCATACAACATTACTTAATGTATGACCTCTCCTCATTTACTTATCTTCTTTTATACAATGAATTAGATTACCAATTATAACAATCTCATCTTAATATTCCTACTTATGCATTAAATATGATAAATTAAGAACATTTCCCTTCGATTAAATAAACCATATCAAAACCACATCTAATTAACATACACAACGACCATGGCTACGAACCACCATACAAAATCAACACCCACGATAACCGTCGCGCGGCCCCTCTTCACTATATTTACGAACCACTATACCACCACAACCATCAATATATTTAACCACTTTAACATACATCTCACAGCATCCGCTATAGCGCAAAGCTACTACACCCCAACTCCCAAACTCATCCTACCAAGTTCAAACCACACAGCCCCGCACATATCGCTCTTTTCTAATTTTCATCATCACAACAACCCAACACGACGAATACCAATAATTACGTCATCTCCAAACAATTCCACACCCAAAACACACAAAACTGATAACAAAAACTAACAACCACCAGCGGCGGCACATCAACACACAACATATCTAGATAACATACTTACGACAAAGCCAACACACTCACTCCAAGGTCATATCTTCCCTCTCGCTCTAGCACGGAATTCCCAGTCCCAAGCGACCCATTACCTACTGAAGAGATTCGGAACCAGCCCTAGCTAGTTTGTCTGCATGTTCGTTGCCTGCAATACCCTGATGGCCCGGCACCCAGCCAAGCCTAACCTTGTTGTGTTTGGCTAGGGCTTGCAGAGCAACGTGACAGCATTTAACTGTTTTGGAGTCCATTGTATTGGATGCCAAAGCTTGTAAAGCTGCCTGACTGTCTGAGAAGATTTGAATGATTGCGCCTTTCATACCTTTTTTGGATATTAGATCAGCACAAATTTCGATCGCATGGATTTCCGCTTGAAAAACCGTGGGACACATTCCCATGGGTATTGACACTTTGGTGTTGGGTCCAAAGACACCAGCTCCAACTCCGGAATCCATTTTTGACCCGTCGGTGTCGGAACACCATTGGTCCAAATAGCGCGTTCAAGTATTTGTACCTCATATAATTTTCCAAAACTATACTCCCTAACCATAGTGTCAGGAACGGAGCAGAACATGTCCAAGTTTGGGATTAGGTTAAGAATTTTCAGATGTCCCACATGGTCAACTGATTTAAACCTATATTCTAGCTGCAGTTTAGTGGCGCATCTAGCAGCCGTCTTCATAATAAAGTACTGCAGGGGTGAGAGCCCAATGATGGCCTCAAGTGCTGTTGTTGGGCTAGTGCGCATTGCACCTGTGATGCCGAGACAGGCAATCCTTTGAAGCTTCTGAAGCTTGTTGGCCGTGGTTCGTTCAAGTACTTTCGGCCACCAGATGATTGCCGCGTACGAGATAATGGGTCTTACCATCATGGTATATAACCAGTGTATCATACTAGGATTAAGACCCCAAGTTCTGCCTTTCAGACACCTACAGGCCCACATGGCTCTGGAGGCACGTTCTGTGGCGGACTTGATGTGTAGGTTCCAGTTTAGTTTCCTATCAAGGATGATTCCGAGATATTAAACTTCGTTGGAGTAGTTTAATGTGGTTCCTTCTGGTGAAAGGAACTAGAATAGTTTTGCTAGGATTGATGGATAAGCCTTCCGTAGAACACCATTCTGAAACATGTAGTAGAGCATTCCTCATTCTACTATTAATGGTAGCACAATGCTTTCCACTAATGATAATTGCGAAATCATCGGCATATCCGATGGCGTCATAACCTAAATTATGTAGTTTGACTAGTAGGCTGTCTATGACGAGTGACCACAGCAATGGGGACTGCTGTCACCGACACAGCCACTCCTCCTGACGAGGATGTTATTACTCGACTTTCTAACATGGCTCGGATCCAACGGTTAGTCGAGTCTTCGATGCCTTTACAACTGATTGCCCTGGCAATCGAGTCGTATCCGGTATTGTCGAAAGCACCCTCAACATCTAAGAATGCGCCTTGGGCAATATCCTAGCGGTGAAGGGCTTCTTCTATCTTTTTGACGAGATGGTGAAGAGCACCCTCAGTGGACTTGCCTTTTCTGTACGCAAACTGACTTGAGTGGAGAGGTTTAGATATTAATATCTGACCTCTGATATGAACATCAATTAGTCTTTCCATGGTTTTAAGAACAAAAGATGTTAGACTGATAGGTCTATATGATTTAGGTAGTTCGGTCGGCCTGTTGCCATTTTTGGGGATGAAAATTACGTTCAACTGTCTCCAAGTGTAAGGAATGTAACCCCAATTGTAACTAGCTCTAAATAAGGTTGTAATTGCTGGCAGTATGACGTCAATAACCCTCTGAAAAAGGGCTGGGTATATGCCGTCCCCACCAGGTGCTTTAAAAGGTTTGAAAGAGCCAACTGCCCATCTAACCTTATCTGGACTAAAAATCTTGCCAGATAGACTATTTATTCGTCTGGGAAAAGAGATCCTGGGATCAGTGTCGTATGAGTGTGATTCACGGAAGGTCGAACCCGGAAAATGAACCTGAAGTAAGGTTTTGATTGTTTCCGTACGGTCCTTCGTGTAGGTTCCGTCTGTTTTCTTAAGTAGGCCTACACAGTTAGACTGATCTTTTCTCAGAGCCTTGTGGATACGACCTGCTACTGGCATATCAGATATGTCTTCACAGCATTTTCTCCAGGAGGCCCTTTTAGATCTTCTTAACTCTAAGTTGTAATCTGTGAGAGCGGATCTAAATTCGTCCCACATTTTGCTGACTTTTGATCGATTGAAGAGTTTTCTAACCTTCCTTCTGAGTTTGGCTAGTTGGTCATTCCACCAGGGAACCTTACGTTTACTCAAACTGGTTTTGCTGACACAACTATGATAATAGGAGGTTATCAACACGTTGTTGAGTTGGTGAGCAGCCTCATCAATGTCCCATATGGATTCAATTTGAGAGACAAACATATTCGCTTTTGAAATGACAAGTTCTCGATACTTATTCCAGTCCGTCGACTTGGGATCGTATCTATCTTGTGCAAGTGCAGACTGACCGGGTATATCAAACCTTATATGTTGGTGGTCCGATAAAGAGGCTATGTCAGACACATGCCAGTTTACTACGTAATTTGACATAAATGGACTGGCAAGAGTGAGGTCAAGTACCTCCTCGCGTATCGCATTTATAAAGGTAGGGTTAGAACCTTTGTTTAAGATATCAACGTTACTACCAACTAGAAAATCTAAAAGACACTCATCTCTTTTATTATTATCATTGCTGCCCCAAACCGTATTCTGTGCATTAGCATCGCAACCGATGATGTAGTGCAAGTTGTTCCTCATGCAGTAGCGGATCAGGTTCTCAACTTCGATGGGCGGAATATTGGTGTCGTCGCCAGGGAAGTACGCTGAAGCACAGACGATGTTATGTGTGCCTCGTTCCGTTGGAACTTCTATAAGGAGGGTCGCCAAATCTTTTGTGATGAATTCTGGAATTGGAAGAAAGTTGATATTTTTGTCGATGAAGCAGGCCGTACGTGGCACTGGCTCGTCTCGTTTGTAAATAAGCTCACCTGCTTTATTACCTAGACCCTTTATTTGGCCGCTGATAACCCATGGTTCTTGGATGAGGCCAAGGGCTATCTTTTCCTCGGCGAACCTTTTGATAAGGGTAGCGGACGCGCCCTTAGCATGATGGAGGTTCACCTGTAACACCTTGAAGGTGCTCATTGGTCCTCTTTGGGGGAACCGGCCTGCCTGAGTAATTGGGCCTTTTTGGGGCCTTTTCCTCTGCGGCAAGCAGTCTGATCAGGACGACCTGTTTTCATGATCCTGCCAGACTCGTCTTTCCGTTTGTAGGTAACGCGCCCAGAGACTGCGTTACTCTTCAAGTAGCCGGTTTTACCGCTATTTTTCTGAGCCATTCTACCCGTTGGTTGAAGAATGGGGCGGTTGACGAGGGGCCGATCGCTGACCCCGTACTACACCCAGAACCACTAGGAGTGGTATGCCCAACAGCAATACCACTGCCCATTCCCCGGCTGCGGTCCACGACAGCTGCTGGCGTCACTGGGGTTCGGTGGTATGGTGGCACTGCTCTTAACTGCAGGTACCTGTTGGGAGGGCACGATTCCAGTAAAAGGTGCCGACTCCGAGCTGGCTTCCACTCCTGCTGAGGGGGTACCGTTATCAGACACTGGATTCTTGTCGGTGCTCTTGAGAATCAGCTTTATCTGACCAAAGCGGTAGGAGACTTTCCCCTTCAGCTCCAGAAGTTTGGCCATGGAAGCGTCGTCAATTGCCAGAACAAGGTGAAGGAATGCACCATCCTTTACCCTCTTGACAACCCTCCAGGTGTTAGCCCTTAATGCGGCATTTTGAGCCGTCAGGGTGGCAAGCACTTTCTCATTTGAAAGTTCCAGGCTATGCGGAAAGAAACCTCGAACGATGTGTGGCTTTGGAAAGGAGTCCTCCTCCACCAACATCAGGTCCAGTCCACATTTGGCTCTGATACTCCCAAAATTTGAGCGCATCAATCCTGCGGTGGCACCATCTGTGCAAATAAACATTACCCACCCCGACTTTGGAACTGATCCAGAGAACTTGGGCCACACGCCACTGTTGGTCAGTTCTATCGAGGTGTCAATGACCGCCTCCTGCACCAGAGCCGTTTGCTCAGAGGAGAGGGGTTGGTTAACCAAGTCGGTCGGGACGATACCTAACCTGACTAGGTTCGCCACCTGACTAAAGGTGGGGACCTCAGGTAAAGGACCCTTCCTAACTTTCTTGGCGGCCGATGCCGGCGGTGTGTTGTCTTCCGACCTAACTCGTTTAGAGATCGACCTGTCTTTGAGAGCGGCTTTGGCTAAGATGAGAGCGTTTTCTCTGTCTAAGCCTTGTCGCAGTGCACTTTTAAAGCGTCTTTTTTCGAAGCCATTTAGCTTAACGAATCCACTTTGTTGGACCTGTAGTCCAGCCAGACTCTTCCCAATAGAAGAGCATCCCGATTTCTCGGAAATTAAACTACAGGAGTCAACGATGGTGGATGTGTCGGAATCGGAGGTCGAAGATTCCCTGTGCTCAAATCTGGCACAGCCCTGATCAATAGATGGAGCCCTCATGACATCGTCATCCATTTGCAGGGGATTCGGTTGCCCAGCAGCAGACCGAGAGGATGGGGTCACATTTGGCTCCTCAGCGCAAGTGATGTTGACCGTCGGGGCTACCCGATTTGTTTGTTCCTCTAGTTGCCCAACAGCAACATCAGAGGTTGATGCGGTTACAGAGGCATCTGTCTGTAAATTTTTTAAATTTGGTTTTGAAATTTTGTTCCCACGAGAAACCGGGAAAGAAGCATCACCCATGCCGGAGCCCGGTACGCCACGGGAAGGCTAGTGATGAAACCGAAGGTCACCAGGTATTCGGAGTTCGCATACTAACGACTAATCTCTCTTATAGCCATGCATACCCTCAGCGTATGCTGTTCTGCCTTGGATTAGAGATTTATTATTGAGGTTTACTCCTCATGGGTAGTGCTTAGTTAGTTGCTCCTCTAGCAGCCTGGCTGTCAAGGGTGACCCTTCAGACGACTACCGCCTCCGACAGCATAGCCCACTGAGTCTTTGCAACGTTAAGCCTCCGCACCAGCGCACTTATAATAAGGCGCCCACGTCAAGGTGCCTACCCTCGCGGAGGAGCTGTCAGACTTACTAAACTAGATACTTGAACGTCCCCAATGATAATTTAGCAATCAACGATGTAAATAAAAGCGTGCGGATTAACCTGATCGTCTGCCTTAAGCACAAGTTGATAAGTAAGTTGCCTAAGTAAGTCATCGTATTTGTACCACTTCAGTCCAGAGCAAATCAATGCTGTATAGTGACCAACGGTAGTGTAGCCGTTCGAGTCGTTTGTATAGCTAACTAATCCCGTTAATTTGTATGTTTGCCCCTCTATTTTGACAGATTTTTGAATATAGGACAGTGGTCTTTTGGCTGCAGTATTTTGGGACTCTAAATAATGCGGATCAGTAAGAGCACATATATATCTATTATAACATGCGGTCCGTATTTTGAAAACTCTGTAGTGACACTGTTGACACACTGCTGGCATTTAGAGTGAATTTTGTTGGAGTCTATCACACAGTCATCTATTGCCTGCTGCATAAAACCAAAACCCTTATTAGGTATGTAGGATACCGACATTGACATTATAGGTCACCATCTCGATCGAAGTAGTTTTTTTTACAGTTTTGACAAGCCTTAGTCATAAGAACACTTGGAATACCACGAAACAAA
Source organism: Cheilosia variabilis (assembly GCA_951230905.1). Taxonomy (NCBI): domain Eukaryota; kingdom Metazoa; phylum Arthropoda; class Insecta; order Diptera; family Syrphidae; genus Cheilosia; species Cheilosia variabilis. The sequence continues at coordinate 40,727,313 of OX579679.1, read as the reverse complement.
TATTCAATTAATTCCAAAGCATTGCAAGATGCATCAAAGGACGACACTCTTCTTGTTATGATTTTTGTGCGAAAATGGGTATATTCAGAAGAATTTTAGCTCGTTCAGCATAGTCCTTGGACAATATTTTCCCACGAGATATGATTTCCTTACAAAATTTTGCGACTAACCAAATTGCTTCCTTTGGCAACTTTTCTACTCCATCTTTATTTATTTTTCCTTTCCAATTTTCTTTCTTAATCCAAGGATTTTGTGTTAAAGGCTGTTAAAGAATACATGCACATTTGCACTCCTAAAAAATTAACAAAATTTAAACTTGAAAATAAACAAAATAATTTAAAATCTTAAAACAAAAAACAAAGACAATAAAACTCGAAAACAAAAAAAAACTTTAAAATTTGAAAACAAAAAAATACATATATAAAATTGGAAAACAAAAAAAAAAAAAACTTAAAAACAATAAAAAAAAACTATAAAAATGGAAAATAAAGACATAAAATTAAAAAAAAAAAAAACTTGAAAACAAAATAAAACAAATAAAACCTATAAAATTTCCACACAAAAAAAAACAATAGAACAATTGAAAATAAACAAAATAAAAAACTTTAAAATTTGAAAAGAAAAAGAATAATGTTCAATTTGTTCTAAATTTTTTTGTGTTAAGGCTTAGAAATAAATTGTTTAAGGATTTTTTGTTGTGTTTCTCAAGCACTTTCCAGAACTCAAATCAGAACTCATGAAAACAAAAAAATATCTTTTTGAATAGGTATCAATTTTCAAAGTTCTATAACTTTTTTGTTTATATTCCAAATTTATTTTGTTTCTTGTATGGGGAACTCCAGAACTCTGGATGTTGTGTATTATTTTGATAAAATTTTTTTTTTTTTTTGAAAATTGGGTGCTCTCATATCATTGAAAAACAAATTTTTGGGCGTAATTTGGCAATTTTTTTTTGAAAAAAAAAACTATGAGGAACTCTAGAACTATGTTGTTTTTATGCAAAGAAGAAAGAAAAAAATATTATTTTCACAAATGGGGTGCTCCGTGAAGCTAGCAACCCAAATTTAAAAAATACGAAACGAACAGAACTTTTCAAAGTTCTTAGCAAGAACTCTAGAACTCTTGCTTAGCCACTCGGAACTCTAAAAAAATTTAGTAAATTAACATTGGGGTGCCAAGTTCACGCACCCTCTTTATAATCATGGTGAACTGTAGATATCAATTCGATGAAATTTTCCTTTTCCCATGGAAGGCTTTTCTGACATCGAAATTCCCACAAAAAGGAATAAATCCCACCATTATATAATAAAACTGGCGACAGCCAATCACAGTTTCTCTCATGCTCTCAATATTTGCAAAAGAAAGAAGCGCCCGGAAGAGTCCGGAATCGAAAAAATCACTCCTGAAACCGTTCCATTGGTTTCAAATATACAAAAAATACTCTTCTGGTGATTCTGAGGAGAGAATTTCGCTTCTCGATTTGAAGTCAGAATCCACTCAAGAAGCACTCACACTAGTGTAATTTATGTATTTTATACAAGTCAGCAGACAGCAGCCGTAGATTATTTTTTGGCATTTCACCAATACTTTTGTGGATTCTTTCAGAAGCAGTTTTGTTGTTCCATTGGATTTCAGAATGAGTGGATCCCCGAGTGAAACCAATGGAAAACGACATTATTCTGAGGAAGGGATGGTTAGTTATTCACCAGTAGATGGGGCGGAGGTAGATAGGAGTGTGGTAATATCGGTTCAAAAACACGATTGGTGCAAGACGAAATTTCGAAAAACGTACCTATGCTTTTCAAATGATATCTGTAAAAAGAGGGGGACAATTAGAAATCTAATAGTGCATCACAAGAAATAAAAAACCGAATACGGGATGGGAAAACGGGGAAGGAAGCAAATAACTGCCCTCGACTGATGGTTCGATTTTTGGTTAAACCATTATTCTGCTACACCATCGGTCCGTAGAGGTCATCAATGACACCGAAGTTGTGTTTTAAAAAGTCCAGCCAACCGATGCAGCGTGAGTGACAAACCCCAAGTGATCAAGTTACCTAAATTAAAAAATCGAAATACGATACTAACAACAAATAAAAAGTAACGATAAAGTGAAGAAATAGTGCTGGACGGGATACAAAAAAAAAAAGAAAAAAAACACAATAAAACATTATACCGGCGAAAAAAGGAAAGATAGGAAAGTGCAGTGAGTTGCTGGTGCTAATTACAGGCGGCATAAGTGCATACGGGAACCACTATAGAAAAGGGGGTGAGTGAATTGGTTATATTTTTTTTTGTTGATAGGGAAGAATTTCACTTGCTATATTTTTGAAAATAGGATACTTCGCGTGGCGGTCACAAAACCTATATTCTGCCGTGGCCGCCAGATTATTGAAGGAAACCCCGTCCGATCTCCCCAGTATTGTACCGCGTGACCTTCAATCCCACCAAACGTAAACCCCAAAAAGGCATCTGAGGCGGGACTTCAAATATAGTGTCCCGTACCAGTGCCTTCGGTAGTGCCGGTGTGAAGGTCAGCCGAGACCATAGAGAAGCATTGAAGAAGTAGCGAGATCGCGGCGACCACCAACAAATACGTCACCAGCTAAATATAACCAAAGGCGATTTGTAGAGAATACCGGAGTAGTAGAACGAGTTTTGTTAGCTAAACATTATATTTAAAAAGGAATATAGTGATGATAGTTGTTACGATTTTTGTACGGATTAGGTATTAAGTTAGTTTTTAAGTTTCGTTTATAACCCATGTTTTTTGGCGTGAGTTTTAGTTTTTTTTTTTTATTTTTGCTAAGATTTAATTGTGATAAGCATCGTTTGTCCCCCACCCACGTCTTTGTCTCGTGCACCCTAAAAAAAAAAAAAAAAAACACTACACTCCTAAACAGAGCTCTGTTTAGGTGTAACCGTTCGCAAAGATCTGCGGTAAAATAAAGGGGCGGATTTTGATGTGCCCAATGGTTTTGTTTTGTTGGTTAAAAGGGGCCAAACTGTCCTTACTTTTCGTTTGGTTTGTTAGTTTTTAAGTTTTTTTTTTTTTTGTACCCAAGTGGAACCTACCCTATAAAGTATATTAAAGTCTCCAATGGTTTGTTGATATTTGAGCCTCGCCCAAATGACTGTTTTTTTTATTTGTGCGTAAAATTGGTTGCACTCACTAGAAGGTGAGCATGGAGTGCTAAAGTACATCTTCAGGGGTGTGAAGGGGAGGCGAATTCGACACAGATGACGTGAGCCGGCAGCAGCATCTCCAACAAAGGGGAGATTCAAACATCGGCCCACGAATTTCCAGGAGGGGTGGGAATGGCCAGCGCTGAATAACAACAACAGCGCCCCTCAGTGCGGTGAAGGTCCGTCCGCTTCGATGGTGAGGGTAAAGTAAGTACCTGTTTGTCCGGCATGTTTTATGTGTTGTAGTTGGTTAGGTCGAGCGATGGGGAGCAAGAACCGCACCATTCCGGCGAGCTGAGCCGTGCTGAGCAAGCATGCCAAGCTCTTCGCTCTCGACACTCCTGTCCCTTTCGATTTCCGTTCCTATCCTGAATCCATTATCCACTTCCGGTTCCAAGTCCACTTCTGAATCCAAACTACCTTCAATATCCTTTTACTAACCGCATTACAAATGGCGCCCAACGTGGGGCACGTCTTAGTCCACGTTTGATTCAGTTGCCAGCATCAGCGCACTCGTAAGTCTTCTAATGGGAAGGTTCGAAAACGTACCTAATTGAATCGCGACGAATAACGCTGATTCTGAAAACCGAACCAATTGGAACATGTTAGTCCTTGTCATTACCTATTGCTGCTGTTAATTGTGAATTTTATTTTCCTTTCTAAACTTTAAATTTCGAATTCCTATTAGTATTGTCATTGTACATAGTAAGCACGAGTACAGTGACCTTGTCATGATTTAGTCGTAATATGTAGCACCGTGCCGTCCGTGGCTTTCTTGAATGTGGTGATCGGAACGTTTCATGTCTGCCGGAAAAACGCCCTTGGGATTCTGGTATTGCGGAAACGGGAAGGGATACCAAATTGGAAGTCCATGTTCCTTTATGCCAATATTTCACCACACTGAGGGATATAATATAAAGTCCGTCTGCAGTCTACTAAGTCCGGATGCTGTTAAAGGATCACGCCGTGAAATACGCCAACGACGCCGCCGAAAACAGTTTCCCCAAGCTCCCTTACACCGATGATAGGAGTCAATCAGATCAAGAATAGTAGTGAAATTACCGAGCCATTTATAAATATTTGCGCAATATAGTCCCAATAAATCAAACAAAAAAAAAAAAAACAGAATTCAATAGGATTACTGGTATTACCGTGTTTAATTAGTGATAAGGGATTATAATAACCTATACGAATTTGTCTTATAAAAATAGTTACGGTAACGTTTTCAGTTTTGCTTAGTCGTTAAGTGTTGTACATTTTTTTTGGTTTTGGTTTTTAGTCAGAGTAAAATATATTTATTTCGCTATTTATTTATTTTTTTTGGTATTAGGTGTTATATATATATTTATATATTTTTTTTTAACCTAGACTCCGCGTTTCCCTATCGTTGTATGTTGTCGTCTCGCATTAGGGCGGTCCTTTGTGTAGGTGCAAATAGAGAATGAAATCACATGAAAAAGATACAATTAATAGACGGATTAGAAGGGAAACAATTATAGATAGCAACCGAATACTCACTCGCTCCCATAGTGCCCGAGTAGCGCAAAAGTTGATCGAAATGTCTGTTCACCGCACCCCACCAGCAAGAGGTGTGGCCAACAGTGGCCCGCCGTCAACTTCTTCTTCCTCAGTACCTCCCCAATCGCTACCGGCAACGCAGGTGCAATGTCCCCCTCCAATAGGTCTTCCACCCGCCGATCTACCACCGCCCCCTACACAACTTCCAACCAGAACAGGTGCGATTAGTCGCAATACTAGCTCATCAAAATATATAGCCGCTCCGTCATATAGCAGCCTTAGTGAACAAGGTGCAGCCGCTTTACACTATACCGATTCCAGCTACAGAACCTTGAGAGCAGCGGAGAGCCAACAAAACCTCCCGAGTGTGACAGAGCCAAAACAAACTTACGACAACATCGGCACCGTAAATATCCCTGAAGATCTGCGGGCCTGTATCAATATAGCCGTGGGAACTGCCTTTTCGTCGTACCAAGGCTCCTTGAAAGAGGATATTTCTCAAAGCCTGAGGGAAGAATTAAAGGTTAATTTTATGCATTTCATGCAGGAAATATATTTTGTTACTCGACCAAGTCCGCCACTCGGAATGACCGCTCCTGGCCCTTCAGTAGAGGCAAACGCCTTGCCCTGGACCACGAACAAACAGTCACATACGGTCAGCTTACAGCCTCCGCCAGATCCAGCATTGAAATTGGGTGTTCCGACGACGAACTCTACGGTACATCCACAATCGAATCCGCCAGTCATTCCCCCCGTCAATCCACCGGCAAACTGAATTCTTGGTCCCCGAAGAAATGGTAGAGGGCATTAGAACACTCACTAACAAGAACAGGCATTTTATCAGCAAGGGATGCAGCCCCATCCCGCGTTTTTTGCTCCCCCACCGAGACCACCAGAGTCCACTTATTATGCAGGTCCTAGAGGCCCCATTAAAATTGATAAGTGGGGAATCAATTTTGAAGGGAAACCAGAGACGCTGACAGTTTAAGATTTCATTTTACGGCTTGAGACCCTACACAGTCAGTATGACTGTACTTGGCTGAGATCTTAAGAGATTTTCACCTGCTTCTGTCTGGTACCGCTTACGAGTGGTACTGGCAATTCCAGCGTACGAACTATCGTCCCTAATGCGACAATTTCGTAGCTCGAAGACCGACTTCGAAATTATGCGCGACATCATGGATCGACGTCAAGGTACCTGGGAGTCTAGCGACGATTTCTTTACCGCTATCTCGAGATTACGATCTCAGCTCCGAGTGCCGATCCCGGAAGGTGAAATGGTGACCATATTAAAACGGAATCTCAACGAAAAGGTAGGCCGATTGGAGTACCCAATGGCGATATTCACACTGGACCAGTTAAGGTTTGCGTGCAAAGACGCAGAGACTGCGTTCCCAAGCCGAGATGTTCCCAGACCTCACCGATCTCCCGCTCGATACGCGGCGAATGAATTGGACTGCCGCGACGAAGTACCTCATGATCCCGAGCAACAGATTTCAGTGCTACATTACGGTAGTGCACCCTCAAATGCTCCGCGCAGATACGCCGGCGGGAGGATGATGTGTTGGAACTGTAGAGTCGAGGGTCATTCATTCGTAGACTGCCCGTCAACAATAACATCTTTTGTTACAAATGTGGACAGGAAGGTGTAATTACACCTCGGTGTGCACGATGCAATCCGGGAAACCGAACACAGAGGGCGATGTCTACTGGGGAATCGCGTTCGACGCAAACCCCCGACCAGTAGGTAACCTAACCGAAGACATAGTCGCCGGAGCTCACGTTCCTCCACAGGCCGCACACGGTGGAATCGCGAAGACCCTGCACCGGATACGGCAGTATTTTTACTGGCCGAATATGACCGTACAAATTAAAAATTTTATTGCAAAATGTGAAACGTGTAAACTATGTAAGTCGTCCAATCAAATAACTCGTCCACCCATAATCAATAGTTTTTGTTCCGATCGTCCTTTTCAGAAGATTTATGTAGATTTTCTAGGCCCATATCCGAGATCGAAATCAGGAAACGCGTATGTTTTTATAGTGTTAGACCATTTGTCCAAGTATGTGTTGTTAAAGCCACTGAGAAACGCCAACACGGTAAGCGTAATGAAGTTCCTACAAACCGATGTTTTCAACATGTTTGGAGTGCCACAGATACTGCACTCCGGCAACGGCAAACAGTTTGTAGCAAAAGAGTTCCAAAGTTTCCTCTCAAAATAGGGTGATCGACACATTCGGACGGCCAATTATGCACCACAGTCAAATGCGTCGGAGAGGATCAATAGAACGCTGATAGCCGCGATCCGTTCGTACCTGAAGGAAGACCAACGCGATTGGGATGTAAGCCTCAGTAAAATCACGTGCGCCTTGAGAAGTTCGGTTCATGCCTCGACTGGGGTGTCACCGTACTTTGCTCTGTTCGGAACGAATATGATGACACACGGGTCGGGGTATGAACTAGCGCAAAAGCTAAACGCTGTAGATGACAGCGAACTGTTGACACTCTCTCGACGCGGCCGTTTAGAATGTGTGCGCAAGAAAATTAAGGAAAACATCATGAAAGCAAATGAGAGAAGCGCAAGAACATACAATATGCGGATAAAAAAAATGCGCTTCCTGCCCGGACAGGAAATTTATCGGCATGACTTTGTCCATAGCGATACGTCGAAGTATCTCGCCTCAAAATTGTGTCCCAAATATGTGAAGTGCCGAATTGTGAAAGTTGTAGGAAAAAATTTGTACGAGATAGAAAACCTAGCGGGAAAGAAAGTCGGCATTTTTCATGCAAAGGACTTAAAACAATAAACGCAGGTTGCCTGGTAACCTGTGATAGAAACGCAAAACCTGACTGAAAACAACTGTTATAGAGTATTCACTCCAGCAAGCCTTAGGTATTTCCATCACTGTTGGGTATAGGTTGTTCTAAGTATACATCTCTCTGTTATAGGAGTATAGTTTATCGGGCTGTTACTTAGGTGCTTATGCATTTGTATTATTAGATTTATTTAGTATTCAGTTTAGCTTAGATATAAGTTAATAATTCAACGCGACGTTTAATATAAAAAAAAGTTATGTTATGAGGAACTACCTCTTTATTGCCATCAAAACTTAGAACTAAATTCACATCGATACTGGCACAATTATTTATTAATTATTTTTGCCTATTAAGCTACTTTCATCATTAAAATGTATTCAGGTCAATTTCCTGGAAATTTGTCTGGAGTGTGTAAATTGCAGTGCAATCGAGATTCTTGGAATTCGACTGTGGGAGCTCGTGTGTTAACTCTTCCCTCCTTGATTTGATTGTCCTCAATCAATTACTAAAAGTATGGGATGTCGTTGAACTTCAATGTAGGTGGCCGAACTGTGTGATTTATTACTGAAGTGGGATGGACTTGCTTATGTTCTGGTTCCAGATATTGGATGATGATTTCGGTGTTGTTTCGCTTGCAGATATTGTAGGTGGCTATAATTGCAGCTGTGCCTATTATGAGTATGATTGCATACCTACGTAATAAAACTGTGTGCTGTAGCTTTTAATTGTAAAAGCTCAATTTCGTTCGTATTGTTTATATGTAACTCGTTCATCATTTCTAATGAAAGGAATTTACGGTATTGCTTCTCTTTTTTTTTGGGTTAGTTGAAGGATTGCGGGAAGTGCTTGATATTCTGATGCTTCTCGTGAGGTAAATGTTCTGTCATTGACGGTAATGCTGGTATTATGGAATTTGATTAAAAATGTGCCATCGAGCTTTTGCTGTGTTGATTCCATTGCTAAGGTCCATTAAAATCATTGAGTAAAATTACGCCTGTTGATACTTCGTCTATTTGTGGTAGATGTTGATTGTTTATTATGTTGCAAGTAGCTTTTACACTTTTTAAAATATTAGGAATACATGCTGTGTTAGTTAGATTTAAAATATCTTGGATTTTACAAATTGAAAAATAGTTATATGACTTGCAGGTTTGTTTTAGACCATATGTTTCGTTTTCAGATTTCAAAATTGTTTTAAACAATAAATCTGTTGCAATATTATTTCTTTTTACGGGTTTTAGGATAAGTTTTACATAATCATTTTGAGTTACTAGAGGTATATTTATAATATAAAGTATTGAGATTGAATTGCTTGCAATTTTTACTTCTGCAAAGCTTAAGGCTTCTTCAATAGTATTGAAAGGCAAATTTTCTTTGGATATGGTGCTTAAGGCCAAGTTAACTTCTTGATTGGATAATATAAGAGAGTTAATAATACCGATTTTAGCCCAATGTATGGCATAATTTAGATGTTCTAGTTCTTCTTTAAATATTTTAAGTTTATATTGAACATTTATTAAAATTTCGTTAATTTTATTTTCTTGGATTGATTTTAAAATTTCATTTGACATTTTAGTGTTTATTGTTATTTTGTAACATATTGTTCATTTTCTCTGACCCTTGAATTTGAGTAATTTCATGTTTAAGATAGGGGTACAGGGAGTTATTTCTGTGAGTAAAAATAATTGGGGTTAGTTCATTTAGTCTTGTCTCGTATTGGTCCAAGTCGATTACGTGAATAAGTTTAAAGTTTCCTGTATGTAGTCTTGCGTGGCCTGTATGTATTGCTACCACTTGAGCGTTCGTAAAGTCCAGTATCTGGATTTCGGTCTTACCGAAATTAAGAAGGTATCTGAAATGATATTTAAGTGCTAATTTCTGATATTGCTTTTGTGAACTGTTCTGCCATAGTTAGTAATGATTATAGAGTGTTTATTTTCTTTGACAATTTCTTTTCGATATCTGATTGTTAGTTTTGACCCTATTCGTTTATTGTGTTTCACATAAACCATGTCTCCTGGGTTATATTGTCTAATAGGCTTTCTTTTTTTGTTATGGTACCTTAGATCTTTTTCTTGTTTTAGTTTTAGTCTTTCGATATTGTTGAGTCGTATTTGTTAAAATTTGTCTGGGTCTATGTTTGGGGAACGTCCAAAGAATAGTTCAACTGGTTTTTTCTTTGTTGTAGAGTGTATTGTGAAATTGTACTCGTTATGAGCTCTGTTGAGCAATTGCTCAAATGAACGAGGGCGTCCATCGGCCTTCAAACATCGCATGATTTCTGACAATGTTGAATGAAAGCGTTCAACCTGGCTGTTAATCTCACTTTTGTAAGGGGGTGTCGTAAAGACTTTTATCGTCAATTCATCTTCTATCATAGAGAGTATAGAAATAGAGTTGAGTGATTTTTCGTTATCGATTATCACTACTTCGGGAATGCAAAAAAAATATAATATGTTTTGCAGATGTGGTTTGATGTGTTCAATAGATCTAGATTCGATTATTTTTGCTTGGGCATATTTGGTGAATTTATCTATTGCTGTTAGGACAAAGTGTTTTTCGGTGGAAAATATATCTAGGTGAATAGTGTGTCCAGGATATTTTGGAATGGGTGTGAGATTTCATTTTGGGTTATTTGGGTGTCGCTCGTATTTGTTTTCGTTACATATAGAGCAGTCTTTAACTATTCGTTTAATTCCAGCTGCCATTTTCGGAAAGTAGAATTTTTGTAAGATTTGGAGTCGGTTTTCGTAGGCGTTGCGATGTGCTCGTCGGTGTTCCGTAAGTATTATTTCTTCCTGTTGAGTCTCACTTTCGACATCTTCGACAATTGTTTGCGTAAAACGAATTCTATAGCTCTTGAAGTGGATTGGGTAAATTTCCTGTATTTTACCCATTGTAGGCTCATTGGTCATTAGGCCATTAACAATATGTGGTTTGAGGTATCTTTTAAAAATGTTGATTATGTCCGATTCCGAATATGTTGGTTGTGTCACAATGTGTCTGGTATGTGTTGAGAAAAGGGATTTGATTTGTTAACTACTTTCGTCAGCTATTTTGAGGATAAGTTGATTACGAAAGACGTTAACGGGCACTTCCACCGAAGGAATTAGGTTCTGAGATGAACTTTCGTCGCTGTGCATTGTTGGTGTCATTGAGTTTATTTGGGCTGCTAATGGGGGTCTTGAAAGGGAATCTGCAACGATATTTGCTTTACCCGGTTTATATTTGAGCTCATAATTGTACTCTTCTAATATCGCCTTCCATCTCTTCATTTTAGAATTTGTATTTTTATGACTCAGCGCGAACGTGAGTGGTTGGTGATCGGTAAAGATAATGACTTTTCTAGATCCGTATAGGAAATTTCTTAATGAATTCAAAGACCAAATTATTGCCAACATTTCCTTTTCATTGGTAGCATAATTTTCTTCTGTTGTACTTAACGTTCTGGAGAGGAATGTAATTGGCTTGTTATCCTGAGATAACACGGCACCTAGAGCGTAGTCTTATGCGTCTGTGGTTAACTCGAAGCTTTTATTAAAATTGGGATGAGAAAGTATAACTTCTTTAGACACTAGTGCATTTTTTAAATTTTGGAAAGCAGTGAAAGCAGTTTTGTCAAGGTTAATCACTTTATTTTTTGAAGCATTTTTGGACACGCGTCCATCTTCCCCTCTTAAAAGGGATGTTAAGGGTTTTGCAAGTTTCGCATAGTCCTTAATGAAACGTCGGTAATACCCTGACATTCCTAGAAACGAGCGAAGGTCTTTAAGATTTTGAGGAGGAGGCATATCGGCTATTGCGCGGACTTTCTTTGGATTGGCTTTAATACCATCTGTACCAACGATGAAACCTAAAAATTCAATTTCCTTTTTCAGGAACTCACTTTTATCGAATTGGATTTTCATATTAGCATTTTCGAGGGTTTTAAATACCAATTCTATATTCTTGAAATGTTCTTCTTCGGTTTCACCGAATATGACGATGTCGTCAATATATACGTAGCATCTTTTTCCTATGTGCTCTTTAAGAATGTCGTCTAAAGCGGTAAGCGAACGAATTCAAATTTCCCATTATTGACCGAAAATGCTGTTTTCTCTATGTCAGTATGTTTGAGTAAGATTTGGTGGAACCCGCTTTTGAGGTCAATAATAGCAAAGTATTTCTGTTTGCCAAGATTAGAAAGGACTTCGTTTATCTCGGGGATAGGGTACCTATCAGGGATAGTAACCGAATTTAGTTTACGATAGTCTATAACCATACGATATTTTTTTTCTGGATGCGTCCATTTTCTTTGGAACGATCCAAACGGGAGAGTTATATGGCGATTTCGATGGTCTAATTATTCCTTCATTAAGAAGTTCTTTTAGCTGCTTTTGCACTTCGTCTTTCAATGCCATTGGATAAGGGTAGGATTTGGAGTAAATTGGTGTATCTATATTAGTTCGTATTTCGCCTCTTACTGTCGTAGTGTATGTCAGTTTCTTGTTGGGTTCTGCAAAAAGTGTAGGACAGTTTTCGATAATTTTATTGAGTTTACCTTTTTGATTGTCGGAAAGGTGCGAAAGTCGTAAATTTATGTTATTAACGTTTTCTGTAATATGCTGTTTAAGTTTTATTTGGATGTTGGGGAAGATAGTCATATAGTTTTCGTTGGTATGAATAACAGCTTTGAGTTCTCTAAGAGAATCGTTGCCTATTATTCCATCGAAGGAGATGAGGCTGGGAAGAATGAAGAATTTTAATTTTTTCCCATTTTGTTTAAATAAATTTATAAATGAGTGATGGGTAATTTTTATATTACCTCCTACGGAGTTAGCAAAAAAAGGTTTTTCGTTAGAAATAGGGAATTTTATACGTTTAGGTTGCACGTAATTTTTGTTAGAGCCCGTGTCTATTAGAAATTTGAGCGTTTCTCCACTTTTCACCTTAAATTCAAAATAGGGAAGTGAAGAACGACCTAATCTAAAAAATAGATATCGTCTAATTCTTCTGTTTCGTCGAAATGGGGGTTACCGTAGTATTCCACATATTCTTCATACGTTTGCGTATTTTGATTACTGTCCGCATTCTCGGGATATGTTTCTCCTTCGCAATTGTCCGGTGATGGTTCCGTTTCTTGTTCGTTGTTGTCCTGTTCGGTGTTAAAGATTCTTTGGAATTTATTTGGGTGGTGAACCTGATTGGAGTTACCTTGATGATGTCGTTTCTGTATCTGCGGAATTCGTGGTCGATTAGCATAGTTCACCTGTCTTGAATGAATGCTTTGATCTATATCCATAGGCTTAGGTGGTAGTTGAGGTCTGTGATATTGTGGTCTCATTGGGTTGACATTTTGTGGCCAAGAATTTTGTTGAATAGCGTTTTGATAATGTGGTCTAGACGGTTGACCATATTGTGGCCAAGGGTTTGGTTGAAGTCGTCTTTCAGGTGTTGGTCTCATTTGCATTTGTGGGTTGTGTAGCAATTCTGGGTAGAAGTTTCCTCGCGAAGCTGGTATTGGTTTTGGGGATAGGACAGGGGGTAATTGGGTTTTGCGCGAAGAGTTTTGTCTGTTATTTGCATACTGTGTTCTGAAATCTACGTTTTGCAGCTTCAGGCACAGATGTAAGGCCTGTGGAAGGTCGACTGGTTCTTTAATGCTTAAAAGACGTGGTAGATCGCCTCGCAATCCCCTTACGAAGGTGTCTAATGCCTTGTCTCTATAGGATTGAGTCATATTATTAAGCGACTCCGTACTCATCTCCATACAGGATAGTTTGTTTAGGATTAGCGAAAGATGCTGATAAGCAACCTGATAGAATTCAGGAATTGAATTAGGTCCTTGCACGAGAGTTGTCTTGGCGTAATGCAAGGTTAAGCACTTTGAAATTTTGCTCCAATTCAAAGGCGTGTTATACGATTCGAGGGCAATATCAGCTTGCCCTACGATTTTATTTCTTATTGTACTTAATATTCCATAATACTTTGGAGTCCCTTTAAGATGGTCGTATATCATAAGGACTCTATCTACACTCTTTTTCCAGGAGCTAAACTCTCCCGGTTGGCCTGAAAACTCGCGAAGACTTTTGGCGATATCAGGTACTTTGTCTAGATCTGAGAGGTCCCTATTAACGTTTATGTCGATAATCTGGTCGGTGTCATTATTAATGTCGGAACTTGGATTGAGTATATTGTTAATAATATGTCGTCCTTCCCTTGCTAATACTTGTGAAACGATTACTGTAATTTGTTCTGTGAGAGTGTTTAGATTTAGATGTTCGTTCTGGTTAAGAGGAGGAGCTGCGGCAACAGATGCCGGATTGTCGTTAACAACAAGACGAGGTGGTCGGATTAAATTATTAGGATTCATTTTTAGGGAGGTGAAAAGATTTAAAGAAGAAAATCGGCTTGAGAGTGCTATTTATATAATTTAGCTTATATAAAAAAAAATCGTATAATTCAAGTTTGAATATTTTGTTCACTTTAGTTAGCTTGATTTATATTTATTTGAGAAATATAACTTAATAATAGCTTACATAAAAAACAATCCCACGATGTGCATTGTCCCTTATGGAGTTCTAAGATGATCCGTCGTGCACTTTACCCGGTGAGTGCGTTGGGTTGGTTGGGGCTGAGGGCGGTCTTTCAGATGAAACTGTATGGTCGGCTGTTCTCGAGCTGAACTCCTTTTTACTGGTTACACAGTTACTGGGGGGCCTTAGTTTTACCACTACACTGTTACACTGATTTCATAGGTCTTTAAGCTATTAATTGCCACCTGTCAAGTCTTCATATACTAGAATTAAGTGAAGCTTTGGTTTTTACTTGTTATCAATTTATTTTTTTATTCTTGATTATTTTATTTTAGTTCACTTTCTGATTTTAACTTAAAACACTACTTTATTATTTTTCAAAACACTTTTTAACTTTCACAAATTCACTTTGTCTTCAGTCCCTGCTTTGTTAATATTTCAACGCGACGTTTAATTAAAAAAAGTTATTTTATGAGGAACTACCTCTTTATTGCCATCAAAACTTAGAACTAAATTCACATCGATACTGGCACAATTATTTATTAATTATTTTTGCCTATTAAGCTACTTGCATCATTCAAATGTATTCAGGTCAATTTCCTGGAAATTTGTCTGGAGTGTGTAAATTGCAGTGCAATCGAGAATCTTGTATTGACTGTTGTGTATTGACTATTGCAGTGCAGTTGAGATTCTTGGAATTCGACTGTGGGAACTCGTGTGTTAACTTATACAATTACATAGATGTTAGTTATTTATTTACTTATTTGTTTATTATTTATTTATATATCTATTTATTTATTTGTTTATTATTTGTTTATTTATCTATTTATTTATTTGTTTATTATTTGTTTATTTATCGATGTATTTAGTTGTTAGTTATTTATTTATTTACTTGTTGTGTATTTATTTGTTTATGTAGGGTTATTTACGTATGTAAGTGGCATTTAGTTGCTTGTTATTTATTCTTATGTCATTTATTTATTTGTTTATTAAATTTTTGTTATTCTCGTATACATTTATAAAGGTTGGTAATTGTTACGTAGTTAAGTCTTGATACACTCCTTGATATACGTATAGTATCTTGCGCAGTCGTTTATGTGCATTTAATTATGTAATTTGGTATAGGTGATTGATACATTTATTCGTTATTTAGTTATTTATGTATTACGCTAACCGCATATATGTATATAGTCACCCTTTCAGTTATAAATTATCTAATTGATCGGGGTCCTTCAAAAGATTGTAAGCAAATGACCTCGAATACCTATGCAGAAACAGGAGCTCACTAAACCCTTGATCATAGTGTACGATAACTCCACCTGATGCACGGCAATGACATAACAATTGCCCTACTAGAGAAATAAATGAGATAAGTCGTAGAAGATGCGTATTTATTTCCTTATCTAAGCATGTGTATTTATTTCCTTATGTTATCATCTAAAATTATAACTAGGTATGTCAAAGGAAGCTTAACACTAAACAATGACTAATACAACTCACCCGCTCGTGTAGAGGCGTCGTAGCATTTCAGTACCCAGCTCATTAATTCCAAATGCTGGGTAATGGCAAGCAACTTTAAAAAGGGACCGGGAAATTCACTGCTCCAGGGCTATATGGGGTAACGTTGTTTACATCCGTCTGCGCTTGTGTATTAACGCCTAATAATAATGCAATATGATAGGAAAGCATACAATTATAATAAAAGTTAGAAACCTGTGACCAGCATACATCCTATCTTTGACCAAACGTACAAGGAAAGTGGGATTCTTCCCCACTTTGTAGACATTAGAATGACTACTTCAGGTAACTGTTGTCACCCCTCCTTTCATTGTGTGCACTCCACTAGATGTGGTGTTTTGTTGCAGTCATCTGTAAACATAGAGAAAACTAATGTTATTAGCTATTTGTGTTTGTAAGCAAAGCAAAATAAAAAAAAAAGGAAAATAACAAATTTGTTTTACTCAAAATATGCGCCGCCGCAGGCTGTTCGAAGTCGTTTGAAGTTTGTCAAAGGTGTAGGTGACAGGTCAGGATAGCCTTATTCTGAGGAAGGGATGGTTAGTTATTCACCAGTAGATGGGGCGGAGGTAGATAGGAGTGTGGTAATATCGGTTCAAAAACACGATTGGTGCAAGACGAAATTTCGAAAAACGTACCTATGCTTTTCAAATGATATCTGTAAAAAGAGGGGGACAATTAGAAATCTAATAGTGCATCACAAGAAATAAAAAACCGAATACGGGATGGGAAAACGGGGAAGGAAGCAAATAACTGCCCTCGACTGATGGTTCGATTTTTGGTTAAACCATTATTCTGCTACACCATCGGTCCGTAGAGGTCATCAATGACACCGAAGTTGTGTTTTAAAAAGTCCAGCCAACCGATGCAGCGTGAGTGACAAACCCCAAGTGATCAAGTTACCTAAATTAAAAAATCGAAATACGATATACGATACTAACAACAAATTAAAAGTAACGATAAAGTGAAGAAATAGTGCTGGACGGGATACAAAAAGAAAAAAAAAAAAAAAACACAATAAAACATTATCCCGGCGAAAAAAGGAAAGATAGGAAAGTGCAGTGAGTTGCTGGTGCTAATTACAGGCGGCATAAGTGCATACGGGAACCACTATAGAAAAGGGGGTGAGTGAATTGGTTAAATTTTTTTTTGTTGATAGGGAAGAATTTCACTTGCTATATTTTTGAAAATAGGATACTTCGCGTGGCGGTCACAAAACCTATATTCTGCCGTGGCCGCCAGATTATTGAAGGAAAACCCGTCCGATCTCCCCAGTATTGTACCGCGTGACCTTCAATCCCACCAAACGTAAACCCCAAAAAGGCATCTGAGGCGGGACTTCAAATATAGTGTCCCGTACCAGTGCCTTCGGTAGTGCCGGTGTGAAGGTCAGCCGAGACCATAAACTAAGTATTAAATAGACCGTCAGCTCTTACAACTTAAGAGAATTTGCCTACAAGCTGTTTTCCGTGTTTCTATGTGGCAAAGTATGTGTGCCATGTTAAAGTAGATTAGCCGCACGCATACACTCGCACATAGGAACTTGACAGATGCCTGACAGTTCATTTTGTGGTAACATTGGAATAAATTCAAATAATTGAAATAATTGCCCGTTATCGGGACGTGTTAAGAAAACGGTTGGTATGGTGTGGTGAACTTAGTACCAAATTATATTAAAACGCATAGGTATACATATTAGGATTTCTTTCATTTTACCTAGATAATCTTTATAGTACGGGATGTTTACATTTTTCTTGTAAAGAATGGAAATCGATAAAGTATATGAATCATTGACAAAAATAAAAAAAATGCTTATTAATATAAAATATATCTGATTATCTACTAATGATTATGAATCGTATGAATTAAAAGAAAATTATAAGCAGCAAAACTTAAATGCGTGAGACATATCAGGGTACAAATCAGTTAACATGTTTATTTCCAATTTTGCTGTATACATTTTGAGTTTCGCTTTTTTGCCGTACATTTTAAAGAAAAAAAATTTTCGTTGATTGATTGTGTTTATTAGATTTTTTCTTTTTGTTATAAATGAACATTATTCATATTCTCGGCTGACGCAATTGATTTCAAATGTAATTTCATTAATTATGTCAATTGTTCCGAATTTTCTAATAAACAAATTTTTTTTTTAATAAACGGAATCTTCATGAAAAGATTATAGCTAAAAACTCATATTTTTTCAAATCTTAAGATTCATAATCAATTCTTCTCTTTAAATTCGTTGCCGTTTTTGTGTGGACATTCACGGTGAAATAATTTTTCTCCAAAAACAGCAAACGAAAACAGACACAATAATTATAGGAACAAAAATATCTTATTTTACTTCATACATAATTCATTTGTTTATTTATGTTAATTACATTCGCTATTATACATTTTGTAGAATATCTACATGTTTTCGTGGTGAAATAAAACAACGAGCTTAAACTCTCAGAACGCATCCATCAGCTGACAGAAACTCACCAAATACACTAACTTTCAGTCAGTGTTCTTAACACTCTGTCTTTATTTTTCACACGAAGCGTGTTCATTTTTCCCTTTTCACTAAACTCGAATTCCCTTAATTTTGTTTATGGAAAAAACATACTTTAGCTTTAGCTACTTTAACATACATAAAGTAAAATTTGTATTGTTCGGAGAGAAAATCATATTAAATTAATCTTCAGTATAAAAATCGCAGTTTGCTAACATTATAATGACAATTTTTTGATAATAGAAATTTTTGCTTAAGGCAAATCTCTCTTTTATGTACATTTAGTGCGTTGATATTCATAGTGAAATGTAGTTCGACTGTTTTTCTGCCAGATTATTGATAGTCCAACAATTAAGACATTTTTTCCTCTTACGCAGGAAAGTTTTTCAAAAATTTAAATTCCCACAAAAAGGTAGAGATACCACAATGCAGGAACACTGCTGAGTGTCAGTATTTTATTACTCCTCCCACCTTTTAGAAATTCTTTTTTTGCTGCATCACACGTATTTACAGATAGGAAATTTAAGAGAGAATTTTATTTTCAAAATTTGCAGGGGGAATCGGGTAGGTGCGCGGGAGCTGACGGTCTATTTAATACTTTGTTTATGGCCCAGCCATAGAGATGCATTGGAGAAATAGCGAGATCGCGGTGACCACCAACAAATACGTTACCAGCTAAATATAACCAAAGGCGAGTTGTAGAGAATACCGGAGTAGTAGAACGAGTTTTGTTAGCTAAACATTATATTTAAAAAGGAATATAGTGATGATAGTTGTTACGATTTTTGTACGGATTAGGTATAAAGTTAGTTTTTTAGTTTCGTTTATAACCCATGTTTTTTTTTGTGGCGTGAGTTTAAGTTTTTATTTTGATTTTTGCTAAGATTTAATTGTGATAAGCATCGTTTGTCCCCCACCCACGTCTTTTTTTCGTGCACCCTCAGAAAAAAAAACACTATACTCCCAAACAGAGCTCTGTTTAGGTAGGTAACCGTTCGCAAAGATCCGCGGTAAAAGTAAGGGGCGGATTTTGATGTCCCCAATGGTTTTTTATTCTAATCAAAACAACCTAAAGTAAAACTAAAAATAAAAAGGCGGCAAAGAAGGTAGCCTTAGTATAAGTGCACATTTAATTGCCAATGAGCAACTTCGCCAGCACAGGGAGTAGGGGTGACCTTTACCACCATTTGAGAAATACATTGATACGTTAATCAAATTTCGATACGTTGCAAGATTAATGAGTACGGAGGACTACAAATATAAGGAGTCCAATTGAGGACATTTTTTGAGATGGACGTTAATTTATACTTTTTTTTGGTTAGTTTTAAGATTTTATTGAAAATAATTTCCGATTTTTTTTGGCGCGAATTTTTTTTTTGTAAATTTTTCTACTATATATAATTATAATAGGTTTCGTGTTTCCCACATCCCGTCTGTTGTTTTTTGATGCGATATTTCGCAAAGCCAGCCGAGATAACTCTATACCTACACTTTTATATAGGTAGGGTAATCTATTAGAAGAGATTACTAATAGTATCAGGGGAGGACGGTGTAAACACTGTAGCCTAATTTTTATGTTTTTTTTTCTTTGTTATGTATTTATCATTATTTGTTATTTTTTTTGGTTTTTCATTTGTATTCGATATTGATTTTAAGAATCTTGTTAGTTTTTTTTCTTTCTTTAATGATTCTTTTGATTTTTTGTTGTTCTTTTGTTTTGGGTTATTATTATTATAATAAAAATTGCTCTTAAATTCACGTCATGAATAGGACATTAAGTCTCTTTATTGTTTTCTGTTGGGTGATAGAGTGATTATTATGGATTGATAAGGCGATATTACAGGGAAGCGGTAAGGTGGTCTCAAGGTCCAAAATGGCTTAAGGTGGTCTGACTAGGAAGCGAGAAGACATATCGGGGAAGTTCTAAATATGGCCCAGGAACTTCGAGGTCGGGAGCGCAATGGCGTCGCTGCAACTACTCCCGCAGCAACTTCACAATTGTCTCTCCTCCTGTTAAACCAAAACTGTCAAAAAACCTTACTTTTTTTCTTTCTCTTACGTAGGTATATACTCCGAAGTCAAAGGAAGTCTTAATAAAAAAATAAAAATCTTACGTTTTCATTACCATTCTATTTAATCAAAGCCTCAATAAAAACCAAACGTGCTCTTAAAACCAAGATGATTGGTGGCCGGCCATTAGCAACATGCTTTTTTGCAGCTCTCGCGTATTTACAGACAGGGATTGAAATTACAAAAACAACAGTGTAAACAAATGGGTTTCGGGGGTGTCGATGTTCGAAAGATATCCAGCTCTTTTAATTAATTTATCTCTGCTAAATAGGTTGCGTAAGGAATAACTCGCCTGTAATTTCCAGGAACAATTCTATATTAGAACAGGGAATATTGCAAGTTGTCAGTTCTCGATGTCACTCACCCATTTATAGAACCCTTTCCGCACCCGACCTTGCGGGAAAACCCGCTAAAGGCACCAAGTGACAACGAACAGAAACAGGAACAGAAACAGAATCCCATACATTTGCAAAAGAAACAGAATTAGGAACAGAACATAATTTTTTCAGCAACAGAAAAATGGCTGTTTGACGAAAGAACGTAAACCATGGACAAACCATACTGAGACCCCAACTCACAATCCTCTTGCCGCTGGGCCCCTCAATTTTTTTTTTTCAAATTCGCCATTTTGTATTCCTATCGGTGTTATGGAAAGTGTACCTCCATTAGGACCTCATTTGTGTGATCCAGTGTTTCCACCATCTCCCCCGCTCTATTACGAATGAGTCCGATCTTAGAAACTGGATCTCTCGAGACAATCTTTTGTAGTCTACTGACTTCAGATGTACTCCTCATACTCGAGCAAAAGTCCCTCCATGACTCCCTTTTACGTCGTCGCAGAGTAACGTTTAGCTCTTTCTTTTTCGCCTTATATTCATCCCATGCTTCGGGTTCTCCCCTCCTCATGGCGTGATTGAAGGCCTTCCTCGCAGCCTTTTTTAGCTTTTCAAGTTCCCGGCCCCACCAAGGCGCAGGATCTTGTTTTTCCACTAAAGTAGGTGTACAAGCCACTCGGTACGCAACTTCAACAGCTGATTGCAGGTGCTCGACTAGATTCGTCGGCTACCCCTCCATAAACGTCAACTGATACATCTGCTCTCACGACCGATTTCCCCCAATCAGAGCCGAGTTTCATCTAGTGAGAGAGCTGTCAGACTTACTAAACTAGATACTAGAACGTCCCCATTGTTTCCTTTCACGCGTGAAAATGTGGACGCGTGGTGGTGCTCTTTCAAATATCCAGAAAATTAAATCTTTCCTATGGTATTTAGGAGATCCGGGCTATCAGGTAAACATTTCAAAATTCATGGCAAGTGAACAATTTATGTGTTAAGGTTGGTGTTGGAGAAGACTTTTGTTGTTCATCAATCACCCGTTTCGTTAACTAATTTGTGTGTGTGTCAAAAAATAGTTCAACAAGCCGATGATTGGATACATTTTCCGACAACTGAAATCAAACATCACCAATTGATTGTGCAATTGCAGATATAGATTGCTTTTGATAATTTTCCCACAAAAATTTTAAAATAAATTCAAAATAAACAAACGACCGGACAGTTGTCACTTGTCAAGTTTGACAGAAATGTCCAACGAAGTAAATACTATGTTCGAATTTTCAAACTTACTTTAGCAAACTAGTTTTTTATTCATACCGATTCAAAGCATTTGCTAAGGGCTTTTGCTTTGCTAAAACATTTTACTCAAAGTAAATGCTAGTTTTTATTCGTACGACCCATTATGTGACTGTTAAAAAGAGAGGTTCACCAAACTATCTTCTGTTTTACAACATAAGCATCTATTATTTAATGCTTTTAATAAAAGTGTTGTGAGTTATTGGAAAAGTGTGACGAAGCAAGGGAAAGGAAATCAGTTGGAAAGGATAAATTAAGAAAAAAATGATTTCTGTTTTGCTTCTCGCAGTGAGAAATTATTTTTGTATTGATTTAGTCTTACTAATTTGGCTAAATATTTAAATATTTGTCAAGGGGAGAGTACCATAAATTATGTAGCGAAAATTAAAAGCGGATTATTATTTTCGGGTAAAATACAACCATTTCTCGATATGGTTCAAAATTAACAATTTTTTTTTTTCAAAATTCTCAAATAAGGTACTGATCATTTTTGAATTAAAATAACAAATAGTGCATGGTGGTTGTTTTTTTAATTACTTCTTCAAATGAGCCCTTCCGTTTAAACGGGGATAGACCACTTCCATAGCAAATAATTCTTGTACATATTTAGCCACTACACAAAAATCAGTTATCGTTTTTTGCCGTCTACATAAGTTATCGTACTCGCGGTTAAATCCTTGGATTCTGTCATCTTCGAGTTTATAACTGCCCACAATTGCCGCTTATAGCTTAACGAGATGGTGAAACAATTAAAATTCACCATATATGGGTGCCGCGCCATAGGGACATTCCATGTAATTACATGGCCGACGAATTCTCTAGACAAGACACTACTATGTCGATTCTACCGGAGAAGAGTTTCTCATGCCTCTCGCTACTTGTAAAATCATAATCAAACAAAATGCGCTATTAATCGCAGGTATTTGAACTGCACCACGTGCTACACCACATCTGGTCCATGCTGAATCTCAAGCGCTCTAAGAATCTTATAACACAATAATAGGTATCATTACGGAACACTGAATCATTGGGAGTATTTTTTTCAGGTTTGACCTCCTTACAAACGATTTCTGTATAAGCTGAATGGTAGAGGAGGAGAAGGAGACCATTCTCTACTTCCTTTGCACTTGCCCGGCCCTGTCATCCCGTAGAAACTAGATCATAAACTAAGAATTAAATAGACCGTCAGCTCCCGCGCAACTACCCGATTCCCCCCGCAAATTTTACTTTTAAAAGTATGTTTTTTTCCATAAACAAAACTAAGGGAATTTGAGTTTAGTGAAAAGGGAAAAATTAACACGCTTCGTGTGAAAAATAAAGAGAGAGTGCTGGGAGCACTGACTGAGAGTTAGTGTATTTGGTGTGTTTCTGTCAGCTGATGGATGCATTCTGAGAGTTTAAGTTCGTTGTTTTATTTCACCACGAAAACATGTAGATATTCTACAAAATGTATAATAGCGAATGTAATTAACATAAATAAACAAATGAATTATGTATGAAGTAAAATAAGATATTTTTGTTCCTATAATTATTGTGTCTGTTTTCGTTTGCTGTTTTTGGAGAAAAATTATTTCACCGTGAATGTCCACACAAAAACGGCAACGAATTTAAAGAATTCTTCTCTTTAAATTCGTTGCCGTTTTTGTGATTATGAATCTTAAGATTTGAAAAAATATGAGTTTTTAGCTATAATCTTTTAATGAAGATTCCGTTTATTAAAAAAAAATTTTGTTTATTAGAAAATTTGGAACAATTGACATAATTAATGAAATTACATTTGAAATCAATTGCGTCAGCCGAGAATATAAATAATGTTCATTTATAACAAAAAGAAAAAGTCTAATAAACACAATCAACGAAAATTTATTTTCTTTAAAATGTACGGGAAAAAAGCGAAACTCAAAATGTATACAAGCAAAATTGGAAATAAACATGTTTACTGATTTGTACCCTGATATGTCTCACGCATTTTAGTTTTGCTGCTTACAATTTTCTTTTAATTCATACGATTCATAATCATTAGTAATCAGATATTTTTTATATTAATAAGCGTTTTTTTTTTATTTTTGTCAATGATTCATATATGTTATCCTAAATGTAATCTACCCGTCAACTCGATCTAGCTTGTTGAGCAGGGAAATCCCTCCTGCTCAAAGGTATAACAGTTTAGAGTAGGTCTGCACAATGCAGCTCGTCAAGTGAGACAGGCGTATTGGGTTAAGTTCCTAATTATTCGTATCTGATCGAACAGGGCGCTTGGCGAGTTAGCGCAGTGTATCAATTTCAGAAGTGGGATAGTTAATCCATTAGCATATTGTTAAAAAATAAGCTTAAATACGATTTTAAAGTGTGAAAACTCATGATACAAAAAAAAAATAAAGAGAACATAGACTCTGCAGCTTGGTAAGAAAATGTATTTTACTTCCAATTGATATGATTGAAAGGATATAGTTGGAATAAGAAAGAGACGAATACCAGACTGAAGAAACAGGTTACATATGGCAAATCATATCTAAACACACACCACACACCTAACATTGTAGTAGTAAGCTGAAAACGAAAGGATTTGGTGTTGGATATTGTTGTCTCTTTCGCACCCTACTCTTTTAAAAGGAGTATAATAGTTTCTACCTCGAATCCTGCTGCAACAAACTGGATTCCAATAGGAGTCTAACAATCTGAGCAAACATCCCTAGATATTTTTCGATAGGATTGTTTTTTTGCACTAGGTTTTTTTTCTTCGAGAACCTTGTGGAGTTATTAGTTAGAAAAAAGTGTAATCCAAAAAAATAAGGGTTAATTGCGTGCTTACGAAAAAAAAAAAGTTTATTAATAATGGCAGGACGAACAAAAAAAATACCAAAGCGTCTGATTGAAAGCGAACCAGGTGAGGCCGACATATTAAAACTACGATTAGAATTGGAAAAGCTAAAGCGAAATAACATGGTGCTTGAAAAAGAATTGGCTATATGTCGTCAAGCACAAAGCCAATCTTCACAAAATACTTCAGTTATTCCTTCCTCAAATCAAATTTCTTTAAGACTTGGAGCAGAGGAAGTTACGAAAATAATTCCTTTATTCAATCCGTCGAATAGTTCTTCACTTAGTGCGTCCCAATGGGTTGAGACGATCGAGAACATTCGTCATCTGTATGAGTGGGACGATCGAAATACCTTATTTTACGCGTCATTGAGGTTGGGAGATGCTGCGACGAATTGGTTTGCTGGAAACAGATGCGAAATTAGTACATGGAATCAATTTAAAGATATGATTTTACGAGACTTCTCTGCAGATGAAAATGCTGCTGACATCCATATAAAATTATTATCACGACAAATCGGGGAGACCGAAAGTTACGACAGTTATATTTATGATATCGCAGCCATGGGAAAAAGAGGTAAATTGGATAATAGTACCATAATAAGATACGTAATCTCTGGACTAAGGGACACCACACTGATGGCCAACTTAATAACCGCCAATTGCAATAACATACCCGAACTCTTGACTACAATAAAATCATTAAAAGATATACAAATACAGGCAGAAACTCGTCAACGGTTTGAAAACAACCAAATTTCTAAAAATAATTCCCGAGCCGTTTCAAAACCTTACGATAATCCACATAAAATACAGGCTTCCTCTCATTCAAAAAATGTATACCCCCGAACTTGTTACATTTGTAGATCACCAGGGCATTTGGCTAACGAATGTAAGTCTGCAAACCGCGAAAATAACAAACAGACTTACTATAACAGTGGGTCGCCGGGAAATTCCCCTAACGAATGTATATCAACGTGCAAAAGATATCAGCAACAACCTCTCCAACCCAAATATCAAAACGTACCGATTTGCTATAATTGTCAATCACCCGGACATCGTGCTAACGAGTGTAGAGCGGCACGCAATGAGAAAAATAAAGGAAGAGAGGCAGTGTGTTACAACTGCCAAACATCAGGACAGTCAAAGTCTCATTAGCTACAATGACGGTTCAGCAAGATGGAAAAGATTGGGAAGACCATCTCCCATCAATACAATCTGGACTCAATGCATTAAAACACAAAATAACTGGTCAGACACCACAAGAACTATTATTCGGATTCAAACCGAAAAACACTTTAAGCAACCAACTAAATATTGCACTTCATGAAGTTTCGAGCGATGAAGAGGACAATATTCCATTAGCTGAGCTTCGCGATGGTGCAAGCCGACTCACCCAACAACAACAAAGTCAACAGGCCGAGAAATTTAACCGGACACATCAAAAACCACAAAAATATAAAGAGGGCGATTTAGTGCTCTTACGAGCCGAGCATGCTGCTACCGGTCAATCGAAAAAACTTCTGCCGAGATACAAGGGTCCCTTTGAAGTAAAGGGAGTCCTTCAAAATGACCGGTATGTGATAGGGGACACACCAGCTTTCCAAGTTTCGCAACGGCCATATTCCTCCGTACATGCTGCAGACAGAATGAAACCTTTCGCAAAAATTAGCGACATCGACTGGGAAGAATTGGAGGAGACAGAGAACGATGATGAAATTGATCCTGAATATATATAATACACACCAGACTGCCGACATCTGCTGAAATTATTTATGTTTATTAATTTTTATTTGGTTTTTATTTCATTTCTGTGTTTATTTTGAAAATGGATAATGACTTTAGTTTCTTAATTTTGTTTATGAGTAGGTATGTCCCTACATTTGAAAAAAAGAAATAAATTGCAGCCGAATGGCAAATAGCACCAGCTGTTTTGAATTATCAATTATTTATTCGTTCAGGTTTTTGTCATTGAGATATCTGAGTGACAATTTGACATAAATGAGCGGAATTAGCGAGCTGAGTGAAACGATTCCTGTGTGTTGAGCTACGTGAATTAAGCTTCGTGTTATTGCCGCGCTGGGTGTTAGATGGAAAAGGCAAGCTGAGTGAAACGTTTCTGTGTGACAAGTTGGTAAGCTTTGTGGTACTGAGTTCTACAAAATGAGCGAATTTTGTGAACAGGATCTAACCGGTATGCTGTGTGAAGAAATCTTTGTGTTCAATCGTATACTAACTATTTCTGAATGAAATGGCGAATTGGTTCTAATGCTGTGTGCTGTGTGCTGTGTGCTGTGTGCTAAGTGAATTAAGAGGACTTCGTGGAGATTTGTTATGATGAATTATATGAGTTGGTATATGGTATCGGATTTAGTTGAACCATATTCCGAATGTGTTGATGCTTATAGAAAAACTACACTGAGGACAGTGTATTGCAGGATGGCCGAGTTGTTATCCTAAATGTAATCTACCCGTCAACTCGATCTAGCTTGTTGAGCAGGGAAATCCCTCCTGCTCAAAGGTATAACAGTTTAGAGTAGGTCTGCACAATGCAGCTCGTCAAGTGAGACAGGCGTATTGGGTTAAGTTCCTAATTATTCGTATCTGATCGAACAGGGCGCTTGGCGAGTTAGCGCAGTGTATCATATAGTTTATCGATTTCCATTGTTTACAGCAAAAATGTAAACATCCCGTACAATTATCTAGGTAAAATGAAAGAAATCCTAATATGCGTTTTAATATAATTTGGTACTAAATTCACCACACTATACCCACCGTTTTCTTAACACGTCCCGATAACGGGCAGTTATTTGAATTATTTGAATTTATTTTAATGTTACCACAGAATGAACTGTCAGCCAACTGTCAGGTTCCTATTTGCGAGTGTATGCGTGCGGCTAATCTACTTTAACATGACACACATTCTTTGCCACATAGCAACACGGAAAACAGCTTGTTGGCAAATTCTCTTAAGTTGTAAGAGCTGATGGTCTATTTAATACTTAATTTATGGTTTAGTGCATAAACTAAGTATTAAATAGACCATCTGCACTAAACCATAAACTAAGAATTAAATAGACCGTCAGCTCTTACAACTTAAGAGAATTTGCCTACAAGCTACAAGACAAATAATTGCCCGTTATCGGGACGTGTTAAGAAAACGGTGGGTATGGTGTGGTGAATTTAGTACCAAATTATATTAAAACGCATAGGTTAGGTAGGTATACGTATTACGATATCTTTCATTTTACCAATATAATCTATATAGTCCGGGATGTTAACATCTTTGTTGTAAAAAATCGAAATCGATAAACTAAATATATATATACTATAATCATTGACAAAAATAAAAAAAAACGCTTATTAATATAAAAAATAGCTGATTACTAATAATAATGAATCGTATTTATTAAAAGCAAATAAATTGTAAGCAGCAAAACTTAAATGCGTTAGACATATCAGGGTACAAATCAGTAAACATGTTTATTTCCAATTTTGCTTAAATACATTTTGAGTTTCGTTCTTTCCCGTACATTTTAAAGAAAGTAAATTTTCGTTGATTGTGTCTACTTGACTTTTTATTTTTATTATGAATGAACATTATTCATATTCTCGGCTGACGCAATTGATTTCAAATGTAATTTCATTAATTGTGTCAATTGTTCCAAATTTTCTAATACATTTTTTATTTTTTTAATGAACGGAATCTTCATGAAAAGATTATAACTAAAAACTCATACTATTTCAAATCTTAATAGTCGTAATCAATTCTTCTCTTTAAATGCTTTGCCGTTTTTCTGTGGACATTCACGGTGAAATCATTTTTCGCCAAAAACAGCAAACCAAAACAGACACAATAATTACAGGAACAAAAATATCTTATTTTGTTTCACACATTATTCCTTTGTTTACTTATGTTGATTACATTCGCTATTATACATTTTGTAGAATATCTACATATTTTCGTTGTCCTCTTCTCTAGGAAATACAAAATTCCACACATTGACCCTCCTTCTATAAATGGCACAAGTTTGAAATTCTCAGATGAAGCTAAAAACTTGGGTCTCATTTTTGATAGGAAGTTAACATGGAAACCTAACATCCAAGAAAGAATTAAAAAGGCCACTGTGGCACTTTTCTCTTGCAAAAAAGCCATAGGAAACAAGTGGGGTTTACAGCCTCGTATCACTTACTGGCTATACATCTCTGTCATAAGACCGATACTTAAGTACGGTATTGTTGTCTGGTGGACTGCTTTGGACAAAGCGACTTATCGCGATAAGTTAAGCAAAGTCCAAAGAACAGCTTGCTTCTGCATCGGCGGGGCTCTTCGTACTACCCCTTCCGCTGCCCTCGACATCCTGCTTCATCTGATACCAATTGACATCTTCAGCAGGCAAATGGCAGCTTCTGCAGTCGTTCGCCTTAAAGCAACCTCACAATGGACCAGGAAAACAACTGGCCATGCCGCTATTTTGAACAATTTTAAAAACATCCCAGGAAACATCGATTACACTACACCGGAACTACAATTTGATAATAACTTCCAGGTCTCCATCCCCTCTAGATCATTCTGGGAGGAGAAAGCTTTCCTGGAGGATGAATCGATCCATTTCTTCACAGATGGATCGAAAACTGTGGACGGTGTTGGTGGCGGTGTCTTCTCCGACAGACTAGATCTTAGTCTCTCCTTCCGTCTTCCTGATCACTGTAGCGTTTTTCAGGCGGAAATAATGGCGATTAAAGAAGTCTTATCCTGGCTGAAAGAAAACGTGATATCTGCTAAAGATATCCGTATCTTCTCGGACAGTCAGGCGGCTATAAAGTGCCTGGAATCAGTCTCTACAAATTCAATAACAGCCCAAGACTGTCGTTCGTCTCTCAGAGAGATGGCGGAGCAGTTCAATATTCACCTCTGTTGGGTGCCGGGGCATAGGGACATCCCAGGTAACTGTAAGGCTGATGAATTCGCCAAACACGGAACAACACTACCTATGCTTCCAGATATGACTCTTTAGGTATCCCAATCGCTACCTGCAAACTCAAAATAAAGCTGGATGCTATCGAAAGAGCAAATCTTAGATGGACAACCGGCTCGACATGTCTAGCGACAAAACAGATCTGGCCAAAGCTGGATCTAAAACGTTCTAGGCATCTGATCTCCCTCGATAGGAAGCATATCAGTGCTACAATAGGTGTCATCACAGGACACTGTCTCATAGGCAGGCATGCAAAAAGACTTGGCGTATTATGTAATGATTTTTGCAGAAGCTGTCTTGACGAGGAAGAGGAAGAAACTATTCTTCATCTCCTCTGCACTTGTCCGGCGCTCTCACTCTTTGGGAGAGTTCTACTATAATGATCTTAACGATCTAAAAGACACGACCATTCGCTGTCTCTTGCGCTTCATTAGAAGCTCCAACTGGTTCAACGAGTAGGAAGAATTTAGTAGATAGATTCATGTGGTATCACAAGGGACCGTATAATGGTCTAAGTGTGTCGACTAGCCGACAGCCACTTCAACCTAACCTAACCTAACCTATTTTCGTGGTGAAATAAAACAACGAATTTAAACTCTCAGAACGCATCCATCAGGTGACAGAAACTCACCAAATACACTAACTCTCAGTCAGTGTTCTAGCACTCTCTCTTTATTTGTCACACGAAGCGTGTTCATTTTTCCCTTTTCACTAAACTCAAAATCCCTCGATATTTTTCATGAAAAAAAAAAACATATTTTTAAAAGTAAAATTTGTATTGTTCGGAGAGAAAATCATATTAAATTAATCTTCAGTATATAAATCGCAATCATTATAATGATTATTTTTTTGGTAATAGAAATCGTTGCGGCAAATCTCCTTTTTATGTACATTTAGTGCGTTAATATTCATGGTGAAATGTAGTTTGAATGTTTTTCTGCCAGATTATTATAAATATATCCTGGATATGTTAAACATATATTATTCCGATTAATTAGTCCTACCCAATGTATCTGTTCTATTCACAGAAATTCTGGCATGGCTTTTGCCTCGAACTTAAATTATATACATTTTAAGAAAAGAATTGTTTATTGCACATATTTGTTTCATTATTTATCTGAAAAATTTATTAAGCAAGAGATTGTATCTTCCTGGATTTCGACGCTATATTTTAACAAAGTTCAACAATTTTGACTTTTTTTCCTTTTACGCATTTGAAGTTTTTCAAAAATTGAAATTCCCATAAAAAGGTAGAGATACCACGATGTAGGAACACTGCTGAGTGTCATTATTTTATTACACCTCCCGCCATTTAGAATTTCTTTTTTGCTGATTCACATGTATTCACAGATAGGAAATTTAAGAGAGAATTTTCTTTTCAAAATTTGCGGGGGGAATCGGGTAGGTGCGCGGGAGCTGACGGTCTATTTAATACTTCTAAAAGGTGGGAGGAGTAATAAAATACTGACACTCAGCTGTGTTCCTGCATTGTGGTATCTCTACCTTTTTGTGGAAATTTAAATTTTTGAAAAACTTTCCTGCGTAAAAGGAAAAAATGTCTTAATTGTTGGACTATCAATAATCTGTCAGAAAAACAGTCGAACATTACATTTCACTATGAATATCAACGCACTAAATGTACATAAAAAAGAGATTTGCCTTAAGCAAAAATTTCTATTATCAAAAAATTATCATTATAATGTTAGCAAACTGCGATTTTTATACTGAAGATTAATTTAATATGATTTTCTCTCCGAACAATACAAAATTTTACTTCTAAAAGTATGTATTTTCCATAAAAAATCTAAGGGAATTTGAGGTTAGTGAAAAGGGAAAAATTAGCACACTTCTTGTGTGCTGAGAACACTGACTGAGTGTTAGTGTATTTGGCGAGTTTCTGTCAGCTGATGGATGCGTTCTGAGAGTTTAAGCTCGTTGTTTTATTTCACCACGAAAACATGTAGATATTCTACGAAATTTATAATAGCGAATGTAATCAACATAAATAAACAAATGAATGATGTGTGAAATAAAATAAGATATTTTTGTTCCTATAATTATTGTGTCTGTTTTCGTTTGCTGTTTTTGGTGAAAAATGATTTCACCGTGAATGTCCACAGAAAAACGGCAAAGCATTTAAAGAGAAGAATTGATTACGACTATTAAGATTTGAAATAGTATGAGTTTTTAGTTATAATCTTTTCATGAAGATTCCGTTCATTAAAAAAAAAAAAATGTATTAGAAAATTTGGAACAATTGACACAATTAATGAAATTACATTTGAAATCAATTGCGTCAGCCGAGAATATGAATAATGTTCATTCATAATAAAAATAAAAAGTCAAGTAGACACAATCAACGAAAATTTATTTTCTTTAAAATTTACGGGAAAGAACGAAACTCAAAATGTATTTAAGCAAAATTGGAAATAAACATGTTTACTGATTTGTACCTTGATATGTCTCACGCATTTAAGTTTTGCTGCTTACAATTTATTTGCTTTAAATATATACGATTCATAATCATTAGTAATCAAATATTTTTTTATATTAATAAGCGTTTTTTTTTATATTTTTGTCAATGATTCATATAGTTTATCGATTTCGATTTTTTATAACAAAGATGAAAACATCCCGTACTATATAGATTATCTAGGTAAAATGAAAGAAATCTTAATACGTACACCTACCTAACCTATGCGGTTTAATAGAATTTGGTACTAAATTCACCACATCATACCCACCGTTTTCTTAACACGTCCCGATAACGGGCAGTTATTTGAATTATTTGAATTTATTTCAATGTTACCACAAAATGAAATGTCAGGCAACTGTCAGGTTCCTATGTGCGAGAGTATGTGTGCGGCTAATCTACTTTAACATGGCACACATACTTTGCCACATAGAAACACGGAAAACAGCTTGTAGGCAAATTCTCTTAAGTTGCAAGAGCTGACGGTCTATTTAATACTTAGTTTATGGACAAAACTTTCTGTTCTGTTTCTGTTTTTGCTCTTTGTCACTTGGTGCCTTAACACCACAAAATAAAGCACTGAAATCTGAGAGCAAAATCTGAAAATCCCAATGGAAAACACCGCTATTGGAATAGTGGAATAATCTTTTTAGCAACTAGGAAAGTCTGACAGAAAGTACATTCGTTAACTGAACGCTTTCTGTGATGACGTTTCAGATAATTTTTTCGATTTTCCTAACTAAAGTCATACATTACTAAATACATAGTAAATTTCCTATTCAATTAACATAATATATGAATAAGTTCTTGATTTTCGTTACACTTGCTTAATTGACGTTTATCTATTATGTGAAATCTTACTTCCAATATGCAAAATTCTGTTTCTAAAACTGGAGAAATGTTTATTATACGTGCTTTGGAAAAAATTTTATCTGATAAGGATATAAAAAGGTCCCATCATTCTCAGTTAAAAAAGTCGTGTGACTCTGCGTTAGAACAAATAAAAGTTGAACTAATCAGTGCTGGACAAATCGCAGAAGGAAACGAGTTGCCTTCAGCAGCGTTACCCTTACCTAAAAATGCTGAAAGCATTATAAACGCCGAAACCTATTTCTTGCCCTTTGAGTTAGCATGCCAGAGCAAAACTGCAAGAATAGTTATAACAGCCCTAGATTGCTTACAAAAACTTATAGCATATGGACACTTAACTGGAAACATTCAAGATTCTGCAAATCCTGGCAAACTTTTAATTGATCGCATTGTCAACACAATCTCTAGTTGTTTCAATGGACCAGCGACTGATGAAGGGGTTCAGTTGCAAATTATTAAAGCATTGCTTACTGTAGTTACATCTCAACATGTAGAAGTACACGAGGGTACAGTGTTGCAAGCTGTACGAACATGCTACGACATTTATTTGTCTAGTAAAAACCTTGTTAATCAAACAACTGCACGAGCGACATTGACCCAAATGTTAAATGTCATATTTACACGAATGGAAAACCAAACTTACGAAGAATACTTAGATTCACCAAAGGTCCCATTGGAAAATTGCAATGATACTGATAATATTGTTTCTGACATAATAGAAGAAATTATTACAGGTAAGAGTAAACAATTCACATACTATTTATCAGAAGCAACTCATAAAGTCTACCATCGTAGAATGTACTACATGTGCATATGAAAAATAAATTTAAGCATACAAAAAATTATTTAAATAGTATACATATTGTAGTATGGCCCGAGTACTATATTTAGGCGTTAATCCGAGTTAGAATTGAAGCAAAGTCAGTCAAAAATTTGTTTGCAAATTACCTACTTTCCCTTCCTCCGTATGATTGAAAACTTGCCTTACTAGACTTTTTGTTTGCGCCCGGCTTTATTTGCTCCGTAATCCTAATAATATGTATGTGTAAACTACACAAAAATGTGGAAAAACCGACATAAAATTATGAGATGAGAAATAACTGTCACATGCTACCGTTTCGCCGTCGCATAAGTAACTTAAACGAACAAAAGATATTGAAAGTTTTCTGAAACTCCGTTTTGTTCGGGTTAACTCGGTTTGTATTAAAACAATAATCCAATCTAACTGGACTTTATAAACAGGTTCATTCAACCCGATCTACCTATAGACTCAATTGAAAAAAAAACACCCTCATGACTCATGAGAGAAAACAGGAGTAGAGTAGAGGGATCTTTCCCATTAGACTTTACATGTTCATTAATGTGTTTGTACGTTGTGTTCACTTACCTCACGCTTCCTAGCCAACCGAAACCGAGTCGTGTGTTGAATTCGGTTTAATGCAGTGGCATTTTACTATTTAGTAGGCTCGTTCAATCGGTTTTCGCCAACTCGATTTTATATAAATGAAGCTCGGTTTAAATCGGTTTGGTTGTAACTTAGTTTAAACCGGTTTACGAAGTCGAGTCGACACATCACTAATTTCTATCTCGCTCCGTTTAGGCGGGAGGAGTAATTTAAAAAACATTCTATAAAAAAAAATTAAAAAACTATAGCAACACTTACAAAAAAGGACTATGGCATTTTAAAAGCCAGAAATCATTTCTTTCAAATTATTTTTAAATCAAGTTATTTCTGTTAACAGTTTTTGAAAAAAATAACTTAAACTTCAAATTTTTTTTTTTTTTACGCGCGAGGTGGTAATCTTTCAAAGACGAAACCGAGCCCGTACTCAGTAACAGTGTGGTGATTTCTACCCACTAACCCCTTCTCCCGTTTTCCCTGCGATACAACCTTCTTGGTATTTCATTGTCGCAGGATTAGCCAGCTTTCCAATTATTGCACCTAGTAGTTAAACCAATCAGCAATTTGTCTTTCATATTTTAAAATTCATATTCTAAGTATTTGTCCATAGAGGATTTAATACTGCTTTTGTTTTATTTTTCGAGCTATGTAGCTAGTTCAAAAGGTTTTGTTCTTCAACCTCCTAGTCATATTGATAGTATTTAATAGTTCCTTCATTTCTGAGCTGACGTAATTGAGAAGCCTAAACTTAGGCTATTAGCTACTATTAGCTACTTTTTTGACTTCATCTTCAATCATTTCTATTTCTAGATCTCTATGCAGATCAGCGTTTCTTATGTACCATGGCGCATTTACTATATTCCGTAGAACTTTGTTTTGAAATGTTTGAATTTTCTGTAAATTTGTTTTGCATGTGCATGCCCACAGCTGGAGCCCGTAGGTCCATACTGGTTTTACAATTTTTTGTCCATTTTGTTATATTGTTCACTGCCTTCTGTAGTTTTTTTGTCGCTACTTCGACAGTTTCTCCCTGCATCTGCAAATCGTTGCACAGTTGTTTCATCACTGTTCGGCAAGTCGCTAGTAAATAAGAGATATAACACAGGACCTAACACACTTCCTTGTGGTACACCAGCTTTTATTTTTCTTAATGTGGAGTAGTCATTTCCTTGTTTAATTCTAAATTGTTTTGGCAGATGCTTTTGCAATTTATAGATCAGTCCTTTGTGCCATACTTTGTCGAAAGCCTGTGCTATATCGAGAAATATAGTACAGCATATCTTTTTTTCTTCAAATGCTTTTTCGATTTTAGCTGTTATTCTATGCACCTGATCGATCGTGGAGTGTTCATTTCTAAAACCAAATTGATGGTTTGGGATTAGCGATTTTTCTTCGATTATTTTGTTCAGACGTTTAATCAACATCTTTTCGAATAACTTGGACAACATAGGTAGTATAGATATGGGGCGATAGGAGGTGACTTCTCTAGGCGGTTTGCCTGGTTTTGGTATCATAATCACCTCCGCGACATTCCACATGCTAGGTACATACCTTATCCTGAATGCAGCATTTATGATCTGTGCTAGTTTCTTTAACCCTTTTTGGGAATTGTTTTAGGATTTCCCCTGATCTGTTTCAATTGTTTCTAAGAGCTGAATACTATCCTCTAGATGCTGCCTGATGTAGCTCCAGTCAGTCAGATTATTTCCTAGCCTTGCGCTATTTTCTTTAATAGTGATTTTATCGCCAAGTGTTAAAAGTATTGTGGAATGATCTGAGTCAAGATCTGGCCCTTCTTCTACCTTTATATTGTTAGACGAGATATTATTTGTTACGAAGAAGTCGACAAGATCAGGGATTTTGTTTCTATCTGTTGGCCAATACGTAGGTTTTCCCGTTGAGTGATACTTGCCGCTAATTTCGTTTATTGCTTCATAAAGTTCTCTTCCTCTTGTATTTGTCAATCTAGATCCCCAATACTTGTTTTTGGCATTAAAATCTCCCCCTGCAATAAATCTATTGCTAAATATTCGGAAGAGGCCTAAAAAGTCATTTTTCTTTAGATTGTAACTGGGAGAACAGTAAATTGATGCAACTGATATAGTTTGTCCACTTTTCGTTCGAATGTTAATAGAAATTCCTTGCATCGCGCATGATTGGAACTTGGCTTCTATATGGTGATCGATCGTATTCTTTACTATAACTGCAGCTCCGCATTTTGCTGAATTATGGGGATGTGGGCGTGATATAATTCGTACCCTTGCAGTTTAAAGTTTGTATTGAATTTTAAGTGCGTCTCAGAGACAAGACATATATCTATTTGGTTCATGTCGAGGACTACATGGATTTCATCCTTACGGTTCTCGATACCATTAGCATTCCATTCCAGGATTTTTAAACTATCCATCATGTTCTTCTTTTTTGTGCAGCCTTGTTATTGCTGCTTTTTTTCTCAAGGAGCGAAATTCTTTCTAATATAGCTTTATTGCTTTTATCCATGCTTCCTATTCTACTTAGGATTTTTTCCATGAACGTTTCCATATTATTATTTAATTTAGTGTTAGTTGTAGTTATCGTTTTGGCGACATTATCTACTTTTTTCGATGCAGCCCGTGCATATATCAATACTGTACCCGCTCCTGTTTTTGGTACTAACATCTTTTTGATATTTTTATCGGCTATGGGTACTTCTTTTGGCGCTCGCAACTGCAAGTCTTTTATGTCTTTAGGTGCGTCCTTTTTTGTATTTGGCATAGCTTGTTTATGCTTTTTGTCTTTTGCTAATTGAATCTGTTTTGCAACTAAGCAGCCTCTATAGTTGGCTGGATGCTTTTCGTTGCAATTAGCGCATTTTGTTGGTTCGTCTTTTTTCTTCATACAATCTTTAGTATGGTGGTTTCCTGCACACTTTACGCATCTTGGATTAGAGCTGCAGTATTTATTCGTATGTCCATACTTTTGACAATTCTTGCACTGTGGTACATGTTTTGATTTCCTTACGGCATGAATCTCTACCTTCATTCCAAGGATGTCTTTAATATCGTATATCTTTTTGATATTTTCGTCGTGCTCAAAAGTTAGCATAAACATTGGAAGCGGTACTTTGCTTTTAGATTTTAGCATATTGACAGCTTCTAGTATCTTTAGGTTTTTCCTTCTTAGATCTGTAACTACACTCTCTGGCGAGCATGAGAAGTGTAGTTTCTTTACAACAACCTTAATTGACCTAGTTTGTTTATTCTCATAAGAGTACCATTGCACCTTTTTTTGGTTAAGTATCTTGATAAGTCTCCTATAAGAATCTTCTTCATCTACATTTATTTTAATGTCATTACCATTTATTAGCATTGTATTAGCTTTAATTTTATTTCCCTCCAATGACTTAACTAAGCTTTCATACTTTGTAATTTAAAGAGTAATAATTGGAGGAGGTTTGACTGGCTTTTGAATTTTATTTTATTTATTTGGAACATAATTCGTAGCTTGATAGCTTTCTTTCGGAGATGAGATCTTTGGGGATGTGCTCATTTTCCGTTTTGTATTTTTGTTCCCGTTTTTGGGTTTTCTTTCCGTCTCTTTCAGTAGTTCTTCCTCTTACTTTTTCCAAAAGGGTTCTCGGTAAGCAATAAATGTTCATTGCATGTTTTAATTTTAACTTTTGTGAAAAGTTTAAACGGTTTGGATTATATTCGCCTTTTACGACAGGCATGCCTTGGGTGCACAGCCGCTCCTAACATGGAGAACAGACGCTGACCAGGGAGCCGCCCAATATGGGTCAGACGCATTGTTTAATGCTGATTCTAGGCGTGCTTTTGTTAGCTTCGATCTCAGCAAAGCAAATTAAACTAAGATTTTTAGCACGCGATTTCAACAACAACTGTGAGTCTCGAAGTCTCAAGAAGAGCGTAGTTGTTGTAATTGCGTGCTGAAAATCCTACTTTACTTTGCTTTGTTGAGATCGAAGTTAAAAAAACAGGCCGTCTGTCAATATTGTGAATATAGACGCTAAATTTGTTTTTAGTATTTATTGCTTCTAGTAATTCTTAATCGAACATTAAAAACCAGTTTGATTTATGTCTTTTGAAAACATCAATTTTACTCTAAGTTTGCATTTTGGTCAAAATCATTATTGCAGTTTTTAGGTAAACAAAAATCCATTTTACGATAATATAGAGAAAAACTTGCCATTAAGCTAGAAATGACCATATTACCTTAGAAATTAATTTTTGTTACAATCGTGTCGACCGTTTTCGAGAGATGCCAAATTTCAAAAGTACCGTTATTAGATTTTTCAGCGGAAAACTGAGTAGGTATGGAGTCTTGTTAACCTCACCTACTTAAGTTTAAATATCAATTTTAGTTAGAATCGTTAGAGTCGTTTTCGAACAAATCAAACTGGTATGAAAATGGGAAGTACCATTAATATTGAGGTTACCTTGCAAAAAAAAAAACGGCCCCGAACTGTAAGCCCCCAAACTCCAAATCCGAAGTTTGTACGAAATCCGGGCAGCCGTTTAGGCTGTATCCCTTGGGACATACAGACAGACGGACAGAATTTTGCGAACCACTTTTTGAGTTCCTCTGTCATCGTAATGTCAGAATTGATTAACATCTCGAGCTCGAAATTTTGTACGAATACAATATCTTTCTCTTACTACGTAATCGAGAAAGTTAAAAATCCAGCGATGGGAAGAAAAAGAAACAGATTACAGATCTCAACAATATATATTGGTACCGCCTTCGATGCTGGTTCAAATTCAAGTGATCGAGAAACAATGATTAAAATTTGAGTAGGAAAAATAAGTAAGCACAAAATGGAATATATAAAAACATAGAATTGCCTTTGTATTTACTTAATCTACCATAACAATATTGAAAGTAAGAATAGGTAGTGACAATAGTATTTGATAAAAAGCTCACTTCATAAAAAAGACATCGCTTTAAATGATTAAATATACAAAAAAAAATTCTATAAATTTATATAAAACTTTACAATAAAAGAGAAAAAAATCTTAAATAGACAGCATTTTGTACATAAAACAAAATTAGAACAAAATTATTCCTCGGGTATTTATAGGAAGCTGATTAAATAATTTGGACGACACAACGGAGTAAAAGTTTTTGAATAGAGTAGTAACTCCTCTGAACCCAGGCCTTTTCTTGCGAGGGGGCCCGCTGCTTATGCCACCCGAACCTATTGAAGCAAACAATAGGTTCGGGTTTTGATTTAGCCACATAAATCGGTGGAACAACTATAAAATTCTACATCATCAATTTATTCTTCGATGGAAACAGGAGTATTTAAAGGAACTAAACAAACGGTATAAATAGAAGTTTCCAACGAGAGACGTCGAAGTCGATGATATTACAGTCATTCGCAACGAACAATTGCCTCCGACTGAGGGACGACTAGGTAGGGTACTAAAGGTTTATCGTGGTTCCAACAATCGTGTGCGAGCTGCCGATATTAAAACTCAAGCGGGAATTGTAACTCGATCTATCGTCAAGCTATGTGTGCTTTTGCCAGAAGCCTAAATGCACATCGATCATTCTTCCCTATATGCCTTTTTAAATGTATATCTTATTTTTTGCAGTAGTACTTAAATTCTGTCATTCTTTAGCTACAACCTTTGCGAGAAACCTTTAGACCGAGAATCTGTCCTATCCGAGATTTCGGATCACCTGTTCCGTCTCCATTTGTTATATTGGAGAGCGGAGTAGAGATACTTCTCCTGACTCCGTTATCATATTCGTTTTTGTTGTATTTTGTCTACAACTAGGTCGCCCGGTATCTCATATGGACATTCCTCGGCACATATTCCAAACACTTTGACTTGTGAATTTTTGAAAGTCTTGGTCCGCGGAGTTGCGAACACCTCTACCACACTGCGTGGAATTCCCCTATCCGCCACCTGGGGATGCGCCTTGTCGCCTGAGAAGCTCGTGTTTTATCCCGGTAAATAGGGTATATTACGTGTTTGTTGTTATGATGAACGCATAATATTTTCAAACATTCCGCCGCCCCTGGAACACATTTTCAGTTTACGGGTAAAAGTGCCAACTTGTGGATAGGCAGTAAAAATAAATAAAATCGACTATGAATCAATATTAGAATGTAAGGAAGATATATAACCACTATAACCAGTAAATGCAGATCTTATAATAGCTTAACAATTGGTAATAAAGGTTATATTGTAGATTTAAGAACGTCGAAAGGCACGTTAGCAATACCATCGAAGTCAAAGGGAAGGTTATAAGAACAATCGAAATCTCTAAGTTCCAACTATTACCAGCAATACTTCAACCATCGCACAAACTAGACCAAATAGAAGAAATCCTTTCACTAGAAATGATCAAACGATTATACGTCAACCAAACAACCAAAATTAGCCTATTGGAAGCTGAGCATAAAATTAATCTGTCAATTAACATAATTAATTAATAATGGCCTTCTTTGTTATCATCGCATACGCATACAGAAGAAGAAACAAAAGCAAATAAGATACTCAAGGACAACTTACCACGAACACAGTTCAGACACCAACAACAACCATAGGTCTTAAAGACATTCCACGTTATCTAACCAGGACGTTTGAAGTTAAAGCCGGAGGAGTTAACGTGAAACATATTTAAAACCAGCGACACCCGCAGCAAGCCTAGCCACGAGTGGAACAAGCTTAAGTATTGCAACATTGTTAAGTTAGTCTTGAAGTAGCTAGCTTAGGGAACGGTTGGACATTTTTTTTTTAAGTTACCTCAATATTAATTTGTACCAGTCCAAAACTAGTCCGTTGTTTTGTCGATGAAGCCGTGTACGGTAGCCTTTTGTTGTTTTTCAACTCTATAATGAATTGTAGATTTTTGTGATATTTATTAACTGCCTGTAGTATTATTTCTATGGCATGTTAACGATTAATTTAATTTTGATGTTTGTCCTCTATGGCAGCGGTTCCCAATCTTTTTTGGTCGAGGAGCACTTTTTAGGTCAAACATTCCTCGCGGAGCACTT
Source organism: Cheilosia variabilis (assembly GCA_951230905.1). Taxonomy (NCBI): domain Eukaryota; kingdom Metazoa; phylum Arthropoda; class Insecta; order Diptera; family Syrphidae; genus Cheilosia; species Cheilosia variabilis. The sequence continues at coordinate 40,686,010 of OX579679.1, read as the reverse complement.
CGTTACACTTACGCTATTTTCGCAGTTATGTATGTGTAAAAAATGCAATACTCAACATTTTTTTTTATATTTTATTAAATTCAAGTAAAACAAGTAACATCAACGAAAAAAACAATGTTAATTAAAGAACATAAGGAATTCAATATCTAGTGAGCCTGTTTGGTTTTGCATAATGCTTGTATATCTGGTTGAATTTGGGACAACTGCAACCGAATATCTGGCTCTGCATCGAGACGGGATCTATATTTTGTTTTGGTTCCAACGTAGGCGGAGAATCCTGATTCGCACATGTATGTTGTTGCAAACGGCAGAAGAACTATTTTGGCTCTGTCTGACAAAATTTTGAATTCGTTCTTCAACATACACCAGAATTCTGATAAAGACTTCTTAGTTTCAAAATTTGCCTTTAAAGAAGAATCTGATGTCAAATCAATTAAGCACTCAAACTGCAACGATGTCGGAGATGCTGGCTTTTCTAACGCATTTTCTTTAATGTTTGAATGGTATTCTTCCGGAAAGTAGCTTTGGAAGTTTTCGAGCAAACTTAGCAGATGTAAATGAAACTCATTTAAAATGTCGCAGGAATACCCAAATCTATTTCCTCTTTACATTCGCTGACCATTGGGAAGCTGTCTAGGTTTCGATTTTTTAAAAGATTTCGCCCGAAACTTGATTTTCTTTTTAAATGCTTCGACCTTATCACTGGCATCGAAAACAGTTATTGTCTTTCCTTGAAGTGATACACTCAAATCATTTAATTTTTTAAAAATATCGGCTAGATACGATAATTTCAAGAGCCAACGCTCATTACACAATCTGTCGCCCAAATCAAAGTTGTCGTTCATAAGGAAGGTTCTGACTTCAGCCCTCATTTCGAAAAGCCGCGTCAGTGTTTTGCCGCGAGAAAGCCACCTTACTTCTGCGTGAAGAAGTAAAGACGTATGTAGACTACCCATTTCATCGCACAATACTTTGAATAGCCTTGAATTTTTAGGTCGAGATTGAATAAAGTTAATTATTTTCACGCTTTCGTCTAAGACCTCTTTTAAGGAGAGTGGCATTTTTTTCATTGCAAGGGCATGGCGGTGTAGAACGCAGTGACTACTGCTGCATTCCTTGGCATTTTGTTTTATTCTTGAGACGGCACCGGACGTTTTTCCAGTCATGGCCTTGGCACCGTCTGTGCACACATCCACGCAGTTAACCCATGGGATATCATTGACAATAAAGAAATTGTCTATTAATTTAAAAATTTCAGCACAAGTTGTTGTAGTTTCCAACGGCTTGCAGAAAAGCAGATCTTCTTGAAAGGACAATTGGTATTGGTAGCGCACAAATACTATTAAAATAACCAACCCTGCAACATCTGTTGATTCATCCATTTGCAGCGAAAATTTTGTGACTTTTATTCGCGAAAGTAAAGTAGTTTTGACATTCTCTGCTAAGTCTCCGATTCTTCGTGATATTGTGTTATTTGACAAAGGAACGGTGTCAACTAATTTTTTGGCCTTTTCACCCAACATACACTCAACAATGTCCTTAACGCATGGCTTGATTAAGTTTTCAGCGATTGTATGGGCTTCGCCAGTTTGCGCAACTCGGAAACTCACTAAGTAGGACGCCATCAACGCATTTTCGTTCACTGTCTTTGAGTGGTTAGTAATAATTGTTTGAGATTTTCTAAGTTCACCATACTTCCTTTAAAAAAAATCAGTCGGTTGGCTTTTGCAATCTGGATGAATCCCCTCAAAATGACGTTTCATTTTTGCTGGAAACATCGCACTATTCGGCAACACTTTGCTCAAATTACGCATTGGGGTTTGTTGTCACTTGTCTTAGCAAATCCAAGATTTAAATATGAATCGTGGTACTTCCTTTTTACTGTTTTTTTTTTTTGCAGTACTGATCACCATAGAACTAGTACTAGCCACATTGTCTGCCTCAAATTCTTCGGAAAGTTCTGACGCCGCTGTCTCCATTGCGTCATTTTCCTTGGCTCTAGAATAGAACAATAAATGGAAAACGAGCAAATTCACAAATCTCAATTGAGGATAACAACAGAAAAAAATTATTATAAATCCAACAAAACGCATCTAATACAAATGCGGTTCTAGCGATAGGTAACTTCCCATTATGAAATAAACATATATGGTTTTGTATTATGTACCTGCCAGTTTCTGACTCTTTAGTAACTACTGGGGGTGCTGTTAAGGAGCTTTCAGCGGTTATTTTTAACGACCCAGACTTTAGCCAGCGATCCATAGTACCTATTATTTTTGATCTCTCACGATCTTTTGATCTTTTCACGTCGATAGATCCACAGAGTCACATCAATGTACAAAAAAACAAATAAAAATTAAAATTCACGCACTAAAAGCAAAATATAGATTAAATACACCGCACTACGATTCGTTTTAACCTGTATAAATAGATACCGACCCAACAAAAACCGTCTATTGGGCGCGTTTAAAACCATAGAAACGTCGTCCCAGTACAAATTTCAGTTAGCGTCAGCGTATATGGTCGTCTCGGAATGTTTGTAAATAAAGATATTGCATCAAACGGAACCCAAATTATGTTTTTAATTCTATCTTTGAAAGTCAGCACAATCAATGAGCACAGAGCAACCACAAATCTACTTCTGAAGAATTCCAAATCATGCGCGAAAATCTTCACAATAAAGAACCCAATTCAAAAGAAAATTCCAAACAAGTTTATCAAACAGATTCCAAAGATAATTGATTTAATACAAGCGATTATCGATAAAACGCTCCGACACGATACGGACTAAAATGTGCGGTAATTTGATGACGATTTGCATCAGCGAAAATAAAAAAATCCAAATGGGAAGATAAAGAAACAACAAATTCCTTGGAACAAATTACAGATCTTAATAATATATATTGTTGTCGCCTTCGACGCTGGTCCAAATCCAAGTGACCTAGAAACAATGATTAAAAGAAGAACAATAAGTACAAAAGGGGATATAGAAAAATATAAAATTGCAGTAATTAACAGCAAGCAACAAAGTAAATCACAATTAATGTTATTTGATTAGGTAACTTATGTCGTTTTCCATGGGGCAAAAAGAAGCGTGTGGAAAACGACATAAGACACATTATAAATCTCTTGGATGGCATAAACATGGAAAGCTTAAAAAAGACGTCTTCATCTCATTGTAAAGTTTTCGCCAGAGCACCGACTTCGTCCTTCGTTGAGAAATAAATTCTGATTCCATTCCAAGGCTGTAAGAAATTAATAGTTTTGTGTCATCATCGGATCAGAATTTTGGCACTTCTTCATTTTTAAATAATAAAAACTATTAAATAATAAAATAATTTGCAAAAATGTTACTTATCGACATTTCCTTTCCTGTCATTTTACTGCAGCCCGGCAACAAAACAAAAACACATGCGGTATTGACAGCATGCTGACTGTAATTTTTCTAATGAACACAAGGACTGCCAAATTTCTGCAATGATAATGCAGTTCTTTTATAATAATGAACGCGAAATTTTAAAGAATGCAGCATTTTTTCATTTATGAACTCGACCTATACGACGCTAAAGCTTGTAAAGCTGCCTTTAATACCCTTTTTTTACAGATTCGATTAGCGCGATTTTCGACCGCATGGATTTTCGCTTGAAAAACACACATTGCCATGGGTATCGAGACTTTGGTGTTGGGTCCAAAGACACCAGCCCAAACTCCGGAATCCATTTGCCGTCGGTGTGTGTACCAGACTATGCTTTTTGGGTCCAGTGTCGGAACACCATAGGTCCAACTTTCGCGATCAAGTAATTTTACCTCGAACAGTTTCCCAAAACTGTGCTCCCAAACCATGGTGTCCGGGACGGAGCAGAACATGTCCATGTTTGGGATTGGGTTAAATATTTTCCGGTGTCCCACATGTTCAAGTGATTTAAACATATATTTTAGCTGCTGTTTAATGGATCATCTAGCAGCCGTCTTCATAATGAAGAATTGCAGGGGTGAGAACCCAATAATGGCCTCAAGTGCTTTTTTTTTTTTTTTTTTTTTTTTTTTTTTTTTTTTTTTTTGTAGTAGGAAGGTGGAAATCTTGCATGAGACACCAATGGTCCGACGTCCATTGATAGTGCCGGATTCCTACCGGCTAAAACCACCTCCCTTCTCGAACAGGCCGATTTGTTTCCCCCGCGGAACCGCCGTAAGGTATTACTTCGCGGGGGTCGGTATAAAGACTTAGCTTGTTGCTCAATTGTTGGAACTACTATTAGCTTTCCGTTGGCGTTCTAAGCGTCTAAGGTCGCTGAGTATACGCACCGCCACGTTACTTACAATGGTCCAGTTTTCGTCATTCTGAAGCATATAGTTTACGATGTTATCGGGAGTGGGCCACTCCCCAAATTGGTCCCGTAGACAGATCCTCTCGGTTTCGTACCGTTGGCAATAAAAAAACACGTGTTCCGCGTTTTCAGAAACATTTTCGCAATGCGGACAATTTGGGCTGGTTTCATGTCCGCGTTTAAAAAGATATTCTCTGTAACAGCCATGACCCGTCAAGAACTGAGTCAGATAGAAGTTTGTTTCACCATGTTTCCGTTTAATCCATACGTCAATTACTGGTATCAGCCTGTGCGTCCATCTTCCCTTCAACGCTTCATTCCATTGTTGTTGCCAGGTTGCTATACTCAGACTCCTTTCGTATTTTCTTTTGTCGTTATCTACCCGACCATTTCGGACTCGCTCGATTTTTAATTTTACCATTTCTTCAGCAAGTATATCGATAGGTAACATTGAAGATACGACAAGTATGGCATCGTTCGAAACTGTTCGAAACGCGCAGGCGACTCTTAATGCTCCAAGACGGTGGACGGATTTGGCTCCCCTCACGTAAGACTTAACTTTCGTTGCACTTGACCATAATTCTACCGCATACATGAGAATAGAACTGGCAGTTTCTGCAAGCAGTAGTCTCTTTGTTTGTTTCGGGCCCCCGATGTTACTCATCAGCCTAGAAAGCGCGCTAACAGTTTTTGATGACTTTTTGCATACATATTCAAGATGGTGTTTAAAGCTCAGGCGAGCGTCTATAATTACTCCGAGGTACTTAATAAACGGTTGAGAAACTACTTCATGCTCTCCTACTCTAAGCGTTATCGTTTCCCGAACTTTCCTACTCGTAATAAGTACTGCTTCCGTTTTGTGGTCGGCGAGTTTCAAACCTGCACTAGATAGCCATCTACGTACATTTGCAACTGTCTCATTACAGAGAAGTTCCACTTCTTCTATTGTTTTGGCCACAACTACCACGGCTATGTCGTCTGCGAAGCCGATAATTGACGCTTCTCTTGGAATCGGTAGACGCAGAATTTCGTCATACATAACGTTCCACAGCAAGGGGCCTAGAACTGAACCTTGTGGTACACCGCCCGTTACTTCATACTCTTTTATTCCCTCATCAGAGTCGTAGAGAAGAACTCTATTCGAAAAGTAACTAATTATAATCTTACGAAGATAGTTCGGTATTCCAATCCGGTATAGACAGAGCATGATACGTTCCCAATTCGCCGAATTGAACGCGTTTTTTACATCAAGCGTTATAACGGCGCAGTATTTTTTGGATCCTCCTTTCCAACGCTTTCCTTCTATAGCGGCTCGGGCTCTCGTTATTACCGCATTGATTGCATCTACCGTAGATCTTGATCTACGAAAGCCGTATTGATGTTCCGAGAGGCCTCCCGCCGTTTCAATTGCTGGCTGGAGCCTGTTGTAAATAATTCGCTCGAGAATTTTACCAATCGTGTCTAGTAAACAAATAGGACGATAGGAGGATGGTTCGTTTGGGTTACAATTTCCTTTCGGCAGTAGGACAAGTCTTTGGCGCTTCCAAGGTTCAGGAAAAATGCCCTCCTGAAGACACGCGTTGAACATTTGGGTAAATAAATCCGGTCGTGTTTTAATTGCTATTTTTAGGGCTCTATTTGGTATACCGTCCAGTCCCGGTGCCTTTCTATCGCGTACCTTCTTACAAGCTTCGGATAATTCTTCGCGTGTTACGACGGGTATGGGCGCAGTTTCGTGTATACTTTGACTGCCGAGCTCTGTGCCTTCTTGCCGAGGAAATAGAGTCTCGACTATTTGTTGTAACAAAACTGGGCACGTCGGTGATTGCATACGAGGACCTTTTAGCCTCATCGATACGATTTGATAGGCTTTACCCCAGACGTCGTTGTTGAGTTCTTCGCAGAGATTCCTAAAACAGAGGCGCTTGCTAGACTTGATAGCTTTTTTAAAACGGGTTCTCGCTTCTCGGTGTGCGTTTCGTGCAAGTTGAATTTGATGGTTATCGGTGTATCGTATCCTGGAACGCTGGTAAGTTCGTCGCGTTCGATGACACAACGATCTGAGTTCTGCAATCTCAGGGGTCCACCAATATACTGGAGTACGATGCTTTCCTGTTCCCAACCTGGACATTGATGTATTACACGCGTTGACTACCAGCCGTGATACCTGTGTTACAAATTCCCCTGCATTTCTGGCTTCAACTATCGCCTCACTGACGACGAAGCTTAGGAGATCTTCATCTAGCGTGCTCACATTCCATTTAGATCGCTTCAGCGTCATTAGGTTATGACGGTTTACTAGTACAGTGTTGGCTCTGAATAAAATGGCGTTGTGGTCGCTATGCGTGTAATGGTCGCTCACACGCCAGTTAGCATTTCGTAGCAGGATGCTACTTGCGAATGTAAGATCGATGATAGATCCCGATCTAGCTGTGCTAAAAGTGTTAATACTTCCGCTGTTAGCTAAAATGATGTCCAAACAAGAGAAAGCTTCTAATAGAACAGTCCCTCTACGATTCGTATACGAACTGCCCCATTCCGATGCCCATGCGTTAAAATCCCCTGCTATTATGACGGGACTCTTACCGGTAGCATCAGCAACTAGTCTATCTAAAACTCTCTCGAAAATGTCGATAGTAGCGCTAGGTGGTATATAGCAGCTGTATATATAAATGCCGTTTATCTTAACCCATATAAAGAAGTCCTCGGGCACCTCTGTGTATTCCTGAATGGAGGCGTCTCCACAAACCCAAATTGCAGACGTTTTTGTCGTGTCGGTAACCCAGTTGTTTCCAGATAGGTTCCTATATTGCTCACAGATAATCGCTACATCAATTTTCCGTTCACGAATAGTTTGCTGCAGGAGGTCCTGGGCCGCTTCACAATGATTTAGATTGAGCTGTAGTATATTCATATTTTTTTCGAAGAAGTTTCTATCGCTTTCTTGTATTCTGGACATCTCCTACTACCAGTAATATGTCCAGACTCGACATTTTTAACTTCACAAAGTAGACATTTTGGTCTGGCTTTGCAGTCCTTCAACTTGTGGCCATTTGCTCCGCACCTGATACACAGACCCGATCGGTCGTTAGAACTTTTGCACGCTCTCGCGAAGTGTCCGAACTCAAGGCATCTAAAGCAACGCTTAAGTACAGTTTTTTCTCGTATTCGGCAGTAGACCCAACCGATTCGCACTTTCCCTATTCTCAGCATCCTCTTCGCAATTTCCGCTGGTACGCTTATGGTGGCTGTTTGCGTTCCACCATATGCTTTCCTCACGTTCTTAATCATTGCGGCCTTGAATTCGAAATCCATTTGATCTGTTAGAGCGGAACAGATCTCCTCTTTTGACGTCACTTCGTCTATATCCTTGCATTCTAGCAAGGCCTCTTGAGTGAGTGACCAAACTTCACCGTTTTCTCCCAGGGCGTCTTTGATTTTTTCCTTATAGACTGCGGTTGTGGGATTTGCGGCTTTATTTAGCGACAGTAAGAGGTCCCCGCTTGCAGTTTTCCGGATTCGACTCACATTCGTTCCTACTTCCTTAAGTGTAGGATCAGCCTTCAATTTCCTGAGTAGGTCCGCGTATGATAGTTCGCCGGTCTTTTTAATGACTATAGCATCCGGACGCTGTGGTTTTTTTGCATCTTTGATATGCTTCTTGTTGACAACCCTCACCCATTCTTGCGCCGACTTAGTGTCTAGATTTGGTGTCGGTTGCGGTGTACTCTTCTTGCCTGTTTGTTTCTGCTGTTCTAAAACTTGTTTAGACGGAACTAATATATTGTTACCGCTTGTTTTTTTTGGCGAATTCACCTTAGTCTTTTTCGAAGCAGGGGCCTTAGATGTTTGCTCCTCTGACCGGTTACCGTTTACATCCACCTCCCTGTTTCTCTTAACAGGTCGGAGAGGCGATCTGTTCTTATTGATCGCTGGTATTTCCTTATTTCGGCTCGTGTTTTTTCCGGTCGGGACTATATCCGTTTGCGAGGATGCTGTCACTTGAGATTTTTCCGCCTTACGGCTAAGGATCTTTATCTGCTCACGGAGAACAGATATCTCATTCCGTAAATCAGCGACTTCGGATTCCGCCTCCCGGAAAACTGACTTTATGAGAGTGCCCATTTTCTTAATTTCTCCATGAACGTTATGCTTGTCCCTGTAGAAATCAATTAGACCGTCAATTTTCATTCCAAGTTGTAGCATTTTATTTCTCTCATGTTTGTCACTGCTATTCAGTGCGCGGTGAGCAATAACATTCGCTTTTGTCGCATCAGTTTTTTCCGATGACGTCGATTCAGAATGCGAACGCATATTGTCCCGCAAGGAAGTCGCTTTAGTTGGTGAACGCGCAACCCGAGTGCTCCTTCTAAACGGATCGGCAGCCGTATCCGCTTCCTTGTTCTCGTTCCTTGTAACATTCATGGCTACAGCATCCAAGTTTGCCAATACTGTAGCTGGTGCATTCGCACTATTCTTTTCCATTATTATGCAGTCATTGTATCTCGACGACTTTGAGCCTGCTTTCGCACTCTCAGCCGCCGGTACTGGGGATCCGACTCCCTGCACCGTAACTTCGTTATTTTTCTTCTTCACCTCCATATTAGATTTTTAAAGAGTATCCACCTCCTGTCAGTTTTTTGGTCCGCGGGTGGTATTGGTTATTTCCACCAACCCTGCGAGTGTGCACACTGTCTGGCATACACACGCACAGGGCCCCCCTATCCGCCACCTGGGGACGCGCCCGATGGGAGAACTGACTAAACTCCACACGGGTGGCCTCAAGTGCTGTTGTTGGGCATTTGCGCGTAGCACCTGTGATGCCGAGGCAGGCAATGCGTTGAAGCTTGTTTGACGTAGTTCGTTCAAGTACTTTCGGTAATCAGACGATTACCGCGTACAAGATAATGGGTCTTACCATCGTAGTATAATAAGATAACCAGTGTATCATTCTTGGATTAAGATCCCAAGCTCTGCCGTACAGACACCTACAGGCCCACATGGCTTTAGAGGCACGCTCTGTGGCGGACTGGATGTGTTAGCTCCAGCTTAGTTCCTTATCAAGGATGATTCCGACATATTTTACTTCGTTAGAGTAACTTAATGTAGTTCCATTCAGGTTAATGGGTTCTAAAATGACCAGTCTCCTACTGGTAACGGGAACTAGAATAGTTTTATTAGGATTGATAGATAAACCATTCTAAAACATGTATTAGAGCATTTCTCATTCTAATAAAGGGTGATTTTTTAGCTGGTTTGGTTTTGGCAACACTGGTTTTGACAGCTGACGTGTGTTTAGTACCTTGTGTCACTGTCAAACAGCTTCAGTTTGGTTTGCAATTTAACCATGGATCGTCTTACAAATGAACAACGCTTGCAAATTATTGAATTTTACTATCAAAATTCGTGCTCGGTTCGAAATGTTCATCGCGCGCTGCTTCCATTTTATGATCGGCATTCTCGACCTTCTGAGCAGTCTATTCGGAAGATTGTGACCAAATTTCGCACCAAATTTACTTTGTTGGACATTAAACCACCAACACGTTTACGTACTGTGCGTAGTGAAGAAAATATTGCGGCCGTATCAGCTAGTGTGACAGAAGACCGCGAAATGTCGATTCGGCGCCGTTCCCAGCAGTTAGGCCTTTGTTACAGCACTACGTGGAAAATTTTGCGGAAGGATTTGGGCGTAAAGCCTTTTAAGATACAGCTGGTGCAAGAACTAAAGCCAGCCGACCTACCACAACGCCGAATTTTTGGTGAATGGGCTCTTGGAAAGCTGGCCGAGGATCCGCTTTTTTATCGAAAAATTGTGTTCAGCGATGAGGCTCATTTTTGGTTGAATGGGTACGTAAATAAGCAAAATTGCCGCATTTGGAGTGAAGATCAGCCAGAAGCATTGCAACAGCTACCAATGCATCCCGAAAAAGCCACTGTTTGGTGCGGTTTATGGGCCGGCGGCATTATTGGGCCATATTTCTTCAAAGATGATGCGAATCGCAGCGTTACTGTCAATGGTGAACGCTACCGAGCGATGATAACAAACTTTTTTTTGCCCGAAATGGAAGTTCTTGACTTGCATGATATGTGGTTTCAACAAGACGGTGCCACATGCCACACAGCACGCGAAACAATGGCGCAATTGCGAGGCGAGTTTGGTGAACAGTTAATTTCACGTTTCGGGCCGGTCAATTGGCCGCCTAGATCGTGCGATTTGACACCATTAGATTATTTTTTGTGGGGGTATGCCAAGGCTAATGTGTATAGGGACAAGCCCGCTTCGATTGACGCACTGGAAGCCAACATCCATGCATTCATTCGTGAGATACCGGCCGATATGTGTGAAAGAGTATGCCAAAATTGGACTCAGCGGATGGGCTACCTGAGACGCAGCCGCGGTCAACATTTGCATGAAATTATCTTTAAACATTAAATTGCAAGGTTCAAACTATCGATTCAAATAAATATTTCATTCATTTTTTCGAATTTTTTGTGTTTTTTTTTTAAAAAAAGTTCTAAACCTCTTAAAAAATCACCCTTTATTAATGGTAGCGCAATGCTTTCAACTAAGGATAATTGCCAAATCATCGGCGTAGCCGATGGCGTCATAACCTAGGTTATGAAAACTGACTAATAGGCTGTCTATGACGAGTGACCACAGAAACGGGAAAAGCACACCCCCTTGGGGAAAGCCTCTGATTGCTGTCAGCGACACAGCCACTCCTCCTGACGAGGAAATTTTTACTCGACTTTCCAGCATGGCTCGAATCCATCGGTTTGTCGAGTCTTCGATACCTTTACAGCTGATTGCCTAGCAATCGAGTGGTACCGGGGTTGTCGAAAGCACCCTCAACATCTAGGAATGCTGCAATTTCCTTATGGCGAAAGGCGTCTTCTACCTTTTTGAAGAGCACTCTCAGTGGACTTGCCCTTTCTGTACGCAAACTGACTTGCGTGTAGAGGGGTAGATATTACTAACTGACCTCTGATGTAAACATCAATTAATCTTTTCAACAAAGGATGATAAACTGATAGGTCCATATGATTAAAGTATTTCGCTTGGCCTGTTGCCATTTTCAGGAATAAAAATAACGTTCACCAGTCTCCAAGTGGAAGGAATGTATCCCCAATTGTAACTAGTTCTAAATAAAGTTACAATTGCTGGCAGTATGACTTCAATAACCCTATAAAAAATATCTGGAAAAATGCCGTCACTACCAGGGGCTTTAAAAGATTCGAAAGAGCCAACTGCGCACCTAACCTTATCTGGACTGAAAATCTTGCCAGATGAACTGTTTACTCGTCTAGAAGCATAGATCCTGGGATCGTGTGGTTCACAAATAGTCGAACACGGAAAATGAACCTGAAGTAAGGTTTGGATTGCTTCCTTTCGATTTCTTAAGTAGGTTCCATCGGCTATCTTAAGTACGCTTACACAGTTAGAATGATCTTTTCTCAGAGCTTTGTGGATATGAACTGCCACTGGCATATCTGATATGTCTTCACAGCATTTTCTCCAGGAGGCCCTTTTAGATTGTTTCAATTCTAAGTTGTATTCTGTTAGAGCGGATTTGTATTCGTCCCACATTTAGTTTATTTTAGTTCGATTGAAGAGTTTTCTAACCTTGCTTCTGAGTTTGGCTAGTTGGTTATTCCACCAAGGAACGTTTATTCAAACTGGTTTTGCTGTCAAAACGAAAATGGTAGGAGGTTATCAACACGTTGCTGAACTGGTACCTCCTCGCGTATCGCATTTATAAAGGTTGGTTTAGAGCCTTTGTTTAAGATATCAACTAAATAGAAATTCTAAAATACACTCACTTCTCTTATTGTTATCGCTGCTGCCAGTTGTTGTGTTGTGTGCATTTGAATCGCACCCGATGATTTGCAGTAGCGGATTAAGTTTTGGACCTTGATGGGCGGAATGGTGGTGTCGTCGCCGGGGAAGTACACTGAGGCACAGACGATGTTATGTGTGCCCCGTTCAGTTGGTTCTTCTATTAGTAGGGCCGCCAAGTCTTTTGTGATGAATTCCGGAGTTGGAAGCAAGTTGATATTTTTGTCGACTAAGCAGGCCGCACGTGGCACTGGCTCGTCTCGTTTTTAAATAAGCTCACCTGCTTTATTTCAAAGACACTTTATATGTATGCTCATAACCCATGGTTCTTGGATGAGGCCAAGTACTATCCTTTCCGCGGCGAAACTTCTGGTAAGGGTAGCGGCCTTGAAGGTGCTTTATCGTCTTTGGAGGATCTGGCTTGCCTGAGTAGTTGAGCTTTTTTAGGGCCCTTTCCTCTGCGGCAAGCAGTCGGATCAGGCCGACCTGTTTTTATGGTGGCACTGCTGGTTATTGCAGGTACCTGTTGGGAGGGCACGATTCCACTCCTGCTTTGGGGCTACCGCTGTCAGACACAGGATTCTAATCGGTGCTCTTAAGAATCAACTTAATCTGACCAAAGCGGTATGAGACTTTCGCTGGGCCATGGAGGCGTCGTCAATTACCAGAACTAGCTGAAGGAATACACCATCCTTTACACTCTTGACGACTCTCCAGGTTATACTCGTAGCCTTTAATTCGGCATTTTGAGCCATCAGGGTTGCCGAAAGATACCACGGACGATGTGTGGCTTTGGAAAAGAATCATCTTCCACCAACATCATGTCCAGACCACATTTGACTCACAAAATTAGAGCGCATCCATGTGTCGGAATCGGAAGTCGATGATTTCCTGTGCTCAAATCTGTCACAGCCCTGAGTAATAGATGGAGCCCTCATGACGTCGTCATCCATTTGCAGGAGGTTCGGTTACCCAACAGCAGAACGAGAGGTTAGGGTCACATTTGGCTCTACGACACGAGTGATGTCGACCGTTTGGGCTACCCGAATTATTTGTTCCTCTGGTTGCCCAACAGCAGCATCAGAGGCATCTGTCTGATTGAGAAATGTTGCAGATGAAAAATAAGAATCTATGTTTCTAAACAAATTTATTTTACATCATGAAAACTAAATTTTTCTATTAACATAAAAGCCTTAAAGTTAAGAGAACTATTATGTCAGTTTGACAGCTTGACAGTTGAAATTTAAATAATGTTCTGTTTTTTTTTGTAAATATATAAGAAACCTTTTGAATTTTTACGGATTTACGTAATTATTACTTTTATAACGTTGGCAGAAAAACTGTGTCGTTTAATTTATCGGTTTTAACTGACCAACGGGAAGATATTTCATTCTACTGTACAGTTTTCCTTGTACATCTTTTTTCATAATACAGTTGTTTAAGAATTAAACATTTGGTCCATTCGAGCCAAATCCGAACTAAAAAGTGACAAATTTGTGTGACAGAACTGAAAATAAAAATCAAATAAACTGAAAAATTAACTAAAAATTATAATAATCAGACATTACCCTTGTGAGTTTTTTGTGCCAAACGGGTTTACGCGACGTGTAATTCAACTACAATTAAAACATCATCTACATATTGTATGCAGCAGTACCAGGTGAGCGAGTAATAGCCAAGTTTTGCCATATTCATATTTGTTGCCATATATTTTGCCATTTTCTCCTTTGTTCGCAATCATGAACGCTGTAAAAGAACTTAAGTTGTTGAAAAATACCTTATCAATCATTCAAATGGATTATAAGAGTTTTGGTTCAGCGGCTGAAAGTAAGAAGACAAAAAATCTAGTCAATGGTCGACTGACAATTTTAGAAGATTTGTTCAGACAAAGTAGGACCATTAATGAAAAGTTAGTTACTCTAGTGGACGATGAAGATGCAATGAAGGAGTTTGAGGGAATTGTAGAGGAGATTAGAGAAACTTATCTAGAGTTTAAGGCAGACCTTTTGGACTGTATGGACAAGATAGCGGAAACCGCATCCCAGAGCACATCGGCTCACAATAATGCAGCTCAGCATGGTATACGCTTACCAGAAATGGCGCTGCCTATGTTTTCAGGGCAGTATGAAAAATGGAGACAATTTAAGAGAAAAATCCATGATTCATACTAATGCGAGTTTAACAGAAATTCAAAAACTATATTACTTGAAGTCAGGTTTATCTGGTGAGGCCGAACGTTTATTGCAGCATTTGGAAATCGATACCGGGAATTATGATAAGGCATGGTCCATTTTGTGTTCACGGTATGACAATAAACGTTTCTTAGTAAATACGCATTTGAAAGTGTTTTTTAATCAACCGCTTATGCAAAACGAAAACGCCGTAGGACTAAAAACCATGCTTGATACGACCACAGAGTGTCTGCATTCCCTGGAGAACCTTGGTGTGCCTGTAAAGCAATGGGACTTAATAGTTATTTACATTGTGTTTCAAAAATTACCTCCATACACACAGCAAATGTGGGAAGAGAGTCTAGGAGCCAGGAAGGAGTTGCCAACGGTCGATGAGTTCACAAAATTTCTTGAAACCAGGTTTAGGACTTTAGAGGTAGTTGAGCAGCAAAAACCAAAATCGAAAAACCCGATCCAAAGGAACACCGCAACCAAAACCACATTTCATGTTAGGCATACAAAACACAAAGAGCAGTTTAGTTGTAGGATTTGTAGCAAGGGACAGCATCCGATTCGGACCTGTAACCGGTTTATTAAAATGAGCATTAGTGAACGCTATAATATTGTTCAAAAAATCGGTGTTTGCAGCAATTGTTTAGCGTACAGCCATTCTACTCAGCAATGTCCCAGTCCAACGCGTTGCTATTTCTGTCAACAAAAGCATCACTCCCTTCTTCATTCTCACCATAACACAAATATAATATCAGAAACCAACAATTCAACATCTGGTGAGTCACATACATACCCTACACAACACACATCGGGTGTTAGTCACCCAAACAGTCACACTTCCACTACACTACACTCTTTTGCAACCCCACTCAACACAAATACACAAAATCAGTCACACCAAGTATCGAGTTTAAACTCAAAAGCTCCGACTTTTCACACTACTCACCAGGAGCTTCCAACAACGAGTGCGGCAGTTCGAAACCACCTCGCTCAACACGTTACCAACACTCAAATTTTACTAGCTACCGCTATGGTGAAGGTTAAATCGTCGAGAGGTAATTACTTCAACCTAAAAGCCTTGATCGATCCGGGATCTGAAGCCACATTCATTACTGAAGCGGCAACACAGCTACTCAATCTAAGTACCAGGAGTACATTTATTGAAGTGTCAGGGCTGGGTAAGGTCAGCAGTGGAGCATGCCATCGGTATGCTGATATATCGTTCGGGTCTCTACACTCTCCGTTTGAGACCAGTGCACGAGCCTTTGTGTACAAATCCCTGACTGGGCTTCTCCCGGCCCACAAACTGACATTCAATAGATGGAAACATATCAACGGACTTGTCTTAGCTGACCCACTGTTTTTCCAACCTGCTACGGTGGATATTTTGTTAGGCAGCGATGTGTATTCTGAGCTGATTCTCCCAGAAATCGCCAGGGGCGATGAAATGTCACCTGTTGCTCAAAATACCCAGCTCGGTTGGATCTTGCTAGGCAAGGTATCCGAGCAACCACACAAATCGGTTCGAAGTTTTCTGCAGGTGTGCGACATAGATACACAGTTACGAAGGTTTTGGGAGATCGAAGAGATACCATTCCAGGTAGCAGATACTGATGAAAATCAGAAGTGTGAGAAACACTTTGACGAGACGACCAGACGTTTGCCTGATGGGCAATATGAAGTTACACTTCCCTTTAAGGATGGATGTTATCCTGGGCTTGGGGCCTCGAAGTTAGGAGCCTTGCGTAGGTATCATCAATTGGAGAGACGTCTGGACAATAACCCGACACTACACATGGATTACACAAAATGTATTGAAGAATACCTGGAACTTGGTCAGATGACCGAATTGAGTCCCGGCATTGATAAGGTGCTTCAAACTCCACATCATTATTTTGTACCTCATCACGCGGTGTTGAAGGAGGCCAGTTCAACTACGAAGCTCCGGGTTGTTTTCGATGCTGCGGCAAAAACATCAGATGGTACGTCCTTGAACGACAGACTGATGGTGGGCCCTAAAAAGCAAAATAATATTGATATTATATTGAGGTGGAGAACTCATAAGGTTACCTTTACAGCTGACATCGAGAAAATGTATCGACAAATTCGGATGAAGCAGGAAGATGCATATTACCAACTTATCTTTTGGCGGAGCAGCAAGAGTGAGCCGATCAAAACGTATCGTTTGGATACCGTGACTTTCGGTACCGCAAGCGCACCGTATCTCGCAATCTGCACTCTCAACCAGGTGGCAATTGACGAAGAGGCACGCTTCCCTGCGGGTGCAAAGGCTGTACGAGAGGAAATGTATGTTGACGATTTAATCTCTGGAGCTGACACTGTAGACGAAGCCGTCGAAAAACGAGATGAGGTGCGGTCGTTGTTAGCCACCGCAGGATTCAACCTGAGGAAATGGACGAGCAACTCACAGAAGGTACTGGAAGGCATCCCATTGGATCAGCAGGAGTTAGGTTTTTCGTTACCCTTTGAGTCCACGGACCACATTAAGGCCTTGGGTATTAAGTGGTATCCCACTGACGATTCCTTTTCGTTCCAAAATGTGTCCTTCGATGTTTCTCAGGTTCCCACGAAACGAACTATGCTGTCGACAATCGCACGTCTCTTCGATCCCCTTGGATGGATTTCCCCCTGTGTCGTAAAGGCAAAAATGTTGATGCAGCAACTTTGGTGCCGCGGTGTGTCATGGGATGAACCAATTCCTTTGGAGGTTAAGAAGGAATGGGACGCCTTATGTCAGGAACTTCCATTAGTTGAAAAAATGCACATGCCACGATGGATTCGGCTACGCAAACTAAACAAGGGAGTACAAATTCATGGATTTAGTGATGCTTCCGAAAGGGCTTACGGGGCAGTTATCTACTTACGTGTTTTAGATGAGAACAACAACATACATATGCACGTACTCATTTCGAAAACGAAGGTTGCTCCATTGAAAACCGTTACGCTTCCCCGACTGGAGCTTTGTGGAGCTGTTATTCTGGCCTCGCTCTTAGACTATACAGCAAAAGCCTTAAGATTGAGTAACGCAAAGACGTACGCCTGGTCAGATTCGACAATAGCTTTGGCTTGGATCACAGCACCGCCATCCAGATGGAAGACGTTTGTAAGCAACCCCGTTTCCGAAATCCAACGAATCACAAGCTGCAACATTTGGAGACATGTTCCAACTCAACAGAACCCAGCAGATCTGGCATCGCGTGGCCTTTTTCCTTCCGATTTAGACGGGAACACTCTCTGGTGGAACGGTCCACAATTCCTAAGGTCGGAGTGGGACTTCACAATACCAGGACAACCGACAAATATAGTGACGGAGGAGGAAAGTCGCACAATTATTCAGACACATTGTGTTGAAACTGAGAGCAATAGCATCGATATGTTAATCCATCGACATTCAAGTCTTCAGAAACTATTGCGGATATTAGCATATTGCATGAGATTCGTGTCCAATTTCCGAATTCCCCCAATGCAACGAAGATTAGACACCCTTTCTCCGATGGAATTGCATTCAGCCTTAAGGTTTGCCGTTAGGATTGCTCAATCTAAAATGTTTTCATCAAAGACAAAAGGTTTAAAATCATTAAATTCTTTCGTTGATGAGGAGAATATTTTGCGAGTAGGAGGCCGACTACAAAACGCGGACTTGGGTTATGAACAACGACATCCGATAATTTTAAAGCCAAGTCATCACTTTGTTAACCTTTTACTTAGGGACGCGCATGAAAAAACCTTTCACGGAGGGACTCAGCAAATGATCTCCTACCTTCGCCAGCGTTTTTGGATTTTAAATATAAAAACCATCGTGAAGAAGCACATCCACAAATGTACAATATGCTATAGGTACAAAGCAAAGAGTGCTCAACAATTAATGGGCAACTTACCAGCACCTCGGGTCAGAGTTTCTCGACCTTTCAGCTTCACTGGGGTGGATTATGCTGGTCCCATCGAAGTAAAGGCTTGGAAGGGTCGAGGAACCAAAACCTTTAAGGCATATTTTGCCATATTTATTAGCTTGGCTACCAAAGCGCTACACCTTGAGCTTGTCAGTGACATGACAACTCAAGCCTTCATAGCTGCATTTAGGCGATTTTCAGCGAGAAGAGGGTTTTGTAAGGAGATTTTCAGCGACTGCGGAAAAAATTTTGTTGGAGCCAACAGGGAGCTGGAAACACTTCGCAAAGCAGCCCACTATAGTACCAGGGAGATTGCCGAAACTTTTACTGGCGAAGGCGTTAAGTGGAATTTTATTCCACCAGCTTCTCCACACTTTGGAGGATTATGGGAAGCGGGAGTCAAGTCGGTGAAGTACCACCTTAAACGAGTAGCAGGGAATGCAACCTTTACCTTTGAGGAGCTGACTACACTACTGGCTCAAATTGAGGCATGCCTCAACTCAAGGCCCCTGTGTCCACTCTCCAACAACCCAGATGACTTCATGGCCTTGACTCCAGCACACTTTCTCATAGGAGAGCCCATGCAAAGTGTACCAGATCCAAATATCGTAGACGAAAAAATTTGCTACAACGATCGGTGGAAACGGATACAACAAAGGTTGCAGACCTTTTGGAAGCAATGGAGTTCCGAATATTTATCGCGTTTGCAGCAGCGTCCAAAATGGCTCAGGAGCGAATCTCAACCACAATTAGGAGACCTTGTGCTAATAAAGGATGAACGGATTCCGCCATCCAAATGGAGTCTGGCCCGAGTTTCACAAGTTCATCCTGGAGCAGACAACCGCATTCGCGTCGTCACCCTAAAAACAAAAACTGGTGAGCTGAAAAGGCCAATTACAAAAATTTGCATACTACCGAGTAATAAATCTGTCGAAGAAACCAATCTCTAACCATGATAACCAAAAAAAATATATACAAATATAATTGATAAATCACACTCTCATACACACTATGTTGTCATTCACGCACATTTCTCACAAGTAAAATATCAAAAAAAATAATAATAAATAAATAAATATTATAAATAACTCAACACCACACAGCAAATATCACATATAAACATAAATTTCACAAGGGATAGAATTTCCCTACCAACTCAACACTCATGAAATTCACTCAATAAATAAATCAAACAAAATCCCATAATAAACACTCTAATACAGTCCACTTCTACGAAGCGAGCACACTACCCCACACAAAAAGCAAAAAAAAAAAAAAAACCCCACTCAAAAATTTCCCAAGCTTCCATTCATGAATTAACACAAATTTTACCCCAACACAATCCAAAATTCAAAATGAAATTACATAAAATATAACTCACCTGCACACACCCCGAATTTAAATTAACTACACTTATTATACTAAACAAATTATACAACAATAAGAAAACCAGATTACACGCAATAATTACAAAACGCGAAGCCATTCATAACAATACTTGATAGTAAACGAAAGCGATCGGCGATCGAATTGTTATAGGTAGCGGAAAAGAGAAAACCACTTATTGACATATGGCAAAGGCAAAGGCAATGAGCAAACGGCTATTTATATTACTCACTCTCACAATACGATAAGGGCTTTGTGTATCAAACTTTATGTTGTTTGTTGATATGTCTGTCTCGTTCCAACTAATTGTTTCTCCAACAGATCAAAAGAAGAAAATTATAATTGGAGATTCACCCAGCTGGCATGGAGACGAATTGGAAGTGGTCATTCAGTGTTGCCACTTTTTAAATTTTCTGGAGTCGGTCGAGTATTTTGCGAACTAGTTCACGGCGGGGGAGAATGTTGCAGATGAAAAATAAGAATCTATGTTTCTAAACAAATTTATTTTACATCATGAATACTAAATTTTTCTATTAACATAAAAGCCTTAAAGTTAAGAGAACTATTATGTCAGTTTGACAGCTTGACAGTTGAAATGTAAATAATGTTCTGTTTTTTTTTGTATATAAGAAACCTTTTGAATAAATCCGTAATTATTACTTTTATAACGTTCGCAGAAAAACTGTGTCGTTTAATTTATCCGTTTAACTGACCAACGGGAAGATATTTCATTCTACTGTACAGTTTTCCTTGTACATCTTTTTTCATAATACAGTTGTTTAAGAATTAAACACTAAGTTGTATTCTGTTAGAGCGGATTTGTATTCGTCCCACATTTAGTTTATTTTAGTTCGATTGAAGAGTTTTCTAACCTTGCTTCTGAGTTTGGCTAGTTGGTTATTCCACCAAGGAACGTTTATTCAAACTGGTTTTGCTGTCAAAACGAAAATGGTAGGAGGTTATCAACACGTTGCTGAACTGGTACCTCCTCGCGTATCGCATTTATAAAGGTTGGTTTAGAGCCTTTGTTTAAGATATCAACTAAATAGAAATTCTAAAAGACACTCACTTCTCTTATTGTTATCGCTGCTGCCAGTTGTTGTGTTGTGTGCATTTGAATCGCACCCGATGATTTGCAGTAGCGGATTAAGTTTTGGACCTTGATGGGCGGAATGGTGGTGTCGTCGCCGGGGAAGTACACTGAGGCACAGACGATGTTATGTGTGCCCCGTTCAGTTGGTTCTTCTATTAGTAGGGCCGCCAAGTCTTTTGTGATGAATTCCGGAGTTGGAAGCAAGTTGATATTTTTGTCGACTAAGCAGGCCGCACGTGGCACTGGCTCGTCTCGTTTTTAAATAAGCTCACCTGCTTTATTTCAAAGACACTATATGTATGCTCATAACCCATGGTTCTTGGATGAGGCCAAGTACTATCCTTTCCGCGGCGAAACTTCTGGTAAGGGTAGCGGCCTTGAAGGTGCTTTATCGTCTTTGGAGGATCTGGCTTGCCTGAGTAGTTGAGCTTTTTTAGGGCCCTTTCCTCTGCGGCAAGCAGTCGGATCAGGCCGACCTGTTTTTATGGTGGCACTGCTGGTTATTGCAGGTACCTGTTGGGAGGGCACGATTCCACTCCTGCTTTGGGGCTACCGCTGTCAGACACAGGATTCTAATCGGTGCTCTTAAGAATCAACTTAATCTGACCAAAGCGGTATGAGACTTTCGCTGGGCCATGGAGGCGTCGTCAATTACCAGAACTAGCTGAAGGAATACACCATCCTTTACACTCTTGACGACTCTCCAGGTTATACTCGTAGCCTTTAATTCGGCATTTTGAGCCATCAGGGTTGCCGAAAGATACCACGGACGATGTGTGGCTTTGGAAAAGAATCATCTTCCACCAACATCATGTCCAGACCACATTTGACTCACAAAATTAGAGCGCATCCATGTGTCGGAATCGGAAGTCGATGATTTCCTGTGCTCAAATCTGTCACAGCCCTGAGTAATAGATGGAGCCCTCATGACGTCGTCATCCATTTGCAGGAGGTTCGGTTACCCAACAGCAGAACGAGAGGTTAGGGTCACATTTGGCTCTACGACACGAGTGATGTCGACCGTTTGGGCTACCCGAATTATTTGTTCCTCTGGTTGCCCAACAGCAGCATCAGAGGCATCTGTCTGATTGAGAAATGTTTGCTCCCACAAGAGACCCGAAAAGAAATATCGCCCATGCCGGATACCGGTAGCCACGGGAAGGCTAGGGATAAAACCGAAGGTCACCAGTTATTCGGAGTTCGCATGCTAACGACTAAACTCTCTTATAGCCATGCATCCATCGGCGTATGCTGTTCTGCCTTCGATTATATATTTGGTTAATGAGGTTTACTACTCATGGGTAGTACTTAGTTAGTTGCTCCTCTAGCAGCCTGTCTGTCATGGCTGATCCTTCAGACGACTACCGCCTCCGACAGCATAACCCGCTGAGTTTTTGCAATGTTAAGCCTCCGGACCAGCGCACTTTTAAAAAGCCGCCCACGTTAAGGTGCCTACCGTCGCGGAGGATCTATTATATTACTTACATATATATTTAAATTCATACAAGAAGTTTTTATTTTTAGAAAACAGTATTTTAATTTACAATTGTAAATTTCGTATAGTTTCATAAAGAGTACAGTATAGAGTTGCTTTCTACGTTTTTCACATACGCACACTTTTGCATTGCATTGATGTAGCTGAATTTTGTTGATACAGCGCTTTGTTTGTTCTGTTATTGCATAGTGTGGGTGGTCATTGGAATATTGGCTTAAACCGTAGACTTAAAAAAACACAAATGCTTTTGATCACCAGATCACCAATTGACTTACGCAGTAACTTTTTGCCAGACTGCATGGCATGTGGCACGGTCATTTTGACCGAATTCAAATATGGCAATTAAGGCACAAAGAAATAATATTGCAATAGCGAACACCATCAACTGTTATTGCAGGCTCCAAAAAAGAACGGTCAAACGATGACTTCAGCTCAAAAGTCGCACCAAATAGTGGCACTCTGTGGATACATTTGTTTCTTAACATTTGCTTATAGATCTGAACTCCAAATTCAACAAGTTGTGAACGGCAGGTGGAACCCCTTCCTTTTTATTTTTTTTATTTTAAAAACTAGCTGACCCGTGCTCGCCTTGCGTCGCTCGCCTTCAGCAGACAAACAAACTTATATCTGGCCCATAGCACTTTTAGTGACAACACGTGTTTGCTGTTTTTAGTTTATACAATTCACCTCAGAGATACCTATTCCAGTTGCTCATATACCAAGAAATAAGGATCTTGAGAGGACTACCCTCTAGGTAAAGATAGTTTTTTGTGCTTAAAATTTTTATTTTCGAATAGTTTACATTAAAACTGGTTCGGGATAAACAACTTTTACAGTATTTTTGTTATCCGAAAGAAGAAGTCATTGATTTGATCTTAAGCCCACGTGCAATAGTGCCAAATATATGTAGTTGCCCGTGGGCCAAAACACTTTCTCGAAGGTCCACCTGAAACGATTGCCCATCAAAATGTTGCAAAAAATATAATTGGAATAACGAACACTGCAGTATTTACCCACGTCCAGCTCGCACATAGACCACATCACAATGCTTGCAATTTACGCCCACAACCCGAAAGCAGAGCCAGTTAAATGCTTTTAATGCTCTTTGGTGTTGATTTAGATTTATGAATGTTATGGCAAGTTGAATGAAGCAAAGTCAAAATTTTTCCTGCATAATTAAAGAAATAAAATGAAATTAAACATAGTCTACTGCACATAGAGGAGTTTGAAGAATATTTTAGTTAAGGTATCATCTGTGAACATATTTTCAGCAGTTACGTCTTTACAAAGTAAAGATATAGATAAGATATTGCTCAAAATGGAATAGCGTTGTTTTTTCATGTAACGCTCCATTTTTAAAAGCTGGTACACTACCATTTTTTTTTATAGCGCATATAGCGCATTCAAATCTTGAGTTTCGGCACATCCTTTATAAAGATCAAATAATATTTCATATAAAATGTGTTCTGCAGTACTCAAAGTTTATCTTATTTTCAGCCGCTGTGGAACTTTCAACAAACAACATGGTACAAAAAAAGGACAAGAATGCCCAACATTTTGAAAATGAAGATCCAACAGCCGTCGAGGAGGGTGTAGAGACCCAAAGCGAAAACGACGCAATAATAACTGCTAAGTTTACCCATGTATTACAAAAAGATGCATTTTTGGTATTTCGGGCACTGTGTAAACTATCAATGAAACCACTGCAGGAAGGGCAGCCGGATCCAAAATCACATGAGCTAAGATCTAAGGTTCTTTCATTGCACTTGTTATTATCAATACTGCAAAACGCGGGACCCGTATTTCGTTCCAATGAGATGTTCGTAATGGCAATTAAACAATACCTTTGCGTAGCACTATCTAAAAATGGTGTAAGTGTGGTTCCGGACGTGTTTGAACTTTCTTTGTCGATATTTGTGGCACTCCTGTCTAATTTCAAAATACATCTTAAAAAACAAATCGAAGTGTTTTTTAAAGAGATTTTTCTAAATATATTAGAGGCCTCTTCAAGCTCTTTTGAACAAAAATGGATGGTAATTCATGCACTTACGAGAATTTGTGCCGACGCTCAATCAGTTGTTGACATTTATGTAAACTACGATTGCGATTTCTTATCCGCTAACTTATTCGAAAGGTTAGTTAATGATCTCTCAAAGATTGCTCAAGGCCGACAAGCCGTAGAACTTGGAGCGAATCCTTTGCAAGAAAAATCAATGAGAATACGAGGCTTAGAGTGTTTGGTATCAGTTCTTAAATGCATGGTCGAATGGAGTAAAGATTTGTATGTCAATCCAAATTCACAATCTACGTTATCTGAACCATCAATTAAAGTGCAGTCACATTCATATCCATCTGAAGATAACATCGAATATTTAAAAACGATATCTCTACACGGTGGGTCTAATTACAGCCTTAACTCATATGAAAGTAATAAAAACCGTGAAATATCCGATCTGCCAGAGGCACTCGAAGAACAAAAGATGAGAAAGGAGGTAATGGAAGCTGGAATAGATCTTTTCAACAGAAAACCTAAAATGGGTATTGCTTTCCTCCAAGAAAATGAACTACTGGGAAAAGCGACCAAAGATGTAGCCAAATGGTTGCAAGACGAAGAGCGTTTAGATAAGACATTTATAGGACATTATTTAGGAGAAAATGATGAGCACTCAAAAGAAGTAATGTGTGCTTACATTGATGCATTGAATTTCCATAACATGGAAGTTGTATCGTCGCTAAGATACCTTTTGGAAGGTTTTCGGTTACCAGGAGAAGCACAGAAAATCGACAGGCTAATGGAAAAATTCGCAAGTCGCTATTGTGAGTGCAATCCAAACAATACCCTTTTTCAAAGCGCCGATACAGTCTATGTGCTAGCCTTTTCTATTATAATGCTGACTACTGACCTACATTCCCCACAAGTAAAAAATAAAATGACTAAGGACCAATATATTAAAATGAATCGAGGTATTAGCGACAGCAAGGACTTACCAGAAGAATATTTATCTACAATATACGACGAAATTGCTGGTAATGAGATAAAAATGAAAAACACAGTTATAAATAAACCTGGTAAACAAATTATTACTAACGAAAGACGTAGGAAACTTTTGTGGAATATGGAAATGGAAGCCATTTCACAAACGGCCAAAAGTCTGATGGAATCTGTTTCTCATGTAAAAGCATCTTTTACATCTGCAAAACACTTAGAACATGTTCGTCCTATGTTCAAAATGGCTTGGACACCATTTTTAGCGGCTTTCTCCGTTGGACTTCAGGACTGCGATGATGTAGAAATTGCAAGCCTATGTTTGGATGGTATTCGGTGTGCTATTCGTATTGCGTGTATTTTTCACATGGACCTAGAAAGAGATGCTTATGTTCAAGCTCTTGCTCGTTTTACTCTACTAACAGCAAACTCTCCAATAAATGAAATGAAAGCAAAGAACATAGATACAATTAAAACATTGATAACTGTTGCACATACTGATGGAAATTACTTGGGATCGAGTTGGCTTGATATTGTTAAATGTATTAGTCAACTTGAATTAGCTCAACTTATTGGAACTGGGGTAAGACCGCAATACCTCAACGGTCCAACTACATTAAAAGACGCCCTTAATCCGAGTGTTAAGGAACATATTGGAGAAACAAGTAGTCAAAGTGTTGTGGTTGCTGTCGATAGGATATTTACTGGCTCAATTCGTTTAGATGGAGATGCCATAGTTGATTTTGTGAAAGCCTTATGCCAGGTGAGCTATTCAAAGTTAATATACAATATTTGTCAAAATTATTTGTTTAGTATTTCTTTTAATTGTAAATAAAACAATAATTTTCCACAATTCGTCGATGATTATGGCCATCATTACGAAAATGCTAATTTTTAAATTAAATTATTATACTAACTGCAATAAGAAGTTAAAGTTTAACTTAGGATTGGACTTGTGTGTGTGGAGTGTGCCTTAGGTCACGATTTCATTTGCAATGCGTACAATAGTGATTTCAGAAGTATTAAAAATAACGTTGGAAGAGAGATAATAACATACATTAATATCAATTTAACCACTTATGAAAACTTTATCGTAGTCTTGTACAGAATGTATCTAAGTATTTCGAAAAAGCTTCATACTTTTTATTAATAACAGAAAGCATACCTACGTTTCGCACTTGAGGTTTTTTTAATTTTCCAAAATCGTTTCAACCGTAGACGATGTTCATTTTGAAACCTTTAGACATCGAGTAAATTAGGATAATCAATCATATGCCCATAGAAGATAGGAATCCAATTCTCAATTCATCATTCATTCATGCGCAAAAAAATCTTTAAAAAAAAAAATGTATATTCAAGTCCACACAAAGCGATAAACCTGTAAATATCCGTCGTAGCGTCAAATCTACCTGCTGTTCACTTAAAAATAAAAGTTATCCCGTTAGAAGTTTATTGGAAAGAGATTCTACAAAAAAATTGTGCCAACCATTTTTAATATTGGGCTTTAATGTTGTAATGTTACTGTATTATACCTACCTACTACCATTGTATACAATGCTACTACCCAATTAACACAACATTCAAATTTTCATACAGAAACGTTC
The DNA here is from genome assembly GCA_951230905.1 of Cheilosia variabilis. Classification (NCBI taxonomy): domain Eukaryota; kingdom Metazoa; phylum Arthropoda; class Insecta; order Diptera; family Syrphidae; genus Cheilosia; species Cheilosia variabilis. The sequence goes on along the minus strand of OX579679.1, from coordinate 40,659,187 downwards.
GAGAAGTTTTTCCCAAATTTTCCCTCTCTCAGGGGTGGGAAAATGTGTATTCTTTGCACACGCCACGCCCACGGCCACTGACGATTTCGTGGTGAAATCTGTCTTGTGTGTGTCGATCGTCGATCGGTAGAGATATTTTCGGAAACAGGGGTATATTTACGGCGACGATATTTAGGCGTTGTAGAGTTCAAAATAAGACCTTCAAGGTCGTAGGAAATTTAGGTTTTGGTTGTTTAGTATCGACATAATCTGTACTCTATTATTACAAGTAGAGCGTAGTGTTTGTAATTGCGTGCTGGAAATCCTACTTTAATTTGCCTTGTTGTTTAATGTGTAAAATGTAAATTTAAAAAAAAAAATAATAGATAACAAAAAAAGAAATAGAAACAGTTTTTGTTACAAAAACTATGCATTAAGTGGGCCAAACATTTTTATTATTGATTCTAGTTTTGGCATTAAAGTCAACCACATTGTTTTACTGTAACCCAACGACTTGTAATAGTCCACATTTTCAAGTAATTTACAGTGGTATTTTTTGGTCGAAAGACAAATGAGATGTGATATATATATTCGTATACTTCCACATTTCTTTTTAGTTGCGCTAAAAGCAAACAACTTTTTTTTAGTGTTTTGAAGGACAAGTTCAAAAATAGAGGACAAAATCCGTCCTTTATTAAAAAGAAACAAATATAGAACAGAGGTAAAAAAGAAAGGACTGTCCTTTTAAATAAAGGACGGATGGTCACCATAGGTATATTATTTATTTGAATTGCACACACATTTTTTGCATTGCAATACTCTTTTGTGCAAAGAGACCTGTGCGTGAAAATTTCAATTAAGTTTGGAACCGAACCCCCTTATGCTGCAATAATTTGTTCAATATTTGATCCGCTTTGGAAAGGATATGGAAACGCGATATGTTTCTCATTTAAGTGAAAACCTAGGTGAGAAAAATCCCGAATTACAAAATTCCGAAGTACAAAATCCCGTAAATCAGTGAATATGATTGGTGTTTCCTAGATTTTGGTTTTATCCTGGCAAAAGCCATTTAGAAATAAAATTTAATTTTCATGTAAAATATCTCAATCCATTACATTTTTACATTTGCTTTTATTGAACTTTCGGTACAATTTGACTTAAACTAGGTAACAAATGATGGTGATTAATTAATATTTAAATTGGCTCAACAATAGGGGCCCAACGGTATACAATGTTCGTTTTCTTAAATCCTTTAACATAAATTGTAGCTGTTTTCTCGGACTCATACTCGTAGTATGTATCGTTGTCTGGATTGACCTCAGGATGTTGATGTTCTTTTGGTGTTCGGTATGGTTGGTCATCTTAGTATTAACCTCGATGGTGGGTTGTCTCGGTCGATTCGAAGAAGGGTATTGTTGGCCTGTCCGTGTCTCTTGGGAACATCTCCTCATTTAGCAGAGCCAGTACATGAAGGTACCGATGCTCCGGGATGTGTGGCGTTTCCGCAATCCTTCGGAATTGTGTGTTTGGATGGGTGTTCCCGAGTAGTTTCTGGAAAAGTGTGGCCATATACTCTTCCAGCGGTGTGCCTTTGGCTTCTTCGTAAAGTATTGTGGTTCTGATGTTTTCTTCTGAATTGGATCGTAGTGGAGTCCTGTGCATATCCTCAAGTCTTTCCTTTCAAAAACGCCCAGCTTTCTCATATGTGTCTTATTGCGGCTAGTAAGCATGGTTTCACTAATGAGTGCAATATCCGGGCTGTTGTACTTCATAAAAAGATGGAAAGCTGTCCTTTTATGAAGGCTGTATATGTTGTGATGTGCTTTTTGTCCAAGGCTGAGGTTAGTTCGTCGGATCGCCAAGGTCCTTCCCAAAGAAACACGAACTTCGGGTTGAGGAGTTTCTTCTTATTACAATCTTTATTTTAATTCAAAAACAGAACTATAAAATAGAAAAATAATTTAATCTTAGTGTGATACGGCTATACTGGTCCTGGTCGTCTGGTGCGGGCAGCGGCTTGGTCTTCTTCGGCGGTTCTGGTGGGCATGGGATAGCCCCGGCGGTCTACGGGATAGTTTTGCGACAATCCCGTCCAGCGTTGTTATGTGATCGTATTTATCGTAAATGTTACGATTTTCGAAGGTTAATACGACGCTCCGATTTTTGCATTTTTCGCCCCAATTTCTACGATTTCGCAAATATTTTTCCGATTTTTTCCGATATTATACAAACATTAAATACGATGGCTAAACAGAAATACGACTCGATAAATAAAATACAATCTCAGAAAAATAACCCACAAAGATTTAGAAATGCATTTAGTATGTCTTTACCTTACCAGCACATCCCTTTTGCAATTAGCCGGCATCGATTACCGAGCCCGTTTTTTTTTTTGCGTGATGGGTTACCGCCTACTTGCGAAGCTACTGCTATGTTTTGTCAAATTGGCAATGGCTATATTTCCTTTTGCATATTTGCGTTGTTTCTTGCTTGTGTTTCTCTAGGCTTCCTTTATTTTTGTGATTACCTTAACCTTTAATTTTAAACATTGCAGATTGGTTGATAAATCAAAATGGTTAAAATGTGTAACATTTTCAAAGCAATTACTTTTCTTAAGGTATATCTATGAGTCCTTAACCGCTTACCATGGGGATGTGCAGTTTTAAATGGGGTAGAATTACAATATTACCTATAAAAAAAGACATATTTCAATAGACTTCGGAATACCCATAAGAAGGTATAAGTTATAAGTTATTGCTATGAAAGTAAATACCTACTTCTGAAGTTAAATTTGCTTAAAACTTATGTCGTTTTCGATTTGGCAGAAAGATACATTACACATTTTTTTCAGAAAAAAAAATCTGCTTTTTTTCTTTCTTGATCTGAGACACTTTTGAGAAATCTCGATTTTTTCTCAGGTTTACACATTCACTAATACCAATGTGTATGGCACACAGCTGTCGGTTTATCGTTGGAACGATTGTTTTTTTTAACTGAATTATTCATTTTACGCGTATGGAAAAGAGTTTTTATATTAAATTATTTCGAAATGCGTTACTATAAACGTGTTACTAAAAACGTGGACATTGATTTCCAGTAGGTACAAGAAAAAAAAAAAAAAATTCGGCCAACCAATAGGTACACACAAGAACCAATAAAATTTGGATTTTATGTTCGGTTTGGCAGCAAAAATCTGAAACCTCAGATCAAAACCAAAATCTGAAAAGCCAAATCGAAAACGACATAGGAAATAGTTAAAATACTAACAAAGCAACAAATATCTTAAAGATTAAACTGTCCGACTTCTCGAGCATTACAAAATAACATTCATATTAAGTGCAAAATGACCTCTATGCTCTTGAACGCATTTTTTGTACTCGTAAAATTAGAAAATACGATTTTGAACCGAGAAAATATACGGTTCTCAAACAATATCCATAACTACACTGATCCCGTCGGTCTGCAGGTCCGTCTTGCGACAGTCCCGGAAATCTACAGGTCCGTCTTGCGACAGTCCTGGCACTCGAGGTCCGTCTTGCGACAGTCCCGGCAATCTACAGGTCCGTCTTGCGACAGTCCTGGCACTCGAGTTCCGTCTTGCGACAGTCCCGGCAAATATGCTAGCTTCCTAGCACCTAAAAATGGCGAATAGTAATTAACTATTTCGCGGAACAAAATCAGCGGTACACGGGATTGGTACGGTCAACACCATAGACAAACCATACTGACAATCCTTTTGCCGCTGGGCCCCTCAATTTTTTTTCAAATTCGCCATTTTGTATTCCTATCGGTTTTATGTCAAAAAAGAATCAGTGTGACATGCAAAAACACACAAAAACTACAAAAATAAATGCTGCCAACCGTGGGGAAATGTGAAAGAGTTCGGGAATTCCACATTTTCATATTACTGAATGCCATTGGTTAGTTATTATAAATTGTTAAAAGGCGAATAATTTGATTTGGTTGGTTAGTAAAACTATCTAAAGTTGATGTTCTATATACTAGAAACATATTAGGACAAACATGGTTGTGTATTTTCCGCTTTTGGATATCATTAACTCCGATTTAGTGTGTAAATTTTTCTTTTAATAATGAAGAAAATTTGCTCAAAATGTTTTCATTTTCCCTCAACCAATCTACATTGTTAATTTTTCATGAACATTTTAAGCAAATGTGCACTTATTGCCAAAAAAAAATATTATCCACACGTAACGAACAATTTCAAATTTAACGGATAAAACTCTATGAACTCTGCCAGCAACTTTGCCCACAGCGGAAGTGTCTCATATCTGCTGGGAGTGTGTTGGTGAGCCGGAATTTTTGAAGTTTCGTGACATTTGTCAATACGATTTTCTATGTAACAATACTAGCGCACCAGATGTGTACACTCCATAAAAAATATAGCTTGTAGGCTAAGTAACGGGAAATCGGCCGGAGTTGGTGGTCTCAGTATTGTCTCTGGTCAACACTCTGAATTTTTGCTCCATTTGTTTGTTATTCCACTGGCGTCTTATGTTATTCTTGAGGCCAAGTCGGTGTGAATTCTATTCACAAGTGCAAAAACTATTTTGCCTTGAAATGTGTACCAACGCCTATTGCCAATCTGCTGTTAGAGCGAGAACATGTATAGTGAACGGCGGCTGTGTGCCTGAGTGTGCATTGTGCGTAGTGCACTATCATTGCATTGCAAAGCGAAACGTATTGTCGTCTGAGTTGTTAGTGGCGAGAATATGGCTAGTTGGTTGGGCATGGTGAAGGGTGCGCGTTGTTGTAACGATTGCTTCGTTACAATGTATAACGAGTTGACGTTATAGGCAACTACACGCAGTTTCCTTATGTACTGCATAATTGAACAATAGAGGTGGCCAATGCGACGGACTTGTTTTGTTCGCTCATGCTGGAGCTTTTAGGAGGAACCGCGTTACGAGTTTTCTGCATGATAGTTGCTTCTTAGATTTACGGGATCGTTTCTGCGTGCTGTATGTTGATTTGTCTCTATTGAGTTTTGAGCTGGTGGTGGTAGTATCTTCGAAGGAGTGTTGGGCTAGTTCGGCTTTGGTTGAGCTTGTTTAAGCGAAACTCATCGCTGGTTAAGTCAGTGTACAGGCGAATTCCTGTTGCGCTTTCCTCTACGTGATCTGCTTATCTTTGTCTGCCAGCTTTAGCTTGTATTGTTGGCAACCTTTGTAGCTCGCTGGCTGACCTGTTGCCATTAATTTTGCGCAATAGACTACGGGATCCGACGACTCCTTTCGCTTGCACTCTGCGGGTTGGTGGTCTAGCTTGCATTTAACGCACACGTAACTTATGCTGCAATTGGTGGCGACTTGTCCGAAGCGCTGACAGTGTTTGCACTGGACGACGTCATTTGGCTTGAGGCGTTCCAAGTGAATTCGTTGGTTTAACAGAAGTGTGTTCCTGTATACCTAGCCACGTCAAATGCCTTACTTATCTCTACAACGAAGCAATTTTGCTCTTGGCGCTTTGAAGAGCGAACCCCTTCTGCTTTAAGTTCCTGCTCAACCTCGGCAGTGGTGTATGAAAAATGAGTCCCCTTCAGCATCGATAAGGTCCTCCGATCTTCTCGAGGGGTAAATGTGTGATGCTGGATTTTCCTCAACTTCAGGAAGTTCCTGATGGCTTCAAGACCTTCTCGTGTGATGGCATTAATGACTGTCTTTGTGGTGTTGATGTTTTTGAGTGTGAATTAAATTTGCTTCCCTTGGCTTATCTGCTGATTTCGGCTATGTTTCCGGAGAAGCATATATTATTGCCGGCGTTCCTTAAAAGCACGCTTGTTTTACAAAATGTGAGTAAGGGAGTACTTCCAGATGAGAATTAAAAAGAAGGAACTTTGCCAAAATGAATGCTTGAAAGCTTGTAACTTCGTAGCTTCTCTTAAATCAATAAATAAATTGACGTAAATACGCACTAACGCGTCAAAATTATCAGTTTCTGAAAGAAGTCCACACTTTAATACTCGATAGTTTTTTACTATAAGTGCTTTTATCCGACGAGTTATTTTACTGGCAAAACACGGTAGAAAAATTCGTTAGTTAAGCTTACTTAGGTGAATTTTAAGTCATTCGCTTTTGTCAGAATCACAAAAAACGAACAATGTTTGTTTAGGTACATTTAACCGACGAGTTATTTACCAAAAAATACGGTAGTAAAGCTCGTTACAAAAAAAGGACTTAAGTAGCAGTATTGTGACGTTGTGGCTCTGAAGGTAAGTGGTAAGTCAAGGTTCCGCTGTGGTATTGGTAACCACCAAAATTAAACCGTTTTTGCTTAAAGGACAAATTATTTATATTGAGAGATTTTACTGAATATGTATTTGAATTTATAAAAAATGAATTTGGACCAAAGGGATTTTTTTTTTTAAATTTTGTATTTTTGGGATTTTTTCCCAAGTTTTTATGTACAATAAATTGTGATAAAACAAATAATCGTCTAAAGTATACATTCCTTTTGTATTCCAGGTATCGCTTGACGAATTGCATAATCCTCAGCCCAGAATGTTTTCCTTACAAAAAATTGTGGAGATATCATATTACAATATGGAACGCATACGTTTACAATGGTCACGTATATGGCAAGTCCTAGGAGAACATTTCAACACCGTTGGTTGTAATTCCAATGAAGAAATCTCATTTTTCGCCTTAGACTCTTTGCGACAGTTGTCAATGAAATTCATGGAAAAGGGAGAGTTTTCTAACTTCAGATTTCAAAAGGATTTTCTGCGGCCGTTTGAGCATATCATGAAGAAAAATAACTCATCGGCTATAAAAGATATGATAGTGAGATGTATAGCTCAGATGGTGAACTCGCAAGCTCATAATATAAGGTCAGGGTGGAAAAATATATTTTCTGTTTTCCACTTGGCTGCTGGTGACATTGATGAAGCAGTTGTAGAGCTTGCATTCCAAACTACTGCAAAGATAATAAATGAGTTATACGAAAAGCAATTTGCAGTTATGGTCGACTCATTTCAAGATGCTGTGAAATGTCTTTCGGAGTTTGCATGCAATGCAAAGTTTCCAGATACTAGCATGGAAGCTATTCGGTTAGTGCGTATATGCGCACTTTGTGTTCACAATGCACATAAATTATTTACAGACCATGCTGGAATGGAAAACGACATTGCTGTTGGTGAAGAAGATCGCGTTTGGGTTAGAGGATGGTTTCCGATGATATTCTCGTTATCTTGTGTAGTAAATAGGTGTAAATTAGATGTAAGAACACGGGGTCTGACGGTTCTATTCGAAATAATAAAAACGTATGGTGACACGTATAAGTCCAACTGGTGGAAAGACTTATTTAACATAATATTTCGAATATTTGATAATATGAAACTGCCTGAGCATATAGCAGAGAAAGCTGAATGGATGACCACGACTTGTAATCACGCTTTATATGCTATAATTGATGTATTCACTCAGTATTTTGATGTACTCGGAAAGCTCCTTTTGAAGGATTTATATGCGCAATTACACTGGTGTGTACAGCAAAACAATGAACAACTTGCCAGGTCAGGAACAAATTGCTTGGAAAATCTTGTAATATCGAATGGTTTTAAGTTTAGCGCAGAAATTTGGGACGACACTTGTAAATGTATGTTTGAAATTTTTAAATCAACGTTACAAAATGAGTTACTTTACCATTATCAAAATACTTCTCAACATAGTAACAATAACGTCATTACTATACCAAATAATGAAAACGAGCATACATTTTCATCAAACAACAATTTTGAAAATGTGCAAGAACATTTTATTACTGAAATGAGGCCTACGAGCTACATGGTTGACAGTTTGCTAATCAAATGTGTAGTACAACTTGAGTTAATCCAGACAATTGACAATATTGTCTTTTTCCCAGCTACGTCTCGAAAAGAAGATGCTGAAACGCTTGCTCTAGCAGCAGCAGATTTATCAGGAAATCATCCCAACCCCGCAATAGAGTGTCAACGGGAAGAACAGGGAATGTTTGGCTACCTTAATACCAAGAATCTGGTTCAATTAACGGATTGCTTAATGCAGTCCCATAGATTTGCAAAACAATTTAACTTAAATCCAGAGCAAAGAAATATTTTAGGTCGTCCTGGCTTCAAAGAACAGGTGAGGCCAAATATATTAAAGCAAGAAACTTCGTCGTTGGCATGTGTATTACGTATTTTATTTAAAATATACGGAGATGAGAGTCGCAGCGAAGACTGGTCAGACATCGAATCGAAATTGATTTTGGTATGCATCGAAGCATTGACATATTTCTTAAAACTGCAAACTGAATCACATCGGGATGCGTGGACATCGTTGCTGTTACTCATACTAACAAGATTATTAAAAATGACTGATTTCCGGGTGAGTATATCACAAAAATGTTACACATATAAAATAGTTACTTTATGTATTTTAACAATTTACTAAAATGTGGCTAGTGGTTCTTCTGTGTTAGAGCTGCGAAAAGCCATAAAAGCAACGTCTCGAACAAAGCTGAGAAAACTACACATAGTTTTCATATAAGCGCCTGTAGCTATTATCGGAATACCTATTTATGTTAAACTAGATGTACCCACCCGGCTTTGCCCGTGCCTTTCGTACTAAATCCCGCGAACTTTTCAAAAATGCTTTATTTGAACAATGTGCTTCAATAATTTTCATTTAACAACTTTTTGAATGGTGCAACGTCCTTTGTTTTGTTACTGCAACATTGTATAGAATGGAATGATATTTTCCAAATTTCAAATGTAAAGCTGTCTTAAATGTCCAGATCATAAACTAAGTATGAACTAGACTGACAGCTTTCCTACGTCTCCCCGATTTCCCCCGCAATTTTTTAAATATTAGCCCCTCCCTCCCCCTCTCAATTGTACTGTCTGTGCACTGTGAATACGCGTGAACCAGCAAATATCTATTCTAAATGGCGGGAGGTGTAATAAACTACTGACACTCAGCAATGTTTCTACATTTTGGTATATCTACCTTTTTGTGGGAGTTTCAATTTTTAAAAAAAATTCCGTGCGTAAAAGGAAAAAAATGTCAAAATATAATCTGTCAGAAAAACATTCAAACTATATTTCACCATGAATATAAACGCACTAAATGTACATAAAAAGGATATTTGCCTTAAGAAACAATTTCTAGAACCGAAAAATAATCATTATAATAGCTGTTTTTTATTATCAGCTATGACTATGATCCATATAGGTCATCGATTTACATGCACTTACAACAACAGCACATGATCCTGCTTCTCATCGAGATCACAAATCATGATCTGAAAATTATTTCTACTATTTCCGACTAGGTGGCTTGTTTTATTTTTAAACGTTGGTCTGCCTGTAAACGATAGCCACGCAATCACGTTGCCAGACTAAAAAATGGAACACAAAAAAACAATTGTTTTTTTTTCGCATTCGAATAAACTCCGTATTCCGAGTTATTCTGTTTTTTCTCGTTCTATAAAGGTATGTCCAGACCAGCCAAACATTTGAAAAACAATGAAATACCTACATGTTCCATATTTATTCTAAAACACTTATTAAACAAAACAATTTTTATGAAATGTTTAGAAATGTTTTGCTGGTTTGTTCCTGGACACCAAAAAAACATTTATGAAATGTTTCACAGTAGCCCAATGGGAAATAATTTTTGTTTTACAAGTATCCCTGCAGAAAGTGAGCGCTGTTCTTCGATTATTATTTGTTTTTAAATAAAAGAAAAATGTCCAGAAAAGCTTGGAATACCTAATGGGAAAGTGATTCATTTAATACGATTATTTAAATTAAATCGCGTGTCGCGTGATTGCCGAGACCAAAATTACAAAAATAAAAACTTCACTTCACTCGCTGCTAATAATCCCACCACATTATTTTCTTTCAGAAATCTTTTATAAATGTTTATAAAATCTGTCCGATTTGCTTCAGAAAGAAACATTTCCTAAACATTTCTGAAATCTTTCGGTGGTGTGGACACACCTTAAAATGCCAAGATAAACTCAAGCGTTAGCAGCAAAATGTTTGAACATAAAATACTAAATTTGTTTCACAAAAATATATTTGAAAAGAAAAATTATGGAAATTTGATTCAAATATGATAACACCCCCGACATTTCAAGTGAAATGACATCTGCCTTGTGTGACGTCACGTTGAGAAGAATATTTGCAACATGGCTGGTGGCAATATCAAGTTTGAAATACCCTGTATTATCTGTTTTGTTTTTGAAAGCAACTGTTGCCACAATTCCAAAATTTAACTTTTCAACGATCCGTTTTGTTTTATTTTCGTGATCTGATTCGGATCAGATCACGCTGATAATAAAAAACAGCTATTACGCAAATGTTATTTAGTGAGCAGATTACTTTTTTTTCAAAAAAATAGGAAAGGAATCACTTTGTTTTCTGTTTGCTTTGCAAACATGCAACATAGAAGTCAAGCATAATGTTCGTTCTGTTTATTACCAAAACTGTAAATTCGGATAACATTGACTTTAATTAATCATCAGTTACATAACCCGTTGTCACAAAAGGACTTATGAAATCAACACAAGTTCTCTTTGTACCCTTGTTAACATATATCCAATATATACAACATACATATTGTCTGTGGCCTCCCACATGTGTCTCGAGATGTTAATCAATTCTGACATTACGATGATAGAGGAACTCTAAGAAGTGGGTCGCAAAATTCTGTCCGTCTGTCAGTCTGTCTGTTTGAATTGTGACCTCAATATTAATGGTACTTCCCATATAAAATGTTCATACCAGTTTGATTTGTTCGAAAACGGCTCTAAGGATTTCAACCAAAATTGATATTGGAGCTTAAGTAGGTGAGGTTAACATGACATACTCAGTTTTTCGTTAAAAAATCGAATAACGGTACTTTTCAAATTTGGATATTTATGTATCTCGAAAACTGTCTATACGATTGGCACAAAAACTCATTCCTAAAGTAATGTGGTCATTAACTTTACTTAATTTTTCTCTATGTTATCCTACAATAGATTTTTAAAAAAATATTTTTTTTTTATATTTGGTGTCTCTAGTTTCCCCGAAAACGGCAGCAACGATTTGGACCAGAATGCATAGTTAGACTAAAATTGATATTTTCAAAATTCTTGCGTCCCTTGATTTCAATTCGGATAATAACTAAAACTGCTTATATCTCGAAAGCCCCATTATCGATTTGGATAAATAGTAGGTCCATAGAGACCCTAGGTCTAGCTTCTCACAACCATTCGTCATTTTTTGGGACGAATGGAAGGGATCCTCCTTCATGACAGTTATGCTCTCGGATGTTTGTCAGACGTTCGCGAGAGGTGGAGCAGTGGGAAAAAATATTTGGGCATGCCTCCAAAATTGACGTATATGGCTTAGTAGGATACAGCTTCTGTAAATTTCCATTAAATTTGCCCCTTCATGTTTTAGCAGCATAATGGGGAGAAGGCCATCTTGCCCCGGTGAATGGCTGTGTGTGTGTGTGTGTGTGTGTGAAGAGCTCAGTGGATTCTCTTTAAAAGACATGGACTACAGTTTCTAGGCAGAATATTACTGAGTCAAGCAGATTCGTTAAGAGAATCGATAGATTATTCGGACCATGCTACTGCCTTTGCTGATCTAATAGACTTTTTGTGTAGAACCTAAGGTAGTCTTTATAAGGTTGCCAGAACTTATGCCTGTACCAGTTATTGAAAATGTCTCTAGTCAACCTTCCAAGTATGATTAGATCTTCATTCCACCACTATTGTGTCCAGTTCTACACCTGAGTCCATTTTCAGGTGTGGGAGATTAGCAAGTTTGAGTTTAAGACTTGACCAAATTTCTTTCTGTCAATTCTCTTTGGATCACCATACTTGAGCGCAATGTCTAACACTTCAACAACTCTGGAGTTGTTACCTACATTAAATACACATAGATCAGCAGTTAAATGAAAATTAAATAAAGACTCACCTCGTTCGATGATTTCCTTGCTACCCTGGAGATGATGTCTTCCGTTAGCGTCACATCCAATAAGCAGGTATTTGGCTCACTTTTATGTTTCGGTGGACAAGTACTGCTGTCCCCAGGGGGGCGCTCAAACCTAAGCCGCCCGGGTTACAAGCAATGCCTCTATCCCCACTAAACCATTGCCACCCCCAAACTATTGAAATTGTTCTATCTGCACAATCAGCTCAGTTTGGGATAAAGGAATCAATAATAAACACAAAATTTAGTGCAAAGCACACATTATACCGAAGCACTGCAGCTTAAATAGTTTTATTTGGGACTTATGTAAGTGTGGGGTACTGGTCTTTTAAAGCTGTCAAAAGGTTTATCTCTTCTTAGAAAATTCAAGTTTCCCAGCAAGCATAACTATATGTTGCGCTTAGAGACAGGGCCGCCAACTCATTCCGAAGTTTATAATTTTATTATAATTTACGACTTTGATGCAAATTCATTTTAAATTATAGTCACCATACGGTATATTTGACTCTGTTTTGTGTAGATAAAGGCAGTGCAATGACGATTTTTTCTGTCTCAATCAATTACTCAATGGTAAGTTAACTCCATGAATTTCCACGATCGATTCCCTCGGTCGATGTCGGACATTTTCAGCGTCCCACAAAAGAAACCTTACCCAAGCCACATGTGCGAAGTACTGAGGACGAAAGGACGAAGCCCGATCCAAGCCACATATACGCAGGACTTTACCATCGAAACCAGACACCAACCTAAAAACAAGCACCACTAAAACCACATAAATAGAGACAGCACAACCACCAGGATTCAGTTCAACGACCAGGACTTCAGTTCAACCCTCAGCCGACAACAGACAGGTCAACCGTCGTAATAAAATAAATAATGAAATATTCAAATTGCTTTAATAAATAAAGTTGAAAACGTTAAAAAGTTTAAAATCTCATCAACCTCAACATCTGTACGACACGACAGCTTCACTTTCTCTTGTGATAATATCGAATCATACAAGGATATAATAAATGGAACCTACAATAATGATGGGGAAGGATGAGAAGTTGCAAAGTGCCCATCACTTTTTGATGCTGATAGTTCATATTCATCCGATCACTTGTAATCCGAAAGGGCCAGAAATTGCGCAGTTCTACTTCTCGGGCGAATTTTGAGCGACCGCCACAACATCACCGCAAGATTTTTCAAGCAAAAAGTCAAAACGATCACGGACTTCATAGTTCAGCACAATGTTTTTGGACAAGCGCGTTGCTAGATGTACTCAGTCGATTAGCTGAAAAATAATTGCCGCATGCCCAGATTCTACTTTGTTTGATTGAGAAAATCCGCCGAGACCAAGTCGATTCAATCAATAGCACCGAAATACCCGAACAGGATACCGACCCGGAAATCTATAAAGGCATTGAACTCAATTTAGTTCCAAAAGAGGTACAAAGTTCGCCGGGCTCAATGAATTTCTGATTTAAATTTTGAAATTGTAAACTTATTTTACCTGTAAGGGTCACTACACACATTTATTTAAATTATTGTTGTTCACCATTTTGATTTTTATCAAATAAAACGATAGGCTTTAGTTTATCTAAAACAAAAATTGAAAAGGTAAAACAGATTACTAATTGGCCTTTTTAGTTTAGCCGTTATGAAGTGAAGGGGAGTTTGATAAATCGGAGCTTTTAGTTTAGCTAAAAAAACAGTTTCAGTAACTCATGGCATCGAAAAAGCGGTCTCTAACAACTACCTCCATTTAGAATTAGACCACATTCTTAAAACTATAACTTAAAGCTTTTGTCAAAGTGCAGTCTTCGAATGTCCTGAATAATGGGGCATAATAATTAACGTGACCAGGCGACCCGTAAGTGTGTGTCTCGCTGTCGCCCAGACGCCTGTGGGGACAGCGAAATGTACCGCTTTGGGACACCTATACTGCCAAGAAATTAATTTGCAAAGACAACTAATAGCCATGCACATAGCTATTAGTCCTTGATCTAAGGATACCTTTGTTAATGTAGTCTGTACTTGCTTTTACATTCAAAAAATTCGCAAAAATGTAGAGCAAGCCTGATTCTACATGAATTACACAGCCGGGTGTAGATTGGATAAGCCTAAAGACCCGCTTAAAGAAATAGCCGTAAGTCTCGTTCACACAGCATCGTGACAGTGAAAACTCTAAATTTAGGAGCCGGATCCACGCATTTATTTAAAATGAATTTAGACCATAAAGTGTTGATTGCTGTATTAGCGGCAAGAGTTCTTTCTTTGATGTAAGGTTTTAAATTAAGATTGTACGAGTATGTAAGTACAAAGCCCAAGTACTTGGACTCGCTAACAACTTAAACATTTTTCCATAATATTTAAACACCTTTGTTTCCTTCTTAACAAGCATCCTGCCGATATTGCACTATCGACTATTTTTAGATTTTTTCAATTTTGCATTATAAATTAACTATTTTTATGAATATATTTTTTTTTTCAGTTTTCTATACACGTGTCCAGTTACTACCCGTTTTTATGTGAAATTATGTGCTTTGGATTAAAACCCGAATTGAGAAGTGTACTTAGAAGAGTATTTCTACGGATTGGTCCTGTTTATAACATTAATTGTAACAAATAAGTTTATAAAAATGCGTCTTATTTAAATATTGTAAATAAACATTTTCAGACACGAAAATTTATTAAGAATTGTTTAAAGTTATCTAATGTTAATGCGTACATATACATATTTTGTGTAGGTTATGAAAGCTAATTTAATTTGTCGTGATAATAAACTATATATTATTAGCAACAACATATTGGAAACGATATCAGGTGCGTCGTCAAACTTCTTTACTATATCATTTTAATTCTTATGTGTCCTTATCTTTATATTTGGCAGGAATTACTTTCGTCGGTAGACAGAGCATATTATGTTTGTCCTTAAATACATGGTTTCTTTTTACTTCCCGTTAATTGTATTTAATAAAAAAAAATTGTAAGCAAACGAACAATTTAGAAGTGGAATCATTTTTAAAACGCTGCCGTTCGATACATCTACTTTTAATTTTAACTGTCTTCTACTTCAAACTTTTTAATATCTAATTCAATTTTACAAAGCTGTAACGCTTTTTCCAAAAAACGGCAGCGTAAAAGAAGGTGGGATTAAACTTGCCTTTTGCGCTGACAGACCGGTGGCACACAAACTCGTTGGTTTATGGTGTTGTCGGTCTCGGCAACACTCCGCCCTGGTAAGCTGGTTCATTGAACTGGCCTTTCAACTATTTGAGTACCGCCAACGTCCAGCACGGCTATTTTTGCTTCTTTCCACGACCGCGCTTCTGACCACACCATCCCTGCCATGTAGTACCTTGAGGATAACAACTTCATTATATGTTGTTCCTGATAACTTCTCGCCGCTCGATGATCCCAAAGGCGTTAATGCTTCATCATCACCACCATCTAGGGGGACATAAGTAAGGGGACGGGAATAAAGGAGTCTCTTTACCTAAGAAAGCATAGTATGTAATAACTCTTCAGATGGGTTTCTCATAGGAGAAACGTAACTAAAGTGGTTTTTTTTACCGAGCCAACGGACATTGACATTGGGTCCAGCGAAGATTTCAGCCATTTTTTCTGTGTCTAAATTCTGCATCGTATCCCTTAATTCTTGACTAGCTCCCCGAAAATTTGTGCCACTAACTTTTGTGATAAGCAAACGCGATAGTTATATTTTAATTTTGGTGAGGACGAAAACCCCCATTTATTTGGCTTATTACAAGCTACAGTGACTTAAACTAACTTAAGAACTAAATATAATAACTAGGGCTTAAAACTAAGGATGGTGAATGAGGTCAGTTTTAAAGGAGGAACTACTGCGGTTGAAGTCAAAAACGGTAAGATTTGAATTAACCTTACGCAGCATTCGGGAGATTGGTTCGTTTGAGCCATATGAGGTGCGGTGAATTGGTTAATAGAAGAGACGAGGACAACGAAGATTCCGAGGGTTAGTGTTAAAGGAGATATAGTTGTAAAGAGACGTACAGTCGATGAAGCCTGAGAGCAGACGATGAATGAAGAGAATGTCTGCAACGTCCCTGCGTTCCTCAAAGGTATTGAGGTTAATAAGTTTGAGACGGTCTTGATAGGGAGGTAAGATTAGGGGATCATTCTAAGATAGTCCCCGAACTCGAGCAGGTGACGAACAAATGTGACGTAAAGATATCTGGTCACGTACGGGTCAGATAATTCTTTGGACCATCTTTTGACGAGCCAGCGATGAGTTTGCTTTAAGAATAATATCATCAATATGCGAGCGGAAATTAAGTTGTCTGTCGCATAACACGCTAAGGTCGCGAATATATTGAGCGATGGATATAGGTTGACCGTGGAGGAGGTAAGTTCGAGGAGGAGATTTATTGCACAGCATACAGAGAAAGTGCTGAGTGCTCAATGACAATTTCAAGGTCGTTTATGGTTAGGATGAAAAGAAGGGGACCTAGATGGCTGCCTTGAGGTACGCCAGAGGTAGGCAAGAAAGGGGTCGATAGGACGGACCTGAAGCGAACACTGTAAAAGCGGTTTTCCAAGTAAGAATTTATCCATTTTAGCAAAACAGGTTCAAAGCCAAGAGCAGACAATTTGAAAAGGATTAATTTATGGGATATTTTGTCAAAGGCCTTACTGATGTCTGTTGCAATGACGTCGACTTCTTTACCACTTTCTAAGGCTGAGAGTGCAGAGGACACGAATTCGACGAGGTTAGTGGTAGTTGATCTACCTTTTAGAAAGCCGTGTTGCCTGGGGGATATTAAAGACTTACACTGAAAGCTTAGGGCTTCGTACAAAATACTTTCGAGGAGTTTGGGTAAATGCGAAAGTTTAGCAATAGGTCGGTAGTTACATCGTTTTTTAATCCCTTTTTATGAACTGGCGTTATGAAGGAGGATTTCCAAATCTGAGGGAATTCGCCCTAAGAGAGCGACAGCTGAAAGAGGTATGAAAGTGGGATGGAAAGATTAAACTGTCATTTTTTAAGAAAAATGGCGGGAAGACCGTCAGGATCAGTTAAATATTCATCATTAAGTTTTTGTAATTTATTTTCTATTAAAGAGGGTTCCAAAGTTTGAGGGAGAAAGAGACCAATGGAGAAGTTAAGTATGTATTTGAAATAAGAGGGATCCGGTACAAAGGAGTTGTCAGCAAAAGATTGTTTAGAAAGGTTGGCAATAGCGTGTGGATCACTTGAAGAAACGTTTTTGTAAGAGAGGGATGATGGGTAACCATCGGATTTTTTTTTTATAGTTGACGAATCGGAAAAAAGATTTAGGGTCGTTTATAAGGTTGGCTTGCGCGTTATGGACATATCGCTGGTAGAGAGAGTTATAAACCTGGGTGAATTGAAAGTATGAACCGACATAGTTTGAGAAGTCAGAGAAAGAATTGGTGCGAAGGAAAACGGTCCAAAATTTATTACGCTTGTTGCGTAACAACCGAAGTCTGCGATTATACCAAGGCGGGGATGTAGAAGACGTTTTAGGACGAGAAATGGGGACATAAAAAGAGATAGAACTAAATAATTCTCTATCTATAAAACATGGAGAGGGCGTCATTTAAAGACAGATTGAAAAAGTCAAAAGATGCTCTGCTGAGATATTCATTAATTTTGTAGGATGGGAGAGCTGCAGAAGGTGTGGACTGCGGAGGAGGGTTGTGAAAAAAAGAGAAAAGAGGTGGGGGTGTAGGCTATGAATAGTTGAAAGCAATAGAGGAGAAAGAGAGACAGAGGAGTTAATGGGATCAGAAGTAAGGATAAGGTCTAATTGCCTACACATAAAGTTTGAGATACCACTAACTTGGCATAGACTAGAGTCGGCTAAACGATCTAAGAAGAGGTATTCCTTTTGTTACGTATGGCAACACTGGTCACACGTAACAAAAATGACATGTAGAGTTAGTGCCATAGATAAACCATACTGAGACCCCCAACTCACAATCCTCTTGCCGCTGGGCCCCTCAATTTTTTTTCAAATTCGCCATTTTGTATTCCTATCGGTGTTATGTCAAAAAAGAATCAGTGTGACATGCAAAAACACACAAAAACTACAAAAATAAATGCTGCCAGCCGCGGCAACCGTGGGGAAATGTGAAAGAGTTCGGGAATTCCACATTTTTTTATTACTGAATGCCATTGGTTAGTTATTATAGATTATTAAAAGGCGAATAATTTGATTTGGTTGGTTAGTAAAATTATCTAAAATATATGTTTTATATACTAGAACATATTAGGACAAACTTGGTTGTGTATTTACCTCTTTTCGATATCATTAAGATCGATTTATTGTGTGAATTTTTTTTTAATAACTGAAGAAAACTTGCTCAAAATGTTTTTATTTTCATGCAACCATTCTGCATTGACAATTTTTCATAAATATTTTAAGCAAATGTACACTTATTCCTAATAACAAATACTATCCACACGTATATAAATATTTTCAAATTTAACGGAAAATTTTTTTTGAACGCTGTCAGCAGCTTTGCCCACAGCGGAAGTGGCATATGCAAGGTGCGAGTGTGTTGGTGAGCCGGAATTTTTGAAGTGACGTGACATTTGTCAATACGAATTTCTATGTAACAATACTAACGCACTTAGCGTTTGCCACCCCATGAAAATATAGCTTGTAGGCAAGTAACGGGAAATCGGCCGAAGTTGGTGGTCTCAGTATTGTCTCTGGTTAGCAGAGACAATACTGAGACCACCAACTCCGGCCGATTTCCCGTTACTTAGCCTACAAGCTATATTTTTTATGGAGTGTACACATCTGGTGCGCTAGTATTGTTACATAGAAAATCGTATTGACAAATGTCACGAAACTTCAAAAATTCCGGCTCACCAACACACTCCCAGCAGATATGAGACACTTCCGCTGTGGGCAAAGTTGCTGGCAGAGTTCATAGAATTTTATCCGTTTAATTTGAAATTGTTCGTTACGTGTGGATAATATTTTTTTTTAGGAATAAGTGCACATTTGCTTAAAATGTTCATGAGAAATTAACAATGTAGATTGGTTGAGGGAAAATGAAAACATTTTGAGCAAATTTTCTTCATTATTTAAGAAAAATTTACACATGAAATCGAAGTTAATGATATCCAAAAGCGGAAAATACACAACCATGTTTGTCCTAATATGTTTCTAGTATATAGAACATCAACTTTAGATAATTTTACTAAAAAACCAAATGAAATTATTCGCCTTTTAACAATTTATAATAACTAACCAATGGCGTTCAGTAATGAAAAAATGTGGTATTCCCGAACTCTTTCACATTTCCCCACGGCTGCCGAGGTTGGCAGCATTTATTTTTGCATTTTTTGTATGTTTTTGCATGTCACACGGTTTCTTTTTTGACATAACACCGATAGGAAAACAAAATGGCGAATTTGAAAAAAAAACTGAGGGGGCCAGCGGCAAGAGGATTGTGAGTTGGGGGTCTCAGTATGGTTTGTCTATGCTGGTTAGTGCTTGATCGGTCGCTGGCCGAGAGAGACGTATTTTTCCTCCGAGGAAGCGGAGAATAATAAATGTGGGTTTTTTTTCATATATTTTTCCCACAATAAAATTCGTACCGTCTTTTCTTTAATCGGAGTAATCGTACATTATGGTCATTCGAGTCGGGATAAAAATAAAAAAAATTAAATTATGATAATTTGTAGTATCGGAATATTTGTGTTAGTGGTGAAAAAGTGAGAGGAACAACGGAGTTATGGAGAAACTACTGGAAGGTTTGAGTGTGGAACGGGTTTGCAACACAAGGATGTGTGCAAATCACTCACACACAAAGGGAGTTTTACTTAATTTTTCTCTCTTTTCTCATTATATTTCACACAAAATAAATATCCCTTACAGTTTTTGTGACTTACAATCACTATTTTCAGGACATAATTAATTAATTTCTTGGTGACTTACAATCACTGTTTTCAGGGATAATTATATGTTTGTTTCTAGTGCCTTACAACCACTAAATTTCAGACAGCTATATGTACATACCATACATATAATCATGGAATGCATGTCGGAATGTGCAAAGGAGAAAATATAATGCATGTCGGAACGTGCAAAGGAGATATCTATATGTACCTACAATACATACAATCAGGGAAGGCATGCAATGACATGCGATGGAGATTGGAGATTTTGTGCTGAATACCCATTCACACAAAATAATTAAATAAACGAAGCGAAATCGGAGAAAAATACGCAAGAACATGTAGGAACATGCAACGGAGAATTCACATTCACACAATATGAACAAAAAAACGGATAAAAATATATATCAGTATGCATACAACCATGTGCAGTTAATTTGCGCACAACAAAACTCACAAAAGAGACTCGAGTCACGAAGAGAGTCAAATGGTTTTCCATTGCACCATACGGCATACCAATACCACACACACGGGATGGAATGGAACAAAACGATGGAGAAAGAAAAAATGTTCACTCGTTGTCCATAGACAAACCATACTGAGACCCCCAACTCACAATCCTCTTGCCGCTGGCCCCCTCAGTTTTTTTTTTTCAAATTCGCCATTTTGTTTTCCTATCGGTGTTATGTCAAAAAAGAATCCGTGTGAAATGCAAAAACATACAAAAAATGCTAAAATAAATGCTGCCAACTTCGGCAACCGTGGGGAAATGTGAAAGAGTTCGGGAATTCCACATTTTTTTATTACTGAACGCCATTGTTAGTTATTATAAATTGTTAAAAGGCGAATAATTTGATTTGTTTGGTTAGTAAAAAACTATCTGAAGTTGATATTCTATATACTAGAAACATATGAGGACAAACATGGTTGCGTATTTTCCGCTTTTGAATATCATTAACTTCGATTTCGTGTGTAAATTTTTCTTAAATAATGAAGAAAATTTGCTCAAAATGTTTTCATTTTCCCTCAACCAATCTACATTGTTAATTTTTCATGAACATTTTAGGCAAATGTGCCCTTATTCCTAAAAAAAAAATATTATCCACACGTAACGAACAATTTCAAATTAAACGGATAAAATTCTATGAACTCTGCCAGCAACTTTGCCCACAGCGGAAGTGTGTCATATCTCCTGGGAGTGTGTTGGTGAGCAGAATTTTTGAAGTTTCGTGACATTTGTCAATACGATTTTCTATGTAAGAATACTAGCGCACCAAACGTGAACACTCCATAAAAATATAGTTTGTAGGCTAAGTAACGGGAAATCGGCCGGAGTTGGTGGACTCAGTATTGTCTCTGTCGTTGTCAATAAGCCAAACAGATAAGAAAGCAATGGCGACAAAATCGAAAAAAAATTACAACCTAATAAAACCACAAGGGATAAAAACAAAAAAGGGAACAACAAACAAATAAACCAAATAGTTAATAAATAAAATCAGCTACGCGGAATAAAAATATTTTTTTTGTGTGTTGCTATGACCAAAAGGGTTGATTTGTGTTGCAGTGTGTTGTGTTGTGCATAAATAGGTATGCGGCGGCGTGCGACGTCGTCGCCGACACAGTCTGTAGGTAGTTAGGTAAACAAAAAAAATAGATGGAATAAAAACTGCGTCGAATTAAATTCTGCGTATGATTTTGGAGTGGACGGGAATATAAAAGTGCATTTCGGTGTCTAGGATTAAAAATTAAAATTATTAGGAGTTTCCAAAACGTTTCCAGGAGGAATACGGAGTTAATTAAATTCATGAAAACAAAATTCAATATATTTTTTTTCTGTGAAATCTTTGTGTTGGGAAGAAGTAGGTATAGCTAGGAAGTTTTATTGAATTAATATGGGAATATTGATTTATTTCCTGGAGATCTCAAGTTGCATGGAAAATGAAACTATAAACAAGAAAACGTACTGCGGAGAATAATTAATAAATTCGGAATAATTTTATTTGCTTCTTGGAGTTCGGAGTGGGACAATTCGAATTGTTCATTGGAGTAAGACAATCACGGGGTAATTTATTTTGTTCCTTGGAGTTGAAATAGTTCTTTATGCTGCAAATTTGTAACTATGGATGTTTTTAAATTTATTTCGGAGACGTGAACAGGAGAAATCGGGCTTGGAATTGCATCTTTCTTGACTGAAATCAAATGGGGCTTTGTAATTATTATTTTTTTTTTCGCTAGGTAGGATAGGACTGGAACGAAAAATATGGGAAAAATTTAATTCGTTTCTTGGAGTCAGAATATTTTCATTCATTGATCATATTCTATTATGGAGTTATATATATTTTTCGGGAGGCAAATCGAGCTATATATATATTGTCGGGAGAAAATTGGATTTGGAGGAGGAGGAGTTGGAGTTGCGTGGACCGCAAACAGAATTAAAATTACATTTTTTATTTTTTTTAATTTCTCTTTTTCTAAAAATGGGGCTGGGTAATTTTTTTTCGATAGGTAGGATAGGATTGGAACGAAAAATATGGGTATATTTTATTTGTTTCTTGGAGTCAGAATATTTTCATTCATTGATCATATTCTATTTTGGAGTTATGTATATTTTTCGGAAGAAAAATGGAGTAATATATATTTTCGGGAGAAAATTGGAGTTGGAGGAAATTGTTTCGGTTGAGCACATAGATATATGCGTGAACCGCAAACAAAATTAAAATTATTTTTTTGAATTTCCTCTTGGGGACTTCAGAATAATTCTAATAAATAAAAATGGAGATTATTCCTCTTGAGGACTGGAGGAAGGGAGAATTAATTTAGCTAAAATTGGAGGGAGTCGGAGAAAGTGTTTCGCGCGAGCACATAGATGCGTGGACCGCAAACACAATTATATTTGAAATTAATATTTTTTAATTTGTCTCTTGGGGACTTGAGAATAATTCTAAAAATGAAAAATGGAGAATATGTAGAGAGGAGATCTTCCTGGAGGAAGATTTTTTTCTTTATTATTTTATATTATTTCTAGGAAGGAATAATTCGGAGAAGGAACAGTCTTAAGGAAGAAGGAGGGGGAACACAATTGCATGGGAATGTGATTTTGTTCTTTATAAAAATAATATTTCATTTACATTTATGTAGGCCTATATACATATATTTTTTTTTGGTTTGCACATCACACGCTTTGGCGGACACACGCACAATCTTGGGGTTTATTTTTTATTATTAAAATAGGTACTCATTTGATACATGGAGGAAATTATTTGGGTTTTACCGAAAGAAAGTAATTGGGGTCCAACAATGCCATCAGCGGCTTTGTATCCTACTATAGTGCATAATCCAACTGGAATACCCTGGGCGGACCCAGACTATTGGAAACCAAATCCAATTTACATACTTTTTGGAGTAGGTTTCTTTGCAAAAGTGTCAGATCAGTTATTCCAAGAAATATGAGTGGAGGAGCGCTATTAGAAACGCTTTTGGGAGTTATTGTTTTAGGAACACAAAATGAAACAATAGACGAGTTGACAGGGCAGTCGATTTCCTCTATTCAATATAAGGAGGAGGAGCAATTAGATAAGCTATTAAAGCGACTTGGGCAACAAGATCAGGTGAGATCATGCTCTATGTTTACGGAGGAAGAAGTGTTAGTTGAAAAACATTTCATGGAGACATTTAGACGGGATTAATCAGGAAGGTTCATAGTAAAAATCCCGTTAAAGGAGAATATTAAAGAACTGGGAAGTTCAAGGGAGATAGCGCTAAGGCGTTTCCTACATTTAGAGAGGCGTCTTGCAAAGAATCGGGAGATGAGGAGAATTTATGTGGAGAAAATGAGGAAAGAAATACAATTAGGTCATCTTGTTTTGGACAGGGAGAAACCAAGAATAGGAGAAAGGGTATATGACATACCACAACATTGCATTCCGAAGGATAATCGGATTGTGTACGATGCAAGTTGCAAAACAGACAAACGGTTGTCGCTTAATGACATTCAAATGCTTGGTCCAAAGTTGCAAAAGGATTTGCATGAAACCATGCGTTTTCGGAGATATAAAATAGCGATATATGCAGATATTTGCAAAATGTTTAATTAGATTAGGGTAGATAGGGAACAGTGGAACCTAAAAAGGATATTTTGGAGGGAGAATGCAAATCAAAGATTGCAGGAGTATTGGCTAACAGTAGTCGCATTTCGATTAAAAACATCGCCATTTGTTGCTATGCGTTCAGTGATTGAAACTGAAAGGAGCTAATTTTGAATTACGGAAATGGAAGTCAAACAGCCGGGGGGTTGTAAGTGCTATGGATTCAGAATTGGAGAAAACACTATTGTTTTCGGAGGAGGAAGGTACAACCATTTTAGGACTTAAAGGGTTGATAGAGGAGGACAAGTTTAATTTTGTAGTAAAAAATTGTACTGGTGAGGAGAATTGTGAGTCATGTAGCGCAACTATATGATCCAAATGGATATATATATCCAGTAACAATTATCGGAAATATATTAATTCAGGAGCTATGGTAACTTAAAATAGATTGGGATGATAGGACGCCAGTTGAACTAGAAAATAGGTGGTTAGAATCGATAGGTGGTTGGGTACAGGGAAAATTCCAAAGATACAAATTCACGGAATTTCAGATACGGAGAAATCAACAAGAGAATAACAGCAACGAGTGCTGGGAAGCATTCACCGGAGAGGAGTTTGAAAGAAAGAGTCCAGGCTGGGAAACCATTCTTAGCCACAGGAGTGGATTATGCTGGCCCTTTTGAATTAAAAGTGGTCGGTGGAGTAGGAAGGAGAAATATTTTTTCTGTCTTAGGACCAGGGCAGTAGGTACATATTGAAATCGTAGGAGATTCATCTTCAATAGCTTTCATAGCTGGTTATGAGAGATTTATTGCAAGGAGAGGGAGATGTGAAAAAATATTTAGCGACAACGAAACTGCTTTCGTTTAAGCATCCAAAGAATTAAATAAAGCTTCGAAAGTATTTTCAGATAAAGGAGTATTGGAGAACCTTCATCAAAAAGGTACTGACTGGCACTTTATGACACCAGCAGCACCACATCAAGGAGGGATTTATGAAGCCGCTGTCAAGTCAATGAAGTTTCATTTGAAGCGGATTGTGGGGCAAAGGATATTGCCTTACGAGGAGTTCGGAACTTTACTCACTCAAATAGAAGCCATTCTCAATACGAGACTTCTTCATCCTTTGAGTGATGATCCAATGGATATTCAGGCGCTAACGCCGGGACACTTTCTGGTGGGTGAACCATTAATTTTATCTCTAAACTGTTTAAGGAGAGACAGCAGATGGTCAACCATTTCTGGAACCGATGGCAGTCAGAATACTTGACTACTCTGCAGGAGCGGAAAAAATGGAGAAAGGAGAAGGAGAGCCTAAAAGTCGGACAGTTGGTGGTCCTCTGGAGCGATAACTTTCCACCAACCAGTTGGGCGATGTGCAGGATATGTAAACTTCTACCAAGTCGGGATGGGCTTGTCAGAAACGTCATCGTGCAGACTGTAATCAACCAATTGAAGCGGCCTGTGCAGAAAATTTGTATTTTGCCCATAAAATCGTAATAATTAAAAACTTGTTTTTAGCCGGGACTGTTACGTATGGCCAAACATCTTATTATTGTAAAAATGACATGTAGAGTTAGTGCTTGATCGGTCGCTGGCCGAGAGAGACGTATTTTTCCCAGGAGGAAGCGGAGAATAATAAATGTGGGTTTTTTTTCATATATTTTTCCCACAATAAAATTCGTACCGTATTTTCTTTAATCGGAGTAATCGTACACTTTATTGAATTGGGATTGGCTATGAAAAAGGATTCATCATCTGATGGGCTCCATTTTAGCAGAGGCAGATTAAAGTCGCCAAATATGAGGATGTCGTCATGGGACTCGATAATTCCATCAATCGCATTATTAGCATGTTGGTAGGATTCAATAGGTTGAGCTGGTAGGATGTAAAAACACATAACGTACAGGGACCTGCGGGGGAGTATGATTTTTATTGAAATTGAGTCAAGCTTAGAAGAAGAAGAAGTGGAAATGGGGGAAGAGTTGAGGTCGTTGTGTATGGCCACTAGCAGGCCTCGGCAAGGAGAGTCATCCTTTGGGTGGGAAGGATAGTCGTCTCGAAAAACACTAAATGTAACGGGAAATAATTCTTGGTTCTTTATATCGGGAATTAGGTTGGTTTCAGTCAGAGCATAGATATCAAAAGGGAGAGTGTGAGATTGGCGCACAACAGCACGGGTTTTAGATCGCAGTACTCTAACGCTCTGATAGTAGAAGGTAAGAGGAATATTATTAGAAGTGGCTGTTTAAAGCTTTGTTTTTTTTTTGAAAATTAGGGACGAAAAAATGTATTGTGGTCAACTCTGCTCCGTTGAAGGTGGGAGATCCTTTTAGAAAAACATAACAAAATGTAACAAATTGTTACATTTTCACAACCGCTAAACCAATATAGGCTACTTTTTGTCGCGAAAATAAGGGGATTCAAGTTTGTTTGACGAACCTATCATTTTTCAAGTTAGGGATATAAAAAGGCATCATAGGTATCTATACAGAAGAAATAAAGACATTTGCTGCGTTTTTTACCAATGAATTTAAATGTTTAGGTGGTTGGCTTGAAAGATAGGCCGCTGTTGTTGTTATAAACAAAATTCGTTGGTAGACGTTATTTTGGCATAGTTTTGAGTATGACTCAGGCAGCTATTTAGGCGAAAGTACGCTGACCCATAAAAAAATAAAAAAATCAACAACAAAAATTTATATGAAAATGATAAACAGGTGTCACACAAAAGCTATCGAAGAAAGCGACTATCACTGTGATTATCATCCTACTTGATTGTGACTATCAACTACCGCAAAATCACCTTACAGAACTCCAGCCCAAGAGTCTCTGGTAGTGAGCAAGCTATCTCAATATGTACAGCACGCACCGTCATTCAAATTATGAACACGCCCCAGCGTTTTTCTACTTACTTACTTACTTGTCTACTTACTTTGACATGCAGAGGTCCAAAGTAGTCAATTCCTATGTATGAGAACGGCTTAGTAAATGGTCGCAACCTCCCTTCAGGTAAGTTACCCATAAGTGGTGGATCTGGAGCACAGTTTTTAATTTAGCATTTTTGACATTTTTTCCGCAAGGACCTAAGCAGAACCCGAAGTGTCTACAACTCTCCATTCCTTTCTACAACTGTCATTTGCTCTTTCAAAATTATCTGGGTTAGGTTAGGTTAGTGGGTTGGCAGGACAAGAGAAACCTGTATGTGCCACACTTAGATCAATGTAGATCCGTTGCGATGCCCTAGGGGTTTATGACCCCCATACACTGGAAACCTATGAAAAACCTACGGATTGGTAAACCAAACCGTTTTATTTACAAATTTAAGTAGATCCTTAATGGACCTATCTGAAAGAAGTAACTACCAAGGATTTTATTTCAGACAGTGCAGAGTGCTGGGCAGTGACAAAGAAAGTGTGGGGTGGCCTCATACACCTCATCACCGCATTCTCTTCACAGGTCATCTGTACTGATTCCCATTTTCTTGATATATGGTATTTCAGTGTTTTGTGTCCGGTGATAATGCCCACAATTGAGGACAGTGATTTCTTGTTCAATTGTAAGATTTTTTTCAGTTTTCTGTTTGTTGTTAGATTGGCCACATTTTCCTGGTTATGCCACAGGAGTCGAGCTTGCTCCATCTTTCATTTGTCGCTATTAGTATTTTGTTCCCAATCGCCTGTCTGAGATTACAGGGGGAATCATTACTGTCGTGTCGGCCTGGTTTAGTTCAAGGGAAGACCCTTTTCTTGCGAGCTCATCAGCTTTTTCACTTGCGGACACACTCTTATGAAATCATATGATAATTAAGAGTGATCATTAGCTGTTTTTTATTATCAGCTATGATCCATATAGATAGATCATCGATTTACATGCACTTACAAATAATGGTCTGTCATTTTTTAGTCATAAACTGTACCATTCAAACTACTATTAAAATTTTTGTGTACCCTGATAAATATGTAGTCGGATCGTTAATAATACTTTTTATACCATTTGACGCCATCAGAAGGAGATAGCTCTCTATAAAATTATCGGAATGATTTAAAATGTTTATGTTTATATCACCCACTTTCACCTTTTTTTTCTTTCGATAGACTTAATATTCCATCTAGATTGTAATAGGCATGTATTAGGACTTTAAGGACGTTGGGATTTGAAAAAGACAGGAAACGGGATGAGGCAATGACAGTTGGTTAGGATGAGATGGAGAAGGGGGGGGAGTGTTGGATGTGATAGACGGGCACGCTTGTATCGCTCGACTCTGCTCGCCGGAATGGTGAGGGTTCTTGTCCTCACACACCAACAATACCTATATACAAAACATATATCGTGCCTACACAACAAAAATAAAAATATCTTTTCAGGCTCAGACGGACATTTCCACACAGAGAGGGCGCTGTCGATGGTATTCAGCGCGGCCATCACTTTTCCCACCCTACCTGGAAGTTCGGCGACCATTTGTGAACTTCCCCAGCGATGATTATTGAGTCTTCACCGGATCAAGCCATTTACCGACTGCAGCTACTCACCCTTCCACACCCCCTGAAAGTTGAACTTAATGATTCATCAAGCGTCTGTACACTTGAATAAAACTTATGGCTTTCATTTTGGGCGTGGGTAAGCACATTTATTTAGTTTAAATTTAATTTTACGCATTAGAAATTATTATTAAAACTGGCAAAAGAGATAAATGTACAAGTAAAACCAAAATTTACACAATAAAAATGAATATACAAAGGAGTTTAAAATAAAATTAATAGTTAAAATCTCTTTAATCGGATTCCCGCAGGTCAAGGTCACCAACTTACTTAATTCCCTACTATTCTACTACCCAGAGTGAGCTCAGTATGGGAAGGGTGGGGGAGAATAAAAAAAACTAAAACAACAAAAAAAAGCGAAGACAAAACGGACCACGGAAATCGAATAACTTGCCGAAACAAAAAAAAATTTCCTTTAAAAATAATAAATTAAAGCAAAGAAATCAAAAGAAAAACTTAAAACTTAACTCACGCCACTTAAAACTAAAACAATTACATACAAAAAAAAACTATGAAATTTGACGCTCCTGGTATAGATGTTTGAAATATTTTCTCTTGTTTGTGATTTTAACTGTTTCTTCGTTTAGGAACTCTTTGCATTGGCGGGGTAAAAGGGGGGTGGATATAATTCGGATTCCACTATACCCCGTAAATTATAACCGCTCATGAGGCAACAAAAACTTTTTAAAACTACCAAACCTGGTGACGTCATAGGAGTTACGTTTCTGGAAGGCAATTTACGGCTGGTGACACGATGAGAGTCTTTCCTGGACACCACAGTCACTTCCTCTTTCACGGCTTGCTTGACGTCGGTTGGCGCTTCTGAAGTTCCTCAAAACCCCTGAACCGGACAGGTCATCCAAACCTTTTTTTATTTTGGCGGTCACGACTTCCTTTGTATATGGCGTATGGGCGAAGTCAATGACCGCCACTTGACCTCTATCCAGAGTGAAGGGTATCTGGTTAAATTTAACTAAAATTACTAAAAATCCTATGTCTCACATAACTTCACTAAACTCACCACAATAATCAATATAACACAAATTATTTAATCAAATTATTTGCCTATCCAGGACTTATTCTTTATTTCAACCACAAAAAATGTTGAGATACAAAAAAAAAATGCTTAATTGGCACGATGGCCATTTATTGGGAGATTGGTCTTATCTCGACTTTGTTCGCACCACAAATGGTTTCAGCTAAGAAACAGCTCTTCGGCTTCCACAGCCAATAACGCCCCATACATAATATTGCCACAAATACTTGGCCAACCTTCCGTTTCTGGAGTAGCCGCTAGAGATCATGCTACCTTCTTCATCCCATCTCCACGTCCTGCTCTTTGAATTTTCAAATTCACTCAACCAACATTGAATCTGAACTCTATCAACATGTATCTAGACATTCCATTATCATTGCATCCCTGAACTCTACCGGTTCAGCTTACTCATTTTTGACATTGCAGGCTGTCAACAAAAAAATAACATACAAACGAGAAACAACACGTATGGATTTGCTGGGGTAAGTCATATTTATTTAATTTTTTTGTTTATATATTTTTCTTTATTATTTCAGGTAACTATGGACGAATGAGGGACTACTATTAAAGGCCAAAAAGCTGCGGTGCAACGTAATATAAGGTACCTAAGTGAAATGAATTTGTTTTGATACCTATTATTTTGTTTTGTTTTATATTTCTATCACAGGATCTACCCGCGGGACAGTACCGGTGACAGGGACAGGGTATGTTTGATCTGTACAGGTATAGTGTTGTTTTAGTTGGAATTCAAATTATAATTTCGTTGCGTTTTTCAGATTGGACTTATGGCGAGAAGGGTGACTGTAACAAATCTCTGGATTTGTTGGAGACTCTAACGACAACGGGGACAGAGACAGTCAGCCACTTGGTCTGTTTTGTGGATTCAACGTGGTGAAGAACCCCACGCTCTGTAAGCCGGGCATAAGTTTCGGTAAGTGCTTATCATAGTGGTATATAGATATAGGACAACATATAAGCATGTGTTACATACATAAATACTTAACCTAGTAATAAATTAACATAAAAATAAGTTAACATGTAAATACAAAATATTATATACATATTTGGACATAAGTCGTAACGAATAAATAGATTGTAATAAATAAATAGATATACTGAGAGATAATATAATAAATAAGTAAATAAATAAAAATAATAAACCTATAAGACATAACAATTATAAATAACATGTATATTCGTTGAATAACATGGACGGCATGGTTACATGATCATGGCCCTTCGGGCCGATCGTACCGCTCCGCTGCTGGTTGTCGTCGTCGTCGTCGTCGGCATAGAGTGTTATATTTTTTACCACGCTAAGTTACAGCTGAGTTGGAAATATTGTATATAAAAGCCGTGCTATTTGAATATACTTGCATTAATAAATGTTCTCTGAACATAGTGACGACTCAAGTGTTTGTTCTTATACATATAGCCCGGAAAATAATAAATATGCCACTACCGAAGAGGAAGAACCTGCAAGTTCCAGCAAACGACAATATCGAGCAAGCGGAAGAGGCGGTGGAAAGCGACAACGAGGTGATTTCGTGTGGAGAAGAAATTCCTTGCGGCCAGATAGTGATTCAGAGTCAGGATCATGGCGAAGAGACTCAGGCAGTGATATCGGATCTGATGTCAGTAAAAAAAAAGTTTGCCCAGAAGCGCAAAAAGTCAATGAAGGTAGAGAAAGTGAAGAAGATGAGGACTGTGGAAGATATAATCAACGATCAGGACCCCAAGGACGACATGTTAAGTATATTGGGTTTGATTCTCGTACTATGGACCGACGACTTTCTGGTGACAGCATCGAGTGCTCTGAAGCAGATTGTAACTATTTCGATGAAGCAGAAAAAGATGGCCCTAAAGAAAATTTTATTTGGGATGCAACACGCAATTACAAATATTATAATAAGCCTTCAACGCCAGGAGATCGATGTAAAGACGTGTTCTCTACAGGTATTGTGTGTTTTAATTTATTAATATATATATATTACTTTTTTTTAAATTTTTAGGATTTCGTGAAAAACCTCTCCGAAAGCGAATACTTCACGACGTTTACGGAGCACTCGTTGACAATGGACGAGTCCGATTGGATTCTGGATCGCTACATAGAAGTTTTACCGGAAGCTTCCTGTGTATCGCCCATCATGACGACCACTTCCACATCATCCACGACTGTTCATACTCCAATTCCAGCTGCAGATGTGGATTTACCGACTACATCAAGAAGTGCGCATATTTCGGGAGACGCTACTCTCGACGAATTGTTTCCTCCTATGAGTTCAGCCTGCAACACTGGGTCCATCTCACAAAATATCTCCAAAAGGGACGGAGATACCTTTGTTACTTGGAGCACGCCCGGAGAATGTGGATACCGAGTAATCAAACTCGATATCTACAACTTCTCGAAGATCTCAGGAGTTCCGAAGGAGAGATGGTGGAAACAGGCAACTTACAGATCAACTTTTCTGACTTCGTCGCCTGTGGACCCGAAGGAAAGCTTAATAACGAGACTACTATCGATGGCAGCACAGGATCTGAAGAAGGTTCCACAATTAAGAAAAGAGGAAAAGGTGATAAAGTCATCGAATTCCTTCTACAACGACCAACATCGCCAGTAACACACATATTTTCAACTTCTGCATGGTTAAGTTCATATTATAAATTTTACGATATTAATAGTGTATTTTTAAGAAATTGTATAAAAATTGTTAATAATTTCTACAATGAATTAAGTATTTGTGAATTGTATAATTTTTTTCAAAATTGTGAACCACAACACTTATTATTTAATGCACCGTTGAATAATGTTAGTGAATATTATTATTCTATTGATGAATCTGTTAATATTTTAGACAATTTATTGAAATTCCAATTTAATAATGATAAGTTTCAAATTTTAGAATTTTTGAATAATTTAGTTAATATTATTGATAAGCGTGTTCCGAAAAAAAATTCTATATTTATTCTTTCAGCACCTAATGCAGGAAAAAACTATTTTTTTGATACCTTTATTCATTTCTGTATAAATTTTGGTCAAATGGGTAATTTTAATAGATATTGTGGTTTTCCTTTAATGGAATGTGTAAATAGAAGAATAATTTTATGGAATGAACCCGTAATGGAACCATGTGCTACAGAAACATTAAAAATGATATTGGGTGGCGATACGGTAAATGCCAAAGTAAAATATTCACCAGACGCAATAATAACCCGTACTCCTGTAATTATTCTTTCTAATAATGATGTATTTCCTAATGATGATGCTTTTAGATCAAGAATGTATTCTTATGTATGGAAACCATGTTATAATTTAAAAAAATTAAACAAAAAACCCCATCCTTTGTCATGCTATGTTTTGCTGAAAAAATATAATATCTTCAATAAATAAAAAACAAGTTTTTAAAATATCTCTTTTTATTTATAATTTTAAATTTCCAGTTTGTTTGTCAAGAAAGTCGTAATCATCGTCGTCGTCATCACGATGCAATTTTTTGTTCTTTGTTTTACTTTGTATTTTTATATTTCCGCTTTTAGTATCTGTATTACCGAATAAACATTGACCGTCTGTATAATGTTGTTCTGCATTTTCTACAAACGTGACTTCAAGCGGCCAACTTATTGCATTGCTACGTGAAAAAGCTGAATTTACGTTAAATATAATTTTGCATTCACATTCAATTTTCCAATAACAAGCGCTATTGAGATAAGAAACGTTACTTGTTGCTGGATTTAATTGTGGCGTTGCTACAAGGCCAATATGCACCTGGGGTTGTGCTTTAAAACTTGTTGCGCCTTTAGCTGGGTGAAATGCGCCGTAATTTTCAATTTTACGATAATAATTTTCAGTTATTTGATTATTTAATATGTATGCATCTTTATCATTTCCAAGTCCAACATAACAGTTGAAGTGAACATGAAATTGTATAACTAACCTTAGATATAAGTATTAAATAACATATATGACTACATAGATTGAAAACATACACTAATAAATAAATAAATAATAGAATGTACGTGCACAAATAAATAAATAAACTATAATATGCTTAGATACTAACTTATAATCTAAATTGCCTAAGATATTGCACTATTATACATAAACTTAAATTAATAAGACAAGAACTAAATAAATAATACTTATGTTTGACTACAAGCAGACATAAAGATACATATATATGGCTTTATTATTTACATTAATGATACATAACAATACGGACATACTTAGCAGCTTATTGTTTTAAGTCCTTTGCATGGAAAACTCCCACTTTTTTGCCTGATAGGTTTTCTAACTCATACATATTGTTACCGATCGGTCTAATTATTCTACATTTAACAAATTGTGGACAAAGTTTCGCGGCGAGGTATTTCGAGGTGTCACTGAGGACGAAGTTTCTTCGAAATACCTCTTGTCCAGGTAGAAAATTAATATTTCGTGATCTTGTGTTGTATGACTTCGCGCTTTGCTCGTTTGCCTTTAATATATTTTGCTTAACTTTGTCACGTAGGCACTGCAATCGCGTTTGTCGGCAGAGAGTTACCAGTTCACCATCCTCTATGGCATTGAGTTTCTGTGCAAGCTCATAGTTGCTACCGTGGGTCATCATATTTGTCCCAAAGAGAGCAAAATATGGCGACACCCCGGTAGATATGTGAACAGAACTACGTAGTGCACACGCAATGTCACCAAGATGGCCATCCCAGTCACGTTGGTCATCTTTGAGATATGAACGGATGGCTGCTAGAAGAGTTCTATTAACTCTCTCCGACGCATTTGATTGGGGGGAATAGTTAGCAGTCTTGAAATGACGTATGCCATACATTTTCAAAAGATCTTGAAAGTCTTTTGCTAAGAATTGCTTCCCATTGTCAGAGTGTATAATCTGTGGTACACCAAACATATTAAACACATCGTTACGTAAATATTGGACAACATTTATGGTACTGGCATTTCTTAACGCTTTCAAAAGAACGAATTTAGACAGGTGATCAAGCACAACAAACACATAACAGTTGCCGGACTTGGATCTGGGATATGGACCCAAGAAGTCTATATAAATTTTTTGGAACGGACGATCGGTACAATACTTGTTAGAGATAGGAGGACGAAGCACTTGATTTGACGGCTTGCACTGTTTACATATAGAACAGTTAGACACGTAACGTCTGATCTGGACGGTCATATTTGGCCAGTAAAAGTATTGGCGAATTCGATACAGCGTTTTCGCAATGCCACCGTGAGACGCCTGGGGAGGATCATGAGCCCGAGAGATGATATCCTCGGTTAACGCGGATGGGATCCACAACCTCCAGGTATGTTCCGCCGTTTCGTCACCAGCGGGTAGCAAGGAACGCATATAAACGAAATTTTCCTCCACTTTTAGGTCTGGCAGCTCATCTTGGTGTTCTTCGATGGTGGCTATAAGATCCTTGTATTCATTGGAGACAAACTCGTCTGAATCCAAGTCTACCCAAGGAGCTATATCTTGGATTTCGAGACTATCCAGATGAACACGGGACAAGGTATCTGGCACCACATTCAACGACCCTTTGCGATGTTCCACATCGAATGTGAATGCTTGCAGCTTGAGGCTCCAACGCGCCAGTCTCCCACTCAAGTCTTTGAGACTCATAAGCCATCGCAAGCTGGAATGGTCGGTGATTATGGTAAAATCCATCCCCTCGACGTATGGCCTAAATTTGTGTACAGCCGTGACAGCCGCCAAACATTCCTTCTCTGTAACGCTGTAGTTTTTCTGGCAGGCGTTCATCTTTTGAGAGAAGTAGGCTATCGGCGATTCCTCGTTGCTGTCGTTGCGCTGAAATAAAACAGCTCCTATCCCGGACTCTGACGCATCGCACTGGATATAAAAACGCCGAGAAAAATCCGGGTTAGTTAGTACTGGTGCAGTCGTCAATGCAGTCTTTAGTTTTTTAAATGCCTCAATGGCTTCAGATGACATTTCAAATTTACCTAGCTTCTTTTTTAGAGTATCCGTCATTGGGGCAGTCAAGGTTGAAAAATCCTTGATGAAGCGCCTGTACCAACCTGCTAGACCAAGAAGTCTGCGCACTTGTCTTGGATTTTTGGGGACTGGGAAGTCCACTATCGCTTCGATTTTGGATGGATCCGTTTTCAACATCCCACCACCAACTATAAAGCCCAAATACTTCAATTCTTTGAAGCAGAATTTGGATTTGCTTAAGTTGATGGTGAGATTGGCTCTCCTAAGGCACTGTGCAACTTCGTCCAGCAGGGCTACATGGGTCTCAAAATCGGGAGCAATGATGAGCAAGTCATCTAGATAAACGAAGACGCGGTCCTTTAATCGTGAGGGGATCACCTTGTCCATTAAACGGCACATCCTTTGAGCTGCGTTACACAGCCCAAAGGGCATGACCGTAAACTGGTACAAGGGTCTCCCCGGTACCGCGAAAGCAGTTTTTTCCCTACTCCGTGCCTCCAGTGGTATTTGCCAAAATGCGTCTTTCAGGTCGACGCTGCTGATGAAATACGTGTCCTGTAGACGACTGAGTAGCCCGTCGATATGGGGGAGAGGATAGGCGTCATTCTTCGTCAAGGCGTTCACCTTTCGGGAGTCGAGGCACAGACGATTTTTGCCGGGTTTCCGAATCAAGACTACCGGTGAACACCAAGCGCTCTCACTCTCCTCGATAACTCCGAGGCTAATCATGCGGTCGATCTCGTCATACAGGAGGGCTTGTATCGCTGGGGACACGGGGTAGTGACGTTGTTTGACTGGGTCCGCGTCTCCGGTATCGATAACGTGCTCCTCAACCGAAGTTTTACCGAGCCCATGTTTGGTAAAACACAAGAATTTTTGCTTCACTGCCTCCAACTCAGATTCTTGTTTAAAAGACAGCTGATGTGTGTCGTCACTAGGAGAATCAGTGATCGTCATCGAACTCACAATATTGGGAGCAATTTGGAATGTCTTCCAAAAGTCTATACCTAAGTACAGCTCTTGCTCTAGACTTGGGACTAGGTATAGCGTAAGCAGCTCGGTTTGACCTTTGTAAGTCACGGAGGTTTTAATTTTGCCTATAATTGACTGGCACTTGCCATCAGCTGTTTTGACATCCGATTTAAAAGGAAAGATCGGTATGTCTAGTGACTTGACAAAACTCAAGCAGTCCTTTCCTAAGAAGCTGACACTAGCCCCGCTATCTAAAAGACCGAAAACGCTTTTGCTTGCTATCTCTATTTTGGCATACGGTCGGGGATCATTGGAGGTGTCGATTATGGTTGAAGCAATACTTTTTCTAATTTCCTTGCGAATTCTATAACGATTTCGGGCTTTTAAAATGGCTTTGGACGTACACACATTATTATTTTTAAGTATCCTACCTCTAGCTATATAATATTCCTTAATCCTAACATGCAACGGCTTAATTATAAAACGTTTCCTAGTATCAACTAAGTTGGAATCTTTATCTCTTTTTAAAATTTTAATTTCTTTATTATTTATTTCAGGTTTATCATTTTTCAATGGTGTAAGGGGTTCTCTAAGGACTCGGAGGTCTGTGTCGAACGCGACTCCCCCGTTTGCATCGCGTTCGTTTGCCGGTTTTCCGGATTGCAACGCTTGCACTTAGGAGTTATGACCCCTTCCTGGCCGCATCGATAGCAAAAGATATTCCGTACCTGAAACGGGCATTCCACGAAGGAATGACCTTCAACACGGCAGTTCCAACAAATCCAAGATTTTGGATTCACATAATTACGCGGTAGCTTGGGACGTGTGCCACCATATTGCATTGCTGCAACATATTGTTCTGCCTGGTGGGTATCTTCATAGTCCAGCTCATTAGCCGTGTATTTCGGCTGAAGCCTATGAGACCTAGGTGCCTCTCTGCTAGGGAAAGCATTTTCTACTTCCTTGCAGGAGCTCCTCAATTGGTCCACTGTAAATATGGTCATGGGGAACACTATCTTTCCTATTCTCTCATTTAAATTGCGCTTTAATATGCGCACTAATTCCCCTTCCGGTATTTCCATCCGTAATTGCGATTTCATTTTATAAATTGCGGAGAAGAAATCGTCACTTGACTCCCAGGTACCTTGTCTACGGTCCATGATATCTCTCATGATATCGAAGTTTGATTTTGAGTTCCTGAATTGGCGCAAGAGTGCTTCTCGAAGCGTGAGCCAATCCCGGCGGTAGTTGGTTCTCTGGTACTGCCAGTACCATTCGTAGGCGGCACCTGAGAGCAACAAGTGGAAATCTCTTAAGATTTCCGACCACGAACAGCGGTAGTTGTTTTGGAGTGTTTCCAGACGGAAGATAAAATCCTCCACATCGAGAGTCTCCGGCTTTCCTTCGAAACATATTCCCCACTTATCAATTTTTATTGGGCCTGTTACTCCTGAGTGGCTATTTGTCTCAAATGAATGACTTGGTTGATTGGGGTAGGGTATCTCAAAATGATGACCCACCTGCTGAAACGATGCATGAGGTTGGTGATAGTGATTATTTGAGTTTTTGGCTCTACTCGATTTATGGTTGTTGTTTTTGTGGTAATTTCCATTGGGAAGAAATGGTTGAGCGGCAACGTTAAGTTGAGCTTGCTCATGCTGCGTTGAGGGCTGCGGGGGCAAAGGAAAAGTTTCTTTAGGGATAGTGCCTGTGCTCAAAGAACTATTCTTCGGGAGTGTCTGTTCTGGTTGAACAGCAGTTTGAAACTCCTTCATTAATTCCAGAAAATTGGTTCTCATTTCCTTCCGCAGATCAGCAGATATTTCATCTCGAAGAGAGCTTTGCTGAGACTGAAAAGCGGTTTTGATCGCTTGATTAATGGAAAAGTCTATGTTGGGTAAATTTGCTTTTTCGGATGTTATTGACTGATTTCTTATGGTAATGTTTGGGTTTTGTTTTTCAGACGTATCGACCACAGTTCGGGTGCTTTCGTTCTGTGCTTCAATAGAAGCGGCACCAAATTGGCTGAGTGAACTGAACGATGGGGCTGAGACAGATTCTGAAGAAGTTGCAGATTCACTGTTCGCCTGCATACTTCCAGTATCGGAGAAAGATTGGTTAGACGTTGTGGTTTTAGACTTTGCCGACCTATTGGCTGGTGGTGGACTATGTTTAACAAAAGACATTGTTCTAGAGCTGGTTCCTGCTGAATGTGATTGCGAACGGGTGATTATTTTTCTAGACTCTGGGTTATAACTATGACTAACTTTGTGCTTTTTAAAATCGTCCTTAGGTGAACTCATCACAGGAAGACTAAAATGCTGACGAGAGTAGACACACTTAGAACGGGTATAATCAACAATAAAAATGCACACTAATCTATATAACAGTGAGCCGGATATGTACCTCAAGCTACAAACAAAAAAAATAAAAGGATAATATATCTAAAACAAGAAAATAAATAACTAAAAAGGAACAAAAAGTAATAATTGCTAGTGTGAGACGGCTAAACTAATATCTACACACGCAAAATAAAATAAAATAAAAGGTATGTACCTATATCTAAAACTGACTAAAAAAAAAAAAAAAAACGAATATTTGCTTTTTGTATATATTTCAGTTCGGGGGTGCTTCGGGTGCTTGCCTTCGGCGGTTTCCTTGTTGGCTAATAACGAGGCTTGATCGGCTTGGACACAATAAAAAAATATAAAAGAGAGAAAGACTGCGGACGGACTATATGCTAAAAATCCTCTCAATGTGGAAAACAAATACAAAAGATGAGAGGGTAGAACAAGGACACACATCGTTGTATTTCTCTCCATCTCCGCAATTCCAATCTACCTGGAAGGCTTTGCTGGAAGACTTGAGATGGTGAGAGTCGCAACACATCAATATACGAGAAGAGACGGAACAATGCAACATGTTAAGACGATTCGACACTTAATCACGGCCACTGAATCCATGTAAGTAAGACTAACACACTAT
Organism: Cheilosia variabilis; assembly: GCA_951230905.1. NCBI lineage: Eukaryota > Metazoa > Arthropoda > Insecta > Diptera > Syrphidae > Cheilosia > Cheilosia variabilis. The sequence continues at coordinate 40,619,762 of OX579679.1, read as the reverse complement.
GAAATGAAAATTGAAAATTTTGACAGGATAGTAAAATTCACAGAAAGAAAGAACTAAAAGAATAGAATAGACAAAATACTAACAGGTTCCAATTATTTTTGCTGTCAACAACAATAAACTCGTCGCAATTCACTGTGATATTTTCACAAACTACTCATGTGAAGACTTACGAGTTCATTGTTGTTGGTAGCAGAAACAATCTTAGACTAAACTACATAAAGGACATAAGACTAGGACAAACGAACGTTGGGCGCCATTTGTAATAGGCATGTATTAGGACTTTAAGGACGTTGGGATTTGAAAAAGACAGGAAACGGGATGAGGCAATGACAGTTGGTTAGGATGAGATGGAGAAGGGGGGGGAGTGTTGGATGTGATAGACGGGCACGCTTGTATCGCTCGACTCTGCTCGCCGGAATGGTGAGGGTTCTTGTCCTCACACACCAACAATACCTATATACAAAACATATATCGTGCCTACACAACAAAAATAAAAATATCTTTTCAGGCTCAGACGGACATTTCCACACAGAGAGGGCGCTGTCGATGGTATTCAGCGCGGCCATCACTTTTCCCACCCTACCTGGAAGTTCGGCGACCATTTGTGAACTTCCCCAGCGATGATTATTGAGTCTTCACCGGATCAAGCCATTTACCGACTGCAGCTACTCACCCTTCCACACCCCCTGAAAGTTGAACTTAATGATTCATCAAGCGTCTGTACACTTGAATAAAACTTATGGCTTTCATTTTGGGCGTGGGTAAGCACATTTATTTAGTTTAAATTTAATTTTACGCATTAGAAATTATTATTAAAACTGGCAAAAGAGATAAATGTACAAGTAAAACCAAAATTTACACAATAAAAATGAATATACAAAGGAGTTTAAAATAAAATTAATAGTTAAAATCTCTTTAATCGGATTCCCGCAGGTCAAGGTCACCAACTTACTTAATTCCCTACTATTCTACTACCCAGAGTGAGCTCAGTATGGGAAGGGTGGGGGAGAATAAAAAAAACTAAAACAACAAAAAAAAGCGAAGACAAAACGGACCACGGAAATCGAATAACTTGCCGAAACAAAAAAAAAATTTCCTTTAAAAATAATAAATTAAAGCAAAGAAATCAAAAGAAAAACTTAAAACTTAACTCACGCCACTTAAAACTAAAACAATTACATACAAAAAAAAACGATGAAATTTGACGCTCCTGGTATAGATGTTTGAAATATTTTCTCTTGTTTGTGATTTTAACTGTTTCTTCGTTTAGGAACTCTTTGCATTGGCGGGGTAAAAGGGGGGTGGATATAATTCGGATTCCACTATACCCCGTAAATTATAACCGCTCATGAGGCAACAAAAACTTTTTAAAACTACCAAACCTGGTGACGTCATAGGCGTTACGTTTCTGGAAGGCAATTTACGGCTGGTGACACGATGAGAGTCTTTCCTGGACACCACAGTCACTTCCTCTTTCACGGCTTGCTTGACGTCGGTTGGCGCTTCTGAAGTTCCTCAAAACCCCTGAACCGGACAGGTCATCCAAACCTTTTTTTATTTTGGCGGTCACGACTTCCTTTGTATATGGCGTATGGGCGAAGTCAATGACCGCCACTTGACCTCTATCCAGAGTGAAGGGTATCTGGTTAAATTTAACTAAAATTACTAAAAATCCTATGTCTCACATAACTTCACTAAACTCACCACAATAATCAATATAACACAAATTATTTAATCAAATTATTTGCCTATCCAGGACTTATTCTTTATTTCAACCACAAAAAATGTTGAGATACAAAAAAAAAATGCTTAATTGGCACGATGGCCATTTATTGGGAGATTGGTCTTATCTCGACTTTGTTCGCACCACAAATGGTTTCAGCTAAGAAACAGCTCTTCGGCTTCCACAGCCAATAACGCCCCATACATAATATTGCCACAAATACTTGGCCAACCTTCCGTTTCTGGAGTAGCCGCTAGAGATCATGCTACCTTCTTCATCCCATCTCCACGTCCTGCTCTTTGAATTTTCAAATTCACTCAACCAACATTGAATCTGAACTCTATCAACATGTATCTAGACATTCCATTATCATTGCATCCCTGAACTCTACCGGTTCAGCTTACTCATTTTTGACATTGCAGGCTGTCAACAAAAAAATAACATACAAACGAGAAACAACACGTATGGATTTGCTGGGGTAAGTCATATTTATTTAATTTTTTTGTTTATATATTTTTCTTTATTATTTCAGGTAACTATGGACGAATGAGGGACTACTATTAAAGGCCAAAAAGCTGCGGTGCAACGTAATATAAGGTACCTAAGTGAAATGAATTTGTTTTGATACCTATTATTTTGTTTTGTTTTATATTTCTATCACAGGATCTACCCGCGGGACAGTACCGGTGACAGGGACAGGGTATGTTTGATCTGTACAGGTATAGTGTTGTTTTAGTTGGAATTCAAATTATAATTTCGTTGCGTTTTTCAGATTGGACTTATGGCGAGAAGGGTGACTGTAACAAGATCATTTATAAAAATAAACTTATTAATTTCCTGCAGTCTGTATATGCAAAGAAATGTATATAGTCCGATGACAACTTTACAACATCAGCACTTGAATAAGTAATTTTAGAACAATTGCTCGTATAACTTTAACGTAAACCATAACACCCCCAGCTTGGTAAGACTCATTACAATCTGCAAAAGGCGACACGTACCCTGAAATATTATATAAACTTAATTCATTTTCGTAAATCCATATTTCACTCAATACAATTATGTACTATTGGTAAATTCTCTTGTGCAGTGATATGAGCATTGAAACAAAATTACTTCTACCACTACGAATATTTTGATGTGAAAAAAATGTAACATTGGAATTAAAAGGGACATAATTACATAAATATTGCGACCACCAACTTCGGTCGATTTCCCGTTACTTGCCTACAAGCTATATTTTTATGGGGTGGCAAATGCTGAGTGCGTCCTCAATTTTTTTTTCAAATTCGCCCTTTTGTTTTCCTATCGGTGTTATGTCAATTAAAAATCCGTGCAACATGCAAAAGCATACAAGAAATACAAAAATAAATGCTGCCAACCGCGGTAACCGTGGGGAAATGTGAAAGAGTTACATTTTTACATTACTGAATGCCATTGGTTAGTTTGATTGTTTGGTTAATAAAACTATTTACAGGAGATGTTTTGCATTAAAGAAACATATTAGGACAAACATGGTTATGTATTCACCCGTTTTCGATATCATTAAGATCGATTTCATGCGCACATTTTTCTTAAATAACTGATAAAGGTTTGTTCAAAAGGTTTTTATTTTCTTGCAACCATTCTGCATTGACAATTTTTCATAAATATTTTAAGCAAATGTACACTTATTCCTAAAAAAAAAATGTTATGAGCACGTATATAAATAATTTCAAATTTAACGGATAAAATTCTATGAACGCTGTTAGCAGCAGAGACAATACTGAGACCAAAGATAATGGAATACAGAGATATATATCTTTCCAGTGGAAAGGCGGCTGCCTACAAGCTGTTTTCCCGAAAAATTCATGAAGTCACTCATGCATTCTCATTTCTATACTAGTGTAAGTGAGTTCGTGAATTCACCCGGAAGATGGCGGAAAATTGGTGAATTCACCACCGAAATTCATAAAATTTTCAAATATCCTGGAAAACTGGTTTGGGTATGTTCACTAGGAAAATTTGAATTTTGACGGTTGACCGTTAATTTGCATGCAGTGAATATAAATTAATATGTTTCTACCACTTTGACACTGCCTTTTATCAAAAATGGGTGATATAGTTATAAATAACAATTCAAATTACATTTTTTTTAGGTAACACAGTAATGAAAAAAGCTTTCTTGTAAAATCGAACGCAAGCAGGCTGTATAAATTAAAATTATTTACAATTTACCAATCAATTTGCAAATAAATAACAAAATCCAACATTTTAGTCAAGGCTATCTACTATAAATCGGCATGAAATGTTTTTATTGTTTATTATATAAAGGGTGATTTATTGGGCCATATTTCTTCAAAGATGATGCGAATCGCAGCGTTACTGTCAATGGTGAACGCTACCGAGCGATGATAACAAACTTTTTTTGCCCGAAATGGAAGTTCTTGACTTGCATGATATGTGGTTTCAACAAGACGGTGCCACATGCCACACAGCACGCGAAACAATGGCGCAATTGCGAGGCGAGTTTGGTGAACAGTTAATTTCACGTTTCGGGCCGGTAAATTGGCCGCCTAGATCGTGCGATTTGACACCATTAGATTATTTTTTGTGGGGGTATGCCAAGGCTAATGTGTATAGGGACAAGCCCGCTTCGATTGACGCACTGGAAGCCAACATCCATGCATTCATTCGTGAGATACCGGCCGATATGTGTGAAAGAGTATGCCAAAATTGGACTCAGCGGATGGGCTACCTGAGACGCAGCCGCGGTCAACATTTGCATGAAATTATCTTTAAACATTAAATTGCAAGGTTCAAACTATCGATTCAAATAAATATTTCATTAATTTTTTCGAATTTTTTGTGTTTTTTTTTTAAAAAAAAGTTCTAAACCTCTTAAAAAATCACCCTTTATTATTTGAAAACCTTAATTCTTTTTTTTCTTCATTTTAGCCTACTGCATGTGGAATTAAATTATAACTTTTTTTTTTATTTAAAAAACAAGAATAGATAATTGCCATACAAGTAAATATCGCAATTTTTCCGATAGATAGCACATAATGCTTTCGAAATGTTTCTTTTCAAAGTTCTTATAATTTGAGCCCTAGTACACCAACCACTCTTTTAAATATATAAATTCATCCGCGTATAAAATTAAATAGTCAATTAATAATTTTACGTATAAAATAAGTTGTTCCTTCCAGTCGGAATAATACAATGGGGTAATTCTGGAGGTAACCGAAAAATCGTATATCTAACGAACAGACCTATCTAAAAGAGAGTGTCACCATATGGCGAATACAAAATTATGCTGTTTTATGACTTTCGGCCGGCCGTTCTGAATTTTGATTGGTGGTCTGTCATTAGCAATTTTTTTTGTAGCTCACACGTATTCACAGACGGGGGTTGAAATTACAAAAACAACAATGTAAACAAATGGGTTTTGGGGGGATAAACGTACGAAAGATATCCATCTCTTGTATTCATTCATCTCTGACTGAGACCACCAACTCCGGCCGATTTCCCGTTACTTAGCCTACAAGCTCATCCACCTTCGACTATGTACCTTGCCGTGGTGTGGATGCTTAGTAGGTACCTTATGATACCGGAGGGCGATTGCAGCAGGGTCGCCCATACTGTAAGGTCTCCGGAGGAGGGTTTTCCGAAGCTAAAACATAGTCAACCCAATTCCAGTGGTGGTGTGAGCGTTTTATTCAAACCGTGCCCAGGGATGAAAGGCTGAGGGTTTTCGATCAGTCGACTACGAGCTCCTTCAGGTGCCTTGGCAGGGCCTGTCGTATCCAAGTGCCCTACCCCAGCAGAACCGGCTATGTTGGGGCGGACCATTCTTCACCGGCTTACTCGTGGGAATCTAATGGACCTTTTAAACAAAAATTCAAACAAAAACAACAAAAACAACAAAACTGACCTTCCAGCAATGAACAAGGACAACGACTTGACAAAATACAGGAAAACGACTTCCGACAACGACGACGACTCCACAATTCCGTCTGACTCGGATTCAAAATCCGCTAACGCGTCTGTTTCGGACGCGGAATCCAGGCAACCTGATGCTGTATCGTCGCATGATTGGCGTGGCAAGAACTCCTCACCGAGCGCCATCAGGTACAAACAGGTACGTGCAGCCAAACATAAACTCGCCGCAGTCCTGGCGAAACCAGACAGTTCCTGGGATCAAAAGGACAGGGACATGATTCGTTGGGCCGGCGAGGTTCTGAAGGGGGATGTTAGCCAACCTGCTACGGGTAGGCACCATCCCTCAACAACCAATGCCACCCAACCGTCCTTAACTCCTAGCGGCCCAAGTAAGTCCAACCCTAAGAAGAGACCCCCCCTTCGAAGGGAAGGACCTACTAAAACCTTCACTCCCATCTCAGGAGCACCCAGCACCGTATGTGGTAATCCGAAAGATCTTCCTGCTTCGGGAAGACCCTCGGTAGTTCCTGCCAAAAAGGTCTCAACGACCAAGCGACCCAGATCCTTTGAGGAGACTTCCGCGACTTCAAAGAAGGCAAAGAATGCTGATACGGCACACAGACCCTTCAATGAAGTCGTGAAAGACAATATGCTCTACGGTATCTACGATAATGGTAACGACGAGGGGAAAATGAGCGGGGAGAACTGGCTAGCGCTCAAAGCTATTCTGGCCGGAGAAGTCCTTAAATTCTTGGACGGGAATACTTCGGCAGAACCGCCGTCCTTTGTGGATGGGGGCTGGTTCTCAAGCGGTGTAAAGCTTGTTAAATGCAAGAACAGCAGTGCGGTAGACTTCTTAAAATCAACGATACCGAAAATCAACCCGTTGTGGAATAACGCTGGGCTTCAAGTGATGCACTGGAGCGATATACCAGTCCGCCCGAAAGGTCGTGTCTGGCTACCCCCCGGGCCGTCTACGGAAGCGGACATCCTTAGACTGATCCGTCTACAAAACCCCGATCTACCAACGAGCAATTGGAAGATCATCAAAGCCGGAGAACCGGAAGAAAGAGGCAGGCTAGTTTCATTCCTTATGAACAAGGAATCACTCGATCTGCTTAGCAGTAGGGGATATAAATTCTCCTATGGTATGGACGAACTCATACTCAGAGTTCAGGAGAAGGAAGAGAGACTTCTGTCGGGTGTGGTATCCACGCTGAATAACCTCGGCCTGGAGGCCGAGCTAGACGGTCTCTCTCCCGTCTCCGTAGAGGAAGGAAATCGGGTCGCCGTAACGCAGCCAGCTGCTACGGATGGCAGCAAAAACAGCGACGACACACCAACGATAAACCTCAGCGACGAGCTTTCTTCTGATTCGGAGGAAAGCAACAGGACAGTGATAGAGGCGTCCGTTTCAGTCAGCAATGATGCTAAGACTGTTACAGATTAACCTCCATCACTCTAAAATAGCATCAGCTAATTTATTGCTTCGCCTGCTAACGGGCGGAGAAGACGCTGTCCTTATCCAAGAACCCTGGGTGGATGGTAAGAATACCATACTTGGATTAAGGGCAAAAAACTACACGCTTTTTTACACAAAAAATGAAGGTAAACCTAGATCCTGTATATTGGCAAAGAACAGTTTAAAAGCTCGCCTTATACCCAATTTCAGTGATCCAGATTTTGTCTGCGTGGAAATAGACACGTGCAGCAGCAAGCTAAGGGTATCGGCCGCTTACATGCCCTACGACGACACAGGGCCCATCCCAGCAGCAAATGTGCGCAGATTGGTAGAGGCAGCCGAGAGTGACAACATTCCCCTTGTGGTGGGCGCGGATGCCAACGCTCACCACACCCTCTGGGGAAGCAGCGGCATAAATAACAGGGGTGAGTGTCTTTTTGACTACATTATGACAACTAATCTCGTAGTATGCAACAAAGGTTCAGAACCTACCTTCATCAACAGTATTAGACAGGAGGTCATAGACATAACTTTAGCTACTAACTCTCCTAAACTAATAATTAGCAACTGGATGGTCTCAAGAGAGGTTTCATTCTCGGACCACCGGTATATTCAATTTAACATTGACCTCATTAAGCCTCCACTTGAAACCTTCCGGAATGTCAGGAAAACCAATTGGCAGGTATATAATTCTATCCTAAAGCAGAAGCTAGGTTACTTAGTTAATCAACCAAATTCACCATCGGATATTGATTATATGGTTGACAGAGTCACCAAATCAATGAACGAGGCCTTTAATAGAGCCTGCCCGATCAGCAGGCACAGAAAAGGGAGTAAACCACCGTGGTGGAACACTCACCTATCAAAGTTGCGCAAAGAAAGCAGGAAATGCTTCAATTTGGCCAAATCCTCTCGCCTGCAAGAAGACTGGGTCACATACAAAACTAGTCTGAGGCTATATAAGGCAGAGATCACAAAAGCACAAAAGCAATCATGGAGGCTCTTCTGTGGTAGCATAGAGAGTACTACAGATTCGAGCAGGCTAAGGAAAATAATTTCCAAATCTCCACCCATGCCTAGTTTCATCCAAAAACCCAACGGGGAGTGGACATCGTCTAACGAAGAGACTCTGGATCTTCTCATGAATACACACTTTCCTGGTAATTCAAAAGAGGCTATCTCATCAACGCCACCGAGCTTCCCGGCTCAAGAATCACCGGTTGGGATTGTCAACGGCCGCAGCATCTACTGGGCCGTCAACAGCTTCCTTCCGTATAAATCTCCTGGCCCAGATAAAATAACGCCAGTAGAAATACAGAAATCTCTAGATACTCTGACCCCCTGGCTCGTAGTGATCTTCCGAACTTGTCTCAGATTCGGATACACTCCTGCATCATGGAAAAGGGTTAATGTGATTTTCATACCAAAGTGTGGCAAGGCCTCACACGTTTCCCCCAAGGATCTCAGGCCAATCAGTCTCTCCTCCTTCTTTCTGAAGACACTGGAAAGACTCATTGATTCATACATTCGTAAGAACTTATCCGCTGGCTCCCTGTCAGATTCCCAACATGCCTATCGCAAGGGTTTCTCGGTGGAGACAGCTCTACACTCACTAGTAGGCACCATTGAAAAATCTCTCTCAATCAAAGAGTATGCGATGGTATCTTTTCTAGACATTGAAGGCGCCTTCAATAACGTCAAAACAGAAGGCATTTCTAATGCACTCCGCAGACTGAATGTTGACAGCTGCATACGCGTCTGGATTGAAAACATGCTCAGTAGCAGAGTGATCCTATCTGAACTAGGAAGCTGTCAAACCAAACGCTTAGTGTATAGAGGAACACCCCAGGGGGGAGTGTTGTCGCCACTACTTTGGATCTTAGTAGTTGATGAAGCACTCACCATCCTGAGAAATATGGGTTGTAAAGTTATAGCTTATGCAGATGACATCGCTATTGCTGTAACTGGAAAGTTCCCTAATATAATAAGAGACCTTATGGAATCCGCCCTTCATAAGTTAGTTAAATGGACGGTTACAGTCGGACTTGATATTAACCCATCCAAAACAGAGCTAATCTTGTTCACAAACAGATACAAAATTCCCAATTTAACTCCTCCAAAACTCAAAAACAAGGAGCTGAAATTTAGCAATCATGCCAAATATCTAGGTCTAATTTTAGACAGCAAGCTAAACTGGAAGCTTAATATTCAGGACCGCACTAGGAAAGCCGCGGTTGCTATCCACACATGCAGGAAGGTATTGGGCCCTAAATGGGGCCTCCAGCCTAGGGTAACAAACTGGCTCTATACTGCGGTAGTCAGACCAATTCTGTTCTACGGAATCCTGGTTTGGTGGCCCGCACTAAAGACAAAGTGTAATACCAGTTCTTTGGAACGGATACAAAGATCAGCCAGCATTTGCATCACAGGTGCACTTAGATCCACACCTTCGGCCGCCTTAGACACAATACTACACCTTCTTCCTGTCGATATATACGGGAAACTAGTCGCGTCTACGGCAGCCTTAAGACTTAGAGAATCGCAGAAATGGACCAACCATAAAATAGGCCATACGAGCATTCTCCCTAATGCAATCCCAGATATAACGGATTACACCATACCTTTCGAGGACTTCAACATTAAATACAAAATACTAATCCCAGATCGTTCCGAATGGGAGAATGGCACAATAGTTAACAATCTTGCACTTGAAGTTTATACAGATGGATCCAAAATGGCAACAGGCACGGGAGCTGGAGTCTATTCTCCATCACCCGCAATTAGTACTGCCTTACGTCTTCCAGACCACTGTAGCGTCTTTCAGGCTGAAATTATGGCTATACGCGAGGCAGCCTGCAGACTCGCCTTGTTTGCGATAGACAAAAAAGCTATCGTATTATACATAGACAGTCAGGCAGCAATAAAAGCCCTGAATACACCAACAATTAGATCAAAGTTGGTAAAACAATGCCGGGAATCTCTTAACGAGATTGCGGACAGATGTTCAGTAACCCTGTGCTGGGTTCCGGGGCACAGTGACATTCCTGGCAACTGCAAAGCGGACGAGCTAGCCAGACAAGGCAGCGGCCTTCACTCGAACAACAACAGTGAACCGTACGCTCCTATGCAAACGATTAAATTCTCCTTACTTAAGAAGGCAATAACGATCGCGAACAATAGGTGGAACAGCATTAATACCTGCACCACATCGAAGCAAACCTGGCCAAACATGGATGCCAAAAGGACTCAGAAGCTTCTCTCTATCAGAAGAAATAGAATCAGCTCAGTAGTAGGAGTATTAACAGGGCACTGTTTAATAGGTAGGCACGCTCGCAGACTAGGAGCACCCTACAACGACTTCTGCAGAAGCTGCATGGATGAGGAGGAAGAGGAAACCGTCCTCCATCTTCTGTGCACCTGCCCAGCTCTCGCAAACTTGCGCAAAACATACTTAGGTAAATACTTCTTCGTAGACCTCAGTGACTTGTCCCTCACAGACACACGCTGCATCAGCAAATTTATTACCAAGACCAAATGGCTGCAATGATCACTCTTACTTTTTCGGTATCAGAAGTTGATCCCATTAGCCCCTATTTAGACAGATTGTTTATGGATTGCAACAGAGGGGAAACTGTTTCGGTTACCCCTCGTTGTTTATCCGAAACAACCCGTCACTCGGTCAGACCCAATCTGTTACCAATCTGTGACACCTCACAATTTGCGCAGTAGTCAGAACGACTGATCCAATCACCTCTACTACTACGCCTCGCCCCATCGGCCCTTTCCGAGCAGTTACCAGAGGACTCAGGCGAGGGTCCAACCGTTACGGTTACCACCCGCCTATCTGAAGGCTAACTATCGACAGGTCACCTCCTCCTCGACCAACCTTACCAAGGGCCCCATAAAGAAAGGGCAGCTCTAACGATACTGAATCAAACGGTATACGTCATTTCGGACGATATGTCGAAGAATCATAAACGAAGGGTACACTGTTTCGGTCACCCCTCACATTATTCGAAAACATACCGCCCAACCAGGGTCGTCCGAGGTTCACGGGCAAGGGATAGACTGTATCGGCACCCTTACCCCGACCCAAGGACAAACCACCCCGTTTTTACCCTCGACGTGACACAGGAGGATTTTAGCCATGGGCTAATCGCCATCAGTATTAGGCAACAACAACGTTCCCACCAGCTTGTCCGGTCTAGTTATTTACTCTGGCCAACCCCCCCCCCCCCCCCCATGTGGTACCACAAAGGACCTATATTTACTTTGGTCTAAGTGAGTCTCTTTTGACAGCCACCTTACCTAACCTAACCTAGCCTACAAGCTATATTTTTATGGAGTGTTCACGTTTGGTGCGCTAGTATTCTTACATAGAGAATCGTATTGACAAATGTCACGAAACTTCAAAAATTCCGGCTCACCAACACACTCCCAAGAGATATGAGACACTTCCGCTGTGGGCAAAGTTGCTGGCAGAGTTCATAGAATTTTATCCGTTTAATTTGAAATTGTTCGTTACGTGTGGATAATATTTTTTTTTAGGAATAAGTGCACATTTGCTTAAAATTTTCATGAAAAATTAACAATGTAGATTGGTTGAGGGAAAATGAAAACATTTTGAGCAAATTTTCTTCATTATTTAAGAAAATTTGCAATGAACAAAACTAATAATATAACTACCCCAGGTGGTACGCCAGGTAAACTGGTAAATCCACCCTCTTCGGAGGCCGGTTCCATGGATTCTGGGGGGAACCATTTGTTGCTGAAAGATGACCCTTTTATAAAGAATCGTAAATTGGTAAGGACACCACCATCCCAACCAACCAGAGAAAATTCAATGTTGGAAGCTAATTATAAAAAAGCCTGTGAAGAAAGAGATAATTTTAAGCAACTCAGTGAAAAACTGGCAAGTGAAATTAATAAATTAAAGCTTGAGCTGCAGCTGCTTAAAGACCAGGTCAATAATAACAATCAAAATGAACAGATACCTAAAACTGTAGTGTACTCTACGGATGAAGAAGAACTGCGCAGAGAGACAGAACCATCCTTTAGAAGGACAAAACGGAACAAGAAAAGAAAAATCAGCATGTCTCCAGAGCTTTCACCACCAAAGGAGAACCAGAAAAGCCCTGAAAAGGTGAAAGATAGAGAAACTAAACCACTCAAGCCAACAAAGCCTCCCCCAATTATAGTGCTCTGTATTACGAAGTACGAAGGCTTATTGAATATTCTAGAAGAAAATAAAATAAAAGCTAATACAGCTCTTCTAAATAGTAATGATGTTAAAATAAATGTGGATAACGAAGAATCCTACAGAAACTTGACAAAATTACTAAACCAGAAAAAGGTGCAATGGTATTCGTTTGAAAATAAACAAACAAGACCAATAAAGGTTGTTGCAAAGAAACTGCACTACTCATGTACACCTGAACGCATTGCGAAAGACCTTAAGAAGAAAAACTTCAAAATACTTGAAGTCGTCAACATGCTTAAGCACAAGAGTAAAGCACCGCTACCAATGTTCATGCTTACTTTTGAGCAAGATGAAGACATCAAGAAAATTTATGAAATTAAAGATATCTTAGGAATGAAAGTACAAATTCATCCTTTGCGAAAATCAAAGCTAGTTCCTCAATGTAAGAACTGCCAAAAGTATGGTCACACTCACAAATACTGCAGCTCTAACCCGAAATGCGTTAAATGTGCAGGAGACCACCATACAAAAGATTGCATAAAGGAAAAAAAGGCTGTCCCTAAATGCGCCAATTGTAGCGAAAGACACCCAGCCAACTACAGAGGGTGTACAGTAACAAAAGAGCTACAGCAGGTAAAAGACAACAAGCAAAAAAAAATGCAAAAGCCTGTTCAAATAGACGCAATTAAAGACAGAGAAAAACAAAACAAAAAAGACTCGAGACCGAAATCTAGGCCCAAAATTAATAAAAAATTGGATAGAGATAAAGGAAATCTACCCTTAAGCAAAAATGACAAATTAAGCCCCATAGCCGGTCCAAAGAAAACATATGCACATGTTGCTTCGACAAACGTTGCAAAACCAGTCGGAACCCCCAAGCCTCCCAGCAATGTTATGGAGGATATAATGCAAAGAATTCTTAACAGAATGGAAGATATAGAAAAGAATAATAAGAAAGTTCTGGAAAGAATATCTTTCCTTGAAAAACAAAACAGTAATAAAAGAACTGTACCTAAAAGATCATAATGGCTAAAAACATACAAATCTTGTTATGGAATGCTAATGGCCAAGACATACCATACCCCACATCCTCACAATGCAGCAAGAGGAGGGGCCGCAGTTATAATTAAGGAAGGTGTTAAACACGATGAAGATGAAGAATACCAGTCGTGTGAAATACAAGCCAAATCCGTAAACATAAAAACAAGCACCGGGCAGATAACGGTAACAGCGGCATATTGTTCTCCTAGCTACAGACTGAAACAAAACAATTTTGAATGCCTCTTACGCAAATTCGGAAATAAATTCATAATAGGTGGAGATTTCAACGCTAAGAACAAATCTTGGGGATCAAGATTAACAAATACAAGAGAGAACTCCTTGAATCTATTAAAAAAACCAATGCTAACTACCATTCAACGGGAAATCCTACTTACTGGCCCACAGATAGGAACAAAATCCCGGATGTTGTCGACTTCTTCATAACTAAGAATATTTCTTCAAATACTACCCAAGTTAAGGAAGGGCCAGATCTTGACTCAGATCACTCATCTGTGCTGCTTATTATTATGTAAGAGGGGTTGTTGTACTGCGACCTTTAGGTCTATTGTACCCCCTGCTAACGCCTCAGTGAGGTATATGCCCTCATACGAGTTCCCCTCACATTATAATTCCTTTCGGAATCATTTTAGAGGTTCTTGTACTCTCGTTCTTCCTTGGCGGAAGAAATCCGTCCTATAGCACTCTCTCTAGTCCAGTTTCCTTTAAGAATCTTAGGATGAGAGCTGGCTCCAGTGACCGTATTTCCTCGTCAGATAGTTGGTACTTGCCCAAGTATTTCAGTCTTTTGTGGGTCAATGCCCCACACGATCCCAGCACGTGTTCTGGGATTTCACTGGACTCATCGCAGAATCGGCAGAGACCTTCTTCAGATATACCCAGTTTCCTGAGGTGTTCCTTGAGTCTACAATGCCCCGTTAGAAAACCCGTTAGGATACGGAGGTTATTTTTACTCATGCCGATGCAAGCTTGGAATCTTTTCCGGTTGTATTGTCCCAGAAGTTTTTTAGCCTGCCTCATGCCTTGAGTGTTGTGCCAAGTTCTTGCCCTGTTTTCTTTCTCTAGTTTCCTAAATTCTTCTTTGAGGGTGTGATCCCCTATTCCGCAGAATGGTTCAGGACCTATGAAAGCTTCAGATGCTCCCTTTCTTGCTAGGGAGTCGGCCATTTCATTACCCTCTATTCCCATGTGGCCAGGTACCCAGCAGAGGGTTATTTTGTTTCTCCTACCCAATTCATTTAATTTTTGTAGGCATTCCCATACAAGTTTGGATTGGATGATGTAGGAGTTGAGTGCCATAATTGCAGCCTGACTGTCTGACATTATAGCTATATCACAGTTGGTTATGTTTCTGTCGAGGTTGATTTGGACACATCTATCTATGGCATAGATTTCGGCCTGAAAGATGCTGGTACTTTTGCCCATTGGTTCAGAATATTTGGTTCTAGGCCCGCATACTCCCACTCCAGTTCCCTCATCAGTTCTTGACCCATCTGTGTACCACTTTGTTGTGTTATTGCTCAGCTTGTGAATTGTGGATTCGTTGCTCCAGTTCTTCTTGTTACTGAGCTTTGTAACAAAGTTCTTTTGGAAATCAAATCTTTTAATGGTATCGTCTCTAGGAAGGGCCAATAATGGGTGTTTTTTGACTAGAGCATCAAACTGTTTCAGTGTAATGCACTTTCCTCGTCCTATTCCTTCTTTGGCTATTCTTAGAATCGTTTTACTTGCACATTCCTCAACTACGAGGTGCAAGGGGGTCAGTTCCAATAGCACTTCCATAGCTGCAGTTGGGCAAGTTCTCATGGCCCCTGTAATACATAGGCATGCCAGTCTTTGCACTTTATTGAGTGTCTTCCTTGTAGTGGATAGACTGGTTCTTCTTACCCATCGCAATCGCTCCATATGTGATCATTGGTCTCACAATGGCAATATACATCCATCTAAGGATGGTCGGGCTACATCCCCAGGATTTGCCCGCTAGGCTCCGGCAAATCATTAGAGCCCGCGTTGCCTTCCTGCTTATCTCATCTGTATGTTTTTTCCAGAGGAGTTTGCTGTCTAGGGTTAGTCCCAGATATTTAACTTCGTTGACTGATGCCAGTGTAGTACCCGACAACCTTATCGGTCTCAGCCGTTCGAGTTTTCTTTTTCTCGTGAATGGTATTATTGTTGTTTTTGCCGGATTTAGGCTAAGCCCAGCCGTCGCGCACCAATCCCGAGTTATTTAGAGTCCCCCTTGTATGATATCACATAAGGTTCCCTCAAATTTACCCCTGGCGATAATAACTATGTCATCAGCATATGCTTGACAGCTTATGCCGTGGCTTGACAATTTCTCAAGTAGTTCGTCCACTACAAGACTCCACATTAGGGGAGATAGAACTCCTCCTTGCGGACAGCCTCTTGCTGTGTTAACCTTGATAATTCCTTCTGATGTGTGAGTTTCTGCTGATCTAGTGCTCAGAAGTTCATACATCCACTTCGATACTGTGCTATTTACTCCTTTTCTACCTAGAGCTCGTATAATTGCATCGTGCGATGTGTTATCGAATGCTCCCTCGATGTCCAAGAAGGCACACAGTACTATCTCTTTTGATTCAAGAGCGCTTTCAATAATTTCGGTCAGCTGGTACAAAGCAGTCTCCGTAGATCTGCCCGCTCTGTAGGCGTGCTGGCGATAATGAAGAGGCGATATACTAAGTACATCTTCTCGTAGGTAGTTGTCCATCGTTTTAAGAAGAAACGAAGTAAGGCTGATTGGTCTATAGGACTTCGGTAAACTTGGGTCCTTTTTTCCCACTTTCGGAATGAACACTACCTTTGCCCGTCTCCACTGGTTTGGTATATAGCCCAGTTCCAGGCTGCTTTTAAAAATGTTTGCCAGATGTGGAAGCAATTTACGTTGTCCTTTTTGTAGTAGGGCTGGCGTAATTCCATCCACCCCTGGTGATTTAAAAGGCTGAAAGGAACAGATTGCCCATTCTAATCGCCCCCTGGAGAAGATTTCGGTCGCTGTTTTCCAATCCTCTCTTTGGGGTCTTCGATTATTGGTCATGCTCCTGTTGTCCGTAGTCGGATGACTGCCAGGAAAATGAGTTTCTAATAGAAGTCTTGCCCTCTGTTTCTCATTTTCTGTATAGCTGCCATCCGGTTTTCTGAGAGACATTGATGTTCCTTCTGTTTTTGCTAGTGCTTTGTGCACTCTGGCAGCAACAGGAGTATCCATGATTGTCTCACAGAATTGTCTAAAGCTTTCTCGTTTTGCTTTCCTTATTTCTTTGTTGTAAGAAGTCAGTGCCATACTGTAGCTCTGCCAGTCTCCAGTACGTTTCGCTGTATTAAACAGTTTACGCGTTTTCGACCGAAGTCTTGACAGATTGTTGCTCCACCATGGAACCTTATTCTTCTCTGCACTTCTGCTTATTGGGCAGCTAGTTTCGAACGCATCTGTGATGGCTGATGTTATGCCCTCCACTGTGTGTTCCAGTTCTAAATGATAAGCTGGGGCTCTCCTGGTATTTACCTGCTCGAGATTGTTTTCAAGAGCTGATTCAAAGAGGTCCCAATTTGTATTTCTTGGGTTTCTGATTGGGTTACTTGTGATACAAGTGTTGTCTAGATCGAAGGTAATGATTCTATGATCAGACATAGATGGCTCACTAGATACTCTCCAGTCCCTAACAAATCTACTCATGCTATGGCTGCCTAGTGTAAGGTCTAGTACCTCTTGCCTAGCTCGAGTTACAAAGGTGGGGGTATTACCTACATTATATATATCAAGAGAAGAGCTTAAGAAGAATTCTAATAATGACTCACCTCTGATGTTAGTGTCTGTACTCCCCCAGATGGTATTGTGAGCATTGGCATCACATCCTATTAGCAACGGCAGTTGGAGCTTGTTTGCATGCTCCACAAGGCCTTGCAGTGCCGCCGATACGGCTGGTTCGTCCCCGGCGCAGTAGGCTGAAGCGATGATGATGGTGCGGTATGCTCCTTCCAATTTCAGAGCTACCTGTATTGGCACCAGGTCTCGCGTAGCGTATTCTGAAAGTAGAATAAAACTTAGTTTTTTGTTAATAAGAATGCATGCCCTAGGGTTGAGAACACGAGTGTCCCAAATTACCTTTGCATTCTGACATGCGAGTCCTTTAACTGCTCCTCTCAGGATCCACGGCTCCTGAATGAGTACAATGCCCAGTCTATTAGTTGTGAACATCCGTGCTATTACAGCTGATGCCGCTATAGCATGGTGGATGTTCACCTGGGCCATTTTTAGTGTGGGATTCATTGTTTGTGTGGGGCTGTTGCCCCATCCTCCTCCCGAAGTAGGATGTCCTCATCCATCTCTATAACCGTCTTGTCATGTTCCTCATCAGAAAGCGAGCTCTCCGAGAGGGACATGCACTCCTCTAGTGTCTCTCCTTCAGCTACCTGCTCAACGAGAGGTGATGGTGAGGCAGCCTGCTGTGGATCAATATGCTCCACTACGGCCTCTGTCCCCTGTAAAGCTGGATTCGAGAGGGTCATTTGCCCCACACTCTCCTCCGACTTTTTGAGTCCAGACACCGCAACCCTGCCGAACCTGTAGCTGAGGGAATTGTTTTGAGCCCTTATGGTATCACAGGACTGCTGGTCGATACCGAGGCCCAGTACTTGCCCGGTTCCCTCTTTCCTCCCGTTCAATACTTTCCACGCTTTGATGTTCAGGCCATCGTTCTGTGCTTCGAGGAGTGCCAATGTGGTTTGGTGCTCCTGATCAGCACTTCGTGGTACCGCTACTACCGCTCATCGCAGTAAGGCCCACTCCCTTCCAATTGCATAGTTTGGGTGCTACTGTCTTCAGCCATTCCACAGTCTGTGGAGTCTCGCATTCAACCAATAGCATACCCATCCTGAAATGTATGCCATTGAACTTGAGCTTATGCTCCCATCCACGGGCCATTTCGTCCACTAGAGCATTCTCTAGATCCTTGAGCTCGTCGGTACTCAGCATCTCCCTAGGATATTCGCAAGGGAGAACCGCCACCTGCTCGGCCGTCGCCGTCATGGCACGACTTCCACCAGCTGCAGCTGCTTTTGCAGCCGCTGCATAGCTCTTGCCGTGTGAGACAGCAGCATGCCTAGCAGGCTTTGTCCGCGACCTGTCAGGTTTTTCACTCACCTTTGGCTTCTTCTGCGTATTACCTACAGAAGGTGAGATAGTGCTACTGCACCTCTTTGCCGCTGGTGTCGGACCAGGAACAGGCTTAGCCTTATGTTCTTCGGCCTTCTTCCTTGCCTCCTCAGGTACAAAGCCCTTTTCGAGGTAGCGAAGGTACCATCTAATGCCTGCACCGCTCAGCCCCTTCCGAAGAGGGTCGTCCTTACCACCAGGCTGGCCCGGTGGTGGCATAGGTGGGCATATCCGTCCTTTCCTTTTAGCCGTTGCTACTGCAGGTTGTTTAGGTTCAGGTATACGAGCTTGGCTCGTTGCCATCCCCTTACTTCCCACTGCAGCCTTGGCCAAAGGTTGAGATGCTAGAGCTTGGCTCCCGCTTCCCAGTCTGGCAGCTTCAAGGCGTTCAGCCAACATAGGTGTCGGCACCGGAGTTTTTGATTTGGCGGTGTTTTGGCTGGTGCTGGGTTGCACTTGCCGAACACTGCTTCCTCGACTTGTTCCAGGTTGACAGCTTAAGTCATCGCAGAGCCTCTGCTCCACTTCAGTAACTAATCCAGATGCGGTGTTACCCCGCAATCTGTTTAGTTGGGTTTTTTTGTTTTTGTTTGTTTTTGTTTTTATTAGTATTTGGTTGCATATCCCACGAGTAGCGCGGGAAAGGGTCGTCCGCCACGCCAGAGCCCCGTATAACGTGGTAAGGCCAAAGTTACTCCCTGAGGTGGCCCGGTATCTGTGCTGCTTACACTTGGTAATAAAATTATAATAAAGGAACACAACCCACGTCTAGTAAACAAACTAACTGACTGGATATATTTCAGATACCTAATAGATGAATGCATCGAACTATCCACAACAATTAATACAATAGAGCAATTAGAAAGCGAAGTACAGTCCTTCACCTTAGCTATACAAAAGGCTGCATGGGCTGCAACGCCTGAACTAAATAGCAAAGTAAAAAGAAACGTGTATCCCAAAGAAGTCTGCGACATTATATCAGAAAAGAGAAGAGCTCGCAAACGATGGCAACTGACAAGAGCTCCGAGTGATAAAAATAGACTTAATAGTTTAAACAATAAACTCAGAAAAAAGATAGCAGAATTTAAAAATGCATCGATGGAAAGATACCTTACAAATCTGACAAACGATGCTAGTACACAATACTCACTGTGGAAGGCTACAAAAAAAATGAAAAGACCAACGGCATACATTCCGCCAGTGAAAAACAGCAGTGGTAACTGGGCTAAAACAAACAAACAAAAGGCGGATCTATTCGCGGAACACCTTGAAAATGTCTTCCAGCCATATGACGATAATGATAATTCCCAACAAATGGAAGAAATGTGTGAAGACGAGAGATCGATTCCAGCAGTAACCTCTAGGGAAATAAAAGAAAAGATCAACCCGAAAAAAGCTCCGGGATTTGATCTAATAACGGGTGAAATTCTGAAAAAACTGCCTAAAAAAGGTATGAAAAAAATGGCACAGATAATAAATGCAGCGTTCAGACTAAGGTATGTTCCACGTATGTGGAAGGTCGCGAAAGTTATTATGGTACCTAAGTCGGGCCGATATCATTGCTGCCAATCCTTTCTAAGCTATTCGAAAAAATCCTTCTAAAACGACTCCATCCGATTCTAGAAGAAAAAACACTGATCCCAAACCACCAGTTCGGATTTAGAAATAAATATTCAACTATAGATCAAGTCCACAGAATAACTAATATAATAGAAAAGGCTTTAGAAGAAAAACAAATATGCTCTACCATCTTCCTTGATGTAACACAGGCTTTTGATAAAGTCTGGCACAAAGGATTAGTCCGTAAGCTACAAAAATAACTTCCAAAACAGTACTCTGAAATACTGGAGTCCTATATAATGCAACGATTATTTAGAATTAAACAAGAAGATGAATACTCAGCATTGAAACACATTAAAGCTGGAGTACCGCAAGGAAGTGTGCTGGGACCTGTACTATTTCTCCTATACACGAACGACCTACCACAAAATGGGGAAATTACTGTTGCCACTTTTGCAGACGATACTGCTATACTTGCAGTAGGAAAAACCGTGCAGGAAGTTACCGAAAAACTGCAAAGGACAGTAAATGATATATCTAATTGGACCAACAAATGGCAAATAAAATTAAATGAACTGAAGTCGGTTCATGTTAACTTTACAAATAAACACGTACAACACATACCTGTGTATATAAATAATAAAGTGGTTCAGCATTCGAACTCAGCTAAGTACTTAGGCTTGACTTTGGACGCAAAGTTGCGCTGGAAAACTCATGTCAAGAAAAAACGTGATGAACTAAATTTACGATACATTAAAATATATTGGCTCATAGGGAGGTATTCATGCCTCTCAATTCACAATAAACTGCTTCTCTACAAGCAAATATTAAAACCAATTTGGACATATGGCCTCCAGTTATGGGGGTGCACAAGTAAGTCCAACCTTCAAAGCATACAATGCTTCCAAAACAAAGTATTACGCAATATTGTTAATGCGCCGTGGTACGTACGTAACGCTGATCTACATAGGGATCTAAAAATTGAAATGGTAGAGGACGAGGTTCGGAAGGTCGCTAGAAGACATGAAGTTAGGCTTCGCAACCATGCTAATTTAGAAGTAGTCCAACTACTTAATAATACTAATTTAGTTAGTAGAGTAAAACCTTTTGAACTAGTTAACTAGGTAAAAAGAAAGAAATATGCAACAACATAATCACACTAACAAAGTGATAATGAATTAAAAAACAAAAGGCAACAAACCAAAGTTAGTTCCTTAAAACTGTACGTAAGTACATTAGTACATATTAGAACAAAATTGCTGATTAGTCTGACGACTAGGTGCGATTATTGGAAGGATGGTAACACCATGCCTTCCCTGGGTGTTTTTAGTGGGTGTTTCCAGTCCCACACTATCGCAAAGCTCGCATGTGATGTCTTTCAACGATTTTCACCTAGCTACACGCAAAAAAAAAAATTTAAGAAAAATTTACACACGAAATCGAAGTCAATGATATCCAAAAGCGGAAAATACACAACCATGTTTGTCCTAATATGTTTCTAGTATATAGAACATCAACTTTAGATAGTTTTACTAACTAAACAAATCAATTTATTCGCCTTTTAACAATTTATAATAACTAACCAATGGCGTTCAGTAATGAAAAAATTTGATATTCCAGAACTCTTTCACATTTCCCCACGGTTGCCGAGGTTGGCAGCATTTATTTTTGAATTTTTTGTATGTTTTTACATGTCACACGGTTTCTTTTTTGACATAACACCGATAGGAAAACAAAATGGTGAATTTGAAAAAAAAACTGAGGGGGCCAGCGGCAAGAGGATTGTGAGTTGGGGGTCTCAGTATGGTTTGTCTATGGTTAGCAGCTTTGCCCACAGCGGAAGAGGTATATGCAAGGTGCGAGTGTGTTGGTTAGCCGGAATTTTTGAAGTTACGTGATACGAATTTCTACGTAACAATACTAGCGCACTTAGCATTTGCCACCCCATAAAAATATAGCTTGTAGCCAAGTAACGGGAAATCGGCCGAAGTCGGTGGGCTTAGTATTGTCTCTGGTATTTATATTCTTTGATATCTTCATACATAGATGTTGCATTTTTTAACAGCTGACGAGTCCGATAGGTCAAGCAGTCGTTGATGTACATGTACATCATCTGTGGCTTCGCATTGGAGTTGAGTATAGTTGTTGTTAGCGGTTCTTTCTTCTCTTTTCTTGCTCTCATTATTTTTTCTTTGCAATTGCAATGACGCGCATTGATGCTAGATAACAAGATATATCTTCTTTTTTTTAAATGTTTGGGCTCCAAAATATGCAAAATATGTACAAGACTTTTTACCTCAAATTCATCAAATTTCAAGTTTTTTGACATGAAGAACTTCTTAAATCCAACAAACTAAAATTACCTTTTCTATTGAAGTGTTTTGGAAAAATGTTTTAGGGGTAAAAACAGCTGATGGAAACTTCGCATATCCAGTCTTAAAAGATTTTATTATCAATATTTTATCTCTTCCACAATCCTCTTGCAAATGTGGAAATAATATTTTCTGGTGTAAATTTAAATAAAACAAAAATTCGTAATCGTTTGAGTAGGTACTGAAACAGTTGTTACAATTTCTATCTTTACAAAGGGTTTTTTGCGCTTTAATGAACCGAAATTATATGGGGATGATATAAGCAATTTAATTGAAATATGTTCCAAAATTTCAAAAAGCATAACATTAATTTATGACCAAAGTGTTTTTTAAAGATATTTAGGTGATTTATGTATTGGTAGTAAAGAACTTCAAAATTGCATTTTATGTTTCACTCTTTTTATATTTTGAACAAAATCTTGAATAAAGTTGTTTTTTACTTCGGTAAACCAAGATTTTCAGATTTTTTATCTGGGAACGCTGATGACGCGTTGTAAGTCTTATAGGAAGAATATTGATGAGGCTTTGTGAATCGTTGTTTTGAGCGTTTTGGAGAAATTTCACAATTTTTTTTTGTGTAACAATAGTTAATATTGTTTTCTGTTACGCCTATATTCACGAACAACTTTTAGCGCCAAGTCTATGTTGGACATTATTGCTGAACACTTGGATTCCAACGGTGTTAGCAACCAGTTGCTGCTAGAAGAAATTTACTTTATTCTCCAGCAAAACGATTCTTTGTTATACCCTCCACAGAAAGGTATATTCACTTTGTCATTACATTTGTAACACCGAGAAGGAGTCACCGGAGACCTCATAAAGTACAGGGTGTCCGCCGGGAAGGTATACTACTTTGTTTGTTTATAATTTTTGATTAAATGAAAGAGAATGGATCTTATATTGATAAATGTTTTATTTAATGTCGGCAATTATGTATGGAATACAATATCAGGTAAATGTCCGCCTCTGTTAGTCTCACAAACGCGAGCCCTTTTGAGCACATTTTTCATTACATTCTCACACATTTCACGCGGTATTTCATTAATTTCATCACAAATATTTTGTTTGAGTTGCTCAAGCGTTTCTAGTTTGTTTGCATAAAGCCCGAAGCATGAAGTTGTGGCGTTAAAAACGTTTCAATCATATCAGGATATCGCTCCCCATTCACAGTTACCGTTACGCCGTTTCATTTTCAAAGAAGTAAGGTCTAATGATTCCTCCTGACCAAATTGCACACCAGACTGTAACTTTTAATGGATGCAAAGGTGCTTGGGCCTATCACCTACAGACCCTCTTTCTTCGAAATCATTCACTACACGATAAATAGTGCGTTTTGTTGGCACGTTGTTTCTCCCAAAAATTTCACGTAACTTTGTCATCGTCACAGTAATCGATGATTGATTTTGATTTTTTTAAGATTAAAACACGTTGATTTATCGAATATTTTTCCATAATACATTTTTTGCCACGTGTCTACTTCACGACTGCCAAATATGAACTGTCAAGACTAATGTTTACCAAAATGGCGGCAAAAGGTTACTTCCCGGTGGACACCCTGTATATATATTCTGAATCAGGATCACATTTTGAATCGATTTAGCCATGTCCGACTGTCTGTCTGTCTGTTGAAAGCACGATAGCGCCCAAATGGTGAATGAAATTTGGTGAAAGGACTTCTTTTTATCGTCGTCAGCCCAAGTAACAATTTTACTTCGGTAAGGTTCAAATTTGTAATTTCTGTAGGCAACAGCTTCGATAGAGCTTTTATAGTCATTGTTAAACGAAGTTGATCTATTTCGAAGCAATTGTTTCGATAATAACTTCAGTAAGACCTCTACGAAGCATATACACAGTCTTTATAGAGGGATATGAAATTAAGTTCCGATAAGAATTCTATTAGACTTCTGAAAATGTGTCTGGAGATGTGTGGAAAGTGAATTGCTTCGATAAAGCTTGTGGTTCGAAGCGCTTCCTAGAAGCTTCTGACCGAAGGCATTATAGAAGCAATGAACTGTCATGCAGTCAACCGCTTGCGATTGCAAGCTGTACAGAAGCACTTACTCGTACTTCCTCCTAACTTACATATGGAGGCTTTATAGAGGTAAAAATTAATTTCATATGAAATGAACCAAAGCTGTCTAAAGAAACTATAATTAATGAATCGGGGAAAAATGACAAACAATAAAACACTATGAGCACAGTGAAAAAAATGTCAGTAATGCGATTTTAAATAAACACTTTTCGCCCATGAATAAATAAGGGTAACACTAAATGTCTTGTTTACAACTTCGGTCGAGTAAGCTGCAAGTTTATTGCAAGTCTACACGAAACTCTAAAATGTATCAAGTAGTTCAGATTTACCACTGCTACAGCATTATGACGAATTAGCCTAGGGGTAGTGTATTGGACTACTACGCAGCAGGACCCGTGTTCGATTCTCAGTGCGGCGCAAGTAAGTAAAATGTAAATTATAACGAGTACGTAAATGTGAACTCCATGAAAATTGCAAAAAGTCTTTGAACATGTTTAATAAGAAGATAAAAAAAATAAAAGAATAAGAAAATGGAAAATTGAAAAATGTAATAAAAAAAATAAATTTTTTTCTTGTTCATTTTGGAGCCTCTATAAAGCTTCCATAAAGTTTCGGTAAGGTCTATCCAAGCTGTTCAGGAAGTCTTAAACAAGTAAATACTTGCATTAAGTGCGCCAAATGCGTTTCCTTTAGACCTTATGCAGTTAATATTGCGGGAGGTGAAATAGCTTCGATAGCGCCTTACCGAAGTCAAATTGTTACTTGGGAGGTTTGGGGGTACATGGGATTTAATTGTTATTTAATCGCGTGTCTACATTAATAAAGTTAGTGTGTACGCACTCACTCCTATAGGAAATTTTCGT
Organism: Cheilosia variabilis; assembly: GCA_951230905.1. Lineage (NCBI taxonomy): Eukaryota > Metazoa > Arthropoda > Insecta > Diptera > Syrphidae > Cheilosia > Cheilosia variabilis. The sequence continues at coordinate 40,594,394 of OX579679.1, read as the reverse complement.
TCTAATTTTTCGTACTGCAGAAAAAAAGCAAGAAAAAATTAGTGTCATACGGGCTTTAGCAATTGCTTTGAATCGATAGGAATAAACACCTATGTACTTTGCTTAGGTTCGAAAATTCAAATACATAATTATAACATTACTTCGCGTAACATGTACTTGCCTTGCAGTTCCTGTCAAATGTGACCAGTAAATTTAACGATTTTTGTTGAAAATTTAAGAAAAGTAATGAAATTGAAAATTGAAGTCCAGATTGCACATATTGATGATGAGAGTGCAATTTATAGCTCCATTTGCACCTGGAAACGTAATTTTTGTTACCTTGTTCAAGTTTAATCTCTTCTTCAGGTGCCGCGAATTATATCCGATCGTCGGCTTGTTGGAAATTTTTGTTTTAACACAATAGCCAATTTGTTAAAGAAGAACTATGAACAACCGAGAGGTTTTTGAAATGTCCCAGGTGTCCTATATAGATACATTAGGAATGATGTGTCTAAACATAGGTTTTGTTGGTTTTCCTGTAGAAACAAAATTTAACTTAACTGTTTATAAAAAAAAGGACCTCAAATCAGTTTTTAATCAAACGAAACGTAGCAAATGCTTCGATATTGACATTACTTTCGAGTAAAAGCAATTGCTTCGTTTTTATCGTAAATGATAAATGATATTCAAAGATTAACAGCCTTATTTAAAAACCCAGCGTAGTCTGCTTAACTTTACGCACCCTCTAAAATGCCCTTACGCAGGGAAATGCGATTTGTAAAAAATGTTCCAACTTAAGCAACGTTATTTTGGAGTTGCGTAATTTAAACGCGAAAATTTGCGTTTAGAGCCTGCGGAGAGCTTACCTACGTAATAAAAGTATTGCAGCAAATGTCATTTTGTGGTGGTCGAATTGTCAACAAAACCAAAAAGGGAAACTAGTTTTTGTGCACTCATTTCGAATATTGGGTAAATTTCGTTTGCAAATCATATAAATAAAATTGGTGTAGTTCTTTTCGACTAAGATTGAATTTGACTGCATGTCTTTAAATGCAAAAATCTTCGAAACTGCTGAATATATTCTGATGCATTTTTCTCAGTCCTATAGAGGATAAAATAGGCCTACAATATCCACTTTGTTTCAACTCTATATCTTTACAAATTCCGGAAAAAATTGGACAAGAGTAATTAATTTGTTCGTTTCGTTTCGCTTTTTTCTTTGTCACGCTTTCCGTTCGAAAATACTGGGAGCTTTTAAATATAGTAAACACCAGCTTATAGAGGACATCTGCGGTTACATATTAGGATATCCTGTAACTCGATAACTTAAAAGGTTTTTAAATAAATAGGCAAAATTTTAAACATTTCTACGATTTTCACCTGGGTGAGTGGATATGCACTTCATTCTCAAATCAAACACACTAACCACGCAATATATTCACATCTCTTTTAACCTTATTTTATTCCTGTGGCGGAGAGGGAGACAGACAGAGGCAGTATGCTGTTTGGTTTGCTAAGAATAAAAAACCATAAAAGAAATGTCAAACAGGTATAGCTATCAGTGATCCCAGATCGTGGGTAATTACCCATTTTAGGGCATTTTGCCTTTCAAAAAAAGCTAAAAGAACGCAGAAGGGCATTTTTTAACTCGGAACAAAAAAAAATGAAGTGCACGGATGGGTCGAACGAATCTTTCCCGTTAATCAAAAGTTTGGTTGGTTCTTTTCTTATTTTATTAAGTAGGTAGGTAAAGATCTGAGAACAAGCTATGGTTAAAGAGTTAAAAGCGTCTACAGTACTATTTTATAAGATCTTACACTTAACAAGATTTGTGAGTACAAGGCAAAGTGTAGCAGGATTTTCTGTTTTCTGATGTTTTTATTTTTGACTGGAATATATTAGTAACGCTGGTGTCTATGATTGGAAGTAGGGTACGTTAGACCGATATCTTTACATAGATATACATATATGTAAGTTTTCAGAGATTTGTTTTTGAGTTTGCATTAGGAGTTATAAACGGAATATGCCTATGGACGTGTGGAAAAACGTGGGAGTTTCTGATTGTGTAAGGAAGTGGTTGAAATTATTTTAAGGTGCATATTCAACAAGGTTGAAAGAAGGGGAAATATTAGCATAAATATTGCATTTTTATCGGAAGTGGGGAGATTATAGCAAAAATATGGCATAGATAGATATGTGAAAATAGATCGGGAAATATAAATAATTAAAAAAACAGATTTTTTGAGAAAAACTAAGTAGCTACGGGATCTTATTTCGAATACTGATTTTGTCTTTAATATGTATTTTGGTCTGTTGTAGCCGCAGATATTCTAAATATAAAAGAAAAAAGGGAGTTTATCTATAAATGAAAGTCACCTTTCGGTTGAGTTACACAAAGAAGAAGAAAAAATCTTTATTGAAAAAATTACCACGTTTACAGACAGAGAGTGCTGCCAAATTATGTTTTTACTTACAACATCCCCACTAAAAATTAATTTTTATTTAATCCTAACAATTTGACCAAATTATTAATTCTAGGAGATGGAAGGGCTTTAGTCATTATGTCAGCAATCATTTTATCAGAAGAAATATGCGTTAAACAAATTTTTCCCTTTTCGTTCATCCAAATCGTTTGCGTAGTCAGCGTCGCAATAACCAATTATATCTGCGTTTCCATTTCGAGAGTAGCATAGCTTAGTGCTTGAAGTGCCCTTTAGGTATCTTAAGAGCCTTTTCGCTGCGAACCAATGTTCCTTGCCTGGGTTATTATTAAATCGGCTCAAAAAATTTACGGCGTAACATATATCAGGTCGACTGATTTGAGCCGCGAAAAGTAGACTACCTATTAACTCCTGGTAAGGTATGTTTTTCATTTCAGCTCTATCTTGTTCTGATCGTGGACAATTAGCTTTGCTCAATTTAACATTTACATCCATAGGGGTTGAGACAGGATTACACTTCTCCATACCAAAACGAGATAGCGTTTTCAAAATACACTGTTCTTGGCTAATACTCAGCCTACCCGATTCTTTATCGTATTCTATACTCATGCCTAGGAATGAATTTACTTTACCCAGTTCTTTCATTTGAAATTTTGATTTTAAATAAGTTTTTATATTTTCAGAAACTTTCAAATCTCTTCAAAAAATTAATAGATCGTCGACATAGACGGCTATTATCAAAAACTCATTACTGTTACCATTTTTAAAATAAATACATGGATCATACTTTGATTGACGTAAATTGAACTCCTTAAGTGCTTGACTGAGCTTATCATTCCATGTTTTTGACGATTGTTTCAATCCGTAAATGGATTTTCTTAGCTTTAAGACTTTGTTTTTAGCAATGTTTAAACCTTTGGGTGGAACAACAAAAATATCTTGGGATAACTCACCCTGTAAAAATGCTGATATTGCATCTAATTGTTGAATGTACAAATCCATCTTAGTTGCAAGTGACAGCAGATACCGCAAAGAACCATACCTGATGACCGGAGAATACACCTCATCAAAATCGACACCTTTCCGCTGAGCGCAGCCTTTTGCGACCAATCGCGCCTTGTATCTAACAACTTCAACACTCATATCTCTCTTGCTCTTAAATACCCACTTCGTATTCAGTCCTTTTTTGCCAACTGGAAGATCAACCACATCCCGTGTTTGATTTTGTACAAGTGAATCATACTCTTCCTTGATAGCTTCCTTCCAATTTTCCGCCTTAGGTCCAGAAATCGTTTCCTCGAACGTATCCGGGTCATCATTTTCATCTGGATCTGAATTACTATCAGTTGCAGTCAGATATGACTCATTTTCTGAAAAAACAATGTCCCCATCAGACTCTACCATAGTCTTTTCAGCTTCGTCGTTCTCATCTTCAGCAGACACTTCACTAACATCATCTGCAACTTCAACTTCAGTCCGTATAACGAGATCAGAATTTCTTCTCAAATTCCCCACTAAATTATGATCTGCAGACAGTTCCAGTTTGATAAAATTAGTTTCGCTTATTGATGGAATCACCTCGTTGAACAGTCGATCTTCCAAGAACTTTACTTCTCTTGTTATGCTCAATTTTGTATCCACAGGATCGTACATTCGGTATCCTTTTGTATGTTCGGCATATCCAACCATTATGCATTTGATGGATTTTGCATCAAATTTAGAACGTTTTTGTTTCGGGATAAAAACCATACCGACTGAGCCAAAGACACGCAGATGAGACAAATCTGGCTTTACACCAGACCACACTTCCTCCGGACATCGATTTTGTAAACTTTTGATTGGCGTTCTGTTGATTAAATATGCGGCAGTGTTCACTGCCTCTCCCCAATAACGCTTATTGAGATGACCATCCAGCAAAAGACAGCGTGCTTTCTCCACTAAAGTGCGGTTCATCCTCTCTGACTTCCCGTTTTGCTCAGGAGTATACGGAGCAGAAGTTTGGTGCACGATTCCAGAAGATTCAAAGCATTTTCGCATCGTTGTATTGACAAACTCGGTCCCATTGTCAGAACGAAAAACTTTTATTTTTTTATTTGTCTGATTTTCTACCATGTTTTTAAACGCGACAAATTTCGCAGCAACTTCGTTTTTCCCTTTAATTGCATATACAAAAACTTTTTTAGAAAAATCATCCAAAAACAATACATAATACCTGGCTCCTCCTAGCGATGGTTTCTCCATTGGCCCGCATACATCCGAATGGATTAATTGCAGAATATCGGTGGCGCAACTTGTAGATGGCTTAAACTTAAGTCTGCACTGCTTCCCTTCGCAGCAAGTAACGCAAGAATTATAACTTCCACCCACATTTTCCATTCCAACACCACCTGATTCCAGTTTCTGTAACACTTCCTTACTCGGATGACCCATACGCCTATGCCAAAGATTTTTATTTGCTGATATAAACGCAGCATTCGTCGCTGGAACATTCAGTTTGTACACTTTATCATTTTCAGTTGCAGTTGCGAAGACTCTTCTTTTACTGTCAAGAACAGAACAACCGTTCTCATCAAATTGAATGATATTTCCCTTCTGAACTGTTTGGCTAATAGACATCAGATTTACACAAATGTTTGGTACATAAAGCACATCACGAAGAAAAATGTCATTTGTTGCCTTTCGTCCACATACCTGCATTGAAATATCACCTTTGCCGAGAACTTCTAACTTTGAACCATCTGCCAAAATCACAAAATCCTTTTTTGGAAACTCTACGTAGTTCTCAAATAGATCCGCATTCTTAGGCATGTGAGATGATGCGCCGGAGTCAACAAACCAGTTCAAATTACTTTCTTGTTTTACGGAATATGATGCATACACTGCAAATCTGCCAGTATCTCCAGATATAGACTGTGGACAATTCTTTTTAATGTGGCCATGACCACCACAACCAAAGCATTTAACTCCCTTGCCCTTATACTTCGCCTTGATCTTGGCTTTGCCTCCAAATGTTGCCATTGCCTGTACATTCGAATTTGACGCTTTGCAATAGGAATCAAAATCCTGCAACAACTTGGCCTTTATTGCATCAGCCGTAATTTTGATACCACTGCTCTCAATTGCCATTATCATTGGCTGAAATTCATTAGGCAAACCACTCAAAAGCAAACTGCCTATCCACTCGTCGTCGACTTTCATTTTAATATAATTAAGCTTGTTTGCAGTTCCAATAATTTTATTGACATACTCCTCGATAGAAGCACATTCATCCAAGCGAGTAGTTGTTAATTCACGCAGTAGTCCAACTCTTCTTGTTAAGCCCGAGTCATCAAATGCCGCTGATAATTTTTCCCAGACTTCTTTAGGAGTTTTTGCTTCCTTTATATGGACATATAGTGACGGATCTATCAGCAAAATAATTTTTGCCTTAGCCAAAGCCAATTTTTCCGGTTTTGTTTCCGTACCTTGCACAGACGCCCACAAATCATCAATTATTAAATAATTTTCCACAGCAAATTTCCAATTGTCAAAATTTTCACGACCCTTTAGTCGTTCAATGGCCGGCAAATTACCAGTCGACATTTTCTACAGAAAAAAATTATGAAACGCACAAACTTTCGTATTTTAATGAATCCGATTCTTCTCGCAAATATTAATTCTTATTTACTGGGCCCATAACCTGTTGTAGCCGCAGATATTCTAAATATAAAAGAAAAAAGGGAGTTTATCTATAAATGAAAGTCACCTTTCGGTTGAGTTACACAAAGAAGAAGAAAAAATCTTTATTGAAAAAATTACCACGTTTACAGACAGAGAGTGCTGCCAAATTATGTTTTTACTTACAACATGGTCAAAATCGTTTGAGCGGTTTTTGTAAAATTTGGCAGACAAAACAGTATAACAAATATTGCAATGTTAGTTTGATGATACTATTGTTTAACTATTTAGCTGAAAACCGAGTACAAGTTATTGTTCGGGATGTAAGCATTATTTGGTTTATAAAGTTTTATCGAAATCGAAAATTGAGTTTTCGAGATATGAACAGTTTCTAAAATTAGCGTTTTCGATGGTTCGAATTGAAAATTAAGGACGCAATCATTTTGGAAACATCAATTTTACTCTAAGTTTGCATTTTGATCAAAATCGTTATTTCCGTTTTCAGAGAAACTAAAGAAAACTAAATTTTTCAAAAAATTACTTTAATACAGAGAAAAACTGAGCTTTGCCATTAAGTTAGAAAAAAACATATTACATTCGAAATGATTTTTTGTAATAATCGTATTGACCGTTTTCAAGATATGTATGTCCAAATTTCAAAAGTAGCGTTATTCGATTTTTAGCGAAAACTGAGTATACAGTTATGTTAACCGCACCCACTCAAGACTCAACATCAATTTTGGTTGAAATCGTTAGAGCCGTTTTCGAACACATCAAACTGGTATGAACATTTTATATGGAAAGTACGATTAATATTGAGGTTACCGTGCAAAAATTAGAACGTTCCCGAACTGTAAGCCCTCAAACTCCAAATCCGGGTAGCCGTTTAGGCTGAAGGCCTCGGACAGACTTTTGCGACCCACTTTTTTAAGTTCCTCTATCTATCTCTATGTCAGAATTGATTAACATTTCGAGTTCGAAATACGAATAAACTATCTTTCTCTTACTACGTTTACAACGTAATGGAGAAAGTTAAATTAGTGTATTTTGCTGTTTTTTAGTGTCGGCATGGGCAAAAAGGACATTTTTGGGTATAATAACCTCAGTACAAAAGAACACTCTTGGCTATGCGAACTGTCTATTTTAGCAGTCACAGATGATCAAATCTCGCTTACCTCAATAACATTATATTAGGGAAAATTCCTGGTAATACAACGTCGTACCTGTCCATAAATGCTATTTGCAATCAAGATAAGGCAGTAGCATTACAGCCCATGGCCTTCCTGCTTATGAAATGTTGGAGTTCCCATTATGTTGCTTCGCAATTTGAATCCCCCCAAGCTTTGTAACGGAACCTGATTGAGAGTGATTTCGTTACAGAAAAACGCTATTGGCGTTAATTTTAACTGGGTGTCATATAAATAAAATTGGTGTAGTTCTGTTCGACTAAGATTGAATTTGACTGCATGTCTTTAAATGCAAAAATCTTAGAAACTATTGAATATATTCTGATGCATTATATATGGGTGAGTGGATATGCATTTCATTCTCAAATCAAACACACTAACCGCGCAATATATTCACATCTCTTTTAACCTTATTTTATTCCTGTGGCGCATAAAAGAAATGTCAAATATGTAGGAAAAATATGTTTACCTCTGTTTTGCTTACAAAAAAAAAATTCTATGAAAGAAATATCAGATAGGTATAGCTTTCAGTGATACCAGATCGTGGGTAATTACCCATTTCGTTTTTTATAGAGTAGAGTTTTTAAATAGCGTTTTTAACAGCCCATGGCCTCAATGCTCATAAAATGGTATTAAAAGTTGGAGTTCCCATAACATAAGCAACATAATGCTTTAATTTTAACTGGGTGTGGTAAAGGAGATGCGGTGTTTATACCAAGAATACAAATAATTCACAGTAATTATTCATTTCAGTTTAAACCGATTCGATTGCCTACTAATGTTTGTTTTGAAATGACAATCCATAAGTAACAAGATCAAACTTTAAGAAATGCGGGAGTTGATTTAAGCAAGAATTGCTTCAAGCACGGGCAGTTATATGTAAAGTGCTCCATGGTAAGTAATGCAGCAAATATCACTATCTTAGTCGATAGAAACAAAACAGCCAAAAAAATTTGTCCCCAACAAGACAGCAAATTTCTTAATTTTGTTTCCATCAACTGTTCTGAAACCACATTTTACACGGGCGAAGCCGGGTGGGTACAGCTAGTGCAATTATAAAATATAGATTTTATATAATAAAAAAAAAATGCACACAATTGTGCGTTTGTGATATGTTTTCTTCTGCTCTAGTTTTGTTTCTTCTGTTTCAGTTTTTCTATGACCAGACATTTGATTTGGTGGTGGTTGGTGGAATTGGAAGAGGAATAATTGGATATAGGAGCACTCATAGATTTAAAATTGCAGGTTTATATTTCCGCAGTCTCTCCAAAGATATTTCGGAATTGTGCCAGATAACTTGGCTTTTTATTATGTAAACTGATATTACTTACGAAGCTAATCAAAAGTCAAAAACAACTAATGTCGATTTTAGAGCAAAAAGTAATAAATTTCAGCGTTTTCTGTAACAGCTTATCGAAATTCTTACGTTTTTAGACACAAACTCGTTTAGTAAAGTTACCGCGAAAAAATATTTATAAATAACAATTTCAGGAAAGCCACGTAGAGGATTTTTTACGAGATGTTTAACTAAACAACGTCGTAGAGGCGTCGTAAGAGAATCTAATAAATACGGCTGTAAGAATGTTTAATAAAAAGTCTTCTTCTGACGAATCAATTTCCATAATACAAAAATGTCATTTATTTTGATGTAGGTAGCCTGCTAATAAATAGAACATGCATTGTTTAAATTGTAATAAATGGTATATTTAACAAGAATTTATTTTTTAATAATTTCATATATACATTCTAACGCAGATTTATGTTTTGTACTGCTTAACAAAATTTTTTTTTTCTTAGGGTTTTATAAAACATTATTTCTAATGAAATCTTTCTTAAAATCAAATACACAATTTCTTTCCGATAAGTACCTAAAGCTACAACCAAGGGTCTTCAAGCATGTTACGTCATCTGAAATAAGAAAAAAAACATTTAGTTAATGAAATCTTATGTCAAAATGACTGTTTATAATTTATAATTTTTAATGCAGTATATATAGGTAAGAAACGTTAGAAGGGAATTATAGTTAAGTGAGACATTTTCGCTGGTTGTTACATTTCAATAGGTGTTATAATTGTGCCCTTTGCCAGATGGAAAGTTTGTCGATTTTAATTCAATTTTGCAACTATGCTAATGACGGGTGGTTGGGTGTTGAATAAAAAAAGGCTGGGCTGTGATTATTTTCCTATATCGTATATAGCTTGAGTGAACCGATAAACACTTTTTGCAATGATCACATTTTAACACGGATTAAGCATGTATTTAAAACTAGCTGAAACGAAGGAAACAATGGCTTAGTTTTTTAATAGTAGGGGTTTATTATTTACATCCAATTTACATCCAATTTACCTCCAGGCTAACGTACGAAGATGATTCTAAAAAAGAGAGCCAAAAAACACAATACCGATCACAAACAGGTTTTGTGGCATGCACAAGCACATTCCATTTTCCACATGAATCACTATAGCGTCACAATTGAGTGTGACTCCCTCTCAATCTCAACTACGTTTCATAACCTATCTCTCTCAATCCCATGCGCCACATTCGCTCTACTACTTATAAATATACTAAAGTTCGACTGGGTTGAACGTAACTTTCTCGTTCATCAAAATTTTTGGTGCGAATGAATTGGGAGTTGCCTGATTGTGTGAATTTCAAGTTGTTGGATTCATTTTTAGAGTGCATATTCAATATGATTGAAAAAAAAAGAAGTTGGTAATTATTACCTAAAAAGAATTTTGTTTATATGTTATAGTAATTTCATTGGAAGTGGACCATTGTAATTATTTCCAAAATATACTATAGAAATGTGAATACAGATAGAGATTTGGGTACTCATTTTTGAGAAAAATAAATAGCACGTCACTATTAGAATTTTTTGAGAAAAACTAAGTACTACAGGATCTTGTAATGAATACTTATATTATCTTTAATATGTATTTTGATCCAAATCGTTACAGCGGTGTTTGTAAAATTTGGCATACAAAGCAGTACCAAATATTGCAGTGTTTCGTTTGAAAAATACTATTGCTTAATTATTAAGCTGAAAACCGAGTACAAGTTATTTTTCGCGATCTAAGCATTTTTACAGGCAGTCGGGTTTTTTGGTTTTTTAAATTAACTTTTCTTTGTTTGGAAAAAATTATACCTTTTTCATTTTCGACTTTAGGTCGATTCCTTTCGTAAGACCATTGGCTCGTTATTAGAGAAAATATGCGTACAAAATTAGCGTTATGGGCAGGAATAACAGCTACAAATTGAGCAATTATGAGTAGTTCCAACCATTTTTCATAAATTACAATACAATATGCATTTAAATGCAAAAACAAATTTACCTTAATAAAATAAAATAAAAAGGAGGACAAAATGCATTGTTTTTAAAAAATATACCGGACAGACTTCTTTGAGTGTGAAAAGAGAACTTGTAGTCTTAAAATAGGACGTTTGGTCAGACTTAAGTACTAGTGTAGCAGTTCGGAAACAGCTGCTTACTAATCTTTAGAATTGACTTGCGTACTATTCGAAGTAGATTTATAATTGGCTGCTTGAGTCGTCCAATGTTTGGCAAAAGTCTGGGTAATGCCAAAGAGGTTGGTTAAATCGTTGAGAATTGTCCGATAAAGCGAAAATATAATGCCTTTAAGAAATTCTGATTTTTATCACAGCAGAACAATATAAAAAAGTACGACTTAAGCCAATGGGGCATATTCATAGTTAGCCCACAGGTAAAACACAACTGCTATTCATAAAGAATTTGGCAGCTCTGTTTAATTAGATCCGAGTATAACGTGTATTCTACTACAAATCTATTACATAAATACTTTCTGACAGCAAAAAGTCAAAAGATAAAACTTGTAATTTGAGTTTTGTTGTGGTTCTGCTTGGTTCTGGCGTTTTTTTCAAAGAAAAAAAAAAGGTATGCATTTTAATGCGAACATAATTACCTATGTTTTGTGATGTGAACAAAAATTATAAAATTACACAGCATTTAAATGTTTCGGCGTGTCAAAATTTGACATGAAAAGTGGCACGTATAATAAGTCTTTATAAGAAAGGCATTAAGGCATCCAAAAAGGAGGCTTAGACGGATTACTGTCATTCAATAGAACCCCTTAAGGACTCAGCCAGGATAAGCTGAATTCTGCGCAGAGACCCTGGAACTCCTTATTAATACACCTTTTCCCGGATGCAGCGATATTAGTACGGAGCCCGGGAGGTCTCCTGCACTCCACAATAACATCACCCAAATAAGTTCCAAAGAAAAGATTTCTTGGGCTATTACCAGCTTCTCTCCGTTCAAGTCTCCGGGCCCTGGCGGCAAACTGCATAGAGGAAGCTTTTACCAACGTACACACTGAAGCCGAATGGATAGTCGCTATTCAGGCAACACTAGGTAATAGTCATTTCTCGCCTACTCTGGCTAATGGTTAAAAACAAAATTCGTGTAAAAAGAGACAGGGAACGGGTCAAAGTTGTCGCGTAAGCGGATGACCTGACGATACTAGTGTCAGGTGTCAGGCCCTCATAATTTCGTTCATGCAAGGTGTGGCCTCGGCGTTAACCCGAGCAAACTAAACCGATACCCGAGTATCTAGGCATCAGAGTCAGGAATACGTGTGTTGCCTTCTACGTCTGCATCAAAACCTTTGGAAAGACTGCAAAGAACAGCCAGTATAGGTACAGCGAGTGCAAAAAGGGTCGGCCCCAACAGATGCCCTTACTGTGCTCCTGCATCTTTTACCTCTAGCCCTACAGGACTCGTTACCAAACGGCCACGTTTCCAACTGACTACACCGTACGCCAACTTAATTTTAAAAAAAGGCTTCAACGTAAGCTTGCCGGATTTTTCCAGCGTCTTCCAGGCATGCAACTAGATCGTAACACGAGGACACACTTTACTTCCTCTGTCAATGCCCAAGTCTATGTCACTTGAGGAATAGAACACTTGGAAATTTCTACTTCCATGACATACAGGAACTTTCTGATGTCTCATTATCCAAATTGTCATAGGCAACGTTACATTTTAAACGTATTTATTTGGAAATAATTGCTTTTGAAAAATTTGCGAAGTGCCTTTTTCGACTAACAAAAATGATTCTATCAAAGTCCTAGAAAAAGGGCCAAATTGTCGCATAAATCCAATTCGGAACGTTACCTACCGACATTGCGGGAAAAACGAACAAAATCAAGGCACTGAAACTCTTGCTCAAACAAACACTCTCCTGGATAAAGTCTTCCTCTAGTGAAACATCGAACTTTCGAACATCGGATATTATTTGCCAGCAGAAATGATCAGGGCCGCTCCCCAATCCATACTTTCTGCCTAAACCTGAAATACAGCAATACGAACAGAACCAAAAAAGAATAATGAAATGAGACAATACTTCGACAGATTCCCCGTTACTTGCCTGCAAGCTATATTTTTACGGAGTGGTCACGATTTGGTGCTTTAGTATTGTTACCATAAACTAACTCTTAAATACACTGACAGCTTGAGCCAAAAAAGAGAAATTGCCTACAAGCTGAATTTGACATTGGATGTAGCCCAGTTTGAATTCATGTATTTGTGCCTATCTTAATCAAAGGGGGCTTACTCATACTTAAAAAAAAAACAGCCTACACTCTTCCGGTTTAAACCGGATGTCGGTAGCCTGAGGTGGGCATTCATTTCGTCATCGAGTGTTGCGGCTGTGTTGGGCAAAGAAGTTGTTCTTATGTCGTTTTCGATTTCATTCAGATTCAGATTTCTGCTGCCAAATCGAACATAAAATCCGAATTTAATTGGTTCTTGTATTGAGTTTTTTCCACTTGCACTGGAAATCCATTTCAATTGATTTGTACACATTTATTGTTGCGATTGCAGTTCTGCCACAAAGCGTGAGCTCACCACAAAGATTTCGAGCCAAACCTAAGAACGTATAACAGCTCTGTGCAAAACAAAACCAAGACAAATGTCAAAATTATATTTCTCATTTTGCCTCTCTTGATCATTCGTGTAAATCCGCCAGGGCCAGCTGTGTGTCATACGCATTGGTTTAGTGAAAGTATGTGTAAATACAGGGTGTCCGCCGGGAAAATATACTACTTTGTTTGTTTATAATTTTTGATTAAATGAAAGAGAATGGACCTTATATTGATAAATGTTTTATTTAATGTCGGCAATTATGTATGGAATACAATATCAGGTAAATGTCCGCCTCTGTTAGTCTCACAAATGAGAGCCCTTTTGAACACATTTTTCATTACATTCTCACACATTTCACGCGGTATTTCATTAATTTCATCACGAATATTTTGTTTGAGTTGGTCAAGCGTTTCTGGTTTGTTTGCATGAACCTTGCTTTTCAGATATCCCCACAAAAAGAAGTCCGGAGCAGTCAAATCAGGGGACCGTGGAGGCCAACCAACATCACCATTTCTTGAAATAACTTGTTGTGGACCTTTGTCATCGTCACAGTAATCGATGATTGATTTTGATAAAATGTTTTAACGATTAAAACACGTTGGTTTATCGAATATTTTTCCATAATAAATTTGCCACGTGTCTACTTCACGACTGCCAAATATGAACTGTCAAGACTAATGTTTACCAAAATGGCGGCAAAACAAAGTAGTATACCTTCCTGGCGGACACTCTGTATGAGAAAAAAATCGAGATTTCTCAAATGTTCGTCAGATAAAAACAAAGGGTGATTTTTTTGGCAAATCGAACATAAAAAGCAATCTCGATCAAAATAAAATTGATTTTTTTTAAAAAAAAAATTATCTTTTTGCAAAATCGAAATCGACATAGCTTATAAAGTCTATGAACTTTATAAAATGAACTAACACGTTTTTTTCTACTTTTGTTAAAATTTACAAAATGTAGTTTGAAGTTTTTTTTTCGTTGATTTTAATGCTTTAAGTTTCAAAATCAGACTGAAATAAAATGTTTTAACACAGTTAAGGAAAACAACATTTTTTTTATGTTGTAGCGAAAAATATTTTTTAGTTTTAGCTTGCTTAAGCTTAACTTGCATGTTGTTAACTCATTTTTGGAACAACCCCCAACGGATCTCATTTATGCGATTGCATGAATTTTGCTGTCAAAATAGAATTCATACAAATAAAATTAAAAAAAAACTGAAATGTGAATGGATGAACAGTTGTTGGTGCCGAAGATGGATGGACAACAAGTTATGCTATCTAAAAAAAACATAATCAACATTTATTTTTTTTTTAATTTATTGTTATAAATCTATTTACAAATTGTTTGTAAATAGATTGGTTAGTATGTTACATAGAAATTCGTTTTGACAAATGTCACGTAACTTCAAAAATTCTGAGTCACACTAGCGTTGGGTTACTCATACATGAGGCAATACAAATGTCCCATACAACCGATCAAAATGTCCCAATACATCAAAGTGAATATTTGTACCACCTCTCAAATATGTCACGGCGAAGAGCACAAAACACAATTTCTAAATAATACAACCCAAGCACCTCTTATCTCTTATGTATACAACTGAAAATTACTCATTTCCATTACAGAAAACTTCACATTATTCACCATACAGCGATTTCGAGCACACACATCTTGTGTTTTGTTTAGGTGAAAACGGAATTGAAATGTAAGCCTATACACTCGTATTCGAATGAACTTCTCTGTTAGAAGTATGGGGTGGTATGAACTGTGAACTGAATAACTTTTGAGGAGAATGCAAAGCCAACTTAACCATTAGTTCCATTTACATATTATCCATAACGTCTCAATTGAGAGCATGCTGCTCATTTGGATATTTGAGTTGAGATTGGGACATTGAGAGTTCACTTAAGACAACACAGCCATGCACTTCAAAGTTCAAATGAATGACTTTGTGTGTTGTGAGTTAAGAGTAAAGAAATACCTCATTTTCATAACCTTACCTCATTCCTCACTTCATTTTTTTCTTTTTTACTTTTGAAAATATATTTATCGGTAAATTAGATACTTAGATACGATGGAGATTTTTTTATTATATGCTATGCATTACATAAAGAATGCATAAAATTAATGTGTCCTTATGTGATTTTTAAGTTTCATCAGGCATAGTGATTAACATTTATGATATATCAGGAATGAGTTATGTAACATTTCACACCCTCATGCCTCGTTCTCTCTTACCATGGTACAATCTATTATTTCAGCCACACACCTCATATGAGGTGAAATACAGCATTGCAACTCATTTGATGAGAAATGAACACCATGCAAAAACATACAAAAAATAAAAATTTTCGGGAATACCACATTTTTCATTACTGAACGCCATTGGTTAGTTATTATAAATTGTTAAAAGGCGAATAATTTGATTTGTTTGGTTAGTAAAACTATCTGAAGTTGATATTCTATATACTAGAAACATATGAGGACAAACATGGTTGCGTATTTTCCGCTTTTGGACATCATTAACTTCGATTTCGTGTGTAAATTTATCTTAAATAATAAAGAAAATTTTCTCAAAATGTTTTCATTTTCCCTCAACCAATCTACATTGTTAATTTTTCATGAACATTATAAGCAAGTGCACTTATTCCTAAAAAAAAATATTATCCACACGTAACGAACAATTTCAAATTAAACGGATAAAATTCTATGAACTCTGCCAGCAACTTTGCCCACAGCGGAAGTGGGCTCCTGGGAGTGTGTTGGTGAGCAGAATTTTTGAAGTTTCGTGACATTTGTCAATACGATTTTCTATGTAAGAATTCTAGCGCACCAAACGTGAACACTCCATAAAAATATAGCTTGTAGGCTAAGTAACGGGAAATCGGCCGGAGTTGGTGGTCTCACAAAATGCCTTCCGGAAGTGATGTTTGGACAATTATTTATTTATTTCGTATAACTGATTGATGAATTGTTGGTTTATGATTTCAAGTGATAGTAGAGATGTTTTTCGCCGGAACTTGTGTTTGTTTCCGTTTTACTTAGGTATCTATAATTATGGGTAGAACATCCATGACACTAGGCGTCTGATTTGTGATCTCATTCTTAAGCCTTAATTAGCATTGACTTCAGACAAACGGATCTCTCTGTCCCGTCGTGCAAAATTGCGCGTGCGTGATGGTGTAAATGCACTAGAAAACGTCATCGAGTTTCACCCGAAAGATTTATATAAATATATAGAAGATATAATAAATTGCATTTTAACTAAAAACACATAAAATTAACACAGCATTTCAAATTAATTCTGTTACAATTTGTTATAAATCAAAAAAAAAAAATTGAATTGGCAATTGAAGCCCTAAACTTTCGGACTGAAACGGAGTTAGGAACCAAAACTTCCAATTCATATCTTCCTAAAACATTTTATGCAGATAGCATCGACTGGGAAGTTTTTACTTTATACGAAATTCGTTTTAATATTACTATAAATAATATTAAAACGAACTGAAATAAATAATAGTTCAGGTGATTTCTTAAATTTTCTATTTTAAACCAAAACTCGTGCATACTATGAATTGAAAACAAATTGTTGCAATGTCTTATCTTTTGTTCTAATTTCTAGTAACTTATATTGAATTTTCTGGGTCGGAAGTAAGTGACCAAACTCAAAAGAAACTAGTAGAAACCTGTTGAAATTTATAGTTTTAGTATCTGAATATGTACTTTAACGCACATAAATTTTTATTAGTACATAATATCAATTCTCAACGTAACAAGTTTGATAATTAAGAATATTTTTTATGACAGAAATGTCTTGTTTAGACAAATTCTTTAATCCAAACACCATAGAGAGGGAGATTTATGTCGACCCGATGGCTGTAAGCAAATAATAGAATGCGTTGCCT
This sequence comes from Cheilosia variabilis, assembly GCA_951230905.1. Classification (NCBI taxonomy): domain Eukaryota; kingdom Metazoa; phylum Arthropoda; class Insecta; order Diptera; family Syrphidae; genus Cheilosia; species Cheilosia variabilis. The sequence goes on along the minus strand of OX579679.1, from coordinate 40,577,320 downwards.
TTTGTGAATACAATATACCCAAGTCTTGTTTGTTAGCCAATTTTGAAAAAGGAACCGTATGGATTCAAATGTCCGATTTAGAATATTTTGTTGCAGCTTAGAAGAAATTTTCAATCTACCACTAACATTTTAAACTGAAGAATTAATATTTTAAACCAATATTAATAATGCCGTAATTACCTTAATCACTCAATGAGCTGTTTTTTAGAACGCATGTACTATGTCGCGTTATCCGGGACTCTTGGCAATCCACTTCACAGGGTGGGGCCGACTTTATTAAAGCACATGTTTTTATAAAATCGATTGTTGAATATCCCATAGACGATTGCGTGTCGTTCGAAGCATTAACTGTATTACTTATGACATCTGCAGATGTTCTTGTGTACAAATTATTATTCCCGGGACACTCTTGAAAGTTATTTGTGTTCACAATTTCTTTATTATCAGTTCTAGTGGCAAGATTAGAGATTGTTGATGTTTCAGCAATATTTTGCTTTACTTTTAATGAAAATGAATCGGTGGATGTGGGCGATTGCACCAGGTCTAGTGTTATATAGTTGACCACTGCACTATTTTCGTTCACTGGCGTTTTAGTTTTCTCATTCATCAAAATAGGAAGATCAATGCTACTAAAATTTTCATAACATCTTTCTGAACTTGCAGATTCTTCAAGACCATTAACATTTTCATACATATGCTGCTCGTTACTAGCCAAATATTTTCGTGTTTGTAAAATGTCAACGTCAAGATTTTGGACATTGGGAGCAATTTCTTGTGGAGGCACATCGTGTGTCTTTGTTCTGCTAGGTATATTATTGTTAAACTCATTTGGCTTTATTGGAAATTCTTGGTAAAGGTTGCTGTTTGGGTAAATATGTTTACTCGGCTGTGTGTTTAGGTGAATTACTTCATTAGTTAAATTAACGCCTTGAAACGAAATGGGAGAATTTAAATTGGAGCTTGAAGGACTGGTATGTGCCGAATCGCGACGAATGAAAATTGGTCTATTATATAGAGCACTCGAAATAGGTATTGTTGGCTCTAAATAAGTATCATGAGTATTTAATGTTGTTAAATCTACTGATGCTGGGAAATCTGTGCAAACCATAGGCGCTGTCTCATCGCTTCTAGCAACAGTGTTGATGTAACTTTGAAATAATTGATGCATGTTCTCAGCGTTGTGGCAACGAAAAGTATATATTCCAGGACCAGTCATACACCTTCTTCCTGCTTCAAAACTAAACACATCGCCAGTACAACCGTATCGTCGTAAATGTTGAAGAGACCACTTTATTGCTTCACCAATCTCCGGACAAAATGAGAGTTCTCTAGGAGAGAGCTCCAAATGGCCACTCTCTACCGTTCCAGAATCCGCTAAAATTCGACACGCAAATACCCGGTAAACATTTTGCACTCCGTTAGAATTTCCTTGTATTCCCTTTACTTCTTTTTTGCTGTTGATACATCCCATTTTCAATTTTTACTTTGGTCTAAGAATATTCCATTTTTCTTTAAGAATGATTAGTGGTTAATGAAGTTAGCTTTTTAAAGATTTTAACGTTTCTTTACAGGAACTGTTTTATTCTTAAAAGATGGCAAATACATTACGCACTTTTGGACTAGAAAGCTGTTGGGATATTGGATATACGTATTACAATTTCCAGTCCATCTTCAGACCAAAAAAAAAATTTTAAGTTTTTAACAGCGAATTTTTACAGGCGAACTGCCTTTGATTGATGCATTCTGTAATGTATTCTCCCATTTACTTTTACACAAACGTAATTGCATCTTGTTGTTGAATAAATTAGATATATTGAATCCCAGATGTAAAATATGGGTTACTATAGTTAAACACTTTTCAATAAAGAATAAGTTATCACCGCGAACTACCTATAAGGAGACTGCCAGCTTTCGTACGTCTCCATATCAAATGCTAGGTTTTAATTAAAAATCCTCTCTATAGCTCTTTCTTGTTGAATTGTGTGAAAATTGGAATTTTCCGTGTCTTGATTTTGTGCGTTTTTTTTTCCCGCAATTGCGCTAGGAAACGTTCGAATTGAATATAAGAATATATAATGCCCTACCCCGGTATGGCGGCGCTGCCGGGGCGGACCATACTTTCCGGCCATACTCGTGGGATCACAATTGAAAATATAAAGAAAAAAACAAACGATGAAGGAGGTGAGGGTACGATAAGTACCGTAGGCGGAACGGTGGCCGACACAACAATCGAGGAGCCATACGATCTCACCAAAATTCAAGAGGCTCTAGAAGCCGGCTCAATCGAGGAAGAGATCTCGAAAGAGGAAGAGGAGAAGCTTTTGGCCGAATCCTCAGATGAGAGGTCAAGCGAAGAAAAGACGAGGAAGAAGAAGGTGCCCCCAGGCCTATTAAGGAAACGGGAGTACCTGAAGGCCAAGCACATTTATGGCATTCTTGTCGCCAAAGACAAATGTTCCCTTACAGAAAAGGAGCGAGCCTCCTTGGAATGGGCCAAGGAAACTATTGCGAAAGACCCTCTCATGAGGCCTGAGCCGAGAACACCATCTAAGACAAACACCACATGACGCAAAAAGGCCGAGGGACGATGTCGCTAAGACGGACCCCAAAGCACACCGTAGCTCCTCAGCGAAAAAGGTACCAAAGAAGGAACATCGGGAGACCGACAATAAGCCGGGCCCGAGTAGAATTCAGAGGAGGCCTATCACTGAGAGGCTTGGTAACAAAGAGCTAGCCTCGAAGAGGACGCCCCCAACATTCCGAAGAAGGTGAAGCGGAGCGAGACGAGCACAGGCAGCCCCAAAGGGACTCCCATGTGCGGAAAAGGCCAAAGCGGGAAATACAACGAGGTGACCAGAAATCTGGACTCGAGGAAACCAAGTGGCCAGTACCCGGTGGAATGTGGCAAGATAATCGAGAATGCACTAGGTGTAGAGATTATCTCCCACATCCGGGCGAAGACTGATACAGTAGCCCCCGCTTACCGCAAGATGCGTTGGTACAAAGGCATCACTTATATCGACTGCAAAGACCAAGCACTAATGACCAAATGACTATGCCAAGACCGTGTTAAACGGAGATCAACTATGGGAGGGAGCAATACTCAAAGCTGTACCCGTAGAGGAAGTCCCTATAAAGGCAAAGGGTAGAATATCTATCCCAGAGATAGGGGTAAAACGCGAAGAGAATAGAGGAAGTCCCTATAAAGGCAAAGGGTAGAATATCTATTCCAGAAATAGGGGTAAAACGCGAAGAGATCCTTAGCGTTCTGCAGGCACAAAATCCCCAGATTCCGATGAGGGATTGGGAAATTGTGCCAGAGGAGCAGCCGAACAATGGTGCAAGAGGGTACATCATTATATTTGATGAGCCACCTGCAACATTGAAAAAGAACATGCAGATGCCGCTATCATTTGCAGCGAGCGAGGTTACCCTCAAGCTCCTAAAGCGGACTGCAGAAAGCACAAAGGCGCCTGAGACTGTGGAGGAGGCGGCTACACCCAGGAATGAGGGTAGTCCAAATAAACTTACATCACAGTAAGGTGGCCTCAGGCAACCTGAGGCTGTTTCTTGACGAGGAGCAGCTGGATCTGGCCCCAATCCAAGAACCATGGATCAATAAGGATCAGGTGATGGGATTAGGGTCGTCTAGATAGAAGTATATACTTTATGTCAAAAACAAAGGTAAGGTAAGATCGTGTATTATGGCGAAAAAAGAACTACACGCACTAATACTGCTCCATTTCAGCACAGGTGATGTTACGGCAGCGGAGGTTAGAGGCAAGGTTGAGAGCTGCAGAGTGGCGTCGGTATACATGCCGAACGATGACGACATATCAGTCCCCCCCGAACCGGTAAAGGCACTAATAACAGCGTCGGAAAAAGGTAAGAAAAACTTAGTCTTAGGATGTGATGCTAACGCCCATCATACTATTTGGGGTAGCTCAGACATTAATGCTACAGGTGAGGCTTTGTTTGATTATCTTCTTTGCTCAAATCTGCTTGTCTGTAATCGGGTAAATGATCCCACTTTCATTACTGCAAACAGAAGGGAAGTTCTAGATGTAACCCTTGCATCCCAAAATAATTCTGTCCAAGTTTCAAATTGGAGAGTATCCAGCAAAGCATCACTATCGGATCACTGCTGGATACTCTACGACCTGCAAATGGTCTCTCAGGGTAGGAAACAGTTCAGAAATCCTAAAAGGGCGAACTGGGTAAAATTCAAAGAGGAAGTGCAGAGTTACAGGAACCAATCCAAACTTGTATGGGAATGCCTACAAAAATTAAATGAATTGGGTAGGAGAAACAAAATAACCCTCTGCTGGGTACCTGGCCACATGGGAATAGAGGGTAATGAAATGGCCGACTCCCTAGCAAGAAAGGGAGCATCTGAAGCTTTCATAGGTCCTGAACCATTCTGCGGAATAGGGGATCACACCCTCAAAGAAGAATTTAGGAAACTAGAGAAAGAAAACAGGGCAAGAACTTGGCACAACACTCAAGGCATGAGGCAGGCTAAAAAACTTCTGGGACAATACAACCGGAAAAGATTCCAAGCTTGCATCGGCATGAGTAAAAATAACCTTCGTATCCTAACGGGCTTTCTAACGGGGCATTGTAGACTCAAGGAACACCTTAGGAAACTGGGTATATCTGAAGAAGGTCTCTGCCGATTTTGCGATGAGTCCAGTGAAATCCCAGAACACGTGCTGGGATCGTGTGGGGCATTGACCCACAAAAGACTGAAATACTTGGGCAAGTACCAACTATCTGATGAGGAAATACGGTCACTGGAGCCAGCTCTCATCCTAAGATTCTTAAAGGAAACTGGACTAGAGAGAGTGCTATAGGACGGATTTCTTCCGCCAAGGAGAAACGAGAGTACAAGAACCTCTAAAATGATTCCGAAAGGAATTATAATGGGAGGGGAACTCGTATGAGGGCATATACCTCACTAAGGCGTTAGCAGGGGGTACAATAGACCAAAAGGTCGCAGTACAACAGCCCCTCTCAAATAATAATAATAATACAGGAACCTCTGCACGGTAAAGGATCTCACATCTGCTGAAGAGGTAGACGTTGCAGTCGAATCTTTAACAGATGTGCTCTCCAGATCTTTTGTAAAATCATGTCCAAAAAGCAGATCTAGTGGGAAGAAACGACCTCCCTGATGGAGTCCCAAGATCGCGGAACTAATACGAAGTTCAAGGTCTAGGTGGAATCTCGCAAAAGAGGGACATATCGAGAGGTCAACCTACAGGGAGAGCGTCAGAATCCTGGAAAAAGAGATCACATTCGCAAAGAAAAACTCTTGGAGAACTTTCTGCGAATCAGTTGAATCTACAACAGAAGCATCTAGGTTGAGGAAAGTTCTCTCAAAGGCACCGACGCCGATATCTTCGCTAAGAAGGAGCGACGGAAGCTGGACCGAATCACACATTGAGACGCTGGAAATACTAACGGAAACTCATTTCCCAGGATGCACGGATGTGTCTGACGGTTGCGATGTAGTAGCACCAGGCACGAGGGAGGAAATGGAGGAAGTAACAATCGCCGAGATAATAGACGAGAAGAAAATAACCTGGGCAATCAACACATTTGCACCCTTCAAAGCACCTGGAATAGATAATATTCGACCCATAATGCTACAAAAGTCAGAGGAAGCTATTATTCCATGGCAAAAATGCATTTACACGGGCTGTCTAAGGCTATGCTACGTTCCTAGGGCATGGCGAGAGGTACGTGTGATTTTCATCCCAAAAGCAGGGAAGGCTAGACACACCACAGCCAAAGACAATAGACCAATAAGTCAGTCGTCATTCAAGCTAAAAACAATGGAAATATTAATTGATCTGTACGTACGGCAAGCGATCGGCGATAACTACCTATCAAAATCACAACATGCGTGCATGAAAAGCAGATCAAAGCTGACGCTATTTTAAGCAGCTTACGAGGAGCCCATCTAAATAGCAGCCTATGTGACTGGATTGGACTCATGCTAGGCATACGGAGGATCAAGTCACAGCTAGGGGACGTGAGCACTGAATGGGTCAGTAGGGAGACACCTCAAGGTGGAGTCCTCTCACCGCTCATATGGCTCCACGTAGTTGATAAACTGCTAAAAATACTGGAAAAGGAAGGTTTCATTGTGAGCTGAGATGTCGTCATTCTGGTTCCAGGCAAATTCACCTCAGTTCTTAGCGAAAGACTCAGCTACGCACGTGGTGCAGGGCCGCATGTGGTGCACTGGCTATACACAGCTGTAGTGCGGCCCATCCTAACATATGGTACAACAGTGTGGTGGAAGGCTATTGAGAAGAAATACCATCTTTCAAACTTGACCAAAGTGCAAAGGGCAGCATGTATCGGGATTACGGGGTCCTTACGGACCACTCCTACCGCAGCTATGGAGGTGATGCTAAACTTCACCCTCTGGACATCTACTGCAGCAGCAAGGCGGTCGAAACCGCGATCAGGCTGAGAGAAGCTGGACTGTGGTCATCAAAACCTTATGGTCACGCCTCCATTGAAAGCCAATGGGAAGCTGCGAAGGAGAAGGTGACTACAGGCTCGCTTTTGAAAGGAGTTTCAATACTAGAATTCCCAGCAGAAGCAATTGGGAGAACAACGCAGTTACGGACAAAGAGGAGCTAGCCCTCTACACCGACGGCTCCAAGATGGACATCGGTACAGGCGTGGGCATCTTCAGCGAAGCACTGGACCTGCGAGAATTGCAATGTCTTTCAAGCTGAAATAGCCGCTATTACCCAAGCGGCGAAGGACCTAAGGAGACGTCACATTGTCGGTATATGATCGGACTTAGCCGCAAGGATATTCGCATACTCACGGGAGTCATTACTGGACACTGTGCGATAGGCATACATGCGGAAAGGCTGGGTATACTGCATAATGATTTTTGCAGAAGCTGTAGGGACGTTGAAGAAATAGAATCTGTTCGCCACCTGCTATGCGAATGCCCAGCCCTTAAGAACAGCAGACTAAGAGTTCTCAACAGCAACTTCTTCGACGACTTAGAGGACCTGAGGAATGTCGATCTTAAAGCACTCCTGAGATTCATACTCAAATCTGGGTGGTTCTTGTAGATAAACAGACCTCATATCATTAGGTACTCTTAGGACGAACTAGAGGAGGTAGTCATAACGGAGGTTAATAACCCATGAGATTCATACTAATCTATGTGGCTCTAATATAATACTTTTGTCGTTCAACAGGTAGGATGGTTCCCGTAAAATGGACACAATGAACCCGACTGATCGTCTAAGTGAAGCTGTGGCAACTGCCGCAAGAGCACCCTTCTAACTACCTACCTACCCTACGTCTGCTACGTAACTGAGTTAATTTGGTTTTCGATTTGGCAAAAAGACAATTTCTTTTTGATCGATATTGCTTTTTATCGATCTGAGGCACTTTTACGTACACACCCTTTCACTTATTATAGCAATGTGTAGACAGCTATAATAAATAAATAGTTGGCCTAGCTTCTCACAACCATTGAGTTTTTCATTTTTGGGACGAATGGAAGAGATATACAATTTTATGCCAGGTCCAAACGGCTAATTGAGAAGCTTCTTCATGACAGTTCGCGAGAGGTGGCGCAGCGGAAAAAAAAACATAAGCTGGAATTTTGTTTTTTTTCGGGATCCGAACCTTGGATCCCTCGCTTAGTAGTCCAACACACTAACCACTAAGCCACTGCGCCTACTTGACACACAGCTGGTGGTTACGAATTGTTTGGCGTTGGAAGGATTGTTTTTTTAACTGAGTTATTCATTTTTCGCGTATGGAAACGATTTTTTTATATTTAATTATTGTGAAATGCGTTATTATAAATGCATGAAAATCAATTGAAATGGACTGAAAGTGCAAGTGAAAAAACAAATTGTTTGCGGCTTGCTGGTGGCCAAATCAAACAACTTTAGTAGTTTACGTATTTAATCAACTACGAACTTTCATTGTCCAATCAAAAGAAAAGAAATAGTGGAAGTAAAATAAATTATTCCTTTCTCATTCGTCATCCACCTCAAAAGTCGTTGAATTCAAAAATAGGATGACGTTTGACGTTTCTTTCCCCCTTTTGCATCTTCAGCTCGGATGCGCTGTCAGCAACATTTGTCCCCTCCGGTGATACAGCTGCCTCTGCCGCTGCTTCACCATCCTCAGTCTTGCTGACGTCCAAAACAGCCAACCTCGCCACAGGCCGCACGCCATTCGCCGTCCTTATTGTCGCTCTGCGGATCTGGCCATCGTTTGCCATGGTGACTCCAACCACTAATCCATTTGGTCAAGATCCTCTGGGAAGATTCTCATCTACCACTATGACTACCCAAGTAACAATTTTACTTCGGTAAGGTTCAAATTTGTAATTTCTGTAGGCAACAGCTTCGATAGAGCTTCTATAGTCTTTGTTAAACGAAGTTGATCTATTTCGAAGCAATTGTTTCGATAATAACTTCAGTAAGTCCTTTACGAAGCATATACACAGGCTTTATAGAGGGATATGAAATTAGCTTCGATAAGATCTCTATTAGACATCTGAAAATGTGTCTGGAGATGTGTGCAAAGTGAATTGCTTCGATAAAGCTTGTGGTTCGAAGCGCTTCCTAGAAGCTTCTTTAGAGCTTCTGACCGAAGGCATTATAGAAGCAACGAACTGTCATGCAGTCAACCGCTTGCGATTGGAAGCTATACAGAAGCACTTACTCGTACTTCCTCCTAACTTACATATGGAGGCTTTATAGAGGTAAAAATTAATTTCATATGAAATGAATCAAAACTGTCTAAAGAAACCATAATTAATGAATCGGGGAAAAATGACAAAAAATAAAACACTTTTAACACAGTGAAAAATATGTCAATAATGTGATTCTAAATAAACACTTTTCACTCATAAATAAATTATATAATACTAAATGTCTTGCTTACAACTTCGGCCGAGTAAGCTGCAAGTTTATTGCAAATTTTAACGAAACTCCAAAATGTATCAAGTAATTCAGATTTATCACTGCTACAGCATTATGACGAATTAGCCTAGGGGGTAGTGTATTGGAATACTACGCAGCAGGACCCATGTTCGATTCTCAGTGCGGCGCATGTAAGTAAAATATAAATTATAAAGAGTACGTAAATGGTAAACTCCATGAAAAGTCGTTGGATAACATTTAATAATAGGAAAAAAATTAAAAGAATAAGAAAATGAAAAATTTATTTTTCTTGTTTATTTATGAGCCTCTATAAAGCTTCCATAAAGTTTCGGTAAGGTCTATCCAAGCTGTTCAGGAAGTCTTAAACAAGTTAATACTTGCATTAAAGTGCGCCAAATGTGTTTCCATTAGACCTTATGCAGTTAATATTGCGGGAGGTGAAATAGCTTCGATAGCACCTTACCGAAGTCAAATTGTTACTTGGGTATGTCTCCTTCATCAATAATCTTGACGTTCTGGAACCACTTTGTCCTCCGTGTAAGTGTTGACATGTAATCCTGCACCCGCCGTTTCCAAAACAAGTTGGTTAGCTGCTGACAGTTTCTCCACTCCCTCCGAAGAATAAGGTCTTTGTCACAGAACTGACCAGGTTGCATGCTTCCGTTTGACGACCCCAAAAAGAAGTCATCGCTTCCTCATCATCGCACTCGATCGATACATGTGTGAGTAGTCTTGAATTAATTATTCACTTAACTTCTAATCAACATCGACTGCAAGGACTCGTCGGTCAATCTTTAATTTCGCATCACTCCTTTCAGAACGTTTTTTATCGATCCTACTAGTCTTTCCCAGACTCCTCCCATATGCGGGGCTGCTGGTGGATTGCAGTATCATTTTGTATTTGAACTAGTGAACTTCTCCTGGATACGGTTGCCGTTGTCCGAGTAAATTTCTATCGGTACACCTCGCCTTGCCATAAAATTCCTTATACACATAATACAAGAGTCCGTTGAAAGATTATGTGCCATCACAATATGGACTGCTCTCACAGTCAGACAAGTAAAAATAACTCCCCAACGCTTCTCCGAACGCCTACAGACGTTAATCAACATCGGCCCGAAGTAATCTACCCCGACATAGCTAAACGGTCGATTATATGCCGCAAGTCTAGCTTCTGGCAATGGAGACATCTCGGATACTATCGGTTCAGCACGGAGATATCGGCACCACTGGCACTTTCGACGCACGGATTTTACTAGAGGGCGTAAACTCGCAATCCAAAATCTCTGCTTCACTTTATTGACGACTGTTTCCTGGCATCTATGATGAAATTTTAAGTTATACATCCTTACAATTAAAAAAGTTGTAGAATAATAAAACACTTCGTCCCTTCGTCGACACACCAGGTACATTCGATCCTTCCTCGCATACGCAGCATCCCATTCCCATCCATATAAGCTGATATTTTATATAAACAATTACCTTTGGACAGTGTTTCCCAGCTAACAAAATCGCATAATCGTCACCAAATTTCCCCTTCTGCGCCATTTGAAATGAGATCCGCTCCGATCAATGAAGTTCTTTGCGTCCGACCTTAACCAGCAAATCACATTCTTTGAATCGGTCCACAGGTATCGTCGCTCAATTTTCAATTGTCCCGCGTGAGTCTTTAACATCGAGCTCGCTATCGTAGACCCCAACACGGCAGCATGGGTATCGATGTTGGCTTTAATGGTGCAACTTTACTCTTCGCACAAACAAGATATGCCACCGCTGCCATAGCGTCCTCGCTGGCCTCCACAAAAACATGAAGTTGAATTTTCGCTCTCTTGCTGAAGCCTTCAGGAAAGTAGCATATTGGAATTCGCACCTTTTCCACCTTCGTTAGCAGTATTCGCCAGCTATCCCATTTCTCATGCAACTCCGTTGTAATCACATCATCCCATCCAACTGCGGATCTCCAAATCTCTTGCTGCAACACCTTTAGTCTAACTCGATAGAATGCGAAAAATCCAAGCGGGTCGAAGATGGACATAAGAACCCTCAACAGCTCTCGCCGCACTATCGCTGTATATAGTCAGTGAATCACGTGCGGCATCCTGAATCCCCATGTGTTGCCGAATGCTCTTCTGCAGCCATATAGTGCCACGTATGCTTTTTTGATGCGATCCTCTATGTTTTCCTTCCAGCTGAGTTTAGAATATAGGATTGCACCCAGATATCTCGCTGTCTTTGAAATTTCCAGACCGACCCCGCCCATCCATTGGGGATTGAAGGCGGGTATCGCCCTTCTTCTCGTAAACAGTAGAATTTCCATCTTCGATGGGTTCAATCCAAGTCCACGTCCGCAACCCAGTTATTGACTAGTAGAAGTGCGTAACTAAGAATTGCACTGAGAAGTGGAATGAATTTACCTGGGACCAGAATAACGACATCGTCTGCATATGCGCTCATAATGAAACCTTCCTTTTCCAGTATTTTTAGCAGTTCGCCAACTACGAGGAGCCATATGAGCGCTGAAAGGACTCCACATTGAGTTGTTGCCCTACTGACCTTCCCATCAGTGCTCACGTCCCCTTTATGTGACTTAATCCTGCGTGCACCTAGCAAGAGTCCCATCCAGTCACATAGGCCGCTTTTTAGGTAGGCTCCATTCAAGCTGCGTAAAATTACGTAAGCTTTGATGTTGCTGAAGGCCCCCTCCATGTCTAGGAACGCGTTCAATGTGTACTCATCATGTTGTAGTGATTCTTCCACTACCGATACAATCCTATGTAGCGCCTTGATCTGATCTGCTTTTCATGCACGCATGTTGTGATTTTTATATTTGTGTAGCCAGTCGCTTGCCGTAAGTACAGATCGATTAGTCGTTGCATTGTTTTTAGCAAAAATGACGACAGACAGATTGGTCTTTAGTCTTTGGCTGTGGTGTGACTAGCCTTCCCAGCTCTTGGCCTTGCCTGTGATCGCCACCACCCGTCAGATCACCCGTACTGAAATGAAGCAATATTAGTGCGTGAAATTCTTTTTTGTTTGCAACAATTCACAATATTACCTTACCTCTGTTTTTGACATAAGGTATGTCGTTTTTTTCCGACCCTAATCCCATCACCTGATCTTTATTGATCCATTGTTCTCGGATTTGAGGCAGATCCAGCTCCTCCTCCTCGAGGAACAGCCTCAGGTTGCCTGAGGCTACCTTACTGTGATGGAGGTGGACTTGGACTACTCTCATTTCTGGGTCTCCTTCACAGTCTCAGGTGCTCGTGTGTCCCTTACGGTCCGCTTTATAACGGATAAAGGCATATGCCTATCCTTTTGCAATGCTGCAGTTGGTTCATCGAATATAATGATGTACCCTTTTGCACCATTATTTGGCTCCTTGGACACATTTTTCCAATCACTCATCGGGATCTGAAGGTTTTTTTTCCAACAGCACGGTAACGATCGCCTCCCGTTTTACTCTTATATCTGTGATGGTTACTCTGCCCTTTGCCTTTACGGGGACTACTTCTATAGTTACGGTCTTAAGCATTGACCCCTCTAATAGTTGTGCGTGATGCGTTTGAACCATCTCATCTTGCCGTAAGCGTGGGCCTTTGCACCAGTTTTCGCCTGAATGAGGGAGATAATAGCCTAGTGTGCTCTCGATTATCTTACCACATGATGGTCTCGCGTCCTCTGGCGACCTCAACATCTTTGAGGCTAGCTCCTTTTTACCAACCTTTCATCCTTCGACGGTTTTCTTTGCGCTCACGCCACCACTGGAGTTAGACACAGCATGTCTGCCATGCATAGGCTGTTGAATATTTGCGACTTAAGCCTCCTCATCTCTCACCTTGAGTGAATCACTTGCCGGACCAAAAGGAAACCAGGGGAACAGTGTTACCAGGATCGTCATACGTGGTGTAGAGCCACTACCTGCACGAGGTGGCACTGCTTTCGACTAAATATAAAGGATCTAGAGCGCAAACTCAATAAAAACCCGTAATCCCAGGCGTCTAACAACCATGCCTATGGGATGAATGGCACTACGTAAGTGTATCTTCTAACGGTGAGCTCCGGATAACAGGCGACCTCCGGTTCAAACTAGCCCTTCCGAGGTATGGAGCTCTGCCACGGGTGATCATCTTTCTCGCAAATTTAAAAAAAAAATGGAAACAAACAACACAAAAACAGAAAATAACAAGGAATGCACACCCTTCAAAATGCAACCAGAGGTCACTTTGGATCTCCCAGTTTCTACAGTTAGGGCACCTGGTCCTGCTGCAGAAACTGAACACTATAACACCATGTTGATTGGAGAGGACTCGGTCGTCACCACTCCAATGGATGTTATATCGGCGGAAGAAGAAGCTGACAGACCATCTGGGTCAGTCAAGCCAAAAGATGCTGGCAAAGTCAAGCTATCAGGTGCTGAAGAAACTGTTGGACGCAGGGTATCAGATTGAGGAGGCGCGTTCAATGGACTTGGAACCGGTGCAGTGCAAGGATATCCGTACCAAACGAGCTGACTACATTTCTGTAATCACTTGAAAACATTTCTATTTCTGATTTAAAATATGTGAAATGAGAGCGGTGTTAAGTTTCAGTAAATTAAATTTTAGGTAAGCTGTCCCTTTCAGTCACACGGCTATTTAGTATTTAGCATCCCTTTAATCTTTCGTGTCGTGTAAATGCGGCATTATACACTTTTATAAGCGTTTTCCGTTCACTGGCTAAATATTATATTAAGACATTCAAAATTTGCACCAACATTGTTTTTAAACATTTAACAGAAATAAGGCCACCCGATGCTTTGTGTTTCTTTGTAGTTGAAAAATTTCACGAAAATGTATAATATTGGGAAATCTGAAGCAACTCATAGAAAAAATCCAGATTCTTAGAAGTGCTCTGAAATCGGCAAAAGATTGTTTCTTTTCGTACCAATTGAACATAAATCTAGACTAGAGCAGTAAAAAAGCTCAGAGTATCCAATTGAATACAACATTAATCTTTTTTCTTTTTTAGTTGAGAGCTGAGCACTGAACTGAGCTCGAGCATTATGAGCGCGCTCTAAACCGATCGTAAATTACCTATAAGCATTTTTTTTTTAGTTCAGAGCTGAGCACTGAACTAACCTCTATCATTATGAGAGTGCTCAGATTGTTCTGAGGTATTTATGAAACACACATAAAATTAATATTTACTATATGCATAACATTATCATATGGTGTTTGTGAATGACCTCCGGGGAAGAGTAAATTTCGAAGACGAAATGTTTATTTCTATAGAATATTTTTCGATAAACCATGTTTTTCAGGCGAAACCACATCTATTACCTGAATAGTACTCAATTTTCTCCTTGATGATAAAATATCAAAAATTGATTATCGTTAATAATGAGTATAGTGGCATAGCCGACTTTGAACATTTCAAATCCTTAAAAAATGCACCAATTTCAATGTTTTGAACAGAGGTTAGCCTCATTAAAAATTTATTTGGGGATTTTATGTTTAAGAACATTTTATAAAATAGCTTGTGTGAAAAGAATTTGTTCATATAAAAAATTTATGAAAAAGTAAATGTGGAAATCGGCTTCAGTTGAAACATTGACCTTGAATTGAAACCAAAAATTTGTTGAGAAATGATGTATGTCATAATTTTAAAACTGAAAAATGTCTTTTTCAAAAGCATTCACAAATAAAAGATAATGATCGTACTAATGGCTAACAGCCTTATTTATTAGAGTTTGTTAAATGCCCCTAAACACGTGTATAGTTATGCCATAGACAAACCATACTGAGACACCCAACTCACAATCCTCTTGCCGCTAACCCCTCAGTTTATTTTTCAAATTCGCCATTTTGTTTTCCTATCGGTGTTATGTCAAAAAAGAATCCGTGTGACATGCAAGAACATACAAAAAATGCAAATATAAATGCTGCCAACCTCGGCAACCGTGGTGAAATGTGAAAGAATTCGGGAATACCACATTTTTTTCATTACTGAAAAACGCCATTGGTTAGTTATTATAAATTGTTAAAAGGCGAATAATTTGATTTGTTTGGTTAGTAAAACTATCTAAAGTTGATGTTCTATATACTAGGACAAACATGGTTGTGTATTTTCCGCTTTTGGATATCATTAACTTCGATTTCGTGTGTAAATTTTTCTTAAATAATGAAGAAAATTTTCTCCAAATGTTTTCATTTTCCCTCAACCAATCTACATTGCTAATTTTTCATGAACATTTTAAGCAAATGTGCCCTTATTCCTAAAAAAAAATATTATCCACACGTTACAACAATTTCAAATTAAACGGATAAAATTCTATGAACTCTGCCAGCTACTTTGCCCACAGCGGAAGTGTTACATATCTCCTGGGAGTGTGTTGGTGAGCAGAATTTTTGAAGTTTTGTGACATTTGTCAATACGATTTTCTATGTAAGAATACTAGCGCACCAAACGTGAACACTCCATAAAAATATAGCTTTTAGGCTAAGTAACGGGAAATCGGCCGGAGCTGGTGGTCTCAGTATTGTCTCTGGTTATGCAATGTATAAATATTTATACAACCCTTATACACCATCCCAAAAATTCTTATTTATAAAAAAATTTCACATGCATTTGAGTTATAATAGGGCTTGAGTCAGAAAAAGTAATAAGACGAAAAAGCCTATTACATTTATCTGTCCAAAAAGATAAAAAAAAAACCTAGCAGGTTGTGAAAAATACGAATTCAATTAAAATTCAAACACAAATTGGTTAGTTGCCTTTTGCATATTAAAACAGAAAAATTAAAAAAATAACTTTTGAAGAATTAAAAAGGGAAGCTGTTTTCGCCCAATAATGTGATGTGAAAATGGCATTTTGATACTATTCCACCTTTATAAAGGTTTTTCCAATAAGAGGTGTTATTGTGAATGACCCGCTATTTCGGTAGCTGTCACTTTTGAAGC
This sequence comes from Cheilosia variabilis, assembly GCA_951230905.1. Classification (NCBI taxonomy): domain Eukaryota; kingdom Metazoa; phylum Arthropoda; class Insecta; order Diptera; family Syrphidae; genus Cheilosia; species Cheilosia variabilis. The sequence continues at coordinate 40,561,434 of OX579679.1, read as the reverse complement.
TTTTATTCTTTGACATTTGACAAGTAGAAACTACACGATTACTAAATGGAACGATACACGCTTCAACAACGCATTGAAATTATTAAAATTCACTACAAAAATGGTGAAAATCTTGCAGTCACAGTTCGCAAAACTAAAGCATTTTTTGGTCGTCGATGATTAATGATTTTTTATGGTCGGAGTTGGATGGTATTGATCTGGACAACGTTTACTTTACAACAAGACGGCGCTACGTGCCCCACAAGCAACGAAACCATTGATCTTTTACGGGAAAAGTTTCCGGACCGTGTTATCTCTAGAAGAGGAGATCACAATTGGCCACCGAGATCTTATGATTTAACACCTTGCGACTTCTTCCTTTGGGGCCACGTGAAAGATAAGGTCTACGCCAACAGCCCAGCGTCGATTCAAGACCTCAAAGATAAAATTCGTGAGGCTATCGAGGACATAGGGCAGCCACTGCGATTTGGTTATGGAAAATTTCATGAAAAGGATATGGTCCTGTATGCGTGCTCGTGGTGGCCATTTGCCTGATGTTGTTTTTCATTATTAATGGCATACCTTCCTCTTTATTATGAAATAAACATCCGATCATTTATCTCAAAAAAAAACACGGTTACACATTCCTAACACGGAAGATTAAAGGGATGCTAAATACTAAATAGCCGTGTGGCTGAAACCTTGCGACTTCTTCCTTTGGGGCCACGTGAAAGAAAAGGTCTACGCCAACAGCCCAGCGTCGATTCAAGACCTCAAAGATAAAATTCGTGAGGCTATCGAGGACATAGGGCAGCCACTGCGATTTGGTTATGGAAAATTTCATGAAAAGGATATGGTCCTGTATGCGTGCTCGTGGTGGCCATTTGCCTGATGTTGTTTTTCATTATTAATGGCATACCTTCCTCTTTATTATGAAATAAACATCCGATCATTTATCTCAAAAAAAAACACGGTTACACATTCCTAACACGGAAGATTAAAGGGATGCTAAATACTAAATAGCCGTGTGGCTGAAAGGGACGGCATTACCTAACACGCAAAAAACGTGACACGTTTGTTGGTCGGCCATCTTGTTTACGTGTTAGGAATTATGGGAAAGCTATGCTTGTTGATATTTTTATAGCGATGGCTTACGAAATTTCGCTTTCCTATAAAACAAAATGGCTTCCGGAAGTGATGAAAAGACAATTATTTATTTATTTCGTAAACTGATTGATGTATTGTTGGTTTAGTTTACTGAAACTAATAACCACTCTTATTTCACATGTTTTAAATCAGAAATAGAAATGTTTTCAAGTGATTGTAGAGATGCTGTTCACCGGAACTTGTGTTTGTTTCCGTTTTACGTATCTATAATTATAGGTAGAACATCCATGACACTTTAGGCGTCTGATTTCTGATCTCATTCTTACGCCTTTATTAGCATTGCCTGCGGACAAACGGATCTCTCTGTCCCGTCTCGTGCAAAAATGCGGGTGCGTGATAGTGTAAGTGTAACATAATTTTTATTATGGTCTTATGGTATGTCACCAATAAAGTATCAGCATGATATCATTTGAAGTAATAAAAGGTATGTGAGCATATTTATCTTAATATTCATATAGCTACGAATTTCCACAACGACAAAGTTACACTTCAGTCCTAAAAGTTGCAATTTGAAATAGTAAAAAGTAAAATATGAAAAGTTAATTTCCTGCAGCGTACACACGATGTACTAACTACTAACTGTTATAATGGGAACGAACTGAATTACTTTGGTTGGGCGTTTGCGATTGTGACCAGGCCTGGCTGCCTGAGTGATTATTATACCTAGCTCTGTTCCTTTGTTCATGGCTCTGTTCGGTTCTACGTCTACCTTCGATTTCGATTGCGCTTGTCGGCTTGTGTATCTTCTACGGTAAATTTATTTGTAAATTGTGATTAGTTTTGTTTGGCAGTCCCGTGGATTAGGTTTGCGTGGTGTGGTGCAGTTTTGTTATTTCGGCTCATCGGCTTCGCGTTGAAAGCAGTATGCCTATGAATAGAATACACAATTGCAAATAAGCGGCGTTACAACAATTTTACAAAATAAAAAGATTCATCTCCCGCTGCCTAGGTAAAAATCAAGGATATATTGATTACAATGAACTTAATACTTTAAGTATCCAAAATAGTTTCAAAAATTTTGGCATACGAAATCTATTCATTTGCTAGTTATTGGTACAATCTCCAAGGAATGCGCACTCTTCGTCGAAAAGGTTTGTTATTTTGTTTTTCCCATTGCTTAAATGTTTGTATTATAAGAACGCTATGACAAAGTTTGTCGTTCTTGAAAATTTCGGATACATAAAATCTGCCATTTTGCGGCATATTCCATTTCCATTCCGTTTCCCCTCTAACAAAGAGAACTATTTATTCCTTGGTTTAGTGTGCACACAGTAAAAAAATCCAGGATTGCTGGGTATTCAGTTTTCGCAATTAAAAACATTTGTGCACAAGAGTTAGTGTAAAGTAAATTAAATATTTGATTTGTAGAACTCTGTGTATAAGTGCATATTGTTTCAATGAAATTCTGTGTTTATTTATAATAAGCAAGTTTTTTTTTACCCAAGGGTCAATGTTCTATGTTTCGGGGTTCATTAGGCGTCGAAAATAAATGCGTTGCAAATTGAACATTGTTTAAACTGGTAGATACTTATATACTTTTATATACATATAAATACATATTTTATTCACAACATTTTATCTATTACTTTTCATTGCAATTCTTGGCTTCTGTTATTTATTATATTCTAGACATACCCCTATGTATGTACATATATATATTTGCAAATATGAATGGCTATATTCACCTGGAACATTCATACGTATGCATATATATATATTTTTTTGTGTACATATTGTACATATATGTAAGGAGTATATTCTTTTAGATAAAATAAAAGCAAGAAACTTAATTTAGTTTTTTATGCAAAAATACTATCTTACTTTAGCACATTTAACCATATCACATAATACATACTTCAACTTCCGCAGTTATTTTAAATCTATGAAAACACGCTTCTGGTTGCTATATGCTTTTTTGCTTCTTGTTGGACGGTGAGCGGCGCATACGTCTGTTGCCCAAATGAAAAAAAGTAGCCGATTACATGAATAAAACACGTTTTGAATAAATAATAATGACCTTGGTTTTTGAGTTGAAGGCTTTGTAATAAGTTGAATTCCATATTTTGACCTGCTCTTGAAAATCTTGTATATTACTCTTCATGATCATAATATATGAGTTATTGTACAATTTATACAAGTTGGTACCTACATAGATGTGTAGGTTTTCGCTTTTAATTTGGTGTGCAGTGCATTTATTACACATAATGGTACAAGATTTTTTCTACATACTTTATTGGTCGGTTCTAAGATATTGTTCCGTTCTAATTAAATCCACACTTTACTGTGAGCATATCCGGATTATACAAAAGGCTTAGGTATAAATGATACTTGCTTAGAAACGTATGTGTATAAATTTCGATTATAATATTGAAAACAAAACCCAAAGTAATTAAATATGCACAGGACATAATTTACATTATTAAAAAACATTTTAAAATTAATATAATGACAGTTTTAAGGATTGAAGTCAAGTCGCATTCAGTTAGGACATCTGTACATATCTGCATGTATTTATACGCCAAAACCGAAGCCGTTTGGTTTAGTTTGGCCGAAATGGTTTTTAAGTCTGGCAAACACAAATTTGCACAAATGTATTTATGCACGAAATTGAAAAATACCTACCTATTAAATTTTTTCTTTCTAAACATATAAAAATATACATTTCTGTGCATGTACCTATTTATTTATGTGTATTTAAATGAAATGGTTAATGTTTTTCTCTGCTTTATCTTGTTTAACCGCTAGTGCTCGCTTTCTGATCTGGTTCTCCTTTTTCAATAGTTTGCAAGAAATGGATTCTGAGTAAAAAATAAATTTTATATAAGTTTGGATGATCTTTCCCAGACTTTCTGCTTGATATCCCATCTTGGCTCACCGCTTACAAATAATTTAGCTGTATTACGGAAAAAAGTTGTAAACGCAATTTTCATTACTCGACTAGCATTGCGAGAACTATTTGGTCAACAGTTAATTTCACGTTTCGGACCGCTGCTATAATAGGCGTGTTTCTTTTTTAGTTCAGAACTGAGCTCGAGCATTATGAGTGCGCTCTGAAACGAGCGTGCTCAGATTGTTCTGAGTTATTTATGAAACACACTTGAACACTTAGTTGTCATTTGTTGTAAATATGTAAATGTATAAATTGAATATTAATTAATTGTTTATTAAATTGGTTAATATTCAGTTCCAGAACAACAAGGTCCGTCCGCCATTTCAACTATTTTGTTTATCCTGTTTCTTTTCTGTCAAATGTGACTGGAAATGTGTAATCAGCTTTTCACTCAGGATGCTCAGTCAATTTATTCTGAGCTCGTAGAGCGCGCTCTGATGGTGCTCTGAACGAAAAAAGAAACACAAATTCTGAGCTCTGATGTATCTGAGCTAAAAAAGAATCACGGACTTTTGTATTACAGTTCAGGTTGTGCTCTGAACTAAAAAAGAAAAACGCCTAATGTATGAAATCACACCTCTAGACTTTGTGCTTTGAGGCTACATAAAGTCCAAAGTCTACATGCTCGAGCAAGTCATCGAAAATTGAAACTTCAGAATAGACCAAGTTAACCGCAGTAAAAATAGTTACAAAGAACATACCTACTAATCTTTAAAAAATAAATATAAAAAAATATAATATACATACTATAATATTAATAATACATTTATAAACATTTTAAAAATTGTTAACTGAAAATTATGCGATAAGTTTCAAAACTTGTTGGTTATATTTTCAGAAATGTTAAGTTAGGTGTCTCGTCATTAGAATTACAGTATTAATACTACATACTTTATTCACTCTACTTTTCAACCCAGGCATTGGGCAAAAGGATGCACGCGCAGTGCTTTCCGGATAAAAAAAAAGACTCCCAAACATGTTCCATTGGCTCTTCGGAGTAATGTTTGTGTGTTTTTCGCTTCTCTATTTCATTTTGGAGGACACTCCGTATTCGTTCATTATTATAAGCTTTTACATCGAACTACTCGTCAAACTCGAACAAAAAAAAAATTTTTATAAAATATAAAAAAATATAAAATAAACAAACAAATATAAAGCGGCTTTGCCGTGCCTTATTTTTTGTATTGAATCCCGCATTACTGATCTTAATTTTAGAACTTAACGCTCAGTTTTGTTACTGAGATATGGTGTAAAATGTTTTAAGCAGGTAATGTACGTCCATTTACCAAATACCAAGGCTATAGTCAATATTATGTAACAAAAATTAAAAAATTTAAATAATTTTGTTGTATGGGTAACGCTCGTATCTTTTTTCGGGCCAAAAACAGTATATTATACCAAAAAGAAAAAAACATCGATAAAAAAAACAGTATTTTGCGCATTATACATTTTATTTAATTAAAATTGACAAAGAATGCAAAATAACCACCGAGCCATTCATCTGAATAATTGTCTTCGTTATCCTGCAGAAAAGATTCGTTCCACCGATGCTGAAGTTCCTGGCAAGCATAGAATGTACTCAACGATTGCAGCAATTCTTTTTATTTGCAATCGGCGTTATTAAGATGGTCGAATATTTCTACCCAGCGATTTACAATCAAAATATGGCCATCCTTCCATTCTTTAAAGTTTTATATTTTTTCGCAATATAACGCAGCATTTTGAGAAAAAAGTGGTATGCAGTTTTGGAGTCTAAAAAAACAGTATAATACTGCGAAAAGCAGTATAGATACGAGCGTTTTGTGTGGGAAGTGACACTACCCGTTTTTCTTTCCCGCCTATTTTGTTTAAACTACTTTGTTTATCAAAGTCCTTATTTTACCACACTTTAAAGGAACACTTCCGGGTCAATACAGAAGGATGCTTTCAAATTTGAGGTTTTTGTATTTTTTTTTATTATTGTTCATCACCTTTGTACTAGATTTCTTTACAAAAAACCTTTAAATTATTTGAAAGTTACGGGTGGTAGCGAAAAACATACGCTTTTTGTATTTTAGTTTTATTATATAGATAAAATATTAGAAAAAATAAATTTTAAAGTGCTAAGCGATTTGTTTTTATCCCCATCATATACAGTCACGATTGCGACGATTTTTGCATAGTCCTTTGGAATCCAGGATTGAAATTATTGAAATCCAAGTATGGAATTATTTTTTTTCTTAAATAAAAACAGCTGTAATAAACAATACCAAGGCCTCAACCAGCATTCCTCTCCAGCCCGCTCGATCCCTAGTTAGCTGCCGCCAGTTTCGCACGCCAAGTTGGTTGAGGTCCCCTTCCAACTGCGCACGCCACCGTAGGTACGGCCTTCCTCTACCGCGATGTCCCTCTGATGTCGATTCGAATGTTTTCCGGGCCGGGGCGCTGGTGTCCATGCGCTCAATATGACCCAGCCATCTAAGCCGACGGATCCGTGCTTTTTTGACTAGGTCTTTATAGCTGTACAGCTCGTACGGCTCATCGTTAAACCTTCTCCTCCATACACCTTCGGCACTAACGGGACCGAAGATCACACGAATAACCTTTCGCTCAAAGCAACCAAGAGAGTATTCATCCGCTCTGAAAAGAGTCGATGCTGCTGCACCATATAGCAGGACTGGGATGGCTCTTATATAACGTCTCCTTTAAATTCTTCGTTTGATATCCGCGCTGATGTCGTTGTTGGAGTTCACTAGAGAGCCCAGGTAGACAAACTCCTTTACCACCTCAAAGTTATATGTGTCTATTGTGGGGTTTTGACCAAGTCGCCGGTGTTGCGTGTCCTTTTTTTGTAGACAGCATATTTTTCGTTTTGCTTTCATTGACCGCTAGACCTATCTTTGCCGCTTCTGTCTCAATACTCTGAAATGCACCACTGACGGCCCACTGGTTTCTTCCGATAATCACCCTTATTGCGAAGATCAACTATCAACCGATTGATGTTTGATCGAATTTATCAATTCAAATAAAAATCGGTATTGGCAAAATGAATTAATAAAATATTGTCCTATTGTGAATGCCTTCAAAATAATTCTATTATTGTGAATGGGAATGTGCGTCTGACAGATGTTTATTGTTTTTTTGAGGAACGTACAAAAAAAAATCAGAAAATCAATAAAATTAAAAACAAAATATGAAATGACTTCAACTGAACTATATTTTGATTGAGATGAGGAGTTGGATGATCCTGCTATGGAAACTCACATTTTTTAGTTATTTCCTTAGGTAGCACGAACTCATCAACTGCAAATTTACGATTGAAAGAAAAATTGACAGCTGACAAGAAAATCGATGAAAATAATTATTGTTGTTCGCAATACCGATTTTTTTCATTCACAATAGATTTCTTAAAACTCACAATGTAACAACAATCATGCTTATTTTTTGATTCGTTTTCTTTCGAAAGTGTGTCGAATTTGAACAATCTATGTTGACATTCGAACAGCATAGAAAGTTCATTCTGTCAATCGAAAGTTCATTTCAAATGTCATTTTTTATTCGTCTGTATTTTCCTAACGCTACACAGTGATAATTGTTGTTTTTCCACATTTTCCTAAGGGATTTTTTTCGGAAATGGATTTGAGACATCCATTATTATCCTCCTGTATGACATTTTCCCTTTTTTCATTCATAAACAAAACAATCGCCATGTCTGTTGTTATTTGTCACCGATTGTATACAGAAAAACAACAAGAAAAATTTTGTTTTGATTTGAACAGTAACCATATTTGAAAGGTAGTGTGAACAGAATTAAGTTAAATAAACAGCAAAAACTCGAAGTTTAATATAACATATACCTACCTTATTTTTTGCATTCTTTACTTGAACAATATGGGTTCGCAATTTAATAACGAAATTAGAACCTATTTTAGATAGGCTCATATTTAAATTTCAGACTTTAGAGTGTCAAAATATTACTAATAACACATTTTAATATGCTTACACCTAGTCCCATTTGAGATAAGACTGCTACTTAACATTTTTGTAGTTCTAAGCATATATTTCTCATAAGTAGTTAGTATTTGAAATATCTATATAGTTTTAATAAAACAATGAAAAAAGAGGCTATATAAAAAAACAAAAGTATGTTCACTGTATATAAAATAAAAATGTGAAACAGCTGATTTCGAAAGCTGAATTCATTTAAATTCATTTTATGACATTATCGATAGTGAATTTTATTCGTTCGAATCTCAAAATACACAAAGTTCATTCGAACGAATAGAGACTATTAGTTCGAATCTCAAAATAAGCATGAATATTTACAGTTGACAGTCACAATACCATTTAACAAAATTGATTGATAAATTTCAATTATTAATTAATAGTTAATCTTCGCAATAAGGGTGAATGTCAATGTCATCGACATACACGAGTAGTTGCACTAACTTATGAAAGATTGTAAAGGGTGATTTTTTAAGAGGTTTAGAACTTTTTTTAAAAAAAAAAAACAAAAAATTCGAAAAAATGAATGAAATATTTATTTGAATCGATAGTTTGAACCTTGCAATTTAATGTTTAAAGATAATTTCATGCAAATGTTGACCGCGGCTGCGTCTCAGGTAGCCCATCCGCTGAGTCCAATTTTGGCATACTCTTTCACACATATCGGCCGGTATCTCACGAATGAATGCATGGATGTTGGCTTCCAGTGCGTCAATCGAAGCGGGCTTGTCCCTATACACATTAGCCTTGGCATACCCCCACAAAAAATAATCTAATGGTGTCAAATCGCACGATCTAGGCGGCCAATTGACCGGCCCGAAACGTGAAATTAACTGTTCACCAAACTCGCCTCGCAATTGCGCCATTGTTTCGCGTGCTGTGTGGCATGTGGCACCGTCTTGTTGAAACCACATATCATGCAAGTCAAGAACTTCCATTTCGGGCAAAAAAAAGTTTGTTATCATCGCTCGGTAGCGTTCACCATTGACAGTAACGCTGCGATTTGCATCATCTTTGAAGAAATATGGCCCAATAATGCCGCCGGCCCATAAACCGCACCAAACAGTGGCTTTTTCGGGATGCATTGGTAGCTGTTGCAATGCTTCTGGCTGATCTTCACTCCAAATGCGGCAATTTTGCTTATTTACGTACCCATTCAACCAAAAATGAGCCTCATCGCTGAACACAATTTTTCGATAAAAAAGCGGATCCTCGGCCAGCTTTCCAAGAGCCCATTCACCAAAAATTCGGCGTTGTGGTAGGTCGGCTGGCTTTAGTTCTTGCACCAGCTGTATCTTAAAAGGCTTTACGCCCAAATCCTTCCGCAAAATTTTCCACGTAGTGCTGTAACAAAGGCCTAACTGCTGGGAACGGCGCCGAATCGACATTTCGCGGTCTTCTGTCACACTAGCTGATACGGCCGCAATATTTTCTTCACTACGCACAGTACGTAAACGTGTTGGTGGTTTAATGTCCAACAAAGTAAATTTGGTGCGAAATTTGGTCACAATCTTCCGAATAGACTGCTCAGAAGGTCGAGAATGCCGATCATAAAATGGAAGCAGCGCGCGATGAACATTTCGAACCGAGCACGAATTTTGATAGTAAAATTCAATAATTTGCAAGCGTTGTTCATTTGTAAGACGATCCATGGTTAAATTGCAAACCAAACTGAAGCTGTTTGACAGTGACACAAGGTACTAAACACACGTCAGCTGTCAAAACCAGTGTTCCCAAAACCAAACCAGCTAAAAAATCACCCTTTACCATTGGTGTTGGCTTGAGAGTTACGTACAATTCATTCAAGTATGATGTTAAAGAAGTCACACGATAGCGAGTCACCCTGTCTAAGACCTTTTTTGACATCATAAGCTTCGGTGATGTTCTTACCTACTTTTATGGAGTAGTCTTACCTACTTTTATGGAGTAGCGAGAGTTCTCCATAGTCATCCTGCTGGCAGGGATGTCAAAACTAGACATGGCTCAATATAGCTCTTCTCTATACACGCTATCATGTAACTTTAAAATCGATGAATAGGTGGTGGGTATCGATTTGGAATTCCTGGGTCTTTTCCAAGATCTGCCGTAATGTGAATATTTGGTAAATGGTGGACTTTCCAGACCTAAAACCGCACTGATAAGGACCTATCAGGTTAATGACGATCGGCTGTAGGCGTTCACATAGAAGGGCAGATAAGATATTGTAAGCGACATTAAGGAGACTAATGCCTCTGTAGTTGGCGCAGTTCAGAGGGTCTGCTTTCTTCAGGACAAACAATGCTGAGGCACCATTCTTCGGGCATGCTTTCATCCGACCAAATTCTACAAATGAGTTGGTGCATGCTCCTTACCAAGTCATCTCCTCCTGCTTTGAAGAGCGGTAAGGCCATCAGTTTGGATATTGCTATCTTTACTTCATTTTGATCGGGTTGACGGGGTTCTTGGCTCTCATCGTCAACGTTGAATGGCTCAAACTGCCTGACAGCGGGATCTTGTTCGTCATCGCCGTTAAGCAGTCTGCAGAAGTTGTTCTTCCATATACTCAGCATCGACTGAGTCTCTAGTACTATATTCCCCTGATCGTCTTTGCAGGCTTCGGTTCGGGCTTTATAGCCTTGACATGATTTTTTTACCTTTTGGTAAAATTTTCGAACCCCATTCCTACAGTGGCATCTCCCTATAATCTTTTCTCCTCTGCCCATAGGTCTCGCGGGCAGCTCTCTCTGTACTCCAATATTGATTAACGTGCATTTGTGCTGCAATAAGATCCATTTTAAATTATTCAAAAAACTGAACAGTTTATTAGAATGTCTTGAATTATTCGTAGGCTGATGGAAATCAAAAGTTTTCGGTTGTCTATAGATCACAATTTAATTGTAAGTGAATATTTTTTTACATAAAAGTTGATAACAGCCTGCCAGTTCATTTCAGTATAAATTAAAGTGTTTCTAGTCGCCAGTTCCCCTCAAATTTTCGCCTAGCGTACTGAGAATTGTTGTGAAAGTAGGTAGTAGGTAGGGTTAAAACTTAAGTGAACAGATATTTTATTCTGTTTGCGATGACTTTCGAGAAAATCTTGGAAACATCCCAAACTTATAAATTTGTTGTTTGTAACCTTCATTCGTTGTTTGGAAAAGGAAAACCAATCAAAAAGCAAGCACAGGCGTTACCACGATTCAGTAGAGAAAACATAAACCATTTCATTGCAAAGTGCTTTGAATGAAATATATCCTCTCTTTAGGGAAATGCATAGAAATATGCATTGGCATTGTTGTTTTCCAGCGAATAAAGTCTGGCTGTCTGTCCGTATGCTCCCGAGGCCTACAGCCTAAACGGCTGCCCCGATTTGGTTCAAACTTTTGATTTGGAGTTTGTGGGCCTACAGTTTGGTAACCTCAATATAAATGGTATACGGTCATTAATCTCGTGGTTTCAAGTTGGTAGCGCTGGCATTTGACACCAGCTTGACATCAGCTGTCATTTGAAGTTTCGTTAAATTTATTAAAACTTACTACAAATGTGGTGATCCAAACGTAGCCACTTTTCGCGCATTACGCGATGATTATGGTCGTCATAATTGTGGAGATTGTGAAGAAATTTGAAGAGATTGGAAGCGTTACTGATGTCGTAATTATGGGTTTATTGCGTGAGAAGTTTCCTGGTCGCGTATTTTCACGTTTTGACGACATCAATTGGCCACCAAGATCATGCGATTAGACACCGTTTGATCTTTTTCTGTGGAGCTAAGTAAAACACCGTATTTACGCGAATAATCACCGAACTCTAGACGCATTAAAAACCAACATTACTCAAAGTTATGGCCGCCCGAAATGTGCGAAAAAGTGGCTAAAAATTACAAGAATCACATGCTGCGAATCTTCCTGAGGCGGACATTTGAATGATATTGTATTTCACACTTAATGGCAAATGGCAAACTTTATAATGAAATAAAATGTTCATCAAAAATGTATCGCTGTGTGTGTTTTATTTAGCTTTACTTTCGAAGCCGAAAAATTAATGACGCTTCCCATATAAAATGTTCATTTACCGAAACTTCAACCAAATTTGATATTTGAGGATTTGTGAGGTTAACATAACCTCATACTCAGTTTTTCGAAAAATAACGATAAACGGTACATTTGAAATTTAGATATGTCTCGAAAACGATCCATTCGCAAGCTTAGATTTTTGAGTAAAGTATTTTTTTTTTAAATTTGGTTTTCTTTAGTTTACCTGAAAACGGTAAGAACGATTTTGACCAAAATGCATACTAATGTGGTATTCGATTCGGCTTCTTCAGATTCGCTCTCAGAATTCAGATTTTGTGTGTCTAATCGAACATAAAAACCTCACTTGCTCTTTTTTGTGTTGATATTTGTGCGATAGGAATATGTGTAGCCTTCGACACTTCTAAGCGTTAAATTGTATATGAAAACATTCAAAATGCTCGCCCAGATTGATTTCTAAACATTTGTACATAAATAATTAACAAAAAATAGTTCACCCCAATGCAATTCCTTTCTTTTCAGTTGAAAAATTTCACGAAAATGTAAACAAACTCCATTAGTTGTGCCAAACTCAAACGTACTTCTATTGGTAAATCTGAAGCAAATCTGAGAAAAAATCCAGATTCGCAAATGTGCCCTGAAATCTGAAATAGATTCATTTTTTGTACCAAACGAACATAATAAGCAAAAAAAACGAAAACCATACTGAGACCCCCAACTCACATCCTCTTGCCGCTGGGCCCCTCAATTTTTTTTTTCAAATTCGCCATTTTGTATTCCTATCGGTGTTATGTTAAAAAAATAATCAGTGTGACATGCAAAAACACACAAAAACTACAAAAATAAATGCTGCCAACCGCGGCAACCGTGGGGAAATGTGAAAGAGTTCGGGAATTCCACATTTTTTCATTACTGAATGCCATTGGTTAGTTATTATAAATTGTTAAAAGGCGAATAATTTGCTTTGGTTGATTAGTAAAATTATCTAAAATATATGTTTTATATACTAGAACATATTAGGACACACATGGTTGTGTATTTACCTCTTTTCGATATCATTAAGATCGATTTATTGTGTGAATTTTTAAAATTATTGCGTCCTTAATTTGAAATTCGAATCACCGAAACGCTAATTTTAGAAACTGCTCGTATCTCGATAACCCCATTTTCGATCTGGACAAAACTTTAAAAACTAAGTAATGCTTGCTAAATAGGTAAGCAAAAGTATTTCTCAAACTAAATGTTGCAAAATTTGTTACTGTTTTATATAAATAGTACATAAGATGCTCTTAATTCTCAAATCAGAACTTGCGAAAATTGTCTGTTACTGAGACCTAGAACTTATAAAAACTCACATTGTTATTTGATATGTACTGCCGTATCAAATGAATAACTTAATTTACACTACCTATTCTTATATTTTATGTACGGTTGCTTTTGAACTTTTACCACCAATCGACGAATGATGGGTCACTTTTTATGTTCTGATGCGGATGCGTTGCTTTGAGTTTTAGAACGCATTGTTTACATCAAATATTTTAATGTCAAGATGGAAGCTTTGCTAATAAAAGTCATAGTCGATAACTATGATCGTAAAGATATTTGCATGCCTTCTTAGTCTTGTTGTTATTAAAAGCCTTACCACCGCAGCGCTGAAATACTCAATGTAAAAAAAAATGTTTGTGAGAAAAAAAATAAAATAAAGAATTCAACAAAAATGTATAACTTTTTCAAATTTTCAAAAGCATAATATGTTCTATTGATAAAAATGTTTATTTACTTTCTTTTCTTTTGCTTCCGACATTTTTCTTACTTTTTTGCCGACGAATCAACAACGCATCAGGTATATCTATGATGCTTTTTTTCGTTTTTTTTTCGCATCAGTTTGATCAAATTTGCAATAATGAACACGACGTTGAAAGTGATGTCAATAGTTGCATTAATGAATATTTTGCAAAGCATCATAAGCATCATGATGCCAGTGATGTGTTACTGAATTTACATATTATGTTTTATCCTCTATAAGGACCATCTTCTTTAAATGACACCCGAAAACCAGTGTCCTTTCTGGTGTAATGCTTTTTTTGTTTTTTAGGCCTAAAGCTCTGCTCTCGTTCTACTGTGCAGTGCCTTACGTCGATCGCAAATGATATGGTGACCGCCAGTCAGACCCAAAAGGCATTGGCAGGGTCGTCAACGGTGAATCCGCCTATATCCGAGGCTCTTTGTGGCTTCTACCGCGAAATATGAATGAAATGAATGAGTTCCGTAATGAAGGGCACTTGAAAATAAATACAAAATAACAAGTTTGCATCAAGTTTAGTTCTTTATTTACGTCGGTTTTATATTAAGTGTGAGCTTGAGCTGCAATAGGCGTATTTATTTCAGCTTCTATTTCAGTAAAGTAAAATTAGGTTAGGTTTGAGGGACAGTTTGCATAACATGCAATTTCACCCAGCCATTGAGGCCCATTGCGATTACCCTTATATAGGACATGCAACTTACAAAACCATTCAAATCTGTTGATGAATCTTCTAAGATCTGATAGATCCCTGCTAGATCTTCCAAGCCTTCAAAGAATTGGTCACTAACACAAGAGATGTTTCACAGATTCTATTTCCTCTTAGTCCCTACAACTTCTGCAGCAGTCATTTGTTAAGATGTCCATCCTTTAAGCCATGTTTGAAATAATTCAGTGTCCGGTTATTACCCCGACGAGCATTCGGATTGGCATCTTTGGCCTTTTAGTGACAAGTGGTCAGCTTATAGTACATCCATTTCAGAGCCACATCTGGCCAGTTTATCCGCTGCCGCGTTTCCTTACTCACCAACATATCCAGGAACCCAGCATAGCAGTATTTAGTGATGGTTTATCACTCATAATGCCGAAAGGCACTGACTTACAGATTTTGAGTTTACCAGATAGGAGTTGATCACTTTAAGTGCTGCTTGACTGTCCATTGCTGGTGGTTCCCTCGTTGCGACAGCTTGAGCCGCTTTTTCACGTTCCGTCCTCTGTCTTTGAGCCATTTGTGAAGATGGGTATACCTTTTATGACAGTCCTCGGAGAGAAACAGTCCTGGCTGCAGACTTAAATTTTTTTATCGATGTCATACTTTGGTTTCTTGTAGCTGTGAGTGTCATAATTCCGCTCTAATCAAAGATGGCAACTATGCGCGATTGACGGAATGATCGGTCTTACAATTTTGTTCTCTCTTAGTCTGTTTCCAGTATCTTATATCTTCTGGTGAACAGGATGAGTCCGGTCTTGTTGGGGTTGATCGATAGACCATTGTCCTGTGTCCACTTCGATAGTTTTGAAAGCGTTGATAACTTAATAACTTCACTAGTGGTGGGATATCAGTATAAATATGTCGTCTGCGTAGGCGACCACCTTGGAGTCCCTGTTAACGAGTGATTTGAGAAGTTTGTTTATTGGTATGTTCCATAAGAGAGGAGATAAAACTCCCCTTATTCAATAGTGCAATCCGTAATACTGTCCAGTAATAGAATTGGAAAGCTGATTTCCTTTATATTTGCAACCCGGAAAGTGTGTTACTAAAAGCAATTCCAATGTTTCCTGGTTGTTTGCTGTCCAACTGCTGACATCCTTGTAGAGGAAACCCATAGTGGAGAGGGTTATAGGTAGAATTTTCCCCAATCTGGCCGCCTCTGTGGGAGATTCGGTATTGCAACAGTAGTTCTTCTCTTTTTAAAAGCGCAGATATTCACACCAATCTCCTTCGTTTTCTTGAGTTGAAAAGTTCGGAGGAAGTGAGATGTGTCCTCATGGACCTCTTCGTCTCCGCAGCCTCTGCATATATCGTCGTCTTTGAGACTTAGTTTCATCATGTGGTTTCTTAGGAAGTTATGACCAGTTAGAGCCCCTACCAGCTTAGACAGCGATGACCTGTCAAACTGTAGAAGTTTGATGCTTCGGCCTCTGTCATATACTGGACAAAGCTTCCGAGATTTTTTAAAGGTAGTTAACTCTTTCCACCTGTTATTGGTTTTCATACGAATTTTGTTCTCCACACGTTCTCTGAGACTTGATATTGGAGGCTTGATCGACTGTAATGCTCTATCATGATCCATTGCAGACCCCTTTCTCGCCAGTTCGTCAGCTATCTCATTGCCGGCTTTGTCACTGTGTCCAGGGACCCAGCAGAGATTCGTAAAGTTCTGCGAGCGAGGAACCTTGAGCTCTTCGCGACAGCGGTGTACTAGCTTGGATTTGATTTCAATAGCAGAAATTGCTTTTATAGCCGCCTGGCTATCAATGAAAATGGTAATATCATTACGTGGTATTGCCAACAATGACACCATTCGGGCCGCTTCCGCGATTGCCAGAACCTCTGATTGGAAGACACTACTGTTATCAGGAAGCCTGATGGAGCAATGTATATTTAAATCCTTACAGAATATGCCGGCACCGGTTCCACATCTCTGTTCCATTCATCTCTACTCGGGAAGGAGTAGGTGAATGGTCTATCAAAGTTCAGATGGGGACACATATAGTCAGAAGTAACAACGCTCCCAACGTTTTTCCCTAGAATTTGTGCGTGGCCAAAATTACATAGGTTCAAGGTATTAGTTTGGCTAATCCTTAAGGCACTTTTGGTAGCAGATTCTTTCATGTATAGGTCCAGTGGAGTCAGATTGAGAATTGCCTCCAATCCAGCAGTGGGTGTTTTCATGGCGCTGGTTGTCCCTATACATGCTAGTCTTTGTATATTTGTCATTGCCTTGAGATTGGTCGCTTTGCCCGCGGCTTGCCACCAGACTACGCTGCCATATGTGAGTATTGGCCGCACGATTGCCGTGTACATCCACAAGATTATTTTGGGGTTTGGTCTCCACCTCCTGCCAAAGATGCGGTTACATGCGTAGAAAGCATTAGCTGCATTCTTCACTCTTTCATTGACGTTCGGCTTCCAATTAAGTTTCCTATCTAGGATCATACCTAGGTATTTCGCCCTATCCGTCACCTTTAGAGGTATTCCTTCAAGAGTTGGTGGCTCGAATTGTATAATTATTCTTTTGTTTGTAAAAAGGACAAGCTCGGTTTTTTGGGGATTGACCCCAAGGCCGCATTGCTTTGTCCAAGTTACAAATATGTTCTCAGTTACAAATATGTAGGTTGGAAAGAATTTTAAAATCTATAACAGACTCACCTCTTTTATTGATGTCCGAACCAAGTTGACTTTGATGTTCTTGCGTGCTGCCTCCAGTTTCCGTAGTGAATGGTCCTGTAATGGTCGGAAGCGTAGCATTCAGGGGGGATTTACGATCCTTTCTCCCGCGGCTTTTACTTACGACCTTCCATCAATTCTTTGTTCATCATGCCAGTTTAAGTATAGATTGTACATCCAGTACCGGAGAAGATATCCATACGTACCCCAGAGTACGAAGGGCTAAGGCTGAGGCAGATATCGTACTGTGTATGCAGAGCGTTAGAAAGTCAAAAGACTCTGTTGCCACTTCCTATGTACAGCCTTGACGCCTTTGAGCCCCGGCAAATTCGCATATGTCTTAGTTGCCTTCTTTAACCATAACTAAGCCTAGACAGCCTGCCATCGGTGTTGCTGCGATCGATGATAGTTATGATTAGATCTTCCGTTTTAAGACTAGACTTTGCTGGACTTTGTAACCTCGTCAGCTGAGCATATTCTTTTGGGAGCCGACCGTGTTACCAAGTTTTTGGATTTGGCGGTTGGTTCCTTGGGAATGGTGGTCGTAATTTAGAAGTTGAAGCCTTAGATGTCGAGATGTCGATGTCCCTACACACCTGTTGCGCCAACTATTTATTTTTCAGTAGCGGGCTGCCTTCACACCATTGACTAACAGGTGATCTTCCATGAATGTAGAGCCCTCCAGACTCCGTGACCCTCTCGCCTCCAAGGACACGAGTTGATTTTCACTTCCGTGCATTGATTTCGTTGTCCTTCCATGTTTCGTTTTCTTCGCTACATTCTAGGGTGCATTTGCCCGGTCGCTACCCCTTGGAGGTAAAACTAACACTTGAGAGTGACTTGATGAGAATAAGTTTCGAAACTGTTTTATCAATCGAGATAACAAACGCATTTTAACTATGCATCTTAGGAAAAAAAAAACAATACGAAATTAATAAGAACCAATATTTAAATTACATTTACTTATAAAATTAAGTGCCGAAAATATATATTCGTGCACTTATTTTTTCTGTAAGATCTACTTTTGACATTGATACAGCGCTATTATTTTTGAACTTTTTCCACGTATGTAATCCCACATTAATTTGTATGTTTTCAAACGAGATTGCAATAAATGCTATTTAACAATGCCCTGTCGTTCTTGGGTTGTAATTGTTAATATCTGATTGCTTTTATTAAATTTTGTCTGCATTTCTTACCACATAATAAGAATTTTTATTTTTTAATTTTTTTCATTCTAGCTTAAAGTCATAAAAGGTACGTGGAACATGTCTAATAGCTAAGAATAAAGCAAAATATCTGAAAATTGAATCTCTGTTCTAAAATAATCTCGTAAAGACCTACTTAGATTCATTTGCACTGTTTCTAAAATATTGGAAATGGCCTCTTCTCCCACACCTTCATTGGATTCTATAAGGGGAACTAATTCAATTGAGTCATATGGTGATCATAATGGATATTTGTCGGATTCTCCACTCACATTAAGTGGGTCATCTCCGCCAGTTAGTGACTCTGCAATTTGTGATGACTACAGCTGCAGCGGTACAACAAGCAGTATTGATTCTCAGCACCAAACATCATGTGTTTCATCATCCGCTTCCTCGACTTCGTCAAGCAGTGGCTTAAGCTGTGGAGTCGTTCCTGGTATCGCTTCTATTGATAGCATTGATGAAAACGGCTCTGACAAGGACAATCATGTACAATGTAATGGAATAATCTCAAGAAATCTAGTGAGCATTAGTTTTGCAAATGGTTCTACAGTGCCACGATGTACCGCATGTAAAAGTAAGCAATCAGATGCAGTGGCAAAGTGTTTTGAATGCGCCAACTTTCTATGTTCAAACTGTGTAACTGCGCATGAATTTATGCATTGCTTTAATGGACATAACGTTTGTCTTATTGAGAACTCATCGATTTCCAATGTTTTGAATAGCAACGTCGGCCTCACAGCACTTAATGATTTTAAGTTTGGCAATATCTCATCTATACTCCAATCGCAGGCCCATCGAACAACATCATCATTGTCAAAAATGATCAATGGTGTATTGGATAATAATATTGTCTCTCAAAATCATTGTTTTAATTGCAAAGATGAACTGTTATCGAAACTCAGTGTTAACAATTCGAATCGCGACGATGTCAATATACATGCATCACAATTAATACCATCCACCACAAACAACAAGTCTAGTCAATATTTTTGTAATCAGCATAAAAGTGAGCTTTTGAACTATTTTTGTCGTACATGTAGTGCACTAGTGTGTAAGGATTGTGTAGCAAATGACCATTCATCTGCATTGCATGAAGTAGAGCACTCCCAAGAGTTTTTACATAAACAACCTGAATGCGTTATACAAGGAATACTTGCCGAGCTGCGGGGCAAAGTTGGAGAAATTGTTACAGTGGTTGGAAATTCCGAATTAAATTTGAATCAGGTCAAAATGCAGTATCAAAAAGCGCACAGTGAAATAACTGAGACGTACCAGTTTTTCTGTTCTATGTTGGATGAACGAAAGCAAGAGCTTCTAAAGGAACTTGAGAGTTTATATAACTCGAAAATGTTATCAAATGGTTCATGCATTAACCGCTCAAAGGAACTTATTGAAAAGGTCATGCAGTCTTGTGACAATATCGAACGATCGACGGTAAAGTCTAACAGTGTCAAGGATGTTTTAACATTAAGGAAAACACTCGATTATCAGTATCAAACCACACTTCAAGACTTGCAACTTCCATTTGAATTGGAATTTGTTTCAAACTATCAGTCAATTCAGGTAGGTGTACGTAATACGTTTGGTTATATACGAGCAACGAATGAGTCGTCTGCACCAAAACAACCGCCTATAGCAAGACCAACACCTAGCAATACAAATTCTGCATTGGCCTTAGCCAGTATCAGCAACTCCTCTAATAATAATGCACTATGCGGAAGCCTAGCTTTAAATTCAAATATTTTGGATATTTCATTTGGTAATAATAGCGTATCAACACAAAATGCGATTACCCATTCCACTAACAGCTTTGATTCTAATGTACTTTCATCTAAACGTTTCAATAACAGTTTTCAAACATTCGGCTCTGATCTTACCATGCAACTTAACCACTACGAAAAATGGAGTAATGGCAGCTCGGACACAATTTTTACTGGCCTTTCAGAGCAATATATATCGACTTTGGGTAAAACATCCAATAATAATTTGGGAAATAATAGCATCTTAACTGTGGGAAACACAATTGGTGGCAGTCCCGGATCGGATAGTATTATGGATTTGACTTCAAAACTCTTGTCTACTACAATGTATCCACCTAAATCACAAATTAAACGCCAAAAAATGATATACCATTGCAAATTTGGTGAATTCGGGGTGACTGAAGGTCAATTCACTGAACCAAGTGGTGTTGCTGTTAATGCCCAAAACGATATTATCGTTGCTGATACAAATAACCATCGTATACAAATATTTGACAAGGAGGGACGTTTTAAATTTCAATTTGGAGAATGTGGAAAAAGAGATGGACAACTATTGTATCCAAACCGAGTTGCAGTTGTAAAGACTTCAGGAGACATTATTGTCACAGAACGTTCTCCAACACATCAAATACAAATTTATAACCAGTATGGTCAGTTTGTGCGAAAGTTTGGCGCCAATATTTTACAGCATCCGCGTGGCGTTACAGTTGATAATAAAGGCCGTGTTATTGTAGTGGAATGCAAAGTCATGCGTGTTATTATATTCGATCAGAATGGAAATGTTATTCAAAAGTTTGGATGTAGCAAGCATTTGGAGTTTCCGAATGGTGTCATAGTAAACGATAAGCAGGAGATTTTTATTAGCGATAATCGGGCTCATTGCGTTAAGGTTTTCAATTATGAAGGTCAATATTTGAGGCAGATTGGAGGGGAGGGCGTTACCAATTATCCAATTGGTGTGGGCATAAATTCGAACGGGGAAATTTTAATTGCCGACAACCATAACAACTTCAACCTTACCATATTTACGCAGGATGGTCAATTGGTGTCAGCTCTGGAGTCAAAAGTTAAACATGCTCAGTGCTTCGATGTTGCCCTTATGGACGATGGTAGTGTGGTTTTAGCTAGTAAGGATTATCGCTTGTATATTTATCGTTATGTTCAAGTACCACCGACCGGCTTGTAATTTAAACGTATCTGGTGCACGTATAATAATTATTTATTAACTATTTAATTTGTATTTATACATAATTTTTTTTTTTTTTTTTTGTATTGTTCAATTTTTTGTTTTTATGTATTTATTGTTTGTATTTTTCGTTATGTCAATGTAGATATTTAAAAGACAAATGCATTTATAATATATTTTTTATATGAAAATGAAACATTTTAAGTATTTTGCAAATCGCAACGCCGTAATACTTTTTGTTATTTATTTATAAAGTAATAAACGATAGTGTTAAAGAAGAACACATGAAGTTATAGTTTTTAAATATTGGCAATCAGCAAAGACTAATTGTGGACTAAAAATAATAATAATAAACTGATAAACATACATATTCCTCCTTACATTATAAAACTAAGTAGATGTTAACGTTTTTTTTAACACCACAATTACAAAAATATTAAATAAAAAAATTGATGTTGTAACTAAAGCATTCAATAAAAAAAATGTAAATGGGAACAAAATATATTAATTAAACATTTCTTATTAAACCTTATTTGCACAACCTTCTGCACAATTAACACAAAAAAAAATATATACCTATATATATTTTCAAGATCGTATTACTATAGTATTATTAATGTGTATGTTTTATATTGCTAATAAAACATACCACTCTTTTTGATAATACATTTATATATATAACTTAAATGAGTGTTTTATAAAGCTTAATATTACTTCTACGATATATATTTTTATATACAACTAGAGTCTACATTCTATTACAAACTAAAATATTTTTGTATTATCAGAAGTATTGCTACAAGTAAATACATAGTAGCTAACTACTTTTTTACATGAAAAAAGATACATTTGAAATGAGTTGTATCTCTTCTGAAGTTAGAATATAAGCGATAATGACGTCACATTTGTTTAAGATCTCAATACAGAAATTATTGAAAAAGCATGAACATGACACATTCCGTAATACAATACATAGCAGTAAAATATGTGTACTTAAAAATATACCGTTATCTGTTTCTTTTTATAATTATAATCTGTATTTATATTTTTGTATAACATTTAATTATAATCTGTATTTATATTTTTGTATAACATTTAATTATAATATTTTCATACTGTTTCATAATTGCCTACCATTATTTAAACCCTACTCCCAATATTTAAGTCTTTTTCAATTGGTATATTTTTGTATTTTAATAGTATAACGATACTATTTTAATTTTTATACATTAAGTACGTGTACACATTTTAAAAGATTCAAAATGCACTATGGCTTGAAAATTGCTCCTGTATTTCATTGTTTTTTTCTTGTTTTTTTTTTTTAATAAAAGTATAGATTTTAAATATTTGCTTGTATCTATTAACGACATTTTCCTTGAGTCTTTGCAAATTTATATGAATAAGCTGTTTTACTGTTGTATACTCAAAGGTGTTAAAATAAGCTGTTTAATGTAGTGTTAATATTTAAATTATATTTTTGATATATTTCAATATTTTGATACATAAACAAAACAAGTAAGATAAACTAACAAATTTTAAGGACAAAAAAACGTTGAAAACATAATATTAATACATACTAGACTAGACTAAATGATTTAATAATAAGGAACTTTTACGGATTTTCATAAATAGCAAGCAAATCTTCGATGTTATTGAATATGTATTATGGAGAAAAAAAAACATAATACACACTCCGATCTAACTATTGGATACAAGTAATGTTTTTTACAACTGACTGACTTTATAATAAAAATGCATTTATTTGTAACAATCAAGTTTCGTTTATATAAATTGAATTTTTAACTGTCTAGCAATTAAGCGATTTTATATAGATTACAATGCAAATATTTCTAAATATTCAGTTTATTACTAAGCGAAAGCCCGTTTGTTACTTTAATTCTGTTCTTAGTTAAACAAGAAATAATAATTACCCTTTTACTTTAAAATAAAGATACAGATAGCATTATAAAACGTATATAATAATATAAGAATAAACAGTATAATAATACTTGAACCAACATTTTCGTGTAGTATAAAGAATGATTCCGACTACATTTATTGATATAAAATATGCAATTACATAAATACATTTATAAAAAATATTCTTTTTTAATGAAATTTAAATGTTAAATGAGAGTGTGGTTTTTGCATTCGTTTACAGATACATATTGTAATAACGAAACTCGTTTAGGGAATTTTGAAATTAGAAATTGTAATATAACATGAATTGTCAATTCGTATTTTATTAATGATTTTTGCAAAGCTAAAGTTATGAAGCATTTACATACGTCAAGACTTGTTTGGTTACAAAAACTTTTTTTCTGGTTTATTATTATGGTAAACAAGTTAAAAAATATTAGTGTTAATTATTACAAAAATAAACGAAAATGTTGCAGCTGTTTTAGTTGGCTTATCTCATACATTATTATAACCTTCTTGTAGTTTAATGTTTTTAATAAAATTGTCTACTATAAAAGACTTAATGAATTACATTTTATTGTGTGAAGAATAACCTTTTCTGTCCTATTTATTCTTTATATGATATCCTGAGAAGTAAACTCGCATTTTGTTTATTCGTTGTTATATTGTTATGGTTTTTTTTTATTCGTACCAATAGTTTTTAAAGATGTTTATAATTAATTTTATAAACATCTCACAATGTTTCGATTAGAAAATTGTTACCTTTTGTATTTACTAGATTTTTTTTTTTGCTTTCTGTTATTTCTTTTTTATTAATATCGTGCAAATATTTATGTAATAGTTTGTGTTAATGTTTGTCATATAAATGTTTGTCATATTTTTATTTTGTTTTTATTTTTGTTATATGACTAATGCAAGAGTAAAGAACATTTTATGAAATTTTAACATTTTTGTTTTCCTTTAATTTTTATTTTATTCTCTTCCTCCTTATACCTAAAATATGATTTGCAATAAACGCAATGGAATTTATTTAACTAGGCAATAGCGATTCGAATTGGCGACTTTTGGTGAATATCTCAAAGTTGGTAAGAAAAAAGAAGTAATATGTTTTTGGGAAACAGAGAATTCACAGGAAGGTACGATATGACTACGATATGAGGACATACTTTGCTTTCGAGCTATGCAACGTTCTCGAATTCTTATTTTCAGATTTTCATTCTAATAAAATCAAACTAATTGCGTCTAAAGGGATGAATAAAGTTACAGTGCCGTGCAAAATGATTGCCAACATTTCGCTGAACCATTTTTCGGTAGTGATGCGATACTCGTAATGTGTAAAAAAAAAAACCTACGAATACAGGTGGAAATTATCTCATTCATTTGGAACTTAGACCAAATGTCCATTGTGCTACAAAAAAAACTGTTACTACAGCTATTTTGGAACCATTTTAAACTATGGGAAAATTTCCGTAGGTATTTCGCTAACTTCCGCTTCGGCGACATCATCCTCAAACAAGAACTCACTTAACATTTTGCATACATATGGACAACGCCGGCCAGTTACATACCAACTTAGTACAAAGGTGTTTAGACATTTTTGGCAGTGCATGAGTTAATTTTTCTCTGACACATGTGGTATAGATACCATAGGATATGAGCGTGGGATCGATACTACTAATGTCGTTTTCGGTTTGGCAAAAGGTCAATTTTTGATTGCGATTGTTTTTCATGTTTGATTTGATAAAAAAAAAATCAATCTTTTTTTTTGATCTGAAGCACTTGAGAAATCTCGATTTATTTTCAGATTTACACCTACTTTCACTAATACCAATGTGTTGACACACAGCTGGCGATTCCGAATTGTTTATCGTTGGAAGGATTGCTTTTTTTAACTGAATTGTTCATTTTTCGAGTACCTATGGAAACGATTTTTTATTTAAATTATTTCGAAATGCGTTATGTTGCATTTACACCTTCACGCACACGCATTTTTGCAAGATACGGGACAGAGAGATCCGTTTGCCTGCAGTCGATGCTAATAAAGGCGTAAGAATGAGATCACAAATCAGACGCATAAAGTATCATGGATGTTCTACCCATAATTATAGATACGTAAAACGGAAATAAAGCACTTGAAAACTTTTCTATTCCTGATTTAAAACGTGTGAAATAAGAGTGGTAATTAGTTTCAGTAAATTAAACCAACAATACATCAATCAGTTATACGAAATAAATAAATAATTGTCCGTTCATCACTTCCGCAAGCCATTTTGTTTTATAGGAAAGCAAACTTTCTTAAGCCATCGCTATAAAAATATCAACACACATAGCTTTCCCATAATTCCTAACACGTAAACAAGGTGGCCGACCAAAAAACGTGTCACGTTTTTTTGCGTGCTAGGTAATGCCGTCCCTTTCAGTCAGACGGCCATTTAGTATTTAGTGTCCCTTAATTTTCCGTGTTAGGATTGTGTGACCGTGTAAATGCGGCATTATTATAAATGTGTGAAAATCAATTGAAATAGACTTCCAGGCAAGTGAAAAAAAAAAATTGTTTGCGGCCAACTCAATACAAACAAGAACCAATAAAATTCGGATTTCATGTTTGATTTGGCAGCAGAAATCTGAAAAGCCAAATCGAAATCGACATAAGGGTAATTGCTTGGCATAGCTATTTCCCTAGAAAACAGCGCCACTATCATGAAGTGGAGAATAGTTTTACTTAAACTACCTGTCATTTTCATAGAAAACGCTATAGTCATTGGGCATTCACATACTATAGGCGTGTTTTTTTGAACTTCGATCTCAGCAAAGCAAAGTTAGGTTTTCAGCACGCGATTAGAACAACTACTGTGAGTCTAGAAGTGTCAAATGCTGAAAATCCTACTTTGCTTTGCTGAGATCGAAGCTTAAAAACCACGCCTTACATATGGACTGGTAGTGAAATGTCAGTTCGATACAAGCTCTGCCCCAAAAATGGCGCTCTTGGTTCAAAGCGAATAAAAGGTGTAAGAATGCCAACCATCTTATGTCGCTTTCCATTGGGTGCAGAAAAAACACTTTATATTCAGATTCAGAGCAGTTTTTCTGCTCTCGAAATCAGCTGGCTGTCAGATTTTATGTTCTGTTGGCCACAAAAAAACACGTTTTTCAGAGTCAGAGCAGTTTAGCAAGATTTACACCTACTTTCACTAACACCAAAACCTTTGCCATTTGTCAAACTTTGATGTGTGTTATCATATACGGTTTTAAACGACTAGTCTGTGAAAAAGAGAGAAAAATTTACATTTTGCCGCTGCAATGGATATTAACATAAATTTAATGGTTTTTTTATAAGCACAACTTACAATTTGACAGCTGACTTTAAAATCACGCACCAACGCAAATGCCAAAAAAAAATATCTCATTTTATGTTCCATTGGGCACGAAAAATCTGAAGTCTGAGACCACAATCTGAAAATCCCAATGGAAAACGACATAAGATTTCTCCATAGAATGCTAAAGAAACCTATCGGGTGTTAGTAGATTTGCTAAGTTGTTAAATGGTTGAATTTTAAATTGGTGCGGAGTGTTTTACAATAGATGACGCATCGAAAATGTGGTAGTTTTACAAATTTTCAAATGATATTTGGGATATAGATTCCTAACGCTGGAAGATGTACTGGATGCCCCAAGTCATCTGAACGATGGAAAGGCTGCAGGATCAGATGCAATTCCATCAGAATTTAACAAATATTGGACAGTGGAGCTATTGAATTAACTTACTTCCTTGTTCAACTTATAAGAAGAAATGTATTTTAAGCTCTTTTTTGTCTTCACTGTATTTCAAAAAAAGTATTTTCAAATTCCTCATACTAATAACGAAGCCCACAAAACCTACTTTATATCTGCTCCTTATAATTTGCTTCCAATTTATTCCGCTCTGAACCAAGACCGCTAGCTATAGTTTAGGAACCAACGCGAAGTTGGAAAAGAAAAACAAAACATAAATAAATAAATTAATAATTCTACTAGGTAACAAAAGTAAGTAAATCCCTTCAATTATAAAAGATCTGTCTTATGGAAGATAGCTTTTTGATTTTTCATGTCTATCAAAATGCTGTTTGTTGTTTGTAAATTTCCTATTACAAGACGAACGACGAAGGGCTTTTTGTCGATTTCCTCAAGAAACACAAAATCACTCCATCTTGACGGAACATTTGCTTGCGATTTTTGATTTTTTTGAAGATGTGGTAGGTGTATCAAGTTCATCAGCATCAGAAAGCTAAACATCGTCGGTTCTTTTTCCAACTCGCAATCATTTTGCCGCTAGCCCCCTCAATTTTTTTTCAATTCCGCCAAGAATCCGTGTGATATGCAAGAACATGCAAAAAATAAAACCGCGGCCAACCGTGGGGAAATGTGATAGAGTTCTGGAATACCTACCACATTTTTATTACATGACTGTGTTTGTCATTGATTAGTTATTAATTATTATATATTGTTATAAGGCGAATAATTTGATTTGTTTGGTCAATAAAAATATCTACAGGAGATGTAAGAAACATATGAAAACAAACAATTTTTCCTAATTTTCATGAACTCACATATCCTAGATATCCTAGAAAACATAGAGTAACCAAACTAGAGAGCCAACTTCCCGTGCACCTACCCGATTTTCCCCGCAAATTTTGAATGACAGCCCTCTCTCGCGCGCTCTTTTTTTCCTGTCTGTGAATACGTGTATTTTTAGTCGCCGGGTGGCACTATTTCTCAATTACAAACAATTTGTAAATGGATTTATAACAATAAATGTACAAAAAGTAAATGTTGATTATGGTTTTTTAGATAACATAACTTGTTCTCTATTCATATTCGGCACCAAAAATTATTCATCCATTCACATTTCAGTTGTTTTTTAGTTTTATTTGTATGAATTCTATTTTTGACAGCAAAATTCATGCAGCTGCATAAATTAAATCCGTAGGGGGTTGTTCCAAAAATGAGTTAGCAACATGCAAGTTAAACCCAGCTTCCACTAGGGCATAAGTGAATATTATATAATAATCATGAACATTGGATAAATTTCTATTAGGATTGGTGAATGTTCCCAAATTCGTTTATTTAACGCCATATTTGTACAAAATCAAAATATGATTGGAAATTCTGTCGTTTAATTATATTGAATAATGTTACTTAGGAACAGTAAAAATGCAAATGCTATTCATATTTAAAAAAAAAATATTAGTATCGGAAAGCAAAAAAAAGTGATTAAACTCCTAACAAAAAGACAATATAAATTATTAATGGACAAAAACAAGTGCACTCATTACGCTTTTGGGTTACAAAAAGTGATCAAAACATTTTTTTATTGCTCCGAGTATTTCACATAAATATAATGCGATCTACGAGGATTTTTGTATTATGGCCTTTAACAGAAAAAGCCAAATGCATACAAATTTGACCGCAATATTATAAGCAATATCGAATTCATTTTTAGAATTAAACAAATGCATACTTGATATGTTATTGTTCATTTTACGAACTAGTTACAGATTATAATTTATAGTAAAATTAAAAAATATTTTTCGCCACGACATTAAAAAAATGTTTTCCCTAAACGGCGTTAAAACATTTTGTTTCAGTATGATTTCGAAACTTAAAGCATTAAAATCAACTAGAAAAAGTGTATTTTCTTTAAAATATACAAAAAAAAAAGCTTCAAGTTACAAAATCTCTTTTAACAAAAGTAAAAAAAAACCGAGTTAGCTCATTTTATAAAGTTCATAAGCTTTATAAACTTTTATGTCGTTTTCGATTTGGCAAAAAGATCAATTGTTTTTTTGATCGAGATTGCTTTTTATGTTCGATTTGCCAAAAATCTGACACTCTGAGAAATCTCGATTTTTTCTCAGATTTCACACATACTTTCACTAATACCAATGTATATGACACACAGCTGTCGGTTAGGAATTGTTTATCGTTGAAAGGATTGCTTTTTTAACTGAATTATTCATTTTTCGAGTATGGAAACGATTTTTTATATTAAATTATTTCGAATGTAAATGTGTAAAAACCAATTGGAATGGATTTACAGTGCAAGTGAAAAAAAATATTTTTGCGGCCAACTCATTACACACAAAAATCAATAAAATTCGAATTTAATGTTCGATTTGTCTGCAAAAATCTGAAAAGTCAAATACTAAAGTCAAATATTAAATTCAACTGTGATGTGAACGCCGCGTAACTAATGGGCACAAAATATGCCGAACACAGTCGCCCACACTTGATATCCCACCATAAGAATGGCCGCCGGATGGCAGGAAGTGCCATACATTATATTGTATAAGTATTCGTGCGGCAGCAATGGCGCTCCTTTGATTTGTACAAGCACGAATACTTATGCAATATAATGTATGGCACTTCCTGCCATACAGCTTGTAGGCAAATATACCGTTTCTGCTCTCAGTTGGCCCTCTAGTTTGGTTACTCTATGCTAGAAAAGAAATGAGCATAATGTGCGTGACTTCATGAATTTTTCGGGAAAACAGCTTGTAGGCAGCCGCCATTGACTTATTATATATGGACTGCTAGTAGACAACTTCGGGTTGGTTCCAACATAAGCGCTACCTCTCGTGGTTCGGAGCGGAATAAATTGGAAACTCACATCTGACGTTTTCATTTCGTTGCAGATATAAGTACTTTTAGAAATATAGATGTAAGCAATTTATTGATGAATTAAATTCTCATGTACTTGAATGTGATATTCTTGACATTCATAAGTATTTATTGATCAGAAATGTGATTGAAATATACGCTAAAGTGTTATTACATCATAGTTCTAAAATTAATATTGAATAACAATATAAAAAACAAATTCGCAATAAATATACGAAAATTGTGCAATTTATGGGACAATGAAAAACGATTTTTTATTAAAATTTTGTTGGTTCCATCTATTATTAATTATTTAAACTAGAACAATTTCGAGATAACATCTATTGTATACAATGCCGCAACTATTTGAATTTCAACCGTTTCACTGGGCAAATCCACTCACGCCCAATAGGTGGCTCTAGCATTCTATGGAGAAATCCAAGATGGTTGTCATTTTGTTTCACTTATTTTTCGCATAGAACCACGAGCGCTAGTTATGTTGACGTCATTTTCTGGGCAGAGATTGTATGGAAGTGACATTTCACTAGCAGTCCATATAATAAGCAAAGATAATGGAATACAGAGATGGATATCTTTCCAGTGGAAAGGCGTTGCCTACAAGCTGTTTTCCCGAAAAATTCATGAAGTCACGCATACATTCTCATTTCTATACTAGCATAAGTGAGTTCGTGAATTCACCCGGAAGATGGCGGAAAGTTGGTGAATTCACCACCGAAATTCATAAAATTTTCAAATATCCTGGAAAACTGGTTTGGGCATGTTCACTATGAAAATTTGAATTTTGCCGGTTGACAGTTAATTTGCTTGCAGTGAATATATAATTAATATGTTTCTAACACTTTGACACTGCTTTTTATCAAAAATGGTTAATATAGTTACGAATAACAATTCAAATTCCATTTTTATTAACAGAGTAATGAAAAAGTCTTCTTGTTAAATTGAACACAAGCAGGCTGTATAAATTAAAATTATTTACAATTTACCAATCAATTTGCATATAATTTGCAAAATCCAACATTTTAGTCACGTACTAATCTATCAAGGCTATCTACTATAATTCGGCATGAAAAGTTTTTATTGTTATTAATATATACATTTTAATACTGCACGTAGAATTATATTATAACTTTTATAGATTTAATAAACAAGAATAGATAATTGCCATACAAGTAAATATCGCAATTTATCCGATAGATAGCACGTAATGCTTTCGTAATGTTTCTTTAAAAAGTTATTATAATTTGAACCCTAATACACCAACCACTCTTTTAAATATATAAATTTATCCGCGTATAAAATTAAATACATAGTCAGTTAGGTAATAATTTCACATATAAAATAAGTTGTTCCTTCCAGTCGGATTAATTCAATGGGGTGATTCTGGAGGTAACCGAAAAATCGTATATCTAACGAACCGACCTATCTAAAAGAGAGTGTCACCATTATGGTGGATACAAAATTATGCTGTTTTATGACATCCGGCCGACCGTTCTGAATTTTGATTGGTGGTCTGTCATTAGTAACTTTTTTCGTAGCTCACACGTATTCACAGTCAGGGATTGAAATTACAAAAACAACAATGTAAACAAATGGGTTTAGGGGGGATAGACGTACGAAAGATATCCATCTCTTTTATTCATTCATCTCTGATAATAAGTCAATGGCAGCCGCCTTTCCACTGAAAAGTTATGTAATCTGTATTCCATTATCTTTGGTAGGCAGCCGCCTTTCCACTGGAAAGCTATATATCTCTGTAGTTCCATTATCTTTATATTGGTTCGTTAATAAAAATCATAGACAAACCATACTGAGACCCCCAACTCACAATCCTCTTGCCGCTGGCCCCCTCAGTTTTTTTTTCAAATTCGCCATTTTTTTTTCCTATCGAAAAAAGAAAAATAAAAAGAATCCATGTGACATGCAAAAACTTACAAAAAATGCAAAAATAAATGCTGCCAACCTCGGCAACCGTGGGGAAATGTGAAAGAGTTCGGGAAATTGGTTAGTTATTATAAATTGTTAAAAGGCGAATAATTTGATTTGTTTGGTTAGTAAAACTATCTAAAGTTGATGTTCTATATACTAACAACATATTAGGACAAACATGGTTGCATATTTTCCGCTTTTGGATATCATAAACTTCGATTTTGTGTGTAAATTTTTCTTAAATAATGAAGAAAATTTGCTCAAAATGTTTTTATTTTCCCTCAACCAATCTACATTGTTAATTTTTCATGAACATTTTAAGCAAATGTGCACTTATTCCTAAAAAAAAATATTATCCACACGTAAGGAACAATTTCAAATTAAACGGATAAAATTCTATGAACTCTGCCAGCAACTTTGCCCACAGCGGAAGTGTCTCATATCTCCTGGGAGTGTGTTGGTGAGCAGCATTTTTGAAGTTTCGTGACATTTCTCAATACGATTTTCTATGTAAGAATACTAGCGCACCAAACGTGAACACTCCATAAAAATATAATAAAATCGGCCGGAGTTGGTGGTCTCAGTATTGTCTCTGGTATAAATCAGAGATGGATTTATTAAAACCCCTAAAACCCATTCTTTAACAGTTTTTGTAATTTCAATCCTTGTCTGTCAATACATGAGAGATAAAAAAAAGCATGGTGCGAATAGACGGTCACCAATCATTTTGCTTTTATGGGCATAGCACTATTTAATTGTTTTGAATTTGTTTGGTTTTTGTTGATTAAATTGAATAAAATATTAAAATCCACAGACTCTCTGTTTCTTTTCTAGGATTGTTAAATATCGTGCGAAAATTCTAACTTTGCAGAGCTTCAGAAATTACACTTTTTTTTTACTGCTACTTTTTTGTGACTTCAAAATTCTGCAACAATCTCCCAGTGTCAGAGAAATGCTATACAATATTAGTTTTTGTTTAACGCTCGTCATACAATATAGACGGTAAATTGATCATTTTCACACAAATTCTCTGATGTCTGATCGTTCTGAGCAAGACACTACTACGAAACCATAGATAACAAATTTTAAAATGTAAATTTTAAAGCTTGATGTTCATTTATAAATGCATACTAGTCTCTCTTGAGGTCAAAAATCTACCCTATACCTTTTATAAGTAGGTATGTAATACTGAAAAAAAACGGATCACAAATATCGATAATTATTTATGCTTTTTTTTATAAACGAAAAAGCGAAGATATTAAAATAATAGTGTTCTATATAAAACTATTTTATTTAAATAACATAAATCAATAATATCCGAAAATAGATGCAATTTCCGGTGAAGGAGATTAATGTTTGGTGGCGTGGAATATCGTAAAAGTGGTGTTAGACGCCCAAAAACATTTTTAGAAAGAGTAAATTTTTACGTGAATGATCCTCATTTCGTGGAAAAATTTAGGATGCCCTTGACGTGTGTTAAATCTTTGTTGGAGCGTTTGGGTTCAGTTATTGCACATCCAACAAATTCCAACGAACCATTGCAATAAAATATTGCTAACACTTCATTGGCTTGCCAACGGGTGCCAATATCATGGTATTATAATATTAAATTATATTTATAACTTACAGCAAAACGGACTGCTGTTTGAAATGTATGATGAATTTAAACTTTGAAAACAATGTATGATAAAGTTCTATGAAACAGAATCATACATTATTCCAATAATTCCACTCGATTCTCCTCGCATACATTAATGTATGACTGTTGATCATACAACATTTCAATGAAACAGAAATAATACATCCATAATAGAAGTGTCTAAATCATTATTTGGAAGGTCGTTGTCTTCTAACTAAGGCACTCACTCTTACTCCAGGCGGCAGCGGAAGAATTCCCTAGATGGAATCAACGGTGGCGTCTGCAGTTCCAGTTAGGCAGAATTATCAAGTACAATCCCTATATGAGCTGCTTCGACGTTTTTTTTTTTTTTTTTTGTCTTGGATGTGCCAATGGATGTGGTAATCTTCTAAAGATGCGGTAGCCCGTGCCACCAACATGCACGATTCGCAACACCCGAATAATCGATGCCAGGAGTGCGCCTGCGTACTAATCCACACCACTACGTCCTTCAACCACTCTCCCCGCGGAACTGCCGTTAGGTATTACTTCGCGGGGCTGGTTAGCAACTTATGCTATTCTTCTTGTATTTGCTTCTTCAGCTCTTCTAAGTTTTTCTATTCTTCTTAGTTCGTTTTGCACAATTATCACAAGTGTGCCGATTTCCATCCAATTCTCATCCGACTGCAACATTCGGTCTATAAGTAATGTTGGAATGGGCAGATTAATTCTCCACTGCGAAAAACGCCGGCAATGAAATATGGCGTGCTCCGTATCTTCCTCCTCGTTTGAGCATTCTGGGCACAAAGGGGAGCTATCGTGTCCGAATCGTTGCAAGTACTTGCGATAGCCGCCGTGACCAGATAGGAACTGTGTAAAGTGGTAGTTGATATTCCCATGTGCTCGTTTTGTCCAGATCTCGATGTTCGGGATCAACTTGTAGGTCCATCTGCCTTTTGTACTATTATCCCACCTGGCTTGCCAGACGGCTGCTGAAGCCGCTCGCTCTTCTCCTTTTATTCTTGCAATTTCACCTGCATCTTGTCGCCCTGGGGTTCTTCTGTTATAAATTCTCAACATCTCGTCCGCGAGAATGTCGATCGGAACCATTCCTGCTATCACGAAGGCTGCCTCATTCGAAATCCACAGATCGCTCTTAATGCACTGAGTCTGTATGCGGACGACAGTTTTCTCTTGTTTGCTTTTATGGCGAGTATCCCCGCCCAAACCGGAGCAGCGTATAAGAGGACTGAGCTGACTACTCTAGATAGGAGAATCCTCCTAGCATATCCAGGTCCACCAATGTTTGGTAGTATTCTGGAAAGCGCTCCTTGCAGCAGTAAAGCCTTGTTACTGGAGTAGTCTACATGCGCTTTGAACTGTAACCTGTTGTCGAGTATTACTCCCAGGAATTTGGATCGATTCTTTCGATCGGACTATTTGATGTCCCACCCGTATATTGGCGTATTCCACAATTTTTCTACTGGTAATTAAGACGGCTTCCGTTTTATGTTCCGCTAATTCTAGACCGGCGGATACTAACCAGTGTTTGATGCGAATAATTGCTTCATTTGTGGCTGACTCTATCTCCTTTATTTCTTTTGCCACCGTAACGACGGCGATGTCGTCTGCAAATCCGATTACTTGAACTCCTCGCGGCAACATAAGCCTTAGCACTCCGTCATACATAATGTTCCATAGGAGTGGACCGAGTACTGATCCTTGTGGAACCCCAGCTGAAACGCTGTAGTATTTCAACCCTTCATCGGTTGCATACCTCAGTTTTCTGCTGGTAAAGTAGTTTTCTACTATCCTCAGTAGGTAATATGGCGTATTCATCCTGACTAGTGATCTTCTGATGAACGCCCAGTTTGCCGAGTTAAAGGCATTTTTGATGTCCAAAGTCACCACTTCACAGTATTTTTTTGTACCATACCGCCATCTTTCTCCTTGTATCGCTTCGGCCGCAATGTCGACCACAGTTTTTACGGCTTGAACAGTAAACCTTGATTTTCTGAAACCAAACTGATAGTCTGATAGTGCTCCTCTCTATTCTGCTACGTTAGATGTACTTCGGGGGAAAAGGTGCTCTACTATGGAGTTTAGGATAGTTGGACAAGTTATATGAGGCGACCTGCTGCCCTTTATCTTAGTCATGATGATCCTGTATGCTGTACCCCAAGGATTTATGTCGGCTTCTTCACAAAGTTTTTTAAAACATTTTGTCTTGCTCTCCTTGATTGCCCTTTTTAGGTCGTGTCTTGCTATTTTAAAACCACTAAGGTGTTCCTCAAAGCGTTCTTGTTGCCGCCACTTATCATAACTCTGTTTTATTGTATTAGTTATTATTGCATTTGTAAACCTTTTGAACGTCACCCCTGCTTAAGCGCCTGAACGCGAACGAATCGTAAGTACTTCATCGTCAAGTTCAGAATTTTAGTCAATAGCCTCATCTGTGACGGCGCTTAAGCAGGGAGGACGCACAAAAGTCTAAGTACTGTCAAATTATTAATTAATTGTTTTCCTCACACCGACAAGCGGGCGTCACAACTTTTATTTCACTTTTTCACGTGAACGTGAAGTGAGCTCATTGGAGTAACCAATCATCGACCACCAAAGAGATCTACATCGCACCGAAGTCATTGCGCCTAACATAAGGAAAACAGCCTGCAGCAAAAGAAGATAAGCTGTGGGGTGAGTACACTTGATTGAAATTGATTTGGGAAGGGTGATTCGGTGTGTGGTAGAGTTATAAGCGGTGATAGGCACCGCTGTTGAATTTAGAATAAATATATAGGTACACATATAGTGCAGATAATGCCAGGTACTAGATCGCAAACTGCTGCTTTAGCACTGTCGAATGTGCAGGGCGACGAGAGCGATGATCACGACGAGCAGAACGTCACGGTTCGGGCTGAAACATCTTCAATCGAATCAAAGCTGCAGGACATAATGAAACAATTAAATTTTCTACAAGCTGAAGTTGCCAGGAAAAGTACACCAACGACAGTAGAGAATAGTAGCGTTGCGAGCGGTAGTTCTGAGAACGGTAGTGCTGGTGAAGGGAGTAGCGGTACTGTGGAGAGCGGTAATGTTAGAAACGGTATAGTGGGGAACGGTAATGACTCTGGATTGCTAGCAGCTGCCTTGAGTGACCTGAGTCGCACGTTGTCCAATACCAGGCCGGAGCAAGGCAGAAAATTATACGATCTCCCCACGTTTGATGGTCGCCCTGAGGACGGGCCCATGTTTCTCGAATCATTCGATATCACAACGGAGCAGTACAGCTATAGTAATCAACAGAACCTCATGCGACTCCAAAAAGCACTAAAGGATAAAGCAAAGGAAGCAGTCGAGTGTTTGCTTATACATAGCAGCAATGTGCAACGCATAATGGAGACATTGTACACTCAATTTGGTAGACCTGAGCTGCTGGTGAAAAGTCAAATCGTCAAGCTGAGAAGTATTCCGCCTATACAAGAGAATCGTCTGGTGCAGATTTTACCGTTCGCTACCAAGGTGCAGAACTTGTCATCATTTCTGAAAGCTGCGAAGTGTTAACATCATCTGTCTAATCCGATGCTGATGGACGAGTTGCTGCTCAAGTTACCAGTTGAAAGAAGGTTAGAATGGGCGCGATACACTCGTAATATTCGTGAGGTACCGACGGTGGAACATTTTAGCGAATAGCTGCAGGAGTTGGCCAACGAGGTAAGAGTAGCTTGCACTGATTTAAGTGAACCACCAGTTCAAAGTATAGCAAAGCGGGATAGGTCGACGCGTTTCTTCGTAGCAAACGAGGTTAATGACTCAACAACAAACGGTCAATGCAACGCTTGTTCGGGTAGGCATGCGATTTCGATCTGCGAACGTTTTTTGGAAATGAACTACGGTCAACGATGGCGATTAGCTCGGCAATGTAAATTGTGCTTCAATTGTCTAGGGCAAGGTCATCAGACAAACACGTGTACAAGGCATCATGAATGTAATTCAGCCAATTGTACAAGAAAACTTCACGAGCTTTTACATGGGACACCAAATAGGGAGCAGGGTTAACACATTTCTTCTCAACAGGAACAACTATTCTCGGGTACGGCTCTTCATATTCCAAGTAAAAGATTGCTTTTTAAAATTCTTCCAGTAAAACTGTATGGAAATGGAAGGGTCATTAGAAGCTTCGCATTCATCGATGAGGGTTCATCAATATCGTTAGTCAATCAAAACTTAGCTGATCGTCTCGGATTGAAAGGACCTAAAGAGAATCTGACCATGCAATGGTTCTCAAACAACACCATTACAGAACCTTCGAGAAGGGTACATATGAAGATCTCTGGAGTTAGTCCGGGTAGCAAGGCATTTGAGATGCGGAACGCTAGAACGGCAACGGATCTTCGGCTGCCCACTCAAACGCTAGACGTTGATGAACTGCGCAAGAGGTACCACTTCCCGAAAAGGCTTCCGATTTACGCATACACGGCCGCCACTCCAGAGATACTTATTGGGCTCGATAATATACATTAGGAGTTTCACAAAAAGTCATTGCCGATGGATGGAAAGGACCTGCGTGGTGTCAACGAAACTTGGTTGGGTTGTCTATGGTAATGGAGAAAAGCACCCGAACCTCAGAAGCCCAATGTACTTCGCACAGATCGGTTGTCAAGACGAATTGGAGGAACAAGTTAGAAGTTACATTGCCGATGACAATTTTGGGATAAGATTTGTTGGAGAAATTGTTGACTCGGCTTTTATGTCCAGATCAAAAGAAATCCTCGAAAAAACAACAAAAAGGATAGGAACGCACTTTGAAACAGGGCTGCTGTGGAAAACGGAAGATGTTAGACTTTCGCCCAGCAAAGGGATGGCTGAGAAAAGATTCTTCGCACTGGAAAGGAAGTTTCAACGGAACGAGGAGTTCCACCGTCAATATGTTCAACTTATGGCAGAATACGAGATGAAAGGCTACTCAAGAAAGGTAACACCTACTGAAGCTGGGAGTAAAGATGAGCGCCCCTGGTACTTACCACATTTTGGAGTCGTTAACCCAAACAAACCCGGGAAGTTGCGGTTAGTTTTCGACGCCGCAGCCGAAGTGAATAGTATTTCTTTCAAGTCAATGCTGCTTAGCGGTCCAGATGGCTGTCAACCGTTAACAGCAGTCTTGATGAAGTTTAGGCAAAGGCAAATAGGAGTGTGTGCAGACATTGTTGAAATGTTTCATCAGGTTAAAATTCGTAAGGATGATCAGATGGCACAGCGGTTTTTATGGCGGGCTGATTCCAAGGAGCCATTGCAAGAGTATGTCATGACATCGATGATTTTTGGTGCAACTTGCTCGCCGTGTTCAGCGCAGTTCGTAAAGAATAAGAATGCAGAAGAGTTTCGAGATGGATTCCCAGCTGCAACGGACGCAATTATAAATAACCACTACGTGGATGATTTTGTACATTGTTTTTCATCGGAACCAGAAGCCACTCGCGTTACTAAGGAAATAGTTTGGATCCAGAAGCAAGGGGGCTTCGAGTTGAAACGATTCGTATCGAATTCAAAAGTCGTAGCACAGGAGCTGGGTGAACCGGAATTGAAAACTTCAATCTTGAGCCTCGACAAAGGAGATGCGGAACAGTATGGGAAGGTTTTGGGCTTACATTGGGATACCAACCGAGATACCTTTAAATTCGTTTTGGCCTTCGCGAAGATCGATCCAGTCCTGCTAGAAGGCAATAGGAGACCAACGAAGCGCGAAATGCTAGCAATATCAATGTCCGTTTTTGACCCATGCGGCTTAGCCGCTGAGTACTCCTTGATCGCTAAGTTGGCTCTTCAATCCGTCTGGCGTGAACGAGTGGACTGGGATGAAAAGATTCCAGATGAAGCCAATGTAATTTGGTCAATGTGGATTCGTAGGTTACAAGAAGTTCAAAAGATTAGAGTTCCTCGCTGTTATAGTAGTGCGTTTACCGAGAAACCAGTTGAACTACATGTCTTCGCTGACGCAAGCGAGCAGGCTTACGCCGCAGCAGCATACTGGAGAATTCTTGAAGAACCTGGAAAAGCACGAGTGGCGTTTGTAGCAGGAAAAACCAAATGCGCGCCGTTGAAGGCAACATCGATTCCACGACTTGAACTTCAATCCGCAGTGCTAGCGACACGCTTGAGGGAAATGGTCTTGCAATGCCACGACGTTACGCCAACGCGGATGGTGATGTGGAGCGACTCCAGTACCGTTCTATCATGGATACGTTCCGATCATCGACGGTATAAACCATACGTAGCGCATCGTGTAAGTGAGATTTTGGGCAGTAGCAGGATCGAGGAATGGAGATGGATTCCAAGCGCTCTAAACCCAGCGGATTTCGGTACTCGACTGATAAACGGAAAACGTGAATCTTTTTGGCTAAGCGGACCTGAGTTCTTGAAGAGCGAGGAGACAAAATGGCCTAAGGCAGATCAATTCCCGATAACCCAGACGGAACTGCGAAGCAGAGCAAAATTTCTTTTCATAAACATTGAAGACGTTTTTAGTAATTTTTCATGTTTCCGGAGATTAAGAAGAGTCATAGGATGGATACTACGCTTTAAAGAGAACTGTACTAAGAACCCCGGTTTGAGGGCACGTGGTGGTCTGAAATCATACGAATTAAAAAAAGGGGAACAAATAATATGTAGAAGCGTCCAAATGGTGGTGTATCCGAATGATCTCGAGCGGCTGTCAGCGGGGGTAGCAGTACATCGCAGCAGCAGTTTACGTAAACGTATTTGGATGAAAATAGAGTAATTCGAATGGATGGCCGAATAAACTCAGCTTTCTCCGTCCCAGTTTGTACTCGTAACCCCATTATAATGCCACAGAAACACCATGTCACCAATTTCATCGTCGCTTATTATCACATCATGTGGAACCATCAAAACGAGGCAACCATAATCGGCGAGATAAGGCGACAGTATTGGATACCGCATGTACGAACAGTAGTGCGACGTGTGTCAAAAGAGTGTCTGGTTTGTCAAAAGGAACGAGCCAAGCCAAAAACCCCGCTAATGGGACAGCTTCCGGAAGATAGATTGACACCGTTCGTGAAGCCATTCTCGTATGTTGGAATAGATTACATGGGACCATTCCTTGTTGTCACGGGCAGACGCACTGACAAGCGATGGATTGCGTTATTCACATGCTTAACAATTCGAGCGGTGCATTTGGAAATAGTCAGGGATCTTACTACTGATGCCTGTTTGATGAGTATCCGTAACTTTATTAACCGACGTTGGACCCCGGTGCGCATACGCTCCGATAATGCCACAACCTTCGTAGGAGCGGATAGAGAACTCAAGCGGGAGCTTTACCAATGGGATCATGGCCTCATTTCGGACACTCTCGCAAACTCGAATATTGAATGGATCTTTAATTGCCCGTTGAACCCTCACGCAGGAGGATGCTGGGAGCGCTTAGTACGTAGCGTGAAGCGTGCTATGGGACATGCATTGCACCGCGAAAACCTCCAAGAACATAGCCTTTACAGTTTAATGTGTGTGGCCGAAAATATAGTTAACTCTCGGCCTCTAACTCACATTCCGCTAGACACACCCACCGATGAACCCTTAACCCCAAATCATTTCATTCTAGGTGTACCTAACTCGCAGCAAACCCCTCATCCTCGCGCTGAGGAACTGGGCGCGACGAGAAAACAGTGGTGCAAGGTGCAACAGGCGCAGCACCGCTTCTGGAACAAATGGTTATCGGAATATCTACCCGATCTATGTCGACGTACGAAGTGGTACCAGTCAGTTGAACCTCTAGCGGTAAACGATGTCGTTCTCATATGTGACGGCGGCGTACATCGATCGAAGTGGCCACTAGGAAGGATTATCCAAGTATTTCCGGGAAGAGACTCGCAAGTGAGAGTTGCAGAAGTCCTAACGAAAGCTGGCGTGCTAAAGACCCCGGCATGTATGTTGGCAAAGCTGGATATTGGTGAATCACGAGGCCGATGATTCACGGGGTCCGGGATGTTGCCGCCACTTATCATAACTCTGTTTTATTGTATTATTTATTATTGCATTTGTAAACCTTTTGAACGTCACCCCTGCTTAAGCGCCTGAACGCGAACGAATCGTAAGTACTTCATCGTCAAGTTCAGAATTTTAGTCAATATCCGGCCTCATCGTTTTTTCTCCGGCCATTTTAAACATTGAGGAAATCTGTGACGGCGCTTAAGCAGGGAGGACGCACAAAAGTGTAAGTACTGTCAAATTATTAATTAATTGTATCTAATATTATTCCTTTATGCAGGAAATAATATTTTGGTCATCGCCAATATTAATTTCGAGAGTTTTCCTCACACCGACAAGCGGCCGTCACAGTTCTCTTCCCCTAGATCTTTGAACCTTGCGTCGGGCTTTTAAGCACTTTGCTCTAAGCTTTTTTATATCCTCATTCCACCAGTAGCATGGTGTTCCTCCTCTAGTACCCGTTCTTCTGGGCATTGATGCATCGAACGCAGTAATGAGAATGCGGACGAGTTGTTGCATACAGGCTTCAGCTGTTCCGCTTTGAATGTTGCCGGTATTTATCATTTCTTCGAACGCGTCCAGGTCGAAGTGCGTGTCCTTTCATTTTGGGCACGTTCGTCTAGCGCGTTGCACGGTACTCTTCTCCTTCGACTCAAAAATGACTGCTTGGTGGTCGCTGTGCGTGTATTACTCACTGACTCGCCATTTTATATTTCGCATGAGGGTGTTGCTTGCGAACGTGATGTCAATAATCGAGCCCGTTCCTGCCTTGCGATATGTATTTGCACGACCTTGTTTTGCAATGGTATGTTAAGGGTTGCAAAACTTTCTAGCAGACTACGTCCTCTGGCGTTTGTAAGTCTGCTACCCCACTCCGTTGCCCATGCATTAAAGTCACCGCCGATAACGCCGATGAGCTGCTTCGACATACTCGGATAGGTTTGTAGGGATCTCCAATACTGAGCTATGTTGTTGGAAAAGAGTTGGTGGCGGATGTGAAGTGGGGTACTGGCAGCGGAATATCCGGCCTGCTGTCCTAGGGTCAAACAAACGCCTGGCCCTCCAGGTTGGGATTGTGCCGTCGTGGTGACTTCTTGGCCACAGAAAACAACGCTAGTTATGAGAGAGACGCAAGCAGCCTCGGATATTGGAACTTCTCAAATGGCATACAGACCAGGAACGTCAATGGACTACGATATGAGAGTATGTACCTGGAATGTGCGAACAATCTACACTCCAGGTGCCACTCAAAAACTTGAGTCTGTCCTCACGGGGTGGATAGGATCAGGTATGATGAAAAGAAAGAATTTCTATATTTATTACAGCTGCCATAAAAGATTGCATGTATTAGGATGCGGATTCGTCGTGGGAAATGATAAGGACTAAAGTTATTGACTTTAAGCCGATAAGTGATCGGCTATCTGTGATCCGCATGATAGCTACTTTACCTAAGCCTAATATGTGAACACGCCCCTACCGACGAGGCTGAAGCAGCTACCAAGGAAGAGTTCTATGAGCTCCTGGATGGAGCCTAAGGAGCCTGTGCGTAGTATGATTGCAAAGTCGATTTTGCAGCAGCTCGTAATACGGTGATAAGTAGCACTAGGTTTCAAAGGCTAACGATCTACACAGCAACCTGGCGTTCTCCAGACGGTCGAACGGCCAACCAAATCGACTATGTGCTAATCGATGCGAGGCACGCATCCAAAATACTCGACGTGCACACATTCCGAAACAACACCCGGAGATTCTATAAGCAAGCCAAGCAATTGGCTATTGGCTTTAAGACCGGAACACAGGCTCTTCGAAACGATAATGGTCACAGAAGCACAGCGAATAGTAGATGTATTTAAGCAGCTGCTAAATGGGCATCATGTAGAAAGAGTGATAGGGCAAGAAGAGAACAAACTTCCAGTCAATGAAAAACCAGTTCTACCACCCAGTATGGAAGAATTTGGCTTAGCTATAAAAAAGCTTAAGAGCAACAAGGCCGCAGGCACTGATGGTTTACCAGCGGTGCTTCAAATACGGTGCCAATGTTTTGGTAGGGCGCATGCACCAAATCGTCAACCAAGTATGGGTGGAAGAAAGCATGCCCGATGACTGGACTATCCATATACCCCATCTACAAAAAAGGCGATCCTATGTCTTGCAAGAACTATCGAGGCATATCCCTGCTTAATGTCGCATACAAGATTCTATCTGCAATACACTTGTTGAGATGATTATTAGATTAGAT
Source organism: Cheilosia variabilis (assembly GCA_951230905.1). Classification (NCBI taxonomy): domain Eukaryota; kingdom Metazoa; phylum Arthropoda; class Insecta; order Diptera; family Syrphidae; genus Cheilosia; species Cheilosia variabilis. Next base: position 40,517,694 of record OX579679.1, on the reverse strand, counting down.
ATAGCAAGCAGTAACACTTGATATCTTGTTGGCTGTGTGGTGAAACAAGCACTTGAACCTGTTCACCGAAAAAGGGGAGTAAAGAATAGCTGAAAGAAAGACGTGTTATATGAGTCAATAAATGATATTGATTGATTTTATTTTTGGCCAACGCCTCTTTTATACTTATAATTACTTACTTAAAGTGCTACGATAAACAATATATTTGTTACATATTACTTAATGCTACCATAGCCTACATATTACATATTGCTTAATGCTACAATAGCCTACATATTACATATTGCTTAATGCTATATGTGGTGTGTCAGCGCAACAAGCTGGCGTTGCTTCTGTTGTGCTGACGGTGTTATTGGTGGTGACTGGAGTGGGTCACTAGGTGCGGTGTTCGTTGCACCTGGTGTGTTATGTTATGTTGTTACTGAACATTCTCCCCGCGTTGAACTGCGTTGCATTCAAGTTGTTCTTATGCTTCGCTGACATTGTATTGTGATCGGGTTTGCGGAATAGTTTTCGGTTTTTTGGATGACGTATTTCGGCTGCGCAATTTGCAAATGATTGTAATTCCGACGGCAAGTGACACCAGAAGAGCCAGATAGCTGATTGAATGATGATGAATGCTATTGGTGAATACCGTATCCTGTAGTTCTGGGAGGCCTTGAGGTTGCAAGTCTGCAAGTTGGGTTTGAAGAGTCGTCAAGGATTTAATGGAGGTGTTGTTAAATGCTGGAATTAATTTAAGGATGGTGTGTGCTTCCTTGTGGCTAATGATTGAAGAGATGTTCCCAAAACCGATGTAGGAGGAGTGTAGTGTGCTGGTGATCTTTCGATGTGCCTGGATGGTGATTAGATGGTTTCTTATTACGCAATCTTCGTCGAGTGAGAGAAGTCCGAATCTAGTCAGTTCGAGTTGAATTGTTTCTGTTTTACATATGGCAGCTAGTTGCACGTTTAGGAGTGTGCCGAATATCCACTGGTTGCCGCTGCGTAGCTGAGTCCACATCATGTTGTTGGTTGGGTTTATTAATTTGCATGATGGTACTGTAATATTGTTGAACAGATTGAATTCACAATTGTATGCCTGTGAACCAGCGTTGTATTTTGCCTTATTGTTGGAGCAGAAGAATTGCAGGTCCTTGCCTTTGTCGCATTCTTGAAGTTCGGCTGCCGTCATTGCGAAATACTGATCTCTGTGACGATTTATGGCGAGATGTTTCCGTTGTAACAGTTGTAGTCGACGTGGATTGTGATGATGGTCCTGGCGTTTTAGCTGTATTTGCTTCACTATCATCTGATTCGTTAAATAGTGGGGCTAGACGGTGGATTGGTCGTTTCCAGATTCCTGATTTGGTTTTGACGTTGACAACTCGTACCATGTTGTCGTCCCCTTTGAAGATTTGAGTTACTCTTCCAATTGGCCATTGAAGTGTTGGTGTGTTATCTTCTTTGATTATGACCATGTCGCCAACCTTGATATTGTTCCTTTCTTGGTTCCATTTGTGCCTATATTGTAGTTCGTTCAAGTATTCGGTTGACCATCGTTTCCAGAATTCGTGTTTTAACTGACTAATTGCCTTCCAGTGGGTAAGCAGAGTTGTTTTGGCTGGAGTGGTCTCACTATCGACTTGAGCAACCAAAGGCTCGCCAATAAGAAAATGCCCAGGGGTAAGCGCAGATAGGTCGTTTGGGTTTGATGACAGCGGGGTAAGTGGTCTTGAATTCAAAATGCCTTCAATTTCGACGACTACGGTTTCCAATTCTTCGTGTGTCAATGACGCCGATGAAACTGTTTTTACCAGGAGGTGCTTTGCGGATTTCACTGCTGCTTCCCATAGGCCGCCAAAATGAGGAGCTCGAGGTGGTATGAATTTGAATGTTATGCCTTTGTCGCTGCTGGCCTTGATTATGGTCTCTTTTGCTTCTGGCACATGGAGGATATCGAGCAGCTGGTTTCTTGCTCCCACGAAATTGGTTCCATTGTCGCAGTAGAGTGTTTTAATGCGGCCGCGTCGGCTGATAAATCTTCGAAGGGCTACAATAAAGGCTTCCGTTGTTAGGTCAGTGACACTCTCTAAATGTACGGCCTTGGTTGCAAAGCAGCAGAAGACTGCTAAGTATACCTTGTGCGGCTTTTTTCCTCTGATTCTGGTCCGCAGAAGTCAACACCGGAGATCATAAATGGTCTATTTGGTGAGACGCGATCGGCTGGGAGGTTTCCCATTACTTGATTCATCAATTGTGGTTTGGTTTTGGTGCACTTAACGCAATTATGAACTGTGTGACGAGCCATGATCTTTCCCTTGATTGGCCAGACCTGTTGTCTCAGGATAGAGAGGAGCGTCTGTGGCCCACAATGGTTGTGCTCATCATGTTTCATTTTGAACAGCATTTTTGTTACTGATTCATTGTATGGCATTAGCATGGGATGTTTTGCGTCGAAAGAGATGGGAGCGGCTTCTAGTCGGCCTCCGACTCGTAGAATACCCTTTTCATCTAGAAATGGTGCTAGGGTGATCAGTGTGTTAGATCTGCATAAGCCTTTGTGACTCTTGAGGTCTTGGATTTCCTTCCCAAACTCAGATCCTTGTACTTGCCTTATGATGACCTCAAGAGCCTTGTTGAGTTCCAGAGGTGAAAGTGTGATGTGGTTTACTTTATTTGTGTCTATTTTTCTGGCTCTCTTGATGAATCGAAGAACGTAGCCAATCGTGTGCTGCAGGAACTCGAAGGAATTTCGATGATTGATGTGGTAAATCATTTGCTCTGTGTTCTTTTGTGTCAATGCTGCAGCAACTGTATGCTTTCTCTTTCTTTCCAGGTCGGATTGTGGGTCTTGTTCCTTTGTGAAGGGTGGAGGCCATGCTGATTCCTTCGCATGCAAGAAGAGTGGTCCATAAAGCCACATATTGCATGACATAAAGCTGGCTGCTGATATTCCTCGTGATAGGAGATCTGCTGGGTTTTCCTTGGATGGGACGTGACGCCATTGGTTTGCCAAGGAACATTCCTGTATTTTGGTCACTCGATTTGCCACAAAGGTATGGAGTGATGACGAGGTTGAATTGATCCACGATAGTACAATTTGTGAATCGGTCCAGAAGTAAATCGGAGTGTCTTCAACTCTTAAGTCTTCTCGGACTCAATTTGTAAGTTCAGCCCCTAGTACTGCAGCACACAACTCAAGTCGAGGAAGTGACTGTTGTTTTACTGGAGCTATACGTGATTTTCCGCAGAGAAGTCTAACGAGTGTTGTTCGATCCGTATATGTTGACCGCAAATAAACTGCTGCTCCATTGGCTTGCTCGGATGCATCCACAAATGTATGTATCTGAACGGATGTTGGAGTCTTTTTATTGAACATGTGCCTTGGCACCTTGGCCTCATTAAGAGTGGAAAGAGTATTTCGGAATGTTATCCATTCTTGCCTTAGGGGATCCGGTAATTCTTCATCCCACGATAATTTCAGGTGCCAGAGCTGCTGCATAAAAATTTATGCTTTAACAACCACCGGTCCAAAGAGTCCTAATGGATCAAAGATCCGTGCGATATCTGAGCTCACCGCTCGCTTCGTGAGTGTGAAAATTTCGGATAGGTGAGCTCTTCCATGTAATTGGTCTGATTTCGGCTGCCAAATCAGGCCTAATGTTTTGGTTGTGCAATTACTGGATTCGCTGAAATCAAGGCTGATTTCTTGGTCTTCTATTGGAAGGTCTTGAAGTAGTGCCGGGTGGTTTGCACACCACTTACGGAGCTTAAATCCAGCGCTGTGAAGCAGTGAAGTCACCTGGGTTTGTGCTTCTTTCGCCAGTGGGATGGTATCCGCACCGCTGATGCAATCATCTACGTAAAAATCATCCTGAAGTATTCTTGATCCAGCTGGATGTGTGAGCTTATTTTGTTTTGCTAAGTGTTGTAAGCATTTGGTAGCCAAGTAAGGGGCTGATGTTGTTCCGTATGTTACGGTTTTTAGTTTGAAGTACTTGATGTCCTCTGTTGATCGCCTCCTCCAAACGATGAGCTGATAATTCTGATCTTCTTCCTGCATCAGGATTTGCCTATACATCTTCTCGATATCGGCTGTGAAGACATACTTGTGCAGGCGAAAACGAAGGAGTATGGATAATAGTTCACTCTGTATTGTAGGTCCTGAGTGAAGAATGTCATTGAGCGAAAGCCCTGATGACGTTTTCGCTGATGCATCAAAAACTACTCGTAATTTTGTAGTGCTGCTGTCTGGCTTCAGTACGCAATGGTGTGGAATGAAGTAATGTGGGCCTATGATGGCTTCTGGCTTGATCTCCTCCATATGTAGAAGAGACGCATATTCGTCCATGAACTTGACATAGTCCTCTCTCAGCTTCGGGTCCTTGCACAATCTTCTTTCCAAAGATATGAAACGATTTATCGCAGCAGGGCCGCCCCATTTTCTCGAAACGGTAATCTGACGATGAAGCGGTTGGAGTCCGATTTTGCGATATTTTGAGAGAAGTGTGTTTCGCAGTACTTTTCCGTTAATGTTAGCTGTCTAGGTATGGTTTCAAAGTCGTCAAGTTTCCAGAATTTTTCGATAAGGTTGTTTGTGCAATCTTCCTCGCAGAATATTCCACAAGTTGCTGAGATGGGTGTTATGTCTCCAATTTTTCCAGCTACGACCCAACCTAGTACGGTGTTTTGGAGGATTGGCATCCGGTCACCAATATGAATCTTTTCTGGTCGCATGAGATGATGATAAAATTCTGCTCCTAGTAGAATATCGATTTTGTCAGATCGGTGGAAGTTTGGGTCAGCTAATTTGATGTTTTCAGGTATGATCCAGGAGGTGATGTCCAAATTTTGATTGGGTTGAGATGAAACAATGTTTGGAAGTATGAATGCTTCTACCCTGCATTCAAAGTTTCCATTTGTCGATCGTAATCCAACGTTAACTCGTTGATTTGAGCTTCGTGTTCTCCTGCCAATACCTTCGATGCAGAGTGAAGATGGTGTTGGTGATAGAGAGAGTCGTTTGATGAGTCTCTCAGTTATAAGATTTATCTGCGAGCCGGAATCCAGCATGGCTCGTACCTCGTATCTTTGTCCATTGTTTGCAGTGATGGCCACCCTTGCGGTGGCTAGAAGAACGTAACCTTGCTTGTTGTTTACTTGCTGGATCGTGGCTACAGTTGTCGGAGCCGTTCTCTCGCTCGGTTGTGTCGTTGTAGTTGACCGTTCAAGATGCACCAGGGTATTGTGCTTCCCTGGGCATTTGGTGCAACATCGTGCAGAGCATGTTTTAGCACTGTGGTCGGTTTTGAAGCAGTTGACGCAAAGCCTTCGTTTTTGGATCCATTTGAGGCGTTCCGCTGTTGGCATCTTGAGAAACTTTTCGCAATAGTACATCGGGTGGCCTTTGATTCCACATACCTTGCATCCTTCGATATTGGAGGTGGCCATGGTTGTTACCGCTCTGGCCTTGTTCTTTTCTCCAACAGCTTCTAATGCCTCGAATCGGGATTTCAAAAATTTTAAGAATACTCATCTATTGTTTGCAGTTCTCTTGGATTTCGCAGTGATTGCTCATATAGAAGATGGCTTGGCCGATCTAATTTTTTGATGAATAGGTGAATGAGGAGTGGGTCCCAGGATTCTGTCTGGATACCCAACGTTTTAAGTGCTGCTAGGCATTCATGAATGGCGTCATGAAACTCTCTAATTGACTTCATCTCTGAGGTTATACTTGGTAACCCAGTAAGTCGTTGGATTAATGCTGATGTGAGAGCCCTTTTGTTACTGAAACGATCCTGTAGCGTTCTCCAAGCTATATGGTAGTTATCTTCGGTTAGCTCAAGGTGTCGCAATAACCGCTCTGCATCGCCTGACACGTTTGTTTTTAGATACCACATTTTTTGAATTGGTGGTAATGGCTGATCGTGTATCATTTTCTTGAAGATGTCTGAATATGTCTGCCATTTTAAATGATCTCCGTCAAATATAGGTATTGTCATCTTGGGCAGGTGAATTGCAGGATGATCAACAATTTGCGATGCCGTGTTGTTCTGCTGAGTTGTTGTTGTTGGTTTTCCCAAAAGAGTTTGATTCTTTAGAACTTCTGCCTCCAACTTAATGTATGTATTCATGTCATAACCCTCGGCTACCGGGTCGTCACCTGTTTCCCAAATCGAGTAATGAATTTCCTCAATTTGGCTCCACAGTTTGTTCATCGCTTGTAGACACTGAGTCGGAGCTTCTTCTTTGGCTGATCCTTGTATGATGCGGTTTAAAGAGTTCATCATTGCCTTCTGTCGTCTTTGCAGCATCTCCCGGCCCTGTTGGTCCTCTTGTATTGGCGGATGTCTGTTTGGTGTCGGAGATGAATGCTGTTCATCTGACCTTGCTGTCGGGTTTTTCCCTATTACCGTCTTTTCGTCGTTGCTCAGTTTTAGTTGTGCCAACGATTCACTTAAGATAAGTCTATACTTATTGTATAGCTGCTTTATCTTAGTGTAGTAGTCCGAGGAGAAATATTCGTCTTCTAAGGGAACTGCCGTTAGAGAGCGAATATTGGTGTCCGTGGCTTCGAACTCCTCCCATATGGCATCTAGTCTGTTCAACCGGAAGGTGAAGTATTCTTCAGTTGTTTTCCGCGTTGGGGAATCCTTCGTGAAGTTCCTGATGATTTGCTGGATTTCGTCTCCCAGCATTCGTTGACTAGTAGTCAATTGCTCCATTGTTCGTCTTCTTCTGATCACGTCGGGGTCACCAAAAATGTTGAGATGATTATTAGATTAGATATAGCAAGCAGTAACACTTGATATCTTGTTGGCTGTGTGGTGAAACAAGCACTTGAACCTGTTCACCGAAAAAGGGGAGTAAAGAATAGCTGAAAGAAAGACGTGTTATATGAGTCAATAAATGATATTGATTGATTTTATTTTTGGCCAACGCCTCTTTTATACTTATAATTACTTACTTAAAGTGCTACGATAAACAATATATATGTTACATATTACTTAATGCTACCATAGCCTACATATTACATATTGCTTAATGCTACAATAGCCTACATATTACATATTGCTTAATGCTATATGTGGTGTGTCAGCGCAACAAGCTGGCGTTGCTTCTGTTGTGCTGACGGTGTTATTGGTGGTGACTGGAGTGGGTCACTAGGTGCGGTGTTCGTTGCACCTGGTGTGTTATGTTATGTTGTTACTGAACAACACTAATCGGCACGTACCAGGGTGACTTCCGGCCCGACCCGATATATCAAATTTTCACTATTTCAAACATGCACCGGATTTCGGCAAGGAGATCCGCTATCATGTGACTTCTTCAATCTCGTGCTGGAGCAGATAGTGCGCAGGCAGATGTCAACACGGAAGGCACTTTCTTCTACAGATCCGTACAACTTCTGGGTTATGCGGACGATATCGACATCATCGGTCGCTCACAGCGCTTCATGATAGCAGCTTTCACGGCGATTGAAGAACAAACGAAATCTGTTGGTCTTGAAGTAAACAAGGACAAGACTTTGATCTCAACAAACAAACAAGCTCCCAACTCGAAGGACAAAATGTGTGCTCTACAAAACCCTTATCCTGCCAGTTTTGCTTTATGGCGCCGAGTGCTGGACGATAAGCAGGAAAGGAGTGCTAATACTGGGTTCCTTCGAAAGAAAAATTCTTCGACGGATTTTTAATCCTTTATACGAGGAGGGCGAATGGAGGAGAAGATAACCGCGAACTCTATGAGCTGTGGATGTAGTCCAAAAAGCCAAAACACGTCGACTGCATTGGCTTGGCCACATCGAGCGAATGGACAATAATGCTCCAGCTAAGAGGATCTTCGAATCCCAGCCCCCTAGTTCGAGACGAAAAGGAAGACCGAACCTCCGTTTTAAAGACTAAGCTATCGCGGATGCCAGAGCGCTTGATCTGGTTACCTGGAAGCAGCGTGCCCCTGATCGCGGAGGATGGAATGCTGCAGTGTCTCAGGCAGAGACTCTTCACGGGTCGGGAGCCCGATAAGTAAGTAAGTAAATCAAACAGTATATAGTCTATGAAACAGGCCCCAGATATCGAAAAAAAATGTGTTCCTTTTAAAATGAGTTTTACTCGTGATTTAAATTAGTGTCTCTCCCTGAATTACATTTTGTTTACTCTTAGGAGTAAGTAAATTGCATTCTTTATGGGTAAATGAGGCGCTCCATCGAAAACAGGTTCTAGTCCAAGATGATTGAATACGTTACTATGGTAACATCGGGCGACAAATTGAATGTCACCAAATCCAAAATTCTTTTAATTAGCTGATAAGCATTTTATATGGGGAATTTTAAACTATATTTTACAAGCCTTAATGGCGACATATACTCACGATTTTGGTTGTGCACATCAATGGTACAGTACCTTCCGAGTGATATAAGTTTCATTCATCTCACTTCATAATAAGTACTAAAAAACTGTACGGAAACTTTGGATGTTAACGTATGATTTTATGATTTCGGTTAATTTAGTTTTGAAAAGTCGCAAAACAACGGAGAGGATGAAAAAAAAAAATCCTTTTCTGAAGCTACTCTGCAAATTAAGAATTCTTGCACGACATTTAACAAGCATTGACTCTCTTAAAACTTTAATAGTGTTGTGATAGGCAACCGCGCTATATTTTAAACTTATTTATTTCGAAGTAAGAGTTTTTAAGAGATTTGTGAAGTGCCTTTTCCAACTAAAAAAAGAGGGAAAAAGTAGCACCAACTTGTATCAGGTTTATCGAAATAATACCAAATTGCCGCACAAGTGGTCAGTTGATATCATCCGGTAAAACTGGTCAGTCAGTTCTCGATATCACTCACACATTTATGGAATCCGCCTATACGTGAACGCTTTCCGTAATCGAAAAACCGCAAGGCACTGGACACACGTCACAGTTGATGTAATTTATAGAGATACCATTGTATATGGAGAGTTTATTTACAACGTACAAACATAACTTACGACTATCCAATATCGACTATCTGCCCAAAAATCATTTGTTTCCATTGTTGTTTTTGTAATTTCAGTGCGTGCTGTAAATACATGTGACGTGTAAGCTACAAACCAACGGCAAAACTTGTGCATAAGAGAGCCACAAAGAGAGAACAAAACGTTTGGCCTCCATAAAAAAACGGCAAATATTAGCCCAAGAAATTTCTTTGGGCTAGTTGGTTATAACTGACAAATGGTTGTCAAATCGTTCAATGGCTATTTTGTTACTGACTTATTATTTGATATTGTTTATATTTTGTGCTTGCACTACAATAGATGTAAAAAGAAAAGGAACCGAACTTCTTAATTTTTGCAGTAGAAGGGGTTTCTTCTTAAATATAAATTTGTACTTTGTTCCCATCTAGAAAAAATAACCTTTTTTCAAATTTGTGGTTCAATGCGTTCCTTTCTATCTGATTTTTTTTTTCATTTCGGTAATCGATGAGAGAAATGTAACATATTGCCAATATTGAGCCAGGAAATAAGGGAGCAGAAATATTATTTACAAAGTTATTCAAAATTTATGATCGAAAAGACGCAGCTTCTTTTTTATTTCTAGTTTCTTGTCCAGAAATAAATTAAAATATTTATTGTTAAAAATATGCATCGGCGATGAATTTCGAAGAAAGGGGAACAGTTTGTCCCGGAAAAAATTGGTATCGTAAACCAATTTCCCCACGGAATTTCGCGGGATTCCCCCCGCAATATTTCTCTCGTAAATATGCCGGTGGAAATTCAAAATCCAGCTTATCAATTTTTTCATTAACTGGCACTCCTTTGTGTCTGGAGCTATTCTTTGGATCATCGTCATAATTTTCAGGTTGGTGGCTTTAGATAGCGCCTGCAACCAGACAAGATTACCATAAGTTATAATCGGTCTCACTATCGCCGTGTAAAGCCACATTACAAGTACATTATAAGTACAAGACCCCAGGTACGGCCAAATATTCTATTGCAGGTATAGAATGATACCATAGCTTATTTTTCCGTTCCTTTGTGTTGAGATTCCAATTCAATTTACACCAAGGCACTTGGCGTGATCAGAAATTGTTTGCGGAATCTCTTTACTTGTATATTGAGGCTAAATTTATGGATTATCCTCTTGTTAGTAAAGAGAACTAATTATGGTTAACTGCAAGTCCGCAGTTCTTTGTCCATTTGAACCCAAAGAAGAGGAGAAAGAACCCCACCTTGAGGAGTGCCTAAAGTTGGTGATACCTTCGTCAAAAATAATGGAATATAGAGCCTTCAAGCTGTTTTCCCGAAAAATTCATGACGTCATTATGTGTTAATTTCTTTTACTTTAATGCAAGAATTCACTACTTCGAAATGTGTATTTCACATTTTTTTCTATTTTAATCGAAGTCTTAACAAAAAACAAACAAGTTTAATATGAAACACAAAACAATTGAACAACGCGATGCCCATAAAAGCAAAAGGATTGGTGGCCGGCCATTAGCAACATAGTTTTTGTTAAGTCACCAGTAGTGACAGACAGAAATTGATATTGCAAAAACAACAATGTATACAAATGGGTTTGGAGGGGATAGACGTACGAAAGATATCCATCTCTTTTATTCATTCATCTCTTTCGAATTTTTGTAGCATCTTTGGAAAGATGTATAAAGTGAGAAAGAATTAGTTGCCCAACTAATTCTTTCTACTGTTATCATGTTGTGATACCATGGAAAGTCACTTTGTCTGGGTGCAACGGCTCCTTTTCGATCACTTGTGGGTTTTCTGAGCCCCATATGCAGCAATTTTATTTGTTTAAATACCCACCGAGTGAAAAATGTGCCTCATCGCTGAAGAAAATGTTGTTCGAAAAATCGGTGTATTGTCTGTTGTTCCAACACCCAAGAAGCATATCTACGGCGTTGTGAATGGTCAGCCGGCTTCAATTGTTGCGTAATTTGAACTTTATGAGGATGGAGGTGCAAATTCAAATGAAAAAAACGCCATAGTGAGGTCTACGACACGTTCAATTGCTGCGAGCGCCTGGAAATCCATAAATTCGGATCATCAGCAACACTTGCACTTTCTTCAAATTTCTTCACAATTTTACCGATTGCTTTCGTAGTCGGTCGATTATGACAACCATAATCATCGCGTAATGCGCGACAAGTGACTACGTTTGAATCAGCACTTTTGTAGTATGTTTTAATAATTTTAAAGTTTTTGTTGCAAAATTATTCCTTTTGAAAAATAAAACAAGTAACAGGGCCCATTCATAAATGCAATATTGCGCAAGGTGTGCTAAGCAGAGAGTTCACAAATGCATGAATTGGCATCACTGCTAAGCAGAGAATTCATAAATGTAGTAGTGTTTTATTTATTGCGCAATTTTGAGCGCAATCGTGCAGATATCAGAATCGCATTGCATTTGAATAACCTGTCATAGCGCTGTTGCTATTTTAATTTGTAATTTATTTTTGTTGAAACTGAAAATGGGTGAAAATAATACAGATAAGTAAGTTTAATAAAATGTTTTTATTGTTCAAATCACTAAATACATACTTAACACTAGGGAAACACAAATTTGGACAAATGCGGAGGTGAAATTACTCATCACCATTCGATTAGGCTATGAGGCAGATTTCGTATCCGGAAAGAGATCGAAATCAACTATTTGGTCTATAATTTTGCGAGAAATCGTAAAAGTAAGTCCACATTTTGGTTTCTCGAAGAAAGCAATTCTTCAAAAGTGGAACAACCTTATGGTTACCTATAAACGCATAAAACAGCGCAACAACCAAACAGGAAAAGATGCTACTCGTTGGGAACATTTCGACGATTTCGATGAAGTGTATGGAACCAAACACTTCCTCAAACCACCAAAGGAAAACCTGATTTCGACTTTGGAGGATTCGTCATCGGGTGATTCAGAGGCCGAAGATGACCCGACTCCAGTAGCTTCTACTTCAGCATCAGGCCTGTCGAAAAGAACAAAACGAAGGAAAACAAACGCAGATGAAATTTTGGAATTGTTTAAGAAAGAATCGGCAGAGGAGCAGCACCGTCACAACGAGCAGATGGCTATAGAGGCAAAACGTATCGAAGCCTTGAAGGACATAAAGGAACTCTTAAATAGGATGCTGGAAGGTGGCAATTAAGTTATTGTTAAGTGGAGTAACTAGTTTTCTTATGATTTTTCTTATGTTTTTATTGAATTCATGTGATATCAATGGTCTGAATAAATGTGATATCTATTTTGTTTAGCAAATAATAACAATAAATAAACTGTTATGCTGATATTAGCGTCATAATGGCATCCCGTTTATTTCTGGCTTCATTGCTTATTGTGTCCTCATTTACAGACTGTTCGCTTTGCAACTGGGGTTGATCACTTCGGTTATCTTCTATACGATGATCATTGTCACTATCTATAATAAAGTTGTGAAGAGCAACGCAAGCTATAACAATATGCTTGGGCTCTTTCAGGTTGTAGACGTCAAGAAACTTTAAAATTCGAAACTTATTTTTTAGCATTCCAAACGCTTGTTCAATGGATACTCTCGTTGAACTTAAACAGAGATTGAACTTTCTTTGATGTTCATTTAAATGCCCATTATCCCTGAAAGGAACCATTAGATAGGTTAAAAGTGTATATGCTGAGTCACCCAAAAGATGTGCTCCTGGAGGAAGACAAACTGATCCATTTTGCAGTGTTTTCCCTAACGGACTATTTCGCCATACGGAAGCATCGTGAGATCTGCCTGGCCATCCAAAATATATATCAGTGAAAACACACCTTGCATCACACACTGCCTACAGTAAAGTTTTCGTAAAATGGGATAATGTCAATTTGCAGTTTTTCTTACTTGTAGTATCATTGAGTGTGTACCGTGCCGGTTGTAATAGCTATCGCTATTATTCCTAGGGGAAAGAATTTCAATGTGTGTTCCATCCACACAACCCACTACGTGTGGAAATGGGTATCGTCTTAGATTTTGAAATTCGTCCATTGTACGATTATAATCGGCTTCACTTTCAGGCCACCTTATGAAAAACCTCCGATGCTTACTTATAAGCCTTGTTACTCCTGCAACTATTTTATATGATAGTCCTCGTGCTATGTCAAATCGGTCTGACAAGTCTCGATACGAGCATCCATTTGCAAGTTTCCATATAGTAACTAGCAAAGCTTGCTTGAAACATACTCCGGGTCTTCCTAGTTCTGAAGTTTTCCAAAAACACCTAAGTTTTGATTCTAGACTCTACAAAATAATAAGTTTAAAAAATTTTGTCCATATTGTTAAGAATACATACCAAAAATGTGTTGCGACTCATCCGAAAATGACTTCGGAATACGTCATCAGGAAGACGTTCTATTACCCGAAAATATCCTTTAGCTTTGAGAATGCTGCGTTTCACTTCAGTCATTCTTAAAATTACTAGTTTTCTTAAAATTTTAGATGTTTTTTTTCGTTTATTTAATGGCTGAGAACAATCTATCATATTATTTATTAAAATGACAGCGATCGACGTAAATTCCATTATTTCGCAGTTGTTCGTTCATAAACATCTGATGTGTGCTTTGCAAGCGCATGCTTTGCAGGAAACTTTCAACTTCAATTTGCGCAGTGTTTCCTGCTTTGCAGTGCGTTTGCTTTGCAAACCTTGCATTTATGAATGGGCCCAAAGTGTTATCATCGGCCTGATGCTTTGAAACCCTCCACTGCATACAACTCATGCAAAGTTTTAGGCATGTGAGGTAGTACGTAATAACATTGAACAACAGACAGAGAGACACATGGGCCTGATATTGATTTTGTATGGGAGGTACCAGAACTACTTGACCGACGTAGCCCATTTTTAATACCAACTTGACGACAGTAAAACTAAGTCCTCTCACAAAATTTCACTTGCCTAGGTAGATTCTTTTGGACGCTATCGTGTTTTCAACAGGTAGATTATTTTCGACGCTATCGTGTTTTCAAATATTGGTTTTGTATTGGAGGCACCAGAACAACTAGACCGACATAGTCCCTTTTTAATACCAACCTAACGCCAATAAAAAGAAGTCCTATCACCAAATTTCATTCGCCTATGTAAATTCCTTTGGACGCTATCGTGTTTTCAACAGGTAGATTATTTTCGACGCTATCGTGTTTTCAAATATTGGTTTTGTATGGGAGGTACCAGAACTACTTGACCGACATAGCCCATTTTCAATACCAACGTGACGACGATATAAATAAGTCCTTTCACCAAATTTCATTCTCCTATGTCAATTCCTTTGCTTTCAGACAGACAGACGGACAGACAGACAGACAGACAGACAGACAGACATGGCTAAATTGATTCAGAATGTGATCCTGATTCAGAATATATATACTTTATGAGGTCTCCGGTGACTCCTTCTTGGCGTTACAAATGTAATGACAAAGTGAATATACCTTCATGTGGAGGGTATAAAAATGCGATTGCAGATTCGTCTGCGTACCCGGCGGTCAAAAGTCGAGAATGATAGATGAGCGAAAAACCAGATGGCGAAGGTAAACAAAAGGAAAATCGTGTGCAACAAAGCAGCGCGTTGGTTGCTGCCACTCTCGACCACTCAGATGGGGTGGGTCCAAAAATGAAATGCAGAAAAGCTGCAATAGGGTGGGCCTGGGCGCCAAACAATCTTTGAAAGGAATTGTTAAACCATTTGAAGAAAATGCCGGCGATGATTGCTGTAGGGTAAAAAATTAAGCAAAGATAAAGATATTTTTGCGTTATAAAAGCTCGATACGAGCACGGCTTTTTATTGATAGTATGAAATAAATCTAAGTTTTTAATGCGATGCGACCAGACGGTCGTTAAAGAAAATTGTCGGGTGGGACAAATGAAATTATGTGTACCGATTACGGTTTTATAGCCGTTGGAATTAGCTCGTTGTCTGAATGGTTAAAAATATCAACGGAAAGGGTCGCGCGTCCTGTTCTTTTCCGGGAATTATACGTAACGCAAGCCAACGGAATTACTTTTTATTTCAATAAATACCTAACTATCGATCACTTTATTCCACTCTACTTAGCTTTCATTTCTGGGTCCTATAGCTAGTGTGCTATTATATATTTCGCCGATTAAAGAAAACTATGTGGATTAAACTTTTCAACTTTAATTCTTCTATACTAAAATACTAATGACAATTTAAATGTTAAAAGGAGGAGGCATTTGCCCCAGCACAACTCTTCATCGCCAGATTCCGATTCTATAATGATTTGGTTATACACGCGCACAAGCAAAAATGCTTGATGGAGTTTTGAGTCGCCACTGAACTGCGCGCGTTCATCGTGACAGTGTTCAGACAAAAAAACTAGCGAAATCGCTTTGTTAGCGCTTTATACCTCGAATGCGTTCTCTTTCGAAATTCGCTTTTGTTTTACTGAAAGTGCATGTTCGCTACATCACCCTTCCCCAATCGGGTCCCCCTCGCGAAATTGTGTTACTTTACTTTTCATTCACGGTTGCTCCAGGCGGAGCATTATATATAGTGTGCCGGTTTGAGACGGTCGATGGAGATCGAAACATTGTTTTTTATTTGAACTACAAAGTGCTTTCTTAGGCGTCGAACAACTTTATACGGACCTTCGTAGGCAGGCATTAGACCGGTTTTAACCCTGTCAATTCTGATAAACACCTGTTGGCAATCGTTTAGATCTTTTGGGATGAAAATTTCTTGGTTTGCTTTGCGAGTCCCCGTTGGTATTAGATTTCGCATTGCCTTGCGCAACCTATCTATTAAGTCGTCTGGGGAATGATCTTGCTTTTGGCTGTCGACAAAAATTTCTCCGGGCAGTCTAAGATTCTGCCCATATACCATTTCTGCAGCCGACGCCCCTAAGTCTTCTTTTACTGCGCAACGAATCCCCAAGAGAATGATTGGGAGCTCTGAGCTCCAATTGATGGTGTTGCATCTGGCCTTCAGTGAACACTTGAGTTGCCTGTGAAAACGCTCGACCATACCGTTAGACTGTGGGTGATATGGTGTAGTGTGAATCTTATGTATCCCTAGCAGTTTGGAGAGCTCACTAAATAACTTGGACTCAAATTGGCTTCCTTGGTCCGTGGTTATTTGTATGGGGATGCCGAAACGTGAAATGAAGTTTTCGAAGAAAACTTTGGCCACGGAACTGGCTGTAATGTCCCTTAAAGGATAGGCTTCTGCCCAACGCGTGAATCTGTCTATGGCAGTGAAGATGTAAGAAAAGTCATTAGATGGTGGTAGTGGTCCTACCAAGTCGATGTGTATGTGATCGAATCGTCCTTTTGGCACTTCGAATACCCCGTGTCCTGACTTGGTGTGTCTTTGGATCTTAGATTTTTGGCAACCTATGCACGCCCGGGACCAGTTATTGATGTTTTCGTTCATCTTTGGCCAGAAGTATCGCTCTGATATGAGTTTGCGTGTTGCGCGTATGCTTGGGTGAGAGACACCATGGAGAATGTTAAAGACGTTTAAACGCAGGGGTGAAGGGACGAATGGTATATTTCTGTTGGTTGACGTTTCGCAATATATGCTCACATTTGGAAAGTTAAACTCTTGTAAGGATATGTTAGAAGTTTTATTCGAGTCTTTCTCTTTAAGTAGTTTCTTTAGTTCTTCGTCAGTTGACTGTAACTTGGCGATGGTTTCTAGGTCTAGTTCGTGGTTCTTGGTTGCTGTGATTTCATTAGTGCTTATGCGAGAAAGAGCGTCTGCGACCACATTGTTTTTGCCCTTAACATGCTGGATGTCAGAGGTGAATTGAGAGATGTAGTCCAAATGACGCGTTTGTCGCGGACTTCTTTCTGTTTTGCTCGTCAATGCATATGAGAGCGGTTTGTGGTCTGTAAATATTGTGAATTCTCGTCCTTCCACGAAAAACCTGAAATGTTTGATCGCTAGGTATATCGCTAGTAGCTCACGGTCAAAAGCCGAATATTTGGTTTCCGAATCGCTTAGCTTTTTTGAAAAAAATGCTAGTGGCTGCCAAGTTTGTGAACTTTGCTGCTGAAGGACTGCCCCAACGGCTATGTCAGATGCGTCTGTGGCAATGCTGAACTTGCCGTTGTGCCTGGGGTGAGCTAAAAGGGTCACCTTCGATAAGTCTTCTTTTGCCTTATTGAAAACGCTGTTGAGGCTATCTGGCCACGAAAAATTCTTTTTACCGTCGTTGTGTTTCGTTAACGAAGCTAAATGTGCGTGAAGTGGTGCCAAGATGTGAGCTAGGTTAGGGATAAATCGGTGATAATAATTGACCATCCCTAGAAAACGCTGAATTTGTTTGACTGACGTGGGTGTTGGAAAATTTAAGATTGCTTCCACGCGATCTTTCGAGGGTGAGATGCCTTCGGCGTTGATCGTGTGGCTTAAAAATTCCAAACTGGGAACGCCGAAAACACACTTGGACAGATTAATGTTCACGCCGTGTTCTTCTAGACTTTTGAATATAGTTTCTAGGTGTTTCTTGTGTTGCTCTTCATTTTTACTGGCGATCAATAGGTCGTCAATATACGCGAAAACGAAATCGAGCCCGAAACACACTTCATTCATGAAGCGCTGAAACGTTTGCGCCGCGTTTCGGAGTCCGAAAGGCATTCGGAGCCATTCGAATAGTCCAAAAGGCGTTGTTATGGCTGTTTTGTGAATATCCTCTTGTGCAACTGGTATTAAGTGATATGCTCTTACAATGTCTATTTTTGAGAAAATTTTGCAGCCATGAATGTTCATCGAGAAGTCTTGGATGTGGTGGATTGGGTGACAATCCGGTACCGTGGCAGCGTTAAGTCTGCGGTAATCCCCACATGGTCTCCAATCTTGGTTGTTCTTTTTCTTGACCATGTGTAAGGGTGAGCATGTACTCGAAGATGATGGTTGGCAGATTCCCAGTTGCATCATGTGCTGAAATTCAGATTTAGCTGCACCGTGCCTAGTAGCGTCAAGCCTTCTGGGCCTTGAGACCGGAAGCTGGCCTTTGGTGACAATGTGATGTACTATTGTATGTTTGATTGGGGCAAAATAATTGGGTTCCTGGGTTAAGGAAGGAAACTTTTTGAGAACTGTACTGTATTCGTTGTTGATTTGAAAATGTTTAGGGCTTGGATCGTCAGTCTTGATAGTTAATGCATTTGTGTGCATCTTAGTGAGAGGGTCAATTAACCTTTTGTTTCTTGTATCCACAAGTAGATTGAATTTTGCTAGAAAATCAGCTCCTATTATTGGTCTGTTCACCGCGGCTAAGATGAAAGAATGTACTAGGTTACGCCTCAGACCAATGTCAAGACTTAGTAGTTTTGAACCGTATGTTGGAATTGAAGTTCCGTTTGCAGCTGAAAGTAAGCATACGGAATCTTGAGATGCTGGTGTTCTTCTGTTGTTGTAGGGAAGTACTGATAGATCCGCCCCCGTGTCGATGAGAAAAGACAGGTTGGACTTTATGTCTCTAATGAATAAGCGGCGGCTTAAAGGATTCTGCGTGTTTGCCGCTGCAACAGCAGATTTATTTAGTTTGGGTTATCGGTGTGGTTCTGAAATTTTACTTTGTCGAACTTGCAGGGTTTGTCGCATTTCTTTGCAGTACTCTTAAAACGTCTGTGATACCAACAGACCCCGTTGTCCGAGCTTGTCCGATTACGTGAACGGTTGTTTCTGTTTTTAAAGTTTTGAAAAGATCTGCTATTGCTGCGTGATCGCGAGTTGAAAGAGAAAGCTTCTATCATTGACTCGATTCTAGCTAGCCTTTGTTCGAGAGGGTTGCTACCACTTGCAGTATTTGCGTTTTGCGAAGCAGTCGAAATACTGTAAATGTTCGCGCATTGCGATGCTTCATAGATCTTATCTGCGAGGGTAGCCAGCTCTTCTAGCGCTTTGCTGCCGACCGACAATAACGCGATGTTAATGTGCTGCGGTAGTCGTCGCATCCAGAGATTCTTAACAATTTCATCGTTAAAAGAAGTGCCGGCTAGCATCTTCATGGACCTTAAGACTTCCGATGGTTTTCGATCGCCTATATCCGCTTTATCAATTAGTGTTTCCAAACGTTTAGTTTCAGAAACTGAATGACGCTCTATTAAGGCTGTATTTAGTTCAAGGTACTTATTGGTAGCCGGTGGATTTGCAAGAATGTCTATAACGGAATCGCAAGTCTCTGGTGGTAGAGAACCGACTGTGAGACAATATTTGGTCTCCGAACTAGTTATTCTATGCACTGTGAATTGTGCTTCCGCCTGAATGAACCATGTAACTGGATTTGAGTTCCAAAATGTTGGAAGGCGTAATCTAATTGATTCTAAACTTACTTGAAAGTGACTCGATTGTGGGCCTGCATTTTGATTTTCACTTGCACTTGCATTTGACCCACTTTGATTAGCTCCCGAACTCGATTGAGTATTACCGTCGTTATCTGTCATATCGTGTTTTATTTCATTCATTAAATGATCGAAAACTCGATATGAAATGAAACACAAAACCGAAGAAAGAAAACGTATTTCGAAAGAAAGCTGCAAATCCCGTTAGCATAGAAAATTCTCTAGTAACGCTGCTTTTCCGTTGAGTTTTTAAGTAACGGAACCCCAAAAAAAATATATAGACGATAAGAAAACGCGGGAAAATTTTGTTTGCGAGAACACTGACACTTCGTAGAAAATTTTATAATGTTAATCAACGAGAAACAAAAGAAGATGGGAAAGCGAGAAATGTGACGTGGCGATCTATTGAATGTGTGCTGTAACTAATGCTCTCACCTGTACAAATTATTTTCTTTGATGTCTGGAACGTGGTGTTATGACTTTGATGACAGCAGCCTGCTTTTCAGGATGTGCTGAGGCTGGAAATGTAACTGCTGTTCTGGTTGGGCGCAGGTGAATAGCTGGATTTTGCGCTGATGGCGTTGATGCAGCTTGTTGTTAGGAATCTCGTGAAACGTGGCAAAATTAGATATGGACGTGGCGCGACTTGGATGCACGAGCGTCGTTAGTCCTGTTGCAGTTATCTCGTCCTTAATGTGGACTGAAGCACCTCTGTTCACTGTTAATACGTTGCTCGATGGTAGTTGTACTAAATGCACCGTTTGTGGTGACGGTGCAGCGCGATTCGTGTGGACTTGTACTTGAGGTGGTGTTGCGGTGTTTCTTCGAGGTAACGAGGAACGGTGGCTTGTGAGGCACGTTGTTGGCGAGATGGCGTGGTGATTGCGGACAACGGATTGATGGCGATGGTATAGCGGTGGTTGTGTTGGTGGCGACGCAATTGCCGATGATGACGCAACTGCGCTGACGATGGTGCCGTTGTGTGACAGGCCCGTTAACGATGGCGTGGATTTGGATTTGCCAACGGCGTCATAAAAAATGTTTGAAAATCACTGCCTTTTCACTTATCACGTCGGGGTCACCAATATAGCTAGTGTGCTATTATATATTTCGCCGATTAAAAAAAACTATGTGGATTAAACTTTTCAACTTTAATTCTTCTATACTAAAATACTAATGACAATTTAAATGTTAAAAGGAGGAGGCATTTGCCCCAGCACAACTCTTCATCGCCAGATTCCGATTCTATAATGATTTCGTTATACACGCGCACAAGCAAAAATGCTTGATGGAGTTTTGAGTCGCCACTGAACTGCGCGCGTTCATCGTGACAGTGTTCAGACAAAAAAACTAGCGAAATCGCTTTGTTAGCGCTTTATACCTCGAATGCGTTCTCTTTCGAAATTCGCTTTTGTTTTACTGAAAGTGCATGTCCGCTACAGTCCCTCTTCTTTCTTCTCCTCTACTCTGCCGTCCTGGCGTTTTATATTTCCTTCGCCAAGTCCTGCCACTTCTCCTCTTTTCTCCCGATCTTCTTCCTTTTTGTTACCCTTTCTTTTTACCACTCTTTGTGCACGGTTTCTTTCGGACTTAAACATTGCTAAAATTTCTCGAATTTTCAAAAAAAAAAACTTCTCGATTTTAAAAACTTTAAACTGGCAATGGCAATTCCGACACTACCTCCTCTCTAATCACTGGCCAACCAAGAAGTGATTATTTTCCAACATTTTCCTTTGTTCCTACTCTAACCTCACACACTCATGTATTCGACCATTCAGCCGCAACGGGGATCATTGACGGTATTTTTGAGCGTTTCTCATAGCTTTTTCGCCATGGAACACGACCGTTAATCACCAATGCATACTCATTCACTCCACACATATCCGAATTCGCCAGGTCGCCGGGAAATTTTTAGTGCCTGACGAACCTTATAAATTGTTATATTGTTTACTATTATTATAATATTTCGATGCGAAAATTGAAAAGGTTAGGAGAGGTTCATAGAGGCGATATCTTGAGGGCTGTAGAAGAACGAAGAGTACCCTTGCCTAAATATTTCGCGTACCCTACTCTGTTCCGTCTACCTCCGCGCAGATTTTAAGTGAGGAGACTAGCAGATAACGTGATAATTCCTTACATCATAATCTGTCGATATGGTGGGCTCCCGGCCTTTCGAGTTTATGTTGCGTTTGTATTCAGTTTATATTGTGCTTGTTTGTATTTTTGTCCTCAATTTCTGCCTGAGGGATCTTCCTCCCCTCACCGTTCAACAGTATGTTCGAGGGTTGGTTCTCGGGGACCGTCCGTATGGGCTCGACCTGTTTTTGTCACTTTCTCTGGACGCATGACCAGCGAGAGCGCTGAATTGAGACCAATTCAAGAACCCCCCTTGGCCTCTTGTCCCTCGAAAGTGACGGGAATGACCGAATGGGTAAAGAAAAATAATTTGGTCTTTGTGGCGTTTTATGACGCAACATTTTGTTCGATGGTTAAGCGATCCATTATCGTAAATGGCAAACATTCAACTGATATTATGATACTTCAAATGAAAGCTGAGTTTTACAGGTGTCAAATGCCAGCGTACAAAAGAACGAAATGAATAACCCTGCAAATGATGGGAGTTAGCATCACACCCTATTAGTAGGTCCCATTTGTCCCTTCTCACCCTTTGGACGAGTTGTTCTGCGCCATGTTAAAATCAGCGGCTGCCACCCTTTGGCCCATACTTTACTGTAGTGAGTTCTAAATCACTTAAAGTAGATATAAGAAATAGATTTAACTGTTACATGTACATGTACATGTGCTGTTTGGTACGTTACAAGTCCTTTTGATCTTAGTCGTCTAACCATAGGACTACCTGCTAGCCATAGTTCTCGATGTCTATTTGTATATCCTCCATGTATAGACCAGGTTGGTGCTAGCCGCTATACTGTAATGAAGACTTATTTGTAGTATCTTCATCACGGTTATTAGCAGCCGGCCCTTCCTATGCTGATTTTGGTGAATCAATCTGAGTTTGCAACGCTCACCCGAGCCACTTGCAGTTCTCCTAATAATAAAGGGCAAATGGCCCCTCTTCCCCTTTTCGGTCAGACTTTTTGTAGCCGTTTCAGAGTCAGGTTTTGTTTCATTGTCCGTTTCCGTCGTCGGTGTCGTCTCCAGTCGGTTCCCAGCCTTGACAAGCGCTTTCCTTTCTTTGTCTGTTAAGCTGTCCGGATCGCGTTTGCCAAGGCGTCGGATAAACCTTACTGCGTTGCGTTTTTGTCGCCATAAGATCTCTGTCATGCTCTTGTCCGTAGAGTTAGTGGTGTTCTGGTCATTGTCACCCGGTTGCAGATGGGCTTTGGCAATTCTTTTTTCCGAAGGCCTGCCTCCCTTTCCCGCCCTACCTATGGCCATCTTATGGTGCCCAAGGCCCGTACAGGCAACTGTCCCGATGCAGCACTTAGTTAGGGAGAATGATGCACCTTGGCTGGTGAACTTATTGCCTTCGGATGAGAAGTCACAGTCTCTGGTTTACCTGATTGTTTTTGAACAGTCAGAT
This sequence comes from Cheilosia variabilis, assembly GCA_951230905.1. Lineage (NCBI taxonomy): Eukaryota > Metazoa > Arthropoda > Insecta > Diptera > Syrphidae > Cheilosia > Cheilosia variabilis. Next base: position 40,494,873 of record OX579679.1, on the reverse strand, counting down.
CGCCCTTCGATAGTCTCTCATAACCCGAAATCGTCCCCTTCCCCAATCCCGTATAGCCTAGTGCCCCGATGCAGTGTCAGTTGCCATGGCTATGCGTTTCGAAAAATTGACAGCACTTTTGAATTTCAGCTGTCCAGTTTATATAGATCCCAGTCCGACTGGAAGTTAGTGCGTTTGGCCAAAAAATATATATAATATAATACTGGCTATTATTAAGGTAAATATAAATTTGTGTAATTCCAATAAATGTTCTAAAGCTAAACAAAAACAAGGTGGTGCAAAATTTATCACCCTAATCATATTTGACATTTGTGAACTAGACAGCTGCAGTTTAAAACAGACAAGCAAAGAAGCGGTATACTTCGCAAGAGCGTGGAATAATCGAATCATCATGAGCGACGAGGTACATATCGACGTCACCATGCATTTCCACGCATCACGCGGTTACGTCAATAAGCAAAATCTTCGTTTCTGGGGTACTGAAAATCCGCGTGTGATGCACGAAGAGCCATTACATCCAACCAAAGGCACTTTGTAGTTCGGCGATTACGTGGGAGGAGTGATTGGGCCGTATTTTTTTGAGGACGCAATGGACGAGCCGCAATGGATATTGTGAGGAAAGCGTAATATCCCGTTTTGGCATGGCCAGCAAGATCGGCAGATTTAACCATCCCAGAGTTCTTTGTTTGAGGCTACTTGAAGTAGCGGGCTTATGCTAACAAGCCTCAGACAATCGCAGCCCGACAGGAATGCGAACTGTCATCACCGAAAATCTTGCGGAAAGTCACGAAAATTGCAATAAAACGGGCACAAATGTGTATCAACACTGGCGGCAGCCAATTGACGGATATCATCTTTTCCACTTAACAGACAAAATTGTAGAGGTCCAAATAAATATTTTCATCGCTTAGTGGTTAGTGCGTTGGACTACTAAGCGTGGGATCCCAGGATCATAGAATTGTGAATTGGGCATTATGTTGTCTCATAAGAAACAATGTTCTCTTGTTTCATGAACGAAAACTAAACGTTTTGTTTGATCTGGTGTGTTTTCAACCTAAAGGTTCAGTGCAATATTGAAAGTATGTTTTGTTAATACCCAAGCATGCCGTAACCTCAAGTTATGTATACGATTACAACCGATTTTGGACAACCTTCAAGATAAATAATGTTTCAAGTTACTGCAAAAAATACAAATAGTATTTTCCTTTTTTAGCACTTGTATGACAAAACCTTCTGAGTACGAGTACCATTAAAAATCTCAAAATGACAATGTCACATTTGACATGAGAATTTGGTGTTCGCATATCTCAAGTCTTAAGCAGCTACCTCTGCATGTATATAGAAGAAAACCTTTGGGCACGAATACGATAACTTAGGCGCCAAGAAATGATAACGGTTTTTTTTAGAGGGGTAAATAAAGGGTCCGCCAAAATAACTTTTTTTTTTTTGATGCTGCAATAAATAAAACTGCTGAATATTTATTCAAATTTCTTTTTTTATTTGAAAGTACAATCCTTCCGGTTAATAATGGAAAATAATTTCATTCAAATGGCTGCCTCGGCTGGCCATGCAGTAGCCTACACGAAGATGCCGATTTTGCCAAAAAAATCATTTTCATCTTGGCGGGTATGTAAACAAGCAAAATTGTCGCATTTGGGGCACAGAAAACCCGCACGCATACATTGAAAAGCCGATATACCCACAACGAGTCACTGTTTGGTGCTGAATTTGGTCCAGAGGCATAATTGGGCCATTTTTCTTCGAAAATGAGCAAGGAGTGGCCGTTACAGTCAATGGCGATCGTTATCGGGCCATGTTGAACGGATTTTTGTTCATAAAAATTGGAGAGGAGGATATTGGCAACATTTGGTTTCAACAGGACGGCGCTACGTGCCACACAGCCGAAGCTACAATCGATGTTTTGCGCCCTGTTTTTGAAGATCGCATTATCAGCCGCAGAGCTGATGTCGTTTGGCCACCTCGGAGCTGCGATTTGACACCGTTGGACTATTATTTGTGGGGTGCCGTAAAAGATAAGTGTTACGCCGACAAGCCAGAGACAATTGACGCTTTTAAGGACAATATTCGTGAAGCCATTGGTGAAATACAGCTGCACACAATCGATAATGTGCTTAAAAATTGGACCGATCGTGTAGGCTACTGCATGGCCAGCCGAGGCAGCCATTTGAAGGAAATTATTTTCCATTATTAACCGGAAGGATTGTACTTTCAAATACAAAAAGAAATTTGAGAAAATATTCAGTAGTTTTTTTTATAGCATTTTCAAAAAAAAAAAAGTTATTTGGCGGACCCTGTACAAGCACTTTATACTATAAGAGGGGTGTCTATTCAAATGGATAAGTGCTGAAAGAGAGGAGGTGTTTAAACGTCCGTAGGCCTTGAACTACATGGCATAGGCATAGCCTAATAATGTTTCTGCTGACAGAGTCGATTCCATAAATTTCGATAAATTGTTCAGCATAGACTCTAAACAAAACTTGTGCAACGTTTAGATTACATTTTGCACGAACATATCGTGAAATCACAGCAAAGTTGTAAAAAATGATGATAAACATCAACTTCCAAAAAGTCTTTCAATACAACAGGCCCAAGGTACAGGAGAAAGGTACAGAATTCTAAGCCTTTCCAAAAACTTAGATTTCCAATTTTCTAACAGAATGATGCAGTTAAGCTGGTTTTCTTTTATTATATTGTTCTAATGATTCGGATATAGCTTGGTATGACAATTAAAACTTCCATTTACCCAACCTCCTAAACATCGTTTCATTATTCCTAAATCAAGAAGGTGTAATGGATCTGGTACCGAAAAATTCTTATCATATCGATGGGTAATTTTAAAAGTTGTGAGTCCTCTTTTTGGTGATCGATCGGGATCCAATTTTTGTCGAAATGAGATGTTAGTTCTTAATGGCATATCGAATCTAGGATATCTCATATGATGGCCATGCGAATAGTATTCGCCGATAACAGTACATTTGGTGCAGCCGTGATAAGCATTCGAACTTACTGTACCTGTGCGGAAATAAATAACGTACGTCAATTCTTTAAAAAGACATTTTAAAAACCTTTACATACCTTTTATAAACGATCTTGCTGGTGTATCGCATAAGATACATCGTACAGATACATAAACTTTGTTGTTTCCTATAGATATATAGTCCATTTTGCATAATATTTTAAAGTTCATTTACGAATTCAAATAAATATGTCTGACGTTTGCGTTTCGAATCACTTAAATAAATCCGAATTACCAGTGGCTGCATCATTGGTCTTTCTTCAATCGTGCACAATATTGGCCAAAATTAATTTTTAGAGCTCTTCTCAATTGGAAGTCCATCGATATTGAAATTCAGTTGAACACTGGTAGATGTATATATTGAGTCCACAGAATAAATTAAATAAGTAGTTTTTAAGTCCATTATGCCAATACTGTCCAGTTCCCATTGGAATTATTTTTAATGTAGCTGCAGTTTTGAGTAGTGTCTTGCTGCATTTTGGAAAAAAGTAAAATCCTACAGACCGACGTTATAATTTTAGCAGATCGGACAAATCTCTGTGACTAATTTTATTTAGTAAAGTCCAATACTTCAGCTTATCCATAAAAGATATCTTATATCCGAGATGGTATTGTGCGTCATCTTCTAAAATCTAAATCACTGTGTGTTTCACTTTTTAAATCTTCACATAGGTGGTCATTAACTTCAGAAGTTGGAGCAGGTATTGCATATTCATTAATTAATGTTGCAGATTTCGAAGGCATTAATACAATTCCAGTTTCTTGTTGAATTTCTGAAATCTGCTCTTTGAATTGTAAATTTGATAAAACTTTAACGATTAGAGTAGTAGATAGATCTTACCGAGGTTTGCTAACGATTCACTATCTCTAATTTTGTTTGAATAATTTTGAATTTTTGCGACAATTTTTCTGCGAAATTTTGATTAGAATTTTTTTTGACACGACTGAAAACACGCCCACTTAGAATTTGCATGTAATGTAGGGCTACGGTCTAGTGATGGAAGTGAAGTTGAACGGTGTTAGGAAGTAATTAATGGTGTCGCTTATTTCAGTTATTATTTCAGCTGTATATGTAGAGATTGTGTGCAAATAAGATCCAAAATATTATGGTAATATTCCCCGGCCAAAAATCAGACCCTGTGCCTATTTTCTGTAATTATCGCATCGTTATATCTATCACTAAAACGATATGATTTGAAACAAGATGCCATAATATCACATGATGCGTTCTGTAACTGTGTGAATTGAAAACTATATCACACGGAACATTTCGATACGAAACCCCTGGAAATTTGTGATATATTCAGGTTCCGTAACTATCAAGAGCGATAAAATATTCACTTAACTGTCGAATGTTATCAATCAAAGCGTGCGGTTATAAAGTATTAAAACAAAAAATTTATTTCATAGCGCCCTTACGGTTTAAAGTAGCAATTTTCTACGTCTTGCTTAAGTCTCTTAATCCAACGTGGGTACAATCTTCTGCTCCAATAATCTCTGGGAATCCAGTCATTTCATTAAATCTAATTGAATTTCGTGAACAATTGATTGATAAAAGATGTAAGCCGTGTACTAACTTTTGGTTTATCTCATTGTATTCCAGAGGTGTTGGAAACTTGATGTATTTGGACATCATTTTGTTTTCAAAACATCAGCCACTTCCGAAACCACTCGTGAAACCATAATCCTACTAATAGCCGCAGAAAAATAATGGCCCACATCTCTCTGAAAGGACCCAGTTGCAGCACAGACCCGAATCGGGATTGGAATAAATGTATTCATTTGCCCTTTGCACAAATGTGGACTTAGCTCGTCAATAAGTATCGGAGCTGAACCACGGGAAAAACGATACAACTCCCGAAATCCTGCTTCCGGCATTTCAAAAGGGTTTGCGCTATCTCTTAGTACATGGCTTTGAATCCGTAACATGTTACGCCTATCGTATTCTTCACCCAAAATTAGTGAAAAGCTAAACATTTTTAAAAACAACGTTCCCGAAAATCCATGTGAAATAATTTTTTAATTATTATTGTTTTGTGTTGCAGTATTTCGACAGCTTTGGGAAATCTTTCCAAAATTCCCATGAAATTAAAAGTTACTACAGAATACTTTTCGGATAGAGTTAGAGAAATCCAATATTTTCCAGATGCGATAAACAGCGGAATGTTTTGTTCCTAAGTTTTTGATGCGAAAAGTTATCGCATGAGTTACAGAACATGGGCACTGTATAGTATATTCCTGTAGCTGTTAAGCGGTAACATTTAATAGCAACTTAACAGTTTTTGTGTGGCTTTTTGTAATACAGCGGTTTCGAATGTGATTTTCTGCTGCTATAGTCCCAGGCCAGAAAGACGGTGGAAGTCCAGATTCCTTCATACATCGGGCTGACTCTACCAAGGTTCGGTTCTTTCTTTCGGCAACGCCCTTCTGTTCGGGAGTGTATACAGTTGTTAAGCACCGCTTTATTCCGAAACGCTTCAGGAGGTTGTCCATTTCTGTGTTGCAGTACTCAGTTCCATTGTCAGACTGAAGTGCAGAGACAATACTGAGACCACCAACTCCGGCCGATTTCCCGTTACTTAGCCTACAAGCTATATTTTTATGGAGTGTTCACGTCTGGTGCGCTAGTATTCTTACATAGAAATTCGTATTGACAAATGTCACGAAACTTCAAAAATTCTGCTCACCAACACACTCGCAAAAAATATGAGCCACTTCCTATGTGGGCAAAGTTGTTGGCAGAGTTCCGTTAAATTTGAAAATATTCGTTACGTGTGGATAGAATTTTTTGTTAGGAATAAGTGTACATTTGCTTAAAATATTTATGAAAAATTAATAATGTAGATTAGTTGATGATTTAAGAAAAATATACACACGAAATCGAAGTTAATGATATCCATAGCGGATATCTTCGATTTGAATTTTCCACGTAGACCATTTATTTATTTATTTATTATTATGTGTAATGATTTTCCATTCACTGAGTTCATTATTGTTTTGCCATTTACTGTGACCCCCAACTCACAATCCTCTTGCCGCTGGCCACCTCAATTTATTTCAAATTCGCTATTTTGTTTTCCTATCAATGTTATGTCAATTAAGAATCCGTGTGACATGCAAAAACACAAAAAAAAAAAACAAAAATTAATGCTGCAAACCGCGGCAACCGTGGGGAAATGTGAAAGAGTTCGAGAATAGCACATTTTTACATTAATTAAGGATACTAATTTGATTTGTGTGGTTAATAAAACTATCTAAAGAAGATGTTTTCCATACTAGAAATATATTAGGACAAACATGTTTTTTTATTTTCCACTTCTTTTTAACTTCGATTTCGTGTGTAAATTTTTCTTAAATAATGAAGAAAATTTGCTCAAAATGTTTTTATTTTTCCTCAACTAATCTACATTGTTAATTTTTCATGAATATTTTAAGCAAATGTACACTTATTCCTAAAAACAAATTCTGCCCACACGTAACGAATATTTCAAATTTAACGGATAAAATTCTATGAACTCTGCCAACAACTTTAACCACAGCGGAAGTGGCTCATATTTTTTGCGAGTGTTTGGTGACTCAGAATTTTAGAAGTTTCGTGACATTTGTCAATACGAATTTCTATGTAAGAATACTAGCGCACCAGACGTGAACACTCCATAAAAATATAGCTTGTAGGCTAAGTAACGGGAAATCGGCCGGAGTTGGTGGTCTCAGTATTGGGGACGTTCAAGTATCTAGTTTAGTAAGTCTCTCTCACTAGAAGAAACTCGGCTCTGATTGGGGGAAATCGGTCGTGAGAGCAGATTTTTCAGTTGACGTTTATGGAGGGGTAGCCGAAGAATCTAGTCGAGTAATTCGTGATTGAGTACTAAGTTCACAGTTCTTATATGTGGCTGACGTAGAAAAAGTGACGTTCCCGACCAATCTAGTTTTTGCGTTCAGGTTACATCTCATCCAGACCAATCTAGTCGACTTAAGATAACTAGATTATTGAATGTGGCCATTGTCTCTGTTTGAAACATCTTTTGATATTAACACTTTCAAATAAACGCACTCATCCCACTGAATAAATATTTTTTTACTTGTAAAAAATCTGTTAAAGCTTCTCCATCCACTTCTATTATTGCATTATAAATATTAAGTTTTTTTTATTGATTTAAATACTTTCACACACTTTCGCTCTTTAAGTGCTATGTTTTTGTTTTGGGCAATAATAGCATCTTTTATTTGTGTTTTCGTTAACAATTCTATCATTTCATGTACCAATATTTTCGGATTCCGCTTACTCTTTTTGTTTGCAATCTCGTTACCAATATCTGCCGTTCTGTTTCGAGATCTGGTTTTGAAGAATGTTGAGGCTTTATGTTTTTAGTTAAGTTTTCTTAGATTTTAAATTTTCTTTTAAATCGATAAAAAAAGTTTTCTTTCTTTTCAAAATTTCTCTATTCCTAAAACTCTTCTTTTCAAAATTAAATTGTTTTTTTTTTTTGAATTTTTGGGTTTACCAGGTACAAAACCATAAGAAATAGATAAATATCATTCCAAACTTTCAATTTGGCCTTCAAATGAAACTTTTAACAGTCTTTTTTCGTTTTACTCGAAATTCTCAAAAGTGGAAAAGAATAGTTTTGAAAACATACCTACCTACCATAGACAAACCATACTGAGACCCCCAACTCACAATCCTCTTGCCGCTGGGCCCCTCAATCAATCAGTGTGACATGCAAAAACACACAAAAACTACAAAAATAAATGCTGCCAACCGCGAGTGAAAGAGTTCGGGAATTCCACTGAATGCCATTGGTTAGTTATTATTAATTGTTAAAAGAATAATAATTTGATTTGTTTGGTTAGTAAAACTATCTAAAGTTCATGTTCTATATACTAGAAACATATTAGGACAAACATGGTTGTATATTTTCCGCTTTTGGATATCATTAACTTCGATTTTGTGTGTAAATTTTTCTTAAATAATGAAGAAAATTTGCTCAAAATGTTTTCATTTTCCCTCAACCGATCTTCATTGTTAATTTTTCATGAACATTTTAAGCAAATGTGCACTTATTCCTAAAAAAAAATATTATCCACACGTAACGAACAATTTCAAATTAAACGGATAAAATTGTATGAACTCTGCCAGCAACTTTGCCCCAGCGGAAGTGTCTCATATCTACTCATATCTGCTCAGTGTTGGTGAGCAGCATTTTTTAAGTTTCCTGACATTTCTCAATACGATTTTCTAAGTAAGAATACTAGCGCACCAAACGTGAACACTCCATAAAAATATAGCTTGTAGGCTAAGTAACGGGAAATCGGCCGGAGTTGGTGGTCTCAGTATTGTCTCTGATACCTACCCCTCATATCTAAAGCTATCAACGGCTAAGCGTAACACTTGCTTTACGAACAAAAACATTCCTACTTCTTTTTTTTTTTTAATTTTTAATAGCGCTACTTGTAAAAAAAATAGTAAATAACATCAAAATAGAAGAGTCCATTCCCCCTATCATCTGCACTTGATATTAAACCCAATTTTAAATGGCAGCACTGTGGTGAACTACTATATTGCCGTATTTATGCATCACCTTAGCCCAGACTTCATTATCCCTCTTGTGATAATGAAAATTTAATTGCAACTGCAACACGATAAGAGCCGTATAAATTTGTATTTATGTATGATCTGCGAACGAGGTGTGCTGCCAGCAAAGTATTTTGATTTCATTTCATCTTACACGAAAGAGTAACAGCAGTCTTCGTTCTGAGTTCGCATGTGCAGTTCACAACACTTTATCGCAGCGAACGTAAGCCCTTCTAATATTACATTTCAAACATTTCTCGAATTCCATTGTGAAATAATGTAAATTCTACTAAACGTTTTGTTTTGTGATTGTGTCTAAAGTCATTCCTACTTATTAACATATATGGAGGTGATTCAACGTTATATAGAAAATTAGAGTGGTTCAGTGACCTTATTCCTCTGCGAGTTTGTAGGCAGATGTAGTCATATAATAGTAGACGAATTTATCTGCTCACTGTGAATTAATTTTACTTGTCTCAACTTTAGAATGATTATATAATTTTCATTTAATTAGTTTCCACACTTATAATTGCACAAAATATAAAATGTTCTTAAAAAAAACTTTAGATAATTTTAATTTCACATTTTGAAACCAGAGAGTGACACAATGTGCATACATTTCTAATATGTTTTTTAATCTCCGTTGATATAGGTATACATGAAATACACGCTCGAAGTTGAAGTGTAAATGTTTTCATTATGTAGCTGCAAATATAATTATTTATGTGTCATACGAATTGGGTGGGTATCGGATATGGACTGCGCGGTGATGTTTTTGTGCGTTGATGATGACACTTCTTTTTATTAAAACTAAACAGTTTAGTGTAAGGCCACTGGTTGAATGTCATTCTAATGCAAATACAATAATTGTGTTAGTGCATTTTGTGGTCATTCCGACATCCATCACCTAGGCCCCTAGGGCATAGAACATAAAACTACTTGGGTAGTCCATGCTTATAATTTTATTATCAAAAATTATTTTCGAATTATTGTCTGACTTATACAGTATAGTCGGATAGTTGCAAAAATTCTTACTTATGCTTATTTGTTAAATTGTATAAGTTTTTTTTGAATAGTGCATAAAGTTATTTATACTTTTATTCAAAAAAACAACAACAATAAAATGTTTATTTAATGGATTTATTTTCATTATTCAAGAAATACACAACATTGAAAATATTTTAGATAACTTATAACACTCTTATAAATATGTGGTTTTTAAGTTGTTTTTTTTTTGCACCCGCAAATACAAGACTGAGATGTTGTTAATCCGGTTGGCTGATCCCTTTTTCTATCAAAAAATAAACTGTGCTCTCAAGAAAACATCATTACTAGATTTATATTTATACGTGAAAACAAAAAGTGTAGCCCAGCTAGTGGCGGACCAACCATATGTGCATGATGTGCAAATGCACAGGGCGCCAAGTTCTGGGGGCGCGAACAAATACTGCCATTTGCATTAAACAAAAAGCTCAAAATAAACAACATCCATCACACCTGTGCTGAATTATTTCTTGCACATTAACTCATATCACTTGCAATGTCGCAACTTAAAGGAGAATATAACTGAAAATATCGCAAAATAAAAAATCCCACTAGACCTATGCAAGTTCACTTCTTAGCTACATAATCTCAAAATATTCCACCCTGTTCATGTAGGTATATTCTTTGCACATCCACTTACATTTTACAAGAGAATCTAGTTCAAAGAACTCAAAATAAAAAATACCGCAATAAAAAAAAAAGCATTGAAAGTCCACCTTCTGGGTGATGTGGAAAAGAGTTAGGTATGCATGTGTGCAAATATGAAAAAGGGCGCTTTCTGTAAATCTTGCACAGGGCGCTAGTTTGGAGCCAGCACTGAGCCCAGCCAAATTTAATTTTCCATACTAACGTATTAAAATGTTATGTGGTTTCCGATTGGGCGTTTCAGATTTTGATCAGAAATTCTGGATATGGTCTTCAATAATTGATATTTGTATTGAGCTAGTCATCAAAAACATTTCTTTTACACTTACACATTCCATAATATTAGCTTTTTACAGGTTTATGACTTTTCAAAACAGGTTGAAAAAATAGTCGGATAGTTGCAAAAATTCTTACTTATGCTTATTTGTTAAATTGTACAAGTTTTTTTTTGAATAGTGCATAAAGTTATTAATACTTTTATTCAAAAAAACAACAACAATAAAATGTTTATGTACCTACAAAATATTTTATGGATTTATTTTCATTATTCAAGAAATACACAACATTGAAAATATTTTAGATAACTTATAACACTCTTATAAATATGTGTTTTTTTTGTTTTTTTTTTGCACCCGCAAATACAAGACTGAGATGTTGTTAATCCGATTGGCATGAACCCTTTTTCTATCAAAAAATAAACTGTGCTCTCAAGAAAACATCATTACTAGATTTATATTTATACGTGAAAACAAAAAGTGTAGCCCAGCTAGTGGCGGACCAACCATATGTGCATGATGTGCAAATGCACAGGGCGCCAAGTTCTAGGGGCGCGAACAAATACTGCCATTTGCATTAAACAAAAAGCTCAAATTAAACAACATCCATCACACCTGTGCTGAATTATTTCTTGCACATTAACTCATATCACTTGCAATGTCGCAACTTAAAGGAGAATATAACTGAAAATATCGCAAAATAAAAAATCCCACTAGACCTATGCAAGTTCACTTCTTTGCTACATAATCTCAAAATATTTCACCCTGTTCATGTAGGTATATTCTTTGCACATCCACTTACATTTTACAAGAGAATCTAGTTCAAAGATCTCAAAATAAAAAAATACCGCAATAAAAAAAAAAAGCATTGAAAGTCCACCTTCTGGGTGATGTGGAAAAGAGTTAGGTATGCATGTGTGCAAATATGAAAAAGGGCGCTTTCTGTAAATCTTGCACAGGGCGCTAGTTTGGAGCCAGCACTGAGCCCAGCCAAATTTAATTTTCCATACTAACGTATTAAAATGTTATGTGGTTTCCGATTGGGCGTTTCAGATTTTGATCAGAAATTCTGGATATGGTCTTCAATAATTGATATTTGTATTGAGCTAGTCATCAAAAACATTTCTTTTACACTTACACATTCCATAATATTAGCTTTTTACAGGTTTATGACTTTTCAAAACAGGTTGAAAAAACGCCCAATCGAAAACAAAATACCTAATTAAAACTTATTTTAAAAGGAGTGTATTTTTTTCGATATTTAGATTTCGCTTTTTTAGTTTATCAAAAAAAAAAACTTAAACATCGAAAAAATTCGTTAATTTTTTAGTATTCATAATAAAATATCAAAAAATGGGGTACATTTTTGTTAGCAAGTGAGACTAGTAAATTTAATTTTGAGGACACATACGCATAAGATTATAACGCCTTTTCAAATGTGATGCTGTTTCGATTGGTCATATTAGATTTTTTATTTTAGGTGCGAGTGCCAAGTTGTTTATTGGTAACTAAGGCCGTGTGTCAATTGCGCTAACATTGGCCGCATTCAAGAATCTAGTCATCTTAAGTCGACTAGATTGGTCTGGATAAGATGTAACCTGAACGCAAAAACTAGATTGGTCGGGAACGTCACGTTTTCTACGTCAGCCACATATGAGAACTGTCAACTTAGTACTCAGTCACGAATTTCTCGACTAGATTCGTCGGCTACCCCTCCATAAACGTCAACTGAAACATCTGCTCTCACGACCGATTTCCCCCAATCAGAGCCGAGTTTCATCTAGTGAGAGAGCTGTCAGACTTACTAAACTAGATACTTGAACGTCCCCATTGTGTCGCTGAGTACTAAGTTGACAGTTCTCATATGTGGCTGACGTAGAAAACGTGACGTTCCCGACCAATCTAGTTTTTGCGTTCAGGTTACATCTCATCCAGACCAATCTAGATTCTTGAATGCGGCCACTCAGTCACGAATTTCTCGACTAGATTCTACGGCTACCCCTCCATAAACGTCAACTGAAACATCTGCTCTCACGACCGATTTCCCCCAATCAGAGCCGAGTTTCTAGTGAGAGAGCTGTAAGACTTACTAAACTAGATACTAGAACGTCCCCATTGTTTCCTTTCACGCGTGAAAATGTGGACGCGTGGTGGTGCTCTTTCAAATATCCAGAAAATTAAATCTTTCCTATGATATTTAGGAGATCCTGGCTATCAGGTAAACATTTCAAAATTCATGGCAAGTGAACAATTTATGTGTTGGTGTTGGAGAAGACTTTTGTTGTTCATCAATCAACCGTTTCGTTAACTAATTTGTGTGTGTGTCAAAAAATAGTTCAACAAGCCGATGATTGGATACATTTTCCGACAACTGAAATCAAACATCACCAAGTGATTGTGCAATTGCAGATATAGATTGCTTTTGATAATTTTCCCACAAAAATTTTAAAATAAATTCAAAATAAACAGACGACCGGACAGTTGTCACTTGTCAAGTTTGACAGAAATTGCAAGGCAATGGGGACGTTCAAGTATCTAGTTTAGTAAGTCTGACAGCTCTCTCACTAGATGAAACTCGACTCTGATTGGGGGAAATCGGTCGTGAGAGCAGATGTTTCAGTTGACGTTTATGGAGGGGTAGCCGACGAATCCAGTCGAGAAATTCGTGACTGAGTACAATGACATGTCCAACGAAGTAAATACTATGTTCGAATTTTCGAACTTACTTTAGCAAACTAGTTTTTTATTCATACCGATTCAAAGCATTTGCTAAGGGCTTTTGCTTTGCTAAAACATTTTACTCAAAGTAAATGCTAGTTTTTATTCATACTACCCATTATGTGACTGTTGAAAAGAGAGGTTCACCAAACTATCTTCTGTTTTACAACATAAGCATCTATTATTTAATGCTTTTAGTAAGTTATGATGAAAAGAAGCAATAACAATTGTGTAGTGTTTGTGAGTTATTGGAAAAGTGTGACGAAGCAAGGGAAAGGAAATCAGTTGGAAACGATAAATTAAGAAAAAACTGATTTCTGTTTTGCTTCTCGCAGTGAGAAATTATTTTTGTATTGATTTAGACTTACTAATTTGGCTAAATATTTAAATATTTGTCAAGGGGAGAGTACCATAAATTATTTAGCGAAAATTAAAAGCGGATTATTATTTTCGGGTAAAATACAACCATTTCTCGATATGGTTCAAAATTAACAATTTTTTTTTTTTCAAAATTCTCAAATAAGGTACTGATCATTTTTGAATTAAAAAAACAAATAGTGCATGGTGGTTGTTTTTTAATTACTTCTTCAAATGAGCCATTCCGTCTAAACGGGGATGGACCACTTCCATAGCAAATAATTCTTGTACATATTTAGCCACTACACAAAAATCAGTTATCATTTTTTGCCGTCTACATAAGTTATCGTACTCGCGGTTAAATCCTTGGATTCTGTCATCTTCGAGTTTATAACTGCCCACAATTGCCGCTTATAGCTTAACGAGATGGTGAAACAATTAAAATTCGCCATTTATGGGTGCCGGGCCATAGGGACATTCCATGTAATTACATGGCCGACGAATTCTCTAGACAAGACACTACTATATCGATTCTACCGGAGAAGAGTTTTTCATGCCTCTCGCTACTTGTAAACTCATAATCAAACAAAATGCGCTATTAATCGCAGGTATTTGAACTGCACCACGTGCTACACCACATCTGGTCCATGCTGAATCTCAAGCGCTCTAAGAATCTTTTAACACAATAATAGGTGTCATTACGGAACACTGGATCATTGGGAGTACTTTTTTCAGGTTTGACCTCCTTACAAACGATTTCTGTATAAGCTGAATGGTAGAGGAGGAGAAGGAGACCATTCTCTACTTCCTTTGCACTTGCCCGGCCCTATCATCCCGTAGAAACTAGATCATAAACTAAGAATTAAATAGACCGTCAGCTCCCGCGCAACTACCCGATTCCCCCCGCAAATTTTACTTTTAAAAGTATGTTTTTTTCCATAAACAAAACTAAGGGAATTTGAGTTTAGTGAAAAGGGAAAAATTAACACGCTTCGTGTGAAAAATAAAGAGAGAGTGCTGGGAGCACTGACTGAGAGTTAGTGTATTTGGTGTGTGTCTGTCAGCTGATGGATGCGTTCTGAGAGTTTAAGTTCGTTGTTTTATTTCACCACGAAAACATGTAGATATTCTAAAAAATGTATAATAGCGAATGTAATCAATATAAATAAACAAATGAATTATGTGTGAAATAAAATAAGATATTTTTGTTCCTATAATTATTGTGTCTGTTTTCGTTTGCTGTTTTTGGAGAAAAATTATTTCACCGTGAATGTCCACACAAAAACGGCAACGAATTTAAAGAGAAGAATTGATTACGAATCTTAAGATTTGAAAAAATATGAGTTTTTAGCTATAATCTTTTCATGAAGATTCCGTTTATAAAAAAAAAAATGTTGTTTATTAGAAAATTTGAAATCAATTGCGTCAGCCGAGAATATGAATAATGTTCATTTATTGACAAAAATAAAAAAAACGCTTATTAATATAAAAAATAGCTGATTACTAATAATAATGAATCGTATTTATTAAAAGCAAATAAATTGTAAGCAGCAAAACTTAAATGCGTGAGACATATCAGGGTACAAATCAGTAAACATGTTTATTTCCAATTTTGCTTAAATACATTTTTTCGTTTCGTTCTTTCCCGTACATTTTAAAGAAAATAAATTTTCGTTGATTGTGTCTATTAGGCATTTTCTTTTTAATATAAATGAACATTATCTATTCATATTCCCGGCTGACGCAATTGATTTCAAATGTAATTTCATTAATTATGTCAATTCTTCCAAATTTTCTAAAAAATTTAATTTTTTTTTTTTATAAACGGAATCTTCATGGGTGTAAAGATTATAACTAAAAACTTATATCCTTTCAAATCTTAATATTCGTAATCAATTCTTCTCTTTAAATTCTTTGCCGTTTTTCTGTGCACATTCACGGTGAAATAATTTTTCGCCAAAAACAGCAAACCAAAACAGACACAATAATTACAGGAACAAAAATATCTTATTTTGTTTCACACATTGTTCCTTTGTTTACTTATGTTGATTACATTCGCTATTATACATTTTGTAGAATATCTACATATATTCGTTGTCCTCTTCTCTAGGAAATACAAGATTCCACACATTGACCCTCCTTCTATAAATGGCACAAGTTTGAAATTCTCAAATGAAGCTAAATACTTGGGTCTCATTTTTGATAGGAAGTTAACATGGAAACCTAACATCCAAGAAAGAATTAAAAAGGCCACTGTGGCACTTTTCTCTTGCAAAAAAGACATAGGAAACAAGTGGGGTTTACAGCCTCGTATCACTTACTGGCTATACATCTCTGTCATAAGACCGATACTTACGTACGGTATTGTTGTCTGGTGGACTGCTTTGGACAAAGCGACTTATCGCGATAAGTTAAGCAAAGTCCAAAGAACAGCTTGCTTCTGCATCGGCGGGGCTCTTCGTACTACCCCTTCCGCTGCCCTCGACATCCTGCTTCATCTGACACCAATTGACATCTTCAGCAGGCAAATGGCAGCTTCTGCAGCCGTTCGCCTTAAAGCTACCTCACAATGGACCAGGAAAACAACTGGCCATGCCGCTATTTTGAACAATTTTAAAAACATCCCAGGAAACATCGATTACACTACACCGGAACTACAATTTGATAATAACTTCCAGGTCTCCATCCCCTCTAGATCATTCTGGGAGGAGAAAGCTTTCCTGGAGGATGAATCGATCCATTTCTTCACAGATGGATCGAAAACTGTGGACGGTGTTGGTGGCGGTGTCTTCTCCGACAGACTAGATCTTAGTCTCTCCTTCCGTCTTCCTGAACTGTAGCGTTTTTCAGGCGGAAATAATGGCGATTAAAGAAGTCTTATCCTGGCTGAAAGAAAATGATATCTGCTAAAGATATCCGTATCTTCTCGGACAGTCAGGCGGCTATAAAGTGCCTGGAATCAGTCTCTACAAATTCAATAACAGCCCAAGACTGTCGTTCGTCTCTCAGAGAGATGGCGGAGCAGTTCAATATTCACCTCTGTTGGGTGCCGGGGCATAGGGACATCCCAGGTAACTGTAAGGCTGATGAACTCGCCAAACACGGAACAACACTACCTATGCTTCCAGATATGGACTCTTTAGGTATCCCAATCGCTACCTGCAAACTCAAAATAAAGCTGGATGCTATCGAAAGAGCAAATCTTAGATGGACAACCGGCTCGACATGTCTAGCGACAAAACAGATCTGGCCAAAGCTGGATCTAAAACGTTCTAGGCATCTGATCTCCCTCGATAGGAAGCATATCAGTGCTACAATAGGTGTCATCACAGGACACTGTCTCATAGGCAGGCATGCAAAAAGACTTGGCGTATTATGTAATGATTTTTGCAGAAGCTGTCTTGACGAGGAAGAGGAAGAAACTATTCTTCATCTCCTCTGCACTTGTCCGGCGCTCTCACTCTTTGGGAGAGTTCTACTATAATGATCTTAACGATCTAAAAGACACGACCATTCGCTGTCTCTTGCGCTTCATTAGAAGCTCCAACTGGTTCAACGAGTAGGAAGAATTTAGTAGATAGATTCATGTGGTATCACAAGGGACCGTATAATGGTCTAAGTGTGTCGACTAGCCGACAGCCACTTCAACCTAACCTAACCTAACCTATTTTCGTGGTGAAATAAAACAACGAATTTAAACTCTCAGAACGCATCCATCAGGTGACAGAAACTCACCACATACACTAACTCTTAGTCAGTGTTCTAGCACTCTCTCTTTATTTGTCACACGAAGCGTGTTCATTTTTCCCTTTTCACTAAACTCAAAATACCTCGATATTTTTCATGAAAAAAAAAACATATTTTTAAAAGTAAAATTTGTATTGTTCAGAGAGAAAATCATATTAAATTAATCTTCAGTATATAAATCGCAATTTGTTATGCTAACATTATAATGATTATTTTTTTGGTAATAGAAATCGTTGCGGCAAATCTCCTTTTTATGTACATTTAGTGCGTTAATATTCATGGTGAAAAGTAGTTTGAATGTTTTTCTGCCAGATTATTATAAATATATCCTGGATATGTTAAACATATATTATTCCGATTAATTAGTCCTACCCAATGTATCTGTTCTATTCACAGAAATTCTGGCATGGCTTTTGCCTCGAACTTAAATTATATACATTTTAAGAAAAGAATTGTTTATTGCACATATTTGTTTCATTATTTATCTGAAAAATTTATTAAGCAAGAGATTGTATCTTCCTGGATTTCGACGCTATATTTTTACAAAGTTCAACAATTTTGACTTTTTTTCCTTTTACGCATTTGAAGTTTTTCAAAAATTGAAATTCCCATAAAAAGGTAGAGATACAACGATGTAGGAACACTGCTGAGTGTCATTATTTTATTACACCTCCCGCCATTTAGAATTTCTTTTTTGCTGCTTCACATGTATTCACAGATAGGAAATTTAAGAGAGAATTTTCTTTTCAAAATTTGGGGGGGGGAATCGGGTAGGTGCGCGGGAGCTGACAGTCTATTTAATATTTAGTTTATGGTTTAGTGTATCGGCATAAACTAAGTATTAAATAGACCGTCAGCTCTTACAACTTAAGAGAATTTGCCTACAAGCTGTTTTCCGTGTTTCTATGTGGCAAAGTATGTGTGCCATGTTAAAGTAGATTAGCCGCACGCATACTCTCGCACATAGGAACCTGACAGTTGCCTGACAGATCATTCTGTGGTAACATTGAAATAAATTCAAATAATTCAAATAACTGCCCGTTATCGGGACGTGTTAAGAAAACGGTGGGTATGGTGTGGTGAATTTAGTACCAAATTCTATTAAAACGCATAGGTTAGGTAGGTATACGTATTAAGATTTCTTTCATTTTACCTAGATAATCTATATAGTACGGGGATGTTTTCATCTTTGTTGTAAAAAATCGAAATCGATAAACTATTTGAATCATTGACAAAAAAAAAAAAAACGCTTATTAATATAAAAAAATATTTGATTACTAATGATTATGAATCGTAGATATTATATTAAAAGCAAATAAATTGTAAGCAGCAAAACTTAAATGCGTGAGATATCAAGGTACAAATCAGTAAACATGTTTATTTCCAATTTTGCTTAAATACATTTTGAGTTTCGTTCTTTCCCGTAAATTTAAAAAAAAAAAAATTTTCGTTGATTGTGTCTACTAGACTTTTTATTTTTATTATAAATGAACATTATTCATATTCTCGGCTGACGCAATTGATTTCAAATGTAATTTCATTAATTGTGTCAATTGTTCCAAATTTTCTAATAAATTTTTTTTTTTTTCTTAATGAACGGAATCTTCATGAAAAGATTATAACTAAAAACTCATACTATTTCAAATCTTAGTAGTCGTAATCAATTCTTCTCTTTAAATTCTTTGCCGTTTTTGTGTGGACATTCACGGTGAAATAATTTTTCGCCAAAAACAGCAAACGAAAACAGACACAATAATTATAGGAACAAAAATATCTTATTTTATTTCACACATCATTCATTTGTTTATTTATGTTGATTACATTCGCTATTATACATTTTGTAGAACATCTACATGTTTTCGTGGTGAAATAAAACAACGAACTTAAACTCTCAGAACGCATCCACCAGCTGACAGAAACTCACCAAATACACGAACTCTCAGTCAGTGTTCTCAGCACTCTCTCTTTATTTTTCACACGAAGCGTGTTAATTTTTCCCTTTTCACTAAACTCAAATTCCCTTAGTTTTGTTTATGGAAAAAACACACTTTTAAAAGTAAAATTTGTATTGTTCGGAGAGAAAATCATATTAAATTAATCTTCAGTATAAAAATCGCAGTTTGCTAACACTATAATGATCATTTTTTGATAATAGAAATTTTTGCTTAAGGCAAATCTCTTTTTTATGTACATTTAGTGCGTTGATATTCATAGTGAAATGTAGTTCGACTGTTTGTTCTGCCAGATTATTGATAGTCCAACAATTAAGACATTTGTTCCTCTTACGCAGGAAAGTTTTTCAAAAATTTAAATTCCCACAAGATGGTAGAGATATGACACATGCAGGAACACTGCTGAGTGTCAGTATATTATTACTCCTCCCACCTTTTAGAAATACATTTTTTGCTGCTTCACACGTATTCACAGATATAAAATTTAAGAGAGAATTTTATTTTAAAAATTTGCGGGGGGAATCGGGTAGGTGCGCGGGAGCTGACGGTCTATTTAATACTTAGTTTATGGTACTATCGGCTTCGGCGGTGGCGCCCGCGTGAGTGTGTCGTTGATTTTCGTTTTCTTTTTTCGGTATTATGCTCGCGCTGCTTGAGTTTGCCGTTACTTGTGGTTGATGATGGTCCCGCTGTTTGAGGTTGTCGTTGGTTTCGATGCTTTATGGTAGCTGTAGCATTCCCTGAGTTGTGATTCTGATACTCTTTCACAGTCACAGGTCCTATCTTTCGAACAGTTAGCGAGTTGCACAATCACTTTAAAATTTGCCGTTTGTGAGTTCGGATTTTAATTTATTTTTCATCCGTTCCTGCTCGCACTTATCCTCTATTCTCTTCGAAAATCGCAAGAAGGCTTTCTTTTAAGCTTTTAAAATTGTCGGTATGGTTCTAAGGCCATGGTTAGTGTAAGTGAGTAATTCTGAATTATTCGATGGTTCCGCTGGAATATATTAAAAATCAATGTACATATTTCAAGAAAAGTCAAAGACATGTTGACGTGTTTATTTAAGCTACGCGCTTTTTTCTTCTAATATGCATAAAAACTGTGAATAAAATTAATAAATAATAAGCAAAATCAGCCTCACCAATAATCAACTTAAGTGTGGTCTCTGGCAGCTAACGCAAAGACTCCATACTATCCAAAGTTCCTGTTCCAATCAACAAATGTAGTTGCCAAAATATCGTTATCTGCTGGGTCAAATGTTAGTGCTGAGAAAGACATGTTTATCTTTAGTCCGGTGCAATGACATGAGGCCACATTCTTGCCTTATAACATTTCGTTAAAGCGGCATTTGTCCAATTTGGCAGGGAAATCACTTCACCTCGAGTGGGAAATAATTTCACTCTTTTTATTTATGAATAACTAAAAAGTAGATTCGCGCTATATTTCGCGTATGTATGCGTGGCATCCTGCAACCTGCAACCTCCCAGTTGGGGTTCACTTTTTAAAGTATTGGTATACGCCAAGTTTCTTTAAATACTTGCTATCATTTATAATGATTTAAATATCTGTTCGCTGTGCTGCTTAATATTAAGTTATATACAAATTAAACGTCAAATATAGAAAGTTTTGCAACGTCCATTTTACATTACCAGGCTATGAAAGTAGCATGTACTACCAGTCACTGGTTTGTTGGGCTATGATGCCAGGTGAAAGGGAATCAAGCAACTGAAGGTTGCTGAACGAAATGAAGTTGCATAACCTAAGTTTGCAGCCGCTAGCCGGTACAATGTTTTTTGCAAAGTCAAGAGGTATATAGTTTGTACTGAATATGTTCTGTACATGATCCAAACTCGTACATGAATTATTTTAATATAAGCATTGAAAAGTTTAATTTTTGAATTGTGGCAACAGTTGCTTTCAAAAACAAAACAGATAATACAGGGTATTTCAAACTTCATATTGCCACCAGCCATATTGCAAATGTTCTGCTCAACGTGACGTCACACAAGACACATGTCATTTCACTTGCAAAGTTACCATATTTGAATCAAATTTGCATAATTTTTCTTTTCAAATATATTTTTGTGAAACAAATTTAATATTTTATGTTCAAATATGCAACACATGAACAATATTTTGCTGCTACCGCTTGAGTTTATCTTGGCATATTAAGGTGTGTCCAAACCACCGAAACATTTCAGAAATGGTTATGAAATGTGTCTGAAGCAAATCGGACTGATTTTATAAACATTTATAAAAGTTTTCTGAAATTTATTTACTAACCCCCGTATTAATAAACACCGCGTAAAAGTTATCAACTCGTTACTCAGCAGTTACGTCAAATTTTTGTATACTTATTTGTTTATTAATACGGGGGTAAATGTTTGTGAAATGTTTCAACTTTATCCTGATTTGGACTCGAAGAAAATAATGTGGTGGGATTATAAGCAGGGAGTAAAGTTTTTATTTTTGTAATTTTGGTCTTGGGAATCACGCGACACGCGATTTAATTCAAATAATCGTATTAAATGAATCACTTTCTCGTTAGGTATTCAAAGCTTTTCTGGACATTCTTATAACAGCGCTCACTTTCTGCAGGGATACTTGTAAAACAAAAATTATTTCCCATCACGATTGGGTAACTGTGAAACATTTCATAAATGTTTTTTTGGTGTCAAGATCCAAACCAGCAAAACATCTCTAAACATCTCATAAAAAATTGTTTTGTTTAATAAGTGTTTTAGAAATAAATATGGAACATGTAGGTATTTAATTGTTTATCAAATGTTTGGCTGGTCTGGACACACCTTTATAGAACGAGAAAAAAACGTTTATTCGAATGCGAAAAAAATCAATTGATTTTTTGTGTTCCATTTTTTAGTCTGGCAACGTGAGGCACACCAACATTTAAAAATAAAATAAGCCACCTAGTCGGAAATAGTAGAAATAATTTTCAGATCATGATTCGTGATCTCGATGAGAAGGAGGATCATGTGCTGTTGTTGTAGGTGCATTTAAATTGATGATCTATATGGATCATAGCTGATAATAAAAAACAGCTATAGTAAATATATATAAAATTAATTAATTTCTATGAACTACCTCATAACATAAATATATATATATATTTGTTTATTTATCTGAAGGTCCTAAACAAGATAACTCAACATGGTTTCCAGATTATGCCAAGCGGGAATAACAACGTTGGGAGCGTGCATCGGCGCAACACTTTCCATTTGGGCACTGGAAAGAAGGAGCCCTGTAATTACGGTAAGTTTTAGATTTCTATAAATAATGGTCTGACATATTTACATATTCATGCCACCGTATTAGGTTCGATACCTATCAATGCATACATTTCGAATGGTTTAATTTAAAACAGGGTTTGAAGTTTCCGGAAGCACTGCAGAATTTGGATAAACCAGTTTAGAACTATCACATTTATCTTCACATCATATGACTTGACCCGGTTTTGGAATTTGTATTGTCTCTTACTTGTGATCGTTTACCAGCAAAGCATTTCGACTCTTCCTCCGAGTCTAAGGAGTGATGTACGTCAGCCTTGACCACAAGCTTCCTACTTTCCTCATCGTCATCACTATTAGATTTGGTTATGTATGGAGTCCGACTATGTGCGCCCGCATTGCTGTTCATTCTACCGGATTTGTATTCAATAGAAGTGTCGAGCTTGGAAAGCTTTAGTACAGGCCTTACTATGCGCGAAGGTGAACCTTTAGCTTAGACAATTCCTTTCAAAAGCTGGTAATCAGTGTAAATCATAAAATGTCTACCCTGTAAATAAGAACAGGGTTCCTGAAAGCCCACACTATTGAAAAGTCCACTCGAATGTTTTTGGGTCAAGTTATTAATTAAATGAAATTAATAACTTGCATAATTTAAAATTAAAATTTATAGGTAAAATTAAAGCCCATGTAATAAATACCGATTACTCTACTAATTTTAGTTATAATTACAGTTAGAGTAGGTTATAAATATAATATTTCTATTATTATAAAATAAATATAGTAATCGGTATTTATTACATGGGCTTTAATTTTAAATATAAGTTTTATTTTAAATTATTCAAATTATAAATTTCATCTTAATAAATTAGGTCTAATAATACCTGTCGAAATAGTGCTAGGGCAGACCCTCTCTTATCTACCTTATCTAACCTACTGTGATGCAGAATAATTTTGACATCTCTATATCTATATCTATAATTTTGTCTAGTTCACCTACGACATTCAAATGGTTAGATCTGCGATCTCATTTTTACGCTTTTCTAGTATGGATGTTAGAAAGACGGATATCTTTTTTCTCTTATCAAGATAGCGAGTGTGACAATAAATATTTCTCGTTAAGCTTGGTGTAGAAAACTGTAAAAAGTCATAAAAAATAAATAGTAAGTAATCAGACATTCCTTGTGTTGCTTAACAACAAAATCCAATGAACGCTGCTCCCTAGAATGCAACTACTTTTTATCAGAAATGACAACTCAACTTGGGACTGGAGTTCGTGCGAATAAGTTATTTTTATTTTGTGTTTGCTTTTGTTAGGGTATTAGAGGGGTGCAGGGAAATAACTTCACATGGGATTAACTTCACCTTGAGTGGGAAATAATTTCACTTTTATTATTCCCATTGAATGTGAGCAATAACTTCTTTTTTGTGGGAAATAATTTCTCTTAACATACGACGACAATAAATGTAAGCCCACAATTCATAAACAGTGGAAAATGTATGTATAGGTACATGCTGCCCCCCTGCAACTCCCCTGCTTGGGATTACTGCTTAGGGGTTGGAGTAGGTGCAATGTTCGGTGTATGTTAAGTTGTTATTCCTAATGTTAATAAAATTATACAAAAAACATATAAATAAATCTATTTCATATTTGCCCTCCAGTTATAATAGACAAATCCCAAATTATAGGTGGGAAATAACTTCACAAAATTCAGTGGGCAATATCTTCACAAAAAGAAGTGAAGTTACTTCCCACTCGAGGTGAAGCTATTTCCCATGTGAAGTTATTTTCCTGCACCTATTAGAGGTATCTAATATAGGTAATTAGAAATAATTCAGATGCGTGCTAACAGTGCAGGTATACTTTTCTATTGAGTTCGTGTAATTGTGTTTTATTTTGCTCAAACGAAGTGAAGTTTGCGAAGATAAACAAACATACTAGTTGGCAATATAAGTTGCAGTCTTGTCTCGTTTGCCATGCTCTTTAATATTGATGAAATTAATTACCCCTATAATAAGAAAAAAATAGGTAGTGTATTCTCACATAATGTAGATACAAACAGTTAGCATTTTTGGTCCACAATGAGTACTCTAATCTGGGTATCATGGCTATAGAGTAGGAAATCATAGAGACCATCGATACTGAAAGAATAATAAGAGATTTTGCCCTGACGAAAAGTAGGAAAATAAGATTTTAAAGAAGTTTTCTGTAAATAAATAAAAAAGTTTCTTGTAAATAAATAAAAAAATTACACATCAACTTGCATTATGTACATACCTGTATAAATTATTTCCCTTTTACTTTAAACTAAATTAAATGCTTTCATCCTTTCATTTACAAACTATTTTCTTAAACAAATTTTAGTTATGAAATTATTTATTTATTTATTAATGAATTTAATTTATTAATAAACAAATATAATTTAGTGTTTAATTTAAAATATTAATTAAATGCAATATAATTTAATGTAGGTAATTAAATTCAAAAGCTAATGAAAAAAAAATAGTCGTATCCTGTTTTTCTGAAGAAAATTAAAATTTTAAATTTGCGGATTAATTTTTGCTTCACATTAGCTGCCAAAATTTTTAAAAAGAATTTCACCAAGTTTATTGACATACATATGTGTAGGTTAACTGGTTAAAGCCGGAGTGTTTTTTTTAGTGTGTGAAAAAAATACTAGTACCGGAATAAATTAGGTCTGCCCGGGGCGGCCCCAACCCACACTACGCCACTATGTTTCCGGAAATCGAACCTACAAAGGTTCAAGCCCATGTATCTACACCTTTACTAAAAAATATTTACAGATAAGAAACACTTTCGTTAATTACTTTCAAAAAGCGTTTGTGTTCTCTGCGCCATATTTTTGGAAGAGATGAATTATGATTAGGGTCGTTTCAAATCAAAAATTTCTCAAACAGAGTTAAACTAGAGCTAGAATTGAATCAAGAAAATAAAAAAAAAATTAGTTACCTATTTTTCTTCATTCCTGTGTTTTGAAATTATAAAAAAAAAAACAGGTAAATAAAATAAAATCATTATTTGCTTTTTGATCGCCGTCGCATAAGTAACCAAAACTAAATCGAACAAAAGATGAATATCTTTCGTACGTCTATCTAGCAAAACCCATTTGTTTACATTGTTGTTTTTGTAATTTCAATCTCTGTCTGTGAAAGTAAAGCTGTTTTCCCGAAAAATTCATGAAGTCACGCATACATTCTCATATCTATACTAGTATAAGTGAGTTCGTGAATTCACCCGGAAGATGGCGGAAAGTTGGTGAACTCACCACCAAAATTCATAAAATTTTCAAATATCCTGGAAAACTGGTTTGGGCATGTTCACTAGGAAAATTTTAATTTGACGGTTGACAGTTAATTTGCTTGCAGTGAATATATAATTAATATGTTTCTAACACTTTGACACTGCCTTTTATCAAAAATGGATAATATAGTTACGAATAACAATTCAAATTCCATTTTTATTAACAGAGTAATGAAAAAGTTTTCTTGTTAAATTGAACACAAGCAGGCTGTATAAATTAAAATTATTTGCATATAATGTGCAAAATCCAACATTTTAGTCACGTACTAATCTATCAAGGCTAACTACTATAATTCGGCATGAAAAGTTTTTATTGTTTATTATATTATTTCAAAACATTTAAACACTTTTTTTCTACAGTTTAGTACTGCATGTAGAATTATATTAGAACTTTTTTTGATTTAAAAAACAAGAATAGATAATTGCCATACAAGTAAATATCGCAATTTAACCGATAGATAGCACATAATGCTTTCGTAATGTTTCTTTTAAAAGTTATTATAATTTGAACCCTAGTACACCAAACCTCTCTTTTAAATATATAAATTCCTCCGCGTATAAAATTAAATAGTCAGTTAGGTAATAATTTCACATATAAAATAAGTTGTTCCTTCCAGTCGGATTAATATAATGGGGTGATTCTGGAGGTAACCGAAGAATCGTATATCTAACGAACCGACCTATCTAAAAGAGAGTGTCACCATATGACATTCGGCCGGCCGTTCTGAATTTTGATATTTTCTTATAACTTATCTAAAATAAACCTTCGATCAATCTCAAAAATGTACTGTCGGCACGGCAGACGTTTTTCTGCCCTCCCTGTTTCTATCCCTCTTCAGCCTCATTCCCTTCCCGGGCCGGCAGACATCAACCTAAAACCAATTTACTACCTGAAAAACACAAGGAAAAGAACTGAAGATGTTCATAGAAATGAAGGTGTATATTTCATTTGTAGTTATTTATATCAGCCATTCAGAGTGTACGACATTCGGAACCAAAGGAATTCGTTGTACCGAAAAGTCTTCGCCTTTCTTTCCTGTAAGAATGGTTGCTTCAATGACGTTGTTCACCGCTGGCCCAATTAAAGTTGCCAGTTCGAAATGAAAACAATTGTGGACATTATGTTGACATCCCGGGACTCGCCTGGACATATAAGTAACAAGTTTTAAATAGGTAACAATAGTGTCTTAAAAAATAATATAATATAATTAAAAAATAACGAAAACAAATTAAGATCACATTTATTTTTATTTAGAAATGATTGTAAACCTGAAGAAGATGTTTTCCACATAGTGCCTTCTGCCTAGTATGCTGTTCCAGGAATTAAGCGCCTCTCCAATGTTTCTCTCCACCACTTCGCTTAATGTTAATGTTAATGTTATTTTGCTTTCGTTTGAAATACCGATATTTTCCCTGATCTGTCAAAATTTAGCTGTGGAAAAATGTATTTTGCATTAATACGCCTACTTGAGTTCTGTAGAGATTTTTCGTACAGCGGCTAACAAATTTAGCTTGAACTGCGTAGTGCTTGGCTTAACTTCTTTGCTTAATTTTATCTTTGGAGACATTTTTGTATGGGGGCTTCATTTAAGCGCGAGCAGCATACTATACTTTCGTATTTAAAAATAATTTAAGAGTAAGAAATTTAACCAAATGACTCGACCTTTATTAAGTCAAATGCTATTGACTTTCATTCTTCAGTATATAGGTCGTTCAATAAACTAAAAGCTCTTTCGTAAGCGTTTCAACTCAAGGAAGAATTCTCAAAATGGGGAGACTGTATTTTCAAAAACACACTATTTTTGGAAGATGAATTAAAGATTCTCGGGAGCAGCAGTAAAAGCAGTATAAACCAGAGCTAAGGTATACTGAGAGGCAAAACTATACCTATCTAGTCACAATACTCGTACGTTCATTTGAATTTATTTTTGCTATTTACCTTCTATGTAAATATTAGCAGAAACGACCCTCGAAAAACAGGAAACTCAAAAAAGTTCAAAAACAAAACATTGCAGTTTTTGGCGTTTAAGCTCACTAACTTATCGGATTGTGGGGTTCAACTTTCAGTTTCCAAGTGATTCAAGTTTTGTTAAGAGGATAAGTTCATTCAAATTCTTACCTTTTTAAATTAAAAGCATATCGAAATTTTAGAAATTTGAAAAATATGTTTTGCCGATATCTTTGAGCTTCTGACTGGACAAATTGTTATTAAACGGGACTCTGGACACGGTTAAAAAAATCTGGACGATCCCGGCGAGTCCCGGTACCATTGCAAAGTTTTAGCTGACTGTTGTATCTTATCATGATAATCAGCGAACCGACTTTTAACTGAGATTATGCAGGTGTTAATCGAAAATCTCAGTTAGACAATTGTCCATTTCCTCTCGATTTACAACTGATTGCGATGATAAACGTCTTTGGTTTTGGCAGCCAATAAAGCACATATGCTAAGACAAATGCGGTTCTTGAAGTTTTGCACAATGTTCGAAAAGCTCTTAGAATTTTTCCATTTTCTTAATTTCGTCAAGTTGATTGTTCGCCAATTTTTTGAGGTTTCTTTTAAGCTTTCTAAACTTTTATTTTCTAAAACCTTCAACAGTCAACAACCAAAAAAATTAAAAGTCAACCAAATTGCCACGCCTTTCGTGAGTTACGTGGATACTACTTTTAATTTTTTTATACATATATAAATTTAACAATAATAAAAAAATGTCTAAATAAATATATTGTACTATTTCTTACCGCTTTTATTAAAGGTGAGCAATGAAGCAGTTCGTCCTCCAAAAAGAAAACGCACACTTCCACCACGAAGTGAACAAATACGGACTCTACAAAGTGGGGAGGAATACGATGTACTTATTATAGGCGGAGGCGCAACTGGAGCTGGATGTGCATTAGATGCCGTGACTAGGGGATTGAAAACTGCACTTGTCGAATCAGATGACTTTGCTAGTGGTACATCTTCGCGCTCAACAAAGTTGATCCATGGAGGTGTTCGATATTTGCAGAAAGCTATCTTAGGGGTAAGTATATTTTTTTTAAAACTCCTTAATAATTCAAATCCAAAGGCAAGCATATTTCATTAATAATGAAATATGGAATCATTTACATCAATATCTTAAAAAAGAAACTTGCCAGGATAATGTATGACAAAGGAATATGATGAATATGAACGGACATTTTTCATTTATTAACTAATCTTCCTTTATTTGTGATTGTCTTGTGAACAATTGCACTTAAAGAGTGAACAATTGCAATTACGATACAAAATTAATACATTAAATATTACATACGAGTACAAAATAGAATACATAAATATAAACGATACAATTATGACGAATGAGTGTTTTACTACAACGATACCTAATGACGATCAGAAAACCTATTTGTTAAAAAAATTAAAATAGTTATGATATTTGTACAAAACATGTACATACATATTTTTATTTGTCATTCCACCAAATAACAATAATAAACACGTAATCGTGTAATTCTTTTTGCTCTTTGAGCTCAAATTCGCCGCTCAGTTGTTGCCAAAATGGTGTTGAATTGTTGCGTTATTTGTACAATTTTCGTTCCAATAGTTTTCGAACTCATTGTTTGTAAGTTGTGTTTTGTGTACCACTGTCGCACTGTCGGCTGTTGTCGTGTTTGGCTTACAAGAACGCACGATAGTTATTCTTGCGTTGTTTCATTGTCTCAGTTGTTGTGATTTTTTTAATTATTTCTACTTTAACAAATCGACAAATATAGTCAAATCGGACTTTTGATCTGAAGAAAGAGGGTCCATAAAATTAATTGCTAAGTGTTTTTAAGTTTGTTTTTTTTTTTTTTTGGTTCCGGTGCGGTGGTGCCAAAACCATAGTGTAAACACTAGCTTTTGTTTTTATGCTTTTACAAAATCGTCCGCCTTAGGCTGTGTGTCAATTAGATATGCTAAACTATTATCTTCGGCTAGTCTTCTGTCACACAACTGAAAAATTATTTTTTTTACAGATGATAATTATTTACAGACGCAATTGACGAACGGCCTGATTTTTTGGTCACTATGTACTAAGTAAAATGTTACCATGCAAACATATCTGGAACAATTGAAATGGTGCAGCTCTTTTAGATCAATTTGTAGTGAGTCGCACGGATGACTCTTTGATTTCATAATAATTTTTTTTTTTTTAACGCTGGGAGGTGGTAATCTTCCAAAGACTAAACCGAGTCCATGCTCAGTAACAGTGTGATGATTTTTACCAACTAACGACTAACCCCTTCTCCCGTCTTCCCGTTTTCCCTGCGCTACAACCTTCTTGGCATTTCATCATCGCAGGGCGGGGGATAGCCAGTTATCCAATTATTGCACATAGTAGTTAGTATTTAATAGTTCCGTCATTTCTGAGTGGACGTGATTGAGAAGCCTAAGTTTATGTCTATTAGCTGCTTTTTTGACTTCATCTTCAATCATTTCTATTTCTAGATCTCTATGCAGATCAGCGTTTCTAATGTACCACGGTGCATTTACTATATTCCTTAGAACTTTGCTTTGAATTGTTTGTATTTTCTGTAGATTTGTTTTGCATGTGCAAAAAAAAAACCGTAGGTCAATACTGGTTTCAGAACTTGCATAAAGCAGTAATTTGTTGTAATTTGACAAACAAGAGTATTAACCTATACGTTTTACTACCTTTAGCGTTATTTAGTTCTTCTCTTTTTTTCTTTACATATGCTTTATGTAGATATGCGCAGTTTATTTATGAATACTGGTGTTGAACATTTCTATTCGTAAAATTTATATGGACCGGCTTTAGGTCGGTCTAAATAATTTGCCATTTTTGGGTCCATTTTGATATATTATTCACTTTCACCTTTTTCGCTTTTATCTGTTATTCTATGCACCTGATCGATTGTCGAGTGTTTTTTTCCTAAACCAAATTGATGGTTTGGTATTAGCGACTTCGATTATTTTGTTCAGACTGTTCAGACGTCTCAACATCTTTCGAATAACTTGGACAACATAGGTAGTATAGATATGGGGCGATAGGAGGTGACTTCACTAGGCGGTTTGCCTGGTTTCGGTATCATAATCACCTCCGCGACTTTCCACATGCTAGGTACATACCTTAACCTGA
The DNA here is from genome assembly GCA_951230905.1 of Cheilosia variabilis. Classification (NCBI taxonomy): domain Eukaryota; kingdom Metazoa; phylum Arthropoda; class Insecta; order Diptera; family Syrphidae; genus Cheilosia; species Cheilosia variabilis. The sequence continues at coordinate 40,463,838 of OX579679.1, read as the reverse complement.
ATGCAGCATTTATAATCTGTGCTAGTTTCTTTAAGACCTTTTTGGAATTGTTTTAGGATTTCTCCTGATATTAAGTCAAATCCTGGGGCTTTCTTAGTACTGATGCCTTTTTTAGTTCATTGGCGATTTCGTTTGCCGTTACCGGTTGAATATATCTCTCCTCTTCACACAATTTTTCGTTTTCTTGGCAGTCTTTATCTTCATATGGTTGATAGACGCCTTCAAAATAATCAGCAAATAAATTAGCTTTTTATTGGTAGTTTCTTGCCCAGTTACCTTCTCTATTTTTAACTGGTGGGATGTGTGCCTTTTCATTTTCTTTGTTGCCTTCCAGAGTGAGTACTCGGTATTATCATCATTCGTAAGATTGGTAAGTTATTTTTTTAGAGACTCATTTTAAAATTCTCTTATCGATCTTTTAAGCTGACTGTTTAGATTATTAAGTATTGTTTTGTCGATGGGCGCCCTTGATTGCTAGCTCGTCTCTTTAACGCAATTATATCGCATATTACTTTTGGATACGAGTTTTGTTGGATTGTAGTTTTTTGTTTAGGGTTTGCAGCCCATGCAGCTTTTTGAATATTAACAGTGAATATATAGACAGCCTCTTCAAATTGATCTTCGGTTTCAATTGTTTCTAAGAGCTGAATACTGTTCTCTAGATTATATCTGAAATAGCTCCAATCAGTCAGTTTATTACCTGGCCTCGCGCTATTTTCTTTAATAGTCATTTTAAAAGTATTGTGGAATGATCTGAGGCAAGATATGGTCCTTCTTTTACCTTCATAATGTTAGACGATATATTCTTTGTAAAAATAAGTTTATTATATTTATAAATATATTTATATTTTTATCTATAAGAATGCATGTCCTTGGCTTCATCCCGGGAGTCCCCACTTACCTTTGCATACTTGTTTGCTAATCCTTTGACTTGCCATTTCAAGATCCATGGCTCCTGAATTAAGACCAGTCCCAGGCATCTGGTGGTAAACATTCCGGCTATAGCAGTAGAGGCTCCTATAGCATGATGAATGTTTACTTGTACTATAGTTTAATTTTTCTGACTGAGGTGATCACGCTGGGCTTTTGCCTCGCCCTCAGTCAGCAGCTTTTCTTCCTCCGCCGGTGTGATGTTAATGTTCCGGAAAATTTCAATGGCCGTGTTATCTAGATCCCCACCTGAGAACGTGTTCCCTCAGGTGGACATCGATTCCTCGACCTCATTAGGTTCCTGAACGTGTTCTTTAAGATGACACCGATTCCTCAACTTCCTCAGTATCCCATCGGCACCACAGTGTAGACTGGTGGATTAGATTGCTCCTCCTGGGGCTGCGTGCTCTGCGAGTTTTGACTGGACTTATTCTGGGCTTGCCGTGTTGTATTGATGAATCAGAGCGAAACATGTGTTGTATATTCGGCTGACTGCGGTGTTCTGCCTTTATTATCTAATATGACGGTTTAAGTGACATTATTTGATGGTAGGGAGGCACACTTAATTTTAGGATATGTTTACCTCTATAGTACATCTTTATTTTTATATCTCGTCCTCCAGTGCTATAAGGTCTGAGTTACTGAGTACCTCCTGCGGATATTCTCCTGGAAGCACAGCAATCTGCTCAGCCATAGCACCTGTGGCATGTTGTCCGCGCAGCAGGTTTCGCCGCAGCCGCTCGAATATCACTACGCCAAATACCTGAAAAGAAACGTCTATTTGTAAGCTACTACTCCATTAAATCAAAAAAAAGAATTTATTTCATAACTAAAAAGACTAAGCTAGCTAGATTTAAATGTCAATTTGGTTTGCTTTGTTTGTCAAAATTCCGCTGTGGCGGATAGATCCAGCTACGCCCATGTAGATAGGTACATATGATATTGCCTACAAATTTTAATTTGAGTGTTGATTCATTCAAATACATTATTTACTTAAAACAAAATCCGAAAAACCTGAAGTAAGACAACGAACAAAAAATTGCTTTTTTTTATTTCTGTTGAATTGAAATATGAGGTTCATATGCCTACTCGGCACTCGGTTGAATGAATCGCAATTGTAAATCAATAGCATCGGCGCATGTTCTTATCAAAAATTAAATGAATGCAAAATGATTTAGGTAACGAGTAATTCCCCTCTTGACCCTAAAGATCTTTTCATATAGGTACAAAAAAGAAGTTTAAAGAAGTTCCGACATTTTTTTGCTCACGACACAATTGAATAAAGTCCAAACCATTTTTTTGACTTTACTTTCAAAAGTACAATAAAGTCCGTGACGATGAATGAAATGATTTTCATAGTTGTTAGGTGCATCAACTTCTATAAGAGAGTCATAGGAACTGCCAACAACATCAGCCATTTTATCAATTAAGTACAATCTTCTTACAACGCTATCCAAGCCATTGAGCCATCTCGCAACGTTTGGGAAAACATATTCATATTAAGAAAATCGCCTATGTCATAAACAGGGATGGGATTTTGCCGACCTAAAAAATAAAAATAAGTCAAAATAAAACATTCTAATAGACAGAAAAAAAGCATTTATTCAAACAGACAATAAAATAAACTTAAACTTAAATAAACATTTGGCAACCATAAGTTTTTTTAAATTTTAAAAGAGATGAAAGATCTCTCTACCGATCTCTCTTGCCGATGCAAAAACGAGTGGAGCCTAATTGAAACAGTCGCTTGTGATAGCGCAATTTATTTCCTTCACTGTCTCAAGTCCCTTGTTCACAGAGAAAACGAATTTGAATTTACCCAAAACATCTCTTGCGATTGTCCCTTTTGCCGTTTCCAAGTTTATTGTGTCCAAAATCTGTAAGACTTCTCCGATCGTGTTCTCTAAATTTCAAAAACCATGAATTAGGTACCGTTAGAAAAAGCTGTAGCTTCAAATTCCAAAAAAAAGGCACCAATTCATTTAAAATTGGTTCATGTATACATAATTTTTCCCGTGTTATTCATCTCGTGTGCGCTTGAAGTAAAAGGGGTACGATTGCTCCCGTGTGCGCTGGCCCACTAAATTTACTTTTTGTTTGTATATTTGAGTCTTCTGTGTGCATAACTTTGAAGAAGGCAAAAATATGAAAAAAGGGAATAATGGAAGAACACATAAAAAAGGCAAAATAACTACATCTTCATGTAAAAAGACTGTAAATGCTGTAATGTAAACTCTTCTAAAATACACAGTTTAAGCAAGGGCTAGGGTAGATCTTTATTCCTTGGTATATAAACAACTGGAATGGGTATCTCTCGACTGAGACGAATTGTATAAACTAAAAAAACAACAAACACTCATGCAAAATCTGTAGAACGAAAGAATGCACCAAGTGACCAAGCACCAGTTAAACATAAATATCGCATTTCATTTCTTACAAATTTATTTCAATTTCTATCGACACTAGACTGTCAGCTTCCGTGCACTTACCAGATTTTCCCCGGATATTTTGAAAGTAAATCCTCTCCCGTTCTGAATTGTGTTGAACTATTTCAATAGCAAACAAATTGTAAATGAAATTATAACAATGAATGCAGAAAAATAAACTTTGAGTATGGTTTTGTAAATAGCTTTACTTGTTCTCTATCCATCTTCGGCGCCAAAAAATGTCCATCAATTCACATTTCTCATTTTTTTAAATTTTGTGTATATGAAATAAATATTTTTGACAGCTGACTTTATGCAGCTGCCTAAATGCAAACCATGGGGTTTGTCTAAAAATGAGTTAACCCAATTTCCACTAGGGCATAAGTCGTTTTTGGAAAATATTCTCAAACATTGAATAAATTTCTATCATATTTGTACAAAATCAATATAATGTGGTATTTGATTGGATTCCCTGACTTTGTTTCAGACTTAAAATTTCGCGCGTTCAATCGCATGCTTAGGATATCTGTAGCCGTGGATATTAATTTCATTTAGTTTTTTTAATACCAAGCATTTTGAAAATGTCCGCTGATTTTTTCTATAAATCTTTCCAAATTATTAATTAACTGAGGCAAGTGCAACCTATGCGTTTGGAATACAAAAAGTGACCAAAACATTTTTTTACATAAATAAATGTCGATTTACATAGAATATTTGTCTTTACCAAAAACAAAAGCAATAGTACATAGTTATATTTGAGAGCAAATAGTATAAATGAAAAAAAATGTTGCCTGATTTTTATTTAAATTCGACAAATACCGCCATATAAAATTTGCTAATGTATGCATTTTAATCACCAATTTCAGAAATTATGCTGAAATTAAATTTCTAAATTACTACATACATTTAATTTTATTTTATTTTAAATAAACAGTTAATAATTCCTTTTTTTTTCTATTTTAGTTAGACTACGAACAATATCGTATGGTGAAAGAGGCTTTAGCTGAGAGAGCCTCAATGCTAGAATCTGCACCACACTTGGCCCATCCTCTGCCAATTATGTTACCAGTATATCAGTAAACATCTAATATTTCTATAGATTATGTAAAAACATGGAATAAATCTCTATTTTCTTGCAGATGGTGGCAAGTTCCGTACTACTGGGTTGGAATAAAGGCATACGATATTGTCGCAGGCGACAGAAATGTTAAGAGCTCGTATTACTTATCGAAAAAGGATGCCTTAGAGCTATTCCCTATGCTAAAGAAAGATAAGCTGTGTGGAGCTATTGTGTATTACGATGGTATGTTTTTACCTATAGTTAATCTTATACAGTAGGTATCTTTGAAAATGTGTACGTAGAAGTATTAACCTAATGAAGGTCATTTTATAGTAAATACGTAAGTATTCCATACAAACGAAATTCATTTGTCTGACCAAGGAGCAGTTATTGTAAATGAATATCTGTTTTAAGTATACTTTTTTACACCTTTACTAGGTCAAGGTTGATTCTCTACAGCGAATTAAGATGGTTTTATTAACATGTCGGTACATGAAATTCCTGTACGACAATAAATATGTTTTATAGGGAGTGTTCACATCCATAACAAGATTGGTTTTAAAAGTTATTAAGACGGCGTTGGCCAGCAGCAGCTCAATATCTTCGTGTGCTACAGAAGCAATATCCTCCACATCGGTTTCAGAGGCACTGTTTGCTTTTCGAAAATGTCTCAATGTTTGCTTTTTGTCATTTCATCGAAAAATAAAAATAGATTACAAAAGTTCTAAGACTTTTTTGTTTTATTATGAAAGAACACACATATAAAAGTAATATGCAAAAAGATTTTGTGTCATTACATGAACATTTCGTGTTACTTTGTAAAATTTAACAACGCTTCGAAAAATACTTTGAACACTTTTTATGACGTTTTCCCGGTGGAGGTTAACGCGCAAAAGATAATCGAGCGCAACAGCATCACAACACATGGAGAGAAAATAAACATTAGTACTAATACTGGCATATCGGTGCATGCTTTTAGAAAAGAGAAAAATGCGTTGTCTCAATGTTTCTTTTCCCCTATAGACGTTTTTCTTTATTATAGTTCAGAGCAGAACCTGAACAGTTTTAATACCGTTTTAGGATTTCCTTGGTCTCGTTCTTTTTGTTTTCCTGGTTTCTCTTTCAGAACCTGAGAATAACTCCGTTGCGTGTCGTTTGTTGTATGTGTTACAGCTGGTCGGTCTGTTTCATTCTTCTTCTTTTTGTCGGGGCCTTTCACTAATGGGCTCGGTGGTGGTCTCTTGGTTGAGCTTTTTCCAGTAGCTTGGGTTCTCTCCCCCTCTGCTTTGCCGGTTTCCACTGGTGTAGCTTTAGCATCAATCCTCGGAGTTGAGCGCCTGTTATTTTCGTCCCACTGCATTTTGTCTAAGGACTCTTCGAGTAATGATATGCCATTTTTTATATCGAGGCTGATATTTTTTTGCTTTGCACATGCCAGTTTCATTGTTTTAATTACTTCCAGACATTTTTGTATCTCTTGAGACAAGGTTTCGCTTGGGTTTCCTTTCTCCTCTCTGCAAATCTTCCGAGCTGCTAGGGGTTTTGCTGCAGATTGCGTCGATCGTGTAGGATTTTTTGCTGCAGATAATGGAGTCCGCTTCAGCCATCCTAGGAGATCTCTCCTGGTTTCACTTGTCGCCGTTTGTTCCCCGGAAGCCAAGTGTGCCACTGTTGGGGTTTCCACATCCTTTTGATTTTCGTTGTCATTGCAGTCGTTGTATCTCGAAGACTTTGAGCCTGCTTCCGCACTCTCCGCCGCCGGTACTGGGGATCCGACTCCCTGCACCGTAACTTCGTTCCTTTTTGTCTCTTCCATATTAGATTTTTTTAGAGTATCCACCTCCTGCCAGTTTTTTGGTCCGCGAGTGGTATTGGCTATTTCCACCAGCCCTGCGAATGTGTATTCATTTGAACACACACTCACAGGGACCCCCTATCCGCCGCCTGGGGACGCGCCCGATGGGAGAACTGACTAAACTCCACACGGGCTCTTCTCTATAGCGTGTTCAGTTCAGTTCAGTTTGGTTTTCGCAGGTTTCTCCTCTCCTGCAAAGCATAGCTTCGCATTTGATTTGGAAAGCGATATACCAATGGTCCCACATAAATATAAATGTATCATAATGTACTTGTACATACATACTTAGACAAAAACAGATATAGTTGGAGCAACTATTCCTTTTGTGATTTTTATTTTGGGTGAATGTTAGGGTCGCTAAATTACGAAACTTTTCCAGGACTGACATTTTGGTCCGACGTTTTCGAAAGGTGGAAAAGTGGATAAACCAGTTAAAAAGTTATGTTCCTAACGGAGATCGAACCTGATACCCCTTGCTCAGTAGTCCAGTACACTAACCACTGAGCTACTGCTCCCACAACCAACCAATAGCATTCAGTAATGTTAAAATTCTTTATTACTTATTACTTATTACTTTGCGATAAATTTAAAGTTAGTTACTCAGTATATTATTATACTTTTTTTTTTTTAATTACAGGTCAGCAAGACGATGCTAGAATGGCTCTTGCAGTTGCACTGACAGCTGCAAGACATGGCGCAACAGTTTGTAACCACGTAGAGGTTACGGAGTTATTGAAACAACCTGATGCTAATGGCAATCCTACACTCTGTGGCGCTAAGGTCACTGACCACATATCTGGAAAGAAGTTTACAGTGAAAGCAAAATGCATTGTAAATGCCACTGGCCCCTTTACAGATAGCATACGAAAAATGGATGAACCGACCGTGAAAAGCATTTGTTGTCCAAGTTCAGGCGTTCACATAGTGCTTCCTGGGTACTACAGCCCAGACCAAATGGGTCTTTTAGATCCGAGTACATCAGACGGAAGAGTTATATTTTTCCTTCCTTGGCAAAGGCAGACAATTGCTGGAACCACCGATTTGCCCTGCGAGATTACACACAATCCTAAGCCAACGGAAGATGAAATTCAATTCATATTAAGAGAAATTAAGAACTACCTAAATGCTGATGTTGAAGTAAGGAGAGGGGATGTGCTTTCTGCTTGGAGTGGAATACGTCCATTGGTCTCAGATCCAAACAAGGACGACACTCAATCTTTAGCCAGAAATCATATTGTTCATGTAAGTCCATCTAAGCTAATAACCATTGCCGGAGGAAAATGGACGACATACAGAGCAATGGCTGAGCACACAATAGATGCAGCAATACGAGGTAGTTTTCAGCATAGACAAACCATACAGAGACCCCCAACTCACAATCCTCTTGCCGCTGGCCCCCTCAGTTTTTTTTTCAAATTCGCCATTTTGTTTTCCTATCGGTGTTATGTCAAAAAAGAATCCGTGTGATATGCAAAAACATACAAAAAAAGGAAAAAAGAAATGCTGCCAACCTCGGCAACCGTGTTGAAATGTGAAAGAGTTCGGAAATACCACATTTTTTCATTACTGAATGCCATTGGTTAGTTATTATAAATTGTTAAAAGGCGAATAATTTGATTTGTTTGGTTAATTAAACTACCTAAAATAGATGTTCTGTATACTAGAAACATATTAGAACAAACATGGTTGTGTATTTTCCGCTTTTGGAAATCATTAACTTCGATTTAGTGTGTAAATTTGTCTTAAATAATGAAGAAAATTTGCTCAAAATGTTTTTATTTTCCCTCAACAAATCTACATTGTTCATTTTTCATAAATATTTTAAGCAAATGTACACTTATTCCTAAAAAAAATATTATTCACACGTAACGAACAATTTCAAATTTAACGGATAAAACTCTACGAACTCTGCCAGCAACTTTGCCCACAGCGGAAATGTCTCATACCTCCTGGGAGTGTGTTGGTGAGCCGGAATTTTTGAAGTTTCGTGACATTTGTCAATACGTTTTTCTATGTAAGAATACTAGCGCACCAAACGTGAACACTCCATAAAAATATAGCTTGTAGGCTAAGTAACGGGAAATCGGCCGGAGTTGGTGGTCTCTGGTTTTCAGTATAAAAATGTATAAATATATAATCTACAAAAGCCTTAATTATACTTTAAACACTTGTAGCATGCAATTTGAAACCAGAAAGAGCGGAGGCTGTAACATCATATCTGAAAATTGAAGGAGGGCAAGGCTGGACACCAACTATGTATATCCGACTTGTGCAAGATTTTGGTTTAGAGTGCGAAGTCGCCCAGCATTTAGCGAAATCATATGGGGATCGTGCCTTCGCAGTGTCGAAAATGGCGTCTCTAACTGGAAAACGATGGCCTATCATTGGTAACAGAATTCATCCAGAATTTCCTTATATAGATGCTGAAATTAGATATGGTGTCCGTGAATATGCGTGCAATGCAGTTGACATGATTGCCAGAAGACTTCGCCTTGCTTTCTTAAATGTTCAAGCTGCTCAAGAAGCTTTACCAGCTATTATTGATATTATGGGAGAAGAACTGAAGTGGTCAAAGGAACAAAAACAGGTTTAAATTATACTTAATTTCTTTTAGCTGCTGTACAAAAATGTATTTTGTGTTTACAGGTCGAAATGAAAAGGGCGACTGACTTCCTTGCCAATGAAATGGGACAACTAGTAAATCGGGCATCTAAGGAAAAGATTCCAATCAAATTATCGAAGGATGAAATTCAATTGTACATAAAGCGTTTCCAGCTAATTGACAAAGACAATAAGGGATATGTCTCGATAAATGATATTCGTCGAGCTTTGAAGGTAGTGCAAATAATTTTCTTTTTCTTATCTATTGATTTTTGGAAGTCATTAAGCCCATCGAATATAATTCTTTGATTAGTTGTATATATATTTGATATTAAGTTAAATAAAAAAGGTGAATAATAAGAATAATAAGGAGACTGGAGCGAAAAACAATGAACAATGATGATGAACATTTTGAGAATTTTGTCAAAGATGTTTCTCTTACGAAGAGTGTCGTCTTTTAAAATAAAATGTGTAACGTCTTTGTAAGGCTTAGAAAACTTAGGAATAATATCCAAAGTATCAGAACCTAGAGTATGGGCTTGCAATTTAGTAGTAACCACTCTATCGTTAAGTCGTTTTTTTAATCGTTCTCTGAAGTTCGTTAGATTTATAATTATTATTTATTTATTTTTTGCAGAGTTATGGAGAAGCGGATGTCTCGGGCGAACAACTGCATGAAATTCTTCGGGAAATCGATACAAACATGAACGGACAAGTTGAGTTAGACGAATATTTACAGGTAATATAATTTACGCAACTTCACTGAAATTGTAATCTATAATTTTAGTCTAAAAGAGTTATTTTTGCTAGTTGAACCGACATTATTTATTTACCTAATCCCTTGAAGAATTTTGTGTTCGAAGCGTTTTACCTCAAACGAAAGAGAGGACATACTTTATAGTCAACATCCCAAACAACAGAGAATAAATGATTACATATACATTTTTATGGGCGTACTTAAAAGCAGAGACAATACTGAGACCACCAACTTCGGCCGATTTCCCGTTACAAGCTATATTTTTATGGGGTGGCAAATGCTAAGTGCGCTTGTATTGTTACATAGAAATTCGTATTGACAAATGTAACGTAACTTCAAAATTTCTGGCTCACCAACACAGTCCCACCTTGCATATGCCACTTCCGCTTTGGGCAAAGTTGCTGCCAGCCTTCATAGAAATTTATCCGTTTAATTTGAAATTGTTCGTTACGTGTGAATAATATTTTTTTTTTAGGAATAAGTGTACATTTGCTTAAAATATTCATGAAAAATTAAAAATTGAATTGAACAAATTTTCTTCATTATTTAAAAAAAATTTACACACGAAATCCAAAAGCGGAAAATACGCAACCATGTTTGTCCCAATATGTTTCTAGTATATAAAACATATATTCTAGATAGTTTTACTAACCAACCAAATCAAATTATTCGCCTTTTAACAATTAATAATAACTAACCAATGGCATTCGGTTATGTAAAAATGTGGTATTCCCGAACTCTTTCACATTTCCCCACGGTTGCCGCGGTTGGCAGCATTTATTTTTGTATTTTTTGTATGTTTTTGCATGTCACGGATTCTTAATTGACATAACACCGATAGGAAAACAAAATAGCGAATTTCAAAAAAATTGAGGGGGCCAGCGGCAAGAGGGTTGTGAGTGGGGGTCTCAGTATGGTTTGGCAATGCTTAAAAGTGAAGGAATTGCTTTAGTATTGAAATTCAAGGTATTAAAAAAGAGAAAAAAAAGAGGACAGAACAAATAAAGAGGACAAAGAAAAGAGTCAAGCGAAAAAAGAAAGTGTAAAATAGATCGCTGAGAAAAATGAGGACGTATTCTCTTTAACTTATAAATGTCTCGACTTCTCGGCAACCGGGATTTGATAGTAACCCGCGTTCAAATCTACGATGGTGAAAAAAGTGTATCCCTCGTACGTATTCTGCTGCTCTTCAACTACTGGCATCGGGTATTTTTCCTCAGCCATAACTGAGTTTAACTGTCGGAAATCAATGCACTTATCACGTTGCGCAAATGGTATCCTGCTTCTTCTCTTGCAAACCGGTTCTGGTCCACCAACTTTAATCTCCAATTCGATGTCCTTGGCTTCACCCAACTACGATATACTTTTGCGAAACACGATCGAAACTCATTTATCAGCATGTAAATGTCCTTGCACAATCGTTTGATTTTCAGAACATTATAAGAAATCTTAACTTTGTTGTTTAAAAACTCAACACGAACATGTGGCTAGCATAATACCGATCTACCGACAATAACGCTCATACGCTGCGAATCATATGGCACTACAAAAACCTGCTTCCAGATAAGGACTCCTTAGGTATCCCAATCGCTACTTGCAAACTCACAATAAAGCTGGATGCTATCGAAAGAGCAAATCTTAGATGGAAAACCGGCTCGACATGTCTAGCAACAAAACAGATCTGGCCAAAGCTGAATCTGAAACGTTCTAGGCATCTGATCTCCCTCGATAGGAAGCATATCAGTGCTGCAATAGGTGTCATCACAGGACACTGTCTCAAAGGCAAGCATGCAAAAAGGCTTGGCGTATTATGTTATGATTTTTGCAGAAGTTGTCTTGACGAGGAAGAGGAAGAAACTATTCTTCATCTCCTCTGCACTTGTCCGGCGCTCTCACAAAGACGAAAACTCCATTTGGGAGAGTTCTACTATATTGATCTAAACGATTAGAAGCTCCAACTGGTTCAACGAGTAGGAAGAATTACATAAATAGATTCACGTGGTATCACAAGGGACCTTATAATGGTCTAAGTGTGTCGGCTAGCCGACAGCCACTTCAACCTAACCTAACCTAAAAACCTCACCAATCATTTTCACGTTTTCAATATCCAGAATTCCGTAAAATTTACCGATCGTTTTGCAGCCACCACCACCAAATCCCGGTAAGCTTAATATGACATTCATTGTAAGGTATTGAACACCCCTATTGAGAAGATCAATAATTTGTTTTAAATAGTATTGCGACGAACAATTATCAATGAAGTGTTGATCGATTGTGAATGTGCAACAATTAGCGGTAGTCGGTTGACAAATCGATATTGTGAATGTCAATCGTGAACAATTTTATTGGCCGCTGTCAATTTTTCTATCAATCGCAATTTCGGTGTTGATAAGGATGGCCCTTAAACGAAAATATAAGTATTTTTAAAATTGTTGAAGATAACAGTTTTAATTGTTATTTTTTAAGGGCTAAAATAGTCTGTAACAAAAGGCAACTCAATAGATTGGTTGAGTTGATATCGATATCGCAAAAGGGTTTTGTTCAAAAACTGGTGCGCAGGCGAAGTGGAAACAATGGCAGAAATGGCAACGGGTATCTTGTACCACTTTTCCAATAATGGTGGCGAACCTCTTTCTTGGGACCAACAATTTTAATGTGCGTCCCATCAAAACTTCCTATTACATTTGGAATTCCACTTTTCTTGGAAGAATATATTTTTGTCATTCGTTTTTCTTCCTCTGTGTACTCAAATTTTATCCACTTTGGGCAAATGTAATTTTCAATAACATTTACCAATTCACTTAGTATTAAGGATACTGTTGGCTGCGCAAGACCAAGGTTGAAGTCGTTTCCGCACTTAGCTGATAGCTCCCATGCGCGCAAAATCTGAGCCAGAGCTGCAAGTTTTAGAATATTCGGTACTGCTGTTTGATTTTTAATCGGTTTAAGTTTTTGTCCAATGTCTTCAAGTCAACGAATGCAGCTTTGGATAGCCGAAAGTTTTGTATAAAACGTAAATATTAGAACTGATTTTTATTACATGCACTAGCTACACAATTAGTTTCACTTGATACCAAGAAATAAGAAAATCTAAGAACTACATATTTATATAAAAATTTCGCGAAAAATTTCAATCTTGAACTAAGAAAAACAAATATTTACAACACAACCCCCCACTCGTTAATGAAAGAGATTCCCCCTTAGGATACCTGGCATCCGGTTTAAACCGGAAATGTAGGCTTATTTTAAGTATGCGTGTGCCCCCTTTGATTAACATATAGCACAAATACATGAATTCAAACTGCTACATTCACGGTCAAATTTAGCTTGTAGGCAATCCCTCTTTTTTATTTGAAGCTGTCAGTCTATTAAATACTTATGTCGTTTTCAATTTAGCGAAAAGGTAATTTTTTTTGAGAAAAAATCAAATTTTTTCTGATCGAGATAGCATTCCTTGTTTGATTTGCATACCTACTTTAAGTAATGCCAATGTGTATGACACACAGCTGGCGGTTACGAATTGTTTATCGTTGCTTTTTTAACTGAATTATTCTAAATTTCTAAATGCGTTATTATAAATGTATGAAAATCAATTGAAGTGCAAGTGAAAAAAAAATTGTTGGTGGCCAACTCAATACAAACAAGAATATTCGATTTGGCAGCAGAAATCTGAAAACTCAGATCAAAATCTGAAAAGCCAAATCGAAAAATTTGTAATTTGTTCCCCAATTTCCTGGGTGGTTCCACCTATGAGTTCGTATTTTTTTTAGTTAAGCCCAAGTGCCCATCAAGTTGCTTTGCTAGTATAATACTGCTTAAGCTTTTGGAATTAGAGTCCTGTTCCACAGTAAAATCAGATCTCATCCATAACTGAGAGATATTTTTGTTTCTGCACGTAAACGACGACCGAGTTTTCTACTGCAAGACTTGTATTTACTTTTTCGTTTTCTCGTTGTTTTGTGTTATTTTTTTTCGATGTTATTTTTTTAACTTAAAATTAAGTCCGACTCTATAGATGGACTACTTTTTGTTTCTATTAGACTACTGTGTTATTATTATATATTATATAAGATATTTAAGATTATGGCAATGCTATGTATGTAGGCGTGTACGAAAGCTATGTAAGAGGCTAAGATTTGTAAATCTTGGGTTTCTTTTTTGGGTTCGGTTTTTTCTTGGGAAATCTAAAAATTAAATAAGCAAACTTAGTTTTACCCGTTTTTTTTTAACATGTTAGAACTTAAAGGAAAAGAAACCAGGCGGTTTTTTCCATCCCTAGTGAGAACTCAACATGAATCGTAAGCATAGATGTTTACATACCAAATTTGGCGAATACCTGGTACCTACTTCCACATTTTTATTTTACTAATAGTTACACTATATTGTGCAGTTTAGATGAAATTGTATCGCATTCTATATTATTTTTCTAAGATTGACTATCATCATAAGTTATTGATATCTAAAGTCTAAATTTGGTCTTAAAAAAGCCTTCCTCTAACTACCTATATACGAGAAAGCTAAAAATGTTCATTACCTACATAACCATAAGCCAAACCCTATCCAAAACCAACTCTACCATTGCCATAAATCGAAAAAATGCAGATATTTCTCTCCACGGGTCTGCCGTTAGCTGTTTTTTATTATCAGCTATGATCCATATAGATCATCGATTTACATGCACTTACAACAACAGCACATGATCCTGCTTCTCATCGAGATCACGAATCATGATCTGAAAATTATTTCTACTATTTCCGGCTTGTTTTATTTTTAAATGTTGGTGTGCCTGTAAACGGTAGCCACACAATCACGCTGCCAGACTAAAAAATGGAACACAAAAAAATCAATTGATTTATTTCGCATTCGAATAAACTCCCTGTCCGTATTCCGAGTTATGTTGTTTTTTCTCGTTCTATAAAGGTATGTCCAGACCAGCCAAACATTTGATAAACAATGAAATACCTACATCCCACATAAATATTTCTAAAACACTTATTAAACAAAACAATTTTTATGGAATGTTTAAATATGTTTTGCTGGTTTGGATCTGGACACCAAAAAAATATTATGAAATGTTTCACAGTTACCCAATCATGAGGGGAAATAATTTTTGTTTTACAAGTATCCTTGCAGAAAGTGAACGCTGTTTTTCCTGTTTTTCGATTACTATTTCTTTTTAAATAAAATAAAAATGCCCAGAAAAGCTTTGAATTTTCTAGTCCAAAACATTATAAAGTTGAAATATTTCATAAACCTTTCGCCCCGTATTAATAAACAAATATGCAAAATGTAAGTTAGCTAGTAGACGTGAGATACCATGCAAAAATTTGACGTAACTGCTGAGTAACGAGTTGATAACTTTTACGCAGTGTTTATTAATACGGGGGCTAAAAAATAAATTTCAGAAATCTTTTATAAATGTTTATAAAATCTGTCCGATTGTGTCCGATGTGTCGCGTGATTGCCAAGACCAAAATTACAAGAATAAAAACTTTACTCGCTGCTAATTTAACTCGCTAAAATTGTACGTAACTGCTGAGTAACGAGTTGATAACTTTAACGCAGTGTTTATTAATACGGGGGTTAGTAAATTAATTTCAGAAATCTTTAATAAATGTTTATAAAATCTGTCCGATTTGCTTCAGAAACATTTCATAAACATTTCTGAAATGTTTCGGTGGTCTGGATACACCTTAATATGCCAAGGTAAACTCAAGCGGCAGCAGCAAAATATTGTTCATGTGTTGCATATTTGAACATAAAATACTAAATTTGCTTCACAAAAATATATTTGAAAAGAAAAATTATGCAAATTTGATTCAAATATGGTAACACCCCCGACATTGCATGTGAAATGACATGTGCCTTGTGTGACGTCACGTTGAGAAGAATATTTGCAAGATGGCTGCTGGCAATACGAAGTTTGAAATACCCAGTATTATCTGTTTTACTTTTGAAAGCAACTGTTGCCACAATTCCAAAATTAAACTTTTCAATGATCCGTTCTGTTTTATTTTCGTGATCTGATCCGAATCAGATCACGCTGATAATAAAAAACAGCTGTTATAGGTACAGGGTGTCCGCCGGGAAGGTATACTACTTTGTTTTGCCGCCATTTTGGTAAACATTAGTCTTGACAGTTCATATTTGGCAGTCGTGAAGTAGACACGTGCCAAATTTATTATGGAAAAATATTCGATAAACCAACGTGTTTTAATCGTTAAAACATTTTATCAAAATCAATCATCGATTACTGTGACGATGACAAAGTTACGTGAAATTTTTGGGAGAACACATTTTCATTCGAATGGATATGTGAATAAACAGAATAGTCGGTTCTGGGCAATGGAAAACCCTCAAATTATTCATCAGTCACATTTGCATCCATTAAAAGTAACAGTCTGGTGTGCAATTTGGTCAGGAGGAATCATTGGACCTTACTTCTTTGAAAATGAAACTACGTAACGGTAACTGTGAATGGGGAGCGATATCGTGATATGATTGAAAACTTTTTAACGCCACAACTTCATGCTTTGGGCTTGATTAACATGTGGTATCAACAAGACGGTGCCATGAATGTAATGAAAAATGTGCTCAAAAGGGCTCGCATTTTTGAGACTAACGGAGGCGGACATTTACCTGATATTGTATTCCATACATAAGCTGTTTTTTATTATCAGCTATGATCCATATAGATCATCGATTTACATGCACTTACAACAACAGCACATGATGCTGCTTCTCATCGAGATCACGAATCATGATCTGAAAATTATTTCTACTATTTCCGACTAGGTGGCTTGTTTTATTTTTAAATGTTGTTGTGCCTGTAAACGATAGCCACACAATCACGTTGCCAGACTAAAAAATGGAACACACAAAATCAATTGATTTTTTTCGCATTCGAATAAAGTATCTGTCCGTATTCCGAGTTATTTTGTTTTTTCTTGTTCTACAAAGCTATGTCCAGGGCAGCCAAACATTTGATAAACAATTAAAAATACCTACATGTTCCATATATATTTCTAAAACACTTATTAAACAAAACATTTTTTATGAAATGTTTTGAAATGTTTTGCTGGGTGATGGGAAATAATTTTTGTTTTACAAGTATCCCTGCAGAAAGTGAGCGCTGTTTTTCGATTAATATTTGTTTTTAAATAAAATAAAAATGTCCAGAAAAGCTTTGAATACCTAATGAGAAAGTGATTCATTTAATACGATTATTTGAATTAAATCGCGTGCCGCGTGATTGCCAAGACCAAAATTACAAAAATAAAAACTTTACTCGCTGCTAATAATCTCATTACATTATTTTCTTCTAGTCCAAAACAGGATAAAGTTGAAACATTTCACAAACGGGGGTAATGATCTGATTCGGATCAGATCACGCTGATAATAAAAAACAGCTATAATTGCCGACATTAAATAAAACTTTTATCAATATAAGATCCGTTCTCTTTCATTTAATCAAAAATTATAAACAAACAAAGTAGTATACCTTCCCGGCGGACACCCTGTATTATTACTTGGTTAGTAATTCATGGTATATCCTCTGGGTCTATCGTGTACATTTGTTATAAAGGAACATATCTCCATCCAGTCGTCTTCTGACAGCAACATACCGCTTATTACAAGCTGAGGGCTTGGTAAGTTTGCTGATCCCATTGCAAAACGCCTACAGTGGAACATTGCATTCCTGTATCTTCTTCTTCGTCTGGGCATTCGTTTAGCTTCGTCAGCGTGATTATGATGATCATCGAACTAGACTAGCATTGTCGGGCAGCATATTTGTGGGGACTCAGTGCCCTTCAGCTTTTTTATCACAATTCTATAAGCCGTACCCCAGCGGTCCAAATCTGCTCATTCGCAGAATTGCTAAAATCATCCCGCCCTACTCTCTTTTATGGCCTTTTCTAGATCTCGTCTTGCCTGAAGGTACCTAGCCGTTCTTTAAACTCTGGCCTTCCTCTGGATCGCTGGGATCTGCGTCGGGCCTGGAGATAAGTTGATCTAAGTGTCCTGATTTCATCATTCCACCATTAGCAAGGTGCAGACCTTTTACCAGCGGCGGTGATTATTTGCGTCAGTCGGTAAGTCAAGGCCTCCGCTTCTCTGCCGCTGGATGAAAGTAGATAAATTCATCATTTCCTCGAACGACAGACAAACCATACTATAGTATTGTCTCTGGTTTGAACTATCTGCCTCCGCAAACAAAATACAAATGAATTTATTTCAACAACGATTTTAATTCAGTCAAAAAAGTTAGGTTTTTTATTACTGTTCACCAGTGTTAGCACCATTTTGTTTATTGTTTACATATAATTGCTATGATAAATTATACCCTGAGGCGATGTTACTACCGCATTGTCAGGGGCAACTGTTTTGAAAGCGAATTATCCTGACGTAAAATTGTTGGCGCTGAGTTGATGATTTGTTAGAGTATTGCTTTAGCTTTAGGATTAGCACTGGATGTATCAGTGTTGATGGGTTTTCTACAACTTTTTCTTTTATATTTTTAAGTCTAATTAGCCTGAGTGATAGCATACTATGTAATGTAGTAATGATGCGACATAATAAACGCTTTAAATAAGTTTTCCTTGTTTCCTTTTTAGATGATGTCCGCAATCAAGACGGGTGATGTAGCATATTCGAGATTCGCGCGAATGGCAGAAATAGAAGAACAGAAGCACGAAGCCGACCAATTGAAAGTAAAAATAAGTGTGGACCGGTCTGGTGGTGGTCTGTAAAAGTTTAAAATTTATATCATATGATTTCTACGTATAGTTAACATCTACTTGATCATTGTATACTTTCAACGTGTCCTTTCACAAGTGTGTTTACCCTTTTAAATAGTATTACTCTATATTTAATTATTGTGTTTTTTTAATTGCTAAATATTAAACAAAATAAATATGTTATACCTATTTCTTTGAGTAAGTTTTCCTTAATTAATATAATGGATTAAATCTTTAATGAGTGCATGGGCGGCTATCTGCTATCAATTTGAACATTAATAAATGACATTCTTAACGCTTTATAAGTAAAGAAAAGGTTCACCTTAATCACCATCGACACATCCAAAATTCATTTTAACTCTGTGTATTAGAAACCAATCGTCGGGCTATGTTCTAAAGCAGAAAATTGTCAAAAACTGTTCTGAATGTTAAAAATACTCCTTCTAACAATATTCGAATTAAATTTATTGCGATAGGAAACACTGTGGAGAGTATCTTTGTAGTCCAACTGACTGTCTACAAAGTGCAAAATTGTAACGGTTATTTTTCAGGCTCATATTTTAATTATAAATGTTAATAATAAAAATATTATTGTGTTATAAAAGTCTTTAAATACACTTTAGACTATGTACTTTGCCATTCTAGCATAACATTTAAAAACGCTTTGCGTGTTATTATCTGCCGAAGCTTTGCTCATTTCAGTTCAACCAAAAGTCCGCCTGAGAAAACGGAAATCATTCGCATCTTATTTTTAAGATCTAACCATTACAATATTCAATAATTAAGAACCATAATACATAATGATTTCTTTTCTTTAGGTAATGGCAGCCTTTAGAAAGGGAATTTAATCAAAATCGTAAAACTGGCGACAATTTATTTACTTCATTTCAACGATTTGCCGGATTGATTTATTATCAGTGTTTATCAACGATGGTCTTAATGGGTATTAATTGTATTGAATGTATTAACTCAGCGGTGGTACTTAATCCAAATAAAAAAGGGCGTTTATGTTTATTGTCCATCGGGCGTTTTTTATTTCAGATTTTGGATTTTTCGTGGCACATGGAGCATAAAACGAGATCGACTGGTTTAATATTTATATTTGTGCGCTACTCGACAGCTCCTCCTCCATAACTTCTTTCTGTGCACTTATAAGCTTTATGTGTCAGATACATATCCTAAAAGCACGCACTCTGCACTCTGCGTCTGCGACTGAAGATATTTTTGTGTTACCATGGAAATGCACGGAGGTTAATCTATGTCTAGTTTAGTAAAAAAATATTTAGTTATGAAGTGGAAAGGGATAAAGGTAATACGAAATGTACTTTTCGGACCAATGCAAAACTTTGACGGCCGAAATAATTTGATTTCAATGACAGAACGCCATCTTGTGAGGTAAAGTCTTCTAGAAGGATGAATCGCATAAGAATTGACACGATTACACCACCAAACATTCCAGGTCTGTTCCTTTACTTTTAAATCTTACGAATTTTTACTCAATGCCGTTCCTTAACTCGAAAAATTCGTAAAAGAGAGCGTCACAGAGAGAGCAAGAGATTACCCCTCCACTGAAAATCTTACGAATTTTTACTCAACAAATTTCTTGGTGTAAGAATTGAAAAAGCTGTCAGTCACAGTTGTAGTCCAGAGCCAAAGAAGGAGAAGAGCAAAACTTCTCTTCGCGCCATGACCCAAAAACAATTTTGAACCCTGCGACACCGCCAGACGGTTTTGGGGCAGTTGGATTTTGAAAGCTTCGTGATTCCAAGAGGGAGATTTAACTGTCGTTACCCTCATATCTTTCTTCGATGGTTCAACAGACGGCAGATACTCACCATCCGTGGGAGGGCTTCGGAGGAAATCAAATTGGTACCTCGAAGAGGTCAGGGTCACACCAATCCACAAATCGTCCGTAACAGGTTTATTAGTCACAGATGCGGCGGCTTCAGGATTAGGATCAGTTAAACGAACTAGCCATTTCCGGTCAATGGTCAAAGAAACAGTTAAGATGACACTCTAATATGGACGAGATGTATGGGGTAACAGAGCTATAAGTGCCGGTGAATTTCATCTGAGGGGATATCTTTCTTTAGATAGACAACCGTATTATTGTTACATTCGCAAGAAAGGTGGAAACAGATCTATTGGCCTTATTGCCAAACCTGTCAGCACTTTAAAGCCATTCATGATGAAAAAATTATAAAGCATAAATGGAAGACTAAAACGTTCGTATTATTAACCTGAATTATTTTCCTTTTATATTTGTTTAATGTTTATCACCAAAGATATAAAAAATCTTTATAGACAGGTTTATATTAATATTTAAAATTACAGAATTATGATATATTGGAGAACAAAGTAAACATAAAGCAAACAACTATGACATTTCAAGTAATTTAGTTTTTATAAAATAAACTGATACCTACTGATAAGTTAAGATCAATTTAAGTGATATTTCCATTATAAGCTGTCATCAAACCGTTAATTGATATAGAAAACATTGTTTTCAGAAAATACCAGAGTAGTATGGGACCCATCAAGATAATCAAAAAAATGTTCATCTATCAACAAGTCATGATTCGAAAAAACTGATTGGAAAAAGCATGCAAAGATATTACAAATACTAATCGGCAAGATGTTTCTTTAAAGATAGTGAGGCTGCGATACCATCACTTTTATTTTAGCTTTCCATTGGGACAGAAAAAAAAACTTTTTTCAGAGTCAAAGTTAAATTTGCGCCTACGTTCACCGACACAAAAATATTTGAAATGTGTCAAACTTTAAACTCTGTTTACTCTTATTATTTACGGTTTTAGACCACGAATCTGAAAAAAATAGAAATAAAAATTACATTTGCGATGAATCGATGCCAGAATTTTCTGCATATGAACCTAAACGACAGATGAGACGTCGTAAAACGACAGATGGGACGTCGTAAAACGATCATGCCTTCGCCAGCATGGTATGAATCAGAGACAATACTGAGACCAGTGTTTTTATATCGTGGGATTTATCCCTTTTTGTGGGATGTCCGAAAAGCCTTCCGTGGGATAAAGGGAAAAAGCACCAAATCGTGGGATTTTCAGAAATCTAGCAACAAATCATTCAAACTATAAATTTTTGGTGAAATTCTATCAAAACACCTCTATTTCACCACGATTATCAACACCATAGACAAACCATACTGAAGCTTAGATTAGACTGTATGCCAAGTGGTCATAAAATGCCAATTTCTGACAGTGCTCCTGTCAAAATATGGTCATACAATGTAATGGGCATATCTCATATGCTCTAATGACCTAAATGCCACATATGACCAGGCTGATTTTGACAGATAAAAATGCCTAAATAGCATATAGTGTAATCGGACAGTAAGCACGAATGCCATCATAAAGTACTATATGCCCATATGCACTTTATTGAAATTTCGTTAAGGCATTGCTGGCATTTTTGATGGAACAAGATTTATTTTGTTGTCATCGGTGTTTGAGTTCGTAGAATTTTGATTTATCTGATATATATATTTATATGATATATATAAATAACAAATGCCTTAAATGACCATCAAGGCAAATATGACCATATTGGTAATTTTGGTCATATAGTCTAATCTACAGTTTTGATAATCCTGACATTTTGGTCATTTGACAGCTTATCTGGTCATTTGCCTGTTGGCATTCATATGCATAATGGGCATACAGTCTAATCTTAGCTTGAGATCCCCAACTCACAATCCTCTTGCCGCTGGGCCCCTCAATTTTTTTTTCAAATTCGCCATTTTGTATTCCTATCGGTGTTATGTCAAAAAAGAATCAGTGTGACATGGAAAAACACACAAAAACTACAAAAATAAATGCTGCCAACCGTGGCAACCGTGGGGCAATGTGAAAGAGTTCGGGAATTCCACATTTTAATATTACTGAATGCCATTGGTTAGTTATTATAAATTGTTAAAAGGCGAATAATTTGATTTGGTTGGTTAGTAAAATTATCTAAAATATATGTTTTATATACTAGAACATATTAGGACAAACATGGTTGTGTATTTACCTCTTTTCGATATCATTAGCTGTTTTTTATTATCAGCGTGATCTGATTCGGATCAGATCACGAAAATAAAACAGAACGGATCATTGAAAAGTTTAATTTTGGAATTGTGGCAACAGTTGCTTTCAAAAGCAAAACAGATAATACAGGGTATTTCAAACTTCATATTGCCACCAGCCATCTTGCAAATTATTCTTCTCAACGTGACGTCACATAAGGCACATGTCATTTCACTTGGAATGTCGGGGGTGTTACCATATTTGAATCAAATTTGCATAATTTTTCTTTTCAAATATATTTTTGTGAAACAAATTTAGTATTTTATGTTCAAATATGCAACACATAAACAATATTTTGCTGCTGCCGCTTGAGTTTATCTTGGCATATTAAGGTGTATCCAGACCACCGAAACATTTCAGAAATGTTTCTGAAGCAAATCGGACAGATTTTATAAACGTTTATAAAAGATTTCTGAAATTTATTTATTAACCCCCGTATTAATAAACACTGCGTAAAAGTTATCAACTCGTTACTCAGCAGTTACGTCAAATTTATGTATGCTATCTGACGTCTACTAGCTAACTTACATTTTGCATATTTGTTTATTAATACGGGGGTAAAGGTTTATGAAATGTTTCAACTTCATCCTGTTTTGGACTAAAGAAAATAATGTGGTGGGATTATTAGCAACGAGTAAAGTTTGTATTTTTGTAATTTTGGTCTCGGCAATCACGCGACACGCGATTTAATTCAAATAATCATATTAAATGAATCACTTTCTCATTAGGTATTCAAAGCTTTTCTGGTCATTTTTATTTTATTTAAAAAAATATAATAATCGAAAAACAGCGCTCACTTTCTGCAGAGAAACTTGTAAAACAAAAATGATTTCCCATCACGATTGGGTAACTGTGAAATAAATGTTTTTTTGGTGTCCAGATCCAAACCAGCAAAACATTTCTAAACATTTCATAAAAATTGTTTTGTTTAATAAGTGTTTTAGAAATAGATATGGAACATGTAGGTATTTCATTGTTTTTCAAATGTTTGGCTGGTCTGGACATAGCTTTATAGAACGAGAAAAAACAACATGACTCGGAATACGGACGGGGAATTCATTCGAATGCGAAAAAAATCAATTGATTTTCTGTGTTCCATTTTTTAGTTTGGCAACGTGATTATGTGGCTATCGTTTACAGGCACACCAACATTTAAAAATAAAACAAGCCACCTAGTCGGAAATAGTAGAAATAATTTTCAGATCATGATTCGTGATCTCGATGAGAAGCAGGATCATGTGTTGTTGTTGTAAATGCATGTAAATCGATGATCTATATGGATCATAGCTGATAATAAAAAACAGCTATTAAGATAGATTTATTGTGTGAATTTTTCTTTAATAACTGAAGAAAACTTGCTCAAAATGTTTTTTTTTTATGCAACCATTCTGCATTGACGATTTTTCATAAATATTTTAAGCAAATGTACACTTATTCCCAAAAAAAAAAATACTATCCGCACGTATATAAACAATTTCAAATTTAACGGACAAAATTTTATGAACGCTGGCAGCAGCTTTGTCCACAGCGGAAGTGGCATATGCAAGGTGCGAGTGTGTTGGTGAGCCAGAATTTTTGAAGTTACGGGACATTTGTCAATACGAATTTCCATGTAACAATACTAACGCACTTAGCGTTTGCCACCCCATGAAAATATAGCTTGTAGGCAAGTAACGGGAAATCGGCCGAAGTTGGTGGTCTCAGTATTGTCTATGATCAACACACTGAATGCCCATAAAAAACAGCTCATGTAAATCGTCTTTTATGTAAATTTTCTAGTACCAAAAAATAATCATAGCAGTGTTAAAAACTGCGGTTTTTATACTAAAGGTTAATTTAACGTGATTTTCTTTCCGTGTAATACAAATTTTACTTTAAAAAACTGGATTTTGACGAAAAAAGGTATCGTGGGATTTTAAAAGGGTTTTGGAGTATGGTGAAAAGGGAAAAATGACCACGCTTCGTGGGATAAATGAAGAGAGAGTGATAAGTGCGCTTGTATTGTTATATAGAAATTCGTATTGACTAATGTCACGTAACTTTAAAAATTCCGATTCACCAACACACTCGCACCTTGCATATGCCACTTCCGCTGTGGGCAAAGCTGCTACTGCAGCGTTCATAGAATTGTATCCGTTAAATTTAAAATTATTTATATACGTGTGGATAGTATTGTTTTTAGGAATAAGTGTACATTTGCTTAAAATATTTATGAAAAATTGTCAATGCAGAATGGTTGCATGAAAATAAAAACATTTTGAGCAAGTTTTCTTCAGTTATTAAAGAAAAATTCACACAATAAATTGATCTTAATAATATCGAAAAGAAGTAAATACACAACCATATTTGTCCTAATATGTTCTAGTATATAAAACATATATTTTAGATAATTTTACTAACCAACCAAATGAAATTATTCGCCTTTTAACAATTTATAATAACTTACCAATGGCATTCAGTAATATAAAAATGTGGAGTTCCTGAACTCTTTCACATTTCCCCACGGTTGCCGTGGCTGGCAGCATTTATTTTTGTAGTTTTTGTGTGTTTTTGCATGTCACACTGATTCTTTTTTGACATAACACCGATAGGATAACAAAATGGCGAATTTGAAAAAAAATTGAGGGGCCCATACTGAGACCGCCAACTCACAATCCTCTTGCCGCTGGCCCCCTCAATTTTTTTTTTTTAATTCGCCATTTTGTATTCCTATCGGTGTTATGTCAAAAAAGAATCCGTGTGATATGCAAAAACATACAAAAAATGCAAAAATAAATGCTGCCAATCTCGGCAACCGTGTTGAAATGTGAAAGAGTTCGGAAATACCACATTTTTTCATTACTGAATGCCATTGGTTAGTTATTATAAATTGTTAAAAGGCGAATAATTTGATTTGTTTGGTTAATTAAACTACCTAAAATAGATGTTCTGTATACTAGAAATATATTAGAACAAACATGGTTGCGTATTTTCCACTTTTGGAATCAATAACTTCGATTTCGTGTAAATTTTTCTTAAATAATGAAGAAAATTTGCTCAAAATGTTTTTATTTTTCCTCAACTAATCTACATTGTTATTTTTTCATGAATATTGTAAGCAAATGTACACTTATTCCTAAAAAAATTCTATCCCCACGTAACGAACAATTTCAAATTAAACGGATAAAATTCTATGAACGCTGGCAGCAACTTTGCCCAAAGCGGAAGTGGCATGTATGCAAGGTGCGAGTTTGTTGGTGAGCCCGAATTTTTGAAATTACGTGACATTTGTCAATACGAATTTCTATGTTACAATACTAGCACACTTAGCATTTGCCACCCCATAAAAATATAGCTTGTAGGCAAGAAACGGGAAATCGGCCGAAGTTGGTGGTCTCAGTATTGTCTCTGATTTTCATGTCTTTTCTTTAGACAGCGTTGAGAATAAAGCTCTTTCTTTTTCCTTTCTCTTCGCTCCATTCATTTGTGTAGGCACAGAGCTTTCCTTACGCCTTATGGTTGTGCTTGTGAGTTTATGATACAGCAAGAGCAAAGAAATTATATAATTACCGAATAATAAAAGACAAAATAAATAATAGTAGGTACAACAAGTAAGCACGGCAAGGGCCGGCGGAGTGAGAAGGATTATAGAGATATCGGTATATGCGATTCTCATACTGTAGCAGCAGCAGACATAATCCGTTTCGATTCACTTGATGCCACCCTCCATAAGAAGTCTGTTTTTTCATGTAATTATGTTCAAAGGAATGTGGAACGGCTTACCTGAAGTTATTATGTTCATTTTCAATAATCAGGAGTTTTGATAACGCATGTGCGTAAGGCGAAGGCGACAAAGAAATGGTGGGTAAACTTTATCACTTCACTGCATTCTTTGATTGAAATTGAAAGTGAATACGTGTTAGGAAAATATAAAAGATTTGGATAATGTATAGTCCTACATTCAATCTGGTATATTTAAAATCTGTGGCTATTAATTAAATACGAACACGAAACAAGATGACAAGCACGCATCCACTAACATTTTCGCATGGGTACGATACGATCCGCGCTGAAACAAGGATGAAAAATCCACCGCTAGTTAACGAGCAAGCCATCGGTACAGACGCACAGACAAACCTCAAGTTGAAATAAACAGAACAACAACAAAACAATTCTCCTTGTTTTGCACCACACGTCAGAAACTAGCAACGTTGTGTGCATAGAGTTTGGTTAGTCTATGGTTGTGTGAAAAGCATGAAAATAACGTCGAGTAGCTATCGATTTGTACTTTGGTTTTTTTCTGGCAGATATTGTATTTCATATTATGGATGCCCTTGCAGTAGTTCGGGCAGCTGAAGAAGTCTCCTCTCTCATAAAAATTTTGAGATGCCATTCGTCAGGTTAACATTTAATTGACCATATCATAAAAATTAGGTTATTGTTCTCGTGTTGTCACTTATCTTCCTATGTCGGTCGCGTGTGACTAATACACATCAGAACTAGAGCTATCCCTGCTCTTTATAGTA
This sequence comes from Cheilosia variabilis, assembly GCA_951230905.1. Classification (NCBI taxonomy): domain Eukaryota; kingdom Metazoa; phylum Arthropoda; class Insecta; order Diptera; family Syrphidae; genus Cheilosia; species Cheilosia variabilis. Next base: position 40,436,860 of record OX579679.1, on the reverse strand, counting down.
ATCGTAATAATAACCAGACACAATACTGAGACCACCAACTTCGGGGGCCTTCCCGTTACTTGCGAGTTGAGGGTCTCAGTATGATTTTTGTCTATGGTCCAAGTTGGGAACATTCCATGTGCAGATTCGAGTGTTGTTGTCCTTTATCGTTTATCATGAGTGAAAAATCACTTAAGTCAACTTGCTCAGTAAAACAAAAAAAAAAACTTCTAGTGAACGTCTGACAAATACACAAAACTAACTGGCCCGGCGAACTTCGTATCGACCGAAATTGATTAAATTATGATATTTATTAAATTGGTTAATATTCAGTTCCAGAACAACAAGGTTCGTCCGCCATTTCAACTATTTTGTTTATCCTGGTTTTTTTTTCTGTCAAATGTGACTGGAAGTGTGTAGTCAGATTTTCACTCAGGATGCTCATTCAATTTATTCTGAGCTCATAGAGCGCGCCCAGATGGCGCTCTGAACGAAAAAAGAAACACAAATTCTGAAAATCAGTGTCATTCTTGCTGTCCCTCAGCAGAAAAGACTGCAGACAATTTATTGGCGTTCGGGACGGGACACTTTCCTTTTGCCAAGCATCTTATGTCGTTTTCGATTTGGCTTTTCAGATTTTGATCTGAGATTTCAGATTTCTTCAGCCAAATCGAACATAAAATCCGAATTTTATTGGTTCTTGTGTGTATTCAGTTGGCCGCAAAAAATATTTTTTTCACTTGCACTGGAAATCCATTTCAATTGATTTTTACACATTAATAACAACGCATTTCGAAATAACTTAATATAAGGAATCGTTTCCATACTCGAAAAATTAATAATTCAGTAAAAAAAGCAACCCTTCCAACGATAAACAATTCGTAACCGCCAGCTGTGTGTTATACACATTAGTATTAGTGAAAGTATGTGTGAAATCTGAGAAAAAATCTCTCTAAAGAGAGTCAGATCAAAAAAAAGATTGATTTTTTTGGCAAATCAAACATGAAAAGCAATCTCAATCAAAAAAAAAATTATTTTTTCTCAAAAAATTGATCTTTTTGCCAAATCGAAAACGACATTAGTGTGCTGGGTTTAAGTGACATTACTGTCTGCGACCAGTGTTCCAGATAAAAAATCTGAAAATCTTGTTTTTTCGAAACAATAAATCTTTTTTTAAAGATTTTGCTCAAAATGTAAATAAAATACAACTTTGAAGTACTTTACTGCTTATACATAAATCAACGTTCGTCATAAATTAATGCTAATGCTTTTTGAAATTTTGGAACATATTTATATTAAATTGACTTAGAACTGCATTGCTTACCTACATTAAGATCATAGAATTTCGGTTCATTAAAACTCAACAAATCCTTTGTAAAGATCAAACTTTCAACAACCGTTTCAGTACATACTAAACACGTTACATCAGTTATTTTATCAAATCCGTTAAAATTTGATTAGAGTTGATGAAAGCGTTACTGATGTCGTTTTCCATTGGTTTCACTCGGGGATCCACTCATTCTGAAATCCAATGGAACAACAAAACTGCTTCTGAAAGAATCCACAAAAGTATTGGTGAAATGCCAAAAAATAATCTACGGCTGCTGTCAGCTGACTTGTATAAAATACATAAAGTACACTTGTATGAGTGCTTCTTGAGTGGATTCTGACTTCAAATCGAGAAGCGAAATTCTCTCCTCAGAATCACCAGAAGAGTATTTTTTGTGCCAATGGAACGGTTTCAGGAGTGATTTTTTCGACCTTAGAAAGAATGGATGTAAGTGCTATGGGTCGGTAGTTGGTGGGAGAAGAAGATTCGCCTTTTTTGGGGACGGGCTGGACAAATGCTGTTTTCCACCTTCTCGGGAAGAGTCCAGAAGAATAGGATAGATGGAAAAGCTTACGCAGTGGTTTTGCCAGCGTGGAAGAACACCTCTTCAGAACAATTGGGGAAATACAATCTGGACCAGCGGATTTATTTATGTTGAGATCATTAAGTACTCTTGCCACTGTACGAGTGCGAAAATGGATTTGTCCCATGGTGTATTCGACGCTCTCAAGTACAGGTAGAGGCAAAGCGCAATCTGGGAGCATTGAGCTGGCTGCAAAATGTGCAGCAAGCAGATTCGCTTTGTCTAAAGAGTTGACAGCTGGAATGTCATTGTAAATGAGCGTTGGGATCGAAGATGTGGCCGAATTCTTTATATTTTTTACAAAAGACCAAAAGTTTTTACTACCCTTGGGACATTGTAGTATTTTTTGCCTCAACTTTTGGTCATACGAGAATTTAACACGCTTGATAGTGGTATAGCAGTCATTTCTGGCTCGCTTGAACTTTTTTCGGTTTTCCTCAGATGGGTTGGCCTTATATGACCGAAAACTTAACTCCTTTTGTCTGATAGCCTCTTTACAGCTCGAGTCGTACCACGCATTTTCTTTCGGTATGATACTCTTTATCCTGTTAGGAATAAAGGATTTCATACCTAAGGTGATAATACTGGACACCATATCAGCGGCGGCATCCACGTCGTTATCGAGGAAGCATAACGACCAGTTAAAACTCTTAAAGAAGCTGTTAAGTCCGCTCCAGTTGGCTTTCTCGTATTGCCATACGGTTCTTTTCGGAGATTTTTCTTTAACTGTGTGGTTGGAGAACGAGAAATTAGCTGATATGATGCAGTGGTCCGACGAGCCTAAAGGCGATAATACTTCTAAAGTGTATTTATCAGGGTGGGAGGTAAGAAACAAGTCCAGAGTGTTGGCATTATGACCGTCAATATCAGGTACGCGTGTTGGCTCATTTACAAGCTGGGTTAATTGATTTACCTCAGCGAAGATCTGAACATAAATTCCTTCGGGTGTTGTCTGTCCAGTATGACGAAGCCAGTTAGAATTGTGAATATTGAAATCGCCCGCAATGACAATTTCAGTGTTAGGATACAGGGAGACAATTCTTGTAATGGAGTCAGACAGCGCATCAAACTCGTTAAAAGTCGAGTTGCTATCAAGATTGGGGCTTCTGTAAATGAAACAATAATGAATGATTTGCCTACGGATGTGGAATTTCAGCCATATGAAATTAAATTCCGAATTGGAACATTGGCCATAGGAACCTGGAGTTTGATAGGCAATATCATCACGTACGTAAATGGCGAGACCGCGGTGGAGAAAGAATAAAGGCACTAGACGATACCCAGGTAGATCAAACTCCGATTTATCAGAATTTACACCCACCTGGGCCTCGCTCAGTGCCAAAACAGCTGGTTTATATTTAGCAACGTGGACGTACGCCGAGAAGAGATTCGATCGTAGCCCACGAATGTTGCACATGTCAACCCTAAAGTTCCCCATCAATACAAAAAACAGACACCAAAAAACACAACTCCGACGCTTCTAAGCAGGGCTGTGAAGTGAAAATCCAATGTTGGATTCTCAAATCAAACCGTCATAGGTGTTATGCCCGTATGACAATTTGCTTTGGTCCACCAACAAAACTTTAACACACAACCCGCTATCCGCCAGATGTTGCTCTCACCCACTCATTGCAATCGCCTTATGTACAACAGTACAAGCACTATCGCTTGTACGTTGGCGGCCGGCGATTGCAAGACCAAGAAAGTGCAACAGCAAACGAGTTGGGATGGGAGAGGAGGGAATCGCCCACGCTAATGGTTTTTTTTTTTTTTTTTGTCCTCTTTTTTGTATTTCTTTTCCACACTCACTGGCACTGAACTCAGGATTGATTCAATTCAATTGCGCGGCAGATGATTAGTGATTTTGAAATTTAATTAATAAATTAAGAATTTTTCACTAATTTTTTTTTTGTTGTTGTTTATCTTGTTTGGTGTTTTTGCGCGACTAAGGGGGAGAGGGCTACGGCTGCACACACGTGTGTTCGCGACGGGTTGCAGTTCGGAACCTTTTACATATTTTGGAGCTCAAAAATCTTGAAAACAATTTTGTAATCTGGCATCACTGTCTGCGACGCTTATGAAAAGTGCGACGACACCTCGCTTCCTTTGCTATTGTCCTGCCTTTGCTCGGATCAGGAGGCAGATCTTCGGTTCTGATGTAGTGAGTGCTGATACTGTAAGCTCCTCATCGCTGAAGTGTATTCTCAGCTTTCTAAGAAAGTCGAGAAAATTCCAGTAAAATGGGTGATACAGAATTTGCCCCCTGGTAGTACAATGGACCAGTTGTTTCTGAGTACTCCAGAGGAGTTTTTCCTAACCCGCGAAAAAAAAATTATGTTCAGCCTAGTTATGCTCGAACAAACCGACACCATATATATATAGATTGTATTCAGCCGTTCAGCATCTAAATAAAATTACAGATCCTTTTCATTTGTTCCAAGAATAAAAACTGATCCAAAACAAATGGGTGGAAGCTACGCCTACGGGTCATATATAGACCTGTGTGCCAACTATTTATTTATTTTTTCTTATTGTTTTTATAAAAATTAAAGAAAATATTCATTAAATGTTTTTTTTTTATATTTTATTTAATGAGTTTCAATCAAATATTTTTAAGTGGTGTTACACTACATATCAGGCAAATAGAAATAAGCTGGTATTAGCTCTGAACCAAAATTTAATATTATATTATATACAATTTATTCATATACACAATTATTATACATAACGTTTCTAATCTCTTGTTTTTCCATTGGCATTGGGTGGATATAATGGTTTGTTTGTTTGTTTCTAGTACACTATGTATGTATATGTATTGTTCTGTATTGTGATTACCAATTTTTTCAATACTTTTGAAATTAAAAGCTGAACACATTTCAGAATTACAAGTAATTATAGAAACCAGAGCCTATAAAAAAAGTTAATGACATAATTATTAGATTTAAGTGGAGCAGTTGTTGCTTTTTGAAAATGGAAACATATGGAATCTAATAAATACTCATCTCCAATATTCAATAGTTTGCTCAATGGGAAAACATCAGAAAAGAAATATGTATATATATACCTTTTTTTAAATCGTAAAAACATTAATTTTTCTAATTGAATCTCATAATTTATGATTCGACGTTAGCCATGTCAATCCCTCATAAAGACCATCACCCGATGTTGCACATGACGGTTGCACGTACCAATTCCGATCCCGTATTCTTGTGAGTCCTAATTTCTCTTGAATCTCGTGTGGTTTCATGGCTGAAAGCATAACATTTTCAGTTAAATTATGAATTTAATTACAAAGTGAAATAAAACCTTAGCAGACATGAGGAGTCCTTAATTACTCCCATATAATAAAATAATTTGATTGTACATAAAGAAGAATATAGAAAGCCTGACGAATAATTTTTACAAAACTCCCTGAATAATCAAAAGCGGGTTTAAACATATTAAAATAAGGCGCGCTTTTCGTATAACATTTGTGAAACTGTTATATCATAGGGTGTAAGGAAAATATAACTCTCTTAAACAAATATTCTTTTATCGTCTTTTGCTATCATTTGGTTGATTGCTAATTTAAATTACGAAATGATTTATTTTGTTTCTGTTGTAATTTTTAACTTCCTCGCATACGCAGTTGGACCAAAATATGTACTATTGGATTCGTACAAAATTTCGAATTCGAGATGTTAATCAAGTTTGACATTACGATGATAGAGGAATTCAAATAGCTCCATACTCAGTTTTTCGTTTAAATAATTAAAAATGGTCCATACGATTATAACAAAAACTCATCTTGATTTCATATGGCCATTTCTAACATGATAAAAAACTCAAAATTTATACTTTCAAATTAATTGCGTCATTAATTTTCAATTCGAATCACCGAAAACGCTACTTTTAATAATTTGTGATATCGTGACGTTTATTCAAAGGTGTGCAGGTGTACTCTGCATACCCTGTCCAAATCTTATATTATGCGTAGTTAAAGTAATCAGAAACACATTTCTGTTTCTTTAAAATATTTTTTTCTATATTGTCGAAACGAAATCCAAAACTCCCTGTATCGATAATTCCAATTCACATCCCAAGTAACTTGGTGGAAATGAAACTCACCCATCGGGGTGTTCACCTCGCTTTAGAGCACCTTTCCCAGGCAAAATAACAAACCAAAAGAAATAAATACAAAATAAAATTTTTATAAAAGTGCACTGTCTGGGTCGCACGCAACTTTCTTGTTCATCAAAAGTTTGGTGGTAGGTAAAAAGTTCGGAACAACCGTACATAAAATATAAGAATAGGTAGTGTTAAATAATATTTGGCTTATTGATATGGCAGTACATATCAAAAAACAATGTGAGTTTTTATAAGTTTAAGCTCTCAGTAACAGGGATTTTTCGCAAGTTCTGGTTAAAGAGTTATAACCGCCTACAATATCTACTATTTTATAAGCTTTTACATTTTACAGCAGCTTCTAGTATTTTGCTTAAACTAGTGCAGGCTGTTTGGGAGAGTGAAACTTACCCACGGGAATGGAAGGATGGAGTTATTTGAAGTTACCAAAGAAAGGGAACCTCAAAAACTGAATAACTGGCGCGGTATCACCATTTTGTCTGTTTTTCCGAAATTAATATCAACTATTGTAAATATATTGTAAAATAATTTTGTGCTAACTAGTTTGACTTATAGAGCTTTTCAAAGTTGGTCAATTTTGTTCAAGAGTAAAAAAAAACTAACTTCTTTATTTTCTTTTTAGCAATTATGGCATATTAAACGAAAAATTTAAATTTTCTTGAATGTAGTCTAGCTGAATAAAAATAAAACCGAATATTTTTAATAAATAAAAAGACAAAAAAACACAATTTTTAGCACTTTTTTCGGTGGAAAATTTGCCACAATAGTTGCCCCTTATTATTTTTATAAATAAAAAGACAAAAAAAACACAATTTTTAGCACTTTTTTCGGTGGAAAATTTGCCACAATAGTTGCCCCTTATTATTTGTTAAACCATATGCAAAATTGTAGCTGCAACTATCTGCAATGTTCAGAGTGATTGTAATTTGCTTAAAAAAAGTAGTGTTCCCAGTTAAAAAAACAAAATGTTAGTTTTTTCTTATTTGTGTTATTACGACACAAATTCAATCATATCGTGAAGTATTGGAAAACAAAGGAAAGTGTACTATAAAAAGTACCGAAAAATGTGTCCGATCGAACGATAGGGCATTACGAATTTGCATATGATATTTGACAGATCAGATTTTCGGCGCAGTGGCTTATTAGTTAATGTGTTGGACTGCTAAGCGAATCCCGAAAAAACCCAAATTCTAACTAAAGGTTTTTTTCAGTGCTTCACCTCTCGCGAACGTCTGACAAACTTCCGAGAGTATAACTGTCATGAAGGAGCTTCTCAATTAGCCGTTTGGACTCGGCATAAAATTGTAGATCCCTTCCATTCGTCCCGAAAATGAAAACGAATGGTTGTGAGAAGCTAGGCCTAGGGTCCCTACCGACCTGTTGCGCCAATTATTTATTAATTTTTTTATTTGACAGAGGGTATTTTGTGCATTTCCTATTTTGTTTTTTGTTTTTTTTTGCTTTAAAAAGCCTTTGAAGTATACCTGTGTTGCAAATTCAATTGCAATTTATGTTTTCCTTATTTAAGAATAAAATCTTCCTCGTGAAATAAACCATTGATTAAGATTCTAAAAAAGTTGTCGGACTTTGAAATGTGGAGGTCTAATTATTTATTGGTATTGTTTCACTAATGCTGTACATTTTTACTAAAGCTGGAAACCAGCTAATCGTCGACATTAGTGTTTGTAAGGCCGAAAGTGTACTATGTGACGAAAGAATAAAAACAAATTATTTCTACTTTTTCAACTTTTGTTTCGATGTAGTTCTACAGATCTCGTATAGACGAGAATTTTCGCACGTGCACCCTAATGTTCCTAAATAGAATAAAGAACTAAAGAAAGATCAGAAAAATCAGTAATTATCACCGTTTTCGCAACCCCAAAAACAAGTTTTCATGACCCCAATTACTACAGATTTGTTAAATAAAATTAAAACAAAAATCTAGTTTTAAAATTACCGTCGGATAGATCTTGCTTGTTAGCAAATATCAGTATAATTGCGTCCCTCATTTCTCTGTCGTTAATAATTCGATGTAATTCTGTGCGGGCTTCGTCAATTCGATCCCGATCCGCACAATCCACCACGAAAATTAATCCTTGCGTTCCTGAAGAATTTATGTGTTAATATAAAAGACAAGTGGTTAATATTGAAAAATAATACCTGTATAGTAATGTCTCCAAAGTGGACGAATTTTATCTTGACCTCCAACGTCCCATACATTAAATTTCACGTTTTTATAAGTGACGGTTTCCACGTTGAATCCTACAGTAGGAATTGTAGTAACAGATTGACCTAACTTAAGTTTATATAAAATAGCTGTGTACATTCATAGTTAAGGAAAATTGATTTTTAAAATCGATATGATAGACTTACATACTTATTTTTTATATATTATTTTTAATTAATAATTACATACTCTGATTAGTTTAAGCTCACGAGAATATGGGTTACTTTTTACTAAAACGACACTCCCTATTTGAAGGAAAGATTGATACTGTTTGCAGATGAAGATAGAATTATTGGAATTACTGAAAATAAATTCAGGACTATCGTCATTTTCCGACCCCATTAACATTAACCAAAGAACCTTTCATTTTGACGCAACTAAAGAAGACCGACAAATTATTTGATTGAATAAGTTGATAGCCTATGAACATAGGTATCTTTTGCGATATATAGTTCTAGTAAAATTCGAACGGGTTAATGTCTTTTTTTTTGCTTTCAACTATGTTTACGCTATGAGAACATGTGTGCAATGTACATTAAAAATATCTATTATACCTATATAAAAGAGAATGGCGTCCATGCGTGCACATTGCACATATAACTCGAAAACGGACCGTTCGATTTTCACGATTTTGGGCTTGATGGTTTCATATTGGCCCAAGGAAGGACATAGGCTTCCACGAAAACATAACTTTAAGGGGATGAAAGTTTGTGTAGGGAACCGCAATTTGAAAAAATTAGATTGGATAGAAAATTATTTAAAATTTTTAAAATAATATTATTGATTGATTGCGGCGGTTCCCAGTCTCACTTGATCGTGCCGCCAGGGAGAAGGTCAAACCTTTCACGTCGCAGTCGTAATGCACAACGTATAGCGAGGGCGATTGTGAAAACGGGAAAACGAAAACCCAGACGAAGGCTCAGATTGGAATGTAATTTCACAATCGAGCAAACATGTTGCAACTTCGATCGTTGAAATGTTTTCTAAGACATTGGGATTTCCAAAAGTGAGGTTATAGGCACATCGAATATGGAGTTAAACACAAATTTCCTTAAAAATCCATTTTTTTTCTGCGATTTGATTTAAATTATTAAATTATTTTGTGGAGAACGAATTTCAAAAATTAGTTTTTCACTGAGCAATAATTGGTGTTTTATACAATTGATTGCCAGTTCATTGTGGGCTTTTCTGTAGTAGTGTAATAAAGTGTCACTTCCAATACAACAAAAATTATATCATTTTTTTAAATTATATTATTAAAGGAATTTGGACGGAACGAATTTCACCAGGTCAACTAGTAAATCATATAAATAAAATTTGTGTAGTTCTGTCCAACTAAGATTGAATTTGACTTCATGTCTTTAAATGCAAAAATCTAAGAAACTGCTAAATATATTCTGGTGCATTTTTCTCAGTCCTATAGAGGATACCTAGGCCTACTATATACAGTTTGTTTCAACTCTATATCTCTATAAATTCCGGACAAAATTGGACAAGAGTAATTTATTTTTTCGTTTCTTTTCGTTTTTCTCTTTGTCACGCTTTTCGTTCGAAAATACTGGGAGAGTTTAAATATAGTAAACACCAGCTTTTAGAGGACATCTGCGGTTACATTTTAGAATATCCATTAACTCGATAACTTAAAAGGTTTTTAAATAAATAGGCAAAATTTAAAACATTCATGCAATTTTCACCTGGGTGAGTGGATATGCACTTTATTCTCAAATCAAACACACTAACCGCGCAATATATTCCCATCTCTTTTAACCTTATTTTATTCCTGTGGCGGAGAGGGAGACAGACAAAGGCAGTATGCTGTTTGGTTTGCTAAGAAAAAAAAAACCATAAAAGAAATGTCAAATATGTAGGAAAGGTTTGTCTCTGTTTTTCTTACAAAAAAAAGTATTTATGAAAGAAATGTCAAACAGGGATAGCTATCAGTGATACCAGATCGTGCGTAATTATCCATTTTGTGGGCATTTTACCTTTCAAAAAAGCTATAGGAGCGAAGAAGGGCATTTTTTATCTTAGAAAAAAAAAAAAAAATAAAGTGCACGAACGAAACTTTCCCGTTAATCAAAAGTTTGGTTGGTTGTTTTCTTATTTTATTAAGTAGGTAGGTAAAGATCTGAGAACCGATGCTAGATAAAAGAGAAAGGTGAATAGGGTACAGGAAAAGGAATATGTAGTATTAAATACAATTTACTTTTGGGTTATTCATGATAAATAACAATGTGACTTTTTATAAGTTGAAGCTGTCAGAAGCAGGCAATTGTCCCAAGTTATGCTCTCACACTTTTTGAGCAGAAAGCAAAGTGTAGCAGGAGTTTCTGTTTTCTGATGTTTTTATTTTTGGCTGGAATATATTAGTAACGCTGGTTATGATTGGAAGTAGGGTACGTGTTAGACCGATATGTTTACATAGATATACTATACAAATATGTAAGTTTTCAGAGATTTATTTTTTCGTTTCCATTAGCAGTTATAAACCGAATATTCCTATGGACGTGTGTGGGTGTGCAAATAAAGTGGGATTTTCTGATTGTGTAAGGAAGTTGTTGCAATTATTTTAAGGTGCATATTTAACAAGGTTGAAAAAAGGGTAATATTTGCTAAAATGAAGTTTTGCGTAGCTGTTATTGCATTTTTATCGAAAGTGGGGAGATTATAACAAAAATATTACATAGATATGTGAAAATAAGTCGGGAAATATAAATAATTAAAAACATTGATTTTTTACATTTTTTTGAGAAAAACTAAGTACGGGATCTTATTTCAAAGTACTGATTTTTTTTTAATATGCATTTTGATCAAAATCGTTATTGCCATTTTCAGGTAAATTAAAGAACTAAATTTTTCAAAAAAATACTTTTTTTAAAAATCCATTTAACGATAATACAGAGAAAACTGTTACCTGTTGTTACCTTCGAAAAGATTTTTTGTGAAAATCTTATAGACCGTTTTCAAGATATGTCCAAATTTTAAAAGTACCATTATTCGACTTTTTAGTGGAAAACTGAGTATGCAGTCGTGTTAACCTCAGCCACTTAAGCCTTAATATCAATTTTGATTGAAATCGTTAGAGCCGTTTTCGAACAAATCAAACTGGTATGATATATATAGATATATATAGAATAACCGAACTTGATAGCCAACTTCCCGTGCACCTACCCGATTTTCCCCGAAAATTGTGAATGACACAAACAATTTGTAAATGGATTTATAAAAATAAATGTACAAAAAGTAAATGTTGATTATGTTTTTTTAGATAGCATAACTTGTATATTCATATAACTGAAACTGAAGTCCGTGTGTACACTCATAGCTCGAGAACGGATCATTCGATTTCCACTATTTTGGGCTTTAGAGCATAGGCTACTGTCGCGAAAACAAAAAATTATAGGGGTTGAAAGATTGAATGGGGAGCCGCTCTTTAAAAATAATAGACTGGCTAGAAAAACGGGGAGGGTCACTTCCAATACAACAAAAATTATTTAAAATATGTATATAGATTTTGAAAATAATATTATTGATTGGTTTTCAAGGATTCTGCGTTGGCGAAAATATTGTTGCAATTAAAGATTATTATCTGGCTCACAAACGCGCATTGGAAGCCCTGAATAACGCGTTGAAAGATTTACAAAATAGTAAACGTGATTTTGCCGTCAAACGCTGCCTGTCATTCCAAGATCAACTCCCGCAGATGAATTGAACGCTTGCCTGAAAGCCTTGGCTTAATGGCGATACGTAGAAAAATGCAATTGAAAGCGAATATGCGAGTTGCTTTTCGAAATGGCAAATCCGCTGCAGAGTTTTCCAGGCAATTGATGGCGATGGGCAATGGCGTGATTCGATTTAATCACCGGCCCGATTGAATTTCCACAAATATTTACAACTTTACAACGGAGAGAGCTCATCACGAATATTTTCCCGAATATCGCTTAGAATTATATTGACCATGATTGACGAGTGCACGAGCGATTTTGGCTGGGAAAAACTAGGATGTCGATCATTTAAAATTCGTCATTCGTCAAAATCCGTCGACTCCACGGAATGTTTAAATTCTTTCGATGTTCCGGACTTGCCGCTTCACAATTTGAAATTGAAAATTGGCTGAATTATAATTTTGTTGCCCAACCTTAATGTTGCATTTACACCATCACGCACGCGCATTTTTGCACGAGACGGGACAGAGAGATCGGTTTGTCCGCAGTCAATGCTAATAAAGGCGTAAGAATGAGATCGCAAAGCAGACGCCTAAAGTGTCATGGATGTTCTACCCATAATTATAGATACGTAAAACTGAAACAAACACAAGTTCCGGCGAACAGCTTCTCTACAATCACTTGAAAACATTTCTATTTCTGATTTAAAACATGTGAAATAAGAGTGGTTATTAGTTTCAGTAAATTAAGCCAACAATGCATCAATCAGTTATACGAAATAAATAAATAATTGTCTGTTCATCACTTCCGGAAGCCATTTTTTTTTTTAATAGGAAAGCGAAATTTCGTAAGCCATCGCTATAAAAATATCAACATGCATAGCTTTCGCATAATTCCTAGCACGTAAACAAGATGGCCGACCAAAAAATGTGTCACGTTTTTTTTGCGTGTTAGGTAATGCCGTCCCTTTCAGTCACACGGCTATTTAGTATTTAGCATCCCTTTAATCTTCCGTGTTAGGAATGTGTGACCGTGTAAATGGAACATAATGTACTGAAACTTTGTAACTGAACGCGTTTGATTGTGATGAATGTCAAAGCAAATGTCATTCAAGCGACGACTTTGAGGGAAAAGTCAAAGGCGAAGAAATTCCCATTCCGCAGATTCCGCTTATTCGTATTTAAGTGACTTAGGCCCTTACATTTTCTGGGCGTCTGCTTGCGCTATGACAGTTAATAAGTTGCAAGGACAGTCGCTGGAAGTTTGTGGCATCAATCTTAAGTATCCATGTTTCTCACATAGTCAATTGTATGTGGCTCACGTGTCGGAAAACCTCCTGCTTTGTACGTGTACGCGCCAGATAATAGAACGTGCCATAAAGCACGTCAGTGAAAAAGCGGAAGGTAGGCCGACACGTCAATCATAGCGATTTGATTGAAACACATCGACATTGTTATACTTAAGTTATTTCTTCTGTATTTAATATAACTTTCAAATAAAGAATTTGAATTTACCGAATTACATGAAGCAGCATGTGTATGCTGCGAATAATTATTTTCATTACATTAAGGAATTTGGGCGGAACGTAGTTTGCCGGATCAGCTAATCTATATATCTATATATATAAAAATCAATTGCTGTGCGTTAGTCTGGTACAAACAGGAGAACGGCTCTACAGATTTGAATTTTTAGAATTAGAATTCTATATTCTTTGCTTCTACATAACCCTCTCAATCTCATTTACATTACATTTCACTTACATTTCATACCATATCTCCCTCAATCCCATGCGCCACATTGGCTCTACTACTCATACTCATCTACATATACTTCAGTTCAATTTAAAAAAAAGAGCAAAAAAAAAACAACACAAAGCACAAAAGGTGCATAAACAAAAAAGGAAGAAAAGGCACACAGCATAGCATGACAGCACAAAAGGTACAGAGAAACAGATTTTACCGCACACACACACAAAATCTAGTCCACAGAACGCTGGGAAAATCCAACGATCTAGCTTCAATAGAACATTTAACTTTTTTTGATTGTATAAAATTGATAGTTTAATGCTTATTGTTCAACTTCAGGATAACGTACAAAGAAGATTTATATCTTAAAATCTTTGTACATAATTTAACCATTAAAACAAAAATCCTATTTCATGAGTCATTCCAAAGCTAGGAGGCAATCGAGAATTACAACTTTTCTTAGATATCAGCTTAGATCTCCGCTTCCGGACAGCGGATAATGGTAAAACATATCCTATCTTTTAATCTCGACAATTTTAAATGCAACTGTGAAAACCGGAATCAAATTCGTGCAGTACTTTTTTTATCTATTCCGGGCAAACACCTTACAGCCGGAAAAAACAGTTTTATTATAGTAAGGATGTAAACAAGATTTCTGCTATGCCTGTTTTGTAAATATTTGAATTGCGCACATTCTTGATGTTAGCAAATGTCCTAAATTTTACCTTGTGCCCAAATCGAGCTTTGTTTGGATATATATTCACAAATTCTGTGTATAATAAAGTCCATTTTTAAACATATTCATTCATTCATTCATTCATTCATAAAAACTTAGGGCAAGCGCAACAAAATCACCAGAAAAGAAACGTATACAAATAATATCTTTGCATATCATACTAAAGAGAGTTGTCAAAGTGGTATAAGCGCAACGTACAATACGTCTAAAAACCAGAGGCCTGATTCTGTAAAGCGAAACCTTCAAACGTGTTCGTGTACACAAATGATTTACTTCTGCAACCTACAGCAAATCATTCGTACACCCGAAAATGTTTCAACGTTTTCGCCTTACAGAATCTGACCCCAGATATAGTGTCTAAATTTGGCAAAAGAAATACAGATATTAATTAATAATTGCAGAAGCTGTTAACAAACTAAATATGAAACGAATGCGATCAAAACGAAATTTCGTAAAACAGAAACACTTAACGCATCAAACGAATGTATATCAATGGATAGAATATAATAAATTAGCATTAGTTACTATTCGCTACTAACTAAACGCGTAGAAACTTTTTCACTTCAGAGAAATGTATAGTTAATATTTTTTTAAAAGGATACTGGTTTTGCCTGCAGCGTCGAGGCCCAACATTAATATCCGCATTTCCTTATTCCCAAATATTTTGGATAGCAGTTTTCCCATTATTATCGAATGACACCGCAGCCAACCTAGAAAAAAAAGATTGATAATATTTTCATAGCACAGATAAATTGTGTAGCAGATATTAGGTGTATAAATTATATTACAACAAAAGACTAAACTAAAGCCCGTGGGTGTTTTTTTTTTTAAATAAGACCCGTGGGGGTTATTATTGTAACATTTCCATACCAACCGTCAGGCTGCGCATAAATAAAATAAAGTGCACGACTGGATCGCACAAAACTTTCTCGTTCACATCCACAGTTTGGATGATTGCTTTTTGTTTTATTAGTATGCAAGTAAAAAACCCAGGAGCGATACTAGAATCTAGATAAACAAACCGTACAGGAAACATAGGAATATAATATACTTTTGGCTTCAACATATTCATTTCAGATGACAGTCCATCAAATAATTAAGGTCCATCAAAGGTTTAAGGTGACTGTTGTTGGAGGTATGGTTAGTGATATACCCAAAGCTTTACACCGATATACATATACGTAAAACTCTGAGTTTATTTTCTGAATGTTTAGAAGGAGAGCAGAAGTGCTTTGCGTTGTTATTGTATTTTTATTGAAAGTGAGGCATTAAGATAAAAAAAAAATAGACCGTACTTATGTGAACACAGATCGGGATTTGGGTAGTCATTTTAAAGAAATATTTTGAATGCGACCTTAGTGGTTAGTGTGTTGAACTTCTAAGAGAGGGGTCTCAGGTTCGAGTCCCGAAAAAACCCAAATTCCAACGTCCCGAAAATGAAAATCTCACACAAAACGAATGGTTGTGAGAATCTAGGGATAGGGTCCCTACAGACCTGTTGCGAAACCTATTTATTTATTTTTTTTTTTTTTTTTTCCACTTTATTAATAAGTAATAAATTACATTATTAATATAAAAACAAACAGCACTAGCTACCAGGGCTTTCAGCTGGCTATAAACAAAACATTTTTTACATCTATATATATTTATATACATATTTTTTTTTTTTTATATTTAGCGTGAAAGAAATTAAAGTAAAATAATGTTATTAATATTATATACTATTTTCTAATTCTATGATCTTAAAGAGTTCGTACACTAAATTTACATTTACTTCCGTTGGGTTTCTAAGTAAGTCCGTTAGGTTTTTTCTAGGTGCAAGTTGTTTTGTGGCCATTTCGACTGTAGGACATTCAAATGTTAGATGTTTGATAGTTAGCGTTGTATTGCTGTTACACAGATGACAAATTGCGGGTTCACTTTTTGTCATAAGGTAGCTATGGGTGATGTGAGTGTGTCCTAAACGAAGTCGTAAAAAGATCTTGTTTTTAAGGTTAGAACAATTTAATGGATATACTGCTCTTTCAGCCTGTGGGTTTATCGTTGTGTAGTGATGTGAGTAGGATTTCCAGCTCTCGAGTCTTACATCTTCCCAGAATTTAAAAACTTTCTTTTTGGTGTCTTTGTTATTTTGACAATAAAATGTTATTATAGGCTCAGCTACTGCTGCTTTCGTCGTCCGGTCGGCTATTTCGTTGCCGGTTATGCCTACGTGTCCTGGTATCCACATTAGTTTTATATAAAATCGGTTTGCTATTAGTTTGTCTCGGATTGTTGCAATTATTTCCGTTTTATTATTAATGTTTTGAATGGCTTGGATTACTGACAGGCTGTCGGTGCAAATAATAATTTTTGTTGGTTTTGCTAGTTTAGTGGCTTTTAGAATTGCCATAGCTTCTGCTGACAGTACCGATGAGAAATGCAAGAGGAGTCCTTTGGATAATGTTTTGCCGTCCTGATCTACGACTGCGAAGGATGTACCATTCTTAGATTTTGACCCGTCGGTAAAAACGAAGAGCCAGTTTTTTTTTCTGT
Source organism: Cheilosia variabilis (assembly GCA_951230905.1). Classification (NCBI taxonomy): domain Eukaryota; kingdom Metazoa; phylum Arthropoda; class Insecta; order Diptera; family Syrphidae; genus Cheilosia; species Cheilosia variabilis. The sequence goes on along the minus strand of OX579679.1, from coordinate 40,419,935 downwards.
AGCTTGCATAAGTTTCGAGGAACATTTGCTTGTACGTTTCATGGTTTGTGGATACTTTAGATAGCGGGTTAAGGTCAGTTATAAATGATTCCTTTTTTAACAACCATGGAGGATGAAGTGGCGGCTTGGATGTTTTGCTCAATATGGGTATACCTATAGATTTTGCGAGGGATATCATATTGTATATTGTAGATGCGCATTTCGGTGTTTTACGTCGCCGGAGGATCTTTTTAACATCCGGAGCAATTGGCGTTTTGTAGATGGAGTTTAACTTTTGGAACTGCAGTGAAGTGATGTAGTCGTATCTCTGTTGGATAGACGGGAGTCCAGCTTCAGTTAAGATGTTCTTAATCGGTGTACTTCTAAAGGCTTTTAGGCTGGTTCTTATTGCCGAATGGTATATGGGTTGGATGAGCTTAAATGATGATTGAGAGCATTTCCCGTAGATACTTAGTCCATAATCAATTTTAGATAATATAGTGGATCTGGTGATGTTGATCAACGAATTTACATGACAGAAACTGTTCTTGGAAGCGAGATACTTAATCATATTTACTCTGGTAGCTAGGCTTTTCTTAAGGTTTAAACAATGTTCCTTAAAATTAAATCGAACATCAAAAGTAATACCTAGTATATTTAGTGAAGTTACATTTTTTATGTTAGCAAAGTTACTGTCTAAAGATAGATTTTTTGGACAACTAGTTTTTCTACACAAATGCAGAATTTTGCTTTTTTCAATTGAAATCTTTGACCCAGAGGTATTGCACCAGGTCATGACATCGACTAGAAAATTTGAAAAGGCTGCAGATGTAGTTGTTAGATTGCAACATTTTGTAAATATAATAAGGTCATCCGCGTATAAGGAGTGACCAATAGTTTTATATCTAAGTACTATTGAACTTAACTCGTTAAAAGCTATTATAAATAGGATAACTGAGAGTGGTGAACCTTGCGGTATTCCATTACAAAGGTGTTTGACAGATGAGTAAATGCTGTTTAGTTTTATGCGAAATTGCCTGTTAGTTAAAAATGCTTTAATGTAGTTGTACATTTTTGGGCCAATTTTCCACTGAATCAGTTTATTTAAGATAACATGTACACCAATTCTATCGAATGCCTTTTCAAAATCGATTGATAACACCGAGACGTGATTTTTATTTGAGAGAGCAGAGGCGATAAACTGGTCTACATTGTAACAGTGCGTCCATAGTGCAGCGACCTTGTTTAAATGCAACCTGGTTCGCATTAATGAAGTTATTTTTTCTCTAAAAGCCTTTTTGAGATAATTTTTTCAAGAATTTTTCCGTTGCAAGGAAGGAGAGATATTGGACGGTATCCACTAATGTCGGCGGCTTTCTTGTTTGGTTTTGGTATTGGTATAACGCTCGCGGTTTTCCACATTTGTGGTATAATACCGCGGGCAAAAATATTATTATATAGCAACAGAAGTCGTTGCTTTAAAATTGGAGGAGCGTTCTTAAGCATGGTGTATGTAATACGGTCAAAGCCAGGTGTTTTTCCTTTGGCTGAGTTTAATGAGCACTCTAATTCTATAAGATTAATAGGGGTCCCAATCATCTTTGCAGATGAGTTTGTTTTATATATTGGAGTGTCCCTTGTAGTCGCAATATTTTTCATACGTAGAAACTTATCGGAAAAGTTTGCGTCGCTTGAGTAGATGGACCAAGTGTTTGCAAACTGTTCCGCGATTTTAAACGGGCATGATAAAGAACCTGTATCGCAGTTTATAAATTTTATTGAGTGTGGAACATAGTTACCAGTTAGTGCCTTAACATCAGCCCACAGTTTCTTTGATGTAGCATTTGGGTTTATGTTTGAGGTGAAATTTTGGAAACTAATTTTTTTGGAGGATTTTGCAGTTTTACGGAATAGAGCGTTGGTTTTACGGTATAAAATTAGGTTTGAGTCTGTCCGAAATCTCTTAAACTGTTGCCAGGCTTTTTGTTTACACTGTCGAAGCTCGTGAAGCTCTTTGCTCCACCAGGGGACCTTGCGATTTGTGGGATTATGACATGATTGAGGTATAGCAACGTTAGCTGCATATCGAATTGACTTTTGTATTATGCCTGCTTCTTTATTAGTGTTCGGGGATATTTCTCTATCTGCCAGATATTCAATAATTTTATTTTGAAAAAGATGCCAATTCGCCCTATCCGTTTGGTATTTAGGTGTGTTCTTGCACCATTTTTGATTAGTTCCGAGTGTTATTGTAGTCACTATAGGGTAGTGGTCGCTCCCGTGTAAATCAGGTAGAATAGTCCACGTAGTGTTTGGGGAGAGTTGCGGGGAAATGAAGGTGAGGTCTATATGAGTGAAAGTCCTATGGGTTGAGAAATGGGTGTTGCTTGATGGCGAACCCCATAGAGGATTCCAGGAATTAAAATCCCCAGTTAAAATGATAGAGGTATTAAATGAATCAATGATGTTTTGGATGTCTGAGGAAGAGAAATTTTGGTCAGGTGGGATATATAGCGATATAACTGTAAGTTTTGTTACTCCTAAGTCTATTTCTGCACCTACCGCTGAGAGGTTTGAATTAATAATAAGTGGTATGTGTGGGATGGATTTGTGAACAAGCATACCTACACCTTGTTTTGCAGATGTGTTTGTATTTAAATTATGGAAATAAGGGGAGTACTGCTTAGGTACATGTGGAGTTAATTTTGGATTGTGTTCGATGTGGGTTTCTTGTAAAGAAATGATAGTTGGCATGAATTCATTTATAAGGAGTTGTAGTTCGTGAAAATTATTTGAAAACCCATTAAGGTTCCATTGAAGAATCTTGATTAGAGACTTTTGTACGGTATATTTCGGGCTATACTGTAAAAAATCGGAGTTGTCAAAGATGAGGATGTTAAGGTTCGACTCCGCTGTCCAAGCGTTGAATCCCTCAAGCTCCTTGAGGGATTGAGGGACTTCTTCATCTTCTTGATCAGAAGGCGTAATGTAATATTGATTGTTTAAGATTAGCGGTTGCGTAGTGTTGGAGAGAGGAGAGAGAGTTGCGATCATATCGGTATTTTTGGTTTGGTTTGGCGAGTTGAGTGGATTACTTGAGGCTGTGTTGCGGTTATTTGTTTTTGCAGAATTATGTGCGTAACTTGAGTTGGTTGCACAGGGCCCGCCTACAAACAAGTTTGAGTTGGATTCAATAGATTGGAGGGGGGTAAGCTTTGCTTGTTGTTTTTTTTTTGAATTGTTTTGGTTGGAGTTAGAAGCAATTGTGAGAGGAAGAGTTGATGGCGATGATGCGATTTCGATTGAGCTTTCTTTGACATATTTTGTTTTTGATTCATCAATCGTCGAAAAGGGATAGGGAGTTGGGGGTATTTGTGTATTAGACTTGTTGGTTGAAGATGCGTTTAGTTCTGTGAAAATTTGTTTGAGTGGTTCCGTTACAGAATTTTTTGTTGTTGGTTCATTCAGCGGCGATTGTTGATTATTGGGGAAAGAAGAGTTAGAAGGAGTATTGTTTGCTTTCTTTGCTTTATCAGAAAACGACTCGGTGTTCTGATTTACTTGGGAGGGGTGTAGATCTCTATATAACCGTTTGGCATCAGCAATGCTGCACTTTTTTGTTGTTTTGATTTTTAGAATTTCTTTCATTTGGATGAATTTCGGACAATCTTTCGATGTAGAGGGATGAGGGGCATAACAGTTTGCGCACATGGTTCTTGAACAATCAGCGTTCGTGTGTGGTGGTAGATTGCATATATGGCAGACAGGTGTATTGTTACATCTTTTTGTAGTATGTCCTAGAAGTTGGCAATTTCGACAACGCATGGGATTCGGAATATATTCCGTTACTTTGGCATTATACCAGCCAATTTCAACTGTAGACGGGGCTAAGAAGGAGTCAAATGTAAAGAGCATTAGACCTGTTGGTCGTTGCTTTCCTTCGAATTGTTTAGTAAATTTGTATACTTCGGTTACCTTTTGCGTTTTCATTTCAGAAACAATTTCTTCATCGGAGACATTTATAAGACATGGGGCGTACACTATTCCTTTTGAAGAGTTGAGTTGGTTATGCAAGGTAATGTTGACCGGACATAAGTTAGATAGGTTTCTGGTAGCAATAAGCCTATTGGCGATAGTTTGGTTTTTAGTTAGAATTAAGATTTTTCCATCTCTAAGTTGGGATATTTGTTCATATTCTGTGCTAATAGCGTCAATAGCTTTTCTTAAGGCAAATATACTGACAGATGTAAGGGGCTTATTTTCACTTTGGGGCGCGATTAGGACAAATCTAGGATTCTTATAGGATGATGTTTTAGGGAGTTCGGGGAATTCGTCAAGGAGGTTTTGAGTTATTTTATTCTTTTTGGGCCGAGGTTCGGAAAGCGAGACTTCGGAAAGGCCGCTAAACCGATTTCCCGGTTTCATTTTAGGCCCTGAGGCCATACCGCAAAAGCGAGAAAACAATACACTTAAGGTTACAATTACCCAGTTATTTGAGACTAAATGAAAAAAGCGATGTGCTATTTTTTTTTTTTTTTTTTAGAGAGTGATTAGAGTACTTGCGCACGAAAGAGAGAAGCCGATCGACAATGATGCGTATAGCACGAGAGCTAGTCGGTGACTGCTATTTATTTATTTATTTAAATATGTATTTCGATCAAAATCAATAGAGCTGTTTTTGTAAAATTATGTTGAGAAAATAGTAAAAGGTATTGTGACATTTTTCGTTCGGGACATTACTGTGTTAATGTTATGGATCTCGCATTATTGTAAACCATGGAAAGCAATGATATATATATATAGATCATGTGGGCAAAATAAAAAATGCGTTATGCCTCCAATACGACGATCTATGGAACTCGGAATAGAAGTACGAACCGAGTGGCTGTTGTACGTGCGAATGAAAGGGATGAACAGCGTGCACATTACAATGAAAAATCACATTTACAGAAGTTGGCGTCTTCCCAAAAAGAAAGAGCCGATCATATGGAAGCAGGTCGTGTAAAAAGAGCCAACCGTCGTGCAAATGATGATCGTGATTCACGTAACATCAATAGACTTGAAGAGCGAAGGAAATGTGCTCAACAATTTTCAATTTAAATCAAATTGCATTTCGCAATTATTCCGCACTCACATGCAGTCTTCTTCGGTTTGTTAATATTGGCAGGTGATCGCCTGCGACGATCAGAGATCTTGCGATCTCTATAAGTTTGCTTAAGCAGACTAGGAGAAGTTTGGTGCGAAACTCGACGTCGTTAGGATATCCCAAGCGGACGACGAACTCGTACCTGGATCCCAGCCGAACCCTCCTCAAGTGAAGAGATCCTCGAAATCATTACACTAAGTAATCCGTCACTCCCGACTCACAACTGGAAGTTTGTAAAACTGGAAGGCCAAAAATGTATTTTAGGTGCGCTCTTATCGTCATGAATAAAGAGTCGCCTGCTCCCCTAACGCTGACTAAAGGTATGATCAGATTCGGTTTCGAATCTATCACCCTTTAAGTCTACAAAAAAGATGAGCTTGATTCAGGCAAAATGCCTCAAACCCCGGAGCATCGGTATCTGGCCCATGACTACACGGGCCCTCGTGCTTATTCCAAAGGTAAATCAGTATAGTTCCATAGAAGAAGGCATAGAAGGTGCTTTCAACAACGTCGACTCATCTGCGATCGCAGGTGCACTGGCAGCTCTGAACGTGGATAATGATTTTCGATTGACATCGAATCATTTTTGGAGAAAGTGCCACATAAGCAGTTAATAGTTGGAAAAAAATCAATTTTTAACCGAGTACCAAAAAAGATTTAAACAACAATACTGCTGTGTGTCATTACCCAATGCAAAACTACTATACACACTTACCAAAAAAGTTATAGTCGCTGTTTTCTTGGATCTATAGAAAGCGTTTGAAATAATTTGATAAAAACTTGGCACGGTGAACACATGAGGCAGCTTTGCCTTATAACTGACATAGTTTTTGAGAAGTGACAACCTCGTGGTTGTCAAATGTATTGATGAACATCTTTCAGTTAAGTAATAAATATTATTGTTCGTCAACGAGTTGGTCATTGACATGGAGATGAAAAACAGTTGGGGAAAGTATAGATCTTTAGGGCTCTCATCTACATCATCTGAATATCTACTACGATCGGAATTGATCTACTCAGTAGAAAGCTGTGCATCCAGCTTTAGAGATTTTGTGGTAATCCGTTAGAGTTAAATTTGCTTAGAAGAGCTCCATGCCAGAACCGAGTTGTCATAGGCCACGGTTCTAGATTCGCCACGTTAACGCCGTATTCTCCATTGTAAACATTCCTTAAACTCACAATACACCCCCGAAAGCAACCTTACCTTTGAAATCAATCAAAAATGTTTTATGATTTAACTGTTACTCCTTGAAGTGGACGGAGCTATTGCTTCATAATAAAAGCTTCTACTTAGTATTTACCAGTTTATAACGTACATAATTGGTGTTCTCTTTAAATTGAAAGAACCACCACTTGTCCAGAAACTAGAGTATAACTCCCCGAAAACATTGAAGCAAAAATATCAGCCTTTTCTTTAAACGTTTTAGATATCGATCCATCTTTCTTCACTAAATGTCTAAATGCAGAACAACTGAAGTTTCGGGTTATTGGCTTTGTCATATATATAGAGAGCGCGCGGACCATTACGGCATACAAAAAGTTTAGAAATTCGCTGATTATGTTATAGGCTTTGCTGTTCCTGTAGTTTGATTTCATCTATTTCCGAGACTTGTTCTTCCATTCCTTTTTTGAACCAGGGTTTTCTAAAACCTGACGAATATAGGTTTAAAACACAAATCACAATGCTGGAATGGACCAAAATGGCTTAAATGCAGCATGGTACACTAGACTACACAGTCGGAATTCAAGCAGCCGCTTTTAAAAATGTTAAGCCCAGAGTCCTGTTAACGACAGTGGGAAAGGAGGACGCAAAAAATACATATACATTTTTGGGGTTACTGTCAATTCAGGAGCAACTAGGCAAGACCACTTATTCAATACTATTGTTTTATAGGCCTTCTAGAGATGACGTATGATAGGTAGCTACGACATCAAGATTGTTATCGGCGGCGGGGGCTGGGCATTCTTCGGCCTACAGTCGGAAAGCTTGCACAATAATAGGTTCCTCCGGAAATCGACACAGGCTAACCGACTTAAGTACGATAATGAAAAAAGCTAAGAATTAAATAAACAATGAAGTGAAATGAGGTGATACGTGCTGTGTTTACCAACTGACATTAATTTCAATAATGAATTAAGTAGGCATAATATCGAATTGGAATCCAATTGCATTTCAATATTTAGAGCCTACAAGATAATATAAAATGTTTGCGACCCGTTTAAGCTTCTTTTGGATGAATGCTTGAGTTTTTGCTGACTGTGAGCTACTGGAATTTTAGAACCTTTTTCATCATTTATGGACTACCTATTAGTCAGCAGCTAAGTGGATACGGGAAGGATGTTCCTTCTATAAAAAAAAATACAGTCAATATTAACTGTTCAGAACAAAAAACAAAATTTAGACCGCAGATGCTACATCGAAGGTCGTTTGTAATTTTGTTTTAACAACCTAATATAGGTATAAGTCTACGAGCAAAATGAGTCTTCCTAAAAAATCTGTACTAATGAAGACATATAGTTCGCTAAAAGAAGACAGCAATACTTTTAAATATACATTAAAAGCAAAAAAAAATCCTAAACAAGAATGACTTTTGTTTAGGCGTAAGTCCGCACTAAAAAAAAGAAAGAAATAGTAGCTGGCGCAATAGATTCCTACGGGATCCTAGTTTCAGCTTCTCACAAACAATTGTTTGTCACAATTTCATATGTTAAGGACCAACGAAAGCCGTAATCATTAATCTGTACATAATAGATGTTTGCGGCTTAGACGTGCGGCTTTGAAAATTAAAAAATCATATGTAGGACTCCAAGGGGTTTACCTACTATACAAAATATAACCATTTTGCGATTCTATATCATTTAAGCAAGAAAGAAATCACAAAGTTCTTGTTAGTAAACCAATAATATTCATATTTCAATACTGAAGGTAAATGCTCTAAGATCCAAGTGGCATTTTATGACATGTATTATATATGCAAAATTATTACATAGGCATGCATCCATATAGATAACAAAAATATATAGATATGTATATTCATTGTACATTTATATCGACTGAATTTAAGGTATATGTAAAGCAAATCATTTGTTGTGAACTCAAACATCGATGAAGAAATGCAAATTTGAATTATTACTTATAAATTAATATACTACACATTTCAATCAGTTAGCAAGACCAAAACTAAATTCAGCAATGCCCCTCCTATAATAAAAATCATTCCTTTCAAAGGGTATTTACCTTTACGAATATAAAACACTGCGGCACCCTATCTTTTATTTATTGTGGTACCTATAATGAACGACGTAAGCTCAAATATTTTGAGAAAATACCACTTTCTCTACGTTAAATATAACTTAAACAGATTTAAAATATAAATTCATGTTTTTTGAACTAAAATGTTAATATATTACGGAATGTTGTTCACTTATGACATGTTGATAACGAGTTTGAAGTTTCGTAAATGAACTGGAATCAAAAATTGAAGCGGAACATTCCGGAAAAAGACACAATTTTTCGGTAGGGTGTCACTTAAAATATCTAGCTTCCTTCTGGTTCATCTGTAGTTATATAGAAAAGATGTTTTGTATATCTGTTTTTAACAGACTTCAAAATCGTTTGACCGAACGTACTAATTGTTGGTACATTTATTTATCTTTGTATTGAGAAGATTTGTATGCTCTTTACTTTGTTATAGAGGCTTGTATGCAGTTCATGTGAAATCCAATTTTTCATACAAATTTTGCACTGCGAAACGTCAAAATTAACTTTCCACATGAAAATTTCACTAGGCAGTACGCAGTTTAAGTGAACAAAATTAGTCGTATGTGGCGGTACTAAAATTCCTTTACAGCTATTTCACTTGGTTTTTATTGTCCGACGCATTCATTTTTTTACATATCAGCGTGAAAAATTATTGGAAGGAAAGCGGATATTTTTTAAGGCAATACCAATGTCGTTTTCGAATTGGCAAAAAGATCAATTTTTTTGAGAAAAAATCGATTGTTTTTATGATCTCATTTTTTATGTTCGATTTGCCAAAGAAAATCAATATTTTTTTTTGATCTTTTGAGAAATATCGATTTTTTCTCAATTTTACACATACTTTGACTAATGTGGTATTCGATTGGGATTCTTCAGATTCGCTCTCAGAGTTCAGATGTTGTGTTTCCAATCGAGCATAAAAACCTCACTTGCTATTTTTTGTGTTGATATTTGGAATATGTGTAGCCTTCGACACTTTTCTAAGCGTTTTCCATTCACTGGTTAAATTTTATATGAAAACATTCAAAATGCTCGTCCAGATTGATTTCTAAACATTTGTACATAAATAATTAACAAAAAAAACAGTTAATTTAAAAAAAAAACAAAAAACCCAACTGACTTAAAACAAAGAATTGAAAATATATGAACAAGACGCATTTAAGTACCTATATCTAACTAATTGACAATCGGAGACTATATATACCTACACAGTCTAACAATAGCCCTGTTTTTTTGAGCTTCGATCTCAGCAAAGCAAAGTAAAGTAGGATTTTCATCATGCAATTACACCAACTACGCTCTACTTGACACTTCGAGACTCAGTTGTAGTTGTTGTAATCGCGTGCTGAAAATCCTACTTTACTTTGCTTTGCTGAGATCGAAGCTCAAAAAAACACGCCTAATATATGTATGAGTATTGAGTACCCGCCACTGCCAAATAAATAGTTATAGGTACTTAAATGCGTCTTGTTCATATAAATGTTCAATTCTTTGTTTTAAGTCAGTTTTTTTGTTTTTTTAAATTAACTTTTTTTATTTTTATCTTTTTAGCCTATGACACTCCGGGGAAGAATACGAATATTATGATACCTCACTCTTCAAAATCGGTCAAGCCGTTTAGGCTACAGGGCGTCCCGTAGGAACGTACATAGGATACGCGCGAAACACATAACCCTCACTGTGTCCAGTCGGGTAAAAATAGATCAACCCGATGCAATTCGTTTCTTTTCAGTTGGAAAATTTCACGAAAATGGAAACAAACTCCACTAGTTGTCAAACTAAAACTTACTTGTATTGGTAAATCTGAAGCAAATCTGAAAAAAAATCCAGATTCGCAGAAGTGCTAAAAAAAAGATTGTTTTTTTTGTACCAAACGAACTAAAAGTGCTCTGAGAGCGCACAATCCAATACCACATAATAAAATTGTGTATGACTACGCTCTACTTGACACTTCGAGACTCGGTTGTAGTTGTTGTAATCGCGTGCTGAAAATCCTACTTTACTTTGCTTTGCTGAGATCGAAGCTCAAAAAACACGCCTAATGTTAGGTTTACGAAAATTTGGAGGCATGGATGACCTTATTCATAAGCAGGGTGCCTCAATAACATTTTTCTACCCAGCTTCGCAAAAAAATAGCCAACAGATGAATTCACGGATCTTTGAAAATTATGTATAATTTCCATGCACTCATAATTGCTTAAAATTGACGGCTGTCCTTATTATATTACAAATCAAACATAATTTGCCAAATTTAAAACTATTAAAATTGTAATGACCAAAAAACAAAACATTTTATTTATGTGTTTGGAGGTCTGCACATCTGTTTTACTTGCAGCACTGCACTCTGCGCTGCGTCCAGAATTTTTGCACACGCGTTTTGGGCATTAAGATGTCCACTATGGCGTATTGCAAAAGTGATCCAACAAATTTCATTGAAAAGAGCTATTCTGAATTTCGTTGCAATTCTCTCGGATTTTTAATGAAAAACGCCATTAGTAAAAGTAGGTGTGAATCTCGCTGAGAAATCGATGAACATGAAAATTGACAACAGCTGATTTCTAGAGGAGAAAAACTGCTCTGAATCTGAAAAAGTGCTTATTTGGTCCCAATGGATAACGACATGAGATAAAAAATCCGTAAAGAAAAATAAAGAACATAGATGACAATAATCAATCGAGAAAACTGCACACACACGGTTCTAATTCCGTAACGGCTTTTCGGATTTAGAACCAAAAACGGGTCATATGTACTTATTTCATCCCTGCAATGCTCAAAACCATAGACAAATTATACTGAGACCCCCAACCAGAGACTGAAACCAGAGACAATACTGAGACCACCAACTCCGGCCGATTTCCCGTTACTTAGCCTACAAGCTATATTTTTATGGAGTGTTCACGTTTGGTGCGCTAGTATTGGGGACGTTCAAGTATCTAGTTTAGTAAGTCTGACAGCTCTCTCACTAGATGAAACTCGGCTCTGATTGGGGGAAATCGGTCGTGAGAGCAGATGTTTCAGTTGACGTTTATGGAGGGGTAGCCGACGAATCTAGTCGAGAAATTCGTGACTGAGTACTAAGTTGACAGTTCTCATATGTGGCTGACGTAGAAAAAGTGACGTTCCCGACCAATCTAGTTTTTGCGTTCAGGTTACATCTTATCCAGACCAATCTAGTCGACTTAAGATGACTAGATTCTTGAATGCGGCCATTCTTACATAGAAAATCGTATTGACAAATGTCACGAAACTTCAAAAGTTCCGGCTCACCAACACACTCCCAGGAGATATGAGACACTTCCGCTGTGGGCAAAGTTGCTGCCAGAGTTCATAGAATTTTATCCGTTTAATTTGAAATTGTTCGTTACGTGTGGATAATATTTTTTTTCAGGAATAAGTGCAAATTTGCTTAAAAAGTTCACGAAAAATTAACAATGTAGATTGGTTGAGGGAAAATAAAAACATTTTGAGCAAATTTTCTTTATTATTTAGGAAAAATGTACACACGAAATCGAAGTTAATGATATCCAAAAGTGGAAAATAAAAAACCACGTTTGTTCTAATATGTTTCTAGTATGGAAAACATCTTCTTTAGATAGTTTTATTAGCCACACAAATCAAATTATTCGCCTTTAAAAAATGTATAATAACTAACCAATGGCATTCAGTAATGTAAAAATGTGGTATTCTCGAACTCTTTCACATTTTCCCACGGTTGCCGTGGCTGGCAGCATTTATTTTTGTATTTTTTGTGTGTTTTTGCATGTCACACGGATTCTTAATTGACATAACACCGATAGGAAAACAAAATAGCGAATTTGAAAAAAATTGGGGCGGCCAGCGACAAGAGGATTGTGAGTTGGGGGTCTCAGTATGATTTGTCCATGCTACCGACATCCGGTTTAAACCGGAAGAGTGTAGGCTGTTTTCAAGTATGAGCCCCTTTCATTAACATAGCCACAGCAAATTCATGAATTCAAACTGGGCTACATCCAAGGTCAAATTCAGCTTGTAGGCGAATTCTCTTTTTTATCTGAAGCTGTCAGTCTATTTAGTAGTTAGTTTATGGTCTATGCATATTTCTAGAAAGAAAAACGTAAAATGCAGTTCGATAGACATTCGTTTGTAGTTGTTGTAGTGAAATTATTTTTTCTGAAAAATATCTTATTTCGGAGGTATAAGGACATTTGTGTTTGCACCTATAACTCCGAATTTCCAATAGAAAGAAATTATTTGAAATCACTGATGCATAAAGCATATCCCAACTTAAATAACTGCATTTAAAATTTCTGAATTCACTCAAGCGTTACTTAATAAAAAAATGCTATTACGGTTGCATCCATTTTATCGATTTCCCAACAACAACAAAACAACTATAAACACAGTTTCCATTTCAAAAGCTCAGAATTGCGGGCTGAATTTTCTTTCAAATGGTTCTAACTTTCTAACGGTTAAACTACAAACGAAAAAAAAATTCACTACAAACAACTACAAACGAATGTCTATCGAACTGCATTTCGAGTTTTTCATTCTAGAAAAAGTGCGGGCCAACTTCACATAGGTGAGTAGTGAGAAGGTAAGTGTCCAGTTTCAGAATTGATATGTAGATGGATGAATATATTTTGCGAAATTTGTCTTTGACATGCGATTGTACTCAAAGCAGATCCCCCTTTTTGTATGTAGCGGGAGCGAAACTATCACAATCTTTTATGTTTGTGATGCCCTGGTCACACGCAATGACACTATCCAGATCCACTGCACCATTGCCACCCTAATCGCTTGGTCATGTCTCATTTCTTCTCCAGTTGTCGGGAATTGTATCCTCAGACACTGATACAAACTATGAGTTAAAAATTAACTTTAATTTACCGAGAGGCTTTTTAGATGTTTACGTGAGAACGGACGTCCTAGATACTTCTTATATTCGGCCCTAACGAGGTATACGATTGGAACGGATTTTTCTCCGATTCGTATGAAAAAGGAGCAACTACATTCGAGATATCCGTTCCGATACAACTTTCGAAAAAATTCATCCATGACATATAGCGCACTTTACCGCGTTAAGTTACTTACTTTTGAGAGACGATATATATCTGAGCTCCGAACAGATATCATATATCAAATACCATCGGGGAATACGGGCGTGTTTGCGATTCACCTCAGGAATTTTTCGGAAAAACAGCTTGTAGGCCAGAGGTGAATTAATTAAAAGAGATACATACCTATTGGACGTCTATTCCCAAAAAACCCATTTGTTTACATTGTTGTTTTTGTATTTTCAATGAATACGTGTGAGCTACAAAACGTATGTTGTTAATGGCTGGCCACCAGTCCTCGTGTTTTTATGGGCATCGCACTGTTATATTGGTTTTCGTTTCATATTGAATTTGTTTGGTTTGAGTTATGTTGATTAATTTATGAAAATAAAAAAAAACATACATTACCAAATTCTTGCATTAAAGTCGAACTCACGAACTCACATATCCTAGAAAAGAAATGAGCATGACATGTGCGTGACTTCAATAATTTTCAGGAAAAACAGTTTGTAGGCAGCCACCTTTCCACTAGAAAGTTATATCCATAGACAAAGCATACATTTTCGTATAAAATTCGAATCAGCGGAAAATCGAAGATCAAACTTTGAAGATTTTTCCATATTAACCCTTAAACCCTACCCATCCCTGGAGAAACACTATTGCTACCCTGGCGTCCAGAAAACCCCAAAATATTTTTGTTCTTATTTCAAAAACAAAGACGTTTTAATATAAATTATTTATTATTAACACGTAGTTTAATACTAAAAATATTTTAAAGTTTACAATCAGGCATTCTTGGCACACAGACCGGCAAAGGGGGTTTCGGCACCTGCCGAATTTTCGTCTTCCGGTCCTTATCCCTTGGACATATTGCACATCTTTTTTTGTCATTTACAGTTGGATTGGGTTCAACTAATTGCCGTTTTTTTTTTAAATATCTCCGAGGAGAACTTGGAGATTTGCAGGTAAAGTTGGTCAAGTACTCCTACCCTGGGGTCTAATGGGACCCGGAAGTTGTTATAATTACGACTGCACCGCACGCGCAATTAAAAATGATTAATGACGAGACGCCTACTGATACATTAGAGGATTAGCTTGAATAGCGCCATAGTGTGGTTTGTAGTTGAAAAAACATCAACGAAAGTTTAGTTTATGCGTTGCGCTGGACACCAGGGTAGGGTTTAAGGGTTAAAAAAATGTTTAAATCTGCTACAAAATAAGATTTTTGTTTCGAATCTTCGGGGCCTTATAAAAGGGCCAGGATTATTTCGTTGAAATAATAACTATTTTCCATACATGCAAAAATATCCTAAAAATAAAATAAGTGCTGACACGTGTGGGAATGTAATAGAACTCGGGAAAACCACATTTTAACATTAGTGAGTGATCTTGGTTAGTAATTATATAGTATTGTTAAAAAGCGAATAATTTAATTTGTATGGATAATAAAACCATATAAAGAAATATATAATGACTATCGTTAAAAAAATCTAACAAACATATGGTTACGTATAGTATATACACCACTTTTCGATATTAGGCCTTTTTTATTATGCTCACATGATCTATATAGATCATTGATTTCCATGGTTTACAACAAAAGTTGGATCATGTACTATTGTTGTAAACCTTTTTTATTATGCTCACATGGTCTATATAGATCATTGATTTCCATGGTTTACAACAAAAGTTGGATCTCGTACTATTGTTGTAAACCGTGGAAATCAATGATCTATATAGATCATGTGAGCATAATAAAAAAGGTCTATTATAACCATCGACTTCATATGTACATTTTTCCTTAATAACTGATGAGAGTTTCCTCAATTTTTTTTTTTGATTTTCCTACAACCATTCTGCATCAATATTGCATAAATATTTTAAGAAAATGCGCACTTATTCCTAAAAAAAAATATTATCCAAATTAATTAATTAATTTCAAATTTAACGAATAAAATTCTATGCCTAGGTCATTGCCATAAGATATGTGTATAAATGTACTTATTTTCTGCACCAAGCCTGTTACAGAGTCATGTGACGATGAGTCATATTATTTACGAATCAAGATCGTTTCGCACTTGTCATATTAAAAGTAAATTTGCTAACGATATGACCCGGTCGTAGACTCATTTAACCAACTTCTCCTGGAATAAATAAATAAAAACGAAAATACAGCTGTCTTAAAATCTTTTTTTTTTGCCAATCTATTTTAACGTATATAAGTATACATTGGAAAAAATCAAAATTAGGAGGAAAAGAAAACATATTTCAATTTATCTTGTACCAATCTATATCGTCTTGCTTGGTAGAAACGGGGTTTACCAAACTCTGTACATCGCTAAGCATCTCATTACATAAATTGTCGCTTAGCTGAAACGAAATAAATATAGGTTATTAAACTTGAAATATATGATATGTGTAATTAAACAAAAATATGGTAGGGTTTAAATTTATTTTAATTCGATTACTTAGTCTGTAAAATAAAGATGCGACAACGCTGTTCTATTCACCTTCCGCTTCGGATTTTCAAATGAAATCCTATATCGTACGCTTATTTTTGAATACGTTTAAAAACGCTAGCGCGATCGTTTTTTGTAAATACATATGATGAAAAGGCAAAAAAAATACTGTCAAAACCTTTACGAAAAACGAAAGTAGTACGCATATACAGCCGGATAAGTGACGTTCTTTGAAAATCTAAAAAACTTAGAGTTGGTTGGTTTATGAACTTAGAGTCATTTGAAAACCTGTCAAAAGTTTGAGAGATATTATCTCGTGTCAAGGCCCCCCTTCATCAACACGCTGTCTCAAGGACGGATCTGAATAAGAACAGCCTGGCATTGTCGGATCTGGATCTATCTAGCGGACTCGGTACCTCATCCGTATCTGACGTATTTTTAGAATTGTATAGATATGAATCAAACATCCTGTGGTGTGAAGACGTTCTGCATGCACTTGCGACTCTTAACTTCAATGTTTTATTGGTGAATGGAGGTACGCCAAAATTGTGAACCCTCGCGAAGATCACTATGTCTCTAATTACGCGGTGTTACAGTGATCGTCACACTGTGAATACTAGTATTTAATTCGGACTGCTGAAATTCTGATTCATTTCAACATCCCTGGCTCACGGCCTCCCTCTCGTTGCGGCTGTAGTGGAAAGGACGATTACTGAAGCAAAGAGGCAAAGAGCATAGACAAAGCATACTGAGACCCCAAAATTCGCACGATTTAAGTAACTTGCCTGTAACCTATATTTCAACGTACTGGCAACGATAAGAAAGCTAGTATTGCAGTATTGCCTTTTTACATTGGTTTCACTCGGAGATCCACTGATTATGAAATCAATAAAACTGCTTGTGGTTGAATCCACAAAGGTATTGGAGAAATGTGTGAACGTAGTCTTCGGCTGACTCCCTGCTGACTTGTATAAAACACGTATTGCGAAGTTTTTTGTTTACATTTTAAACGCTTTGCGTATATCTAGGAAAAATATCAGATAGGCAGTTTTGGCAGAATTTTCTACATGCTTTTCTATTATACTTGCCATCAATAATACAAAATAGAATTTTTGGCAGTTGGTCAGTTTTGCTTGTAAGCCGACTATTGTTCTTCTGGAAGTGCTTCTTGAGTGGATTCCGACTTCAAATCGAGAAGCGAAATTCTCTTCTCAGAATCACCATAAGAGTATTTTTTGTGCCATGGAATGGTTTAAGAAGTTTTTTTTTTGGATCCGGACTCTTCCGGACGTTTCTTTTTGCACAATGGAAAAGGACAACAGAAAATAGTATTGACAAATCCCACGCACCAATTCACTCCCACGATTTGGGGGACTCAGGATGGTTTGTCCTTAAACTTAATGGTTTTCCATTTGGGACTCTTCGATGTTGGCAGCCATGTTGTTTTGGTGGCATCTGTCTAATCTGGTGTTTATTAGTCAGTCTCTGATGCCAAATCACCAGGCAAGTTACACGAATATGCCAGCCAGGTGTGGTCACCTTACCATCAGTTACACATTCTGAGAATCGAAATTGTCCTGTGTAGATTCATTCGTTTTGCCTCACGTGGGCTTGCTTGGGATGACCCTCAAAAGCTGATCGATTTACAAGCTCTTAAAAGTCGAAGTGATATCGCTGATATAATTTTTATTCGTCAGTTACTATCCGGAAACATAGATTGCCCACATTTGCTGCATCAGATCTCACTGAACACTAATCCTCGTCGTTTACGTTCATTTCCCTTTTTCCGCCTTCCCCATCACCGTACTGACTATGGCCAGCACGAGCCTTTAACAAGAATTCATTGCAAAGCAAATATGTTTCTCAACTTATGTCACATAAACTGCACCAAATCAGCCCTTAAAATTGCGCTTCACAAATTACCTCAACCTTGAATATTCCATTTCCTTCTAACCAAGGAAAATTATATTTAAAATTCATGTTATATGACCATCAATATTTATTTCCTATTATTTTTTTGCATAGTTGAAATTGATGTTCATTATTTGTTATAAAAACTTGTGCAGAAATTATTTTTTGTTTATGAATAATTAAGCTATCAGCAAAAGTAAATGTTGACAACAATATTCCAATGAGAAATGACAATAGCCCTTCTTAAGGCCCTTTTAGATGATCAGTTATCAGTTCAGTTATCAGTTCAGTTGTCAGTTCAGTTAAAAAAGGCATTGTATTTAGACGTCAGTCCGGTATTCAGTTCAGCTTTCATTTTATGAGGGAATTGAGGTTTGAACATGGTGATTGGTCAAACTATTTACGTATGAGTGAAAGCGTATATCTTTAATTTACGGCCAACTGCAATTGAAATGACAACTAAACTGAAACGTATTTACACATCACTTTAACTGATAGCTGAACTGAAAACTTATGGGAATTCCATCAGTTTCAGTCTCAGTTTCAGTTTCAGTTAAACGCTTCAATTTTTGCATTTAAACATCAGTTTAACTGAATGCTTAACTGATAGCTCAACTGAAACTGAAACTGAAATGATCGTCTGAATGGGCCTTTAACAAAATAATTTTCTATTTCAGAAGGGTACTTCACATTACCCGAAGCTACTCTACATTAATATTCAGTCCCACGCGGACGAATTCGGGGCCTTTCAAGCGCCGGTCACTTCCTAGTATCCTGCTCGCGCTAAGTTTTATCTCCAATACAAAAATGTCTACAAAGAAAAAAATTAGCCAGGCAGTTTAGCAAATCAGTATCCAGTTTGCATTCTAAATTCTTAACTTTATATAGATGGGCCGATAAAAAGTCTCCACTCAATTAGCTCGCAAAATAAATTTTCGGTATCCGAAGATAATATTATTAATATTATAATTTATTTATTACATACCCCGGGGGCCTCGAGTGTCTTTTGGAAAATAATAAGTGTTCCACCATGGTAAAGAGATTTTGGAAAGTTTCAGGACACAAGTGGAAGTTCTTCTTATAATTTCTAGGGTTGGCTACCAATTCCGAGAATTATAAATAATTGAAAATTGATTTTTTTTTTCTTCAAGGATCAAATAATCTTACGTCTGTTGCAAATCTGCAGTTTGGTTGCCTTTTCTGCAAATAGGGGTTTACGGGACACGAAGTCTCTTCTTCTGCTTGCTACTAAAGAAATTATTTCAGCTGCTGCAGCAATGATAATAAATCTTCTTCAAATATTCTTATATCCATTGTTTTGGAGATATTCAAATAATAACAATGTCAATCGTCCTTGACACCCTCACGAATGGCATGTACAATTGTACACGAGTCGATTTTTGTGACGACAGCATATCTCAAATTATAAGTGAGGCCCTTTGTTTACTATTCAAGATGATAAGCATTAACAATTATATCTTTTGAGAAAGGTTCCGCAAGTCTTACAAATAAATCTTGATTTATAAATATCGTCTATATCCTGTTGCAAGCTGCCCAATCTAACAGTCGCTATATCAAATATATTTTAAAAGTGAACAAGGAAAGGGGAAAAATTAAAATAAAGCAACAACAGTGTGACAAATAAAATTGAATTTGCCTTCATTTCGAAGCTACAATCATGACATTATGTGTGGAGTAGCACATCATTTAAATGGCCGACTCGGATTCGCTGGCTTGAAACAAGCGGTCGCAGACCTATTTTTGATGACAAAAGCGTCTCGAATGTTGGCTTGTAAGCGTAAAATAAGGTCTTGACGTAGCCCAGAGTAGGCAATCCTTACTAAATATTTTGATAGCTGCTGAAACATAACAAATGGAAAATGAACGAATCTATTCACGAAATTCGTGACTAAGTTGACAGTTCGCACTACCGATCAATCTAGTTTTTGGGTTCAGGTTACATATATCAAGTTAAGAAACTACATTTTTTAATGTGCCCATTATGTTTATAATGTCCTCCAGGATGATAAATTTAAGTCGAATGTCATTCTCCTTCAATTTTTGTTTGACTTCATTAGTGAAGGCTCATTCATTTTTCGGTTTCGAAAGTAAAGCTAAATAAAACACACACAGCGATGCATTTTTGATGAACATTTTATTTCATTATAAAGTTTAGACTTTGCAATTAAGTGTGAAATACAATATCATTCAAATGTCCGCCTCTCGAAGATTCGCAGCATGCGATTCTTTTGAGGTAATTTTTAACCACTTTTTCGCACATTTCGGGCGGTATCTCGGCTATAACTTGAGTAATGTTGGTTTTTAATGCGTCTAGAGTTCGGTGACTATTCGCGTGAACACGGTCTTTTGCGTATCCCCACAGAAAAAAATCTAACGGTGTCAAATCGCATGATCTTGGTGGGCAATTCACATCATCAAAACGTGAAATTACGCGACCAAGAAACTTCTCACGCAATAAAGCCATAATTGGTCGTGTTGTGTGGCTTGTTGCCCTGTGTTTTTGGAAACACATATCGTCCAAGTCATGATCTTCAATCGCCGGCCAAAAATAGTTCGGTTATCATTCGACCATATCCAAATCGATAAATTCGGATTATTAGCAACACTTGCACTTGCAGCAGCAATATTTTCGACTGAGCGTACATTACGATGATGCACAGGCCTTACATCCGTAATGCTTCCACTCCCTCCAAATTTCTTCACAATTTTACCCATTGCTTGCGTAGTCGGTCGATTATAACGATAATCATCGCGTATTGCAATGCGCGAAAAGTGGCTACGTTTGAATCACCACTTTTGTTTGTTGAGCGATCCATTATCGTAAATGGCAAATATTCAACTAATACTATGACAATTCAAATGACAGCTGAGTCTGTCAGGTTTCTGCCAGCGCTACCAACTTGAAACCACGAAATTCACTAAATAAACTGGCTTTTTTGAAGCTATCTACTCTGAAAATTTAGAATTTTTGCACCATATTAACAAACATTAGCTCGCTTAGCAGTATAATAGTGTTATGATAGACAACCGCGTTAAATCATAAACATATTAATTTGGAAATCACAGTTTTGAAAAAATTAAGTGCCGTTTCCAACAAAAAATATAGCAAACATTTTTAGCAGAACTCTCGAAGAATGTGCCCAATTTCGACACAACGGTCAGGCTGTTGTCAGTTGTTATCATCCGACATCCTTCTCGCAACCTAAATAGATTGCTTGAGCTTTGGTAGTCAAATGTCACTTAGAAAGTTCCAAGTGTTTCTTCTGGGTTTCCAAAAATAACAAAATCGTTTTCCACTCAAACTATTGCGTAAATCTGGTGCACTTGATTTGCTGTGCTTTTTTTTTTGATTAGCATTACGCTTACTTCTTGCTAATCGGTTATAATCAATTATTTAAGTATTGGTGGTAAATTTGTAACAAATCTCGTAAGATTCAGTTTTTATTTTTAATGAACATTAAATAGCGTATCCGTTTCTAGTGCTTGATGATGATCCAGAACGCAGTCAAATCATGTCACTGAACTTTTTACGGGAATGGAAAAGTATTTATATTTTTCTTATATGACTTACCTGCAATGATGACACCAAATTATCCGGTGACTCCAGGCCACTTACTGAATTTAAATCTCCGCTTTCTAGAATGAAAAAGGAAAGAAATAAGCATTTAAATTTATATGACATATTTTGGTAAATATTTTACATGTTTTTAAATTACCTACGTATTTTCAATATTATATTTTAAATTTGGAATTATTTTTGATTTAATTAAAAGTCTCGTTTATTCATACTTCAAAACAAAAGTGCCCTAATTCGCGTTAATAGTACAACCTCTTTGTATGGAAAAATTTAACTACCAATGTTGGATAAAGCCTTTTTAGGAAAACGGCTTTCAGTAGAACTGATACTAAAACAGCCAAACTATTGGCCACGTCAGTCAAGTTTAAGGATATATAGATTACAATTTGGAAAATTTTTCATTACTCTATCCAGGTTATTATTGGAAGATAAACTGATCTACTTCTAATTAAATCTTTCCTTCCGTCTTTTCATTCACCACATTACAGCGGTTAATGTGCATAAGCCTGAAACGTGATCTCAGCATCGTTTTGGTGATGAAATGGTCATGGCAATGCTTGTAAACATCTTATTTATTTATCTGCTAGTTTCCGGGACATAGGCGTTATCCAGGGCGTTGTAAGGGCTTATGAACTCACCGAGCATGTAACTGTACTAAATGTGAAGTGATATGTACCTTGATTACGTGATTATTCGAAAACTAGTGGCCATGCGTATGTGCACTAAATCAAGCATTTTGATTACATTCATGGCTCGATGAGCGAAGAAGCTACGCTTCCTAATTAATTAACGCTTCGAATTGTGTATATGGTGAACTTCTCCATATTTGAGTCTTTTTTTTTAAACTAGATTGATTTCGAAACCCTTTTTGATGTATTTGTTCCCCAATCACGACACTTCAAAACGCGACTACTAAGCTCTACAGAAATAATTCGCTAACTTCGCATAAGGAAAACTCGCCTGCACCAGAACCATTCTATTTACGCAAATGCGCGCAAGTAGTGTTCTCTTACATTAGCTTAGTTCGTGCGAGGGAACCACTACCTTCCGCTGTGACTAAATAACTTTTTCTCCTGTGCTTTGATTCAAGCACTCATCATAATAGAACAATTATTTACTCATATACGTACCGCTAATGCAATCCATACTATCTCCTATTTGTGATAAATAGTCCGGAGTAACTGAAAAGTTGTTTGATGATAAACTCAAACCACTATCAGCTGACTCTTGTCTGCTATGATCTGCCATTCCTGATAAAAATGGATCCATTTGCAAATCAAGTTTGTGGACAAGCCGAGTACGCTGTTCCTGTGAATAAAAAAATATTCAAAAAGTGTTTGTTGGGTTACCATTTGAAATTAAGAAAGTTATTTACTTGAATGCTGTCACGTGCCTTTAAGTAATCACGCTCTTTCTCTATACTTTTACTTTCCATCCAATTCATTTCTGGACGTGAAGCGGATGAAGGCTTTTGCATGTATATAGCTTCAAAGAATATAAAAAGGAATATATTTTAAAAAGTTGTAGAAAATCTAGAAATTTTAGAATATTAGAAACACTGTTATTAATTTGAATGATTGCATATCTCCATATCGTTTAGAATACCGCCAAATGGAAAAGAAGGCGTATTAAAAAAAATTACTATGCGTACAGTAATTCACAAAAGTCAGTGTTTATTATACATAGTTCATAACAAATCATTCGCATTGACCTGATCTTATTTGTTTGATAGGCGGTTTATTGATCGTGCTTAAAACCTCTGTACATACAGTGTGTGGAGAATATTCTCTAAGAATGAAGATGTATAATAAGAAAACTTTGACGCGCCCTACAATTTTGTTGATGCAGGTAAGCCCCAATAAAAGAAAGTCTTTAATTTTCAGTGCTAAATGTTATCTAAATTATGACTTTTTGCGTTGCTGCGAATTGCCACACCCTCCTTACAAGATTACGCATAATTTTGTTTTAAACTGGTCTACAATCAATCAAACGTGCTGATTTTATTTAAAACTTGTGGTTACTTTTACTAGAGCTCTTGTTGATCGTGGTCGGAGGAGTTGTTTAACAGACAGAACATTTTAAATACAACAACAAAAAACTATGGTCAATTCCGACCGAAATTAAGTTCCTTCAGATTTCGAGTAGAGTAAGAAGACAACAAACAATATAACTATTTTTTAATTATGGGATAACTCATGGAAAATGTTATCTTCTTTAATGTAATCTAGCAGTTATTTTTTTTTGTAGGCGCAGTCGCTTAGTAGTTAGTGTATTGAACTAATAAGCGAGGGCTTCCAAGTTCGATCCCCGGAAAAACACAAATGACATCTTTGGGATTTTTCCACTGAGCCACCTCTCGCGAATGTCTGACAAACATCCGAGAGTAGGTATAACTGTCATGAAAGAGCTTCTCAATTCCGTTTGAGCTCGGCATAAAAGTGTTGATCATTTCCTGTCGACTCAAAAATTACGGACCTATTGTGCAAAATATTTATTTTTTATTTACTAGCTGTACCCACCCGGCTTTGCCCGTGCTTTACTTGTAAAGTATGGCCCAAATTTCGGAAAGTGCTTTATTTGGACAATGTGCATCAACAAATTCTTATTTTACAACTTTAGCTAAGAGAAATAGGGTTTGAGTTTTTATTTTATTACTGCCACATTTTGTGCAATGTTATTTACCAAATTTCAATAATTTCGTTATGCGTTCCCCATTTTCATGTTGCGCTTATTTTTTGCAAAGTGCTTTGCTCTTAATTATACAGCATTAGCTTCCATATGTATCGAGACATAGCATATCGAAATTTTATTTTCATAGAATAATTTGGTCAATACCAAAGAATAACTGCAAATTAAAGCTCAAACGGTTTGTTGGTTTCGGAGTCCAGAGTTATTAAGAAACAAACAGTCATACAATTAAATTTATATTCATGTATAAAGATGCCTTAATGATACTGTAGCTTACTGCGCGCATATTATGTAATACACAAACACAAAACAAAAATCGGTAAAAAAAGCTAGCGCATGCCCAGTTCGTCGCCAAACAAAATAAAGTGTGTGTAATTGTTCGGAAATCGACAACAGCGCCACCTATAGGGTCCAAAACTATCCAATCTCTCAAGCAGCAACCAAGCATACACATCAAAAAAATTTCATTGAAATCGGTAGAGAGGGTTCGGAGGTCAGCGTACAAACATAGCGATAGCGATAGCGACACGTGATTTTTACACACAAAGAAGATTACGTCAATTCAGTTGTATCGCCAAAACAATTTTCGTAACACATTCACTAGTTCACTCCCCAGCTCCAGCGTGCCTAAAGATGTATTCACTTCTGAAAACCTAACTATGGTAGGTAGTAGTTTAGTTTATAACGTCAACAAATTTAAATTTATACTTAATATTTGTAGGAGTTTGAATAAAGTAACTAAAAATTCCGGAAAGTTCTAGGCTAGAACTACTAGGATTTTAAACATTTACTATTTATTTGTAAACCATGTGCACAATTGTAGCTGCTCATGCATATATCCGCTTCTAACCTTTTGGTCAAATTAACTATTTCATTTCTCAAGAGCTTAAAAACGTTGCATGTTGCGTTTTATCATTATCTTACTTGATTATTAAATACACTTGAGATTTTTTTAACATATTATAATTGAAGTTTAAAAGATATAGGAACAAATTGTTAAATCCTGGATTAACTTTTAATTGTCTTCCAGTGAGAGGAAGTGCTCATCCTTTATCGGTGCCCCAATAGAAGAGATTATTCAAATGTAAGGTAATTGATTTGAAACCTTTAAATTTCACAGGTTGAACACTTTTTGTTTTTCTAAGGTCTAAGCTATGGCATAGCTATGCCGGAATTTGATACTAGTTTTCAAATAAATCGACTCATGAGTGGAGTGCGTAAATTTATATGTACTTTCAATATGAACATTTTGTAAAGAACCCTCTTGGAAAATTTTGACAATGTTTTAAATTCCCAAGCATTTGTAGCTCTTGCCCGAAAACAGTACAAAGATTTAAGAAGAATTAACGCCAAAGAAACTGAAAAGGATCTCCCAAGAATAAATTACTTACTTATTACTTACAAGTGAATATTGCAGACAAAGAATAAGATTTCTTTTCATGAACAATTTTTAAGCATATTTTTCCTAGTTGATAAAATTAATAAAAGTGGCGTGTCAAGCAAGAATGTGCAAAAAGAAGGAAACCATTGGAAACTGCTATCTATTGAAAGTGTTTCCACAGCGTTAAGTAAAAGTTAAGAAAAAGTTGCGACGGAAGGAAAGTATTCCAACACTTCAAGGGAATTCTAAGAAAATAAGATGAACCGAGTAAAAAATGCTTGAAAGTAACAGAAACTTCTGTTGGGATAAATCTTAAAAATTTGGTGGACCATGCACCGCAGAGGATCTAAAATAACCTACAATCATAAGTAACAAATTTTAATATGTTAAGCGAATTCGATACGATGGATCTTCCGGATCCAATAGCTTCAGAAGTGATCAAATAATATCTGATTTAGCGGATAATATCTAGTTTGGGCGATATAAATGATTTGACTAGAATAAAGTCGAAAAAAGAAGGAAAGCGAATATATACACGGAATTTAGAGAACAACTCGGGTTTGGTAATAAAGAGATTTTCGTTAGGACTTGACAATTTCTTTTTAAAATAAAATGCAAGCTACTTGATATCTAAAAAAAAAAATTGATTGGCTTGAATTACTATCAAAACATTTATGAATGTATTTCGACTTCGTTCATATGCCAACTGCGAACGGTCGATACGTGGAATCCAATTTTCAATGACTCAGCCGCAGATTTCGACTGATACGGCCACTATTTCCCGTTTAATATTGGCTCTGAGCTCCTAACGTCGCCGGCTTGTTGGCATAGACCAATAATTTAATGTAGACTCATAAAAAAAAGTATATAGGCGTTAAAATCACACGATCTCGGCGGCCAATAGACTCGAGATAACACGTTCACCGAACTGAGACTTCAATTACTCGATTGTTGCACCCGCTGTGTGGCTTGTGGCTTGTTGCAACCATATATCACTGATGTCCAATTCATGCAATTGTTCAAAGAAATAACGTTCCAACATGTTTCTGTAGCGAATACCATTTACCGTAACGTGACGGTCATTTTCATCGACGAAAAAAAACTGACTAATGACGCCACCGGCATGAAAACCGCACCAAACAGTGACTTTTTGCTTATGAAGTGCTGTTTTATGAAGCACATGAGGGTTCTCACCTGTTCAGTAACGCATATTTTGCTTATTGAAGATGATTTTGCGATGAAATTCTTCATGTCCAGAGCCCAATTCGAGAATGTACGTTGCATCATTATGATCAAGTGGCTTTAGTTCTTGTATCAGCTTGATCTTGTAAGGGTGTAGGCCAAGATCCTTACGCAAAATTCGCCATGATGTGGTCTGGGAGAGGCCCAATTCTTGAGAGCGCGTGAAATCGACTGATTTGGCTCGTTTGCGACGGCCGCCTCTACTGCAGCAATATTCTCCACACTTCGGGCAAAACGTAGTCTCACTGGCACGGCAATCAAGCAGCGAGTATTCTGACTCAAATTGTTCGCTAGAGTATAAATTGCTTGTCTACTGGAACAAGAATAACAGCCGAAAATTGGAAATGTTAAAGGCACGCTAGAATACAAAAAGAGCTGAATAAAAGTTATTGCCCAGAGCTAATGAGTACATTAAAACGGCGATAATGTATGTAAGCTGTTTGCATCTAAAAATTAAAGTCAACAACCCAAATTTATAGTCAACTCATGTTTAATAGTTCAAACTCCTGCAAGCAGCTTGCTCCAACTTTGTCTGGATTACAGACATTTTTGAGCCACTACTAAATAATGTTTATAATAAAGTAAACATTTTTCTTCAAACAGACAAGAAATAGAGCAGTTCATATAAAAAAAGAAGAGTCCGGGTGACTTTAATTTTATAACGACAAAGTTGGCCGTTTTGCCTACTATAGCCTACTTTTTTTGAGCTTCGATCTCAGCAAAGCAAAGTAAAGTAGGATTTTCATCATGCAATTACAACAACTACGCTCTACTTGACACTTCGAGACTCGGTTGTAGTGCTGAAAATCCTACTTTACTTTGCTTATCGAAGCTCAAAAAAACACGCCTTATAATAAAGGAAAAAATATTCGTAGCCTTGTCACGTCCTAATATAATAGGTAATATTATGTGCCATATAAAGGGTTTAAATAAGTTTGGCCTAACAATTGGAGCCGAAATTGGCATTTAAGTTAAGACAGGTTTAATTGACAGCATCTTTGCTAAAAAATTGAACAACCGTACTTTTGTCGCAAAAAGTTCAAACGATTTCAACAAAAATTCATTATTAAGGTTATTCCTAACTTGACAACAACTCAGTTTTTCTCTAAATGGATTTTTTAGGAAATATTTTGAAAATTTCATTTTCTATAGTTCATTTGAAATCAGGCCTAACGATTTTGGCAGAAAACGACTATCTCGAAAGAGCTGTTTTTGATTTAGATAAAAATGTAAATGGTAGGCAATGCTTACAACCTGAACAATACCTTTGACTCAGTATTAAGCTAAATAATTGAAATGAAAATAGATAGATAGATTCCGCGCAAATAAATCCGTTTAATAAAAATATTTCTTTCAAGCACAGTGTATTTTTTAAAAACTTATTTTTAGCGTTTTCGGTGATTCGAATTAAAAGTTAAAAGTTAAGTTAAGGACATATTGAAAACATAAGTTTTACTCTTAGTATGCGTTTTGATCAAAATCGGTAGTGACGTTTTCAGGTAATCTAACGAAAACAGATTTCAAAAATCCATTGTAGTGATCACACCCCTGAAAATAAAGAAGTCCATATGTACAATAATTATAACCCATTTCTCTGAAAATTGTGTACTTTCTTTTACAACAAAACGTTAAGTTTCCAAATTAATTATGTAGTCAATTGAACACCTATATAAACGAACTTGCGATGTGTTTAATTACGTATTAATTTTGCAGTTTTCGGAGACTTTTGCAAACTAGTGTACGAAATATTTTTATATATTGGAAAACGTACGTATGCGTGGATCATTCCAAGATGTTGTGCGATTGATATGATTAATAAAATAAACATCACCAGATTCTGTAAGTGCTTGTTCCCAACCTTCTGGAAGTGAACCAAGAGAATCAGTTGAGGCCGCAGAATCCTTACTCACGCTTCGTGGATTAACTGAAAGTAAATACAATAAATATGTACTCACACGTTTGAGCAGAAGGGGCATAAACATATCCTAACCCATACCATGATTTGGAAAATAAAAAAAAATAAAAAAAAGACGAAAATATAAAGAGATAAATTTAAACAAAAAATAGTTACCAGATCTGTGAATGAGTTGCTGCTGCCGCTGAATTGGAACTCTGGGATCCTCCCATTGAGTTGTTTTAGTAATATGACTAGAACCCAAATAAAAAATAATTAAATAACAAAAAGTCATGCATAATAAAATAAATAAAAAATAAATCAAACAATAAGCGTAAGTAACATATTCAAAAAACGGAATAATATATGAAAGTGTGCCAAGCCCACACAAAGATCATTACTACTATACATAATTAGAAGTTAACACTTAGAAATATGCTTTTTTCTTTTCTCGTCTTTCTGAACCGAGCGGGACTACCTAGTGTTATTCTCGAAAGAGTTAAGAAGTGTAGGCAAGTAAATGCTGTGAGGAAGTCGGGCGGCTGCAATCGCAGAGGTCATCAGATACTTTTCCGATCGAGTCTCTCTCAATCTCTCAAGAAGTGCTATGCAACCAGCATCAAGTATTGAAGACCATTGTCAATATTGCCAAAAAGCTTTTAGAACCGCGGCACTGTGGTTCAAAATGACTTTTTTGTTGCAAAAATCATAACTTTTGAACGCATGAAGATATCGCTACATTTTTTTTTTTCCTTCTTTAAGGAAATTTCCAAGCCTATAAAAATAGGAAAATTGCTTCACAGGGTGTTTCTAAATCTGAGGGTAAAGTAAGATTTTCTTTGAAAGGAATTAAAACTAAAGTTTTACGAAACTTGAAAAAAAAGGTCTGCGGCTCTTAAATTGTTCACGGGGTGATCCAATATAGTTTTTTTTACTACAGTGGATGCGTAAAATTAACGAGCCAATATTTAATGTTTTTAGCAAGTATTTAAACAATATTTTTTCATTTTGTATTTTTCCTTAGAAAGTCCCATATCCAAGAACAACGCTAGCGCAGTGAGACCATAGTATTTTATTGGATCACTTTGAGGTGTACGAATACTCGCCTTTATCCGTTGCACTCGTATTGGGCTTGCATTTAAAACTGATTTTGTGATGTCCGCTTTTATATTTTCGTGATCCTTATTATATTTTATACTCAGGGCTGCGGAAACACTTTCAGTCGAAATATTGCCCGTATTTTAAAATAGTTTTCTCCTTTTGGTGTATTCTGAACATGCATCTAAGGATTTCGATGGCCTTTCTCTTGATGTACTTGGCACGTCATCGCCACTGTCTTCAATTTCATCACATTTGATTGTAAATGTTCCGTTAAAAAATTCTTCATGTTTTAAAGAAATCGCTTTTCAGTAAAGCCTTTGAAAATACACACCATTTATCCATGTTTTATATACCTGCATATGTACATGCACAAGGATTGTTTTACTTGTAAAATTTAAACTTACCAATGTGGGGTAACAGAGGAAAATTAATATTTCTACCCGTTTTATTAGATAATAAATAATCCACAATTAAATATTTCTTTCAACTTTTTGTAATGCTTAGGCAATAAATCAATTAATCCCTTTCTTTTGGCAAGTAAATCCATGTTTACGTATACTTTAAGAATAAGAACAATAATGATTTACAATAATTTAAATAATTCGAAGAAACTCGGAGGAGGAGGAATTTATTCAAAAAGAGTCGTTAAAGTGGGCGGATTACAAAAATCAATTGGCATTTATATAAAAGGGGTGTTTAAGTGCGTACATTTTCTAACGATCAAAATAATAACAAAACTATTTTTACTTGATATAAAAAGAAAATTTCATGCTCTTAGCTTTTAATTAACAAAATAATTGAAATATTCCATAAGGAAATTTGATTTTAAGGCCAAAATGTCAGCACAGGGAACATTACTTTTTTTAAATCAAATTACAATTTCTCCTAACATTGCAAATAGCAACTATTTGCTACAATTTTGCATATGGTTTAACAAAGAGTTAGGGTCAAGAACTATCGTGTTCAATTTTTCGATCGCTCTTGTTTTTTTTAATATTAGGTATTTTTTTTTACAAAAAATTGACCAATTTTGAAAATTTTGAAATAAAAAACAAGACAATAAAAATTAAACATCGAATTTAGTATTTTTGTCATGAGATTTGCCTTTTTGGACCACAGTGCGCCGCCTGGGATGTGCTGGTTCGAAACCACTGGTTCGACGACGAGTGGCGGCAAGCACATGCAGAAAAACAAAAGGTATACAACCAAGCAGGACCAGAGCTGCTTGTGAGCTCTACGCGCAGAAGAGAAGAGATATCTGTAAGATATGGTCGGGAGAAAGTACGCATAATGAATGGAACCTCAGCATTGTTTGTTGAAACGCCAACACATGGACTTTTGAAAAGCGGATGAGGTTACTCTTGGTTGTTTCCAGGGGAAAATTCTTCGAGTAATTTTTGGGCCCGTCTGCATAGACGATGAATGGAGTAGGAGATAAAACGACGAACTGGACGGGCTGTATAGCGACATCGACCTAGCCAAAAGAGTGAAGGTCCAACGACTGAGGTGGCTGGGTCATGTAGAGCGAATGGACACGAATGCCCCGGCATGGAAGATCTTTGAATCCACACCCGAGGGACGGCGGACTAGTTAAAGACCGCGATTTAGGTAGCGCACGCACCTTAGCCAACCTTACAAACAAAGATGCGGGGATGAGAAAAGGAACAGTCAAAACGATATGTCTATCAATCTAAAGACAGTCAAATTATGTCCATGGAATAAAAGCCAGGGGTCAGATTCTGTAAGGCGAACACGTTGAAACGTTTTCGTGCGCCCGAATGATTTGCGCTTAGTTACAGAAGTTAATCGTTCGTGAACACGAAAACGTTTCGCCGTACAGAATGCTGACCCAGTTATGTTTATTTTAAAACTAAACAGATGGTACGTAACGAAAGCGGCCCAGAATTTTCTTCTTCAAGATTTGACAGCCACAACAAAACAATAACCTTGGCGATGCGTAGTTTCATTCACATTAATTGTGTTTATTGAACCTCCCCTGATACTATCTAGTCCTCGAGCTCGAGCTCTGAATAGCTTGAGCTATTCGGACATATTTGGAGCTAAGTGAGAATACCCAATCTTGCTGAATGCCGACAATTCTTTTAACTATATTTTCCGCGAAGTCAATCTTTTCACACCAACATCTCGGGGAACAAAAAAAGCCCTAAGCCTAATTGATTACAATACGATCAAAGATGGCAAGATTAAAAAAAAATTGATTTTTTACAGAACAATTCGTCAATTTCGGCGCAAATATCACGGTCGTCTGACTCAAACTGGACAAACACTACGACGTTTATCCGCTCGCCTAGAAGAGTAAGGGACAGCAGGAGACGTTTACAGGTCTGGCCGGTTCCGGATCAGCCGCTCTGCTAAGGCTGCTGTGGCTGAAGGTGTCGCAAAAGGCTTTGGAGTATCGACCAGACAACGTGCCAATAATTGGGCATCAATCGGCGGTTTTCCCAGATAATTTTCTTGGAAGACTTGAAGATGTTCCCTTGTAAAGTAATTTTACCATTTTAATTTTTTAAACCTTCTGACTCGTCTGAGCGATGACGCCGGCCTAGATAGATCTATTGTGCCATAGGGCCAGAACAATGTTTAGGCTAGTAGGTTCTCTACTTTCCTAATAAAGTTAATCATGCTACCAGCAGATGACTTCCTCATCTCTTCAGGGCTCAGAAGCTCCCTGTAGAAGAATGTTCTTCTGATTCCACATGGGGTGGACACTTATATGTTATGTGCTCAGCTGTTCCGTCTTCTTCAAGACACAACCGGCAAAGCGTAGAGTCGGTTAAATTTATTTTATTTAAGTGATAAGGCAGACGTGACGTCCTTTAAGGAATCCATACGGTTTTTGATGTCATACCTGTTTAGATTTAAGATGCTATAGGCATTTCTTTTGAAAGGCTGCATAGCGCGTTTGGCCTGTCTTAGACCTGTGATATTCTCCCAAAATGAAGTACATTTTGTGTGTTCCCATCTTTTGATGGCTAAATTTATACCATAAGCGATATCAACAATTTTTCGCTAGTTTCAGCTTGTTTTGGCTACAAAATTTTAAAGGATGTGTATGTACTATTTAATTGCTTTTGTGTTGTCAAAAAAATGTGTCGAAACTGGGATTTTGAAAATATGCGAGTTTTACTCCGAGTATGCTGTATACATTTTGGTCAAAATCTGTTTACCCGTTTTCATGTTTGCCACAGATACAGAAAACCAATTTTTTTAAAAATGCCTTTACTTTACTAATTTAGCATTTATAAAGGCTGGTTCATTTAGTGGTTTCTTTTTAAATCTTGAAAGAAAGTCAGTATCATACCTCCGCGGAACGAAATTAGTCGCTTTACGCTTGGGAAATATTGGAAACTAATTTCCAAAGTAAGTGTTGTGTAGCCCAAACAGTGCGTTTTTTTGAAAAGAAGTTTTATGAGGCTGGGAACCACTTTTCGGTTAACGGTGGGTGTTACAGAGCCATGTTAACCGGCTTTTTTCCTTACTGAAATTTAAGACATGGACTTGGACGACCTCTGGTTCGCAGGGCCATGTCACACAGCCCATGCCACAATCGATCTTTTGCGCACCAAATTCCCAAAACGTGTTATCAGCCGTCTTGGCGATGTCTATTGGCCACCTCGGAGCTGCGATTTGACCCCTCTGGACTTTTTTTTGTGGGGACCCGTGAAGGACCGATGTTATGCCAACAATCCGGAAACGATTCAAGCACTTGAGGCCAATATCATCCAAGAAATCCGTGAGCTACAGTCCGAAACCATCAACAAGGTTTTGGAAAATTGGAGTGACAGAATGCGTTACTGCGAAGCCAGCCGGGGCAGCCACTTGAACGACGTTGTGTTCCAAAATTATGGGAATGTTTGCTCCTACTAATGAAGCCATAATAAATGGAAAAAAAATTATTTTGTTCATTTTATTGCATTTTTAAAAAGAAACTTGTATTTGGCCCACCCTGTATGTATATAAGAGTTGTAATGCCGTTTTAAGGCAAACTAATATAAATATGGATGCAACAATTTGAATATGTGTACGTTCGGATTTCCGATTGCCTAAGGTTGGTAAGTGACTTGCAACATTCTTTTATTTGCCCCTAAATATTCACTGTTGTGTTATTACTTTAAGTCCGAAGTGTTGTTAATAATGCTGTTAGCAGAATAACTCACTACCTTACAAAGGTAATATATCCATATTAGACTCTAGATATAGTTTCGTTTTATTACTTAACTTAGTGAACTGAGTCCCGAACCGTCAAGAGTCCCTGTCTGAGACACTGCAGCCTTCCATCCTCTGCGATCCGGCAAGCTGCTTCAGCTGTTCTGGCATCCGCTATGGCTTGGCCTTTAAAAGGAAGGTTCCGTCTTCCTTCACACCTCGAACCAGAGGCCTGGGATTCGAAGTTGAATCTTTAATGTCTTTTTGCTCGATGTGACCGAGTCAATGTAGTCTACGTTTTTTGGCTTTTTGGCGGTTGTACCTTCTCCTTCATTAGACCTCTTGGCACACAG
This sequence comes from Cheilosia variabilis, assembly GCA_951230905.1. Taxonomy (NCBI): domain Eukaryota; kingdom Metazoa; phylum Arthropoda; class Insecta; order Diptera; family Syrphidae; genus Cheilosia; species Cheilosia variabilis. The sequence continues at coordinate 40,385,721 of OX579679.1, read as the reverse complement.
CACCAAAAAGTCGTCGAAGAATTTTTCTTGCGAGAAGCCCAGTATTTGCTCTCCTTTCTTGCTTACCGTCCAGCACTCGGCGGCATAAAGCATAACTGGCAGGATAAGAGTTTCGTAGAGCACACATTTTGTCCTTCGAGTGGGTTAGTTTTGAGCCCACTAGGGTGTCATTCGTGGAGTTCATGTTTACTCTTAGACAGAAAAACTCCTCAACTACCTCAAAATTATTGCTATTATAGTTACGTTTTGTCCTAGGCGGTGGACAGATGCTTGTTTGTTTGTTGATAACATATATATATGTAGTTAATTTTGTCCTCATTTCCAGATTTCGTTTTTTTTCAAATTGACATTTAAAACTGATTTTAGTTCTTTTTTATATTGTATATAATGGGACATATGGAAAAAAACTAGCCTTTGCTTTGAGAAAAGTGTCAAAGCTTTCATCTATTGCTTGAACTAGGTATAAAAAATGATCAAACTGCAAACTGACCAGATAATGGATACGAATAACGACGATTAAATTGAGTTAACCCTGTTGTTGCGCAAAATCGTTGATATACTCCTTATATTGAAACAACAGAAATTATCGTTGATTTCCATTCAACGAATTCTTCCCAATAATAAGTCTCTTTCTCGTAGCAAACTGTTGATTTTACAGATTGCGTTGGTTTTCTCATCTGTTTGAATCACTATTTGAAGGTATTGTTCTTTTTGCTCAAATGGTGCAAGGAAAGCGATTGCCGAGCGAAAACAAAAAAATTCCTAACAGCGGATTAGGGATTCACTGTCAGAATTCCACTATTAATGCAATAACAAATATTGAATAAAAGTCAAATAAGTGGTGTAACTATGTAGATACAGCTACAAATCCTAACAAAGTAACCAAGCTATTATAATTGCAGTGTTATTACCAGAGACAATACTGAGACCACCAACTTCGGCCGATTTCCCGTTACTTGCCAACAAGCTATATTTTCATGGGGTGGCAAACGCTAAGTGCGTTAGTATTGTTACATAGAAATTCGTATTGACAAATGTCACGTAACTTCAAAAATTCCGGCTCACCACCAAACTCGCACCTTGCATATGCCACTTCCGCTTTGGGCAAAGCTGCTGACAGCGTTCATAAAATGTTGTCCGTTAAATTTGAAATTATTTATATACGCGTGGATAGTATTTTTTTTAGGAATAAGTGTACATTTGCTTGAAATATTTATGAAAAATTGTCAATGCAGAATGGTTGCATGAAAATAAAAACATTTTGAGCAAGTTTTCTTCAGTTATTAAACAAAAATTCACACAATAAATCGATCTTAATGATATCGAAAAGAGGTAAATACACAACCATGTTTGTCCTTATATGTTCTAGTATATAAAACATATATTTTAGATAATTTTACTAACCAACCAAATCAAATTATTCGCCTTTTAACAATTTATAATAACTAACCAATGGCATTCAGTAATATAAAAATGTGGAATTCCCGAACTCTTTCACATTTTCCCACGGCTGCCGAGGTTGGCAGCATTTATTTTTGTAGTTTTTGTGTGTTTTTGCATGTCACACTGATTCTTTTTTGACATAACACCGATAGGAATACAATATGGCGAATTTGAAAAAAAATTGAGGGGCCCAGCGGCAAGAGGATTGTGAGTTGGGGGTCTCAGTATGGTTTGTCTATGGTTATTACTACGTAACTATGTTATTTTCTTATGTCACACTAAGTAGATGTGCTTTATCAGAGATTTCATTCCAGTAGGTTAGCTATTGTAAAATGTAGTTTGGTTTTGCAAATGAGTGCTGGTGGGGACCTCTGGTAGACAGATGTACACGTGTAAATTTGGGGGGTGACCATTCGTCCTCTTTTTGAGAAGACAGTCAGTCCTCTTTTTCGATACTATACTCTTAGATTTTTTACTAAAATAAAACTATCTCCGGAAGACAATCTTTCTACGATAAGAAATATGCAAGTATGGTAATTTTGTATGGAAAATTTCGCCAAAAATTATGCAGAAATGACGATAATGAAGACAAACTGGATTGGAAGTAAATTAGATTTAATACATAGATATATATAGGTCTTCCATTAGCGACTTGACAACTTCTAACTTTCACCCTTAAACCGATTATGTCAAAATATTCAGTAAAATCAACATTTTCATCGTGGTGAAGTACATACAGGAAGGAACAATGTTTACAAATAATTAAAATTTACTTCCGAAATCCCAAGTCGGTGGTCGCAATTTTAAGCGCGTTAACGCCAATTTTTATCGCAAAATCATCTTCAGCGGAGAAGCTCATTTTTGGTTAAACGGCTTCGTCAATAAGCAAAATATGCATTACTGGACAGGTGAGAACCCTCATGTGCTTCATGAAACAGCACTTCATCCGCAAAAAGTCACTGTTTGGTGCGGTTTTCATGCCGGTGGCGTCATTGGGCAGTTTTTTTTTCGTCGATGAAAATGACCGTCACGTTACGGTAAATGACATTCGCTACAGAGACATGTTGGAACGTTATTTATTTGAGCAATTGCGTGAATTGGACATCAGTGATATGTGGTCCCAACAAGCCACAAGCCACACAGCGGGTGCAACAATGAAGTTATTGAAGTCTCAGTTTGTTGAACGTGTTATCTCGAGAAACGGACCCGTCTATTGGTCTATTGGCCGCCGAGATCATGTGACTTTAACGCCTCTAGACTTTTATTATCAAAAGTAAAAAATGATCTAGTGCAAGAAAAAATGCTCAAAATGTTATTTGCCTATCTACACTCTATTATTTCGCAACACAAGTTCTGTTACGTGGTTTTTTCGTTTGAGGGTCGGTGCAAATTTAGGTCTCAAGAAAGTTCCCTTATTATTCATTTCATATGAAATCCATTTTTTCATACAAGTATGACAAAAAAATCCCTCCACAGCAATCTGTATTAGAAAAATGATTGTTTTTATGATGTGTCATCACCATGTGAGTCTTTTCACATTAGGTAATAATTTTAATTTTCAATTATTGAGCGAGGTTGAGTTGTGCCTCTCATCAGAACTACTGACTGAGTTGTCCGATGAAGTTTCTTGTGACTCGCTTATGTGCGGAAAGGGTTCGCGTATAGGCGAATTCTATAAATGGATGATAACAACGTACAACAGCGTGACCGTTGTTTAGCAAATCGGCACTTTTTTCAAAAAATATTCGCAAAAAAAGAAGGGACGATAAAATAAAAAAGGGCCATTATAGGGTGTTTTCGGAAATGTCATCTGCGTCAAATTGCTTTTGCAGCATCTTCGAAAACGCAAGTTGCCAAAGTCATGTGTTCGGAAACGTCATCATAGCAAAACTGCAATAGCATGTGTTCGGTAATGCAGTTCTGCAAGGGTCAGATGTTCGTAAACGTCATTTGCAGCAAAGCAGATAAAAAACGATCTTGCATTTGCTCAATTTGCTGTGTAGTACGTGAAAGTGCGTGATATCGTCATCATCATGCTCAGAGGAGTTTTCTCTGTCCTGGTCACGGTCTAGATCTAGATTGAGCGGTAAGAATGTGTTTTTTGATTAGGAATAAGTTATTTAATGCAAATAAATTATTGTAGATCCCCAAATCAAGCTCAAGAGGAGAATATGGAACGTTGGACCAGGAACAGAATTATGTTGCTTCTTTCTGTTAGACTGGTATTCGAAGAATCTTTCCAAAATGGAAAAAAGCCATCAAATTTTGCATCAAGTTGCCCAACAATTTTTTTTCTATATAAGGGTTGAATTTGTTCATGAATTGTGTTCGGAAACATCAGGCTGCACTTGCAAAAAAAACGTTGACCCGACACAAGTCAGCTGCACAAAATGACATTTGCAAACAGATGACCGATTGATTTTTGTCATGCATTGACGGTCATTTGCAATTGCAAATTTTTTTTACATTTCCGAAAACACCCATATTTAACAAGCATTGACTCGCTTAACACTATAATAGTGTTGTGATATGCAACCGTGATACATTTTTAACATAGGTATTTATTTGGAAGTGACAGTTTTTAAAAAATTTGAGAAGCGACATTTCCAACTAAAATAGGGACAAAGTAATAAAAAAAATGTATCAGGGTCCTCAAAAAAAGTGACAACTTTAGGTGACGCTGTTCATAGCGCGTGGCTTACTCACAAATTCAAAACGTTCCCTACCGAAATTGCGGCAACCAAGATGTCAGTTTTTGCAACTTGAGCGTGCGCTGTGCGCAAAATTCTGATTGGGCTGTGGTCTCTATATTAAGGGTTTTTATCAATTGGGTCGGGTCGATGTTGACAGCCTGTGGTGGCTATGTTATTTTGGTGGCGACTGTCTAATCTGGTAATTATTATTCAGTCACTGATGCCAAATGAACATGGCAAGTTACACGGTAGCCCTTCAAAGTCGACTCCCTTTATCTATTGGTGGCCAAATTCGAGACAACAGGTTCGATAAACAATCACCAAACACGTCAAATGAACAAATCGGCCGGGAACATTTCCGCAGTCCGTGGAAGTGTATAGGAGAACCCGAGCCAGTTTATTAAAAAAGGCTTTCGCAGACTCCGACTTGAAAACTTGGTCACACAACCGTAAAAGATCCAACTGTCCCAGGCTTCGGAGCGTTTGGAAGAGGACCCCAATTTTGCCGGACAAAAAATACTTAGGCAACGAAGCGCATTTTTGGATAAATGCCAAAGCAAAATTGCTCTATATGGGCCGACGCCAACCCACACAGGGTTCACCAGGTGGCAATGCATCCACAATGAGTTACTGTTTTGTGGGGATTTTGGGCCGGCGGCCATCACCATCAATGGCTACAGAACGATGCTAAACAATTTCTTTTGGCCAAATGGAACGAAATGGAGGTAGAAGACATGTGATTCCAGCACGACAGGGATACGTGGCACACAGCCAGGACTTTCTGAATCACGATTTGAGGGTATGATTATCTATCGCAGAGGTGAATTGGCCACCAAAGTCGTGCGATTTGACCCCGCTAGACTTTTTCTTATGGGATTTCTTAAGTCGCAGCTCTATGCCCATAAGCAGCATCGACGGATTCCTTTAATATAACCAATGCGATCGCTGGATCGGCTGGATCTATGCCGCAGTCATTAAAAATCCGTGCTACCGTGAGAAGCCGTGGCGGACATTTGAACGATGTTATATTTAATAAAAAATGGCATAAATGAGCCTTTGAATTAAAAAATACCGTTAATAAACCTTTTATTCCATTTCAATATCGATCTGTCCTTATTAAAAAACCCTTTATTTGTTGAGCCTCGTTTAGTGATGGCATTCTTGTCGCTTTTAGAAATTTAATCATTATCTATCTTCTTGCAGGGCAGTTGTATTCTTTGAAAATTAAATGTGTTGAAAATATAAATCAAATAAAGAGAACAAAATTGAAAATACAAATTTTCAAATAAACAAAAGGAAAAAAAAAACATTTTTCCTGGGCAACAATTGAATTAACTTAACATACTACGAAACTTACAAGGTTTTAGTTGTTTGCTTTTTTTTTTTGTTTTGTAAAAAATTAACAAAAACACATTTGAGTCATTGTTAACAAAAAAAGACTCGAACATTTTCAGCAATTGTTTTGTTTGGCATACCATACAAATAATCTGACTGAAATTACGGTGGCGAGACTTTTCGAACATGGCAACAGTTGGTGGGAGTTCACTCAAACCAGTTTGTATGTTAAAGAAACTTAGCAAATACTTTTATTTTGATATTTTTCTGCGTCAAGCAATTGCCAGTTTTAATGCATACGATCGAATGTCCATTTTAAACATTATGTTTATTTGAAGAAGCAGCAATATTTGTTTTCTAAGTACACTTACCTGGTTGAAAATCCGAACGTACCCATTGTCTAATCTCTTATTACCTTATATTAGCTTGAAAAATGAGTGCTACTTACTTCAAATAATATATTTGCCCGTCATTCGTTTTCGCCTGTTCCCAGCCTGGAGGAAGAGCTCCAAGTTCATTTTGTAGCTGGATCGGACTTATTACATCATATGATCTTTGTTTCATGTGAATACGTTGAATACTATTTTCGGATTGGCTTTGTTGATTTGTATTTGGATTACAGTTATTTTTTGCAATTGTGCCTGTAGTCGTCTGGTTTGAAGTTTGCGCACTTAAACCAGCATAAGTTTGTTGAAGAGATGCGGGACTGCTGTGAGCTCTTGAATGGCTAATGAGAAGACCTGATGCCGCCACTGCCGGAGGATGCTGCACATTTTGATTTTCATTGCAAACATTTGACTGTGAGTCCGTACTAAATGCTGAATCAGTGCTATTTGCTCGTGAATGTGACACTGTTGGGGACTTAGAACCCGTTGACGGCGGAGTAAAAAATGAATTCGGTAGTTTTCGCATTCGAAATGGCACTTGTAACGGTCGCTTTGAGTCGCCCGGCTTAAGAACACTATCAAATAATGCTTGTAAATTGTTATGTGAATCATCATCAATTCTCACAACCAAATTAACTTGATTGGATGCATCTGATTCCGCTATATTTGATTTACTGCAATCCTTATTTAGTGCCATTCTGGAAACAAAATAAAGTATGTATGTAGCATGTATGTGTATTATGTATAGATGCATGCATAAAATAAGTATTTTTTAAACTTTTAAAATTTAATCAAATAAAGCATTTGGACCAGCTTAGGCCTTAACAACGCGTCGAAACCAAAAGTTCTTACAAAATATGTTCAAAAAAATCTATACTCAAATTGCATAACTTAACTTATGGTGCGACAGTTTTCACATAGCTGTTTCTAAATTCTTTGTTACTTCATCAACGAAATAAAAAAAATTAAGTTGTAGTTTATAGATCGCATTGGACCCAATCTTGCATTGATTGCACTGGCATTTTATTCTTTTACTTTGCCAGTTGGTGGTGGTATCAACAGGGATGTACTCGCTGATGCCACTTGGTGATGCTCGCAACTAGCGCAACTATCTCGGACAGACATGATCTTGCCCATCCCGGCACGACTTGCTAAACAAATAAGCGCGAGTGTTAAACACGAAGAAAATAACAACACTTAAATGAAAATGCCAAAATTGGCTGTCTGCTCGAGATTCAGAAGTCTAACATAAGCCACTGAGAAGATGATTAATCTACCAGTCGCGTCATCATGACAGATAAGGATTTTCAATAATTGAAATAGAGATGGTGACGAAAGAGTTAATTTGTATGCGGATTCGTTGTAAGAGGCAGACATAAATGTAGGTAAGAAGTCTTAACCTTTCAATACGTTAGTGAACATCTTGCAGGTACTCATAGAAGATAAATACTATGGTACCACTGAGTGTTTCTAGCATGACGTTGAAATCATCTAAGGTGACTCTAACGGACGAAATCCTTGGTAGCACAATCGGGATCTACAGCCTTTGCGGCATTACGTCTAGAAACTAGCAGCCCTATACAGCCAACAAAAAGTGCCGAGGATCAATGCTATTGAAGCATGGAGAACCCCCACGAAATCCGTAATTTGATGAAGAGTCCCGGCAAGCGCATGCAGCTAAACAACGTGTCTACACAGCGGCAAAAAAGAGGGATGAAGAACATCGGCTTCTCCGGAAGGGAATGAAAAGGCATTCTGTACCTATGTATATGTCAAATGTTATTTTAAATGTAATATCATTATGTCAATTGTTAATAAGGAGGATACAAATTGCAGTTTTAAGAATGCATTTCCCATTTGATTAATGTAAATTCCTTAGTAAATAAAAACGCGGAAGTACGAACATTTTATCTATTTTAAGGCTACATATCACATAACAGTGCCAGAACTAACATCAGGCGTACAATTTTTCAAAAGCCTGTGCTCTATAATATAATTGCACAGACATACTGACGGCTTTGACATCATTAGCAGAAAACAGCGAGCTGTCACTAATGCGTTTTTGAGCATTAGTACAGAAGCGGCGGTTAGGTGGTGAATGAGGGCATACAAAAATAAGTTCTAAATTCCCTCGAATGGTACCTTCTTTTTTTTTTAACTAAAAGGCGATTTACATAAGTTCTTTTTTATGGGCATTCAGTGTGTTAATAATCATATGTTTTGATGACATTTCAGCAAAAATTTTTAGCTTGAATGTTTTTTGCAGTTTTTCGGATATTGAAATGCGCACAAAGAGGGAAAATCACGTGAAAAAGCACACTGATGACAGCCGATGAGAGTTTATCTCATTCTCTAAATATTTCCACCAAAGAGAGTGCCCAAGTTGTGCCAACTGTCAACGGGTGCAACTGACAGAAAAGCAGAGAGTCAACCTACTTTATCCGTCGCATCCGGCACGTTCTGGTTATAGGTCACCTTCCATAAGGTGATGTGTATTCAACCAGCCAGTCGAATGTGACAGACGCGAAGGACTCTATGAGTTGAGCCCTTTACACTTGCCAATGCTTGTTTCCTTGGCCTTATTAGGCTTGGACATGTAGAGCGAACGGACACCAACGCTAAGGCCCAAAGAGTCTTCGATTCCAACCTGGAGGGTAGACGAAGACCTCGCATTAGGTGGCGCACGCAAGGGGACCTTAACCAAGTGGGAGATTACGAAACTGAAGGCTAAAGATCGCCCTAATTGGAGGCCTATTGACCAAGGCCAATCAAATCGAACTGTTGCGGGATCTCTCCTCATAACCCTTAAAATTCTAAAAATTACAAGGACGAACTTTCAATAAAACTTGTTTAAACAAAAGCTTAATTTTTAAAAGAAAAATCGAAATAAAGTTATACTTTCCAATATGTATAAGAGTTTCTGCACAGCTACACCAAAAAAGATTTCTGTTTGGAGTTCAATGAAACGAAATTTGTTCAGGGTTTGGAATCCCTCTACCATAATATATAGAATACTATATACAACCTACAGTCAACCCGCCAATTAGTTGAAACAAAAAACTTACAGCTCCATTACTTAATCAGCAAGTAAGACAAATTTGCTATCGATGTTTGCTGTACAACCAATTATTGGCACGAGTACGATAACCGCAGGAAGCTTAACGTAGTGACTAAAGCGAAGACATTCGGGGACATTCTCACCACATTAGATTTAACTACAGCATTCGATAGTAAAATACTTAATTCGGCAGAAAAATCGAAAAAGAAGCTCTCTCTGTGAAAAAAAACCTACGATATGTATAGCTACGGACCACACTTTGAAGTAACCACCGACCACTAGCCCTGGTGTGGATGTTCAATTTAATGGGCCGTCCTCTGCGCGTTTTATGCGTTGGCGTGTTTAGCTGGAAGATTATAACTTCACGGTTTCTCATAAAAAAGGGCAATACATATTTCATTCCTGATTCATTTAAGCTAAAAGCCATAGACAAACCACAAACTCCGGTCGATTTCCCGTTACTTGCCTACAAGCTAGTATTGAAATATACAAATTCGTATTGACAAATGTCACGTAACTTCAAAAGTTCCGGCTCAACAACACACTCGCACTTTGCACATGCCACTTCCGCTGGCAGCGTTCATAGAATTTTATCCGTTTAATTTGAAATTGTTCGTTACGTGTGGATAATATTTAGTTTAGAAATAAGTGTACAATTGTTTAAAGCATTGATAAAAAATTAACAATATAGATTGGTTGAGGGAAAATAAAAAATTTGCACACGAAATCGAAGTTAAAGCGGAAAATACACAACCATGTTTGTCCTAATACGTTTTATAGTATATAAAACATATCCTTTAGGTAGTTTTATTAACCACACAAATCAAATTTTTCGCCTTTCAAAAATATATAATAATAATAACTAACCGATAGCGGATGAACTAGCAAGACAAGGTTCGGCTAATGCACTAGACAAACAGTCCCCTCTGTGTGTATCCCGCTCTGTACTTTAATGCTAGAAGTGGGGAAGAAGGCCACAGATGAGGCGTTTGCCAGGTGGATATCCATAGATACGTGTGCTAACACAAGAAAACTATGGCCATTGGCCATTTTGTAAATCCAGAACAGAGATAATTATGCGGAATAATCGGAAATGTCTCTCTACGCTTGTAGGTATCGTCACGGGACACAACACCCTGCGATACCACATGAAAATTCGATTGACCCAAGAAGAGCTTTGCAGAGGCTGCGGTGACGAGGGTGTTATAGAGGACAGAAGCCACTTCCTATGTCACTGTCCAGGTCTCCAGCAACGGGTAAGGGTAAGGGATTAACCTTTGCCCCCTACGGGTATCACAATCGGTCAACTTTGACCGAGTTTGGAGCGGAATATTCCTCGCCTATACATTATGGTAGATAGACCAATAATATTATATGGCTCTTGTATGATGGAAAGCCTCAAACAAAAAGTATGTAAGGGGTATGTTGACTAATGTACAAGGAGTAGCCTGCATTGTAATTACTGATGCTCTTCGTACCACGCCTACAGATTCACTTGAAGCGTTTATGTATCTTTTGCCACTGGACTTACAAATACAAGGTCGCACTTGCTTCTGAACTGTCCACTGCTCTGCTTGATTAGAAAGCAAACTCTGGAGAGTACATCTCCAAGAAACTTATCAGCAAAACATAAAAAATCCTCCAGAATTTTAAATGTTCCCAAAATGGACCTAAATTCTTCTTAGTAAATTATTATTTATCGGATAATTGCTACATGCTTTAGCCTAAAGCCCTGGTAGCTTGTGCTATACATTTTGTTGTTGTTTGTATAATTTATTTATGAAACAATAAAGTTATAATAATAACAATAGCAATTGCTACATAATCTAACCCAGTGGCTCCCAATCTTTTTCAGCCCGCGGCGCACCTACAAGTTTAGTATTTTGTCACGACGCCTTCCCTAGCTATTTGAAAAAGAAACAGTCGAATGAAATAATAGATGGATATTGGATAGACACAAAAATTAAAACATCCACAATATGAAACTGAAGCTCACATATGTTTGTACTTTTGTGAATAACTGACGGCGGCCACTCTTTACTTTCTACGGCGCACACTTTGGGAGCCCCTGATCTAACTTAACCCAAAGTCCTAAAAAAGTAATTAATAATAATAAAAGTGGAATACACCATCAAGGTGCGTGCAAGACTGTCTGTCAGTTACACAACTGACAGACAGGGATTTCACCCCATTTTATCAAAAATGCCGATTATCCGATAAAAACGTTTTTTTCTTATACATTGTAGTGGCTATTTGCCCGTTGGTTTTGTACTGACTATCGTTTGTCTAACTTTGAGACATGGCTCTAAATATTGCAGTACGATGTGTGAAAATAAAATACTAGCTATAGAAAGAGCCACATATGACATACCACTACATGTCGCAATTTGAAATTTCGTAGCATAGGTATCCGTGTCCCGAATGTCTGGCTATTATAATACATATATTTGGATTAAAAACAATTTGCAAATTTATGTATTAAATGCTAGCTACCTATAAAACGGTAGGTACCTACATATTTAAAAGCTTGTAAAAATGTAGAACTGTACTACGGCTAGGCACTTGTTCCACGTCTGTTTATTCCTTCCTCCTATTTTAGTAAAACAGTTGTAAGATCTAACATCTCGAATATTATTAGGAAGGCACTTGTTTCCACGTTTGATCATTATATCTAGGATTTAAGTAAAAACAGCTGTAAGATAACTATTAGTAACAACAAAATTGGTCCTATGAATAAGAAATACAGAGTGTCTAATTCAATTTCATAAATAATACTAAGCTGGAAATAACTTAATGTATGATTTAACCCAATACAATCCACCAAAGTATGTGCATACAAAAATCACAAAAGAGAATAATAAAGCAGCTATAAGTATACATATATTATTATAACGAAATGACATACCTTAAAAGTTCCTTGTTTGCTATTACAAATAGTAAGTCGTGGTTGTGTAAATAAAAAGGCACAAATGCTAATTGGTATGATCTCAAAACTTATCCAGTAAAATTGTTTTCTTAAATGCAGCAAGATTTTTTTAATATTCATTCGCAGTAGTTTGTTTCCTATTTAACGGATTAAGGCACAGATGTTGACATTTTATTTTTGCAGAATGTTTGACATGTATACCTGTTGCACACATATAAAATCACTTTTGATGTAAGTAAACAGGTATTTAATAAATACATTATACGCACGCATACCTATCTATATCCACATATCAATATGTATACATCTATTATATCTAAATATATATCTATCTACTCGTTTCGTTATATTTTAGGGCGTATATATATATTTATATATATGGAGATGCATATACAAATTGTTCACATATTTATATAGATAATGTCCGAAACAAAAACTATGAATTCCTGTGGATTAGTTATTTTATGCATATAATTATCCAGTTTAATTTTGAATATTATAATATGTATACCGAAAACAACAAAAGAATGCGTCAGGTTCCACAATACGAATTCACTTCATAGACGTACAACTAGAAAACTAATAAAAAAATGTTCGTCAGCTAATTAAATATATGCACGTATACAATTGAAACAATTTCAGTGCAACTGTAATTCTGGTCATTTGAACAATACTTTAAACTATTAAGGGATTAATATATTAACGAGAAATGTAATTTCGGTAAATGAATCCATTGCAGAAAATAAATTAAATAACCGACTCGTAAATATACGATATTCAGCCAAGATTGATCTATCGGGTATATAAATTGCAACTAAATGACTCATAGTGATGCGCGATATATATCGAATCACTCGATATTCGTAAAAAAATATCGATAATTTCACACGATAATTTATTTTCGATATTACCGATGTTTGCAAATGTTTTTTCATACGAGTGTAAAAACAATATTTAAATTTCGTTGTAGCTAGCTCTTGTACTCATCAAGCCTAGTACGCTGCTATTGTAAAACGAAATTTTCCCGTGGTCTTCAAATGGACAGATAAACGTCTGCGAAAAGGCTACAGAAAATAATTTGCGGAGAGCTGCTACACAACCACAAGTAGGCTTACCTGACGTCCTTTTTTCAGACTAAAAAAGTGTCCTGTGCATTTTCTAGCAATTATGCCTCGGACAGTAAATGTGTGCGAGAAGAGAGTGGAAAAAGCTGAACCAAGCAATCTATTACCATTACTCACTTTTCGCCATCATATCGCAGCAGCAGTACTGCAAAACGAAAACGAGAGCGAAATGTTTCGTTCATAATTTCGTTGTGTCACTTTTGCATGGGATTTTCCATTTCAAACGTAATTTAGAATATAAGATACTCGATGTAGAAACCCTGCACAATACTGATTCTCATAATATAAAGTGTAGCATTTGAGTGAAGTGGCGTGATAAGGTTAAACGAAGTATATTCCTATAGGTACATGTGTAGCCTGAGCCTACTACTCAAAATGTTCAAGTGCTGTGCATATTATAAATTCTAATCTAGAAACCTTAAAATATACATAAAAATCTAAATTATACATTAAAACGGTAAAATATCAATTATCTTGGTTATCGCACATCACTAATATTTTATATAAAAGAGTCCGATCTAGTACTTTTCAAAACAAACAAACAGAGGCTCTCAAACATATTACTTTTCGGTCCGTTATGGCCCGATTCACCAAGAAAAATCACTGTTTCCTGGTGAACTTCATAAATTCTCTTTAATAACAACAATATGCTTGTTTTTTTGAACTTCGATCTCAGGAAAGCAAATTAAAGTAGGATACTTGACACCTTGGGGACTCACAGTAGTTGTTGTAATTGCGTGCTGACTTTACTTTGCTTTGCAGCGATCGAAGTTTAAAAAAAAAACACGTCTAATATCCCTTTCGAAAGTCGAGCCTCGAATGAAACTCTTCTGGAATTAAATTGAGGTTAATGTATAGTTATGACTTCATAGATTTCCGGCTCGGCTTCCTGTTCGGATATTTCGGCGCCATTGATTGAATCGATTTGGTCTGATTTTCTCAATCGACCATAGTGAGCATGCGGCAATACTTCTTCTGGATTGCCTTGGGATTGTAACCGCGTTCTTGATTCAATATTCGAGATGGATAAAATTAGCCGATTGTCATAGATTCAAATTTACTCCACCATTAACCAAATGGAATTTTCAAAAAAAATTCCGAACATCACCCTTTGAAAGTATGGAATTTCTGGTTTTTAAGGTTGTCTAACTTTTCCTGTCAAAATTCTAAATATTCGGCTCCGTTGTGTATTGACCTGGGCACTCATTCCGTAATTTTTCAGGCGATTATCGTCGAAACGATAGACTTCCAAAAGTAGCACCTAAGTGTCAAAACTGCGGGTTTGTGACCTTAATCCACTTCATTTACCACAAATTTTTGTTAGCTTCCATATCTAATGTATAATGTAACTTGTACCTATTTGTTAATAATAAAAAAGACCGAATTTAATGAAATACATATACATGTTTTTTTTGTAATGTAATATTTCGTGGGATAAATGTAAGATTTTGTATAATTTGGCGAGGGATAAAAGGGATTTTTTGGCTATAACCGTGGAATAAGCTTCTAAAGTCTGGTATCACTGTTTCAACCCTTTCTTGTCACAATTGTTTTGGCGTTTAATATTTTGACATCCACAAATGAACACATAATAAACCAAAGCTCACTCTATAGGCTTGTTTAGTTTGATAACCTCTCACGGACGGATGAACTCAGAGGGGTTTCAAAGATGTTTCGCTGAAAACCCGAGGTTTCGAAACCTCAAAAATGTATGGCGAAACCTCCGAGGTTTGGAAAATTTTTACGAAACCTCGCGGGTTCGTTTGGTGGGAACTTGGCATTACACATATTTTCATTAATATCAATGCGTATATGGCACACATCTGGCGGTTACGAATTGTTTATCGTTCTAAGGATTGCTCTTTTTAACTGAATTATTAATTTTAAGAATAATTCAATTGAAATGGCTTTCTAGTGGAATTAAAAAAAATGTTTTTGTTGCAGCTAACTCAATACACATAAGATTTTGCAGCAGAAATCTGAAATCTCAGATCGAAATCTGAAAAGCCAAATCGAAAACGATATAGGTAAAGAGATGCCTATCTTTCGTACGTCTATCCCCCAAAACTCATTTCTAGTTGTTTTTGTAGTTTTAATCATTTTCTTTGAATACGGGTGAACTACTAAAAAGCAAGTTACTAATGGCTGGCCTCCAAAACTCTTGCTTCTCAGGGCATAAATTGTTTTGTGTTTCATACTGAATTCTAGCCTTGAATTCCAATTCACAAACTCACATATGATATTTAGAAAACCCCAATTTTTTTTCAAATTATTGTAAATTTAAGACTAAATACAAAGACACGAATTTAAAGAATTAAAAAGATTTTTTAATATATATGTATTTAAAAAAAAAAAAAGGAAGTGAATTTAGATTTCACGAGAAGTCAAAATAATCAACTTTCATAAATAAGTCCTAAAATATAGTTATCGATTGTCTTCATTTTTGTTTTTGAACATCTGCTCGTGAAAATTTTGATCATTTGATCGGAAGGGGTAAAGTTGATACATCCCGATCCAGGAACAATCACAAAATGGTTTTGGCAAGAGACAAAATACAAAGAAAGCCACGCTTTATTTATTGCTTCTCATATGATTGTGACCTTTTCGCAAATGCAATAGTGTGTGATGTATGTAGCTTTAGATAGGGGTTTATTAATATTCTGTCACCAATGAATATCGGAATGCGTTGGAATGGAATTGGCATAAATGGAACATGAATTTATTTGGTTTGTTGGTGTTGCTTTATAGCTTTTAATGTTCACTTACGATACTTTTTAGTGAGAAGAAAAAAATAATTGAACACAATTCAAAAAAAAACCCCAGATTTCCCCCTAAATAATTTCTCCCCCCAAATTTCCCCCCGTCGGTCAAAAAAAACCCTAGATCTGGGGGGAAAACTCCCAAACTGGCAACGATGTAGTGGACTGTAGTAACTCCGAAAAAGTTACTAGGCGCAATTGCGATTACCTTTGAACAGGCCTTTTTTATTTTATTTTGTTTCTCAATTTCAAGTACAGGAAGCGCAACATTTTCCAAAACTGTCAGATTTAGCCTGAACGTATAAATTTTTTTTCGCAAACATCGGATCCAAACCCAAAGAAGAAGAATTATTGTATTGGTGAAGAGAAAATAAACGTACTTAGACGGAATTTTAATTTGGAAGGAGGTTATTATAATTTTTGCTATATTATTACGCTTTTTAATATTATTAAATATGGTATACAACAGAAGTGTGAAAAAATTTCACGTAGTTATATTTAATGTTTGAAAAAAGCAAATTATGTTGCATCATTGGCGTATGTATTTTGTATTCCTGGATCTCTAACGATTTTGCATTTGCAGTATTAGTTTGCTTGTGTTTTCTTGAAAAATATTTTTTCTCGACTTGGTATTCTAACTCTAAAATTTTTTACAAATTAAACGTGTACAACATTTAAATATTAATGCGTACTAGCGTGAGAGCTTTTTGATAATAATTTGAGTTCGTGTATTGTTTCACACTTGTAATGTTTACGCCATTTATGATTCAAGACATACATTATGGGTACATAACCTCACCGTTGTTTGCTTTTCCCTACTTTCTTTATGATAAAATAAAGGTTGAAATTGATAACTTATGTCTTAATATTCTTTACTTACAGGAAATGTCCGTACATTACAAGTTTAAGAGTTCTTTGGATTTTGATACAATTACTTTCGATGGGCTCCACATATCGGTGAATGATTTCCGAAAGGCAGTCATCCAACAGAAACGTCTCGGAAAAACTAATGATTTTGAGTTGCAGATAACCAATGCTCAAACAAAAGAGGGTAAGGAAGGAAATAAAATGTGTGCATTATCTTGGCAAATACTAATAATGGCGAAAATGCTCTGTATTATATAGCTAACCACCTAAATAAAATCGGTGCAATCGAAAGTTATGGAGTTAGATAAAGTAAATTTACATTTCTATGTTATAACGATTGAAGCCAAATAATAGGACCCAGTCCAACAATTCTAAATCAAAATGACCATTCCTTTATTTATTACTGAGGAAAGAGTGAGGTAACAGGGTACCGCATGATAAAATTCATAAGTTTCTGTGTACTGTCCTGGCCGCAGAGGGTTAAAAACATATAAAGGTACATACTTTACATACAAAAAGTCCACTACACGCTTTTAAAAGCAGCAGCTACTCTGACAATTCTGATACGGCTGATTATTTTGTGTCGTTCCATTGGGGTTTTCATATATTGCTTCAGATTTCAGATTTTTCGTGGTCAATGAAAAATGAAATGGCATTCGTTGTTTTGCATTTCTTTTGGTGCGTGATTTAAACGTCAGCTGTTCTTAAATTGTAATTCGTGTTTATAAAAATCCATTTGTTTTTTTTTTATGCAATCAAAACTTTTCTTTTTTTACGTTTTTGTGGTCTTAAAACGTAAATAATAACACACTTCAAAGCATGAAAAATTTCAAATGTTATGGAGTTAGTGAAATTAGGTTTTTATTTCTCTAAGAAATCGAGAGCAAAATTGCTCTAAATCTGAAAAATGTGTTTTTTTCTGTCCTAATAGAACAGGATAAGTTTAAGTTTAAGCTCGCAATCAATTTCATATTTTACGTCTAACTAGTCTAAGAAGTTAATCTCCACTTAAAATTGCGTAAGAAATTTTTTATAAAAAATGTAGCTATTGCGCCATACTAATAACAAATCGTAGTCTTGCTCATAAACTAAGTATTAAATAGACCGTCAGCTCCCGCGCACCTACCCGATTCCCCCCGCAAATTTTTCAAATAAAATTCTCTCTTAAATTTCATATCTGTGAATACGTGTGAAGCAGCAAAAAAAAAGAATTTCTAAAAGGTGGGAGGAGTAATAAAATACCGACACTCAGCAGTGTTCCTGCATTGTGGCATCTCTACCTTTTTGTGGGAATCTAAATTTTTGAAAAACTTTCCTGCGTAAAAGGAAAAAAATGTCTTAATTGTTGGACTATCAATAATCTGTCAGAAAAACAGTCGAACTACATTTCACTATGAATATCAACGCACTAAATGTACATAAAAAAGAGATTTGCCTTAAGCCAAAATTTTTATTATCAAAAAATTATCTTTATAATGTTAGCAAACTGCGATTTTTATACTGAAGATTAATTTAATATAACTTTCTCTCCGAACAATACAAATTTTACTTTTAAAAGTATGTTTTTTCCATAAACAAAACTAAGGGAATTTGAATTTAGTGAAAAGGAAAAAATTAACACGCTTGTGAAAAATAAAGTGAGCGTGCTGAGAACACTGACTGAGAGTTAGTGTATTTGGTGAGTTTCTGTCAGCTGATGGAGTCGTTCTGAGAGTTTAAGCTCGTTGTTTTATTTCACCACGAAAACATGTAGATATTCTACGAAATTTATAATAGCGAATGTAATCAACATAAATAAACAAATGAATGATGTGTGAAATAAAATAAGATATTTTTGTTCCTATAATTATTGTGTCTATTTTCGTTTGCTGTTTTTGGCGAAAAATGATTTCACCGTGAATGTCCACAGAAAAACGGCAAAGAATTTAAAGAGAAGAATTGATTACGACTATTAAGATTTGAAATAGTATGACTTTTTAGTTATAATCTTTTCATGAAGATTCCGCTCATTAAAAAAAAAAGAAGAAAATTCGGAACAATTGACACAATTAATGAAATTACATTTGAAATCCATTGCGTCAGCCGAGAATATGAATAATGTTCATTTATAATAAAAATAAAAAGTCTAGTAGACACAATGAACGAAAATTTATTTTCTTTAAAATTTACGGGAAAGAACGAAACTCAAAATGTATTTAAGCAAAATTGGAAATAAACATGTTTACTGATTTGTACCTTGATATGTCTCACGCATTTAAGTTTTGCTGCTTACAATTTATTTGCTTTTAATATATACGATTCATAATCATTAGTAATCAAATATTTTTTTATATTAATAAGGGTTTTTTTTTTGTCAATGATTCATATAGTTTATCGATTTCGATTTTTTACAACAAAGATGAAAACATCCCGTACTATATAGATTATCTAGGTAAAATGAAAGAAATCTTAATACGCATACCTACCTAACCTATGCGTTTTAATAGAATTTGGTACTAAATTCACCACACCATACCCACCGTTTTCTTAACACGTCCCGATAACGGGCAGGTATTTGAATTATTTGAATTTATTTCAATGTTACCACAAAATGAACTGTCAGGCAACTGTCAGGTTCCTATGTGCGAGAGTATGTGTGCGGCTAATCTACTTTAACATGGCACACATACTTTGCCACATAGAAACACGGAAAACAGCTTGTAGGCAAATTCTCTTAAGTTGCAAGAGCTGACGGTCTATTTAATACTTAGTTTATGGTCTTGCTCTTGACCATAGACTTACCAAACTAGACGGTCAACTTTCCGTGCATCTACCAACTACCACCTAGACCTACCCGATTGCCGATTGTCCCCGCAAATTTTGAATGTCAGTTGACAGCCCTCTTTTGCGCGCTCTTTTTTTCCTGTCTGTGGTGAATACGTGTATTAATGGCCGCCGGGCAGTGTTGCCAAATGGGGCGCTTTGTCGTATTTTGGGCTATCTTTTTTCTTCATAAACCATGGAAATTTCTTCAATGAGCGCCCAACACAAATTTGGGCTAGATATCGTTTAACAACTACCTACAAAAATGAAATATTTTCGAACAAACCCGCACTTTTAAAGCTCGGCAGCACTCTTGCAGTCAAGTGAGATCGAACAGTCGTTCAACTTGCAGGCACACCAATTTATTTTGCAGACCTTTTGATTTGACACACACAATCACAAAGGTCAGTTGCAGAAGGTAGTGGGAAAAATACAAAAAAAAAAATTACTTGAGGAATTTTCCTGGGCAACGACTTTGGGCTACATTTTTTCAAGGTTTGGGCGCTTAAAGCAAGCAAAATCCTGGTAACCCTGCCGCCGGGTGGCACTATTTCCATAAAAAACAATTTGAAAATGAATTTAAAGCAATACCTACCTAAATGCAAAAAAAAAGTAAATGTTGAGTATGGTGTTTTTAGATAGCGTAACTTGTTCTCTATCCATCTTCGGCACCAAAAACTGTTTCAGTTTTTTTTTTTAATTCTATTTTTATGAATTCTATTTTGACAGCAAAATTCATGCAGGCGCATAAATGAAATCCGTGGGGGTTGTTCCAAAAATGAGGTAACAACATGCAAGTTAAGCCCAAGCTTCCACTAGGGCATAAGTGAGTCTTAGAAAATGTTCATGAACATTGAATACATTTCTATTAGACTTAGTGAATGTTTCCAAATTCGTTTATTTAACACCATAATGTGTACAAAATCAAAATATGATTGCAAATTCTGTAGTTAAATAACACTGAACAGTGTTGAATAATGTTACTTAAGCTAAGATTAGACTGTATGCCAATTATGCATATGAATGCCAACAGGCAAATAACCAGATTAGCTGTCCAATGACGAAAATGTCAGGATTATCAAAACTTTATATAAAACTATAATGACCAAAGTTACCAATATGGTCATATTTGGTTGATGGTCATTCAAGGCATTTGTTATTTATACATATCAAATAAATATATATATAAAATAAATCAAAATTCCACGAACTCAAACACCGATGATAACAAAATTCCATCAAAAATGCCAGCAATGCCATAACGAAATATCAAAAATAAAGTGCATATATGGGCATATGCTGGCATTCGTGCTTATTGTCCGATTACACTATATGCTATTTGGGCATTTTTATCTGCCGAGAACACAGTCGCCCCCACTTGAAATCCCACCAGTAAATGGTCGCCCGATGGACATGAAGCCCCTGCATACGATTGTATAAGTATGCGTCCGCCACCAATGGCGCTCCTTTGATTTGTACAGGCATGAATACTTATGCAATCTTATGCAGGACAGGCAACTTGTAGCAGATGTACCGTTTCTGCTCTCAGAGACCCCTAATTCGCATTGCTCTTGGCGCTGGCCCCCAACATTTTTTTTTTCAAATTCCGCCATTTTGTTTTCATATCGGTGTAATTCCACTTAGAATCCGTGTGACATGCAAACATTTAAAATGTAAAAAAATTAATGCTGCCAACCGCGTGGGAAATGTGATAGAGTTCAGGAATATCACATTTTTATTGAATGCCATTGATTACTATATATTGTTAAAAGGCGAATAATTTGATTTTGTTGGTCAATAAAAATATCGACAGGAGATGTTTTATATATAAGAAACATATTAGGACTAACATGGTTATGTATTTACCTCTTTTTGATATCATTAAGATCGAATATATGTGTACATTTTTCTTAAATGACTGATAAAGGTTTGGTCAATATGTTTTTATTTTCATACAACCATTCTGAATTAACAATTTTTCATAAATATTTTAAGCAAATGTACACTTATTACTAAAACAAATACTTTCCACACGGTTATAAATAATTTCAATTTTAACGGATAAAATTATATGAACGCTGCAAGTAACTTTGCCTAAAGCGGAAGTGGCATATTATGCAAGGTGCGAGTGTGTTGGTGAGCCGAAATTTTTAAAGTTGCGTGACATTTGTCAATACGATTTTCTATGTAACAATACTAGCGCACTTAGCATTAGCCACTCCGTAAAAGCTTGTAGGCAAGTAAAGGAAAATCGGCTGAGGTTTGGTGTCTCAGTATGATTTGTCTATGGCTTTGACTTTAAATTTACGGAAGCTTAAAATTGCGAAATTTGTATAGAAAGTACCACTGCGAACCACTAAAATGGTGAACCGAAACTAAAAATGTTTATGTGAAGGGCCATTTGTAAACTTTTGAAATTTGAAACCGAAACAGAAAGCGGTTATTATTAAAGGCTTTTGAGTTCTTCTGCAAACTACAAGGTGGCGCAAAAATAACCTTCCGATGTTTTTTGGCTGTAATTTAAAAAAAAAAATGAAAAACTTTGATTCTTCTTGTGGATTATTTTTATTTGGTCTTTTAATTTTTTTACATCAAGTCGAGAATATGATGTCATGTAAATGGCCGCCGCCACAGTTGATTGTCATTTGAGCCCTTTTTATGGCATTTTCCATCACTTTGGCCAAAACTTCCGGCGATAGGTCCTCACATTCTTGACGGATATTGTCTTTAAGAGCTGCACGAGTCTGAGGCTTGTTGACATAAACCCGCGACTTCAAAAAGCCCCACAAAAAGAAGTCTGGAGCGGTCAAATCAGGCGATCTTGCTGGCCAGTGCAAATCGCCAAAACGGGAGACTAGGCGCCCGGGAAATGCATCCTTCAGCATATCGGTTGTGGCACGTGCAGTGTGTGCCGTTGCACCGTCCTGTTGGAACCACATGTTTTCCAATCCCAATTCATCAAGTTGCGGCAAAAAGAACTCGTTGATCATTGCTCTGTAGCGCTCACCATTCACAGTAACCGTTTGGCCCGCGACGTCTTCGAAGAAAAAAGGTCCGATGACTCCTCCAGCGAAAACAGCACACCATACAGTGACTTTGAGCGGGTGTAATGGCTCTTCGTGGGTTACACGCGGATTTTCAGTGCCCCAGAAGCGTAAATTTTGCTTATTTACGTACCCGCTAAGATGGAAATGGGCCTCATCACTCATGATTATTTTTGATGAAAAATCATCTTCCTCTTGGTGGTGATTAAGGATGGCTTGAGCTTGAGCGTTCTGGAGCAGTGTAGCGTAACATTGTTTATTAACGTGTATTTCGCATGTGTTTACTACACAAATGTCAAAACAGAACTGACATTAGGGGCCAATCGCAAAATTTATAGCATTTTCTGATAGGAGGATTACTTTTGCGCCACCTTGTACTTATCCATAAAAAAAGACTAAGGGGGCCCAAATATGTCGCACCTTAAAAAAGTTGTGGGATTCTAAAAATATTTTGCTGAATTAGCATTGATATAAACCTTCGTACGCCCACCACGGATATAAAAACAGCTTTACAATCCCAAAAAAAAAATGTTTCTTAAAGATGTTTCTTATAATGAAATGAACGGATATGTGCGAACGCATATAAAAAACAAAGAGAAACAGTCGGCCTTACTAACAACCAAATTTAGACTCGACTTTAGGGCAATAGTCGAAATTAAAATAAATTGTTTACCAATAATCAAGTTATCTTCGACTTTAAGATAATCGAGACTGTAACTTTCAATCCGGAGAAATTCGAGTCTAACCGATTATTAAAGTTTAAACGTCAGTTGTTTAAATTAACAATGCTGCAATGATACAGTCAAAAAACTAAGCAACCATCTTTTATATTTCACTCAAAATACGACCAACTGCCAATTTCAGCAAATTGTTTGAAAGCGCAGAAACAAATTATGACGCTTGTGAGTTATACTGTTATAATTTTGCTATAAAGTCAGATGTAGCTAAAGTTCCGATTACTTTTATTGTTGGTACCTAGAAATTAAAAGTCGAAATTATAGTTAGTTTCGAAATTAGTTAAACTCGAGTTTACGGTTGGGTTGTTGGTAAGGCCCAGTGTCTTTTATGAAAACAACTAATAGTGAAACAAAGTTTTTTATGTGCAAATAACGAATACATAAAGGGTGGTTTTTTTTAGAGGTATAGAACTTCGAATTGAAATACAACACAAAAAAATCGTTTGAATGTCCATCAATTTGGCTTTATTGGAAGGATAATTTTATGCCATTAATGTTTAAATATGATTTCGGGCATGTGGCCGCCGCGGCTGCTGCGAATAAAGCCAAGTCTAGAGGTCCAATTTTCAACCACTTTTTCGAGCATTTGGGGCTATATGTCGGCAATAACGCCACGAATGTTGGCTTCCAAGTCCCCTAACGTTTCTGGTTTGTTGGCGTAGGCGAGCGACTTCACATATCCCTAAAGAAAATAATTCAATGGTGTCAAATCACACGATCTTGGTGGCCAATTGACAGGTCCATTCCGCGAAATTATGCGCTCATCGAATGTTTCCTTCAATAAATCGATTGTGACGTGCGCTGTGTGGCATGTAGCGCCGTCTTGTTGGAACCACATCTCATTCACATTCATGCCATCCAATTCGGGAACAAAATAGTCTCTATACCGGTCTCCATTAAAGGTAACTGACTCTCCAGCAACATTTCGGAAGAAGTATGGCCCAATGACTCTACCAGCCCCTAGAGCACACCAAACAGTCAGTTTTTGTGGATGTAATGGCGTCTCAAGGGTCTCATGTGGATTCTCTTCACTCCAAATGCGGTAATTTTGCTTGTTGACGTAGCCATTCAACCAAAAATGAGCCTCGTTATAAATCTCATTTTCGGCCCATACACCAAAATCACGACGCATTGCATGGTCTCGCGGCTTTAATTCTTGCACAAGCTGGATCTTGTAAGGTCGTAAGCTAAGATCTTTGCGCAAAATCTTCCATAAAGTTGATGGACACAGCTCCAATTGCTGTGCACGGTGGCGAATCGATTCATCCGGGTTCTCTTCAACACTTTGCTCTACAGCGGCAATGGTTTCTTCGGTGCGCACTGTTCGACGTCTCTGCGGATGCGTATTATCACATAGAGTAAACGTAGTGCGAAAAAGATCCATGGTTAACCGAATTAATTGCTCTGATGGACGATTATGTCGACCATAAAATGAACGGAGCTTGCGGTAAACTTCGCGAACTGAACCATTATTTTCGAAATAAATTTGCACGATTTGCAAGCGTTGTCCATTTTTGTCAACTTGTTCATGATGAAATGGCAAACCAAACTAAAAATAAATCACTTGACAGCTGACAAAATGGCCGACAGTTAAATAGTGTTGCCAACTTAAAGTTCTATACCTATAAAAAAAACACCCTGTTGTATATTTACCTTTGATTTTTAAAAATATTAACAATTGAAAAAGTTAAATTTTACTACATTAAATTTTTAGATGGCGCTAGGCGTTCAGTAACTGTCATTATTTGAATTTTATAGTTGGCCAGTTTCCTTTGTTTTCAGGTTTACGCAGAGTGAAAAAGTAATTATTCAGGTAAAAATGTTAAATTGTTGTTTCGCAGTATTATTTTTATTGTAGTGATGTGCTACTGAGTTGAATTTTTGTTTGTAAGTTCGAAGGTATATTTTTTCATGTTTTTTCTTCCGAAACTGAGCTATATACTTTGGAATAACACATATGTGTACTTCAGGACTATATACTTGTTCTATTTATTTAATGATTAATTTTCATCGAAATGCAGGTTTCCTGGTAGCAAATTTCTTAGCCGTACCATCTGCACAAAGCGCCAGGTTTATCTGTGCATTTAAAAAAACAGCTTTTTTGAACTGTATCACGTTTTAATAAAGTTAATTTAGGATGTTTTATGCTATGATAGACCTGAGGTAAACATATGTGCACCAGGATTTTCACCATGAAGTTAATAAAAATATTTTTTTTTTTAAATGCAAATCTTTTATTTGATCTTACATAAGATTAAAAATCCACTAAAATCCAACATTTCGAGATAGATGGGACCTCTGAGAATGACATTGGCTACTTTTTGCCGCGAAAACAAAACGTGAAGGGGATGCAAGTTTTAATGACTAACCAATTATTTCTCAAGTTAGGGATAGTCAAATTCTGCATAATTATCTACACTTCTGGCAAAAAATAAGTACATTTGCTGCGTACTTTACTAATGAATTGAATGACGCACTGCGGCCGCAAGTGGGCCTATTTCTTCCATTTAGAGCAGGTATTTGACTTCTTTTGAAAACTCAATTGTTTCACCAAGCAGAGAGTTGTTTTGGTTTGCTTTTCCCGATTTCACCTTTTTGTGAACGCAGCTATGGTATTTTTGTGGGGGTTGACAGTTAGGCAATGTCATCAGCCTATCCCTGGATATAGAAACAATCATTGCTGAGTATGTTTATCAGTTCATTTACTACGATTGATCATAGCAGGGGGGATAAAACACCACCCTGGGGGTAACCTATCAACTGCATTATATAGCGTTTATAATTCTACTGTTAATGTGCTTTATCCAGTTACATATAGTTCTGTCTACGCCTGTGTTAGTATGTTGTGGATTCATCTATATTTTTGGGGATGTTGGGTGTTGTCAAAAGCTCCTTAGATGTCAAAGAAGTAGACCACAGCAATTTCTTTGTTCTTTAGGGAATTCTCGATTCTGATCGTAAGTTCCTAAAGCACATGTGTTGTTGAGTTTCCTGATTGATAGGCATATTGGTTTGTATGTAGTGGTTTCCTGTTTAGTAGACCATCCCTTATATGTCCATTAATAATTTTGTCCATTGTTTTTAGGAAGATCAGTTGGTACCCCATGCTTTCGGTAACTTGACCGTTTTGGTGAGAAGCCTGTTAGTTTTTTTGTGCGCTGCCTTTTTGGAGGAGTGCTGGGAATATTCCATCTTCACCAGGGGACTTAAATTGATCAAATGCCGTCGTGAAAACTTTCCTGGCAGAACTCTTTCAATGATTCTCTTTAAGCTCTTCTAATTTCTAGGTTACACTTTGAGTGTTTAAAATTATTCAGCTCATTCTCAATTGCGTTTCGCCCTGTTAAAAAGATTTCTTTTAGATTTTATTAGCTTTGCGAGCTTTTATTCTACCAAGGAGTTGAGCGGTTGCCCGATTTTTCTTTTTCTGGGCAGGCCTGATGATAGGAGGACTTAAAAGGAACATTGAGATTTACACAGCCAAGCTCTAGGCTGTCAGTATCTCTGATGGTTTTATAGCAGTTGGCCGTGGAATTTATGAGTTCTAGGCTATAAGTGTCCCCATCTGTGGATCTTGCCTGTAGGATTCATCAATTTGGGAACTTAGTAGCACGTCAAAACAGATTTGACGATGGTCCGACATCGATGTTTCACTACAAACATGCCAGTCCCTAATAAAGCTTTTTATAAATGGGGTGCATAGGGTGATATTAAGGACTCATTCCCTAATTCTTTTTATAAAGGTAATTTATAATTTCGAGATTGTTTTTGTAAATAAATTCTAAGAGAGACTCACCTCTTTTATTTTTGTTTGAGCTACCCCAGTTTGTATGGTGAACATTCGCATCACACCCAATTATCAACTGGAGTCTTTTTCTGCCACAGTAGTCCAGAAGTCCTTGCTGTGGTAGAAAGTCCAGGTCAGAGGAGTCGACTAACAGGTAAGCTGAGCTGTCTTACCCCCATCAGTCGATAGATAAACTATTGCCGCTACCATATTTTTGTTTGTGTGTTCTGGAATTGAAATAATTTTTATATTCTGTTTTAACATGATATAAGCTCTAGGTCTTCCTTCAATTATGGAATCATGGTCACTCTCTCAGGTGACCCGTTATCTGGTCCTTATATATGTATATATGGTTCCTGGATAACGGCTACATCTAGGTGATCCGTATTAAATCTATGGCTTAATACCGCAGAAGCGGCTTTCGCATGCTATAGATTAATTTGGATGCACCTTAATCCCATAATGAAACTATCCCGGGGGTTCTCAGACAAGTCTTCTAATGTATTTTCGAGGCTCTACCTTAGGCTTTACCATTGGTCTGCTATTTCCACATAGGATCAGCTGTCTGGTGGGATCCCTTTGTGACCCTGAAGACCCGCCAACGCAGTTGAATAACTTGAGAACTTAGTGTCCCTGAGTTAAACGCAGGTGTTCGTCGTTTCATGTCTTCCAGTAGGCTCTTCCTCACTAACTTGTTCTCTTGTTCTGAAAGAGTCTGCTCCGGGTGCATGGAATGCATGATAGCGACTTTGCATTGCGCCATAGTATTCCTGTAGAAAGTCCTGATGTGCTAGGTCTCTCCTGTGCAATCTTCATATCGCTAGATTTGTTTTGTTTTATTTCCACTTGAGCTTTATGTCGCATCTGAGTCGGATTTGGAGGCAGGTTGGTGTTTAGCATTCGACGCCTTTGGGCTCCGGTGAAGTGTTCATACTTCTGCTGAGGCTTCCTTGCGTTCGAATTTGCTACTACCTCGGTACTGGGTACTTTTAGTTAACCAGTATCTGTCCTGTTCGAGATTTCGGATGGGGGCCGCGTAGCAATTTAAGGCGAGAAAAGATGGTCCGCACCTGCAGAGTTTCCATGCATGTGTAATGCTGCTAACTATGAGAGGTCATAGGGACATTACGCTTGCGATGCATATTTTTCAGTTCTCTGAACAAATCAGTCCGCGGCAAGTATTGTAAAAGCTTTGACTTGGGAATTTTTGAAAGCTCTTAAACCGTGGAAGTGTGAACGCTTCTACCACACTACGTGGCCTCCGCCTATCCGCCACCTGGCAACGCACCTGGTCGCCTGAGAAGCTCGTGTTGTATACCGGTTTCTGCTGCTATTGAAGTTGCAATTTATTTCACATCCATATGTCAAAACAGGTATTGCGAATGTTTTAGTAAGCATTAGTCTAGTTTTTTGTGGAGGTGTTCATAAACTTTACCTACGACTAAGTTAGTGTGCGTGTTCCAAATAAGATTAAGATACAGTTTGTTGAAGTTCATTTATAAAAGGGGACTATGCAGGTATTTACCTGATAAATTAATAGTTAATTCGTCGGCGTAAGAAACAACACTACACCCGGTATGTTCAATTTACAGAAGGAGTTTGTTAAGAAAATGATTCCATAGTAGAGGCGAGAGGACCCCTCCCTGGGAAGATCCTTCTGCTGTGCCTGTTTTTTATGTAGCTTCGTTCAAAAGAAACGTTGATAATTCTGGTTCTGAATCTGTGCTTTACAATACAATAGATGGTTTCGCATACGAGTATGTTAATCCCGAGTAGGGCAATGATAAGCGAATTCGAATTCAACGCTATTTACTGGGGTCAGTTCCTTAATAGAGAGTGGTTCTTCGATAGCCTATATGATCGAATAAAGAGCAGTCTCCACAGACTTTCCTTTTTGATAGGCATGTTGTAATTCGATCAAGGAACTATTCACCAATGTCTTAATGAGGAGGTCTATAATTCTTTCTAATGTTTTGATCATAAAAGTTGTAGACATACCTTACCGAACCTTAGGTTTTTTATCACTGAGGTCATAAGAGGTCTACGGTCCAGTGCTGCCAAACTAATAATCAAACAATAATGTCGATGATTAGCCGCTTGCCAGCTTTAGTAAAAATGAACAGCATTAGTGATACAGTACCAATAAACAATTAGACCTCCACATTTCCTAATCATCGCAGAATTTAAATTTCATAATCTGTTTTCGTTTTATGCTTTATTTCACAACAGGATTTTTTTAACTCTAAAAAAAGAAAATATAAATTGCAAACTAATTTTCCCATCAGATATCTTTTAAAGGATTTTTTAAGCTATTATAAGCAAAAAAAAACAAAACAAAAAATAGGAAATGCACAAAATACCCGCTGATTTGTCAAATATTATGCACTATTGGAACTTTTTATAGTTCGCTTTCCTTTGTTTTCTAATACTTCACGATTGATTTATGAGTGAATTTGAGTCGTAAAAAAATCTCTTTCAAATTATTCAATAAACGGAGAGCAGTTAATTAGAATGCTTTGAGTTTTACGTAGGCTGATTATGCAAATAAAAGCTTATAGGTAGTCTTAAAGTGAATATTTTCGTATTTTCGAAAGAAATAACAGCCTGCTAATTCATTTCCTTTTGAATTACAGTTTGCCAAGCAACGAAACAGTGCTTGCAAAAGTACAGGGTGTCCGCCGGGACATTTTGGTAAACATTAGTCTTGACAGTTCATATTTGGCAGTCGTGAAGTAGACACGTGCCAAATTTATTATGGAAAAATATTCGATAAACCAACGTGTTTTAATCGTTAAAACATTTTATCAAAATCAATCATCGATTACTGTGACGATGGCAAAGTTACGTGAAATTTTTGGGAGGCACATTTTCATTTGAATGGATATGTGAATAAACAGAATAGTCGGTTCTGGGCAATGGAAAACCCTCAAATTATTCATCAGTCACCTTTGCATCCATTAAAAGTTACAGTCTGGTGTGCAATTTGGGCAGGAGGAATCGTTGGACCTTACTTCTTTGAAAATGACGTAACGGTAACTGTGAATGGGGAGCGATATCGTGATATGATTGAAAACTTTTTAACGTCACAACTTCATGCTTTGGACTTGATTAACATGTGGTATCAACAAGACGGTGCCACATCGCATACAGGCAGGATTACAATGGAATTACTGCGAGACCTCTTTCCACAACAAGTTATTTCAAGAAATGGTTATGTTGATCGGCTTCCACGTTCGCCTGATTTGACTGCTCCGGACTTCTTTTTGTGGGGATATCTGAAAAGCAAGGTTTATGCAAACAAACTTGAAACGCTTGAGCAACAAAAAAAACATATTTTCGTGATGAAATTAATGAAATACCGCGTGAAATGTGTGAGAATGCAATGAAAAATGTGCATTTGTGAGACTAACAGAGGCGGACATTTACCTGATATTGTATTCCATACATAATTGCCGACATTAAATAAAACATTTATCAATAGAAGATCCGTTCTCTTTCTTTTTTATTAAAAAAATACCTTCCCGGCGGACACCCTTTTTTTTGTTTTAGTTGCGCCAAAGGATGTGTAATCTTTTAAAGATACTAGTTGCCCGTGCTACTAGCATGCACGATTCGCAAACCCGAGTACTCGATTTCAGGAATACTAAACACACACCCTGCACACTTCAACCACTCTCCATGCGGGACTGCCGTTAGGTCTTACTTCGCGGGGTTAGCATTCAAGCTATTCGTGTTGTGTCACCTGCTGTCACCAGGCTTCTGTTGCTTCTGCTGCTTCCCTTAGCCTTTCTATTCTCCGCAGCTGCTTTTGTAGGGTTGTTATGTTGTCACTTATTGCCGTCCAATTCTCTTCCGACTGCAGCATATGGTCGATGAGTAGCGCCGGACTGGGCAGAGTGATTCTCCATGCCCTGAAGCGTGTGCAATAAAACACTGCATGCTTCGTATCTTCATCTTCATTTGGGCATTCGGGGCAAGATGGGGAGCTGTCGTGTCCAAATCGGTGGAGATATTTGCGGTAACCACCATGACCAGACAGGAACTGCGTAAGATTGTAGTTGCA
The DNA here is from genome assembly GCA_951230905.1 of Cheilosia variabilis. Taxonomy (NCBI): domain Eukaryota; kingdom Metazoa; phylum Arthropoda; class Insecta; order Diptera; family Syrphidae; genus Cheilosia; species Cheilosia variabilis. The sequence goes on along the minus strand of OX579679.1, from coordinate 40,354,697 downwards.
GTCTCCATGCTTACGACTTATCCAGTTTTGGATTGTCGGTACTAGCTTGTATGTCCATCTGCCTTTCGTTGTATTGTCCCAACGAGCTTGCCACATAACTGCTTACGCTGCCTTTTCCTCGATTTTGATCGTCTTTATACCATTGGCGTCGGTTTGGTTCCAGGATCTTCTGTTATATACTCTCAAAATCTCATCTAGTTAAGTAGTCCACGTGTGTTTTGAACTGGAGTTTTTTTGTCCAGCATAACCCCAAGATATTTAACCGCTGCTTTAGACCTGATGGTTTGGTTACCAACCTGAAAGTTGGCAAACTCTACAGTTTTCCGACTGGTTATGAGGACGGCTTCTGTTTTATGGTCGGCTAGTTCCAGTCCGGCGACTGCTAGCCAATCCTTTATTAGGAGACAATTGCTTCGTTTGTAGCTGATTCAACTGCACGTGTCTGCTAAGCAACTGTCACGACGGCAATGTCGTCGGCGAATCCAATTACCGTTACTCCCCCAGGCAACGCTAATCGTAGGCCTCCATCGTACATGATGTTCCACAGTAGCGGTCCTAGGACCGATCCCTGTGGAACTCCTGCAGTGACGTAGTATTTTACCCCTTCATCGGTACGGTATCTCAACTTCCTGTTGTTAAAATAGTTCATCAATATACGCAGCAAGTAATACGGTGTATCCATTCTAGCAGCATTCCATTCCATTCTATCCGGCGGACACCCTGTATATGGAAGTGTGAAAATAAATACAACATGACCATTTAATAATTGTATAGCTTATATTACTCAATTCGGGAAACTTCAAACCCGACAAATATTAAGCCGTGGACGTTCTTCCAGATGAACGCTGTCATGTCTTCTCCTCTATGAACTCGCACCAAGCAATACAAAATTCTGTACATCTTGAATTCGAACAGACTACGTGTTATTCCTCCAGAAGTATCTAAATTTATAATTTCGCGTGGATTTTTCTGAATGCTGGCAATTCTTATATCAGTATTTTCCGCGAAGTCAACCTTTTCACACCAACCAAAACCATACCAACATTAAAGATTCTCATTTTCGGGGAACACGCTTTTTTTTCAAATAGGGTAGTCAAATATTTACCTGTGCCGCCCAAGGTACCTACTAAGAATTGCAGAAAAACGTATAGATATTCAGGTATGAGCTGTACAATCTTAAGTGAACAGATATTTTATTCTCTTTGCGACGACTCTCAAGAAAGTCTTGGAAAGATCCGTTATTGGAAACTATTAAAAAGGGAAAGCCAATCAATCAATCAATCATCCTAGAAGGTTTTCATTCCCTTTTGACTGAGTCCATGCACCATACAGCAGCAGGACCTGAATGATTGGGGTCTTCTATTACATAGTATCTTTTTGGTTCTATAAAAGAATGCGTTACTTCTTTATGCCTTCTAACCTCGAGGACACGGCGATTGCCGAGAGTCATTCTTCGTTTTATATCTGCGATGATATCATTTTTTGCAATGATTGGAACACAATTAGACACCACTATTAAATAGTCCTTTCCTGCTCTGTGAGAAAACACTATCTCAAAATGATATCCTTTATGCAACATGCTATGTATATTTATCTTCAAAAATTGGGACCTGTACATAAATCACAATATTCATATTTCTTATTTGAGTTGCATTTTTTTTTCCAATTTACCCATAATTATTTTCTGCCTCACCAAATCTCGGGACGCCCATGCAACCTGTGTTTTGTTTTGTAAAAGACGTGCTCCAAGACCAAATTACCTTGCATCTGTTTGAATTGTAATACTTTCAATGGGACGATTATCAACATGGATGCACCCAAAGAAAATGAGCAGTTTGGCAATAGAAATGAAAAGAACGCATTGAATGCAATGGTGGTTTGTGGGCCGAAGCGATCTTTTATGCTGTTACCGTAAGCTGGCCGGGTAGTGTTTATGATGCGAGAATATTAAGGAATTCCTGTTTGGCAGCGAATTTCAATGCAGGATATACTAATGCAGTTCATTTAGGAGCCGGTACTTATTTTTTAGTGTTAATAACACCAGTAAGGGCAAATCTGAACGATTCAGTGGAACATCGTTTCAACCAGTGACAAATTTTTTTTTTTCAAATTCCGCCATTTTTCTTTCCTCTCGGTGTTATGTCGAATCCGTGTGACATGCAAGAACATACAAAAAATACAAAAAAATGCTGCCAACTTAGGTCAACCGTGGGGAAATGTTCAGAAATACCACATTTTTCTCAATTACATTGGTTAATTATTATATGTAAAAAGGCGAATTATTTGATTTTGATTGCCCATTTTGATTGGGTAAAGTTGCTGCCAGCGTTCATAGAATTTTATCCGTTTAATTTGAAATTGTTCGTTACGTGGGGATAGAATTTTTTAGGAATAAGTGTACATTTGCTTACAATATTCTTGAAAAAATAACAATGTAGATTAGTTGAGGAAAAATAAAAACATTTTGAGCAAATTTTCTTCATTATTTAAGAAAAATTTACACGAAATCGAAGTTTTTGATTCCAAAAGTGGAAAATACACAACCATGTTTGTCCTAATGAAAAAAACATGGCGAATTTAAAAAAAAATAAGGAGGCCAGAGGCAAGAGGATTGTGAGTTGGGGGTCTCAGTATGGTTTGTCTATGATACTGAGACCCCCAACTCACAATCCTCTTGCCGCTGGCCCCTCAATTTTTTTTCAAATTCGCCATCCTGTTTTCCTATCGGTGTTATGTCAAGTTAATATACTTTAGCTCCAGTCGCCTGCCTGACACCGTTAGCGAAGCGACGAAGTCGCCTGAAGCTAAACACAGCGAACAAAAGGGCTAAAATACGCCAGACTTTGATTTCCAAAGTTAATAACAAACGATTAAAAATCTTGGAACATTTTTTTCATTTCCTCAAAAAAAAAATCTATTTTTAGGCGATTTGAAGGCAAAACAAAATAAAGGTTTAGGCCCATAATGGAAGCCCGCCGCCGAACGGGGAATTTATTCGAATGCAAAAAAATGCTAATTGCTTTTTGTTTTATGAATGTTGTTCCCTTCCATATTTAAGGTTGGCAATGAGTTTGTGTGACTATTGTTTGCACGCATACCAACATTTAAGAATGAAGCAAACAACGCAGCGGGAAATAGTACATTACATTTCCAGGTCATGATTCTTGATTTAGATGAACAGCTGGATCACATGTTGTTTTAAGTGCATGTAAATCGATGATCAGCTGGTTATAAAAAACGCTTATTACATACTTTAAACTTTTTGTTAAGACTTTATATTTGAGTGACATTGAATTTATTTTGACTTTTAATTAATTTTCCAAGCACGGTTTCGTCGCTTGTCATTTATAGCAACAGTTTATTACCCGACTGGACACAGGGAGGGTTATGTGTTTCGCGCGTATCCTATGTACGTTCATATAAGGTATCATAAAATAAAAAGATAAAAATAAAAAAAGTTAATTTGAAAAACCAAAAAACCCGACTGACTGCAAAAAAAAAAATTAAAAATATATGAACAAGACGCATTTAAGTAGCTATAACTACCTATTTGGCAGTCGGAGGGTACTCAATACTCATACATATATTTGTTAGACTGTGTAGGTATATAAGTGTATCGTATGCGATGCCTACGAGTGTATTTCCTATAAATACATCCAACATACATTACATATGCATATACATATACATATTCCCTTTACACCCATATAATATTGTAACACTTAGGTTATTCGTACTACTGCGCGTACGACTAAAATTCATTCTTGTATCAACTAGTGATGTGCATAATCGAATGATTTCAATAATCGAGATGTTAGTATTCGAGTGATCTGAATAATCGAATGATCATTCGAATGAAATATTCCATACTCCATTGACAAAACGGCTTCTGAGAGAATCCACAAAAGTATTGGTGAAATGCCAAAAAATAATCTACGGCTGCTGTCAGCTGACTTGTATAAAATACATAAATTACACTTGTGTGAGTGCTTCTTGAGTGGATTCTGACTTCAAATCGAGAAGCGAAATTCTCTTCTCAGAATCACCAGAAGAGTATTTTTTGTGCCAATGGAACGGTTTCAGGAGTGATTTTTTCGATTCCGGACTCTTCCGGACGCTTCTTTTTGCCCAATGGAAAACGACATTAGTAGTACTGTTTTATTTCACTCGAGAGCTCATGCATCGAATCATGTATACATACCAGAAACGAGATATCGCTCATCATTCGAATGAAACTATAAACATCCAAGGAAAGAGAAGAGGCAAAACGCAAAAGCATGCCATGAGAATGAGATATTATTATTCATACATCATACTTCATGTTCATACTTCATACAGGTATTCTTTTCGCACACAAGTCACGACTCACAAGCATCTAAGTAGATATCGTTTGTTTTATGGATGTTGGTTTTCTAGTGAGTGGATGTTGTATTAAAATTGAGAGAAAGAGAATTATGAAATCATTCGAATGATTTGAAATCAAGAATCGAGACATCTCGAGATATTGCGAGAATCGATAATAATCGATTATTTCACTCGAATGCGCCCATCACTAGTATCAACCCGCAAGCAAGCCAGCAGTGCTAAAGATAGTGTGCCAGATAAAATAAATTTGTTTTTTTTATGAGCAAGGCTCTTTTTCCCAACAAAAATTTAATATAGTCTTATTTCGATCGGAATCCTTTAGCCGTTTCCTTTTTCCTTCGATACAATAAGTCTCCGATTGTCAATTAGTTAGGTATAGGTACTTAAAAGCGTCTTGTTCATATATTTTTAATTCTTTTTTTTTGCAGTCAGTCAGGTTTTTTGGTTTTTCAAATTAACTTTTTTTTAAATTTAGAATATCGTATTTGTTTTGTATCGCACTCATTCCGGAAATTAAAATACGGGGTTCAGTTTTAAGCAACCACCTAGATAGGGGAGTACATAGAGCATTATTGAACTTACAACTCTACCCAAAAACAATATTTTGTTACACCATTAGGGAATATTATTTGTAAAATAAGCACAATTGATGTGTATGCGATATTTGCATCGACTTGTTGTCCTGTCTCCTGTGGCTCTGATAACCCTTTAATGTTACTCTACCAAAAGTATTTCCCTCGCCGCTAAATATTGGTCATAAAGATAAACATTCGCATGGCATGTAGGAATGCGAAGCATATAGTTTCCTCTCGAGCAATAACTCAAAATATTATGAAGGCTTTATGTTGCACTATGCATGCAGCTGTGCTATGACAAGTGCATAGAAGTAAGAAGATTGTCTTTTTTTTTAAGAGCAACTCGCTCAATTTGAAGTTTTCTGACTCGTCTCGATCTATTATATAGCGTTCATTGGGCAAGCGACAGCCTAATATGTAGCTACGTTTTGATTTGGGAGTATAATGAAACATTACATTATACTTCAAACTACGGTGTGCAAGATTGGCTTCTGTCTGTCGGTAATCATATTTACTTTATCAGCTATTTTCGAAGCTAGAAATAGGTAAACGGTATGTAATTTATTGAAGAAGAAAATAATAAGTGAACGCATTAAAGCTATTAAAACCGACGTGCTTGTCTATATGATGCATGAATATTTCCTAAATTGTGGTAATTTTGTATCATTCTTATATTTATTTTTACAGAATATGAACATGACAATGATCTGATACCGAAAAACACATCCCTGATTATATCAAGAATTCCTCAAACCTCAAAAAAACCAACAAGGGATTCTCAAAATCAGAATACTTTAAATATTTGCCATGTTCCGAAGTTTGACGGCAACACACTAGATCTGTCTCAAATGAATGCAAGTGAAGAAGATAAAATACAAGCGATGATGGCCCAGAGTACTGTGGATTACGATCCAAGGGGGTAAGATATTTATTCACTACATAATAATACGTATGATCGTCATTTATTTACCTATTTAAAATAACCACTGTGCATTCCATATTTGGACATGAATATAAGTTTTCACCATTGGTAAAAGCATTATGTTTAATATGTTGAAATTGTGTAATAAATTTAGAATTTTGTTTTTCTATTAGGTATCAAAAAATACGCGGTCCAGGGCAAACGGGAGAAGTACCTCCAACATACCGCTGTTATAAGTGTCACCAAACTGGACATTGGATAAAAAATTGTCCATTGCCACATTCCACTACAAAAAAGTCTGAGATACGACGAAATACGGGAATACCAAAATCTTTTCTTCAAGAGAAGGACAGCGAGAAGTACGTACGAATTTTATTAGACCAAAAATCTCTTTATGTTACGAGAGATGCCGCCGGACTAGCTGACGGCTCGGATAGGATAACATGACATTTAGTTTTAAAGCTTTGGAATAAACATGTACGAGGATAGTGAGCGTGGAAATAAAACGTCGTTTTTAACACGGATTTCATTTTTTAAATGTATTCTATGTTATAGGGGGTTTCGATGGTTTTAATATCTTTGTCAGTTTTCGTAATCAATTATTAGAGGTGTATTTACTCTTTTTTGTATGTAAAGTGGGATAGATTTGCGTTCAAATATTAAATCAGCCATAATGTAGTTTGTGCGTTTGACTACTGAGCTAAGGGCCATGGGCTCAACGTCTACAAAAACACGCTACATCATAATAATTCAACTACGTTCACACATGCACGCACAGAAGACACAACTCCTAAGTCGTACGTCGTTGTCCGAAAGTAGAATAATAATCACTGTTTGTTTTTGGACGGCACAGTTCTAAAAGTCCCACATGGTCACACCGTACGAAACACTGTGTGACGTGCGATGTGTATCTATACTGCTTTCGATGTTGATTTCAGCAGAGCTGCCAATCAAGAAAAGAGTCGATTTTCTTGGTCGAATAGGATGTGTTTTTAATTTACTATGGCTAAAAATACTCTGGGAAGTATTGTCTAAAAATCATATTCAGCGTTTTCGGATTAATCCAGATTAATTCTTAAAATTGTCAAGTTGAATGTCGTAAGGTCAAAATAAAAAGGGGGTTGTAGAGGGTTGTTCTTTGTGTACGTCTACGAAACTATTGGAATACGTCTTCAGAATTGTATGACTGCAAATTGCGGTTTCGTCTGCCCGTATTATATCAGTCACGCAACTGTTTTATATATAATAAAGATGAATAGTTTTATCAACCCCCAACTATATTTTATTGTCAATCAATTTTGAATTTCTAGGTACACGACATACCCATATCCACTTGTGCACCTAACCCGTTTAACGTTACGTTACAGACAAGCCATAAGCCTCACCTCATTCTAAGACAACTTTGCTAACCCTGCACAAGGTTTATGTTCCAGCCTGAATATGTGTAGCGCAAGTCTCAATTTGTCTGTACTTGCGATAATTAGTCTCAATTTGTCTGTACTTGTGATAATTAATTATTATTTCATGAAAGAAACTTGTATACTAGCAGTTACTTGTATTCAAGTACTCTGTTTAATTTATTTGTACCCGCCTAATAGTGAAATGTCAAAAATTAACTCAATTTGGCTAAATTAATGACATTTGGGAAATTTTGAAGCCAATAATGAAGGTTTGTGGTTTAAAATCCGACCTATCATCTTGAGATACTGAGTAATAATACGTGTTAATAACACAAAAAGCAAATCAGTATTGCGTCAAGTTATGGATGTGGTCACGCCAAATTGGGATTTATTGAAAAAGACATCAAAATCTACATAGACGGTATTAGGTATAGTTTTAATATTTATATGCAAATATGTATATTGTTTAATATAAATAAATATGCAAACAATTTTTGGTGTATGTATAGAATTATGTATCTTATGGCCGCGCTCCCATCAAAAAAACATTTGCCAAAAGTGCAGAATTTGTCTTGATTTCTCTTAATATTTAAACGGATTAGCGGAAATTCGTTGATTTCGCTTACCTTTGTAAGCACTAACGTTTTTTTTTTTGGTAATGAAAGGCATTCTTTGTTAAGCCATGGGAACGCGGCCAATATCTTTGACGATCGTCTTATAAGTATGCGATTAAATACATATGTATATGCATGTTTAATGTACCTATATGTACATAACACATGTATAAATGTAGGTATATGCATTGTGTGCTTTAACTTTACTTATAAAATAATTTTGATTTTTCTTTATATAGAGAATTAGCAGCAGAGGAAATTGTAGTAGTCGAAAAACAGGCAGAAGTCCCCGATGAACTTTTATGCAGCATTTGCAAAGACATTTTTCGAGATGCGGTTATGATACCATGCTGTGGAAGTTCATTTTGTGATGATTGTAAGAAACTTTATGTAAATAAGAACTATTTTAACAATTTTATTTCCCTCAGGTGTACGAACGGCCTTGCTAGAATCAGAGGAAAATGAATGCCCAGATTGTAAAGAAAAGGGAACTTCTCCTGGCTCACTTATTCCCAACCGATTTTTACGAAGCTCAGTAAACACATTTAAAAATGAGACAGGATATGAAAGAAAAAGGAAAAATAACGGTAAGGCTACATTATTGTGATATTCGATTTTATTTGTATATTTTTTTTCATTCAAACTATTGCAGACAATTAAAATAATAGTGTTTTTTTATGTCTGCTGATATTAGCTAACCCAATTAGCTTATTATTCAACTGACAAAAAAATAAACCCGGTACATGTTTCAGACTCTCAGTTGGAAGTATGGCGCTAATTTATTAGGGCAGTAAGATATCGGTATGGATGTATGTGTTAAGAACACGCAAAGGTTTTTAGTTTTCAAAAAAAGCCTCCTTTATCGTTATATGTCCAATCATAACATATATGTTACTCATTTGTTTGAGAACGAAGTCGACGTAGGACAAGCCCCGGATTTCTGAAGTTTGATCGAACATTAAGTTGTCCGCTCGTTTTTTTCATGTCAATGAATTTTTTATTTCAAAACTTAATGAGTATCGGGGTTATTGTAAGATAGTCTATTTCGTGAAATTTATTAATTAGTGCGCACAATGGGTAGCATGAATAAAAACTGACATTTGCTTTGAGTAAAAGGATGTAGCAAAGTACATTCCCTAAGCAATTGATTTGAATCGGTATGAATAAAAACATAGTTTGCTAAAGTAAGTTCAAAGTAAGTGTTAGTGTATTTGCCTCAAACCTGTCAAACCTTTCAAACCTGAACAGTAAATTAGAATTTTTGAATTTTCCTTGAGATTCTAACGACTTTTGTGGAAAATTAAACATAAAAAATGAAAAAAACATATCTACAGGGTGTCCGCCGGTTTTGCCGCCATTTTGGTAAACATTAGTCTTGACAGTTCATATTTGGCAGTCGTAAAGTAGATAGGTGGCAAATTTATTATGGAAAAATATTCGATAAACCAACGTGTTTTAATCGTTAAAACATTTTATCAAAATCAATCATCGATTGCTGTGACGATGGCAAAGTTACGTGAAATTTTTGGGAGGCACATTTTCATTTGAATGGATATGTGAATAAACAGAATAGTCGGTTCTGGGCAATGGAAAACCCTCAAATTATTCATCAGTCACCTTTGCATCCATTAAAAGTTACAGTCTGGTGTGCAATTTGGTCAGGAGGAATCATTGGACTTTACTTCTTTGAAAATGAAAACGGCGTAACGGTAACTGTGAATGGGGAGCGATTGAATGAACGAATGAACGCCACAACTTCATGCTTTGGGCTTGATTAACATGTGGTATCAACAAGACGGTGCCACATCGCATACAGCCAGGATTACAATGGAATTACTGCGAGACCTCTTTCCACAACAAGTTATTTCAAGAAATGGTGATGTTGATCGGCCTCCACGGTCGCCTGATTTGACTGCTCCGGACTTCTTTTTGTGGGGATATCTGAAAAGCAAGGTTTATGCAAACAAACTTGAAATGCTTGAGCAACTCAAACAAAATATTCGTGATGAAACTAATGAAATACCGCGTGAAATGTGTGAGAATGTAATGAAAAATATGCTCATAAGGGCTCGCATTTGTGAGGCTAACAGAGGCGGACATTTACCTGATATTGTATTCCATACATAATTGCCGACATTAAATAAAACATTTATTAATATAAGATCCATTCTCTTTCATTTAATCAAAAATTATAAACAAACAAAGAGTATACCTTCCCTGTAGTAATATGGTGAAATCTAAAGCTCCAATTGCACCTGGAAACATGATTTTATTTGCCAAATAGCTTGTTGATGTTTCATTTCTTCTTCACGTGCCGGGCATTGTATCCTATCATTGGCTTGTTTGAAATATTTGTTTTTTAAAATGTCACCAAAAAGCCCGAAATTCCATATATCTTGGGAATGATTGTGTCTCAGTCTCAACATTTTTATCTACAAAAAATATTACACACTTCGCGAGAAACGAAACAATTGCTGTCTTTTTCACAAACGTCATAGGTATTTTGTTGATTTTTCTGCACAAAAAAAATTTAACTTAACTACATATTTATACGAAACATCGAAAGTTCAAGTTTTTTAAAAGAAGCGGAAAGAAGACCAACTTTGGCCATATGTTAGGAAAGAAATGACGAGGGTTAATTTACTTTACGTGGTCACAAGACACGTTCCTCACATCCTTACTCACATGATAATCCAGATTGATAACATTGCCTTCGAGGGAAGACATACCTCCAGTATTTTAGACTGCACACTCAGAGGCCCCAAAATCGAATGCCTGTGAGCTAATGTGGCTAAGCACGAGTCATATATGTAGAACATTTTTTCCACAGAAACTATTTCTTTAATGTTAGTTTTTTGAAAGTGCAATAGCATATGAAGAGGAACAATGTTTTTAATTGAAATGAAAGAAGAGTAGATTAATATAGATATTAGAGTAATGAGCAACTGTTTATCATTACCAATTCAATTAGTTTTGTACATCCTCGTCGCGGGAAATTGTTGTAAGCTCCAGGAGGTACAACAGTTAAAACGGTCTTCGAGTTCTGGAATCATCAGTGCAACGAAGTGCATCATCATATAAATAAAATTGGTGTAGTTCTGTTCGACTAAGATTGAATTTGACTGCATGTCTTTAAATGCAAAAATCTTAGAAACCGCTAAATATATTCAGGTGCATTTTTCACAGGCCTATAGAGGATACCTAGGCCTACAATCTCCACTTTGTTTTAACTCTATATCTCTCTAAATTCCGGAAAAAATTCGAGTAATTTATTTTTTCGTTTCGTTTCGCTTTTTTCTTTGTCACGCTTTCCGTGAGAAAATAATGAGAAAAATGGGACATCTGCGGTTACATTTTAGGATATCCATTAACTCGATAACTTAAAAGGTTTTTAAATAAATAGGCAAAATTTAAAACATTCATACAATTTTCACCTGGGTGAGTGGATATGCACTTTATTCTCAAATCAAACACACTAACCGCACAATATTTTGATATTTCTTTTAACCTTATTTTATTCCTGTGGCGGAGAGGGAGACAGACAGAAGCAGTTTGCTGTTTGGTTTGCTAAGAAAAAAAAACCCATAAAAGAAATGTCAAATATGTAGGAAAGGTTTGTTTATCTCTGTTTTGCTTTCAAAAAAAAAAGTATCTATGAAAGAAATGTCAAACAGGTATCTACAGCTAACAGTGATACCAGATCGTGGGTAATTACCCATTTCGTGGGCATTTTGCCTTTCAAAAAAAGCTAAAAGAGCGAAGAAGGGCATTTTTTATCTCAGAACAAAAAAAAAATAATGTGCACGACTGGCTGAGTCGAACGAAACTTTCCCGTTAATGAAAAGTTTGGTGGTTTGTTGTTTTATTTTGTTAAGTAGGTAGGTAAATTTCTGAGAACCGATGCTAGATAAAAGAAACGGTGAATAAGATATAAGAAAAAGAATATGTAGTGCTAAATAAAATTTACTTTTTGGTTATTCATCTGAGGCAGTACATAAATATAAATAACAATGTGACTTTTTATAAGTTGAAGCTGTCAGAAGCAGGCAATTGTCCCAAGTTATGGTTAAAGAGTTAAAGCGTCTACAGTACTATTTTACATATTATAAGCTCTTACACTTTACAAGATTTTTGAGCACAAGGCAAAGTGTATAGCGGGAGTTTCTGTTTTCTGATGTTTTTATTTTTGACTGGAATATATTTATTAGAAACGCTGGTGTCTAGGATTGGAATTAGGGTACGTGTTAGGCTGATAACTTTACATAGATATACATATATGTAAGTTTTCAGAGATTTGTTTTTGACTTTGCATTAGCAAACTGCGTAGCTTTTGATTTTTTTGAGAAAAAAACTAAGTCTGGGATCTTATTTCGAATACCGATTTTATCTTTAATATGTATTTTGATCAAAATCATTAGAGCGGTTTTTGTTAAATTTGGCAGGCAAAACACTACCAAATATTGCAATGTTTAGTTTGAAAAATACTATAGCTTAACTATTTAGTTGAAAACCGAGTACAAGTTATTGTTCGGGATGTAAGCATTACTTGGTTTTAAAAGTTTTATCGAAATCGAAAATGGGGTTTTCGAGATATGAACATCAATTTTATTCTAAGTTTACATTTTGATCAAAATCGTTATTGCCGTTTTCAGAGAAACTAAAGAAAACTAAATTTTTCAAAAAATTATTTATTTTTAAAAATTCATTTTACGATAATACAGAGAAAAACTGAGCTTTGCCATTAAGTTAGAAATGACCATATTATCTTCGAAATGATTTTTTGTAACAATCGTATGGACCGTTTTCAAGCAATGTCCAAATTTCAAAAGTACCGTTATTCGATTTGTTGGCGGGAAAATGAGTATGCATTTATGTTAACCTCACCTACTTAAGCTTAAATATCAATTTTGGTTGGAATCGTTAGAGCCGTTTTCGAGCAAATGAAACTGGTACGAACATTTTATATGGGAAAGAGTATGTACCATTAATATTGAGGTTACCATGCAAACAAAAAAAGGGCCCCGAACTGTAAGTCCCCAAACTCCAACTCCGAAGCTTTAACGAAATCCGGTCAGCCGTTAAGGCTGTAGGCCTCGGGACAGACAGACGGACAGAATTTTGCGACCCACTTTTTTGAGTTCCTCTATCATCATAATGTCAGAATTGATTAACATCTCGAGTTCGAAATTTCGTACGAATAGAATATCTTTCTCTTACTACGTAATCGAGAAAGTTTAAAATAAAATTTATCAGTTTTGAAAGCCAGTAATTTATTCTTTCATATTGTTTCTAAGTCAAGTTAAAGTCACGCTATTTTGCTGCCCTTTTGATATGAAATTATGCGGGTTCTACTGATTAAATACCATATAGATTTTTGGATCCGATTGCATAAACGAACTTAAAGAAAATTCCATGTACTCAATTTTGCACCCACTCCAAATCCAAAAGAGTGACAGTGAAAGAGAGCAGTGGGCAGCATCCCCCCGATATGTATTTCAGTTATTGTCAATTTGGAAAACGAGTCTTTTGGAGACTATCATTTTATTCCAACTATGGATTTTGGTGAAAATCATTATGTACGTTTTCTGTAAGGGGTTTTTCAATTGGGACGAGTCTTTGATGTCCAAATGATAACACTTTATTATCAAATTGAGTGTTCAACTACAGGTCATTCAATAAGTCCGTAGGATAAGTAAGAAAAAAACAAAATTTTGACAAAACTCGATTTTTTTATTCATCATAGTTGCCTTCGAGGGAGATACAACGAGTATAGCGATTTTCTAACTTTTCGATATCACTTTTATAGTACGATTTCTCTTTCTCGTCAATATAGGCCTCAGTTTCAGCAATTACTTCATCATTAGACTTAAATTTTTTTCCAGCAAGCATTTTGGTGTGTAATAGTGCAGCCATGTTTCATCCATTGTCAGAATTAGATTTTATTGCGGTTTAACAGCGCCGAACACTCCTCTGAAGCATCAATTCGTTGTTGTTTTTGGTCGACTGTGAGCTCACGCGGCACCCGCTTTGCACAGAGCTTTCGCATACCCAAATGTTCGTGTAAAATGGGCTTATATTTTATTTACAAACAACATTTTCATTAAAGAATTTTACAAAAAATATACTTTCAATTGTTTGTCAGACGAGGCATCCATTGTAACGTTGCATAATTCACTAGTGCTCAAAGGGTCTCTGTTCACTTACAATGCAATGCACAGCGCGAGTGGAAGGGTTAACAGGAAAGATAGAGGTGCACATTTTGATTTTTTAAAGAGCTATGGGTTGTAATTCATTTCGCATGCGTGTTTTTCGACTCATTGGAATCTCTGTAAAAGAGGTTACAGTACCTGTCCAAAGGGTGAACTGACGCGTATTATTATGAGTGTCGAGGGTTGCAACAAATTAAAGCTAAATCAGAGGGTGTGCAGTATTTCTTGTATCGTTTTAGGACACATACAAGACATTTCGCAGCGTTTTTGGCGACTTCGTATATGTATACGCACTTTTTCAAGTATGATATTAAAGAAATCCCAATTGGACAGGTGCTGCATTGCCTTGTTTAAATACTTTTTTATTATCAAAGGTCTTGGTGAGGTATGTCATGTCCATGTCCTTATGCAGCAGCGAGCATTTTCTGTCGTCACCTCAGATAGACGGAGAAGTTTTGCAGGGACGACATAAATTAGACATGACTTTGTACAGCTCATCTCTATACATGCTATCGAAGGCGACTTTAAAATCGATGAAAGGTGGCGCGTGTCGATTTCCTGTGTCATTTCCAAGATCTGTCATAATGTAAAATTTTGGTCGATTGTGGACAGGTTGGCGACTTAACGCATATAGATATGTGATTATATCTATATTTCTTCTTTGAAACGTGAATTTTATGCATTAGTTTAGAGTGGGTTAGGTTAACTGGTATGTAGAGCAGGGCGAACCCTACAATACCACACTTACGTCCTCGTGGACCCATTGTGATGCCCTTTTTGAGGTTAACCGTTGGTGTTGGATCGGTGGTCTCTATCTCCTTCCCTCTTGTGGTTACCAGACGCTGTCTCGCCATCCCGATGTCCTCAATAACCTGTAAAGATCAGACAGAGACATCAGAAAGTTATTGTAAGTCATGGAAGTAATAGCTTCCAAGTGGTCTGTTTCTCAAATGACAGAGACTCGGGCAATGCCAAAGGATGTGAGGTGTGTCCTCGTGGACCTTTTTGTTTCGCAGTCTCTACATATGTCGCCATCTTTGAGATTTAGTTTCATTTTGTGGTATCTTTGGAAGTTATGACTGTCAAACTGTAGAAGTTTTTTGGTCACACAGTTGCTTTCCACCTGTTGTTGGTTTTCATACGAATCTTGTTCTCCGCTCGCCCTCTAAGATTGCAAAGTGGTCGATCACGATCCATTACGGACCCCTTTATAATATACATATATTATATATCGGGAGGGAGCAGGAGAATCGTCTCTTAAAGTCCATGTCCAAATTTGCAGGTTGGAACCCCTGCATGTATTAGTTTGACTGATACTAAGGCACTTTTGGCAGCAGACTCTTCCATGTACATATATGTCTAGAGTTTTCAGGTTAAGAATTGTCTCCAGTTCACCTGTAGGTGTGGTTCTCACATGCGTTCTTGTATTTTAGGAGTTAAGATTGGTCGCCTTGCATTCGCTGCTTTCTTCACTCTTTCATTGGCATTCGGCTTCCAATTAAGTTTCCTATCAGGGATAGTTCCAAGATATTGCGTACTACCTGCCACCCTTAGGGGTCTTCCGTTCCGGGTTGAATGTATCGATTGCCTAATTTAGTTTGTCTTAAGTTACGAGTTCTAATGGAAATGTCGCTATTACGGTATTATCTCTTGACTGGTTGGTCTGGTACTTAGTGTTAGCACAACCCGCAAAATGAGAACGATGGTTCGTCGAAACTTTCCAACTCCGCACAGCGAGAATTTGTGAGTTACTAAAGAGAGCAATGATTAGTCTTGTGATGTCAAGGATATCCTTCCTGTCCACCACGCGCAAATCGGAATTTGACAAAGGAGCGTTTGTGTTAAGGTCGAAGTTCTTTAACCTTAAACCCCTTGAAGGTAGTTATCTGTCAAAATAATGGAAGCTTGCCTTCGAGATTTTGTTGTTCTAAGAATTTCCATTGGCTACCAGTAAGTCTTCGATTTGAATTATCTACCAATGTCGGTGATTGCGACATGAAGACTTTCCTTCACATTTTCAGAGAATCTCGGTTTCTTGGCCTACCTATCTATTCCCGGATTTACTTATCCTTATCTTCCTATCAGACAGAACCTTTTTAGAGCAGGCAGGTATGTTTTTTCCGAGATTTGACTTACTCAAGGCGGAAGGCAATCGTCATTCCTCGCTTGGTCTAGTCAATTTCCCTTTCCCCAATGGGTTCTGCTTTCTATCTTGCTGTCTGTTGCGCCATGCACCTTCGGTTGACTTCATAGTCTCCCGACCCCTAGGTAGCTGTGCTGTTTCCCTTGCCGTAAAGGAACTGGGATCACGGCTTCTAAACCTTAAGCCGTCGGCGTGATTTTTGGACAGCTTATTGCTTTCCCCGGAGATGAAATTCAGTTGTTTTAAGTTATTCAATATACACATACCGACAAAAAAGATAGTGCACCCTGAACACATTAGAAAATTCCCTTAATGGGTGATGCTTATTAGAGGCTGTGTACTCACAAAAATTCAGTGAATCATTTGAACCCGAATCCCCAAACTCAGGAACTAAGTAAATACCCTACGCATATACTCTATTGTATAAACAAAATACTGGAAGAGAAGTTAACACACTTGGTATTAAATGTCTGCACATTTTGATAATTATTTTAGTGTTCTACTTTCATCAGAGAAATCTTACACTTACGTCGTAATCAGTACGTTAAAAGCATTTTTTTTTTGTTTTTTTAGGGATCCATGAAGTCGCCGCTAATTCAACAGTAAATATCCCAGAAATTCTATCTGATAAAGAAAGTAATAAAGAAATTAAAATGGACACGCCGGAGAAATGCAGCTCTGTTGAAAGTGTTGCTGCAAAGGAACTAGAACCTGATTCGACCCCACCGAAGCTATCTCCGGAAAGAGAAGATTCCATTCCTCTTAAAATGGAAGATATTGATCCAATCAAGTCAGAAGAGAAATTAGAACGTCAGAGAAAGCCATCAGTCGAACCAATTTCTCCCAAACATCGTGTTGAAGTAGTAAGTCATAATAAGGGATTGTTTTTAAGTTTGTACATCAAATTTAGGTTAAAAAAAAAGAACTGAAAACGTGCAACGTTATTTAATAGTATTATTGAAATAGCTTACAATAAAAATAAGTCTGGTATGTTAAAACAAATTTTGTATTTCATTTTTCTGTAACTTACCAATACCTAAATTAATATTTATTTTTATTTCTTTCAAACAATTAACGGTTACTGATTCTTAAATAGGTCGAATACTTGTAGTTTTTTTGTATTATATTGCGAAATTTGAAGTTCGCATTTAGATCGCTAACATGTATTCCACAATTCCCTTAGGTGTGCACGATCTTCACTTCCGGATTTAAGTCTCACGCAATGACTCGATTTCGTTGCAGGAACTATTTTTTAAGACTTTTATGTTATTACTAATATTAATTTGGCGGGTCTCTTTTTTCCGTCCACGCTATTGACGCTTGCGAACAAACTGCATACCATAAAATGCTTACATTAACTTCTTTTAAAACAATTTCCCGTGGTATATAAAGCATAGTCCAAAGTTGTCGTTGTTGTCCTGCCGTCTCTAATTGGAACTGACATATCTGTCAATCAATAAACAATTTTAGTTTAAACAATAGTTCGCTCGAACGAGATCTATCAATATGAGTTTAGCGGGGAAGGAAAATTGGAATTGGTAGGCAAATTGAATTTGTAAAATATCCTGTTTTTTTTGTTTTCTGACATATAACCGAATTAAAGGATCCCAAAAAAACGTTAGTACGAAATAGTTAAGACGTTCACTCAGCATATCCCAAAAAAACGAAATTTAGAACTCCTTATTCCTGGTGCGCTGACCTCATTAAATAACTAATTAATTTTATCGTCACTGATCTTAGCGACTTCCTGCTTTACTTTGGGTCCGCATAACAAAAACCTTGCACTGATTCTTAATAAGAGGTAGTTTAAGGAATCTGCATGATTTCATCATGTAAACGTAGTAATCCCATCGCCTCGTTGATAGTTTGAGAGAAGCATATCAAATTAAACATTTCGATCTTCTATTTTCACTGAATGGGGTGTTAAAGTCAATGGTGCGTTCATTTTCCAACGATACCGCAAAAAATATGAGTGACATTAATATCTAATGCGGACGATATGTGGTTTCAAATTTTAACGCCACGGGCTTACTGCCGGTAAACCATTGGCAGCCACCAAGATCGTACAATTTCAAGCCTCTCACTTACTTCTTGTACGACAATAAAATGTTTCAAAATGAAAAATTTTATAGCTGTCAAAAGCATTCTCTATAAAATAAAACTAGAATTATTTTTTTTCTTCAGATCGATTTTTTAACTTTCTCGACTACGTATTAAGAGAAAGATATTGAATTCGCACAAAGTTTCAAACTCGAGATTTTAATCAATTCTGACATTGACCCAAAACAGCGGGTCTCGCAATTCTGTCCGTCTCCTGATATTTTATCGAAAACGGCTCTAACAATTTCAACCAAAATTTGTATTTGTAGGTTTACATTAAAAAATCGAATAAGGCTACTTTTGAAAATCGGACTTATTTAAAAAACGGGTTAAGCTGCATACCCAGTTTTTCGCTAAAATATGGAATAAAGGTACATTTGAAAATCAGAATTATCTCAAAAACTGTCCATACGATTGTAACAAAAATGCATTCCTAAGGTAGGATGGTCATTTCTAACTTGATAGCTAACTCAGTTTAGCTCAAAACTATCGTACAATCTTTTTTGAAAACGGCATTTAATTTTTTTCTTAAAATTAACTGGAAAACTGGAGACTTTAAAAACCAAGTAATGCTTACATCCGAAACAATGCCTTGTAAAGGGTTTTCCAATAAGAGGTGTTATTTTGGTATTCAAAGTAAAATGTCATTTTTTGAGATAAATGATCGGATGTTTATTTCATAATAAAGAGGAAGGTATGCCGTTAATAATGAAAAACAACATCAGCGAAATGGCCACCACGAGCACGCATATAGGACCATATCCTTTTCATGAAATTTTCCATAACCAAATCGCAAAGTGGCTGCCCTATGTCCTCGATAGCCTCACGAATTTTATCTTTGAGGTCTTGAATCGACGCTGGGCTGTTGGCGTAGACCATATCATTCACGTGACCCCAAAGGAAGAAGTCGCAAGGTGTTAAATCACAAGATTTCGGTGGCCAATTGTGATCACCTCTTCGAGAGATAACACGGTCCGGAAACATTTCCCGTAAAAGATCAATGGTTTCGTTGCTTGTGTGGCACGTAGCGCCGTCTTGTTGAAAGTAAACGTTGTCCAGATCAATACCATTCAACTCCGACCATAAAAAATCATTAATCATCGACGACCAAAAAATGCTTTAGTTTTGCGAACTGTGACTGCAAGATTTTCACCATTTTTGTAATAATAATAAAATAGCGGGTCATTCACAATAACACCTCTTATAAGAAAACCCTTTACTTAGTTTTGATCTAAATAGTATTTTTCGAACTAAACATTGCAATACCTGTTGCTATTCTGTCAGAATAATTAACCACAAACAGCTCTATGGATTTTGATCGAAGCATACTTTAGAGATAATAAAAGAATTATAAATAAGATCCAATACTTAGTTTTTCTTAAAAAATTAAAATAAAGCCGGATTCAAAATATTTCTTTAAAATAAGTGCCCAGATCTCGATGTGTTTTCAAATACAGTATATTTTTGTTATTTCAATGTCTCAAACAATGCAAACACTAGGTGTTTGGGCAAGCATTTGAAACTTTCCAATCCTTTTTTTATTTCCTTTTACTATTATGAGCTCGATTTATTGAGCAAAATATCGATGGCGACAAACCGTTGTCTACGTTAGCGTACCTTGCTGTGTGGGCAGTCCTTAGCTGCTAACAATACAGCTGATGTCTTGCCTTAAATAGCGAAGATTTCCGTATTATTGGGGGCTGCGTCTCAAGTTACAGCTGGATCTAAATAAAGTATTCATTGCGAGCGGAATGTGGCGTGTGTTTTGTTCGGTTATTCGATCGAACATCTAACCATTGATATCTTGCGCTTGAGTACATTTTCTCCCTTGGGCGGTGGTTTGTGGGGGCCCATCAAAGGCGTATACATTAACAAATGCTGTGAGTAGTTTGTTAGCTTATGTTTTCCATTGGCTTTTTTTTTAAGCTAAACGAATGAAAAAAAAAAAAGTGACGTCGCAATTTCTGTGAGAACACTAACAACACGAATGAGTGCTCCAGATTGCGGAAAGTCCTATCTAAAACCCCCATGTACCCTGCGTACTAAGAGACCCCAATGGGCAGAATCAGAAGAACAATCGTTGAATCGGCTCATGGATGCCCATTTCCCTGGCTGTACGCCTGTCACGGGAAACCCTGACTTTAGCAGGGATGCCCCATTGGGTATCCTTCCAAATGCAATCACCATTTGCGAGGCAAAGCTGAAGTGGGCCGTCAATAGCTTTGAACCGCACAAGTCTCCAGGACCCGATGGCATCTCCCAGGCGCAACTACAGAACAACGTCGCCTTACTCACTTCAGGAAAGTATCCTGAGGCTCTTTACTGTCTTACGCTAAACAAATTATCAATGTGGACGCAACAAGAAAAACAAGTCATAGATGGAAACATCTGGGATATTGTGACGTTGCCAGGCTTACTTGGCCGACACTGGATACTAAAAGATCCAGTGAGATCCAGATCTACCATTCTCCTCTCAGGATTGCAGTTGGGTACTCGTATTACTTCTCGTGGCTAGTTAGCCACTTATGTTAAGTAATTTGCGTCTGTAACTTCGGCTCTTCTTAGTATTTCGGTTTTCCACAGCTTGTTCTTAATCACGCTCGTTATAAATCAGGATATCTCCAACCAGTTGTCTTCTGAACACAGCAGCTGCGGGCTTGGTAAGGTCGTTTTTTTTTCTGGAAAGCAGAACGGTGGATATACTTTTTTATAGGCGCCGTAACCTCACTCTATCTGCTTAAAGAATAAAGATTGTGCGTCTGTCTTTTGCCGTAGAATCCCACTTGGCTAGCCACAGTGCTTCAGATGGTAGCACCTTTTCTTCATTTACCCTTCTGGTTCCCCTTGGTCCCTTTTTTCGCTTTAATTTGGACGATTTTTATCACTTTGTTTTTCCTTGCTGTTCGGGGCCTCTTTGAACTGGGCAGGCTTGTCCTTTTTACACCAGTGGTTTCTTTGGGCAAGCCTTGGCAATGTGACTTCCTTTCACACATCTTGTACACTGTTTGCATCAGTTATGCTCGTTTTTAGAGTGGCGCGAGTTAAAGATGTTTAATTTAATTTATTAATTTCCACTTAAATAAAATTAAAACAATATCACCTGTCAGATTTATATACAATATAATTAGAACTTGCTCCTATATTCAAATAAGTCACTAAACAAAAGTTTGTGCTGAAGCAACAATCGTTGCTAAGGTGATAACAATATTCCAATGTCGGTCCGTTTTTTGCGCTTGCACTGTGTCACTTGATAAATTTTAGATTAGTTCCACGTGATGATTCGTTCTTTGTTAATGCTGCAGGTGTTTGTCTCTATGTACGTCAATTGACAGACGCTGATTACGTTGTAAATGTGGTCCGTTCTTTGCACTTCGAGAACTTTTTAGCGGCAGTTTCTGTTTTTCCCTAACTCTTAGGGAATAATAATAAGATCCAGTGAAAATTTAACAATGCATTATCTAAAAATACGTCTAAACATTTACTAGTGTAAAATAACCAGAAAGTTCAGCTACACCAAAAATTATAAAAGAAAAGGGTTTTCGGAGGTCCAGAATAGAAATACGTGCCCGTTGGCATTACCAATCTAAAATCTTTAATAATAATACGTTCCATGGCATCGCTGCCAAACGACAAAATCCGATATTGGGGGAGAGGGAACCATCAAAGAAATCAACGCCTTATAGGAAAATGGAGTATCAACGTCCGAGAGGGCAAAATTTATGTGAGATGACTTGCAACGTGTCGTTGGAAACGGTCGAATCAAAGAATGTAAGCATTGAAAATGTTCGAAAAATACAGAGCAGGGAAGGTGAGATTATCCGGCGGCGGCGCGTGAAAGAAGAAACCAATTGATGAAACTAAAAGGAGATATTGAGGCGAGAAATCGAAGTATTAAGGCATGCCCCGGGAAACTCAAAAGCGGAATCGGAACGAATAAAGGGACGTTCAATCCAACGCGAAAGCGGTAACGAATTTCGGGTGCGAAGCGGGAGCGAATCTTTTCTTTATTTACGTAATTTTTTTGTCTTTGACCTAATATTAATTTTTATAATCTTAATAATTTATACAGCACCGGAAACTTTTTTATAATTTTTAACAATATTCTGGTAAGGCCAAACTTTTCTTTTATTAAACACACGCGGGACAGCAAGAAAATTGCTGCAGCGAAACAAAATAAGAACTCTACAATCTCGCTATATCCTCCGTTAGTTGATACAGTTTTGTGTATAGTACCATTTCCAGATATTTATCCATTTTGCGCCCGACTTCGCTTCCTCTTTTGCGTTTTGCGTACAAGTCCGAAAAGAAACACTTACAATGGTCCGAAACATTTTATTTTCATGGGAACAAATAACTTCACATTCAAGGTCGAAGGCGGTATGACCTTATGCGGCAAACAGATCAAATGCCTAGACTTGGGAAACTGTCAACATCTGCGTTCAGAAAAATTTGTAAAAATTAGTTATAGAAGCCAATGATTGATTTTATTAGTCAGTAAAATATTTGTTCTAACTTTTGTATGAAATCTATTTAAAAAAAAAAACTAGAACTTTTATTGACCCCAGTAACCTTCAGTGGAAGGACAGTTACTCAATTTGTTACAAAAGCAATCTAAATCTCATTCAAATTGGTCGCTACCAACCAGTGAATAAAACCTTTTTTGTATGTCTCTTTTCACACTGCGGGGAAATAACTCAACTCGAGTGGGAAATAAATTCTTTATGAATAACTTGCGTCAAAATTTGGGTCCACTGCTTTTCATTATTTTATTAATGATATCGTTTCAACATTCAAAAATAGTCGATGCTTAATGTACGCAGATGATTTAAGTATGTGTTATATTCATTTATTCAAGTAGTAAAAATAAAATGTGTCCCATAATTCACGCAAAATATGGATTATGCGTCATTTAATAAAGGGTGATTTTTTAAGAGGTTTAGAACTTTTTTTTAAAAAAAAACACAAAAAATTCGAAAAAATGAATGAAATATTTATTTGAATCGATAGTTTGAACCTTGCAATTTAATGTTTAAAGATAATTTCATGCAAATGTTGACCGCGGCTGCGTCTCAGGTAGCCCATCCGCTGAGTCCAATTTTGGCATACTCTTTCACACATATCGGCAGGTATCTCACGAATGAATGCATGGATGTTGGCTTCCAGTGCGTCAATCGAAGCGGGCTTGTCCCTATACACATTAGCCTTGGCATACCCCCACAAAAAATAATCTAATGGTGTCAAATCGCACGATCTAGGCGGCCAATTGACCGGCCCGA
Source organism: Cheilosia variabilis (assembly GCA_951230905.1). Classification (NCBI taxonomy): domain Eukaryota; kingdom Metazoa; phylum Arthropoda; class Insecta; order Diptera; family Syrphidae; genus Cheilosia; species Cheilosia variabilis. The sequence continues at coordinate 40,331,093 of OX579679.1, read as the reverse complement.
AACGTGAAATTAACTGTTCACCAAACTCGCCTCGCAATTGCGCCATTGTTTCGCGTGCTGTGTGGCATGTGGCACCGTCTTGTTGAAACCACATATCATGCAAGTCAAGAACTTCCATTTCGGGCAAAAAAAAGTTTGTTATCATCGCTCGGTAGCGTTCACCATTGACAGTAACGCTGCAATTCGCATCATCTTTGAAGAAATATGGCCCAATAATGCCGCCGGCCCATAAACCGCACCAAACAGTGGCTTTTTCGGGATGCATTGGTAGCTGTTGCAATGCTTCTGGCTGATCTTCACTCCAAATGCGGCAATTTTGCTTATTTACTTACCCATTCAACCAAAAATGAGCCTCATCGCTGAACACAATTTTTCGATAAAAAAGCGGATCCTCGGCCAGCTTTCCAAGAGCCCATTCACCAAAAATTCGGCGTTGTGGTAGGTCGGCTGGCTTTAGTTCTTGCACCAGCTGTATCTTAAAAGGCTTTACGCCCAAATCCTTCCGCAAAATTTTCCACGTAGTGCTGTAACAAAGGCCTAACTGCTGGGAACGGCGCCGAATCGACATTTCGCGGTCTTCTGTCACACTAGCTGATACGGCCGCAATATTTTCTTCACTACGCACAGTACGTAAACGTGTTGGTGGTTTAATGTCCAACAAAGTAAATTTGGTGCGAAATTTGGTCACAATCTTCCGAAAAGACTGCTCAGAAGGTCGAGAATGCCGATCATAAAATGGAAGCAGCGCGCGATGAACATTTCGAACCGAGCACGAATTTTGATAGTAAAAGGCCGCATTCAAGAATCTAGTCATCTTAAGTCGACTAGATTGGTCTGGATGAGATGTAACCTGAACGCAAAAACTAGATTGGTCGGGAACGTCACGTTTTCTACGTCAGCCACATATGAGAACTGTCAACTTAGTACTCAGTCACGAATTTCTCGACTAGATTCGTCGGCTACCCCTCCATAAACGTCAACTGAAACATCTGCTCTCCCGACCGATTTCCCCCAATCAGAGTCGAGTTTCATCTAGTGAGAGAGCTGTCAGACTTACTAAACTAGATACTTGAACGTCCCCAAATTCAATAATTTGCAAGCGTTGTTCATTTGTAAGACGATCCATGGTTAAATTGCAAACCAAACTGAAGCTGTTTGACAGTGACACAAGGTACTAAACACACGTCAGCTGTCAAAACCAGTGTTGCCAAAACCAAACCAGCTAAAAAATCACCCTTTAGTACAGTGATGCCAACGGAAATAAAGTGATAGCTGTCAATTCGGGGTTAGTAAAAATGGAGCGCTATATGAAAGAATAACGCATTTTCATTTTTGAGTATTATTTTAAAAATAATTAAGGTTTGTCAGCTACAGTCCACAATTTCATCTTCAGTGATGAAGCTCATTTTCATCTTGATGGCTTCGTTAATCGTCAAAATTGTCGCATTTGGGGTTCAGAAAAAACACGAGTAATTGTTGAGAAAGAAATACATCCACAATGCGTGACTGTTTGGTGCTGGATTGTGCCGGATGCATTATCGGAGCCTTAGAAAATGCGCCTGGTCAGGCAGTAACAATTAATGGTGTTCGTTATCGTGACATCATAACCCAGTTTTTAGTGCCTAGATTACAAGATTTGGATGTGACTAACAAGACGGTGCCACATGCCATACAGCCAGAGAAACAATTCAATTACTGCATGAGTCATTTTCTAATCGCCGCTTTTGCGATCAGAATTGACCATCCAGATCATGCGATTTAACGTCATTAAACCTTTTTCTTTGGGGTTTTTTTAAGTTACAGGTCTATGCAAACAAGCCCACCACCACCAACGCATTGAAAGAGGAAATTGGGAGGTACATATATTAATAAAATTCAGCCACATTTATGCGAAACGGTCATAGAAACTTAAATAAAAGAGTACGTACTTGCCAGCAAAGCCGTGGCGGCCATTTATCCGATGTGCTATTCCATACATAACCGCAATCTGAATACTCTATGAATCAATAAAAAATGTAAGCTTTCTTACATTTATTAAAAATTTGTATTTTCTATCAAAATTACATTTTGCGTGAATTATGGGACTGTTGTTTGATTCAATCAGATCTGAATGAGGGGTATTTATTTTCGAGCAGCTATATTCCGGAAAAAACGATGGTACGGTTGTTTGTAGAATGTTAAAAGAATTTCTCTCACTCGGAATCTATGACATAGAGCCATCGGACAATGGTCCTTTACGTAGGCTCCGAATAAGATGATTAAAAAAACCGGGACTTATGTCCCACTTAAGTTAGTCATAAGGCTCAAATCGAATAAGGGTCCCACCCTATCTGGTCAAAAGTCCCGACAAAAAATGTTGGGTCTCATGTCCCACCTAACATATTTAAAAAAAAAGTTATTTCTAACCTTTTTTATATTGGTTTAGTCTAATGCATTAATTACAAATATGTATTTACAACTAAAATGCAGTTAGATTATAGCAATTTCCAAAAAGTATGCAAATCTTTCAATAACCGATTCTTCATATTGATGTAGGCAAATATTGATTACCCTATGCGGGATTTAAAAATTTGAGAAAATAAATTTAAAAAAACAAAAGCCAATATATATTTATTATGAATTTACTTACAAGTAGGTATAATGGAAAATGTTAATTCCGATGTCTAAAGGAAAGAAATCCCAACGTATATTTTTTTATTAAATGCGTATAATCTTTTGAGACTTATATGACACATCTTCGGCAAAAACAATGTGGACTTATTTCCCGGTGAAGTGCTACAGAAGTTCCTTTTTCGATTCCACATATTTTTTTTCCGGGAGTTATGTCCCTACGCCATGGTAATTGGACTAAATAGAGCCTGCCGAAAGCTTTCGAGGGTCTGTTTAAGTATCATATTCCCGTGACTCTCGTTATAGATATGCATACAATAAAAACGAATCAAAAAAAAAAAATTAATGCATATTAAAAAGACTAGATTCCAACAGCCTGAAGACGTTTATGCTGGTTCAAGAAGAAGCGTGGTATACCAAATGATGTTTTGGATTGGGTGATATTAATTAGGCTGTAACAATAACTAGTCGTATAACTTTAAAACACAAAAGGTTCAACACTTCATTTTAACTTTTTCGGCAACCATAAACTAAGAGCAGGAAGGCCTTTAACAGAGCCAAAACAACGAGGCTAGACTCGGACTGGGAAGCTTACAAAGACAGCTTAAGACTCTTAAAAAATTAAGTCCTAAATGCACAACGCAGCTCCTGTCGCAATTTCTGTGAGAACACTAACAACACGAATGAGTGCTCCAGATTGCGGAAAGTCCTATCTAAAACCACCCATGTACCCTGCGTACTAAGAGACCCCAATGGGCAGAATCAGAAGAACAATCGTTGAATCGGCTCATGGATGCCCATTTCCCTGGCTGTACGCCTGTCACGGGAAAACCCTGACTTTAGCAGGGATGCCCCATTGGGTATCCTTCCAGATGCAATCACCATTTGCGAGGCAAAGCTGAAGTGGGCCGTCAATAGCTTTGAATCGCACAAGTCTCCAGGACCCGATGGCATCTCCCAGGCGCAACTAAAGAACGACGTCGCCTTACTCACTTCAGGAATGTATCCTCAGGCTCTTTACTGTCTTACGCTAAACAAATTATCAATGTGGACGCAACAAGAAAAGCAAGTCATAGATGGAAACATTGTGACGTTGCCAGGCTTACTTGGCCGACACTGGATACTAAAAGATCCAAGGAGCTTCTGCGACTCAACAGACGTAGTATCTCGTTTGTAGCTAATGTCATCACCGGTCATTGTGTTCTGTGCAGGCACGCGCAAAGACTTGGACTGCCACATAATGACTTTGGCAGAAGCTGTAGGGATGAGGAAGAGGATGAGTCCGTCACCCACCTTATCTGCTGCTGCCCTGCCTTATCCAACCTAAGGATGGCGTACTTAGGAAACTACTCCTCAATGATCTCAGCGATCTAAGCTACGGTAGCAAATGTTTTTACAATGAGTAACCAGTAAAGGAACCCCTAAACACTAGTGGTACGCGCAAAGGGCCGATTAACGGCCTAAGTGTTGATCTCATTGAGAGCCATTTTAACATACAATACATACAAGTATGAAATAGACTAACAGAGGGATTGCCACAAGCTGACTTTGACCTTGGATGTAGCCCAGTTTAAATTCAAATATTTGTGCCCATGTTAATCAAAGGGGGAAGGGTTCTCATTTCCTTATTGAGTGTGGGTGCTGTGTTTGGCAAACAATAGTTTTTCTTAGTTCCAAGTTGAAATTGTTTGCTACATTTTTAAAGACATAAACGCATATAGTTGTTCGATTTTCTTTTTTCTTGGTATCAAGTGAAACTAGTTATGTATCTAGACACACGCAATAAAAATCAGTTCTTAACACCTCAAATTCATTACTCAATAAAGTATTTCATAGAAAATACTTAAATCAAACATACGAAATAATTGAAGGGCAATGAATGTTTAAATCGTACGATAGGAAGAAAAGGAAGGGAGACAATTTCATTCCATGATGAATTTTGGATACATAGACATAATTTGAATCTTTAATAATTTTCAAAAAAGTAGCATGGCCATAGATTTTCCTTTAAGTTTCGCGACTTATTTTTTCTTTCGCGTTCCCATTTTTTTACATTCGCCATCGGTTTTTCCCTTTCGGCTGTTTTTTTAAAAATTAAACAAAACTGACAAACTGTACTTACAAAAAAAAAACATCCGTTCCGTGGAATAAATTATGGGAAGAAACAATAAAAAATGCAAACATTTTCAGTTTTTTGATAACAAGAATGTCTGATTACTGATATGAATTCGTATGAATTGAAAAGAAAACTGTAAGCAGCAAAACATAAACGCGCATTACACAAATAAGTAAGCATGTTTATTGCAATTTTGCTGATATAAATTTTGAGTTTCGTTCTTTCCCGAATATTTTAAAGTAAATAAATTCAATAAAATTATTTTCGTTTACACTTTTTTTTTATTATAAAATCATAGTTCCTTTTTCATCGAACTCAAATTCCCTTAATTTTTTTATGGAAAAATCTAACTTTTAAAATTAAAGTTTGTATTCTTCGGAAAGAAAATGATTATTTTAACCTTTAGTACAAAAATCGATGTTTGATTATTGTTTGGTACTAGCATTTTTTTGCTAAGGGCAATTTAAATGATTCCTTTTTTATGCGTTGTTATTCAGGGTTAAATGTAGTTTCAATGTTTTTTTTTGTCTGATTATTGATATTCCTACAATTTGGATTTTTTTTTCTTTTTTGCACGGATGGTGGAAATACCACGCTGTAGGAACACTGCTAAGTGTCAGTATTTTATTACACCTCTCGGCATTTAGAATTCTTTTTTTTTCCTGCTTCACACGTATTCACAGACATTAAAATTAAGAGCGCGAGGGAATATTATTTAAAAAAATTACGGAGAAAATCGGGGACACGTACATAGGAAAGCTGACATTCTATTCCCACTTAGTTTATTTCGGAAACCAATACAAATCGGTTTAAAGCTGTTTTATTGTTTTTTAAAACGTTAACAACTACGTACGGACGACAGCTAACTATCCGCCAAACGAATTTAAAGTGGAAAGATGTGGCCATCCTGTAATACAGATAGGACACACGACTTAACTTAAGAAAAACGATCTTTACAAATGGCGTAGTAACTAGAATAGGCTGCTGGCCACTTGATACGTTAAACATTCCTTTCAATGCTCACTGCCGCGTTTGCAAATATGTAGCCACAAAAAGTGGTCGCCATTCTTCTGCATTCAGCACTAGAGTGAGACATCGTACACTTGATAGAGCCTATCAGAATTCCGTAACATAAAACTATGTGCATTATTAATTTGATTCAGAAGGATGCAGTTGAGACACTCATCGACAGTCTAGATCAAAAAGGCACGTCAGCCATAGTTATCGAATATTTTCCGGAATATTTTCACGACTCTACTTCAGAATGTAAAGCACTTATCCAAACGAACTCTCAACAAAGCTATTTTAAATATTTAAATTATTAAAATATTCATAGAGAAACTTTTTAAATCTAACTTATAAGATTTTATAAAAGTCACTTGCTGGAATTGTAACTGGCAGTAGAGCGTTCAAAATGCAGCGACCGCTTCGGGAACCCCATTTAAAAAAAAAAAAAAAAAGGTATTGAAAAACCTTCTGGAACCCTCCATTGTTCTACCAACCAGAAACCACTTTTTGGTGCAGTGGTGGAGAAACAATGATGCCTTTTTCAATACATCCGTTATTCGATAGCAAGAACTTTTTTTAAATACAAACTGATGATTCGGGAATCAAAATTTCTTTTAAATTTGGCCAACCCTTCCAGTTTACATTTTTTGATGCCGTTCGATGTGTTGTGTTGTATTTTGGGTGTACTACCGTAGGCTTACCAGCACATATAATTTTATAATTGTGAACATGAACAAGTGAATTGAGCGCGAAATAACTGAAAATGCAGCTGAATCACGTACAGGCGACCGTTGGCTAAGTTTATTTGTAACCACATGGAAGTTTTGTATTGTTACTCAACTGCATTGAGGCATGTTCATGAACAAGATTCAGCGTTCCAATAAAGCTGCGGAAGCTTTATTCTTGGCCTGGTCTAGGAAGCATGTTACACCTCATATGATAAATTTTATATTAAATAGCATTCAATATTTTTGCTGCAGCAATCTCTGAACGCCTAAAGCCCACCACCTGCAAATACTCACACTACGGCAAATCTTGCAAAAGAAGGAATTCCAACTCAACATCCATCACAAATTCATGGATTTCGGATTTCAATGTTGATGTTTCTGTATTAGATTACAAGACATGTAATCCATTATTCGCCGTTTAGTGAGACAACAGTAAGCTCGCGCAATCGGCACACCTCACCCATTTAGCTATATATGTAGAACCACCAGTTGGCCCAACAGGTCCGTGTGATTTTTTATTTTTAGAATGAATAAAATCTGAGCGGCTGAATTGAAAAGCTTTACTATTTATTTATTTTATATTTTACATTATATATAAAAGCTTGTCATAAGTTTGCGGGGACTATTGCAGTGCCATTACGAAGTTATTCGTGCTTTTTCGTCGGTTAAGACCTAGCGTTTGCTCAGTTGTACAGAAACCCAATCGGAGAACCACTGCGTCCACGGATAATGACTGGTACAAATAATTATTTACCGATTACACTCCTTGGAAGCTACAGTCCGGATGGACCTGTGAGCCTCAACCAATACGCTTTTTCAGTAAGCTCGGTCTTTGCCTAACTACAAGATGGCGAACCTTCGGCTATTAAAAACGCGGTCGATCGGAGCCTACTAAAATACAAAGGACAAGGATGAGTGTAATGGTAATTAAAAGCAAAATAAATTATATGTTGGCCAAAAGAAAACACATTCAACATCGGCGCTTTTGACGCTAAGATCAACCGCAAGACTAGTTAGTTGAAGCGGAATGGTCATGGATCGAGCTGGCTGAAGAGGCAATCTGGTTGAGGGTCAGGTCCGCACAAAACTGTAGCGTCATCAAAAGTTAGAAAAGTAAGTAACTCCTAAAATAATTTGTTGACAATTTATTTATCACAATGGTGTGTGAAAGTAAGCTGAATATACATTATTATTGCATTACACGAACAGGATTTAAAAAAGTGCGAACTAGCGCAGGGAAAATATTCTCTGACCTGAGCTGTTCGTCCGTACGCCACCCATCATTCTTTGCAAATGTACAGGGATAAAAAAAATGGGGGAAAACTAACAAAAAGCAAGGTTCAATTTTCTCCGTTTAACTTTCTATTGGGAAAATGTTTTACAATAATAAATTACAACAGAACATGTTCTTGAAATCTCAAATAAAAGGAGACGGATTGTATTAAATTACACGTACATAATTATATGCCGAAAATGAGAGTAGCATGTAACGTGACTATTCAATAATACAAACATTTAAAATAAAGTTGTGTACCGAAACTCAGGCAATCGCGTACTAGTTTTAATACTTTTTATTTTAAAGTTGTTGCCAAAATCACCCACCTTACATACCATTGGATTGTATATATAGTGTTTTTTTTTTTACTTATATTACTAATAGGTTGTCCCGCAACGCGATATATCACACAATTTGGATGCTCAAGCAAGATCAGAAGATACATTTAAGCAAATAAATCCATCTACATTTTCTAATTACGGACCAACGGTACCAGATATACAACACAGATCAAATAACACGGACTCATATTCTGTAAGATCGGACTCTTTCATGCGACATACAAAGCATGGTCAGAGCGTTGTTCAGCCACCTCATATGGGCTATTGTAACAACTATGGTAATCGTACTGAGCGGTAATACATAAATTTGCTTATCATTTAGTCTCAAAATAACCTAATCTTTTCTACAGTTATTACTACCCAAGAGATTCATATAACGTTAATGCCGCTCCGTATCCGTTTTTACCAAACACAAGATGTCGTCAAATGACTCCGCATTCAAATATTCAACCGTACTATCAAGGAATGTCTGGGACAATGGAAACTGGGTATGCATTTGATTGAAGTGTTTATACTCACACATACAGCAATTCGTAATATTTGTTGCAATTTTTGTAGCATAGATATAGACATTAAATCGACCAAATGAAATGTTGAAAGTGTTTTTAACTTTCGATATATATAAAAAAAATTATGAGGATATTCTTTAAAAGATTAAGGATTTCATGAAGTTCATAATATTGCCTGTGGATGTGCTAGATGTTTTTTTAGAGGTATATAACTTTAAGTTGGCAACACTATTTTAACTGGCGGCAATTTTGTCAGCTGTCAAGTGATTTATTTTTAGTTTGGTTGGGCATTTCAACATGAAAAGACTGACGCATGAACAACGCTTTCGAATAGTGCAAATTTATTTTGAAAATCATGGTTCTGTTCGAAATACGTATCGCGCACTACGTCCATTTTACGGTCAATATAAGAAGCTCACTTTTGGTTAAATGGATACGTCAATAAACAAAACAGCCTTATTTGGAGTGAGGATAATCCTCAAGTGTATGTTGAGACACCGTTACATCCACAAAAACTGACTGTTTGGTGTGCTTTATGGGTTTGTGGAATAATTGGTCCGTACTTCTTTAAAAACGATGCTGGCCAGAACTTTACAGTCAATGGTGACCGCTATAGAGCCATGATTACTGACTTTAGTTCATCAATTGAACAACCATGATGTGCAAGACGGCGCAACATGTCACACAGGGGACTTGTGAAGTCGCTAGTCTACGCCGATAAGTCCGAAACGATTGACCACTTGGAAGACAACATTCGCCGCGTTATTGCCGATATACGGCCACAAATGTTGGAAAAAGTCATCGGAAATTGGACCTCCAGATTAGACTACATCCGAGCCAGCCGTGCTGGTCATATACCAGAAACCATATTTAAATTATAATGCCAAAAGATTATCATTCAAATAAAGTAAATTTCAAAAGCCCTGACCCAGAGACCATTCCTGCCATCACTTCGCAAGCTTCGATTTTATTTCTGGGGCAGTCAAAAGCTGTCTGGCTATCGATAAGGACTCACGGGCTGCTCTTGGCACTGCCAACACAATACACTATTTGTAAGCAATACGTATTACTTCAGAGATCCTGACCGTATATCCGTTTAAAATCCATCTGTGTGTACGGAAATGGTTTTAGTGTTAGGTAGTAGTGCATCTTTTTCTGGTATGCACTCGAGGAGATTCTGATGATTGACTGATTCTGACACTTATAGATGCCAATGATTGCATAAATAGTTGGGGGAACATGTTGGTAAAGAACAATAGACATAGCTTCTCATATACGCACATACCTGTTGTTAATTTTTGCAAGTACATATTATGCTCATTATATAAGTATTAACCTATTTGCTACTAATGCTCACGAGAGGAGTTTTTTTCTTTAAATTAATTAATTTATTTTCTAGAACAATCGAGGATCCGCTTGAAGCATTTAACAGGATAATGAAAGAAAAAGAGAAGAGGAAGGAAATGAAGCGATTGGCTTCCGAACGACACAGATCAAGTGTCGTAAAAAGGGGTCCAAGGGATCCCTCGCCTATTATGGAAAAGAGGCGACATCGGGCGTCTCCGGTAAATGAGAGAAGAAATCGATCTCCGCTGCGACAAGAAAAGTTGTCTAGCCATAGAATTATTGAAAGAGATAAAAACATTAGAAGCCACCGAAGTCACTATTCCAACAGCAAAAGGTAAAATTAACTTTTCAAATAAATCTAAAAATGCCGAAAAATCATTAGAATTACCTACAATGGTCGGAAAAAATATAACAATTAACTTTAAAAACAAATTACATAAGTAAACAAAAAAAAACTTTTATTGGTCCAAAAAAAGTACTGATTAGACAAATTTATAAAAATGAATAAACAACTCAATAGAAAACGAATCTTCCTTTGGCATTGATGACTTTCTGAAATCGGCCTGGTATCGAGTTCACCAAATTTTGAAGGATTTGCGGAGAAATGTCCTTCCAAAGACCTTCGACCTAAGTGATTGTCTCCTCGCGCGTGCTTGTCAAACACGCAATTAACTTTGTAATTTTTTTTAATGAATCCAAATACATATATATGACATTATAAACCATACATTTTTGGGTGACTGTAATTTTCAAATTCCGTGAGCACTATGTAGGCGACTGTAATTTGATTTGACAATTACGATGACGTCCAGTGCTTATTCCAAATACAGTTTGTGAGCTTCTGTGAGATACCGAAAGTTCTCAAACTTTGTGTAAAATAAACGATGGACGACACGATAGTAGTAGAGTTACGTGAAGCAAATTAATGACGAGATCGTTGACTACTATCGCGCAAACGATTATCGTTCTCAGAGTTACGGAATGAGTGCCCTGGCTTAGCTTCTTCTGTGCGCTTTCTGTGTATTTTGCCGTTATCATCGCGACAATATCATCTGCATACCCCACGTGGAGGGTATCTTGCGGCATGTTCATGCAAAGAATGCCATCATAGAAGTTATTTCAGAAGTCAGACCCCAAAATCGATCTTTGCGCTGCTCCGAAGGTGACTCGCACTCTTTGCGGTCTTTTTGATCAGCTCCTGGTTTTTGAGGTAGTCCTTCACCATCAGCGTACACAAAGGCCTGTATGCTGATGCAGAATCTGGGTCGAAGGGCAGTTTGAAAAAAAAATATTAAAAGTATTATACAAGGTGGCGCAAAAGTAATCCTCCTATCAGAAAATGCTATAAATTTTGCGATTGGCCCCTAATGTCAGTTCTGTTTTGACATTTGTGTAATAAACACATGCGAAATACACGTTAATAAACAATGTTACGCTACACTGCTCCAGAACGCGGAATATTGGTGACTATTTATTTGAGCAATAATCGGTCGGTGACTTTGGCACAACGTGAATTTCGTCGCAGATTTCCTAGCCGTCCAACGCCTACTGGTGAAACACTGCGACATTTAGCCGCTCGCCTCGAAGAGACTGGCACAACACGAGATGCTGCCAGACGTGGCAGACCCCGGAGTAGCCGTTCTGCAGAGAATATTGCTGCTGTAGCCATCGGACCTTTTTTCTTCGAAGACGTCGCGGGCCAAACTGTTACTGTGAATGGTGAGCGCTACAGAGCAATGATCAACGAGTTCTTTTTGCCGCAACTTGATGAATTGGGATTGGAAAACATGTGGTTCCAACAGGACGGTGCAACGGCACACACTGCACGTGCCACAACCGATATGCTGAAGGATGCATTTCCCGGGCGCCTAATCTCCCGTTTTGGCGATTTGCACTGGCCAGCAAGATCGCCTGATTTGACCGGTCCAGACTTCTTTTTGTGGGGCTTTTTGAAGTCGCGGGTTTATGTCAACAAGCCTCAGACTCTTGCAGCTCTTAAAGACAATATCCGTCAAGAATGTGAGGACCTATCGCCGGAAGTTTTGGCCAAAGTGATGGAAAATGCCATAAAAAGGGCTCAAATGACAATCAACTGTGGCGGCGGCCATTTACATGACATCATATTCTCGACTTGATGTAAAAAAAATTAAAAGACCAAATAAAAATAATCCACAAGAAGAATCAAAGTTTTTCATTTTTTTTTTTAAATTACAGCCAAAAAACATTGGAAGGTTATTTTTGCGCCACCTTGTATAATTTTTTTAAGCCAAAAGTCTATATTATTTTAAGATTAAGTTATTATAAAGTTTTTAAGAAAAATTAAAAAAAAAAAACTTAAATATTGTAATACAAATATATGTGTTTATATAATATTTAAGGACTTGATATCGATAAAAAGATGGTGCGCATTAATTTGGACTTTGGGTTTTTCCCAGGATCTGTCATAGTGTGAAAATTTGATCGGTGGTAGTCTTTTCCGACCTAAAGCCGAACTGATAATATACAAACAAATAGGATCTTGTATGCGATGTTAAGATGTTCTGCACTTTGAGCAGTTGACGTACTTTTTTGTAGAGGTTTTTTTTTAAATTGATTTTCAGTAATTTTTCAAAAAACGAGCACGATCTGAGTTAGTTACAAAGAATGATTTTAATTGGAAAATGATCTATTTCTTTCGAAAGTTCTGTATATTTTACAGAAAGAAATTGTGTCATTCTGTAGCCTCCTTTACTTATTTTTCAAGCAATGCCGTATGTTGAAAACTGAATATACTAATATATTTTGTTTATCCATTTTGCAGGTCATTTTCTCGATCAAACTCTCCGCCGCAAAGAAGATATTCAAAATCCCCAAGGAGGCGTTCTAGAAGCAGATCTCATCCAAGGTAATGCTTTACTCAATAAACAATGAAATCTACAATTTGTCAAATTTAATTTGGTATACCTTTTTTCAGATCCCATTCAAGAGAAATTGATTTACTACGGAATGACAATAGGCCGACAAAACATGTGTTACAGCAAAGTCATAGAGCTGATTACGACAAGGATGTACTTCGTTACAGTAAGAAATCTTCTGGGAGATTTAGTGAAACAAGAAGTTTTTCAGAATTAGGGCCGAAAGAAAATAGGCGGCACAGCTCTAAAATTAGGGAAAACGGTAACCAGAATTTTGATAACTATACAGGCTCTCGAAAAACTTTCATTGAGACTGATAATGTTCAAGAAAGTAGGGACTTTAAGTATGAATTCCACGAGAAGAAAAATAAAATTCCCTTAAATAAGGTTGAAGATGTTCTTAAAATGGACAAGAAAAGTCGGGACAATGAAGAAAGGCATATCGTACATACTGAAGACGTACATTCAAAACAAGAAACTGAAAAGAAAAGTAAAGAACGAAAGAAGAAGAAAGAAAAAGATGAGAAAGTTGAAAAAAAATCCAAAAGGGACAAAAAAGAAAAAAAGAAGCGAGAAAGACATAAGGATGAACAAAAAAAGCACTCCGAACACAAGAAGCCACGAAAAGAACCTGATTTGACATCAAACGAGAATTTTAAAGAAAGCGAAGAAAGAAGAAATGAGAATCGCATATGCAGGAAAGATAATTTCAAAAGTTCTAATGAAGAATCATTAGATGATAGGAATGAAACGTTTACACCTGACATAAATATTAATCGTAATTTAGAAATGGACCACCTTATTGACGATATGCAGGAAAAAGAGGGCAACCCTAGATTAAGCGAAGAAAACACCATTTCGAACGTTGAGAAATCACCCATTATATATAAAAATGAACGGTTCAAACAAAATATGGATAATAATTGCTCTGAGTTAAATACGCCCACATCGTTTGTCGACACCACCCCGGAAAATTATGCTGGTAAATGGGATAACTTTGACTTTTCAATACCTAATAGTGAAGATATTAGAGGTGAAAATGGCCGCGACGGTGAATATAATTCACATGAATTTCAAAATCTTTCTCCTATGAAAAACGATCAATTTGAAAGCAGCAAAAACTACAATAAAAACAATGATTCCATTACCTGGCTACACCAATTTGAAGACCGACAGCCCAAAAATGAAAATGTGGTTGTCGAAAAGAGAAAAGATAAGAGGTCTGAGTTGCCCACAAAATCTGCATCTAGGAAATCTTCACCAACGCCGAGTGAAGCGATGTCTTCCTCATCCAACACCTCGAATGTGGGTAAAACTTCACAAAGTAAGAAACGAAGAAAGAAAAGCAAACATAAGAAAGATAAGCAGTACCATAAACGGTCCTCATCCGCAGAGTCGTCGAAAAACTCTAGAAAAAGTGCGAGTAATAAACATAAGAAAAGTAGATCAGAAAAAAAGAAAAAAACCAAGCGGAATGAGTCACGCTAAGCAACATTTATATTCGTCTACAAATTATTAATTATTGTACATAAACTGTATGAGAATGAACCAACTGCGCATTCAGTTTATGTATTTATATTATTAGCTTGCATACAAAAAAAAAAACAATTATAATAAAATTTGTCTTAAATAAATCTGGAGTTAGTGGCTTTTTAAATACACATAATTATATTGAACATTACATTTTTATCTTTGCGTATTATAATAGGCACTATGTCCAGTCATTCGTAATTCGTTGCTATGTAGCTTATAAAGTTTGGCGTTGAATCAAATATAATCCGAAGAAGCCTTCCCTCACTTATCGCAAGTTTTCCAGGAAAAGTTATTGCTTCTGCACTATGCAGCGCATCAACGGTCTTGTTCAATAACTCCTTTCTGCTTTCTGCTTCCATAACCTGAACAATCTAGCACACCCACAAACATCGTCATAAACTTCATCAAATCCTCTGAATGGTTTGTATATAACAACACAGTAAGTAATTGATTATTTACATCTCCAAAGATAGAGTACAACGGGTAAGGGAAGACCAATCTTCCAAGTAATTTGTGTTTGGAGTGTCAATCACCATGTTTCGTAAAAAAAAAAAAAAAAAATTTGGTTTCAATCACAAAGTTGAATTAGATAGCAGGATCCATTGACTTATTATATAATAAGTTAATGGCAGGATCATCAATCAAATAATGAAATAAGGGTTTTATAAAATGAAATAGAAAGGAGGTCTCAGCTTAAAATGTGGTGATGGTATACGGAACCCATTGTACAAAATACGCTTACATCGCCTTGAAAACGTCGAGATGCGTCTACATTTTATTAAGACAGTGGCAATGGTGTAGTGAACCATTTAACCTGGGCGATGAAAGTCAAGACTTCTGTCGACCTGTTCAAAATACCCACGCAGAAGTCCAACAAGGGTCCTATACCGGACGACTTAACTGCCGAGCTTTTCTATGCAGTGGGAGATGGCTCGCTACTGAGCATACACCAACTCGTCTTCAATATTTGGTATGTCTATATATATATTCATATGCCTACTGAATGGAGCCTCAGCATTGTTTCGCCGATCCGCAAGAAAGGATACCCTCTAAACTGCGCTAACCATAGAGGCATCAGTCTCCTTGAAGAGACACTTTTTCAACATCATACTTGAGAAAATTGTGCGAAAACAACACCAGAGGCAACATTTTACAGAAGTCTGTGCAACTACGCTGCTTTATGGTGCAGAATCATGGACGTTATCAAAGGAGAGATTTCCTTCAAATGATTTTCGGTCCCGTTACGGTATTTGGAGGAGGAGATTTTACAGGGAACTCTACGTGCGTTATCGACTTGATCAAAAAAGTACGCAGTTAACCAAAGATCACGCTAACGTGAGAGGCGTATTCGTTGAGGTCCAGGTCCACCCGAGACTGGGGAACTAGCGACATTAAAAGCGCGTTAAAAGGGATCACTCTAAAGTCCGTTCGCAAATGGTTTCAGGGATTTTTACAGTACAGCAAACAGGAGTTGCAAGTGCTACCATAGACCACCTAGTCCTAATAAATTTTTACCGTAAGATCAGGGACAGGGATACGAGATGTACTTCTAAGTTTGTCCATTCATAGTGCAGTTGCATTCTATTTCAGGTAGCTCTGTGGAATCTAAATGTTGCCCACAATTTTACCTAAAACGGCAACTTCGTTGTTTCGGAAATAACCACTTCCATGGCACTACGTTAGTGAGTCCCTTAGCGGTGAGTGTGAGTGGTGCATAAGATGCCTGGGCACCACCGATTTAAAGACATGTGGGGCTCCTCTTTATCGTAACATGTGGGGCTCTTTCATCGGTTACATTACTTTCCGTAGCTGCTTGTTGGAACGTAATCTTGAGCAACAACAAATTTTGTGAGCCATTAACTCCGTCAACATCTCGTACACCACTTTAAATATTGAGGTGAACTTGGTGAAGTTCCTGCATTAAAAATGACTAATGAACAACACGACTGCGTTCTACTTTCAGACGAGCTCACTAACAAACCTCTCTATTTGCTTCTGCAACTGGCCTACTTGAAAAAAGAAGTCCCACTCCAAGTACTGCTGGACTTGTAACATTATTTTAAAATTGTCGGTATTCATCACACTATTATATAAAGAGGTAATGTTTGTTTGTAAGAGGTAATTTCGAGAACTACTGAACCGATTTCAAAAGTTCTTTCGCTAATAGAATGCTACGGTATAGAATATTGCGATAGGCTAATTTATTTTTTCCATTTTCCATTTGTTTGATTTTTTGCACTATGTGAATGAAACACTGCGAAGCAGCTTACGTGATAAAAGCTGTACCTATTCCAATGAAGTCATTTTAAAATTTTACTTTGCTTCATTCAACTTGCCATTATATTCATAAAAAAAGCTTAAAACCGTATTTTGGCAATACTTCTCCGAATATTGAGCTGTTGCGCTATGATGAAGTTGGGGATGCAACTTTAAATGACGAACCAATTCTTTCTCAAGTTAGGGATAATAAAATTCATCATAGGTATCTGTACTTTTGGTAAGAAATAAATACATTTGCCGCGTATTTTACCAATGAATTTAAATGTGTAGGTCTGATTGGTTGGCTTGAAAGATAACATAGTTTTGGACCCGATATGTGGCGCTGTTGTTGATATAATATTTTAATTGAGTTACTCGAAGTACTAATTCTACGCAGACGAAGTCGCGGGTACCTGCTAGTTACTAAATAAAAGTCATTCAATTCAATTAAAAATTCATTATTTATTATTATGGGGGTAGAGAGGGGTCATTTTCAAAAATGTCGAAACACCTAAAAATTCTTTCTTTTCTAGCGCTGTGAAAAGTTTCAAATTTATTAAACTAAAATTTTTGCAGTTCGCCGTGTTTTTTTTTTAAATACTAAGAAGGGCAGTGGAATGGGGACATATCGCATATCCGAAATTTCTGAGAAAAATTCCTTGTGAAATATACCCTCAAAGTTACACGACTTGATGATGAGTTGGAGCAAACTCTTATATAGGTACTGCTAGATTAACTGATACGAAAAACGAAATGATCGCGTATGATTTCACAGAATCAATATTTAATGTGCCGTACTAATAACAAATTTTAGTCTCGACTTTAAATTTACGGGAGCTCATAATTGTGAAATTTGTATGGAAAATATATCCACATGAACCTTAAACAAAAGTAAGGCCCAATGTCTATATGTACTAATAACGAAAAAATGTTTTTATTGTAGCTTTGTTTGTCAAAATGAAGCTGCTGCTTAGGCTTCATTTGTATCTTGCGCTATAAATGGTGAAGTGTACCTAAGTCACGATTCGCGTTTCAAATCGCAAAAGTGTGTACACAACATTCAAACCAGTTGGTGTTAAATATCTAAAAGATGCATGCGCAGTCTGCTTGGTCAATTCGTGCTGGATTTGATTGTTACGTGCGATTATTACAAGTGGCTTTTGAAACACTTAATTTTGTTTTATTTGTGTACATAATTTCTTGTATATTGATTATCATGTGAACGGTGGAAACTTTAAAACCTTAAACCTATTGTGTGATCATTTTGTTTTTTATAATTTTACAACAATAACTAGGTACACATTAAATATTATTCTATTGCCCAACCAGTTCAACTTTCACAAAGTGCCTTTCGTTATAAATCATTTACCTACTAAACGTGAAAATAGTGCTTACGTTTATCAACAAATAGTATAAACGAAAATACGCATTAGAATACTTTGGAGCATGAATTATGGTGTAATATTCTTACGGATAAACAGTATACATTCACATAGCTGAATGAGACAGGTTAATTATTTACTTACCATTTCGTATGTTGTAAGACTATGCAGTTGAAATTGCAAATGTTGTCTCAATCATTTGTCTGCTAATTATACTTAAAGATCGGATACAGATACATATACACTCATACTAGCTTTAGTAAGTAAAAACAGTGAAATAAAATAAAGCTTTAAAATCAGATAAGTATTTAGCTGTACAAATTTTTGTTTTTAGACTCAATTACATTCTTTTTATGTTCACCAACGTCCAGTTGGTTTAGAAGTAGATATATTTGCATAATATGTAGCTACACTCTACACATCTAGCTACGAGTACATAGATTATGTACCTACCTAGTTGAAGAAACATCATTTAGATCGATTGTGATTAAGATCGCATGGATTTACAATCTGTTATGTGAATTTTTTTAGTTAATACTAACAGGAATCCTTTTTTTTTTTTTTGATAGAAAGTTAATTTCTCAGATCGCACCAATGCAATTTTTGTTACCCTTTATATGCCTAATTGCCAACTGACTTTGCATTGAAGCAGTACTTATTGGAAATTGTATTAATTGGATGCGTAAGTCGATGAAATGCTCTGTCTACATGAATCGAAATGCTGATTGCTTTTCGTTCCGGATATACCAAGATATTAAACAGAAATATGTTTATGTACGAGAACTAAGATACTACCTATATAGTTCTTGCGGGGCAGTTGCCGCTTATTTTTAAGAAAATAAAATGCTGGTAGTTCAAAATAACAACAAATCAATGTCATTCATAAAAATGTGTTTGTTCTTACAGATGAAACTTATTATAAAACTTAATTTAGCAATAACTAAATTTTGGGGGTGATTGGCTTTTACAGGATCCTACGCCTAAACCATAGACAAACCATACTGAGACCCCCAACACACAATCCTCTTGCCGCTGGCCCCCTCAGTTTTTTTTTTCAAATTCGCCATTTTCTTTTCCTATCGGTGTTATGTCAAAAAAGAATCCGTGTGAAATAGCAAAAAATAAATGCTGCCAACCTCGGCAACCGTGGGGAAATGTGAAAGAGTTCGGGAATACCACATTTTTTCATTACTGAACGCCATTGGTTAGTTATTATAAATTGTTAAAAGGCGAATAATTTGGTTTGTTTGGTTAGTAAAACTATCTAAAGTTGATGTTCTATATACTAGAAACATATTAGAATAAACATGGTTGTGTATTTTCCGCTTTTGGAAATCATTAACTTCGATTTTGTGTGTAAATTTTTCTTAAATAATGAAGAAAATTTGCTCAAAATGTTTTCATTTTCCCTCAACCAATCTACATTGTTTATTTTTCATGAACATTTTAAGCGAATGTGCACTTATTCCTAAAAAAAATATTATCTACATGTAACGAACTATTTCAAATTAAACGGATAAAATTCTATGAACTCTGCCAGCAACTTTGCCCACAGCGGAAGTGTCTCATATCTCCTGGGAGTGTGTTGGTGAGCAGCATTTTTGAAGTTTGGTGACATTTGTCAATACGATTTTCTTTGGAAGAATACCAGCGCACCAAACGTGAACACTCCATAAAAATATAGCTTGTAGGCTAAGTAACGGGAAATCGGCCGGAGTTGGTGGTCTCAGTATTGTCTCTGGCCTAAACATTCGTTTGAGTTTTATTTGTCTGGGGAATATAGGTACTGAAGGGAGCTAAAATTGTCAATCACCTGAACGTTCGAGAGATGAGAGCGTTACCAAATTAAGCTTATCTTCCTTCACCCGTTTAGGGAAGAGGAGCAATTGAGGAAAATAATTACTTAAAATATAATAAAGCAAATATTAAAAAAAACGGCAACGCTTTAATTTTTCAGTTCCTTTTTTTTATTTTTAAGTTAATTTATTTCTGTTAATAGCTTTGAAAAAGTAGCTTTCATTTAAAATCTAGAAAAAATATTTGAAAAAATTGTGAATCTAGGTACTTAATTTGATGTAATTATTTTCCGCCCCTATAAATTCCTAGGTAATTGAATACTGAAAACCAAATTTAGTTTAGTTTTTGTCTAGTTTGTGAGAAAATTCAGAATTACAAATACTGTTTCTTAAACTAAATTGTTTAATTAAAATAAATTGATTTGTAGGGTCCGTTGCATAAACTAATTTAAAAGGGAATTTTCATGTACCCAACCTTGCAACCGCTCCAAATCCAACAGTGACCCCAAGTAAAGGGGCTGCATATTGCCGAAAGCTACTCTTAAAAACTTTTCGTACCCATCCTAAAAAACCCATTTGGTGATATTGGGTGATATGAATAGAAACTGATTTGAGTTAACACTAGCTTTTGACATGTTCGAAAAGCGGCGCAACTTACCTTTTACTTAGATCGGTATAAATAAAACGTAGGAGTTGCTACGAAAATCCAAGTCTGCCGTTTTGCGGACTCGGACCTTTTGCTAAATACTTTGTTTTTTACATAAAACAATCGAAGCATTGTCAATTTTTAATGTTTTGTTTATTGCATTGTTTAATTTTGTTTGTGCAGAAAAATCAACAAAATACCAAATGACGTTCGTGAAAAAGACAGCAATTGTTTCATTA
Source organism: Cheilosia variabilis (assembly GCA_951230905.1). Lineage (NCBI taxonomy): Eukaryota > Metazoa > Arthropoda > Insecta > Diptera > Syrphidae > Cheilosia > Cheilosia variabilis. The sequence goes on along the minus strand of OX579679.1, from coordinate 40,310,409 downwards.
GATGAAAATGTTGAGACACAACCATTCCCAAGGTTTATGGAATTCCGGGCTTACATTTTAAAAACTTTTCGGCTTTTCGCTAATTCATAGTTCTTCTTTAACTAGTTTGTCTGATCGGACACAATGACCAGCTCCTGAAGAAGAAAGGTGACATCAACAAGCTATTTTTCAAACGAAAATAGTCTTTCCAGGTGCAATTGGAGCTATATAGCTATTCTTATGTTCAATTTTCCACAAAAGTCGTTAGAATCTCAAGGAAATTAAAAAAAAATTATATTTACTGTTCAGGTTTGACAGCAACAGCATAGGAAGGTGGAAGGAACACGTACAACGAAGTAAATTTCGAATTTTTGAAGTTACTTTGGTAAAGTGTGTTATTATTCATACAGATTCAAAGTAATTACTAAGGGCTTTTACTTTGCTAAAATTTCAAAGCAGGTGCTAGTTTTTTTTCGTACGACCCTGTGTCTATCGACTTGTATACCGCTTGTTTGGCGGCAAAGGTCTTCAGTAACATGCCATTAATTAAAAAAAAAAAAACCCGTAGGTACCCTAGGCCTAGGTTTTTACAACCATTGTGTGATTTTTTTCATTTTTAGGACGAATGGAAGGGGTCTACAATTTTTTTTTTTTTATGCCATGACAATTATACTCTCGGATGTTTGTCAAACGTTCGCGAGAGGTGGCGCAGTGGAAAAAAAAGCCTTAAGTTGAAATTTGGGTTTTTCGGGACCAAATCCGGCCAGCCGTTTAGGCTGTAGGTCTCAGAAGCATAGGGACAGAGGGACAGAATTGCGCCACTCACTTTTATAAGTTTCTCTATCATCATAATGTCATTATTAATTAATGTCTCGAGTTCGAAATTTTGTACGAATACAATATCTTTCTCTTACTACGTATTCGAGAAAGCTCAAACTGTACACCCTCTTTTTCAATAGATACGCATAAAATAATTTGTACTTCTCTATAAATGTTAAGGGGGCGTGAGAAACGAAAAAAAGTTAATTTAAAAAATTAAAAAAAACCGACTGACTGTAAAAAAAGTACCAAAACGATCTGAACAAGACAATAATCCTTTTTTCAGTATTTTTAAAAGTTCGTCAACTACAGCCATATCAGCAGTTATAGTATACCCCTTTGTTGTGATGTTTGTAATATTGGGTCAACTTTAATGTTATTGAAAGCCGCCTTATTGTTTAGTATAATTTAGCACTCAGGGTATACTCCAGTCCGCTGTTAGGATTCTTCCGCGAACGATACTAAGCTATGTAGTGAAACGTCAACAGATCTGCTTTTCATGCACGCACGCTGTTATATTTATATATTATTTGCGGACGACCACTTTCCGCATCAATAAGTCGTGCTATTATTTAAGTGTTATAAAACGATTCATTGGCTGTAATTGTGTGACTGGCCTTCCAATGTGCCCCACTTTTTGGGCACTATTTCTTAGATAATCTCGATATAAGATGATGCCGGGACGCAGTAACCGTAATTCTGTACTTAAATTTAGTTAAACTTGTCCCAATTCACTCTTTTTGCATATATAACCTGTTTTTTAACCTACGAATTCAGTAGCTTCGACAGAACTGGGATATAAAAATGAAAAACACACAAAACATATTGTAAGATCTAGTCATAGGGTCTACGGACCTGTTGCGTGTTTTTGTAAAAGAAGGGGTAGATTTTCGATCACAAGTGAAACTAAATGAATGAAAAAATAGTTGGCGCAACAGGTCCAACTAATAAAAGATTTTTTTTTGATTTTGCTCCGAAAGTTATAAAAACTAGTCTGCAGTGGAAGTTCTGTAAGTTTTTATCAACGTTTCCCTTGGATTTAAAAAGACTTTGCGTGTACATACTCAACCTCGCCCATCTCATAATCCAGCACTTACCCCAAGCGGGATGTTGCCCCAATACGTGTTTCATGGTACAATCAGGGCCGGACCAACCATACGTGCAAGATGTGCAAATGCACAGGGCGCCTTTGGGGGCGCATTGCTTAGGAAAGAAAAATTAATTTTATCTTGCGGGAACAAATACCGCCATTTGCATTTTAAACAAAATGTTAATTCAAATAAGCCCAAAATATGGTAAACATTTGCGTGCTGTAGGTGCTGTTGGCATATAAGAACATAAAAGTTATTTTCAACATTCAGTAAAAACTACAAACAAATAAGTATAATAAGCTTTTTTCGAAAACTATCTATTAACAGAAATAATTTGATCTTAAAATAATATGAAAGAACAGATTCCTTGCTTTCAAAATGCTATAGTTCTTTATTGTAAGTGTTGCCATTGTTTTTAATTTTTTTTTTTTTTTTTGTTTAACTACCCCTTCCGCCTAAACGGAGCGAGATAGACACCCAATAGTAAAAAATGCTTGTATTAATCCATCTACAGAAAAGAAGTTATCATTTAGTTTAGTTTCCACAGCTGTTTTTTTCATTTCATTACTTCCCGAACATTTATCTGATTCTCGAACCCATCAACATAAATTGCTGTCAAAATGTGTACTAAAACGTACTGATAAAATCTGCCACTTATGAGCCATTTTTAGATTACATTTTCTATCAAGTAAATGTTACCTACAATTTTATTATATTTATAAATATTTAGACAAGAAAATAACTTTTATCATTAATTTAGTTTCAAGACGAACTTTTTTTTACATTCTCGTATACGTCGTAAGAGAAAGATATTGTATTCGTACAATTCGAGGAACTCGAAAAAGTGGTCTCTCAATTATGTCCGTTTGTCCGTCGGCTCCTGAGGTCTACAGCTGCAAACTCTGCGCTATACTAGTAATCATATTCAGTGTCCAGGCTAGATTTTACGAACTCACAATGGCGAAATTTTCCATATAAAACTATCCATTGTGACCTACAAAATATTTAGTGCGAAGGGTAAAAATGATTATTAGTAAGGCCCTATCTGTATAGATTGAAGCCGATAGTGTGTGTGTGATATCCATTTTTCTACGAATTACGTAATGTATCCATTATTCACTTTTTATTTATTAATTTTTCTTTCATCGGCTTAGGAATTTGGCTCATTATTTAAAATCGGTTTGCTATTGATTTGTTTGTTGGTCTGGGATGGGTTTCTTGTATAGTTAAACTTAGAACCTATGTGAAACGTCCACCGAACCTAGCCTAGGACGATACACTATTCATGGATGAATGTATTATTGTCCTTTTAGAAAATTCCATACCAAAATTTACCGTTCAAAATCTCTCTTACCGTTTATGGGGGACCTTTTCATAAATTTTAACAAACCGAAAATTATATCGATTTGTAACTGTCTGTATACACTTTTCTCAACCGTTGCTTTTTCGGCCTTTGTGAGTAAATCCAATTGTGACTGCTAGTATTCTGTACAATTCTGTACTACCAAGGGGATACCTAATTTCCCTACAAAATTTGATTGATATGTTGGATGATAAACAATTAAGAAAAGCAGAGATTCTCTTAGTTATTTGTTTACTCGTATTTTAAAACTTTAACTTACATACATATGCCAGCCTCAGGTATATTAAATTCGTTATAAGAAGTTATGAGTATTCCCAAGGCCGTAGCCAGACAAATATTTCGGGGGGGGGGGGGGATATGATCTTTAAAAAATAAAAATATTTTACTTATTCTTATTTGAAGGAAATATAAAACAATAATATTTGAAACAGCAATAATAATAGTATGTATTAAAACAATTTTTTGTCATTCCCTGTTCAAACAGCTCCAGCGAGCGAATATCTCCAAACTATAGATTCTCACTAGAGAGTAAGTTTATAGAGTAAAACGAATAACGCCGTGTCGGATATGTTGTGAACGACATTGCATATGCGTGCATGAGCTCTGAAACAAAATTAAAAATGCAGTAAAATAGTAAACGTTTAAAAATTCGAGTTCAACTTTATAAATCATTAGATATTAATTAATTAATACCTAATTTTTAACCGTTGATAGTTCCTTGTTCCTCCACAAAGATTGTTTACTTTTAGTCATATTAACCTACAGTTTTAATATGGTAAACAAACAAAAAAAAAATCAATTTTGTGCTTCAATGACTACCTATATGAGTTTATTGGCAACAAAATGAAATCGTAAAAATAAATAAAAAAGTTTCATCTAGGGATTGCCCCACCGCAGGAAAAACGAAAAATTGTGTCTTTGGGACAAAGTCGAAAAATAAATTTGTGCGTCAATAGTTAGTTACCTGCCCTACAAGTCCCATCGGGCGGTAAAACGTATACCCTCAGCCACCCAGCCGTAAAAAAAAATTTCAAACTAAATTAAATATTTGTTAATATTTTGCTAAATCCGCTCTAACAATTTTGATCGAAATACATATTCAATATAATATAAGTATTTTAAATAAGATCCCGTTATTGGTTTTTATTAAAAAATGCAAATACAGCTGTATTATAAATATTTCTTAAAAATGACTACCCAAATCCCGATCTCTGTTTTCATACGGAATATGTTTGTTTAGGTATCTAGATCTACTCATTTAGAGTAGTTGAAATTTTTTTTTATCAATTTTCTTCAAAGCGTCGGAAAAATTGGAATGGCTTTCTGTCCCCGAAAACTTTTGTTACGGTCAAATGTTCGAGATGTGCAACGCCGATGTTGAATCTACACATATAGTACCTATATCAATACCAATCAATCAATCAATATTAGGTCTACATGGCAAAAAATCAAATGTACCTTATTTTAAGCTGAATATACGGTTCTAATTTCATAACGGCTTATCGGATTCAAGTAAAAAAAAGTTATACTTCTTTCATCTCTGATTCATTTAAGCTCCATTCTAAAAACAAATCATCAAATCTGCACTAACAGTTTTCCATCATTTCGTTGGGGAAGTAGATACAAAACAACATTTTTTTTTAGTCAAAACAGATTAACAAAACAGCATTTGGTATAAACGAACTAAACAAATTAAAACAAAAATTAATAGACATATCTACATTTTAATTTTGAGTCTCAAATTTATTACATTTAAATATTAGTTCTCCTTTGTTCTGTCATTTACGTCCAGCCAGTAAGTAATAGTCAAACTTCAAAATAGGTAAATTATATTTTATGAACATGTTCATCGGTCGACTTGTCACTGATGGTGGTCCAAAAAACCTCCGATGTGATTATATCGGAACCGAAGCCGGATTCGGAGGTGCAATTTAAACCGCAGGTTCTGACATATCGGATTCGGAGTCGAAGCTCCGTATCATCCCTAATTAAGATATCAAATTGCATAGCCTTAAAAAGTTATCAATTTTTTTTGTATTCGAAATCAAAAAAAATAATCACTCTTTGTACATAAACTTATAAATATTGGCAAAAAGAAAAAAAATTACAGATCCACAAGAATAAACAGTGACAAATAATCTAGCGGAAGAAAAATTTATTGTGCATTAGAGATCAAAATGTCATAGTAAAATAAGAAATTATAAATAGTAGCACAATTAGTCTTTGGGGAGTGCGGCAGAGGAAAACGGAGTATAGTACTTTATTCGGAGTCACCGGGCGCCGGAATAAATCATTTAAAGTAGAGAACACAGTTCAATCCAGGAAAATACCATTCTTTTGAGACTTAATTTGCAAAGATTGATAGAGTATGAGAACCACAAAGTGGACTTTTACTCGCATAGTAGTATTCGTTACTATCTATCTATCTACATCTTTATCTTCTATACATATAATAAAACTGTAGCCGTTTTCATGCTTTAACGCTTGGCGTGAAAACTACTGCACAGATTTCGATGAAACTTTTTTTTAAATGTCCCTTAAGATCCTGAGAAGGACATAGGCTATTCCTTTTTTCTTCATTGCAATGCCTATTTTTTGGGAGCGTTTTTGACCAAAATGTGTTTTTTTTCTGACTTTACTGCCTTTTAACCGCCATTAATCCAACAATTCTTAATCAATGCAAACAAAAAAAAAATTACTTAACAGAGCCAACACTTCCATAATTATTTTAAGCCATCAGCTTTTTGTGTCATTTAGAAGCTGAGCTACAACTCAAGATCTAACATGCAAAAACTAAATTTATTTTCTCAAATCGAAAATTACAAGCAACCGTTGTTCTTGATCGTTGTTCTGCTTTGGGGTGGTTGGCTGGCGCACATCGCACAAGCACATACATTTCAACAAAAACTACGTGAAGTTTTCTCCGATTAAGTGGAACGAACGAGAAGTATGCGAGGTGAATGAGGATGAATGAAACAGCGGCAATGTTTTTCTGAGGAAATGCGCAGATGGCTGATGACGTCCGATGATGGGCGTATGGTGGTGTTAATATCCACTATATTATTTCTGTAGTTACTGTAGTAGTATATTTACCTCTTGCAACCAATCTCAACAAATGAAGTGTAAAAAAAGAGATTTTCGGGGTGCCTATTTTTGCATTTTTACCCTTTTAAAATATTAATAATTGAAAAAGTTGAATTTTACTGCATTAAATTTCAAATACGCAGTTGTGTACAACTATGATTCAGGGAAATACTTTTCTTTCATTCATCATGCCCGTAGCCAGTACAAACGACCATAAACTAAGTATTAAATAGACCGTCAGCTCCCGCGCACCTACCCGATTCCCCCCGCAAATTTTTAAAATAAAATTCTCTCTTAAATTTCATATCTGTGAATACGTGTGAAGCAGCAAAAAAAAGAATTTCTAAAAGGTGGGAGGAGTAATAAAATACTGACACTCAGCAGTGTTCCTGCATTGTGGCATCTCTACCTTTTTGTGGGAATTTAAATTTTTGAAAAACTTTCCTGCGTAAAAGGAAAAAATGTCTTAATTGTTGGACTATCAATAATCTGGCAGAACAAACAGTCGAACTACATTTCACTATGAATATCAACGCACTAAATGTACATAAAAAAGAGATTTGCCTTAAGCAAAAATTTCTATTATCAAAAAATTATCATTATAATGTTAGCAAACTGCGATTTTTATAATGAAGATTAATTTAATGATTTTCTCTCCGAACAATACAAATTTTACTTTTAAAAGTATGTTTTTTCCATAAATAAAACTAAGGGAATTTGAGTTTAGTGAAAAGGGAAAAATTAAAAAGCTTCGTGTGAAAAATAAAGAGAGAGTGCTGAGAGCACTGACTGAGAGTTAGTGTATTTGGTGAGTTTCTGTCAGCTGATGGATGCGTTCTGAGAGTTTAAGTTCGTTGTTTTATTTCACCACGAAAACATGTAGATGTTCTACAAAATGTATAATAGCGAATGTAATCAACATAAATAAACAAATGTGTGAAATAAAATAAGATATTTTTGTTCCTATAATTATTGTGTCTGTTTTCGTTTGCTGTTTTTAGCGAAAACTTATTTCACCGTGAATGTCCACAGAAAAACGGCAAAGAATTTAAAGAGAAGAATTGATTACGAACATTAAGATTTGAAATAATATGAGTTTTTAGTTATAATATTTTCATGAAGATTCCGTTTATGAAAAAAAAAACATATTAAGTTTATTTGAAAATTTGGAGCAATTGACATAATTAATGAAATTACATTTGAAATCAATTGCGTCAGCCGAGAATATGAATAATGTTCATTTATAACAAAAAGAAAAAGTCTAATAAACACAATCAACGAAAATTTATTTTCTTTAAAATGTACGGGAAAAAAGCGAAACTCAAAATGTATACAAAGCAAAATTGGAAATAAACATGTTTACTGATTTGTACCCTAATATGTCTCACGCATTTAAGTTTTGCTGCTTACAATTTATTTGCTTTTAATATATACGATTCATAATCATTAGTAATCAATTAGTAATATTTTTTTATATTAATAAGCGTTTTTTTTTTATTTCTGTCAATGATTCATATAGTTTATCGATTTCGATTTTTTGCAACAAAGATGAAAACATTCCGTACTATATAGAATATCTAGGTAAAATGAAAGAAATCTTAATACGTAACGTATACCTACCTAACCTACCTATGCGTTTTAATAGAATTTGGTACTAAATTCACCACACCATACCCACCGTTTTCTTAACACGTCCCGATAACGGGCAGTTATTTGAATTATTTGAATTTATTTCAATGTTACCACAGAATGAACTGTCAGGCAACTGTCAGGTTCCTATGTGCGAGAGTATGCGTGCGGCGAATCTACTTTAACATGGCACACATACTTTGCCACATAGAAACACGGAAAACAGCTTGTAGGCAAATTCTCTTAAGTTGTAAGAGCTGACGGTCTATTTAATACTTAGTTTATGACAAACGACGCCACGATAAAAGAGTCGACGGCCGAAGAGAGTTATGTCGTTTTCCATTGGTTTCACTCGGGGATCCACTCATTCTGAAATCCAATGGAACAACAAAACTGCTTCTGAAAGAATCCACAAAAGTATTGGTGTAATGCCAAAAAATAATCTACGGCTGCTGTCAGCTGACTTGTATAAAATACATAAATTTCACCTGTGTGAGTGCTTCTTGAGTGGATTCTGACTTCAAATCGAGGGGAAATTCTCTTCTCAGAATCACCAGAAGAGTATTTTTTGTGCCAATGGAACGGTTTCAGGAGTGATTTTTTTTCGATTCCGGACTTTCCCGGACGCTTCTTTTTGCCCAATGGAAAACGACATACAGTCAGTAGGAGCGCTGTTATGTTATTTCAAAACATAGGTTTTGTTGTCAGTTGCACAGAAATTTCAAGGTAGCCTTGATATAATCCTAATATTATAAATGCGAAAGTAAGATTATTTTAACGACCGCAAAACCAATTTTTTATGAATTTTGGTATAGGGATAGATCGGACCTCTGAGAATGACATAGGCTACTTTTTTTTCGCGAAAACAAAACTTGAAGGCATAGACAAACTATACTGAGACCCCCAACTCACAATCCTCTTGCCGTTGGCCCCCTCAATTTTTTCAAATTCCCCAATTTGTTTTCCTATCGGTGTTATGTCAATTAAGAATCCGTGTGACATCGGCATCCGTTGCGAAATGTGAAAGATGTTTTTATTTTTCCTCAGCTAATCTACATTGTTAATTTTACGCAAATGTACACTTACCTATTCCTAAAAAATTCTATCCACACGTAACGAATAATTTCAAATTTAACGGATAAAATTCTATGAACTATGAACGGAAGTGGCTCATGTTTTTTGGGAGTGTGTTGGAATTTATGAAGTTTCTTGACATTTGTCAATACAAAAGCAATACTAGCGCACCAAATCGTGACCACTTCGTAAAAATATAGCTTGTAGGCTAAGTAACGGGAAATCGGTCGGACTTTGTGGTCTGAGTATTGTATCTGCTTGAAGGGGATGAAGTAGGGGATCCAAATTTAAATGATGAAGCAATTATTTCTCAAGCTAGGGATAATAAAATTCATCATAGGTATCTATATTTGGTAAGAAAAAAATATATTTGCTGCGTATTCTACTTATGAATTTAAATGTGTAGGCTAATTGACTGGATTGAAAGAGAGGATAGATTTGGACCCGATAATTAATATTATTAATTAATTATAAATTAATCGAAGTACTAATTATACGCAGACGAAGTCGCGGGTACCAGCTAGTATTAAATAAAATTAATAAAATTAGACGACGTAATGTATAAAAATATCATGCGAAAAAGAACCGTAGCTGATTCTCTTCGCCAAAAACTGCAAATGCGCACATTCTTCTATTATATTTTGTTGTGTTTGTTTATCATATCATATGCGCGCAGTAGGTAGTAGTAATATTCAGGCCCAAGATCCTAGAAAGTTCAAGATCCAAATAGGACGAAGAAGCGTGGCATCTCTAAAGCATAACAAAAAAATTCAAAGTCTATTTCTCGACACTTAAGTGGCTAATGCAAAATTTGGACACTGGATTTCACTGTTTGAAAACAGCTCTTTGCGAAATGTAGGCGGAACTTAATTAGAAAGGTTAGTTACGTCCTTTATTAAGTGGCTAATGCAAAATTTGGACACTGGATTTCACTGTTTGAAAACAGCTCTTTGCGAAATGTAGGCGGGACTTAATTAGAAAGGTTAGTTACGTCCTTTATTAAGTGATGAAAATAAAATAAATTTGAACAAAGAAAATTCCTTGGCACGATAAAGTCGGGCGGGTCAGGAGTGCTTATATAAAAACCTATGACTTTCTGTCCGTCTGCATGCGCTCCTTTACCAGTGCTCCCAGACTTTGAAAACTGCTTTCTGCTTTGTTTATCAACAAAAACATTAGCTTTCCCCCAAATTCGAAAAATTACCGTTGTTCCCCTAAGTGAAATTTGCACTTATCATATAAAAAAATTAAAAAAAGTAACCGTTTTTCTTACCAAGCATAACATAAAAATATACATAATATTTCATGTTTTCATGTGTGTGTGTTTGTACAAATGTTAGTCGCCGGAACTTGCGTTTATTTCCGTTCTACGTATCTTTAATAATTTAGAGTAGAACATCCATGACACTTTAGGCGTCTGATTTGTGATCTGATTCTTACGCCTTTCTCTGTCCCGTCACTTACGAAAATGCGCATGCGTGATGCTGTGAATGGATGAGACAACCCAGTATCAGAAAGAGTGATTGCATTCAGATACAAATATTCTTACGTAAGCGTTCAGTGCGCTGTTTTTTATGTTTCATAAGAACAATTCATTCTTTCAATTTTTTCCTTAACGAAAATACGTTTTAAATTTATTTTTAAACATACACACATAGATTCTTGATTTGTTCCTCTTTTTTTTTAGCGTGACCCACATTTTCCCCTTTTTCATTAAAAAAAGAGCCAAAATTGGCGCTTTTCCCCTCAACCTGGGATCACTGTATACCATTCATCCGATTGAAATGAAACAAAGGTGGGTTTCTGATTAAATGCGGGCGGTGTTTATTAAAGAACATTACACCTCCTGTAGGTAAAGGAAGCTAATGGCTGGTTTAAGGGTAGTGATGCAATTACACGTGAAGCATTCTCACTATCAACTCCTTCTCCCACCTCCATGTTCGGTACTGGTGGGTGCCTATAGGACCTCGTAAGGTTGTTTCTGGCAGACGAGGTAGGGTGGAAGAATGTCTTATCGTTAAGGCACTTTCTCTTATTTGCAGTCAGCCAAACGTCAACAACTGGAGTAGCCAGAGCCTAAAGTCTTATTATAAAACTCTCCTCTCACCTAGAAAAGAATATTTTTTAATTGCGTTTAAGCAGTGACTTAATGGGTATCGCGTAAAGAGGTATAGAACATACATAGAACCCACTTCCGGTCAATCAAGGATCAGTTCCACCACCCAATATCGAAGAAGTTGACTGTGCTATAAAAAAAACCATAGGTATATATAAATCTTTTCGTCTCTCTACCACTATCAACCATACCTAGAGACTCTCTGGATTTCGCCAGAGTTCTTTCCTGGATTCAATCCCTAGTGCTGACGCTAGCATCTGTTTCTGGGGCCGAATTACCGCATCCGTAGTCAAGTACTACTTGACTGAATTTGTTTTCGTTTTGCATGTAAAATGCACATAATTCAGTGACCTTCGTATTGCTAGATCACGGATGCGGTAATTCAACGCGGATGTCAGAGCGCTTGGTCTGGATAGCAAGAAGCAGCGTGTCGGGATCCCAGAGAATAGAAGGCTGCAGTGTCCTAGGGAGGGACGCTTTACGGGTCGGGAGCCCGTTAAGAAAGTAAAAAATGGTGGGAACTACCATTTTTAAATTTTGGAGCTATATGGTTCCATATTTCCATACCTACAATTTAATATTTTAACCACCCTGCGCGATACTTATAATCATATTAAGTGTCCAGGCCAGATTTTATGAACTCACAATGGCGAAATTTTCCATATAAAAATACCCATTGTGAACTATATTTACTGTGAAAATTTAAAATGACTATTAGTTAGTCCCAATATGTCTTGCCTATATTATATTGGGCGACATCAATAACAGCATTTCGAAAAACGTCGGAACACTGAATAAATAACTTTTATTTCCCTATCAACGTGCGAAATTTAAGTCAATATGACTAACTTCGTATGTACCGAAAAAGCGTCCCTTAAAGAACAGATCACATCGAAAAATCCCAAATTTGTCAAAGTTTCATGACTCTACGATTTGCGATTTGCCCTGTGCGTTGTCTGTCAGTCACGCTCACGGTACTGTTTTATATACCTATAGAGTTATTTGTTGGCAAAATTGAAAAATATATCACAAAATTTTTTTTTGGGATAAGGATCTCCTCATAGAAAGGATATTTTCTTTATATCTTTCCACCTTTTGTCATTGTCATCACAAAGGCTGACGGACAACATTTTAATAGGGCAGGAATTTATCACAAGCAACCAGTTTTTGCACACAACCACCTATATACCTATACCTATATGTTGCACTTTGAAAATCCAAATTCTAATTCTAATTCAAGATGGGCCTCCAGTTTGTATCTGCTTTGATTGAAGCTTCATAACTTTGGTGTAGTTTAACCGTAACATTGTCCAGCAATTTATTGCAACAGAATGCAATACTAGGTATACAATACATAGAACAAAAGACATGTTAAATTGCTGCTGTTTAATTTTGTTTGTCCTCAATTGTCTTCATTAACAACTTTATTTTATTAAAGATCAGTTTTATCTTTTACAAATGAAAAGGTATTATTTGTATGTAGAAAATATTTAGTTTTCTTCAGCAAGCAATAGATTACAAATGCTGAACTCTTTCATTGTGAGATAGCTAAAGTAACACAACAAGTATGTATCCGTGGCTGAATGTACGAGTGTGTGTCGGCCCAAGCTTATTATTTCTTCCAAACAAGAAATCATTTCTTCTTCCATCGTCGTCGATTCGCAAACGCTTCGTTGCTTTGCGAGAAGAAAGATGGTAAATACCAAGGTCGGACCTCATAGTTACATACATTTTTTCATACATGCACACCTACATACTAATGTATGTAGATTATATCCAATTTACGAAAGTAAATAAATCCTATGCGATCATTTATTTAAAATAACAACTTATTACACGAACATCAGTGCTTTCCTTTTCTTTTTCGACCTTCACATTCCATTATATGGTATGTAACTAGGCAAGGTAGGTACCAATCGGTAGTCGATATTGCTTAAAACGATCAATAAACTCTGATATTCTTTATAGTAGTATATAGTAGTAAAATAAGAAGCTCTTTGATTCGATTCTCTAAATAACTGGAAAACAGACAGTGCGCCATTGCATATTTAACTCTTCTTCATATGCTTTCAACACATCTCGGTTTATTAAATACATACGCACCTAGGTACTCATAAACGTTAACTATGAACCAAAATGGTGGTAACCAAAGAAGACTCAATACAAAGCATAGCTAATTTTCTATTAAAACAAGTTTTTTCTTACGCTTGCCCAACATACTTGGCCTAGTATTAAAGTTATGCAATTACTCCACTACCCTTCCAATGCAGTACGAGTATTTTTTTTGTTGTCTTTTTCTCACTCTTTCCTATCTTTATTGTGTTCCTTTCTCATATTACGAAATGTAAACAAACGCAAACAAGTTTTATTTTCAGACAACTCACTTTTACTTTTAAAAGCAGCTAAAGAAAAATATTTATATAGTGTAGTAGGTAGATATCGGTTGCTTTGTAAATTTTGTGTTGAAACCGGGAGAAAGCTTTTATTTGAGGAAACTGAAATATATGTAGGTACGTAGGTAGGTACATATGGATGTATGAAACCGCTCGCTTTTATGTAGTAATATTAGTTTGTTGTATGGATCGAACCGTGTTATTACAATTCGGAGAACAGAGCACGTTAAAATGAATGCACTCTATTTCTATGTAACAATGTATTTGTGTTAGAAAATTATAATTGTACAAATGTATCTACAACATTTTGCGAAGAAAGAATTAAAGGCAAAATAGCAAGAATGATGGTTTTACCCTTTACGCGCTTTAAAGTGGGTATAAGCAGATTGGTAATAAAAGCTAATGGAATAGGTTCTGTTTATTCACTTTTTAAGAGTTTTCATTGTTCCGGTGTAGGTATTGTAGGTATCTATCTATATAGGTACCTATAGCGTCACATGAGGAATTCGATAAGTTGTGCAATGTGAAAAACATTAAACATATACCTATTTAACACCCCTGAAGCCTGAACTGCTTGACGAAAGTATGATTATCTACGAGCGCCTCATTGAATAATATAACGTACCAGGAATTCGCGTCTGTATAAAGAATAATGTATAGGTCTTTTTAATGAAGGAAAACAGGAACAAAATTGTCAGAACAGCCGTTAGTACCAGAGACAATACTGAGACCACCAACTCCGGCCGATTTCCCGTTACTTAGCCTACAAGCTATATTTTTTATGGAGTGTACACATCTGGTGCGCTAGTATTGTTACATAGAAAATCGTATTGACAAATGTCACGAAACTTCAAAAATTCCGGCTCACCAACACACTCCCAGCAGATATGAGACACTTCCGCTGTGGGCAAAGTTGCTGGCAGAGTTCATACAGTTTTATCCGTTAAATTTGAAATTGTTCGTTACGTTTGGATAATATTTTTTTTTAGGAATAAGTGCACATTTGCTTAAAATGTTCATGAAAAATTAACAATGTACATTGGTTGAGGGAAAATGAAAACATTTTGAGCAAATTTTCTTCATTATTTAAGAAAAATGTACGCATGAAATCGAGGTTAATGATATCCAAAAGCGGAAAATACACAACAATGTTTGTCCTAATATGTTTCTAGTATATAGAACATCAACTTTAGATAGTTTTACTAACCAAACAAATCAAATTATTCGCATTTTAACAATTTATAATAATTAACCAATGGCGTTCAGTAATGAAAAAATGTGGAATTCCCGAACTCTTTCACATTTCAACACGGTTGCCGCGGTTGGCAGCATTTATGTTTGTAGTTTTTGTGTGTTTTTGCATGTCACACTGATTCTTTTTTGACATAACACCGATAGGAATACAAAATGGCGAATTTGAAAAAAAACTGAGGGGGCCAGCGGCAAGAGGATTGTGAGTTGGGGGTCTCAGTATGGTTTGTCCAACTCACAATCCTCTTGCCGCTGGCCCCCTCAATTTTTATTCAAATTCGCCATTTTGTATTCCTATCGGTGTTATGTCAAAAAAGAAACCGTGTGACATGCAAAAACATACAAAAAATGCAAAAATAAATGCTGCCAACCTCGGCAGCCGTGGGGAAATGTGAAAGAGTTCGGGAATACCACATTTTTTTCATTACTGAACGCCATTGGTTAATTATTATAAATTGTTAAAATGCGAATAATTTGATTTGTTTGGTTAGTAAAACTATCTAAAGTTGATGTTCTATATACTAGAAACATATTAGGACAAACATTGTTGTGTATTTTCCGCTTTTGGATATCATTAACCTCGATTTCATGCGTACATTTTTCTTAAATAATGAAGAAAATTTGCTCAAAATGTTTTCATTTTCCCTCAACCAATGTACATTGTTAATTTTTCATGAACATTTTAAGCAAATGTACACTTATTCCTAAAAAAAAATATTATCCACGCGTAACGAACAATTTAAAATTTAACGGATAAAACTCTATGAACTCTGCCAGCAACTTTGCCCACAGCGGAAGTGTCTCATATCTGCTGGGAGTGTGTTGGTGAGCCGGAATTTTTAAAGTTTCGTGACATTTGTCAATACGATTTTTTATGTAACAATACTAGCGCACCAGATGTGTACACTCCATAAAAAATACTCGGCCGGAGTTGGTGGTCTCAGTATTGTCTCTGCTGGTTAGTACGGCTTTGTATTGCAGGAGACAACGAATTTTCTATTTATTCAGCTGTTGGAATAGAATAGAACTGAAATGAAATGTACGAAATATTATTCAAAAGAGAAAATAACATCAATAGAAGGTTTACATTAGCAGAAACATCTCGTACGGCCATATTATTAAAGTTAAAGTTCACACCCGGATTTAAGTGAGTTTAACCCAAAAATTGGGGAGAATACGATATCTAACTTAGGCGCCAAAAAATGAAAACGGTTTTTTATAGAGGGGCTTAATGAAAGCATTTTTTATTATTGGAGGGGGTCTCGCTCCGTTTAGACGGGAGGGGTCATTTAAAAAACAGAATACTTAATATGAAAAAAAATAAAAATATTAACATAGAATGACAACACTTACAAAAAAGTACTATACATTTTTTGAAAGCCAGCAATCTGCTCTTTCATACTATTTTTAAATCAAGATATTTCTGTTAATAGGTTTTGAAAAACTACTTTCAAACTTGCAATTAAGGAACAAATTAAAAAAAAAATGTTGAATGCCGATATTTTCAATACTGTGAACATAGACCTAGTAATTCTAAATAAAACACTGAAAACCAGAAAACAAATTTGGTGTCTATGTTCCCAATATTGGAAAAATAAGCATATAATTTTTTTTAATTTATTTTCCTTTAATTGTAAGTTTAAAGTATTTTTTTTCACAAACTACCTATTAACAGAAATAACTTTATTCAAAAATTAGATGAAAGAACACATTCCTAGCTTAATGCTTTATTACTTTATTGTAAGCGTTGCTATTGTTTTTAAATATATTTTCTTTTCATTTTAAGTAATTAAGGAGAGAGATAAATAGAGAGTAAATCAACGTCGTCCCCGTTGTAAAAATATATTAGGGGTAGGGTGTTCACGATTCGGTGTAACAGGTCTAGCAAAATTGCGAAATTTTATTTTATTTTATCAGATCGTGAACACTCTTTTTCTAATCTCAAGCAACAACGAAGCAAAGTTACGGACAGCCAGTAACACTGACATTTGGCGAACTGTCAAAAGGACGAGGGTACACTCACTTTACTCCGTTGTATTTTTCTGTTGCAATAGGGTCAGGGTATAGATAAAGTGCAAAAGTGTAGCGAAATTTCAGTCAGTATATTTTGTTGTTAGAATGCGGAAAAAAGTTGCGCTTTCGCAATTTCACAATGATACTAGACCAGTTGCATCGGATCGTGAATACCCCTATTGAATGCACAAGTGGATTTGCGTCGACGACAGCGATATGGTTGATTTTTGGAAATATTTCCGGCTGAAAAAAGAGGCCTTTTGGAGACCGGAGTGAATAATATATCCGTTAAGTAGGATTCTATTCTGTTCTACCGTGGAAGTACGTTCAAGAAATCATTTTAGATAGCATTTCTAACCATAAAACACAAAAATCTGCCACTTTTATATTTAAAATAAGTCTGTTTCCTAACGATAAAGCATTCGAATTCGTACACACCAGCCAAATTTAATCAGACTTCGTTCACTGCCAACTCCGCATAAAATGTGCCTTTTATCAAATATAAGCCCAAGAAATTTCTTTGGGCTAGTTCAACGCGTTCTTTTTTCTTTTCAAATATTTCAAATTGAGGGAAATGTAACATATTGCAAATATTGAACCAGAAAGTATGGGAATAGACCTAATATTTATTTTAATTATTCAAATTATTTTGGATTGAATTGGAATTCTTCGGGAAGATCAAAGGATTGTTTTCGGTTTAACTTAACTTTACCTTAGCTTAAATTATCTATAATATTTAGTATCATTAGTAATGAAAAACTGATAGTTTTTGAATTAGTTATTCGTTACTTATATCAATTAATATCTAACTAAGATAAAGAAATGTATAAATAATTAAACCGAATGGATAAGAAGAAAATATTTACGTAATAAACTAATGTTTTTCAGATCTCAGATTTAATGCGGCTGAAACGAAATTGACCTGCATTTGTAAATGGATTAGTGCGTTATTTGACAGCAATGTCAGCTGTTGAAACTGCATTCGTTTTTGGCAAAATTAAATGTAAAGTATATTGGTATTTGTGGCGTATGTGTAAATCTGAAAAAAATATCGAGACCCGCATAAAGTGATCCGAATCAAAAAAAAGATTGATTTTTTTGCCCAATGGAAAACCACATAAGTGTGAAATAGACTGACAGCACCCAGCAGAAAAAGAGAGATTGCCTTCAAGCTGAATTTGACCTTGAATGTAGCCCTGTCTGAATTCATGTATTTCTGCCCATGTTAATCAAAACACTGATAATAAGAAACGGCTTTCATATAGATGGGGCGATGGATAGATAGATAGAAATGATAGATCATCGATTTACATGCACTTACAAGAAAAACATGTGATCCTGCTTTTCTTCGTGATCACGAAAAATGATCAGAAAATGTATCCTATTTCCGCTGCCTGGCTTGTTTCATTTTTAGCCAGTGGCGTGCCGTGGTGCTTTCAGTAGGGTGTTCACTATATTTTCTACCGTAGTAAGTGTATTTTTAGTTCTATTCCAGGACCACTATGAGGAAGTGATGAACAACGATCCCATTTCTTTGTTTTTTTATATATTTTTTTTTGCTGGGGAACAATGTACCTATTGTAAGCAACTGTAAAATGATCGGAGTAACCTGGAAGTCCAAACCCCCCTCGCTTGATAAACTAAAAAAAGCAGGCAGGGCCAACAGAATACGTTGCTTACAGCAGTGCAACCAAAGCCAAAGCTTGGGTTCATAATTTCTTTTGATGAAAGTGCCTAATAAAAGATATAAAGATTTACTTTTTGTAGATGTTTTGCAAATTTAATTTGGGAAAGGTGGTGTTGGCCTATAAGAAAAATTTATTTCCAATATATCAGTTGAATATAGCTGAGAAAATGATCTCGCAAATAGCTTTTCAATTAAGCAGTTGCAATTTCAAATATTCGCATTCATATTTTTTGTCAGTTGTCACTCTGTGCTTTCGACCTTTATAGCCTATAGCATATATATACATTCAGAGGTCCAGAATTGGAATGAATAATTTTAAAAGTTCAGAATAGAGAACGAAGCACTGGATGGGAAGGGGACGCTGGCTCTGGCAACTAGCTTGGCTGTTGTATGATCTTGTGGTGTGCTTGTTCGTGGTGCACAGTGCACACAGCAACACTGCCAGAGTGGAACGATAACGAAAATGAAACTACAAGAACACCAAGCCATGTAGATTTATTAGGGAGAAGGTTTTTATTTTGTCTCTTTTTTTATTATGTGATTTTACCTAGCCACGGTGCTCTAACGCGAGATGAACATCCTGATGAGCGAGTTTCATTACCGCCAAGTTACTTTGGCATCTTTTGTTGATTTTAACGATTTATTCAAAAATACTGAATACCGATTAGTAAATATATAAACTTTTTTCAAAGTGAGCTTAAGTTAAGTACATATAGTAATAGATTTGGAAACCTTTATATAAACGTCACTGCTGTAAACGGTGGCCTCACAATCACGTTTCCAAGCTAAAATATGCACCACCATTAAAACGCAAAAACTATTGATCAGTGTTCCATATTTTATCATTTTTCCACAATCGAATAAATTCCGTTTTTGTTGATTTTGTGATTCCTCACTTTTCGACTTCTAAAGAAAGGTTAATGTGGTTACGATTTGACGTCTCCAACCTGTACCGTAACAACGATAAATCTGCTCTCCGATTGGTTTTATTTTGTTTACCATATGCATAGAACAAAATGTAAGTTTTAAAGCTGAAAACAAGCAGGAATAATTTTAAATTATTCTCGAAACTAATCGACACACGCATGGCTTTTTCTTATAAAATATCAGAAAAAGAATTGATTGTGGTTTTTGTTCGATTTCGAAAATAGTTTTAATCTTTTGTGGATTAGACTCTTGACAAGTTACCGTCCAAGTTTTCAGTGGCAGTGAGTGTCGGAGAGAGAAAGCAGCGGTGAGGTCATAACGAAAATGGAATATGAGACATCATATCGTAACCATATTAACAATGGTTAAGAAACCGAGCGAAATACATGCAGTTAAATATTGTTCATGAATGGATTGCATATTTCAACATAAAACTTTACATAAGTTTCTAAGAAAAATATTGAAAAGAAAAATTATGCAAATCTGATTCAAATGGTAACACTGCAAGTGAAATAAATGTCAAACTGAGATAATTCCGTAAACCAAAATAAAGAACGATTAATGGATAAAGTCGCGATGACTTTTTTTTTATAAATATTTTATTGTTTTGTTTACAACATAATATTTTGTCTTAAGACCAAGAAACTGGCCAAAGGAAGAAACATATTCTCTTGAGGCTTACGGCAGGAGGCAAGTTGAATCTGAGCACACACGCAAAAAATAACTGTGCACAGGAATTGATGAATCTGTGCTTTTCCCTTTGAATGTTGAAAAGGCAGATGTGCTGTTTGCATTGCTTTCATCATCGCTTTGAAAAAGAAACTTTTAAATAAAGAAATTTATTTCAGAATAAGTAATAAATTCAATAAAATACATGTACCTGCATTTGCAATTGCTTCCATTTTTGACCCGACTTGGACACAGGAGGGTTATGTGTTTCGCGCGTATCCTATGTCCGTTCCTACGTGACGCCCTGTAGGCTAAACGGCTTGACCGATTTTGAAGAGTGGGGTTTTATTAGATTCGTATTCTTCCCGGGAGTGCCATAGACTAAAAAGATAAAAATAAAAAAAATTAATTTAAGAAAGTGAAAAACCCGACTGACTGAAAAAAAAGAACTTAAAATGAACAGGACACATTCAAGTTTACCTAACTATTGGCAATCATAGGGTGCTCATATTTTTGCTAGGCTGTGTAGGTATAGTCCCCGATTATAAATTAGTGGTGGTATATTTGAATGTGTCTTGTTAATTTTAAGTTAATTTTTTTCTAGTCAGTCGGGTTTTTTTGTTTTCTTTTTGTTTTGTTTCTTGTGCTTTGTATTTACAAATGTCATCAAATTGTGACGTCTTATTTATGGCTTGAAAACAAGTGTTGCCAAAACTTTAACATAAAAATGTTAAATGATCTATTTTGTCTTATTTTCGTTGACATTTTTGTTTGTGAGAATAAATTTATCGCTAGCAGGATACAAAGCTTAAGAGTTAACTTTTTTCATTTTTGTCAAAAATCTATACAGTTGACTTAGAAAAAACAGCCTTACCCCCACTACCTGGAATAGCTGAAACAGAAAAAAAGGTTATTTGTAAGTTGAGGCACAAACCTCTGGCGAAACCATAATATCTGCCTAAACGATTTTTTTATTTCTAAGTAAGCCTTTTCTAACCAGAATCAATAACAAATGAAATACATTGAGTTTTTGTATCGCTTTTGGGTGTTAAGAATGCTGTCTTGTTTCTTTTTACATTTGTTTTGTAATTTTTATTTAAAAAAAAAAACAATTCTCAGCTTTAGAGTTCGTTTTTTAACAAATAGGAAAACATAATTCAGATTTACAGTTTTTAGCAAAATGTCCAACACTTTAACATTTAAAACAACTTATCTACCTTTCTTTTTTTTGTTTACGTTAAGGCTATCGGAACTTCTGGTTAATGGTGACTTTGATTCCTCTTTTCGTCTTCTTTGATCAAGCATGTGCTTAAGTTTTTCAAGCTTCGGTCATTTTCACCACACCGTGATGAAATAATCATAACTTTGTGGCAACGTATATTGAATTCTTAATACCACAATTTTGCGAAAATAATTTTTTGTTGTACTTGTTCTAGTCTGAACACTATATTTTCTATGCATGTCGACATTCTTATTGAATTTAAAATTAAACAAGTCTTGCATTAGCTGACCTTTTCATCTTTTTTTCGAAGCATCAAAGTAATCACAAATTTTTAAGTATGTACCTGCCTACATTTCTTTTCCACTTGTGCTTAGTTTCTTGTCAATTGTTTGTAAGAATAGGTATGGCTTGTGCTTTCGCATCCTTTATTTCATATCCACTATCAGTTGGTTTTATGCATTTATCTATAATACCAAAAAGATTGTATGCCTTAAGATAGATGGTTACCTGAAACTTCCACAATTGATAAGTTTCACTGCCTTTTAGTTTGGTTATGGAATGAGCTCCGAGCTCATTAAACATTTTTATTTTTGTTATTTCTCGAAAATTGTCTTGTAAGATAGTAACACTTATTTCCCACATTAAATACGGTGTCATCGCAACATACAACAACAACAACAGACTATAGAACTATCATCAACATAAAAATGATCCTAGTTGGTACCGCCGTCAGGTGGCGCTTTCGCTTTTTTTGGCTGCACAATAGAAAGGAAATACGAGAGATAATATGAAAGTAATAATCGCTCAAGTGCAGTGAATCAATACCATAAACTGAGCATTAAATAGACCGTCAGCTCCCGTGCACCTAACCGATTCCCCCCGCAAATTTTGAAAATAAAATTCCTTCTTAAATTTCCTGCGGGAGGTGTGATAAAAGAAACAAACTGAATGAATTGTCAGGTTTCTATGTGCAAGTGTATGCGTACGGCTAATTTACTTTAACATGGCACACATACTTTCCCACATAGTAACACGGACAACAGCTTGTAGGCAAATTCTCTTAAGTTGGCTGAGCTGACGGTCTATTTAATACTTAGTTTATGAAAACAATACATTTGGTTGTGGGTTTGGTACTAGATAGGTAACAAATAAAGCGACAGAAACGTCATTTGGGTTTCTTTTTTGTGTTACTCATACATTTCATGTGAAAGTATTTTCTGTGAAAAGGAAACGATAAGAAATTCCTGATTTGGAATTGCGATCATATGAAAAGCAAGTCTAGATATTTGGATATTTTGTTCGTGTTCCTTTTTATGATGGGATGACGGATGATCCTTTATTTTAGATATGAAAATTCGTTCTTGTAGATATTTTATTTCAAGTTATTCATATTTTTGTATTTGAAGTCATGATCAACAACAATAATGATTGAAAAAAATATCTAGAATTAACTCCAATTGCGGATGTGAATAACAATTTTCAAATTTGCGAAAGGTTAATATATTAACAGCCTTGATCTACAGATAATTTTGGTTGTGCGAATTTTAGGGTGGCTGGGGTGATTATCTTTCATCGGATTGTTTTCACATACCTATATAATTATGCATTTTTATTTAGTGATCTGTTACGGGAAATGTCATACCTAAATCATAGGAGGTAATGGCATATCCAAAAAAGGAATACCTACCTACATGCTCGTAGAGAATTAACCGACAATGTTCATAAGTTGCACAATATTGTCTTGAGGTCAGTTCATTTAAAAAAAAAGTTGGGATAAAAACGTCCGCATTGGGATGTGCCTGAAAAACGACAACGAAGCAAATTACTTTACGTTATTGCAACCGGTATAATAAGCAATTACTCATATAAATTAGCTATTTTAAATTGCTTATGTGAAGAGTAAATAATAATACGAAAATAAAATATATTTCACAGAATAATAGGGGTATTTACGATCAAATGCAACTGGTTTTGTATCATTGCGAAAGTGCGAAAACTTTTTTTCTTACTGCAACAACAAAATACATGATTAAAATTTCGCTACACTTTTGCACTTTATCTATACCCTGACCCTATTGTAACCGAAAAATACAATAGAGGAAAATGTAGCCTTGTCAAGTTGGTAGTTCGCTAAATTGTTAATTCCTGTGTGTAGCTATCGGAAATAATAAAAGGTCATACTAATAAACATTTTTAAATTTCACCTTATATATTTTGTACGTCACAATATGCAATTTTGTATGGAAAATGTCGCCATTGTGAGCTCGAAAAATTTAGCCTGGACATTAAAAATGATTATTGGTATCGCGGTAAGAGAATGGAAAAGAAAAGTAAGCGCCGCCGAAGGGAAAATCCATTCAATAAATGGGCAGAAAAAGAGGTTGTCATGGTATTAGACTACATTCTAGAAGCAGGAAAATTAATATAGGTTAACAGTTTCACAAAAGTTCAATTGTCAAACTGGATCTGACATTTGTTTCAGTTTTGCACGAGATGAGAAAAAGTGTGTTTAAGATCTGATAACAAAAAATTAATTTCGCAATTTTACTAGGTCTGTTACACCGAATCGTGAATACCCCTAATAATACTAAGAAGAATAATAGTACATAGTACCTAATAATTGTTATTTTCTCGTATTATTTTTTAAAAATAAAATGTATAATATATGTATATATATATATATATATCGTCAGTCATACGTAAATATTATGAAAGAAATCAGTTTTTTCTGCACTCCAATTACTGCCAACTCATCAAAAAATAATACTGACCGCATACACTAGCTATTATCCTCGAAGAACGATTCGATTTCAATTGAGTTTAAATAACTTTGCAAGTAGTGATACTCACCGTGATTGTTCACGATGTATAGCCTATGGCAGCGATAGCGAACCTTTTTAGAGTTTCGTGCCATTTAAAACAAAATAAATAATATGAAGCGCCTTTGGCGTGCCATCATACAATCTTGATCTAGTTTTCTAGTGACTACTAGGAAAAAAAATAAATAATTTTACACTGCGCAGCATTTTATTTGTAAACATACAAATTCATTTTTGAAATTAAGTTTTTAATTCATTTTAAATAAAAGAAACAAATTTCAGATTAACAAAAAACAGAGAAACAAAAGCAATAAACAACGAACGGACTATTTGTGTGACTTTTCTTGTTGCAAACTTGATGCCAAGAAGTTTATATCAGGGCTGTATTTTGTCACTAAGCCAAATGCAGGCTGAACTGGAACCATCTGACAAACGTTTTCTAAGCGAATCATTAATGTTATTTATTTTTGGAAATAAGGATTAGCATATGTAGACGAAAATATTGTCAATACAACAATCGCCAACTTTTTGAAGCATCAATATGTGTAGGGAATTGAATTCCAAGTTTCCATTAATTTGGAGTTGGCATTCTTCGTCGTATTGCCTAGCAGCTTTTGTAGATCGATTGATTCCATAGCATATGAAATGCGCTGACCCCGCAGCACGCCAAAAAGAGAATTTAAAAATTCCAGAATTTGGTAGTAAGATCGAATGAGAGGCAAAAAAGAAAAAAACTTAACTCGGTGTAGACAGCTGATGCTGTCGCTCAAGGGTGCAATCGGATTTCTCAATTAGTGACGTGAGAATAGTATTTCGTCGCGTGCCATGGGTTCGCCATCGCTGGTCTATGGTATTTAATGTGGGAAATAAATGTTACCAACTTACAAGATAATTATTAGTGTTCGAAGGGTGGCCAATTGTTTTTGGAAACCATTTTGAGAAATGGAGTAGGTGCTACAAACGAAAATTATATTGACTTATGAATACGTACACATGGATGGATGAATATTTTTCCGAATTTTTGTCTTTTTTTTCTCGAATTCTCTCAAGTTAAAACAATTAGTTTTTCTGAAAAAAAATTGACTGCTCGCTTCATAGAATTCTCAAGGGCCAGTTGACTTAGGATGAGTTGTCCGGAAATGAGTTGATTTGCGATGACACCGTAAATTCCAAACACATCACCAGAAAGGTTCCGACATAAATTGCTGCTGCCAAGTCAATTCCACTTGGGATAAATACCTAGTCTGAATCTTAGGAATATGTATGTATCAAGTAGGACAATTGCAAACTTTGAAAAGAAAATAGCCATTTGGAGCTACTAAAATTTAAATTCGACACTGACAATTTTTATTGGTAAGGCTGGTTCTAATTTAGGGTGGCTAAGGTGTGATCACTAAGATAATATGATATGAAAGATAAAGTACGTCTTTAGGGCACTTGAAAGTGGAATTGTAATAATGCTTGAGGTTGGTAATGGCATTTCCCCTGTATTTGGTTTCGTATGATGTACGAGTATGTTTGCCTTATTTTTCAATGCCAACTTTCTTATCCCAATTTGGCTGGTTCTATAATCTTATGGACTGATGCAGTTGCATATATTCCATATTAGTCTCGTAAATAACAATTTTGCAGTTTTCCTTTTAAACAAGGAAATTTAAATTTTACTTATCAAAAATGATATACATATTTTTTGCTACAGAATCAATTAAGTACTGTGTAGTTTAAAAAAGGAATGCAATATATTGGAGTGATATTCGTTATTATTCAATATAGTTCAAGAAAAAAAACTTGATTGAATTTCTTCGAATTTCCATCCAATATTAGGTACAGCTGATTATGTATATATATATATAAATTTTCAAGGTATGCTGTGCATAACTGTTTGTCTAAATGTATCCGGTTTATTTTTTTACAGGAACCTAGAATGTTGATGCTGCAATATAGTAAACATGGAGAGTGTATTCTCAAAGAAATTAAAGCGGCTTTCCGAGGTGAGCACCCAGCCGATTTGTTAATAGTCTGCGAAAATAAGGTTACTCTTCATGCTCATAAACTGGTACTTGCTGCCGCCAGTCCTTTGATTAGGTAATGCCATTGTTAAAACTGATACATAAGCCAACTTAATGATGATATCTTATTTCAGGATGCTACTTGAGGAAACTCAGTTCTTAGATTGTACTACTACAGTGTACTTCCCCGACGTCAATGCAAACTACTTCCGGTCACTTCTGGATTTTCTGTATTCTGGACAAACTTGCATTCCTTCAAATGACATAAACTATTTGCATGATCTCTTACTTTTATTACAAATTAAGTCCGATTATTTAAAAACATACGATTCTCAATATTTCAATGCAGCAAAACATGAAAATGATATGGAACTATATAGCTCCTCATACGGAAGTAAGGATGTTAGAAGAAAAAAAAGATTATCCAAAACAGAATTAACATCTTCGCAAAACTCGGTTAAATGGGAAAATTTGAGTGATGAATGCAAAAAGGAAGGGAAAAAATTAAGCACATCTAAAGAGCACGCCAGTGACAAGGCGACAGATAAGCCCTTAGGTTCTGATGATAAGAACAGCGAAGAAACAGCGTACGATAAATCTGACGGGCGAACGGACATAACCGAAAATAGAATTTTAAATGAAAGAAGAATGTCATCAGACCCCGTAAACTTATCTCTAGGAACACGAATAACGGATGATCAATTAAATTCCCATGCTCAACAGAATGATGAAAAATCGGACCTTATATGTAGGAGACAAGACAAAAAAAAGGGCTTAACACTATTACCTGATAACGAAGTTCTTAAACAACTACCAGATCACCAATTACTTCAAAACACTCCAGAAGATTATGTTGTTACACCGCATAGAAAACGTAGGCCTGGTTTTCATAATTCACCTAGTCAAAACCAGCCTTTTCTGCCGTACCATCCTATGATAATGGATGAGTTGAGTTCACAAAAATCGTCTTCCACGTATACTTCAGAAAGAAATATGCTGAACTCAACATCAAGAAATCTAATAAACACCGACGATCTATTTGTATATAACCATAAAAATGTTGGGGCTAATAGGGAAAAACTTAGCAGTCCTGATCAGCATTTACAAATTAATTCTCCATTCATATATCAGTGGCAATCTTCCCACAACTCTGCTGCATCCTCTCAATTAGATATCTCTCCCAATATCAATATTCCAACATTGGGCTGCAAAATAGATCCAGTTGAAGCTGAAGTTCCAAATGCAAGCTTAAGAAATAGTGTTACGGTGAATCAAATGTTTAACAATAGTGCAGGTAGCAGCACCGTTCGCGAATATAGATGTGAATATTGCGGAAAACAATTTGGAATGTCATGGAATCTGAAGACACACTTAAGGGTTCATACGGGTGAAAAACCATTTGCATGTCGGCTCTGCGTAGCTATGTTTAAACAAAAAGCCCATCTTCTTAAACATTTGTGTTCTGTCCATCGTAATATTATAAGCTCAACAAATGACTCCGAAACAGTAAAAGCATATAGCTGTTGTTTCTGTTCAATGGGGTTTGAATCAGTACAAGAGCTTATAAGACACCTTTCGGGCCACCATAATAATCTTCTTTTGACTAAAAATTTAAGAGATTAAGTTTAGCAGGTACTATATCTACCATTATACAAAATAATATCAATTCACAAGAACAAGTATTGGAAAATTGGCAACTTTGACTTTGTTGATGTGATACAATTAGACTGGAAGATATCATATTTATTGAACCGAAACTAAACTGAGAAGGTTTCCAGTCTACTAGTGCATACTTACATATTATCGTCAAATATTTGGGGTCTTAAACACATGTACTACAAAATTGTAAATGCCTAGCTATAAATTTGCTTATAAGTATTGTTTTTTTTTTTTTTTTTTTTTTTTTTTTCATTTAAACATGTTGCGATGTAATTAAGATATTAAAGTAAATGTACCGTATACCCTTCATTCTAAAAAATCAAAATACGAATTCCATAGATTATTAAGAAAACAGTTGACTAATAAAAAAATTCACTGAACGTAAAGAAACGGTTTTTGTTCTCTTATGTTATCCTTAAATACAATTTAATATATATTTTATATTAAGTGTCCAGGCTAGATTTTACGAACTCACAATGGCCGATATTTTGCATACAAAATTAGCCATTGTCACCTACAAAATATTTACTGTGAAGGATTATTAGTAATTCCCTTGTAAGTATTAATGTGATAGGTATATTGGATATTGGATTGGGCAGAAAAAAAATGTTTTTAATAGATCACTACGTTCGATTGGCATAAGAAATGGATTTTTTTTGGAATCCAGGTCAGATTTTTCGAATCTTGATTTCGTATCAGAGTCAAGAATCATTCAAAGGATATACTAACGGTTTCTTAAAAAGAGCACTCCGTGATATTCGGACACAGTACAGTAAATTAAAATAATTTGGATAAGGACTGGATCTCAGTACCATGTTATAATTGACGTTCACGGTGCTAGAAAAATGACAGTCTATCGGTGTGTAAAAGAAGTCACTTCTGCCGTAAATGAAATTGAATTTCCAAAACAAGTGTTTTTTCCTTACAGGATACACCTTACCATGCAGGGTTTTTTTTGAGAAAGGATGAATGCCGGAAGTTTACGGTGCGATCAATGGTATTTTTTTAAACATTGATGAACCTTCAAAGAATGAATCAGCTTTCATTTATCGGCATGGTAAGCATTCGCTGAATTGTATGGCAGTATGTGGACCGCACCTAAGATTATATTATGTAACTGGGCGGGCGGTGTTTATGATACAAGAGTACTGCGGAATAGGAATAGTAAATACGCTTTATCAAAAAATGTAAAGAGGAAGGAGATCGTTTCCCAATGCCGTAATATTAGGCGACAGCGCTTACCTTCGACCTCAATCGAAAACACAGTATCTATATTCAGATACAACAGGGCTCATACAAAAACACGGCGCGTAATTGAGTATCCATTCAGAGTTCTGAAAGAAAAGTTCCCATGCCTGAATCACCTGCGAGTTGCGCCCATATTTGCTCCAAATATATTTAAATGCTGTGCTACTCTATGCAATATGTCTCGTAGTCATGACCGACACCTATACGATGCAAGAAAATAACCCTTAACAGCAAGAGGGAACAGATAATGAAGCGGATGTATTGTTTCCATCACCGTCCCAAGGCGCGCAGTTAAGCAGCAGCAGCTTTTTCCAAAATCAGCAATTAAAATGAAAACAAGCTATGTTTACGCAAAATATTTATTCATATTTTTTCATTTTCATTTTAAAAAATAAACATTTCATTTGCGTTGTTAAAAAAAAATTGGTATTAATGAAAAAATTTACAATATTGGTCTAAATCTAACGTAGTAGGGTTCTAATCCTCAGAATAAAAATCATCATCATTTTTTTCTCTTTCTAATTCGCTGGACAAATCTTGTGCTTTTTTCAGCTTCACCATCCGCCAAACTTTTGGTTAAAGCGGACGGACGACAACTCAATTTTTTTTCCAATAATGTTGGAATCCTTTTTGACTAATCGCTTTCTCCCTGTAACGGCGGAACTATTAAAACTTAATCATCACTACATATATCTACCTATATACGGGCACAGGGTAAGAGAGAGGAGGAGCGTCATATTTCCACTTCCAGTTGGACGACAATCTGAGAAAAAAAAAACAATACAAATATGTGTAAATATGTAAAAACAAATGAGATTTTGTTAGCTCGAACCATTACTTCCTGGGTCCATAGTCTTCAGCTCCGTGGCCAGTTATAGCTGCTGACTCTCGCCCAATAATATCAAGTACGATATTTGCTATAGAACCGGTTTTTTGTTCGCGTTATCTAACTTGGCCTAGCAATAATTTTCCCTTTTCTTAATGCATTTTCGACTTTTTCTTTGCAATCAATACTTACCGCAGCATATTTCCTACAATTTTGCCAAAACACATCCCTGATATACGACCAGTCTTTTCCTTCAGGAACTATGTTTAAACTTTGTGCCAAAGCAAATATTTCCCGCCATTTATCACTTTTATTTGTTTTTGTTAATAAATCAGAGAATGCACCAAACAAAAAATTTTTGTTTTCTTTTATTTTAGATAGGAGGCTAATCTTTTTTTCTTCACAAATTCTCCGCCTCATCGCGTAAAAACTGACTTGTTAAACTGATTCAACAAATCGAGGTAAATTTTTGATTCTAACAATAGTTACGGTTTTGTTACAGCTTTAATCTACACTTGTCAAATAAACATAATTCTCCAAGTGCCTGTTGACTTGTTGTTCTGTGTTATAGGCCTCTGGTATTACCGTGTTATACCCTGACAGACATGTGATTCATTTCGATACCATGTTATCGAAACCATATGTATGTAACAGGCATTACAAATTACAACAAGCATACAATTACATCCTACTTAACATTTTTGAGACTAATGTCGTTTTCCATTGGTTTCACTCGGGGATCCACTCATTCTGAAATCCAATGGAACAACAAAACTGCTTCTGAAAGAATCCACAAAAGTATTGGTGAAATGCCAAAAAATAATCTACGGCTGCTGTCAGCTGACTTGTATAAAATACATAAATTACACTTGTGTGAGTGCTTCTTGAGTGGATTCTGACTTCAAATCAAGAAGCGAAATTCTCTTCTCAGAATCACCAGAAGAGTATTTTTTGTGCCAATGGAACGGTTTCGGAAGTGATTTGTTCGATTCCGGACTCTCCCGGACGCTTCTTTTTGCCCAATGGAAAACGACATTACACTAGGTATTCATAAAAGGTGGAAGCGACTTGAGAGCAGCACCTTATATTAGCTGTTTTTTATTATCAGCGAATCAGATAACGAAAATAAAACAAGACGGATCATTGAAAAGTTTAATTTTTGAATTGTGGCAACAGTTGCTTTCAAAAACAAAACAGATAATACAGGGTATAACAAACAAGCTCATATTGACACCAGCCATATTGCAAAT
The DNA here is from genome assembly GCA_951230905.1 of Cheilosia variabilis. NCBI lineage: Eukaryota > Metazoa > Arthropoda > Insecta > Diptera > Syrphidae > Cheilosia > Cheilosia variabilis. The sequence goes on along the minus strand of OX579679.1, from coordinate 40,279,281 downwards.
ATTCTTCTCAATGTGACGTCACACAAGGTACATGTCATCTCGCTTGCAATGTCGGGGGTGTTACCAAATTTGAATCAAATTTGCATAATTTTTCTTTTCAAATATATTTTTGTGAAACAAATTTAGTATTTTATGTTCAAATATGCAACGCATGAACAATATTTTGCTGCTAGCACTTGAGATTATCTTGGCATATTAAGGTATGTCCAGACCATCGAAACATTTCAGAAATGTTTATGAAATGTTTCTGAATCGGACACATTTCATAAACACTTTTCTGCTTACTTTCTGCAGGGAAACTTGTAAAACAAAAATTATTTCCCATCAAGATTGGGTAACTGTGAAACATTTCATAAATGTTTTTTTATTTTGGGGTCCAGATCCAAAGCAGCAAAACATTTCATAAATATTTCATTTCAACAAATTGTTTTGTTTAATGGTTTAGAAATATTTATGAAACATGTTGGTACTTAATTGTTCATCACATGATTACCTTTATAGAACGAGAAAAAACAAAATAACTCGGATTACGGACGGGTTCATTCGAATGCGAAAAAATCAATTGATTTTTTGTGTTCCATTTTTTAGTCTGGCTCTGGCGACGTGATTGTGTGGCTATCGTTTACAGGCACACCAACATTAAAAAATAAAACAAGTCACCTAGTCGGAAATAGTAGAAATAATTTTCAGATCATGATTCGATTCGTGATCTTGATGAGAAGCAGGATCATGTGCTGTTGTTGTATGTGCATGTAAATCGATGATCTATATGGATCATAGCTGATAATAAAAAACAGCTGATGTCTCTGATTTTTAGTGTCCAGGCTAAATTTTTCGAACTAACAATGGCGAAATTTTCCATTCGAAATTGCATATTGTGACCTACAAAATACTTAGTGTGCAGGTTAAAAATAATTATTAGTCAGGCCCTTTGTCGTTTTATACACTGGGCCTTTGTCGTTTTATGCACTGGGCCTTACTAATAAGCATTTGATATTCATATTAAGTATTTTTTTAGGTCGCAATGAGTAATTATATATGGAAATGCAATTGGTTATTAGATATTTTTATAAACTTAGGCGGTGATTCCTTATACGCTTTCGCTTGTGTGAGTGATGTGGGACAGGATGGCTGGAGCGATTCTAAACTACATATGTATTATGTAGGGCTTAGAAAATGAAAAAGAAAAGATTCATTGAAGGAAAGGAGTCCAACGGAATATATATTTGATTTGTGGAGCTAGCTCTATAAACATTAAAAACGATATCGTATATCGCTTAAATAAGAGAGATATAGAGAGTTTGATAGTTAAACAGTGGGAAATACAGCACATGTGCGTATTTATATTTCAGAATTCCAAATAATGAATTATGAAAAAACACAAAAATTTCGACACAATTTTAAATTATTGCATTTTTTTTTTCATTTGATAAATATGACTAAAAATTTCAAATAGAACACATTTTTTAGTACCTACTAAATTAATTATTTGATCGTTCAGCAAGTTATGGTACTTTAGCATTATAATTTTGTTCATTGAATTTTGGTTCCTGTAATATTTACGTATTATCGTTTTCAGAAATTTCAATGAAATACAGAACAAATAATGAACAACTTCTAAAATACAAACCAATACATCTTCGAAAATCAAAATGTTAAGCAAAAAATAACTATCTTTGTGAAGTGCTTTTTCTCAGGTCGGGGTTTCGGTCGTTGTATCCAAGGTTTACCCAAAGAAACACCAAAACTCTCTTTATACTGCAAGATTCTACTTAATGATATTACAATATTTTCATCTAATCCTACACAAGCTATATACCTTAACAATGTTTCGAAAATGCTTAAGCTACGTATAAACTAAGTTGCCCAAGTGCGGCGTGGTTCCTTAGCGGCTCAAGTCAGCGAAGATTACTGAATTAATCGGCAGTGATTTTCCAAAAGGGATTCAGCAGCAAAGAAAGAAAAGGGACCGAAGTCGCTTTCTAAATGGGAACCCCACCTGGTACAATAGATTGATACAAATCACACGTAGACAAGTCTCCCTGAATGCCACTTTTATTCGGGTAGGGGGTAGGTATTCACGATTTCCCATTGTAAGTATAAAAAACAGTTGAAAAGATTACTTTATCACTATGATTTATTAATGATTTCAGAGAAAAATGGGCCGGAAGAAATATTGCTCCATTGAACAGCGTAATATTATAATGCATTTAAAAAAAGAGATTCCGCCATACCAATAATCATTTTTAGTGTCCAGGCTAAATCTTTCGAACTCAAATGTCGAAATTTTCCATTCAGAATTGCATATTGTGACCTACAAAAGATTTAGTGTGAAGGTTAAAAATGATTATTAGTAAGGCCCATTAAGTTTTATTGCTTAAACTGTTTCGTGCTCTATATGAATGGCAAGAAACGGTATAAAGTACAAAGTCTGAAGAAACTAGGGGTCGCAAATGCAAAACATCACAAAAAACTGATCTTCATACAGTAAGATGTGCTAAGAGAGATCCTTTCATAACATCGAGGATTCGAGGTAGATAAAATTTGATATGAATCTCAGCATTAATACCTCAGTAATTCGGCGAAGGCTAATAGAGAACAACCTAAGGATTTACCATCCAAAAAAATGTCCTCTTCTTTCTAAAAAAAATATTAAGGACCGAATACAATTTGCAAAAATTAATTTCGGTAGGCCAACGGAGACAGACCTTAATCCAATCGAAAATCTTTGAGGTACGTTAAAAGGGAGCTCGGTACCTACAACTTCTAAGCCAAATTAGAACAGTGGCGAAACGTTAACAAAATTTGGTACGAAATACCAGATCCCGTCTGCGAAAAATTGGTGGACTCAATTCCCCCTAGATGCAAGGCTTAAAAATGCTTATTTTTTTCCACAGGTTAAATCGTAGTGTAATTTTATTTTTGTTTTCTTACAAATTAAATTACTTGAATTCTGTATTTATGGTTTAAGTTTTATTATAAGTTTGAATAAAAAAAGGAAAAAAATAATATTCAAGCATTATCTAATCGTTTTGTTTTCACAAATCGGAAATAGTGTCTTTGACATGCCCGTGCTTACCTTTTTGTATAGCAGTGTTTGTACTTAATTGAATTTCCAGTTGTCGTTAAAAGTGCAATCTTAAATGGACCAGATATAAGTTTGTTTGTAATTTAAGACAGACTTGAGTCATTCTTCAAGACATTTTTTTAGACCGGGTATAAGCCCATCACTGTGGCAGAGTCCTCCCACGCGTTATACCACTACAATGTTTTTTTGATGATTTTTTTCAGATATATGTATATCTTTGTATCAATTGTAATGAAACTAGATAAATAAATAATTAAATAGTGTAATCTCTTGGTGGCATGGAATGTTAAAGTGGCTCTCAATGAGAAAAGCGCGTAGGCCGTTAGTCGGCCCATTGTGCGTACCACTATGGTATTGAGGCAACTGGTTCCTTTACTGACCACTTATGGTAACCATTTACTTTGACGTATAGCCTAGATCACTAAATTTATTGAGAAAGTATTTTCGTAAGTAAGCCTTCCTTCACCAAAAGTTTGTGAGACAGAGGACAGCTGCCTAGAAGGTGGGTGATGAACTTATCCTCCTACTCGTCTACTACAGCCTCTGCAAAAATCATTGTATGGTAGTACAAGTCTTTGTGAGTGTCTGCCCAGAATACAATTCCCGGATATGACAGTAATTACTTCCGAGATACTGGAGATACCGCAGAAGCTCCTTGGATCTGTTAGTACAGTACGCCCTCGGTAAAAGCAACCGATGGAAATTCGAGCAGTTGCGTTAATTGAGGTTGTTGCTTTAACCGAGTCACAAAAAATTAGAATTTAAGGTCTTGAATTAGAATTTAAGGTGATGCCTCTGGAACCAATTGTACCTTTTGGCCTTTTCCGTCCTTGGATACTCGCAGGCTTTTAAAGTTACGACCTTTCCCGGTCCGGACTCAGAATTAGATACGAATTTGTTAAGCAATTTTTTTTTTCTTTTATATTCTGCAAAAGCTTGACTTGTTGCACTTGTATGTTTCACAAAGCGATTTTACTGATGCACCGTTACTCAATTTGGTTAAAATCTCAGCCTCCTGCTTTATATGACAGTTTGGGAACCTTTTTTACGATAGCCATTTCTTTATTACACGAAACAAAGCGAGAAAATCACATGAACACTGCACTCAGAGAAAAAAATCCTATAAAAAATCAAAACTACGCCTATTGATTTTATAGTTCGCGAAATAATAGGTTTTTCCCATTAACGTAATAATTCTTATATGATTTTGTACTATTGTTAAGAATCAAAGTGGTACTTTTAAATTAAATAGATATACTTTTAATGTAATAGTAAATTCACTTTAATATTGAATGTATTACCCTATTAACGGCAATAGTATAATACCATTAGTTTTCAATATTGTCAATCTTATTGATACTAATCTACGATCATATAGCTCGAATGGTATAAAACTTTAGATTTTCAGCTTAACTGGAACTAAATGTATTCGAACTATGGAGTCAATAGTAGAACCCATTGTAGTCTGAAAAATAATGCCTTTTATACTTTTAATGTACTAGTTGGATATATTATGCTTTTGCACATGCGCAATATTATTATTTTAATATGATTATACCATTTACTCAAATGTTTGATGCTAAATCAGTATCAGCGTATTGCATTATAATAATATATACTATAATATAAATAAATATTTGATAATGCAGTTAATATTAATTGGATATTGTAATCATATTTATATATATAAGGTTTAATATTTTCATTAATTATGAAAGGTGTGTATGTATTATTAATTAATACTTATTCTAATCTACTTTTTTACAAGTCAGAAAATGCATACCATGACGGGGTCAAGACTCCATTTTATTGCTTTTGCATTTCTAACGCAATGACAAGTAGCGTATATTTTTCTTAAAAAAAAATATAGACAAAATTGAGTTCTGTATGAAAATTTCTTTTCCATTTTTTATTAATACATCACAAAAAGGACACTAATTCTACCAATAAGGCTACTAAGAATACAGTCACCGTGGGTTGGCTCAAATGCGTAAATATTTTAAATTAAAAAAAAAATCTACTATTTTCCAAAACTTTGTTAACGCCATCATTTCATATTTCTCATTTGCCATTTGAAAAAACATCGTACGTTATCTAATAGCATATAAATTTCTAGTCAAACTCGGATACGAAATTTCAAGTAAATACACATCCAGGCATTTTAGCTGAAATCGTCCGTAAATGATTTTGAATATTTATATAGATATGTTCTTCAAAGTTTTGTTAATAACTTTTCCATGTGATTAGTTCCAGCCGGATTTTAACTTTCCTGTTTGCTTTTATTACATCTGTTATAAGAAACTTTAAAAAGAAATAAAAACTAGCAGTTAAATAAATCCAATAAAGGATTGTTTATTGCATACGGTCAGTGTAGGTAGTAGTGTGTTAATCGATCAGTGAAATCCTCAGTCATAAAAAATTTATGAAGTGAATATAATAATATAACTGCAAAAGGTAAGTTTATTTTATTTATAATTCTTCTCTTTAGTATTATTATATTCTAAACACATATATTTTAATAGTAGGTACTTTTGTAAATCCAATAACATTTAATTTTATAGTATCGAGCACATTGTTTTATCGTACGCATACTATTGATTTTTAATACGACATACTATTGAATTCTTGTTTATAGTATGCATACTATTGTATATCATATGATATACTGTTGAATTCATGTTTTATAGTACACATACTATTGTTTCTTCATGTGGAATACTATTGAATCCTTGATTGATAGTACTCATACTATTGTTTTTTCATGTGATTTACTATTGCATCCACGTTTTACTTTTTGCTAACATTTGTTGAACGGATGGCATTCTGTCAGTATACGTTTAAGTGTTTGGACTGTGGATCTATTATAATAAGTGTTTTTTACAGTTTAAGTTAAATTGCGAAATAGAAAGTGTAAGTTTTTGTTAATTATTGCTGTGTTTTGAGTTATAATTGCAATCTTTGGTAATATATATATATATATTTTAAAATATTAATATTATAAGCAGGATATGACTTCTTTTGTATCTGATATACTGTTGAATTCATGTGAGGTAATCAGTTTTCACTTCTTATACAATGCTTAATATGTTATATGCTATTTTATCGGATATTTATCGAGATACCAACCACACCTTGATGAACGAGAAAATTTCGTGGGACCCAGTCCTGCACTTTATTTTGTTAGTTTAAGTTAATTACGTATTGTTTGAAATGAAGAAAATTGAACGATCCACAAATATATGCTTTAATCTACGTTTAATATAGATTTGATAGGATGCATTACTGAATACGTATATATTTTTAATGCCTTATTTATTACTATTTGCACGTGTTCATAGAACGTTTACTTCTCTACATATACATTATGATCTATATGGTTTTACTTAAACCTACACCAATTGTTCCCTTCGATTCCTTTTGGAAATTCCCGAATCTACTTAGTATTTTTAAAAGATTCATTCAAAATAAACTATCTAATAGAATGTATTAAATCTAACACGTCGTAACAAAGAGAAAACATAATATATCCTTTATGTTTTTATTTAGCATTTCATAGACTTAGTGCTTTTGTTTTCTCTTTGTCGTTTAAAGAAGAAATAGAAAGAAGAAGAGTTTTAGAATAAGACCAAAATGGAAGTCAATGAGGAAAATGATTTTAACCTCCAGGAGTTCATAATAATGGATGAGGACGACATAGCTCTTGGTAGTACTGTAGATCCAAGTTGCGTTAATGCAGCCGACGGATTGGAGGAGCTTAGAACTTTGATTTGCCAAACGTTTGGATTAGAAGAAAAAGTTTTTGTTCGACTTAGTGGTAAAATTAAGCATTTTTCGTTTTTAGTATATAATTAATTTTTTATATTTTTAACAAAGCGTGTGGGGTTGATATGGAGAGCCTTCTTTTGCTTACTGACAAGGATATTGACGATATTTTCCCTATTCAATATATAGGGGCAAAAGCAAAATTTAGATTCCATCTAAATACATGGAGACAAAACGTAACATTTTTACTTTACTTTTCTGTAGTTTTTTGTATGATTAGGCTTACTTATATGTTTGTTTATTTAGTGTAGTACAATATCCGTCAGCGATAAAACAAGAGAATGGATTGACAGATATTGCTCTTCACAGTCTCAATCCTACACGCCAAGTTCTCCATCTACCAGCATTTCAAGGTGCACTAGTACTGCTCAGATAAATAATGTAGAATTGACGGAGCTGTTAGATAAGTCCGAGAGAGGAAAAGCCATAAAAAAGTATTATGAGGAAAATTCGATGTTGACCGATAGCCACAGGGAGTCCTTGACGTCTATTATTGTAGACAACTATTCACACCAAAAAGTACAAATGAAAATGGGTGATGTAGTTAATAGTACAAATGCAATCAAAGCAGTTTTTCCTTCAGAATGTAGTGTAAGCCTTTTGTGTTGCCCTTATTTTTATTTATATTATTATGTTGTTTGTTAAAGTTTTTCGTTGATTTGTTTCGTTTTTGATGTGTTTTTGTATATTTTATTACTCCAATTTTAATAATAGGATTATTATTTAAAGAAAAGGGGTCGTGGACTCAATCCTATTGGCAAACTTCATGACAAAGCAGTAAATGCACGCGTCAAAATCAGGAAATTAGAAACAACTTTAATTGGTAAGATAATTTTTTGTCTATTAGGTCTTTCTCTTACACTCTAAAACAACTCATTTTCATTAGCCCCACAAGCTGAAAAAATTGCTGTTCTAGAACATCCTATTTCAAAAAAGGAAGAAGACACAATTATTTGGCTATCTCACAACAATGAGCCATGGACGGAAGTAGAAGAAAAATGGGCGGCGGTGATAAACATCCGAAGAAAAGAAATTTTGACTGACAGTGGAAACATATTAAAAAGATGGCCACTTTTCAAGCACAGTCTTGGGCATTTGTTGGTAATTTCAAGAAAACTACCTATATTTAATAAAAAAATATTTATTTATATTTAAAACATATTTTACAGGTTGAGATTGATTACAACATTACTTTTCCCAAAAATCAATCGACATTGTTTAACAACTGGCCGATTTTTATGGAGAAAATAATTCCATATCTCAAAACTGTAATAAAAGATAAGCCATCGCGGAGTACTATTGATGCTTTGGAAAAAGAAATTGATACCAGTAAGTTAATAAAGTAATTTTTAACAGGTTACCATTGCTAATCCAAAGTAGAGTTTTTATAGCACATTTGGTTTAAAATATATACATAGTAGAATTAAAGTAAATCTAATTTATCCAACAATTTGTTGAACTATTTATTTTCAGACTCTCGCGACTGTCTAATTTTCTTGCTGTTGCATGCCGCTTTAAAGTCCTCAATTGTATCTACGTCCTCTACAAAAAAGTGGAAGCCTAGCATTGTGGACTCGCAAAATTCAACACTCCTTCATTGTGTTACAGTTGCAGAGTATGACGAAAAAATCAATCAGCTAAAGGACAAATACTACAAAAAACATATGTCGTTTCAACCAATTATAATAGTCATCGGACCGCAATTGACAACGTTGGAAGCTTACTATACTTTCTATGACGGTATTTTATATAAATTTTCAAGTTTTTTGAAGTGTTTAGACACAACATTTAAATTATTTAATATTATGAACTTTAAATACCCAATCGAGGGAAAAAATGTTTATGTTTTCATAGAAAACTTTTTTTACAGTTTTGAAACTGAAAAAAATTCAAACATATTAAGTTTAATTAACCATTTGAAAAATTAAATCTTCATAATATCTACATTTGTATTTTAAATCATTCGTTCTCTTCTGATACATTCGTAGTTATCATTATCACAATGCTTTGTTACCTGTGCTTTTCCAAATTTTCTTCTTCAAAAATGTTAACGAATCATATAAAATCATATCATATTCTAAAAGAAAATGATCATATTCAGTGCAAGCAGGACAAGTGCTCTCAAATATTTGCAAATCTTTATTCTTTTAAAAGGCATTTAGACAGAGTTCATAGAAATTGTGTAGGTTTTCATGAAGAGGATGATCCCAAACCATCGGGTAGCAAAGAGTATTTTACAAAAAAAGATCACAATCAGAGGAATACGAATCCGGATGATAGATCAAATAACATCTTTGGTGCAGAAAAAGCAGAATCAAAAACAGTAGCTTGTACGAATATAAACACAGGACTTAACTTTGCATTAGAGCTTCATAATAATAATAATATGAACAGAAAAAATGTGGCTAGTATAATAAATTCAATAGAAACAAAAATCACAGACCCTTTAGCAGACATTATAATATCCAACATTTTACCTCTAATTGAAAATGATGAAAATAGAACAATAGCTTTTAATATACTACAACAGTGCCATCATCCTTTTAAAAACATTAATACTGAACATAAACTCTTTCATGAATTGGAACACGTAGGATTTTACCAGAAGCCATTGCAGTATGTAATCAACGAAGAGGTTTGCGAAATAATCACAAATAATTCGCCAACGCTAGACTCAAATAAAACAGTAGGGGTTATCATGCCTTTGGAATTTCAGTTTAAGAAATTTTTTGAATCTGGTGATATCTTAGAGCAAACTTTGAAGAATACGAAGGATTTAGAAAACCAAAGCTCTGGTGAATTCCGTAATTTGATAAATGCAAGTGTTTGGAAATCGAAAGTTCAATCATTCAATGAAAAGTTGGTTTTACCTTATCTCCTATATTTTGACGATTTTGGTGTTGATAATCCCTTAGGCTCACATGCTAAAGCACAATCAGTGTGTGGTATATACTACAGCTTTCCTACTATTCCGAAACACCATCTTTCCAAGCTAAACAATATATTTGTTGCTGGATTTTTTAAGACAAAAGATAGATCCGAATTTGGAAATGGTTATACATTAAGACCTTTTATTGATCAAATCAAGAAACTAGAAAGTATGGGTCTCACTATTACTGCCAAAAATAAAACACTTCATGTTCACTTTGTTTTAGCTTTTGTTCTTGGTGATAATTTAGGTCTCAACACTATTTTGGGATTTTCGACAAGCTTCAATTCAAATTTCTACTGTCGGTTTTGCAAAAGAAAAAAGTCGGAGATGCAATCAGATATTGTAGAACGAAAAGAAGCATTTCGGGATGTCTTCAATTATGATGTTGACGTAGCTTTAAATGATGAAGCAATCACAGGGATTAAGGAGAAATGTATTTTTAATGACATTGCATCTTTCCATGTGGTAGATAATTTCAGTTGTGACATTATGCACGATATTTTTGAAGGCATTTGTAGATACGATCTTTCAAAAATTTTACTTTATTTCATTGAATCATCAAAATTATTTTCATTGGATAATTTTAACTTCCGTAAGCAAATGTTTGATTACGGGGAAACAGAAATTGGTAATATTTCACCCCCATTAACGTTGGCGGGATTGAAATCGTATTCCTTAAAAATGACTGCACGTGAGACAATGACATTTGTTAATTACTTTTCGCTAATGATAGGTGACTTGGTGCCAGAAAATGACAAAATATGGCATTTTTTTATAATTTTAGTCAAAATAGTAGACTTAATTATGCTTCCGGTTTTCAATGGGCATAATTTAAAAACATTGGAATATCTCATTTCCAAGCATAACTCCTTGTATATGGTATTATTTAAAGATACATTAAAACCAAAATTTCATTTTTTACTACATTATCCAACTGCAATTCGTAAGTGTGGACCATTAAGGCATTTATGGTGCATGCGATTTGAAGCACTTCATAAACCCTTTAAAAATACTGCTAAAGTCACTAATTCAAGAGTTAATATTCCGTACACACTTTCGATTAAAGCCGCTCTAAAGTTTGCACATAGTCTTTCAAACGAAACATTTTTTGAAAAAGATTTAAGTTTTCTGGAAAAGGATATTTTTGTGTCTGATCTCAGCGAAACCTTTAGGAATATTAATCGGAACGAGATAGAACTGAAGAACGCGCGTTGCATAAAAAAATTTACATTTAGGGGGAAACTTTATAAAAAACACTTCTTTTTGACGAAATCAATCTCTAGCAACGTCCTACTTTTTGAAATTGAACAAATGTTAATAAATGACGAAACCATACATTTGATTTGCAGTCAGTGGAGAATAAATCATTTTAGTGAACATTTGCAGTCATATATTGTGGAAAATAAAAATGTGGAAACAACATTTTTAGAAAGCATTTTAGATTTTGATGGGCCACCGATACATTTACATTTACTTAATAATAGCAAAAAAGCATTTCGCTTAAAAAAATTGTACTAAAGGTAAAAAAAAATATTTATGTTTTTGGGTACTTTTGATATGAAAAAAAAGGATAATAACTTTACCATAAATTTCGATTCAAGAAAAAACATTAAGTATACAAGAACTAAGTTTTTATCATTTAATGTAAGAAAATGTGTTTACAATAAAAGCTTAAAGCTAAAAACGAAAAAAAGGTTTTTACTTATTTATTTTCAGAAGGGCTTAATTTTATTTTCAGCGAGGTATTGGTCTCAATATTATTCGAATGTAAGTATCGATTTCGGAATTTGATTCAATTATATGAACTATTGCTTTTATAACAAAAACCAATTAAAGCTGAAGTACGTGCAGAATTGATTTAATAACATTATCGCACTGAAATAATACTACTTATCTTTTAAAATTAATGTGGATAACAATAGTCTTAATAGTGTATTCACATTAAATGGCAACCTATTAAAATAATGGGGCATCTCATTGTTATTAAATTGGATGCACCATTGATTTAATATTGAAAACTAATTAAAACTATAGTATGCGCAGAATTGATTTAATAACATTATCACACTGAGTTAAAAGTATTTCTCCTTTAAAATTAATGTGGATAACAATAGTCTTAATAGTGTATTCACATTAAATGGCAACCTATTAAAATAATGGGGCATCTCATTGATTTTAAATTGGATGCACCATTGATTTAATATTGAAAACTAATTAAAACTATAGTATGCGCAGAATTGATTTAATAACATTATCACACTGAGTTAAAAGTATTTCTCCTTTTAAATTAATGTGGATAACAATAGTTTTAATAGTGTATACACAAAAGAGGAATCAACTAAAATAATAGGACATATTATTACTTTTTAATTGTATGCACCATTGGTTTAATGTTATAATATAATTAAAATAATTATCAAAAGGAACTATAGCTTCAATAGTTTTTGAACTATACTAATAATAGGAAAAATCAAATTGACTAATTTTAATAGCAAAAACACATTAAAATAAAAGGAATTCATATTAAAATTATAGTATTTTTCTCTGAGTGTGGTAAGAAATACGAAACATTTTCCCCTCCTTTTCTTCTTATTCTTGTATGATGCAAAAAAAAATGCACCTACGATCTAGTGCTAGTGTTTAAAATTCTGAGAGAAGTAGCTGTAACATAACTGCCCAGTTTACAGTAAAACCAATCACAAAAAAAAACGAAATAAAAATGAAATGAAATAAGAGGCATGGATTTTTTGAAAAGTTGCAATTACTGAGTCACTAATGGGAAAATTGTAGGTGTTGCTTTAACCGAGGTATTGCGTTTATCGAGGGCTGCTTTTACCGAGGGCGTACTGTATCTAGGATTGGCATTGTGAGCCTAGCAAATTCACAGTAGGCTCGAACCTAGATGTTTCTATCTATGACTTGCTTTGCCTTTTGCGTCCGCATGAAAGATTTGTTAAGTTAAGGAGAGGTCTAGATTTAGTTCTTCTGAGACGACCCCGGCTCTAGCCTCTCCGGGATTTTGGAACCGTTTGTGAATATTTAAACTGATCCCTCATGTAGGACATTCCGTGAATTTCATTGGGATCGAAGGTATTCCGTGTGGAAGCCTTTTTCGAAGTTAGTTTTCGTAGGCAGGTGATCAGTAGTATTGGGCAAGGGGCGCATCTGAAGAAGGATGCTGGCGTACCCTATTGAATGTCCTCTCCAGTGCTCCCCTTCCCTTAACCTGATTGACACGTTTGTGGCGTATTCCTGCTGACGATGTCTAGGGAAAGAAGGTTAAGCATTGTTTGTAGAGCTGCGGTAAGATATGTCATTTGAGCCCCCGTGATACATAGGCATGCCAAGCGCTCTGTTTGAACTTAAGGCAAGTAATTAATTAATTAATTTCCTTAAAATAACTTATTGAAAGACAAAGCTATGCTGTTTCATAAAAATGGATAATGTGTTTAGGGTCATATTTTCGTTTTGATTCTTTAAGCTTTAGCTTTAAAAACACAAAAGGGTGCCTCTTAAACGTCAGCGGACAGTGGCACACGGAAGGGTGGGTGCAGATCCGCCATAGTCATAATCCCTTGATGTTCTAAACGAGGCTTTGCATGACTTACCAATTGTAAAGTCAAATAAACACATTTTTAAATACAAAACAGATCACAAAGAAAAGCCCGCAACCCAATACACATAAAGCATAATCCTTTAACAAAATGCTACATGACTGGACTGGGCTCTGCTACATATATAAAAATCAAGTAGCCCTGGGCCCGTGGTTACCTCTGCGCGAGAAAGCCATAACCTCAAATCGGGCATGCAGAATATCCCGAATGTGCACGTTTGATTGCTCCAAGAATTCAAATCCCTAGCATTAAATAAAAGAGTTAATTAATTCAATTTTTTTTTATTTTCTTGTACAACTTTTTGATTTGATCGACTTTTGAGTTAAGGGTGAGGTGGCGTCCCTTCCATAACGAGCCAAAATTTCCTTCTTAAACAGCTCAAATCTCTTACGATTGACATTGTTTTGTTTTTCTCTCCAGGCTGGTTTCATTTTTTTCAATTGTAAACCCCAGTGACATGTGAAGATTGGTGATAAAACGTGAAATGTATATCCCGCTACAAACATTTCGTAGACCTTAAAAGAAAAAAAAATTGTTTAATATAAGACAAATTTTGTCTAAAGCTAGATGACGGTCAAATCAAATTACTTTAAACTGCTAAAAAAAATCTGTTTATAGAAAATGAGCATTATATGGACATGGACTTGCAAATGCTGGTCCTGCAAAAATTAAAGAAAAAGTCTCTGATTGAAAGTTGGGTACTACATAGGATTATGCTGCAAAGAGTTATTTTTTAATTATTATAATATAAATGTGAAGGCACCTATTTAAAATTTATACAATTGTTTGATTCAAAAGATATCCCATTATAAAATATGTAAGCGCAGCGGCTGATAGGTTAATGCTGGACAAGTGGCGAGTTTTTATTGTTTAAAAAAGTACTTCTCTATTGAGCCATTTGGATTTTTGGGTACTTCGACTGAAGATTGGGTGACCAAGGCTTTGGAAGGTAAAATGCGGCAGTGGACGACATAGTGGGAAATAAGTTTTATGAAACAATTACCATCGGTCATATGTTGCTATAAAACATTTCTATTTAGATTTGTTATGCGTTAGTGAAACTCTTGTGGAAATTCCCATTACGTTTAGTTTTTGGGAGTTTTCGACTAGACATACGAGCAATGTCCTAAATATGGTAAAAAGTTCACAAGCAACAACATAAAATGTAAGAATAGGTAGTGTTAAATAAAATTCAGTTTTAAGTTAGCTATTAATTTACATGTCAAATAGCAATGTGAGTTTTTATTCGGGATTTGAGTAGTTATTTTTGAAAAATAATTGAAAAACGATTTTTTTTTCAAATTTGTTGAGAAATCTCAGTATGCGATATTAGTTAGAATTATTATTTTAAAATTATCTTAAATATGTTCTATGATCAAAATCGCTAGAGCGGATTTCCCTTAAAGCGGACACAATTTCCGAAATCAAAAAAATGTATTTAAAAAAATGCAGGTGATGAGTATAGGCCTATGTCTATATTGCCCTTTTTATCTAAAGTGTTTGAAAGAGTTCCACAAAAACAAATTAGGGCTTATCTTATGTCGAATAATATGCTTACTCAGGAACAATCTGGATTTCGTGAAAAACTAGAAAAAGTTGCTAAGCGTTAGTGACTACCTGCGTTCCGCAAGGTTCTATACTTGGTCCTCTTTTGTTTTGCATGTACGTTAATGAACTTCCATCTATGATTAAGAAATTGTAATCTCATATGTATGCCGATGATGTACAACTATATCTAAGTCGTCCTCTCGGACTTATAGATCTTGGCGTTTCCTGTGTCAAATGGTCTGATTTTAAACCTCAAAAAGTTGAGATGCTCGTAATATCAAGAAAACATTGGATCTCTACTACTTTCCTTCGATTATATTAAGCAACGCTCCGATAGAATACGTTGAAACAGCAAAATATCTTAGGTTGACATTTAACCGGTATCTAACTTGGGATAACCATACACTCGTCGGAAAACTATATGGCGTACTCCGCAACTTACGGCTTACGCAGTCGTTGGGGACGTTCAAGTATCTAGTTTAGCAAGTCTGACAGCTCTCTCACTAGATGAAACTCGGCTCTGATTGGGGGAAATCGGTCGTGAGAGCAGATGTTTCAGTTGACGTTTATGGAGGGGTAGCCGACGAATCTAGTCGAGCAATTCGTGACTGAGTACTAAGTTGACAGTTCTCATATGTGGCTTACGTAGAAATAGTGACGTTCCCGAACAATCTAGTTTTTGCGTTCAGGTTACATCTCATCCAGACCAATCTAGTCGACTTCAGATAACTAGATTCTTGAATGTGCCCGTTTACACCCGTTAAAACCCGTGTTCTACTTGCTAAAACTTTGATAATACCGGTATTGATTTATGGGTGTGAAATTTTTTGTAAGTGCAACTATGTAAGTAAAAGGTTGCTTTCAACAGCGTAACAGGTTTTGCTAGCTCCCTACTTGGTATGCCTTTTGAAAACTATCTTCAACTTCGCACTGTGACATTGATATCAGATTTTTTGCTAACACAACAACCTCAATACTGTGCTGAAAGAATTAGGATAATATCTACGCGGAGGTCCCGTCAATTGATTCATCCTCGCTTTTCTCGTTTTCAACGGAGCGTCAATTTTTTGTCAATGCTGTCCGTGGAATTCTCTACCGCGTTACATTAAAGAAACACAGAATATAACAAGAATTAAAAAATTATTAAAGGATTACTTTTCAGTAAATATGTAAATATTAACGTAACAAATTGTATATTAACTGGAGATATAACTGGTAGTATTCATGAAATTAAATATTGTCTTATATTATTTTTTCGCAGCTCTCTATTAGACAAAATTATAAAATTGTAAAATTAGCTTAAGATGTTTGTCTTATAAGATAATATATCTTACTGTTTTAAGCATTCATTAAATAAAGTAAATAAATAAATGATTGTATATAAAATCAGTATAATTCTCATGAACTAAAGTTGTTTCCAAGGGACACCCAAAATATCGACCATAACTCCAATTTTATTTTTATTAATAAGCATATACAACATTGATAACCAATTGAAGAGCATAAATCTTAAAATCAAAAAATTGTCAATTGTTATAGTATTTCTCCATAACTTTACATTTTTCCAAAATCTGGCAAAATTAAAGTTCAATTTATTGAATTCGAATGTGATAAGGTTTCCGGAAAAATTGTGGAAACAGGTAGTTATGGTTAGTTTTATTTTGTGGGGTTTTAATTCATAAATAAATTTTTCGGAAGCAAAAGAATAATTTTAAGCACAGGTTAGTTGTATTAATTGTATTTTTTAGTTTTGGGTAATAAAAAAGACCATTTTGTTGGTTTCTCTCTTTGATTTGTGCAAAAAAAGACATTCTTTACATTCTCCATATTATTAATTTCATTGCAATTCCTACTTAAGTTTTTCCATATTACGATAGACATCGAACCAAATTCGTTTAAAAGTTATTTAAACGCTTGACTATACTCTGTCCAACAAAAATTGTCAGTACAGGGAGGATAGGATGTTTGTCTCTCAATCTAGTTGCAATGACTTACACAAATCGGTCCCTCTTTAAAGCTCTCACAGTTTGGTGTGTTTGTAGTTTATATGATAATTCGCCATAACTCAGAGAGCAATACTATTAGGGTTAGCATCTTCCAATTTAAAATAAAAATATTGCTGAGCGAAATAAATTCCGTTTATCTTTTTCCTTTTCCGATAAGATAATAGGCGTTTTTTTAAGGGTTTCCCCAGTAGGCCTATTCGCTTTAGTTTGTTTTCCAACAAACTGCAAGATACACTATCCGCGATTGAGATAACAACCATTGTTTCCGCCGACAGCGACAGACCGGATGTGGTAAAACTCAAATACCGACAATAAGCAGTATAGGTTTACCTGCTTCGTCATTTTGATTTTTCAGCGTGAAAAACTATTTGAAGAAAAAATAGACAAATATGCGAAAATATAACAGAAATGCTACAAAATGCCAAAAATATGCTCTACAAATTGAAATATGCATTTATACCCAAATATTCAGAAATATGACCTAACGAATAGGGCTCAAAAATTGTACTTAGTTTTGTTTATTAAAATATTTAATGACCTATCCCAAAAAAACTTGCTTTTGCATGCGCCCGGTTGCCCTAGTAATCACTATTAATTTATCGCAATGTCACTACAAATCACTTATGATCACTTATTGCGTTAATGAAATGAATGCATTTAAAACCTCACGAATAAACCTTAATTCTAAAAGAAAACATTAAAAAAATGGTTTAACTGAATATTATTGGATCCTTCAGAAATACAAACAAATTTAAACCGAATGGCAGCACCCCACATAATAATACGTTCTCAAAATCACCAAAACCGAAGTTCTTTGACAAAATCCATAGAAAAACCCTTAATGATATGCTTTCATTGTATATATCATAGACAAACTATACTGAGACTGAGACCCCGCACTCACAATCCTCTTGCCGCTGGCCCCCTCAATTCTTTTTCAAATTCGCCATTTTGTATTGCTATCGGTGTTATGTCAATTAATGTCGTTTTCCATTGGTTTCACTCGGGGATCCACACATTCTGAAATCCAATGGAACAACAAAACTGCTTCTGAAAGACCTCACAGAAGTATTGGTGAAATGCCAAATAATAATCTACGGCTGCTGTCAGCTGATTTGTATAAAATACACAAATTACACTTGGGTGAGTGCTTCTTGAGTGGATTCTGACTTCAAATCGAGAGGCGAAATTCTCTTCTCAGAATCACCAGAAGAGTATTTTTTGTGCCAATGGAACGGTTTCAGAAGTGATTTTTTCGATTCTGGACTCTCCCGGACGCTTCTTTTTGCCCAATGGAGAACGCCATAAGAATCCGTGAGACATGCAAAAACATACAAAAAATACAAAGATAAATGCTGCCAACTGCGGCAACCGTGGGGAAATGTGAAAGAGTTCGGGTTAGTTATTATCCATGGCACGAATAAATTTATAACATACCTTTTTACAACATATGAAACGTTCTAGGAGAACATTCGACCACCACCGAATTTTCTTTATTTTCACATATTTTATTTTTGTGTACAATTAATTTTTAAAACGGATTTTGAATTTGTTTCCTGCCAATTTTGCGCATTTGACATTTTTATCAGTACTTGCCGGTTGAAATTCTCTGAGCTGTTTCGAGCCAAGAGAGGAACTGCTCGTTACTCGTTATTTTGCTAATTTTCTCTTTTTCTGTCATTTTTGATGAGTACGTGTATAGACTTTGTGCGATTGCGTTCGATTCAAACCGCGTACGCGAACCAACCTACTATAAATTCTGTAGCCACAAGCCATAACCGCCTAAGTTTTTTTTCATACTTTTCAGGAGAGCAGATGAAAATCTCAAATCATCACTTCAAATCAGGAATATTTGTTTCTAAGCTTTTTTTTCGTTGGAAAAACTTCTGTTAAAAAAAAGATTATGGTCATACAAAATTAAATGGAAGTAGATTTAAATGCTGAACACGATAGTGACTATCAGAGACAAAACAGAGACCACCAACTTCGGCCGATTTCCCGTTACTTGCCTACAAGCTATATTTTCATGGGGTGGCAAACGCTAAGTGCGTTAGTATTGTTACATAGAAATTCGTATTGACAAATGTCACGTAACTTCAAAAATTCCGGCTCACCAACACGCTCGCACCTTGCATATGCCACTTTCGCTTTGGGCCTTTGCCCAGCTGCCAGCGCTCATAGAATTCTATCCGTTTAATTTGAAATATGCCTTTTTTAGGAATAAGTATTCAACAAAATTAACAATGTAGATTGTTTGAGGGAAAATAAAAACATTTTGAACAAATTTTCTTTATTATTTATGAAAAAATTACACACGAAATCGAAGTTAATGATATCCAAAAGCGGAAAATACACAACCATGTTTCTAGTATATAAAACATATATTTTAGATAGTTTTACTAACCAAAAAAATGACGTCACACAAAAAATGGGATTCACTTAGTTCCGTCTCGGCTGCCTCCGCTGTTGTCCTGTGTAAACTCGTACGGACTGCTGCTTGAGGTCTTCTGGGGGATCGAGCATTACATTTCCCCCTTAATCGTACGGCCAAGATGAGGAACACCACTATAAGCAAAATTGTTGTGCCAGTTCCAATTGTAGTGTAGTGCTGGTTTTTGCGCGTCTTTAGTTCATTCATCACGTATTTGTACGTCATGCTCTACCTTTAATATTTCATTTGAAAAGTCAGTTGGTAGTACAGGAGCTTCCATCTTAGTGTGTCTAAATTCATTAAGTTGATCATTATTCATTATGATCATCGTTTGATCCCGCTACCCGTTAATCGAATAGTATTTGTGTTGAAGTCGCAGACAATATTCACACTGCACTCGTTGTTTAACTCAATTTGCTGAAGTTGGCGTTGAAATTGACTAAATGTATTTTCGCAAAGGTCCGTGGTGTCGTCCGTAAGGTTGGTGGCCATGCAGATCTCGTTCATCAGTTTCAAGCAGTCCTTGTAGGTGTAGAATTCGGCCCAGTAGTTCGTTAGGTTTAAAAATACTACAGTCTTCCATGAAGTTGCAATCATGTTTATTCTCCCGATATCTTCAAAGAATATGCCAGGTTCGCTGGTGAACTGTGTAATCCACTTCTTCTAGTTGCTTAGGTGTTGCAGGAGTTATATATGCAAAGATCATGCATATCCATAAAAGTAGGTGGAATTTGGTCGTTTTTCGGGGACCTTTGCTACTCGGTTCTCTATTGTTTGTCTTCGGCTCTCTTGACCTTGTTGTTCCTAAGTTCACTTGTTGGATTGATAAGTTCCTTGGTTGCACAGGAGATTCACTTGTGTGTGATTCAATCGGAAGGGGACACAATTTTGTAATTGGTCTCTTAAAATATTTTTTGTTGCAAAATATGGTGACGGAGCGCACCTTGTTAACTATTCCTGGATGCATATCAGCAACGCGTCCCATCATCCAGTTAGTTGGTGGTAAACGATCCTCCTTCACAAGCACGATGTCGCCAACTTTAATACTTGCTTCCTCTCTTTTCCATTTAGTACGTTGCTGTTGCAATGAGAGGTATTCACTTGACCAGACCTTGACCAAAAATCTTGAGTCATTTTTTGTGTTAGTTTCCAGCGGGAACGATAGCTGCGTGGTTCATCCATGATTGTATCAGGTGCGGCATTCAGCGCTGATCCGATGAGAAAATGACCAGGCGTGAGTATTGGAGTATCATCCAGGTCATTGTCTAAGATTGTCAGAGGACGTGAATTTAGACATGCTTCTATCTGTGTCAGTAATGTTGCCATTTCCTCAAATGTTAGCCTGGTATCCCCGATTATTCTTTTCAGATGATATTTGATTGACTTAACACCCGCCTCCCACAATCCTCCAAAGTGCGGAGCAGCAGGGGGTATAAAATGCCATTCGATGCCTTCGACGACAAGGGTTCTTGAAACATCTTCTTGTAACCTTTTAATGATGCCTTGTAATTCCTTGTTGGCTCCCACAAATGTAGTCCCGTTGTCGCTGTAGATGTGCGCACATAGTCCTCGTCTCGAGATGAATCTCCTGACTGCTGCTAAGAATGCTTCTGATGTGAGATCGCTTACCATTTCGATATGAATGGCTTTAGTAACGAAACATACGAAGATTTCAATGTAGCCCTTAGTCGTCCGATTACCGCGTCCTGGGGACATTAACAACTGAACAGGTCCAGCATAGTCCACACCGGTATGGCTAAAAGGTCTTGATGGTGTCACTCTTGCTGCCGGGAGAACTCCCATTATTTGTGTTTTGGTTGCTGCGCTAAATCGATGACATCGAATGCAGTGTGGTGAATTACTTGGCGTACTATTCTTTTACCTTGAATAATCCAGTATGATTGACGTAGCGTTGATAAAGTTAATCGAATTCCTCCATGTAAAGTTCTTTTGTGTGTCATTTCGACCAATAATTTAGTGAAGTTGTCGTTATGTGGCAAAATGATTGGATGTTTCTCGGCTTCTGATAGGAGAGCATTTCCTAGGCGGCCTCCCACTACCAGATGCTATCCGTGTCTAAATGTGGATTTAGTGAGAGTTGTTTGCTTTTTCTGCTTATAATGTGCCCAGCCTTTAGACAAGCTATCTCTTCAGGGAACTCTCTTTGTTGTACTGCGCGGATAATCGACTTTCGGGCATCCTCGATTTCCTTCACTGTTAATTCGCGGAATTTTTTGTCTGCTGTTTGACTTTTGCAGTACGCCACTACTCGGAGGAGTTTGTTATAAGAAGAAAACCTTTTCGCTATGTTGTAAGTTTCTGTTAGTGATACCGTTACTACTACTTTAGCTTCTGGAGGTTGCGTTTCTGGCATGGCTTGGGTTGGCCAACGATCTGAGCTCTGTTGGAGCCATTCAGGGCCATTCCACCATAATTTATTATTTTTAAGTTGTTCTGGTGAGCACCCTCTGGATGCGGAGTCGGCGGGGTTATCTGCGGAGCTTACGTGCCTCCAACAGTCTGGATTCGTGACTTCGTGTATGTCAGATACTCTATTCGCTACAAATGTTTTCCATGTGGATGGACATTTTTGAATCCAGGCCCATGTGATAGTAGAGTCTGTCCAAGCGAATATTCCATCCGGTTGCGGTCCGTAAATACGTATCATTTCCTTCAACAGTTCTGCTAATAAGTGAGCTCCACAAAGTTCTAACTTCGGAAGGGGAAGAATTTTCTTGATTGGTGCTACCCTGGTTTTTGCCGTAAGCAATGTCGTCACGTAGGTGCCATCTGGTAAGGCAACTCTGGAGTACACTTCTGCCGCATAGGCTGCTTCTGAAGCATCACAGAAACCATGTAATTCGAATTTATGGTCACAGTTGATTCCGATCCATCTTGGAATTCTGATAGCTTCTACTGCCAATAGGTTCAATTTAAATGTGTTCCAGGAATGTTGTAGATCATCTGAGAGCACCTCGTCCCACTCGATTTGGGACTTCCAGATCTGTTGCATAAGAATTTTTGCACTTATTGTAATTGGTGCCAACCATCCCAATGGATCGTATAATTTGACTATTTCTGAGAGAGTTTTTCGCTTTGTTCTGATGTTGTTGCAGCCTTGAGATTCACTTGGAATATCCTCGAGCAACTTAGGTTCATTAGTTGCCCATTTTCGAAGGTGAAAACCCGCTCCTTCCAGCATTGTTGTTAGCTGTATCCGGGCTTCCAAGCATTCCTTAATTGTGCCGCGTCCTGGCATCAAATCATCTACAAAAAAGTCTTCATTGATGATCTCGGATGCGATTGGGTACTTCTCCTTTTCATCGGTGGCGACTTGTTGAAGGGACTTTATAGATAAATAGTGTCCTGCTGCCATCCCGTACGTAACCCTTGTCATTCTATACTCCTTTATAGGTTGTTTGGTCGAACTGCGCCATAAAATGCGTTGGTAGTCTTGGTGATCATCATGAAGCTTGACTTGGCGGTAAATCTTTTCGATGTCTGCAGTGAAGACGATTTTATGCCTCCTCCATCGTATTATTATATCTGATATATCTGCTTGCAGTTCGGGCCCCTTATGCATTAACGTTGAATACTACGCGTAATTTCGTGGTAGTACTCTCTGGTTTGTGAATTGCATGATGAGGAACATAATAAGTCTCTTGTACTGGCTTGTAATTCGTAGTTGCTTCAACCATATGTCCAAATTCCAAAAATTCCTCCATGAATTTTACGTAGTCGGTTTTTAAACGTGTGTCTTTGCCGAATCTGGTTTCCAGCTGACGTAATACTGCCAACGCTCTACTTTTAGACTCGCCTAGCTGATTGATTTGCGCAGCTTCCTTGTCGAATGGTATTTTAACAACATATCTACCATCGTCGCCTCGGAAATGTGTTTTCCGGTAATGCTCTTCACATTCTTGGTCACATGGTTTCAAGTAGTTTTTTCTTGAAACTTCCTCTAACTCCCAAAATTTTTCCAATTGTTCGTCAATTGAAGTTTGAACTACCATTGTAGTAATTTTCTGGTTGAGGATGTTTTTTGCAGAAGTTCGCCCCGAGATAAGCCAACCCAATTTTGATAGTTGTGCTATTGGAAAATTTCCGTCACCTTTTATCAATCCATTCAAAATGATATCACCATAGATGTCTGCGCCAATTATCATGTCAATGGAACCGGGTGTGTTAAATGAAGGATCAGCTAACTCGATTTTGCTGAATTGATCAGTGTTTATGTTCTGAGCTGACGAGGCTGGTAGCAGTCTAGTCAATTTAGGTAGTACAAGAGCTTGTACTTGCAATTTAAATGTTGAAGGAAATCTCGGCATTATTGTCATTTCCACTCTGCTGCGAGCTGTTCCTGCATCCGTAGCCCCTAGTCCACTCACATCGACTGATACTTTTTGTTTTCTCAATTTTAGTGTTTGAACAACTTCTTCTGTAATGAGCGTAGCTTGAGACCCTGGGTCGAGGAGCGCCCTCAGCTGAATAATGTGTCCCATGCATTGCTTGCTTTCAGAATTGCGGTAGCAAGCAACACATTTTGATTTTGAGAACCATGGTTGATTTGAATTTGTGAGTTGTTTGCTCTCTCGAGATGCAATAATGAGTGGTGTCTCCTGTTGCAGTATTTACATGTTTTTGTGCTTCTACAAGGATTTTGTTTCTCATGTTGTAAACAGTTGATACAGAGATTGGCTTGTTTAGCTTTATCGAAACGATCCTTCGGAGTCCAATTTATAAACCTTTGGCATGTATAAATGATGTGTTCCCCCTTGCAGATGGGGCAGGAGTTAGGCTTTGATGATACGTGAAAGTTACGTACATTTTGCTTGCAGTCTTCCCCGCTTTTTTGTGATCGTCTAACAGGTGCTAGTACATCTAGTGCTTGGTATCTTCTTTCCAAGAAGTCATACAACGTTTCAAGTAACGGCATCTTGTTTGGTTGCTGAAGTCCTTGCTCAAAGAGGTTTCGACTCTCTTGATCCAGCATCTTAGTGGTTAGGTGTACAATTATTGGACCCCAAGAAGTTGTATCGACTCCCATGTTCGTGAGTGCTGCTAGACCTTCCATTGTGGCATCAAGTACTGCTTTTATTGTAGTTGCAGGTTGTTGATTTGCTTGATATCCAGGTTTCAGCATTTTATCAATGTCCATTGATATTATCTTCCTTTCATTCTCATATCTGGCATTTAACGTTTCCCATGCAGTCTGATAATTTGCACTAGAAATTGCTAAATGCTGAATGAGTTGCAGTGGTGGGCCTTCCAAATGTGTCTTGAGGTACTCCATCTTCTCAGTGGTACTAAGGGATGTTTTCTTATGAATTATTGTAGAAAATATATCATAGAATGAGCGCCACTCAAGATAATTTCCTCTAAATGTCGGAATCTTTGGAATCGGTAATCTGGTCTCCGATGGTTGTGTCGACTGGTTTTCGACATTTAGTGCCGACGTTTTGGATGCCATTTTATAGAGGCACTTGTTTACCATTTTTTGAATGTCTTCATATTGCTTTGTAGCAACGTATTCATGATGGTCATCGCTGATTAATGTTGTCTCCGAGACTATGCAAATTAAGTTCGAGAGTCTCATACATATTTTGTACTATTTTGTAAGTATTTCTCTCCATGTATGGCGTATCAGGCTTAGCGACGTCTTTGATCTGTTGATGATTTCCATCAAACTCCGCCCAGATGTCTTCTATTATTTTCAGGCGTTCTGCTATATACGCCCTTGTCTTTCTGACTGAAGAGTCCTTGCCAATGTTGGTCTTGAGATTCTCCAGCTCTTGGTATAACGTTCTTTGTCTCGCGACAATGACGTATATTGTGGTTTCTTCCATGTCGGTTTGTTATAATTATTTAAATTTGGTTTCACTTTCACTTTGTTCACTACCAGTGTTGGTCGCCCTGGTAAGGCGTTGTTATTGTAACTCGAATGGTTTCACTTGTTCACTAGCACTACCAGTGTTAGTCGCCCTGGTAACGCGTTGTTATCCTAACTTGGATGGTTAGCGATTGTTGATTATGGTACCAGTGTTGATCGCCCTGGTAACGCAGTTGTGTTTTAACGCGGATGGCTAAAAGTAAGTAGTCGATTGTCGAACCAGTGTTAGTCGCCCTGGGAACGCGAATTTAAAGATTGTCTAATATTCGGTACTGATCGTTTCAAACTCGAAAGACCATGAAAAAGTTGAGGAACTTAAAATTCTTAATTGACCCCTTACCTCTGGTGGGAGGAAGTCAACATAAATAATGAGTACACTCGGTGAGATTTCTAGAATAACTCGCAGTCTTATATACTAAAATCACATATACTAAAATAATGCTTATCTTACAATTTAATTTACAAATAAAATTTCCCAGACGGTTTATTTTGCAGGAATAGTATACGGAATATAATACTCTGGCTTCGAATGCGAATGACATGGCGTGTGCGTTGCAGCATGTTGTTTGATAATATCATACTGCAGCGCGTGTAGTATAATGATAATTAAATAATATTATTGTTGTGTGCTGTCACAACACTGCTTATATTGGTTGATGATAATAGCATACTAGAATACTAGAGATTTAAATTGTAGTTCTTTAAATGTTTTAAATGATGAAAGTTGAATTATATTAAAAAGAATTCTGTCCGCGGTTGTGTGGCAGACTGGTTGCACTGGGCTGTATGCGAATTTTAGGAAAATGACAACAACAATTCCTTGGCATGTCAGTGGTTCGGTTTTTATTTCAGTGTCAATTCTCGTGTTTGAGTGCCGTGAGTGTCTAGAGGCACCATTGGTAGAAAAAAAGGTCCTCCATAAGGCATGTACTGACAATTTTTGTTGGACAGAGTATAGTGCATAGTCAGTTTTATTTTTGGAATAATTCGATGAGTGGGCAATATTTGGAGAGCAAGTACAACTGACATGTAACTGGGATATAGCCTATTCCTAGAGCTAGACATGCAACGTATGTGTTCCTGAGCCTTGGTGCAATTACGTCTACTATCCATTGCATGAGACCTGGAAATATAGCATCCGGCCCCGCGGTTTTAAAGGGTGAAAATGTTGCTATCGCAACCTTAACCGGCTCTGACGTCTCGATTCGTTCTGCTTTCGTCCTATCCCTCCTGCTCGCTCCTTGTTTCCTTGGAGCCCAGGGCTGATCTGACCTATACCTACCTGGAAGGTGTACCTTCATCAGGAACTCGTATGTGTGATCCAGTGTTTCCACTATCTCCCCCGCTCTATTACGAATGAGTCCGATCTTGGAAACTGGATTTCTTAAGACAAGCTTTTGTAGTCTACTGACTTTAGATGTACTCCTCGTACTCGAGCAAAAGTCGCTCCATGACTCCCTTTGTGATTTTGTGACATTGAGAACTAAATAATCTTTTGATAAATGCAATTTTTTCCCAATTAAAAGAATTACCTTAACTTCTTTTTTGAATGCCTGGATTCGGACTCCGGACGCATCTTCAGTGAATTCGGACTACTTTTGAAAATGTAGGACGTTTTTGATTTAATTCTAAATTAGTAGCTCGGCCATTTCTTTGAATTTATTCAAATCTTTTGAGAACATCATTTACCTACTTGTACTTAGAGAATTGAAATTTGGGAAAATTTGCACTTCTCAAATGTTTATAGATGAAAATTAGTTATCGTATATAGCATGAAAACCCACTATTAAAAAAGGGTGACACCTGACACAAATCATTTGTAGAGAGAAGCATTAGCAACTTCATTTGATCAAAAAATGCTACTAAGAAAAAATATCCCAGTAAGGAAATTGAAATTGCATCTACGGAAGTTTCAGCTCCTTTTAAACGAACTAAGTAACTGTCAGCTAAACGATTCTTTGTGATAGGGCTATGAGTCTTGTACATTCTGCAATACATTTATTCTTCGCGATAGGTCAAGTTCAGGCATGTTCAAATTGTATAATTTTTTTCTATTACTACCTACGTTTCTTTTTCCTCAAAATAATAGTGTGAATAAAGGAATTTAATACAGTTTGCAGTGAAAAGAAAGATAATGCTGGTTCCATTGCTTTACGTTACTCTGCAGAATCTTGGAAATGACACTTGAAAATTTATTTAAGTACTTATTATTTGATTATTTTTTTAAATTTTGAATTCAGGTAGAACATGGCTGGTTTTGTTTAATTTTTTGCAGTTTTGGGTAATAAAAAAGACTATTGTGTTGGTCTCTCTTTTTAATTTGGGCAAAAGCACCATTCTTTATTTTATTTACAACCCTATCCCTAATGTTTCTTCGTATTATTGACATCATTGACGCCCTTATTTAGGTTTTCCCACATTACCAAAATAAAGATGACAGTCTGTCTTATTTTTCGAATAATCCAATGAGTCGGTAATATTTGGAGTGCGTAAAAACCTGATTTCATTTATACTCTTCCCGTAAAACTGACAAAAACTGGCAATACATACTTACCTATTCAATAAAATAAATAATATGCCTACCTATCTATTTTCTGCGAGAGTATGTTATACGTATTTTTTAATTTGAGTTCAATTTGAATAACTCGATAGAATTTAAGAATACGATAGAAGAATTATTACCCAGTAGGAGTGAGTGCATATATGAATTTAATGAAAAAAAATAAAAACCAATTCAAAAAGAATACCAAAATAAGTAAACTAAAAAAAATGTCTACCTACTTTGGGCGACAGTGTGTCATACATATTCAAAAAAAAAAAGATTAGTATCTTGAGTAATCATATCTTGCTGGTGTTTTAAATAGTATATCTGAAATAAGTACCGAGTTTTATTCTGAATAGCATATATTATACCGGTTGTAATAACGTAAAAGCATTTGCCTCGTTGTCGATTTTAAGGTAGGTGTATCCCCATGCGAACATTTGTATTCCTACTTTTTTTAAATGAACTGACCCTAAAACAATACTATGGAACTTATAAACGTTGTCAGTTAATTCTCTACGAACACTTAGGTATTTCTTTTTTGAATATACCATTATGATTATGTAGGTATGACAATTGCAATTATATACCTATACTGAAAATAGAACCCTGGTATCATCATATAAATAAAATTGGTGTAGTTCTGTTCGACTAAGATTGAATTTGACTGCACGTCTTTAAATGCAAAAATCTTAGAAACTGCTGAATATATTCTGGTGCATTTTTCTCCTACAATATCCACTTTGTTTCAACTCTGTATCTCTATAAATTTCTAGTAATTTATTTTTTCGTTTCGTTTCGCTTTTTTCTTTGTGACGCTCTACGTGCGTAAATACAGGGAGCTTTAAATATAGTAAACACCAGCTTATACAGGACATTTGCGGTGACATTTTAAGATATCCATTAACTCGGTAAATTAAAAGGTTTTTAAATAAATAGGCAAAATTTGAAACATTCATACAATTTTCACCTGGGTGAGTGGATATGCACTTCATTCTCAAATCAAACACACTAACCGCACAATATATTGACCTCTCTTTTAACCTTATTTTATTCCTGTGGTGGAGAGGGAGACAGGCAGAGGCAGTATGCTGTTTGGTTTGCTAAGAAAAAAAAAACCATAAAAGAAATGTCAAATAATGTAGGAAAGGTTTGTTTAACTCTGTTTTGCTTACAAAAAAAAGGATCTATGAAAGAAATGTCAAACAGGTATAGCTATCAGTGATACCAGATCGTGGGTAATTACCCATTTGTGGGCATTTTGCTAAAAGAACCAAGAAGGACATTTTTTTATCTCAGAACAAAAAAAATGAAGTGCATTGCAAATGAAGTTTGGTTGGTTGTTTTCCTATTTTATTAACTAGGTAGGTAAAGATCTGAGAACCGATGCTAGATAAAAGAAACGGTGAATAAGATATAGGAAAAGGAATATGTAGTGTTAAATAAAATTTACTTTTGGGTTATGCTCTGATACGCAGTATACATAAATATAAATAACAATGTGACTTTTTATAAGTTGAAGCTGTCAGAAGCAGGCAATTGTCCCAAGTTATGCTCTTACATATTACAAGATTTTTGAACACAAAGCAAAGTGTAGCAGGAGTTTCTGTTTTCTGATGTTTTTATTTTTGACTGGAATATATTAGTAACGCTGGTGTCTATGATTGGAAGTAGGGGTAGGGTACGTGTTAGACCGATATGTTTACATAAAAATACATATATGTAAGTTTTCAGAGATTTGTTTTTGAGTGTGCACTAGCAGTTATAAACCGAATATGCCTATGGACGTGTGTGGGGGTGCAAATAAAGTGGAGTTTTTGATTGTGAAGTGGCTGCAATTATTTTAAGGTGCATATTATTCAACTCCGCCTTGTTACGAAAGTAGCATGCCGGTCCCAAGCCCGGGTAAAGGAGGAGGGTTTGAGGTAACGCTTAGCATATCCTCAGTAGAATCAAACTGTTAGTGTATTCTAACGCACAAAAGCCAGTGGTTAACACTCAACACGCTATGAATGGAGAAACAAAAGGAATTGTCTACTCCAGGTGGTAATGGCAATAGCCAAAATCCATCCGTAGTTTTCTCGACTACGGCCGGGGTACGGATTCTGGAGGCCCCAACATTCATACTTGAACACACAAGCGACTCTTGCGGCTCTATGTCCGATTCACTCTGCAAACTGAGCATGGGACAAGCTGCTGCCCTTTGTACTGCCACTGACGGCCAGACTCGGGATACCTCTTTGGTTGAACGGACTCCTGAAGAGGCGGGCCTTGAGCTGCGCCTGTCCAAGCTGAAGGCGCAAGCACGTCTCTCAGCTCTTCGGCGGTGCCTTTGAAAAGGAACAGGTCGGCGGAGGTCTCACCAACTGAAGCTAACCAACCCCTTGGATCGGGCGCTGCCTCCTCTTCTGCCGAACCGAAAAGCAAGAAGAAGCGACCCAAGCTCGTTAAGAGAATAAACCCCCCTCAAGTCTGTGAGTCTGTCCATGCGCGGTCTCCAAATGAATCTGGCGCTGCTACCAGCAATGGAAGCAGTACCGATGGACGGAAACCGGATGCTGCGATAGTACCTACAAGCGTGAGCTCCGGAGGCTCTCCAGTCGTTGGAGCTGCCCGTGCACTTGTAATGAATGAAGCAGGTGATGAAACCAACTCAGGTTGCAGTACCAGCGGACAGAACATTATTGTCGCGGATGGCTCTGACGGTCAGAGGGCTCCTTTTAAACGCAGAACAGCTAAGGTGCGTGATAGTAGGCTGTCCTATAAGGATGCTGCTGTCTCCTTTCTAGTAGTTCGTATAGAGAAATCAGGCAATGATAATAGCATGAGCGATGCAGAGTGCAAATACTGCAAAGCCCATCTTTTGGAGCTTGTCGCGGCAACTAATGCTTGTATCCAGGTTGAGGGCTGTGATTTCAAGGACGGAACCTTCATGGCGAAGACCTCTTCGCAGCAAACCTCTGAATGGGTCAGCAGTATGGTGCCGAAGATCGCTCCCCTTGGGACCACAATTTTCGAGGTCTACAAGCCACCCAAGCTTACGCGTGCTGTCTGCTGGATCCCTGGGAAACTAGGGAAATCAGCGGATGTGCTTAAGCGTCTGCGTACCCAGAATCCTGGTCTCGCCACAGGAGCAAAAACTCACAGGCAGAGCAAAAACAGTCACGATGAAGATGATAGTTCTCTGGTTGTGAGCATGGACAGGGCTTTTGCCGAGATCATTAAGTCTAGGTACAAAATGCGTACCTATCTGCATCTTGGTAGGATTAATTACCATTTTAATGCCAAGTAGTGCTAATAGTGTTCGTAATTCAGAGTCTACACCCATTTTGTTTACTCAGATAAACCTACAACACTGTAAGGCTGCTACTGCGCTTTTAAGTAGTAGGCTTGCAGTTCGTAGAACAAAAAACTGCATAACATCCATCCAGCAACCATGTGTGTGGAAAAATCGCTTCTGTGGCCTTGGTGAGGTGAGCGGTTCGCACAACGTTCTTTACGATAAGCAGTCCGAGAGACCTAGGACATGTTTTGTTGTATCGAAATCCCTTACGGCAGTTACAATCAAACGGTTCTGTTGCCAAGATTTGGTTGCTGCAACTATTACTTACCATGCAAACGGCAATTGGGAAACCTTTGTCGTTGCATCGGCTTACTTTCCCTATGACTCTTTAACTCCTCCACCACCAAAGCTGTTGTTGAGCTCATAGAGTACTGCAAGTCCAAAAAGATAGGTCTTGTCTTATGTTGCGATGCTAATGCGCAAAACACAGTTTGGGGCAGCAGCAAATGTAATATACGAGGGGATCGTCTTCTGGACTTAATCTTATCGTCTGACATCACCATCAACTATGTGGGTTGTCGACCCACATTCGTTACAGCCAGGAGACAGCAAGTAATTGATGTTACCCTTTCCAATAGGCATTGCAAGACTATCGTAAATTGGAGGGTATCGCCAGATAGCACTCTGTCAGACCACAGATACATCGAATTTCAAATCTACTGTGAAGGTTCACCTTCGCTGGAGAGGAGAAATCCGAGAAAAACAAATTGGGCTTGGTTTGAGAAGGAGCTTGGCAATTCTGTTAAAGCTTCACTCAAACTAAGATCAATACAAGGGGTGGAGAGGTCTACTCAAGATCTGAGCAGCGTCATTACCCGTTGCTTTGAACTAGCGTGTCCAGTTTCAAAAAACTCCTGTAGAAAACCGGTACCTTGGTGGAATATGGAACTGCAGTGTATTCGCAGAGAAACCAGGAAGCTCCTGAAACGGTCTTTAAAAACCAACTCAGAAGACATGAGTCTGTATCGATCGAAACAAAAAGAATTTAAGAGACTAATTCGTAAATCGAAAAATGACTCTTATAGGAAATTTTGTGAGGAGGTCGCATCACTAAGTGCAACCAGCAGGCTTGTTAAAGTCCTCAAAAGGGACAGACCAAGTAAACTGGAATCGCTCCAAAAATCTGATGGTTCCTACACTGACACAAAGGCGGAGACTTTTAGTCTCCTGCTGGAGACTAACTTCCCGGGAAATCAGGTCACTACGTGCTCTTCAGTGGTACCGCCAACGGTGGCCACTTCTGAACGGACAAATACCACGCGGCGGAGCTGGTTTATTGCATCCAGAGTGGTGACGGATGACGCTATCCAATATACAATTGCATCTTTTGGGGGTTTCAAGTCACCGGGTCCGGATGGAATCTATCCGGCTATGCTGAAACAAGGCTTTAGTCAGCTGATGCCGACGCTGAAAAGAATTTTCACCGCGAGCTTGGCCTTGGCCTACATACCTTCTCCATGGCGTATGGTTAAAGTCGTGTTCTTACCAAAGATAGGTAAGACCGACTACACTCTCGCCAAAAGTTTCAGACCCATACGTCTGTCCTCCTTCCTGCTGAAATGTTTGGAAAGACTGGTTGAGCTGCACGTGCGCAATGTTGCTCTTCGATCGCATCCTCTTTCTACGATGCAACATGCCTATCAACGCGGAAAATCCTGTGAAACTGCGCTTCAAAACCTCGTTAGTAGGATTGAAAGCGCTCTTGATCGGAAGGAGTACGCGTTTGGTATTTGGGTTGATATTGAGGGTGCTTTCGATAATGCGACCTTTGACAGCATGTGCAATGCAGCCAGACATATCATGGTGTAGATGAAACATTGCTGTTGTGGATTAAAGAAATGCTAATGCACAGGACGTTGATTGCCGAGGCGGATTGTGGCAAATGCGTCATGACTGGGGTAAGCAGAGGCTGCCCTCAAGGTGGTGTTCTGTCTCCCTTTTTATGGTGTATGGTAGTAGACTCTCTGCTAACGGTTCTTAATCTTCCTGGAACCTACACACAAGCCTACGCGGACGATGTCGCCTTTCTATCTGTCGGTTCGGACCTAAGGCTTGATCGATGATTGGTGCACAAGAAATGGGTTTTCAGTTAATCCTCTTAAAACTGTTCTCTTCACGAGAAGAAGGAATGTCACTGGTCTGACTCAACTTGTGCTAAATGGCGTCACTATCCCGATCTCCGATGAAGTCAAACATCTGGGAGTAATGCTCGATAAAAGGCTTCTTTGGTCCAAACATGTTGAATCAAAAACCGATTAAGCACTGTCAACTTTCTGGCAGTGCAAAGGCGCTTTTGGCAAGACATGGCGCTTATCTCCTAAATGGGTCCTTTGGATCTATACGGCAAGCTGCATTAAAAGCGCTGCTTAACCCTCTTACCTCGTCTAAGTTAGTGCTCAAACTCAAGCTTTCTCTGAACTCGGTAGGAAGGCTAAACACTGTGAATATTGTTTGGGTCCCAGGTCACGCTGGTATCCAGGGAAATGAGATCGCTGATGAGCTTGCCAGGCTGGGTTCAGAAGAATCTTTCTCAGGACCTGAACCTGCGTTGGGTCTGCCTGCATCTGTGGTTAGGGCTTCCATTGATACTTGGGTTTCCCGTGAACAGGAGTGTCGGTGGTGTGACTGTGCTGGGTGCAGTTAGGCTAAACGACTGCGTCCGGACATCTGTAAAAGGTCGGCGTCTTTCCTTCTATCCCTTAGGAGAATTGACTGCAGACTGCTTGTGGGCGTCCTTTCGGGCCACCAAGCTTTTGCCAAACACTTAAATGTATTGGGCTTGAGCGACACCACCATCTGTCCTGCTTGTGGAGAGCGGAACACTTCCTCTGTAGCTGTCCTGCCTTTGCTCGCATCAGGTGGCGGATCTTTCTTCGAAAGACGGAAAAACTAAGTACATAAAAGTAAGGTGTCTGTTTGGCAGTACAATGGACCAGTAGTTGTGTCTGAGTGCTCCAACAGATAGAAACAACCTCCAACAAAAAAAAAGGTGCATATTTAACAGGTTAAAGAAATGGTAATATTTGCTAAAATAAATGTTTGCGTAGCTGTTATTGCATTTTTATCGGAAGTGGGGAGATTATAGCTAAAATATAGCATAGATATGTGAAAATATAAATAATTATTAATATTATTAATAATAATTAAAAACATTGATTTTTTTGAGAAAAACTAAGTACCTACGGGATCTTATTTCGAATACTGATTTTATCTTTAATATGTATTTTGATCAAAATCGTTTGAGCGGTTTTTGTAAAATTTGGCAGACAAAAAAGTACCAAATATTGCAATGTTAGTTTGAAAAATACTATTGTTTAACTATTTAGCTGAAAACCGAGTACAAGTTATTGTTCGGGATGTAAGCATTACTTGGTTTTTAAACTTTTATCTAAATCGAAAATTGGGTTTTCGAGATATGAACAGTTTTCAAATTAGCGTTCGAATTGATAATGAAGGACGCAATCATTTTGGAAACATCAATTTTACTCTAAGTTTGAATTTTGATCAAAATCGTTTTTGCCGTTTTCAGGGAAACTAAATAAAACTCAATTTTTCAAAAAATGACTTTAATACATATTACCTTCGAAATGATTTTTTGTAACAATAGTATGGACCGTTTTCAAGATATGTCCAATTTTCAAAAGTACCGTTATTTTTAGTGGAATATGTTTTAGCAGTTATGTTAACCTCACCCACTTAAGCCATAATATAAATTTTGGTTGAAATCGTTAGAGCCGTTTTCGAACAAATCAAACTGGTTTGAAAATTTTATATAGGAAGTACCATTTATATTGAGGTTACCGTGCAAACAAAAAACGGACCCGAACTGGAAGCCCTCAAACTCCAAATCCGAAGTTTGAACGAAATTTGGGTAGCCGTATAGGCTGTAGGCCTCGGGACATACAGGCTTTTGTAACAGAACCAGATTGAGAGTGATTTCGTTGCAGAAAAACTTTAATGAGGCGTTAATTGTAACTGGGTGTGGTAAAGGAGATACGGTGTTTATACCAACAATACAAATAACTCCCAACAATTATCCATTTCAGTTTAAATGGATTCAATTTCCTATTAATATTTGTTTTGCCATGACAATCAATAAGTCAAAGGATCAAACTTTAAGAAAAGCGGGAGTTGATTTAAGCAAGAATTGCTTTAAGCCCGGCCAGTTCTATGTAGCGTGCTCCAGGATAAGTAATGCAGCAAATATCACTATCATAGCCGATAGAAACAAAACCGCTAAAAAATTGTGTCCCCTACAAGACAGCCAATTTCTTAAATATTTTCTTTCCATCAACTGTTTTGAAACCACACTTCGCACTGGCGAAGCCGGGCGGGTGCAGCTAGTATTTGATAAAAATGAGGTTTGATTCAACAATTTTTTTGTCAATATACGTCCAACAAAATGTTTTTATCAAATTGCCAACATTTTAATAAGTTTTATCTTGTCTTAAGATTTTTTTCCTTGTCAATATCAATAAATCAAAACTTTGTAATGGTACAAGGCTTGCAGCCAAAAATTTGTTGAATAATCTCTCAAAACAACTAATTTGAATGGAAAATTTAAGGGCGAAACACGTTTTAATTCCCCGAATACCAATATGATTTTAAATGCCTTGAATTTCCTGATATTGCGTTTGCCATCACAATCAATAAGGCGCAAGATCAGTCATTGGAAATGTATGGGGTCAATTTAGAGAGTCCAGTTATTACACATTGACAGCTACGTTGCATATTAACGTATAGTGTAGGTAAACAGTCAGGATTATTTTGATTTTTTGATTTGATCACTCCAATCTATCACGACCTTTTTTTTTGTTAAAGCCTAGTATCCTGCTCGCGCTAAATTTTATCTCCCATAGAAAAATCTCTAGAAGGATTAGCAAAGCAGTATCCTGTTCGCACGCTAAATTCTAACTTCACATAGATGAAAAGTCTCCACTCCTTTAGCTCGCGAAATAAATGCCCAGTACATTAAATCGAAGATAAATTTGGACATAAAAAACGGAGGAAAAGTTTGCTTTGTTTGCATAATAAATAAAAGAAAACGTAAAAACAAAAATTCCCTTTCTTGTGATTAAAAAACAAAAAAAAATTTCGGGGCTTGTGGAGGAACGATCAGCAATATGGAAATTGCAAAAAAATTTCTCTGCAAATAGGGATTTACCCGACACTAAGGAACGTGTCGTCTTCTACTTGCCACTACAAAAATGATTTAAGCTGCTGTAGCATTGATAATACTTTTCTTTTGCGATGTATTTCGAGATGTATTTGCAGTCTGAATTTCGAAATTCTAATTATGCGTATATATAATTAAAATTGCGTTTACTGACATATGGTTCTTGCCCCATCTAAATCATGTTTGATAATTTTGCGACCATTTATCTTTGGTGTGGAGAAACGAATTGGAGAATAGAGACGCTAAAATGTAGCGCAAGCAGGATACTAGGCATAAAATTGTTTTTTCCTCCAAAATCAATAATTGACCATTGACATTCAACAACTTTCTAAAATATAGCGACATGCAACATACATGAATGTTGAATACAGCCTTTAAGGTGTCCTTTAAAATATAGCAAAAAAAAAAAACTTACCGCCGTGATGGAATGAAGACCTAACCATCCTAAGAAGGTTGACTAGGGACATTTTCAATACCTGCTACAGGCATAAGTTCTGCCTAAAGTTCTAAAAAAAAGTCTATTAGATCAGCAGACACATAAATGCTCTAAAGGAATCCTTGCAGCTTCTACTTAACACACACTTTCCTGGTTGTATAGACCACTGCGAAATCCCAACAAATTCGGGGAGTTTAACCTCCGTCGTCACCTTCACATTAGGACATAAGTCTCCCTTGTGTCAATCACAACACGCTTACCTCAAGGGTAGGTACGGAGACCGCAATTTACGGAGTAGTGCACACGATTCATCTCTCATCACCAATATACCTTAGCTATCTTCTTCGAGGGCGTTTTCAACAACGCTCACACTGAATCGATCCAGGAATTTGTCATAGAACTGGGTGTAGAGGATCACTTTATGGATTATTTTCATGATCAAAACAATGATCATTCGAGAAAAACTCGGTACACCCTTTTAAAAAAATCAGTAATCAGAGGTACATCTCAAGGTGGGGTGATCTCACCTCTCAATTGGAGAAGACATTAGTTGGTGCGTATGGATGACGTGGTTGTTCTAGTATCAGGAATGTTTTCGTGTGTGATTAGCGAAATCATGGAAAGAGTCCTAGGTAATATTAGCGGTTGGGCTACAAGATGTGGTCTTAGGGTTAGCCAAAGTAAATTGAACTGATGTTTTTCACCACCAAAACCAAAATACGAACCTTCACACTTCCCCGCTTGAATAACCATAATCTTCGTCTGTCCACCAGTGCCCACACTTCGATATGGCCGTTAAGTACTTATAGAAATTGAATACATATACATCATATAAACGTTTTTACATACCTGAGAGTTTCTTGTAAATCCATAGCCAAGAAATCGTTCATCGTGAGAAGGAGAATCATCCGAAGCAACGTAAAAGGGTTCATATAAAAATTCGAAATTAGTTACGTTATGGCTTATAAACGTATCGACATCAGATCTTGAATCCATCTGCCATCTAGGTGGGACATAATAGATTTAATTTATACAATTGAATGTGACGCAAACTATCAAATACCTGGAAAAGTTTGTAGCATACTGATTATAAATAAATACGTTTTCGTGAAAAGGCCGAGCCAAGTTTTTTTTAATAAGACGAAGAAGTTCAATTTTGTTTGCAGGAAATTTTGCTCGATTATCAATTTCATACGTAGGAATCACAAAAGCACACATTTTTTTGCAATCTGTTCGGCTTAGAAAAACACTTAGCTGTTCAAATATGTGTTCGTTTGGTATAATGTCTACATCAGTTAGAAACACATATTTGGTCTGGCATCCCTTTCTTGCTAAGTTCCTTAAGTGATTTTGCGGATAAACATTTCTAAGTCTCCATTTTAAGCTCTCCACACTCCTGGATTTCAACATTTTGCTTAAGGTAACTTTCGGTGAATGGCAATCAAAACTTGCGGTATATGTAGAATGTTTCTGTGTGTTATTCAAAGGACTTGTTGATTTCGGAACGAGTATATGAAAACTAATATTCTCGCTGATATAGTTAAAGCACAATCGCAAATAGGTAACATAATTTTGCAAAATATAAAATTCTTCACTATCAGCAACGAAAACCGCAAGAGAAATAGGTCCCATCCAGTTTTTACTCACTTGGACAATTGAATACAATCTTTCTATTGAACTTTGGGTAGCTAAACAAACGTTACTTTGAGTTGAAAGTTTTCCAAAATTACTTCCAACCAGTGCGAAATCGAATATTTTGTACAGCCTTTGATTATCCCATCTCCCAATATCTGGATCGATGCCTGTAAAGGCCAAATTGTAAGGATAAAAGATCGACAGCTTTGTTTTTCTTGGTAAAGGTATTTCATTTGTTTTAGAATCCAAATGTTTGGATACAAAAGATGTGTTATTATATGCTTTGTTAAAGTAGTGTTTGCTATTAAGAAAATGAAGTGTCCATAAGAAATTGCAAAGAACGAACACCGAAACTATTCCAAAGAACGTCGATTTAAACTGTAAAGAAATATTAAATTAATAGAAATATTCTGTTTACTTAAATTTCATTAGCCTACCATATTCTTTCCATACAACTCCTGTACTATGTTCAATTTACCAATTTAAACACAAGGGTCGAAAAACATTGGGGTTGCAAGAAAATTACAATTCTGATTCAACGCATGTGTAGAATATTACTTAGGAATATTTGCGTTTGACCACTCGATTCCGAAAACATTTTTGTTACTGTTTTGTACTCTTAATTGTTTATCAGAAAATTAGATGCTTTCCAAAGTACAAATGTTTCAGTTTGTCCAATGAATTTATGCGTTTACTTTTTTGAATTGGTCAGTGCTGCCATTTTTAAAAAAAAGTTTTTTTTTTCTTTTGTTTATGACGAACACAGGTTTGGATAGAGGTCACAC
This sequence comes from Cheilosia variabilis, assembly GCA_951230905.1. Classification (NCBI taxonomy): domain Eukaryota; kingdom Metazoa; phylum Arthropoda; class Insecta; order Diptera; family Syrphidae; genus Cheilosia; species Cheilosia variabilis. The sequence goes on along the minus strand of OX579679.1, from coordinate 40,240,033 downwards.
ATACCCACGCACAAAGATAATGGAATACAGAGATGGATATCTTTCCAGTGGAAAGGCGGCTGCCTACAAGCTGTTTTCCCGAAAAATTCATGAAGTCACGCATACATTCTCATTTAAATACTAGCATAAGTGAGTTCGTGAATTCACCCGGAAGATGGCGGAAAGTTGGTGAATTCGCCACCGAAATTCATAAAATTTTCAAATATCTTTGGGCATGTTGACTAGGAAAATTTGAATTTTGACGGTTGACAGTTAATTTGCTTGCAGTGAATATAATAATTAATATGTTTCTAACACATTGACACTGCTTTTTATCAAAAATGGTTAATATAGTTACGAATAACAATTCAAATTCCATTTTTATTAACAGAGTAATGAAAAAAGGTTTCTTGTTAAATTGAACACAAGCAGACTGTATAAATTAAAATTATTTACAATTTACCAATCAATTTGCATATAATTTGCAAAATCCAAAATTTTAGTCACGTACTAATCTATCAAGGCTATCTACTATAATTCGGCATGAAAAGTTTTTATTGTTTATAATATATTATTTCAAAACATTTAAACACTTTTTTTCTACATTTTAATACTGCACGTTGAATTATGTGTTATAACTTTTATTGATATAAAAAACAAGAATAGATAATTGCCATACAAGTAAATATGGCAATTTATCCGATAGATAGCACATAATGCTTTCGTAATGTTTCTTCAAAAAGTTATTATAATTTGAGCCCTAATACACCAACCACTCTTTTAAATATATAAATTCATCCGCGTATAAAATTAAATAGTCAGTTAGGTAATAATTTCACATAAATAAAATAAGTTGTTCCTTTCAGTCAGATTAATTCAATGGGGTGATTCTGGAGGTAACCGAAAAATCGTATATCTAACGAACCGACCTATCTAAAAGAGAGTGTCACCATAAATGGTGAATACAAATTATGCTGTTTTATGACATTCGGCCGGCCGTTCTGAATTTTGATTGGTGGTCAGTCATTAGTAACTTTTTTCGTAGCTCACATGTATTCACAGACAGGGATTGAAATTACAAAAACAACAATGTAAACAAATGGGTTTTGGGGGGAAAGACGTACGAAAGATATCCATCTCTTTTATTCATTCATCTCTGCCCACGCACCTTCCTACCAAAGATTTTTAAAGAACTAGACATTCAACTTTTGTGAGTGAATTTATTGTACAGCTACGACACAAACCACATTTAATTTCCAACGAAAACGTCGTTATGACATTTGTCCCAATTTTGTCACTATGTGTGATCGCCTGTCAAGGATCTGGTCAAGCGGGCTGCCACAGCGCACTCTCAAGCTACGATTACACGTGTCATTTTTCGTGGCAAATTTTGACACGCTGCCGTCACAAAAATTCGTCCGTTCGATGGTCACTCATCGTTTTTTGTGAGAGTGCGCTGCGAAGTGGCATGTGTAGCCAAAGCTTCGCGAAAAACACACGGGTGAACACCGAATGCACGAATTTTTGTGACGTTAACATGTCAAAATTGCCACGAAAAATGACATGTGTAATCGTAGCTTAATGCTGCATTTACACCATCACATATTTCTAACACGGGGGATTAAGGAGATGCCCAATACTAAATACCCGTCTGACTGAAAGGGACAGCATTACCTAACAGACTAACACGCAAAAATACGTGACACGTGTTTTCGTCGAGCATCTTGCTTACGTGGTAGGAATTATAGGAAAGCTCCGCATATTGATATTTTTATAGCGAAAAATTCCGCATTTCTATAAAAGAAAATCGCTTCCGTAAGCGATGAACGGACAATAATTTATTTATTTCGTATAACTCATTGATGAATCGTTGTTTTGGTTTAAGTTACTAACACTAATTACCACTGCCATTTCACATTCTTTAAATCAGATTGCAGGAATGTTGGTCGCCGGAACTTGCGTCTATTTCCGCTTAACGTATCTATAATTATGGGTAGAACATCCATGACCCTTTAGGCGTCTGATTTGTGATCTCATTCTTACACTTTTATTAGAATTGACTGCGGAAAAACGGATGTCTCTGTCCCGTCTCGTGGAAAAATGAACGTGGGTGGTGGTGTGAATGCAGAGCTCTAATCACGCAATTTATGAAACGATAGTCGTCGAAACGATTGAACAAAACGACATCGTTTTTATTTTGCTTCATAGAACATCATCTTCGCAATGTTCAATCGAATCGTTTAAGGTTCTCGTTTTGAACAAACTTTGATAACTTAAAAATCGAAAAATGTATGGAAACAGTTTTTTTTTTTTAATTTGTTAATTTTTCTTCGTTGTCATTGATGGATATGAAATTGGAATGAATGAATAAATGGATAGTTAGCAAGTAATATGGCCTCTACCAGTATCAAGATGCAAGTATGCAAAAACCCTTAGGTATCTACGAAGCTAATCAACAGCTAGTAGTGTGGAAAAGCAAGATTCGCCCAAGAAGGGTGGAATGTTTTATGAAAGCTCAAATTAAACGGATACACAAGAGTGTTTTAAGAAGTTTTATTGCTAATGATCGAGTTCTAACAAAGAATTCAATGAATGCTATTTTATGATTGTATTACTCCATGCAATTAAAAAAATCAAACAAATGAAATTAACTTTATATTCAAAAATTCAATGCAACCACCATCTTTTTGCAAGGAATGCGTTCTAATACAACTTCGATAAAAGCAAGTCCTCTCCAAAGAGAGCATTAGTTGGTGTCTTCCGTAAAATATTTTTTTACTTCTCTAAAACCTAACTAAAACTGAAAGAGTACACCAAAAACGATGAAACGATTGCAAAATAGGCATCGTTCAATCGAATCGTTTCGACGATAGTATTTGGCAGTTGAATTAGTAACGTGAAGCAACATTAAGCGATGATCGTCCAATCGTTTACCCGATTATCGTTTTTTGGTTGTTACACGAAGTAGAAGCATCGACGAGACGATGTCGTTCGATCGTTTTGTGCTTACGCGATTAGAGACCAGTATAATACCGCAAATTTAAAAAATAAACTCTCATATTATGCTTCCTTAATTTCTTCTGTTATTTTCAAATTCATATACCGATAAGATTAGACTGTATGCCAATTATGCATATGAATGCCAACAGGCAATTGACCAGATTAGCTGTCAAATGACCAAAATGTCAAAACTGTATTTATATATATGTATTAGACTATATGACCAAAATTACCAATATGGTCATATTTGCCTTGATGGTCATTTAAGGAATTTGTTATTTATATACCTATATCAAACAAAAATATATACCAAATAAATCAAAATTCCACTAACTCAAACACCGATGACAACAAAATAATTCTTGTTCCATCAAAAATGCCAGCAATGCCATACCGACATTTCAATAAAGTGCATATGGGCATATAGTGCTTTATGGTGGCATTCGTGCTTATTGTCCGATTACACTATATTTTGGGCATTTTTATCTGTCAACATCAGCCTGGTTATTTAGGTAATAGAGATATGCTCATTACATTGTATGACCATATTTTGTCAGGAGAACTGTCAGAAATTGGCATTTTATGATCACTTGACATACAGTGTAATCATAGCTTTAAAGAAAAGATAATCGAATACAGAGATATATATAACTCTCCGGTGGACAGGCGGCAGCCTACAAGCTGTTTTCCCGAAAATTTCATGAAGTCACGTACATAATTATACTCATTTCTTTTCTAGTAATATGTGAGTTCATGAACTGGACTTTAATGCGCTATTCCAAAATGTATATTTCACTATTTTTTTATTTTAATCGAAGCCTTAACAAAAACCAAACAAGTTCAATACGAAACAAAAAACAATTAAGCAGCGCGATGGCCGTAAAAGCAAAAGGAATGGTGCCGGCCATTAGCAACTTGGTTTTTTCTTAATGTCGTTTTCGATTTGGCTTTTCAGCAGATTTGTGCTGCCAAATCGAACATAAAATCCGAATTTTATTGGTTCTTGTGTGCATTCAGTTGGCCGCAAAAATATATTTTTTTTCACTTGCACTGGAAACCCATTCCAATTGATTTTTACACATTTGTGAAAGATTGTGTGAAATCTGAGAAAAAATCGAGATTTCTCTAAAGAGAGTCAGATCAAAAAAAAATTGATTTTTTTGGCAAATTGAACATGAAAAGCAAACTCAATCAAAAAAAAATTGATTTTTTCTAAAAAAATTGATCTTTCTGCCAAATCGAAAACGACATAAGTCACACGTATTCACAGACAGGGATTGAAATTCCAATAACAACAATAGGCGTGTTTTTTTGAGCTTCGATCTCAGCAAAGCAAAGTAAAGAAGGATTTTCAGCACGCGATTACAACAACTACAGCCGAGTCTCGAAGTGTCAAGTAGAGCGTAGTTGTTGTAATTGCATGATGAAAATCCTACTTTACTTTGCTTTGCTGAGATCGAAGCTCAAAAAAACACGGCTAATGTTATCAAATGGGTTTGGAGGGATAAACGTACGAAAGATATCCATCTCTTTTAATCATTCATCTCTGCATATTACCCATGCGGCCATGCTAAAGTAGAAATGAGCATGTGTGCGTATTATCATGAATTTTTCGGGAAAACAGAACCAGCTTGTAGGAAACCGTGTTTCTACTGGAATAGAAAGTTATATATCTCTGTTAATTCCATAATCCTAATACTTGACTACCTTTCACTTATTCAATAAATTGTATATCCACAAATAAAAAACATTTAAATTCAGAATCGTGTTGACTGACCAGAGTCCGCGAACACAATTTTGAAAGTAAAAACAATTGCCAAAATATGACTGAACGATACACTTTTGGAGGATCCTTAAATGCTATTACTTGTCATGCTTGGAATAAGGACCGTTCCCGTAAGTGTGCAATATGTTTTATACTGATATTTATTAATAAATTCATATACATTTTAGAAATTGCTCTTTCTCCAAATAATAACGAAATCCAAATATATTCCCGGGAATCAAATTGGAAGCTGTTGGACATTCTTAACCAACATGATTTACGTGTAATGGATATTGATTGGGCGAGAAACACTAACAGAATTGTTAGTTGTGCTGCTGATAGAAATGCGTATGTGTGGTCCCAGGGCGATGACGGTAAATGGAAGCCAACGTTGGTATTGCTCCGCATCAATAGGGCAGCGACTTGTGTAAAGTGGTCTCCAATTGAAAACAAATTTGCGGTTGGGTCTGGTGCTCGTCTAATTTCCGTATGTTATTTTGAATCAGAAAACGACTGGTGGGTTTCCAAACACATTAAAAAACCCATTAGATCGACAATAACATCGCTGGATTGGCATCCGAACAATGCACTTTTAGTTGCTGGCTCAACGGATTATAAGGTACGTATACAAGCAATATGGATTACTCAATACTTATTTTAATTCGAGTTTATAGCATAGTCTCCTGTGCAACGAGCACGTATTTTCATATAGTGGCTACTGTAGTTTTGCATAGTTCATGCAGCAATATTTTAAATATCTCTTATCTTTGGACTTATTTTTCCTAATATGGTTAGGTATGAATCATAAAATATTTTGTATACGCCTTTATATGTTATCATTCAACATTAATCATAGGTATGAGTTTTGACTATGACTCATGTGTCATGTGTATGGTGTTATAAGAACACACTCTTAACTCGATTTGCGAATCTCCGCTCTAGGTCACTTTTTATGTTCGATTGGTACCAAAAAAAAATAATTTTTTCCCATTTCGGAGCACTTTTGCGAATCTGGATATTTCTCAGAGTTGTTTCATGATTGTTAGGTTTTCATTAAATTTGTTAACTGCGAAAAACGAATTGCATCGAGTTAATCTATTTTTGTCAATTAATTATGTACACATGTTTAAAAATCAATCTGGGCGAAAATTTCGTATATTTTATTTAAAAGTTTAACTTTCTTTACGTTACGAGTATGTTCTATGGAAATTTAAACGTGAGGGCGGCATGTGTTTCTTTGCTAATCCGCTGTAAAACAGTAGCGCATGTTCTGTTTTGGAACATACTTTCTCGCAAAAGTGTATGAAAAAATGACATTAAACTATATAGCAGTCATATTTATTATGGGTCGGGTGCAACGTGCAACTCATCCCCGGACAACTCATCCTCAGCCAAATTTCGCACCATCGCCATAGCGCCATCTACATATCAACTCCACAACTAAAGTCCAAGGGTCGGGTGTACCTCATCCCCGGACAACGCATCCCCAGCCAAATTTCGCAACTAGCGCCATCTACATCTTAACTCCGCAACTGACTGCCAATAATCGCATTACTCAGCCTTAGTGGATAGTGCTACCCTCAGACTAGTATTATGTTGAGTGTTAAGTTAAGTTTCTCTAAAGTCTAAATGACACATTAGTGGGATTCGGAATAATCTATGGGGAAAGGAAGGAGGTAGGAACCAAATTTATGTAATGCTAGGAGGAAGATATAAGGGTGGGAAATGCTTTATGTTTGTTGTACCTGAATGTATTTATAAGATTCAAGACTGTAAACATTTAATTTTTTTTTAAATCTGAACTCTAGAGAATAAAAAGACAAATTTCGCGAAAGATATTCATCTGTGTACGTATTTATAAGTGAATATAACCTGCCTTTGTAGCTCCTACTCTATTTCACAAAATGGTTTCCAAAAACAAAAGCACCACCTACTTCGAACACAAATTGTCTTGTAATATGGTAACACTAATTTTTGACATTAAACAGCATAGACTACAACCCAAACCATAAGGGTGAGTACTGAGGAGGTAAGTGTCCAGTTGCAGAGGTGAGATGTAGATGTCGCTAGGTGCTGGGGATGAGTTGTCCGGGGATGAGATTCGGTGACCCCAAAATCCAATAATCGCATCGGTGTCACTGCATCTCATCCCCAGCACCTAGCGACATCTACATCTCACCTCTGCAACTAGACACTTACCTTTTCAGTACCCACCCTTATGGTTTGGGTTGCAGTCTATGGTATTCAATGTATGAAATAAGTGTTACCATGGCTAACGACAATTTGTGTTGGTGCTTTGTTTTTGGAAACCATTTTGCGAAATAGAGTAGGAGCTACAAAGGCAAGTTCAGCTTTTACTTAAATTAAGATGGACTTCGTAAACCTTCGTATGGGAGATGAAATTCGCTATATGTTAATATTTTAGCTGAAATATAAATTTTGTAATTAAAAAGTCCTTATCTGCCAAATCAATATCCATAATACACAAATTTTCCTTTTTTCTATGCACGTCCTATAGATACGTTAATGTTATCGTTCATTCAGAATTTAGCTTAGAACTCACACAAACGAATAGTTTCAGTTTTTTCTTTTCTGCTTCTTAAACTGATATCATACTTTCAATGAAGTTTACATTTTATTTTATTTTTTCTTATTTCAGGTTCGAGTTTTTTCGGCTTACATAAAAGATATAGAAGAACAACCTAATCCAACCCCATGGGGAAATCGCATGACATTAGGCCACCTAATGGCTGAATTTAAAAATGCAGCAAATACTGGAGGCGGATGGATTCACAGCGTTAGTTTTTCTGGCGATGGTAATCGTATATGCTGGGTTGGTCATGATAGCTGCATAAATATTGCAGACTCTACAAATGGGAACGTCATACGGTGCAAAACTGAGCATCTTCCATTTCTTAGCTGCGTTTGGATTAGCTTAAACTCAGTTATAGTTGCAGGGCATAGCTGCGTTCCGCTGATCTTTACGTTGGATGGAAACAAAATACATCTTTCTGGAAAGCTGGATACTTCGCAGAAAAAAGAATCAAGTGGAATATCAGCAATGCGCATTTTCCAGTCCTTGGATCGTAATTCCAGATCCGAAAATTCGGACACATTTGTAGAATCTATTCACCAAAATGCAATATCGTGTGTTAGAATTTATTCCGGTGATAAGTTGTTGTGTAAGAAAATAAGTACTTCAGGCACTGATGGTCAACTTGTAATTTGGGATTTAGATGCTAAAATAATAAATGCATTTAAAGAGTTAAATATTGAAGGCAAATAGTTTAAAACAAGTTAAATGTTTTGTTTAATACAATAAAATTGGGTTAATTATATACAAATATATGTACTACCAACATTTTTAAGCATATAAAAGCAGTATTTTCAAAACACTATTCGGAAAAGATTTACTTTTCTTTATTTCTTGCTTGTAAGCGTGTCGAATCGCCACATCCGTTAACGGAACTATGCTCGTTTTACACACGAAAAAAATTTCGTCATGTATTGCTCGTTCACGGAAGAGACGATTCGACCTCCAGAATGGTATACAGATGATATACAGGTAAACCAACTTTGAACAACTGAGGTTCTTTCTACAAGGGGACTACGTACCGAGTGATTATCTTTTTAGTCAATTGTATATCACTGTACCGCTAACCTTCTCAACGAGCTTTTTGGTTGTTTGGGAAAAAAATTATTAATCAATTTTGCACCCACATCCCAACTACTAAAATATCTGGAACTTTGCAAACATAGTGGCAATACACAATTGAATCATAAAAGATAGGATTTTCAGAAAAAATTAAAAAATACCGGTTGTTTCCAATTGCATCTTTGTAGATATTTATATGTGAAATTAACCTACACAAACAATGATGGTAAAAAGTAATGTCTTCTGTAATTGTTGGGTTTTAAATATCGATTCGGGATTTTCTGAAATCGGAGAGATGAATCTGAGAAGCACAATCGGTAACCACATTTAGTGTGTCTGTGGGAAGTGATTTATTCCGTTTTCTTTTTTTATCTCGACATGCTGATACGCTGTCTTCATATCGTTCGTTAAATCATTATCATTGCATTGGCAAAATTATAAATGCTCAGAGAAAAACGCTGCAACTTTATTGTTCCAGTATAGAAAAAACAGTAAAGGTGGTAGTGTTAGGAATATCCAGTCAGTCTACGTGTATTCGTAGCTATATAAATCAGTCCGACAGAACGGAACACAGTCCTCAAGAATCATTTGAGCACAGTATTGTTTTTTTTTTAGAATAAATGTACATCTGGTTATACATATGATTATCAAAAATAAATAATACAATATAAAGTGAAATGACTAATAGCATTCAGCAATGTTAAAATGTGGTATTCTCGAGCTCTGTTACATTCGCCACAGTTGGGAGCTGATTGGCATTTTTTATTCTTCAATTTTTTTAATTTTTTTGCGCGAACACATGGATCTTGATTATTATCTCGTTGGTAAATCCCTACTTGGGGAACATAAACTTAAGTATTAAAAACGTAGTTTGTGTTGGAGGATCTTTACTGTTATCTCACTCATCAAGCGATGGCTCTTCAACCGTCTCGCAAGTATCTCTGATGTCTGATCGTTTTTGTCAAAGCTAGACCTACCATTTGACTTTTAAATTCTTCTTCGAGTAAGATAATCAAAATGTATAGAATTTGGTGCACCCAATACAAACATTTCCACACAACATCTTTTCATATAAAAGTCCGCGTACATATTCCAGCTGCACAATAAGATCTATGCTGTCTACATCTTTAGCCCTTTTCGATCCCCTTGCACTTGCTCAATTATAATTGCTTGCCTTTTATGAAAATTCCGGTCACGAATGGAAGGTTTTTTTTTTAACACGCTGTCTTATGTCGTTTTCTGAACAGTTTTTACAGCCAATATTTTAAACAATAGCCATATTTGCTCCTGCACATTCAGTAACAAGATTATACCAATCAAAATCTATATTAAAGTGTATAAAGCATAAATAACTTGTTACTGCTCATTATTTAACTGTGAAAATAAACATCAGAATTTTGTCGACAAAGTATATACCTACCTGATACTGTTTCCGCCATGGACGAACCTTGTCTGCAAGTGCCGCAATAAAAAAGTAAAGAAAAAAAATCGACCCATATCGCAATTTATAGTCTCAGATATTTATCAAAGCCGTTTCCGTAAAATCAATTCCACATTAAGTAACGTTTGCACTTCATTTTATTGATATTTATAATTTTATAAAACCCTTTACATTTGAGGCATTTATATTGTAAATAAGGAAAAACTAAAGAAATATATGCCAACAAATACTTTATGAATACAATTTATAAAACTTTTCTATTGAAGTAACATTTTATTTATAAGAGGATGTTTCAATTGTCGAAATCGTTAGCCATCTCCGAAAATTGCTTTACGTAAGCTTCATGGATTTTCCTGACGAACTCAGAATCATTCTTTATTAAATAACAAATGGTCTTGACAAGTTGCGATTGGGTTAATGGTTTGATTGAGTTACAAGCAATGTTTTGTGAATCAGTATTCACGCTCGTTTTATCCAGGTTTAGAGATTTTTCAAACATACTTGGAAGCATTAAAGCAGGTTTTGGAGCAAGTTGCTGTTCTACTTGGTGGCATACATCTTTTGCTTGTTCACATTCATTTTTTAAGGACGTTGGTTTCAAAATATTTTGTATATTAAGGAACTTTGCAAGGGGGGACATTTCAAAATCACATTTAGTTGGCTCCGATTTGTTCTCAAAGTTGATTTTAGCGTTTTCTGGTTCCACTCTTGAAAGTTGTAAGGGTTCATTCAATGGAGTCTTAACTTGTTGCTTTTCTAACTGCTCAACAGATAATGTATTGGATAGTAAGCGTCTAAAAAGGGGCAAGTCAGATGATGGCGTAGGTTTAGCAGCTGCGAAAAAATTCATAACGTTTCGTGAACCAAGATCAGGCTGGTTGCCCCCTGCACTCAAACCACTCTGAAAATCTTGCTGTGCTCTGCTAAGCATATTAAAAATGTTTACGCTTTGAGTGCTTGTGGTTCCAGACGTTTTTTGCTTCACAACACATTCTTGAATTAGACTACACACAAGGTCACCTATGCGATCGCACTCCAAACTATTATAAAACCAGAATCCTCTGATCCTTGACCTCTCATTGCGATAGAGGAGGAATGGCGGTTGTGACTGTATTTCCAGTTGACCGGTTATTGGTTCCACAAACGATGTTGTATTTAGTCGGTTATTTATAAAAATACTATGAAATGGTTCAGCATTCCGGCTGTATATGAAAAACGCTCCTTCAACGTCAGTCTTTTCCCATTCGTTCTCGTCAGAGTTGAATGTGTAGAATGCCACATGTGCCGTCGAGTCAACGATATCCTTTGCATAGGGATCTACTCTTTTTATAGCAGCCAAATTCATACGATTTTTACTTAAATCAGCCATTACTGTATTTGCAATTCTTAGAATGAATTAATTTATAGACATAGTCGATATTCGTTTACAATTATTATTATTTGACAACTCCTAGTTCAGTCAGAATAATGTAAGGTTGTGTTCAGAACCCGAAAAAAACGGGGTCCGTTCCACATTATTTATTTAGTACATTTGTATGCCACCTATCAGATTTTGTTTTTACCCGAATCCCTGGATATTTTTCGTATACTGCGAGTGGACTGCAATGGTATCGTAGATACGTTCTCTACAATTTGATAGCGTAATTAAAAATAGTTATAGATAAATAAATATCGTTATAAAAATAAAAAAGGCAAAGAACTAAGGAACTCAACTACACTAGCTATCGAAGTCGGTTTTAGATATTCTAGATATATATTTTTATGGTGGAATTATCCCCTTCACCTGTTTAGGCGACAAAGAATACAAAAGACGTAAAAGTGTTTAGCATATACGGATATACGAAACAACTTCCCCCTACGGTCTACTATTAAAAAAGTTCTCACTTGAATAAATTTTCGACATACCAATTTCCATATCTTGTCGCAGTCCGAATCAGTTAAATTCTGGATTCATATTTCAACGTCAATGTTGTTATCATAGACAAATCATACTATGGTTTGTCTATGGTTTTTGTGACAGATCCCATGAAAATGTGGCCATCTTCTGCCAGAAGCATTGCGATCATACTAAGTTTTGGCGACATCATTTGCGAAAGACCAGTTCACAAACAACCTTTTGTCACGCTAGTACAGCTCGGCCCGGCGGTAAATTAGCTTTTCATAAAAATTCAAATATTCAAAAAATTGAACTGGATTTGCTGCTTCTCCCGACTAGTACTCAATTCTTCAAGTTTCTTTTTGCGTGCTTTGTCGTGCGAAATTTCCTAATTCCCTTTTGGGCACGTATCGCTCATTTATAAGTTCCGATTTCAGTCGGTCCGTGCCTTGATTGGAAAATAAAGCAAACGCAAAAACAATTTTTTTTGCCAATGGCTAGGTACCGCGATCATAATGCTACCGAGAACAGATGAAAAATAAAGCAAACACAGAAAAAAAAGAGGCAAAAGAAAATACAAGAATTGGATGGGAATTCGCGGGCCATCCGTGTTCGGTTACTCCCCGCACATTTTACCCCCTTTTCAAGTTTACAACACTTATGACAAAAACCGATACGTGTAAATACTGCTGGCGAAAGATTAAAAATAGCACTGATTCAGTCAAAATTTAAATATGCTGTTGAAAAGCCGACAGCTTTGAGTGAAGTCTTAAGATGACCTTCCCTTCTTTTTTACCTTAAGGTGTTGATAGTATAGAGGCTCGAATGACTTTCTCCGCGAATGTTTTTTGGCGCTCATCCCCCGTACGTTATCTGCTGTCTGTTTCTGCATATTACGCAGTGATTCAGATCCCGTGAGCGTGACTGTTTTTCGACCGTCAAATATGGAATATAACCTCAAAAATACTGATACAAGATACTGAGGATCTAGCAACTTTTATATACATATATCAGATAAGTAAAATATCTAATACATTGATTGAAAAAAAAATCGTGTTTTTAGCTTCGATCTCAGCATAGCACCCCCGACTCCACAGGAGATATATCTCTCTGTCTAAATGCCTGACATCCAAGTCATACAATTTCCTCATATCTGTGCTGGGCAAATGATGCCATGGCATTTCATTTCGTACGCAACAGCAAGAAGTTGTTGGTGTAAAAAATAAAATTTCCAGACGAAAAGCAACAAAAAACAAACATCTGTCAAATTCATGTCAGACATCCATGTCAAGATATATCGCAGACGCTAACACATCCCCACAGGAGATAATTTCTCTCATAATGCATATCACGAAAAGAAATATCTCGTGGAGTCACTTAATTCATCGCATGATTTGATGTCAGCGATCATTCTCTGCGATTATAGTTTGACGTTGACACGGATGGCTGACATGAATTTGACAGAATGTTTGTTTTTTTGTTGCTTTTTGTCTGGAAATGCCATTTTTTACACCTACAAGCTACAACCTCTCTTGTTGTTGCGATACGAAATGAAATGTCATGGCACAATTTGCCCAGCAGAGATATAAGAAAATTGTGTGGAATAGATGTTTGACATAATGTTTGTTATTTTTTCCTTTTCGTTTGGAAAAGTAAAAAAATTGATTTTTTTTGGCAAACGAATATGAAAAGCAATCGATCAAAAAAAAAAATATATCTATTTGCCAAATTGTAAACGACAAAATCTGAAATCTGCGAGCGAATCTGAAGAAGCACAATCGAAACCACATAAATAGTCCTCCCCATATAAACTTCGTAGAAGGTAATAGCATGTTATCTAGTCCAATTCGGAAGAGCTTCTACTACTTAACGCATACATATGTCAAATTGTCAGATTGATATAAAAAATTTATTTGGGTACAGAAAAAGTTGAATGTACGTCGTTTGCTAATAGGTACTTGATATCAAATTGTTTGGGTTTATTAACATTTGATAAAGTGTTGAGTGAAAATATGGAAGTGCCATCACAATAGCCATTCTTAAAATCATTATACCCATAAAAAAATCGTAATACTTTTCGGCAGTCGATAGAATTGGACGAAAATGGCGGATCTCGAGGCTGTTTTGGCCGATGTCAGCTATTTAATGGCAATGGAAAAATCAAAATGCACCCCTGCAGCAAGAGCAAGCAAAAAATTAATATTACCAGATCCGAGGTAAGTTATTTATACTAACACAATTTGTGTACACTGCAAACATAAATGACAAATTTTTTAAAATATGATCATAAAACAGATGTAATTCACATAGGTATAGTTGCGAGCAATTACTCAATTCCTTTTGTGTACAAAATTGCATTCCAGAGTAGTAGGTATATGATATTCCGTTCCTGTCTCTACTTGAAATGAGCAATTTCTAGAAAAATCAAACAGAAACATAAATATAGGCACAACACTTCATAAATACGAACATACATAACACAATACTGAACTCTTTTTTTTTTTTTCCAATTATTAGCAAGGAATCTGTATTATTCAAGACTGTGTAACGTAATCCAGAATGTGTAATTACAATTAGGTAGACTAAAAAAATTAACACATGTATACTTGTGGAATTATTTTTTGTTTATTTGAACATGATTTAATTATAGTAACAAATAAACAATGCGCTGTTAGATTTCCAGAAGACTTGCGTTGTCTATGACTGGTTTGTTTAACCAAAGCGATTTGCTATGATTAATAATTAAATGGAAGGAAGAATGCTAAAATAATAAGTTAGACATAATTTAAAAATGTCGATTTAGTCAAAAAAATCTTGAGAATCTCCTACTTGTCGAGTTGCCCTCCCCTATATGATGTTTTATTATATGCCTGAATAAGAGATACCCGAATGAGACCACCTTGTTGGGAACCTTTTCGTATCTCTAAGCATGTCCCCTTAATTCCCTCCGAATTTCTTCAAAGTTCCTCCCGCATCTCAATTAACCGCGTTTGTTATAAAAAGGTTATCCGATTAATACACTGATAGTCGCACAATTCTGAACCTTACTTCTCTGCTGGCAAAAGATCTGATCTGCCTGAGCGATGGAAATGCACGTTGGGCCAGACAAAAGTTTTCCACTTTCCTATAAAGTTGACCATGCTACTAGCAGATAGTTTCTTTATCTCTTCGTGGCTCCCAGAAGAAAATCGTCATTCTGACTCCACATAGGGCTGCACACTCACATAATATGTGCTCAGCTGGTCCGTCTTCTTCTGACAAAACATCTAACACTAATCGGATACGATCAAGTTTTAGTGATCAGAAAACTCACAAAGATCAGTGGTTTATTTATAGCCGGCGATAAATAACGGCCATTCCTCATGTTTTCCCATAAACTTTGGCAGTTCTTTAGAGAGACCGTTGCATGCCGCTAACTGATAAGCGTTGATGCGACTGGTACACTTTTCGCCCATTATGATGAGGAACCCTTTCGCTAGAAGTTTCTCAAGAATTTGACACAAACGTGGATCCTGCTGCTGTAGTTGTCCGCTTATAGTTTGATTACTGTCTACGACTCTACGAATATTTGCTTGAGCTGCAGATGTGCTTCCTGCTCCTGGCGCTCCAGTAGGCGTTGAATTTGATCCACACGTTTCCTTCAACCAGGTTTCGACAAGGGCTCAACTTTTGTTATCATCATCGTCTTAAGATTTCGAACACTTCTTTTCTTCTTCCTCGAACTGCACTACGGGATATCTTTGCTTTCGAAACAAAAACTCCTTTTGTTGTACTAGAGTCTCTTTTTGCTGTAAAAATTATTGTTCCTCCTGAAGGAATCCCATTTCAGCCTGCAATCGACAAATGCTAATGTTCGAGCCCTTTGACGTCTTAGAACAGGTTGACTAAACGGTTGTAAATCAGCGAACGGGAGTAGATGCAGCGGCACTAAAAACTGCCAAGGAGTTACTCGCCATAAATAAAGTATATAATAAGTCTATGGTTAAGAGTTTCCCCTTCCGACGTTGCCAGATCCGTCGCAACACAATAGTAGATACTTATTCAATTTAAGTGGAAAAATCAAAAAAATTACTATTTGTATTCTGGTGCATTTTTGACCGGTCTATAGAGAATACCTATCAAGGAGTGAAAGTTCTTGAGATGGCCTAGCCTTGACAATTATTTTTTATTTTGCCTATTTTTCACTCAATTTCTGTTTTTGACGTTGCACAGATTTTTAACTATTTTTTTTTTGTTTACTGAAATGAAGAATAATACTTTTGTTTTCAAATTTTGTGATCAGATATAACAGAATAACAATGAAAGGTGAAACAAAATTAAAAACACTAAGCAAACTTTTCTATTCTGTTCTTAATTTTTACCCAAGAAAGAAAAAGTTCTTCACAATATCCAATCTGCATTGGCTAAGGAGCTATCGTATCTATGCATTTTTTTTTTAAGTCAAGCAACATGTATAATTTGTTTTTTTTTTCTTACAGTGTCCGGAGTGTAATGTATAAATACATGGAAAAGGAGAATGAACTAAACTTCCATACAATTTTCAATCAGGTTTTTGGTAACTATCAAACATATTATATTTCTATAAACATATTATATTTAATAAGAATCATATGTTTTTGAGACATTGGCTGAGTTTGTATTTCGCATGGCAGCCTCTGGGTAGACATAAGTTAAATTAATGACGAATGTTTTTTTTTTTTTAAGTAAAAGATTTAATCACTTTTAAATACAATGCCAGCAAACTGTAGGAATAATGCGCGATACGCCATTTTGAGTTCGTAAAATCAGACTGATATTTAGTGTTTGCTGGTAAAAAGTTCTTCCAAATGTATTGTCATCTGAAGTAGGCACAGTCGCGGAGCAACAGCTAGTGTACAATGCTTTCAATGTGTAACCAACGCACCGCCCCAAAGCAGAACTGGAAATAGGAAAAACAATTGATTTTTGTTGGTCTAATAAAATCTGCATTCAATTTATTGTGATTTAACCGTTGGATGTAGCAGAAAGTTGAATGATTGCCTTGTCTGAAAATGGTTTTAAGATTTTTTTTTACTTCTCTATCAATGTAGAAAATTAAGTTATTATGACTAACGGTTAGGGTGTTGTCGAAGAGTTTCCAGCGTTCACATAGCCTTGCAGATAAGATCTTGTATGCGATGTTGAGGAGGCTAAAACCTCTATAATTATAATTGGCACAATTCAGGGGGTCTCATTTATTGTGGATTGGGCAGACAGTGCTGAGGTTCCATTCATCAGGCATACACTCGTCTGACCAAATTTTAGAGATGCGTTGGTGTATGCTCTCTACCAAGTCATCTCCAACTGCTTTGAACAACTAGGCCTGTAAGCCATCAGGTCCAGCATCTTTTTTGGATTTAAGCTTGGATATTGATATCCTTACTTCACTTTGATCAGGTGAATGGTTCATTTTGCCTTATAGCGCGATGTTAGTCTTCGTAGCCGTTATACAGTCTGCAGAAAAAAAGTTTCCATATTATCAGCATCGACTTTTTTCTTTTTCATTTCTACATATTTATGTACGGGTCTTGTTAGTTTAATACGTTCTTTTTACCTGTTGGTAAAACTTCCGTACATTATTCCTAGAGCATGATCTCAAACCCAGAACTTCAAAACATCAGTTGCTGCGTTTCTGATGGCAAGTTGGAAGTGTCTTCGTCATAGAGAGATTTATAGATACGCGTTCGGCGAAGGTTCTGGTGGTCACTTGCGATTGAAGCTGTTCGATGTTTGAGAAATGAACATTCGTACCTTGGCTGCAACAAGGTAATGATTCGAGTCGGGCCACGTTTTCTTCTTTTTTTTAGCATGTCTATACCTATTTTTCTTATTTTATTTTATTTTGCCATCTACACTTGATCCATTTGACGATCACCTGTTCTACCATTTCTGTGTAGAAACGAGACACTTGTTTGATTTCTATGTCCATGACGCAGTTGTTATTTTATTTATATTTAGTATTTGACAAACATGAAATTAATTCCAACATTTTATATTTTTTTTTAAGGATATCTTCTATTCAAAGAGTTTTGTGAGAATGACTTCGAAGAACCAATCCAACACCTTAAGTTTTATGAACAAGTACTGTATTGTACATAGTATTGTACATTGAAGATAAATTTTGATAATTTTTATGTTGTAGATAAAATCGTTTGAAAAAACCGAATGTTGTGATGACCGAAAAAGCTTGGCACGCGAAATTTATGATAATTTTATAATGAAGGAAATGCTCTCTCACACACATGTAAGTAAATTATTATTAGAATGTCAAAAGTTTTGTGATTCGTTTATTTTTCAAAAAAATATTAATTTTCTGCCTCCAGGCTTGGAATAAGTTTTGTACTAAAGTTTATATAGGTGTACGAAATAACGCATTGCTAGTTGACATTAGCCTTTATCTGTAAAGGGAGATTTACATAGACAAAAATAAAATGTGCAAAAAAGAGCAACAACTCATCAATTTTGTCGGTTTTTATTTCAAGTTGCGAGTTTTTTTAAATGAACATGTCCACATTGAAAGAAGGAAAACATGTTTTAATTTTCCATTATGTCAGCGAGAATTATTTGTCGTCGTCGGTTACTTCGTATTTATTTAATAAACGCGTTATTTTAGGTTTCTGCTTTTGACATCTAGATTTGCAAGAAAAAAATCAAACAGGCTATGTAAATCAACCTTACATGTAAGCATTTGATCGCTTATCTTCGTGAAAAATGGAACCAATTTCTGTATTACTCCGGTGACACGAAGATTACTGCACTTCATATTTCGCAGGCATTTGACAGACTTCTGTATAAAGATTTTGTTGAAAATTCCACACAGCTCCGTTCTGTCTCCGACGCTCTTTCTCATTTTTACAAATGATCTTCTGCCTAATTCACTCAATCGTACAGAACACTCAACTTCTGCCTGCATTTCGGCCGTAGAACTAAAGCGGGTATATTCTAGAGCCATATATAATAAAAACTAAATGACTAGTTCCTTTTAAGTTTTTATTGACTTTATTTCATTAAAAAAAAATATATGTATATATATAGATACATTTTGTTATTATCTTAAGTCTATTAGGTTTGGCCAAAGCCGTCCACCAGAACTAAATGACTATATAAAGAAAATATCAAAATGGCTTAAATAAGCTAAATAAACTACAAACTAACTAACTAACATATGTTAAGCTCATAAATTCCAAACTTGACAGAATGATAAAATGTAGTTTAACAAATAGAGTGAAATTTAGTGCTTCAAATCTGCAATGCTGCCTGCTGTATCTAAAAGAAAACCGAACTTCAACCATTATCCATAAATGACACTAACTTTCCTCCATTCTCTGTAAGTGTGTCCACGGCAACCTTCGCTCGAACGGAATTTATTTAACCCCTTCTGATGTGGCTACAATATATAAGCGGTTCAGTTATGAGTATCTGGTACGGTGCCTGTATACCTGATCAAAAATTGTGCGTGAATTCTAAAAATTCGATTGAACATCACAGATATGTTAGGTGTTCCATCGTTTTCTTTAATAGTGCTCAAATGAAATATTGCCAGCTGCTATACCGCAATTCGACTGCATTAATCATCATGCTTGTAATGCCTATTAGTTCTCACCTAAGTACTATGAAATATAATATTTCATTCATAGGCCGTACAACACGAATTGTCTGTCTGCCAGGCACCCAACAGATGGTTATTTTGTTTCTCCTATCCAGTTCATTAAGTTTTTGTGGGCAGGAATTAAGTGCCATAATAGCAGCCTGGCTGTGTGACTTTTGCCATTGGTTCAGTCTGTGAATTGTGAATTCATTGCTCCCGTTCTTCTTGTTGCTGAGCTTAGTAACAAAGTTGGATATCAAACCTTTTGATGATATTGTCTCTAAAAAAAAACTGTTTTAATGTGACACAATTTTGTTTTCCTTATACTTTTTTGGCCATTCTTAGAATCGTTTTACTTTCACATTCCTCCACAACAAGGTGCAAAGAAGTCAGTCCCAGTGCCTCCATGGCTGCAGTTAGGCAAGTTCTTATGGCCCTTGTGATATATAGGGATGCCAGTCGCTTCATACGTAATTATTGGTCTCACAATGGCAGTATACATCCATGGTCGGGCTACATCCCCAGGATTTTTCTATCTCTTGCCTCTTGCTGTGCTAACCTTGATAATACCTGCTGATGTGTGAGTCTCTGCTGATCCTGTGTTCAGGAGTTCATACATTCATCTCGATACTATGTTATTAACTCCTGGGTTATCGAAAGCTCGATCGATGTCCAAGAAGGCACACAATACTATCTCATTCGCTTCAAGAGCGCTTTTAATAATCTTATGTAGCTGGTACAGAGATCTGCCCGCTTTGAAGGCATGTTGACAATGATGAAGAGGCGATATACTTTGTACGTCTTCTCTAAAGTAGTTGTCCACAGCTTTTTCCATCTACAGGACTTCTGTAGACTTCGGTCCTTTTTTCTCACTTTCGGAATGAAGACTACCACCACTGGTTTGAAGTGCCCAGTGCCAGACTGCTTTTAAAAATTCTTGCCAAATGTGGAAGCAAATTACCTTGACCTTTTTTTAGTAGGACTGGCGTAATTCCAAACACCCCTGGCGACTTAAAAGGCTGAAAGGAGTAAATTGTCAATTCTAACCGCCCGCCCTCTGGAGATGATTTCAGTTGCTGTTTTCCAATCCTCTTTCCGAGGTCTGATGACTACCAGGAACATAAGTTTCTAGAAGTGCCCTCTATTGCTCATTCGGTTTTCTGAGGGGCATTGATATTCCTTCTGTTTTTGCTAGTGCTTTATGCACTCTGGCCGCAATAAGAGTATTCACAATTGTCTCACAGAATTGCTTAAATCTTTCTCGTCTTGCTGTCCTTATTTCTTTGTTCTATGAGGACAGTGCCATTCTGTAGATCTGCCAGTCTCTAGTACGTTTCTTCTGCTTATCGGGCAGCTAGTTTCGAACGCACTTGTGATGGCTGATGTTATGCCCTCTACTGTGTGTTCCAATTTTAAATGATAAGCGGATTTTTATGCTCTAGATTGTTTTCAAGAGACGGTTCAAAGAGATCGCAGTTTGTCTTTCTTGGGTTTCAAACGGGGTTAGTTTTGATACGAGTACTATCTAAATGAAAGGTAATGATGCTATGATCAGACATAGATGTTGGACGTAGATAGTTATTTAATGAGCCCGTGGTATTTCCTTCCCGCACATCGCAGTAAGGACCACTCTTTCCAATTGCTAAGTTTGAGTTCCACTGTCTTCAGACATTCCACAGTCTGTGGAGTCTCGCAGTCGACTAGTAGCATCCCCTTCCTGAAATGTATGCCCTTGACCTTGAGCTTATGCTCCCACCCACGGGTCATTTCATCTACAAGAGCATTCCATAGATCCTCTAATTTACCCCTTCTTCCAGAGATGTCTCCATCAATCGAAGATCGACACAAGACTGATTGAAACGCATTTTCCCACCCCTAAGAGGTTGGAAATTAGGGAAAATTTGAATTTCTCAAGTTTTATAGACTGAAATTTGAGTTTTATGTTAATTGAGTACCAGGTAGATAATATACGGCATTGAAACACAGCATTAAAAGGGTTTGGCTTAAATCTTTTGTAGAATCCATTTCTAATAAACTTCTAACAAGATAAACTTTTTTTTTTGCAAGTGATCAACAGGGTGTTTATATTTTATTTACAAATGGTGGAAAAGGTAAGGTGGAGAAAAACATTTACAATTTAATTTGATCAAAAATGCGCCAAAGAGAAAATATTCCTTTATGAAAGTTTTAACTCCTTTTGGAGGATCTATAATAACCCCTTTAACGCGAGTTAATTAAAAACAAAAACAAAATAAATGAAAGAGAATAGAATAGAAACCCCCGTTCGCTCATTCACTAGTAGTTAATACATTTTCACTCTCTATAAGACAGCTGCTGATAATGCTTCAAAATACACATTATAAACTTCGGTGACTCAGTTTTTCTCTAGTACCATCGTTGCTTTTCCATCTTAAAATCATCGCGAATATAGCAACTATTTCCTTAATATCACTTTTATCGATTATCTTTGTCTATGCGACGCATTGGTTTCTCTTTATATTTTGTTTTATTATATTATCCATCTTCTGGCCTGTCTTACTTTTGGACTTATGCGCTTGCTAAAATGGTTCTACATACTTTCAGTTCTTTAAATTTATTGGTTGTACTGACTATAATCTTTCGCCAGAAAACGTTTTATTTTATTAAATTAAATATTTCAACAAGTAATTGTTCATATTTTCAATAATTGTAAAATGAATTTGTATATATAATGCTTTTATACATATTTTTAGGAATATTCGAAAGAGGCAGTCGCTAATGTCCAAAAATATTTATTAAAAAATGAAGTTCCAATTAACTTATTTGAGGTAAATAAAATTAATTAAAAAAATATAATTGTTTTATTTGAAATATAATTGTTCTGTTTGATTCTTCCAATTTTTAGCCTTATATCGAAGAAATATTTAGTCACCTCAAATCGAAGCCTTTCAAAAAATTTGTGGAAAGGTAAGTGCTTACAACAAATTTCTATAAATAAATGGCACCATTCGTATGTCTGAAACGTAAAGTCTTAAAAACTATTCCACCGATTTGACTACATTTAAAAGCTTAAAGTGTAGTTTGAATAAAGTCCAATAGGTATAGCTGTTGTTTTACAGTTTTAACTGACTAAGAACTAAATACACTAGACCAGAGGTTCCAATTTTATTCGGCCACGGAACCCTAAATGATCTAACCTTTTTTGGCGGACCCCCAAATGATAACAGGATATTTTAATGTTTGACATGAAAATAAGGAATAATTGATATAAAAATAATTATTTTAAGTTTTTATAAAACACTAGCAGGACGAACTCGCTAGGAAATGGTCAGATACCCCTTTTATAGGACCAGAATCTTTCTGCGCCGTCACTAAATCAGCAATTAACTCCACTATCAAAAGCTGGGAACACAAAATGTGTATCAAACAGTGGAAAGAAATCCCAGGCCTTAGACAGGCCAAAAGAGTAATCCTGCCTTTCACAAAAAGTGTCAGTAATATTCTAAACCTAAGAAGGCACGATATCAAAAACCTTGTAGGCTACCTAACTGGGCACCACGTTTTGCGATACCACCTAAACAAAATTCACATAGTCAACTCCCCGGAGTGCCGGCTATGTCTCGAAGAAGACGAAACAGCTGAGCACATCATGTGTGAATGCACAGCTCTATCCAGCACTAGAAGGAAATTCTTCTTCCGTGAGCTACTAAATCCTGAAGAACTGAAGAAGTCCTCTGCTGAAAACATTATCAGCTACATTAGGGAAGTGGAAACTCTGCTACCCTAAATTTATTTTCTGGCAATCTCGACACAAAAGATCTTTTCAGGTCAACGTGCCTCTTTATCGCCACAACTGCGCCACATATCGAGTCCAAAACTATACATCTTTCAAACCAACCAATCAGACCCACACTTTTAAATTCGTTGGTAAAATACGCGGCGTATTTATTTCTTACCAAAAGTATAGATACCTATGATGAATTTTATTATCCCTAACTTGAGAACTAATTGGTTCGTCATTTAAACTTGCATCCCCAAGCTCATCACCTTCACGTGTTGTTTTCGCGACAAAAAGTAGCCAATGTTATTCTCATAGGTCCCATCTACTCCTATACCAAAATTCATCAAAATTGGTTTTGCGCTCGTTAAAATCTTACCTTGAATTTTCTGTGCAAAATATGACAACTGACAACAAAACTATGTTTTGAAATAACAAAGTGATGCCAAATTTGTATAGTTAGTTTGCGATCACCCTACGTAGAAGGAGAATGATGTGACTATCGCATTTGACTATCACAAAAGTGACTATCACCTATCGTACGGTGACCATTTTTTCAATCACATAAAAGTAAAAATAACTATGCAGTCAAAAATGGTGGAACCACATTTTAACATGTAAAAGGTACCTAATCGCAATCTCGCATTAAGATATATGGTAGAAAGATTGTCTTGAGGGAAAAATGATAACATTTTAGAAAAAGAGGACAGTGTATTGTTGCCTTTTAGTAAAAAAATCAGAGAGGACATAGTAGTGAAAAAGAAGACTGTCCTCTCAAAAAGAAGACGAATGGTCACCGTACCTATCACCTTACGGGATTCCACCCCTGGTCTGATAGGTAATACGCACACACAAAATGAAGTTAAGTTCGTAAAATAACAAACCAGCGCTCCTACCCAATTATCCCGCAAATTTTGAAAATAAAATTCTCTCTAATAGGTATGTCCTATCTGTGCTGTGAAGTCCGGCGAGCGGTTCCGCACAGCAAAACCACACGACTACCGAAACAAACAGCGTAGAGTTGTGGCGTGATGTCGTGTGTAGGTACACATGCTTTCAATGGATGGAGCAGAAAGGTGAATAGCTCAATATTCGGAGAAGTATTGCCAAAATAAGGGTTTAAGATTTTTTTTTTATGAATATAATGGCAAGTTAAATGAAGTAAAGTAAAATTTTAAAATCATTTCATTGGAATAGCTTTTATCACATAAGCTGCTTCGCAGTGTTTCTTTCACATAGTGCAAAATATCAAAAAAATGAAAAATGGAAAATCAAAATAATAAAATAGCCTATCGCAATACTCTATCGTCTATCCCGTAGCTTTCTATTAGTCAAAGAATTTTTGAAGTCCGTTTAGTAGTTCCGGAAATTACCTCTTACAAACAAACATTACCTTTTTATATAACAGTGTGATTTATTGTACAACAAAAAAAATACGTTGTATTTTTTTAATGTGAAGAGTGAAATTTTTTCACACATTTACTTAAAATATCCTCAAAATTGAGCTTAATGGCCGACAACTAAATGGGAAGGTCTGGAGCTGCGTCCAGTCTGTTTCTGTTTTGGTTTTTTGTATAAGTATAGCCGAAAACCCAGTTGGATATTTTGTGGGTTTTCGCCACTGCGTTGGTACCTTAAAACGGATTTCTTGTTGCCAAATAGCAAATTGCTTCGACCTGTGCCGCAGGAATGTGGAGTCTAACTTTTATATTATTTTCCAATTTTGATACCAAAATAGTTACAATACCTACACATTTGGTCTAATGGCGTTATAGAATATTATTTTCACTTAAATCAGTTCACCAGCAATGTACTAAAAAATCTGTGGTTATTGACATAGTTTCGGGCCTTTTGAATCAAATCCAAGGTCGCTCTGCTTTCTCTGTATACTATCCGAAACTACCGCCTTAGCACCGATGGGTGTATTAGTTTTGGGCGAGTTCAGCTTTCTTGACGATGAAAGTTGCAGTTGTTCTCGAACTCGGTTTGATCATACAAGACGAGAATGAAATCGTGCAAGTACTGTATATAAAGGGTCCTTCATTAGCGACTTGACAACTTCAAACTTTCAGAACGCACCACGGCGGGTGCAAACACGGCGGGTGCAACAATCGAGTTATTGAAGTCTCAGTTCGGTGAACGTGTTATTTCGAGAGACGGATCCATCTATTGGCCGCCGATCGTGTGATTTAACGTCTCTAGACCCTTTTTATAGGTCTACATTAAGTCATTGGTCTATGCCAACAAGCCGGCGTTAGTGCGGGGTCGTAAAACCCAATTACGACCCCCGCACTAAGGTTTGGCGAACATCCTGAGACATTTTCCAATTTAAGTAGGTGTTTAAAGGTCTTTCAATAAGTTCTTCTAGGTCATCGAAAAAGTATTTTCCAAGTGTTTTCTTTCGGATGTGGCAGAGTGCTGGGCAGTGGGATAGGAAGTGTGGGGTGTACCCATGTACCTCCTCGTCACTGCATCCTATGCATAGGTCGTCTGTGTTAATTCTCATTTTCTTGATATGGTATGGTATGTCAGCATATTATGTCCGGTGATGACACCCATGAGAGAGGACAGCGATTTTTTGTTCATTTGTAGAATTCTCTCTGTTTTTTGATTCTTATAGAGTGACCACATTTTCTTGAATCAAGCAGTCCCCATCTTTCATTTGTCGCTGACTGTGTTTTGTTCTCAATTGCTGTTTTGTTGTTATTAAATTAAATAAAGAGGTATTGCCATCATTGCGGCTTGATAAGCAGCTGTTGTTACTAGGAAACGCTGCTCTCGTCAGGAAGTCTGATTGAACTGGATAGTTCAAGGCTATTGGTGTAGACTCCCGCGCCGACACCTTGGATCAATCCGTGTAGATGGTAATAGTCGATCCGATGAATGTCGGCTGAAAATACTGGGAGCATTTAAATATATTTCCTATATTTAAATACGTATATAGAGGACATCTCCAGGTACAACTTAGGATATCCATTAACTCGATGACTTAAAAGGTTTTTAAATAAATAGCCAAAATTTGAAACATTCTTACGATTCTCATACTAACCGCGCAATATATTAACATCTCTTTTAACTTTATTTTACTCCTGCGACGGAGAGGGAGACAGACAGAGGCAGTATGCTGTTTGGTTTGCTTAGAATAAAAGAATCCCATAAATGAAATGTCAAATATGTAGGAAAGGTTTGTTTAACTCTGTTTTGCTTACAAAAAAAAAATTCTATGAAAGAAATGTCAGATAGGTATAGCTATCAGTGATTGCCTTTAAAAAAAAGCTTAAAGAGCGAAAAATTATTTTTTTTTATCTCAGAACAACAAAATAGTGTATTTTGTTGTTTTTTAACGTCGGCATGGGCAAAAAAGGCATTTTTGGGTACTCGTATTATAACCACAGTACAAAAGAACACTCTTGGCTATGCGAAAGGTGACAGCAGTCAAAGGCTGCCCCCAAGGGGGTGTGCTCTCCCCATTGCTGTGGTCACTCGTCATAGACAGCCTACTAGTCAAGCTACATAATTTAGGTTATGACGCCATCGGATATGCCGATGATTTGGCAATTATCATTAGTGGAAAGCATTGTGCTACCATTAATAGTAGAATGAGGAATGCTCTACTACATGTTTCAGAATGGTGTTCTACGGAAGGCTTATCTATCAATCCTAGCAAAACTATTCTAGTTCCTTTCACCAGAAGGAGACTGTTAAATTTAGGACCCCTTATCCTGAACGGAACTACATTAAACTACTCCAACGAAGTTAAATATCTCGGAATCATCCTTGATAAGAAACTAAACTGGAACCTACACATCAAATCCGCCACAGAACGTGCCTCTAGAGCCATGTGGGCCTGTAGGTGTCTGTACGGCAGAACTTGGGGTCTTAATCCCAGTATGATACACTGGTTATATACCATGATGGTAAGACCCATTATCTCGTACGCGGCAATCGTCTGCTGGTCGAAAGTACTTGAACGAACCACGGCAAACAAGCTTCAGAAGCTTCAAAGGATTGCTTGTCTCGGCATCACAGGTGCAATGTGCAGTTGCCCAACAACAGCATTTGAGGCCATTATTGGGATCTCACCCTTGCAGTACTTTATTATGAAGACGGCAGCTAGATGCGCCACTAAACTGCAGCTAGAATATAGGTTTAAATCAGTTGACCATGTGGGTCATCTGAAAATTCTTAACCTAATCCCAAACTTGGACATGTTCTGCTCCGTTCCTCACACTATGGTTAGGGAGTATAGTTTTGGGAAATTATATAAGGTAGAAATACTTGAACGCGCTATTTGGACCAATGGTGTTCCGACACTTGACCAAAAAAGCCTGGTATGGTACACCGACGGATCAAATATGGATTCCAGAGTTGGAGCTGGTGTCTTTGGACCCAACACCAAAGTCTCGATACCCATGGGAATGTGTCCCACGGTTTTTCAAGCGGAAATCCATGCGATCGAAATTTGTGCTGATCTAATATCCAAAAAAGGTATGAAAGAAGCAATCATTCAAATCTTCTCAGACAGTCAGGCAGCTTTACAAGCTTTGGCGTCCAATACAATGGACTCCAAAATAGTAAAATGCTGTCACGTTGCTCTGCAAGCTCTAGCCAAACACAACAAGGTCAGGCTTGGCTGGGTGCCGGGCCATCAGGGTATTGCAGGCAACGAACATGCAGACAAACTAGCTAGGGCTGGTTCCGAATTTCTTCTCTGTGGACCAGAACCCTACTGCACAGTCAATTGGACTACTGCGCTAAGGCAAATTAACGATTGGGAAAACCAGCTTCAGCTTGAACACTGGGAACATGTCCCTGGTCTAAGACAATCCAAACGATTAATTAAGCCCTACTCCTATAAGGAAATCCTTAGACTCAGTAAGGATAATATAAGAAAGCTAGTGGGCTTCCTCACAGGTCATTGTGGCCTTAGATACCACCTCAACAAAATGAACCTCTGTCCGGAAACAGAATGCAGATTTTGTCTGGAGGATGTCGAATCCTCCGAACACATCTTCTGTGACTGCCCGGCCTTTCATTGGTTAAGAAAACGTGTCTTTAATAGAGAGACTCGTACACCAGCAGATACAGCGCACTCTGCTACTAAGGACTTATTGACCTTCATCAGGGAGGTCGAACGTCTCTTAGATTAAACCTCTCCCCATTGATACAATAGATCTTTCAGGTCGCAGTGTCTGCCAACTGGGCATGGGAACATAAAAAAAAAATGCGAAAGGTCTATTTTAGCACCCACAGATGAACAAGTCTCTTACCTCAATAATATTATATTAGGGAAAATTCCTGGGGATACAACGTCGTACCGGTCCATAAATGCTATTTGCAATCAAGATGAGGCAGTAAATTATCCGGTCGAGTTCTTAAATAGCATTACAGCCTATGGCATTCCTGCTCTTAAAATTGAATAAAAAGTTGGAGTTCCCATTCACCCTTATTCTGCATGACAATTGGCGTTTTTTTGGAATTGGCATTACATGTAGCGTGTTTCTAGGCGTTTTATGTCGTTTCAGTAGTGCGGAACACAAGTTCAACAAACGTCAAAACAGTTTTTCGCATTCTGGCAGTCGTTTTAGTTACACAAAACGACTCATAAAACGCCGATTATTGTCGATTACAAATTCTTAAACGACTAGGAGGAAAATTTAAGGAAAACGTGAGTTTTGGTAATTGTTTATATTTTATGCAGTGATTTCATAATTCTCTTATGATTAAGGGTGAAAATAACAAAAACCCCGATCAAATGAAACGTTTGGTAGAAATTATGGAACAAAATATATCGTTGGCAACAAAATTCAAAAGAGGTGTTCCACAGACCGATGATGTGAAAAATGGGTGGGAGTCGGTAGCTGCGACATTCAACTATTTAGGACCACCTGTAAGAACAGAAAAAGATTTAACAAATAGACAAAGGCTTCTTTGCTTTGCTTTGCTTAACAAGTAAAAGTGTTATTATCGGCCTGGCCGATGCTTTGATACTCTCCACTGCATACAAGTTATGTAACATTTTAGGCATGTGAGTTAGTACGTAATTACATTGAACAACAGACAGAGACACACATGGGCCTAATATTGATTTTGTATGGGAGGTACCAGAACTACTTGGCCGACATAGCCCATTTTCAATACGAACCTGACGACGATAAAAAGGAGTCCTTTCACTAAACTTTATTCGCCTAGGTTGATTCCTTTGGACGCTATCGTGTTTTCAACAGACAGAGAGACACATGGGCCTTCTATTGATTTTGTATGGGAGGTACTACCAGAACTACTGGCCCGACATAGCCCATTTTTAATACCAACTTGACGAGAATAAAAATAAGTCCTTTAACCAAATTTCATTCGCCTAGGTTGATTCCTTTGGACGCTATCGTGGTTTCAACAGACAGATAGACACATGTGTCTAATATTGATTTTGTATGGGAGGTACCAGAACTACTTGACCGACATAGCCCATTTTGAACACCAACCGGACGACGATAAAAAGAAGTCCTTTCACCAAATTTCATTCGCCTATGCCAATTCCTTTGGGCGCTATCGTGATTTCAACAGACGGACATGGCTAAATAAATAATAAATTCAGAATGTGACCCTGATTCAGAATATATATACTTTATGAGATCCCCGGTGACTGCTTCTTGGCGTTACAAATGTAATGACAAAGTGAATATACCTTCCTGTGGAGGGTATAAAAAGTGAGTTAAATATTATAAAATTATTTTCTTTCATTTTCACTGTCCAAAGAATATTAAATTATTGCCGATTAGTCCAACGACCAGGTGCAATGCCATGAAGATGAAGACAGAGTTGACTCAGTCTGCGGGACTTTTTTCAGATCGGGTTCAAGTCCCTCACTAATACCGAAAGCTCCATAGCATTATGCAAGGTGGGCCAAAAGAGATCACCCTATTGGAAGATGCTCTTATTTTTGCAAATGGCCGCCAATGTCAAATCTGTTTTGACATTTGTGGACTAGACAGATGTAGAATACAAGTGAACAAGCCATGGAGCGATACACTCCCCAAGAACGCGGAATAGTCGTGTCTATTTTTTTGCGTAACAATTCGTCTGTAGTGTTGGCGCAGCGCGAATTCCGAGACATTGCCAAGAGTGGCCGGCCCCGGAGCGCCGGTTGTGCCGAGAATATCGCCGTTGTTGACGAGGATGTCGAGCTGTTGCCGGAAACATCGACCAGATGCCGTGCCTCGCAATTAGCCGTCAGCCTGTCGTCCCTAAGGCGAATTTTGGTCAAAGACTTGCGCATGTTCCCGTACAAAGTCCAGTCCGTGCATCAGCTGCTGCCTGTCGACCGCCAAACGCGTGTAACCTAGCCATCCTCAATCTCGAGGACGAAGTGGACGATTTTTCGACCAAATCATAATGAGCGATGAGGCTCAGCGGGTACGTGAACAAGCAAAACTATCGCTTCTGGGGCACCGAAAATCCACGAGTAATGCACGAGGAGCCATTACACCCGCTCAAAGTTACTGCATGGTGCGCTGTTCACGCTGGAGGAGTCATCGGGCCATTTTTTTTCGAGAACGCCGCTGGTCAAACGACAACAGTGGACGGTGCGCGCTATAGGGCCATGTTAACCGAGTTTTTTTCTGCCGCAATTGGACGAATAAGGACTGGAGGACGGAGCTACGGCACACACTGCGCGAGCCACAACCGATATTCTGAAGGCGGCGTTCCTGGGTCGCCTCATCTCTCGTTTTGGCGATTTGCACTGGCCCGCAAGATCGCCCGATTTAACCGTTCCAGACTTTTTTTGTGGGTTTTTTTTAAGTCCCGAGTCCCGAACAAGCCCGAGACCGTAGAAGCCCTCAAGGACAACATTCGACACGAGTGCGAGAATCTGTCGCCCGAAGTTCTCGCCGAAGTGATGGAGAATGCCATAAAACGAGCCCGTATGGCAATCAATTGTGACGGCGCCCATTTGGCCGATATCATCTTCTCGACTTGACCAATAAAATTCTAAAGGTTCAAATAAACATAATCAAACAACAGAATCGAAGTTTTTCATTTAGAAAAAAAATGAGAGCCAAACAAGATCGGATGACTTCTTTTGGCCCACCTTGTACCTCTGCAATGACTTTCGATGATTTTTCCTCCCAAGGAAGAAAATACAAGACAGCAAATTTCTTAATTTTTTTTCCATCAACTTCTGGAACCACATTTTGCACGGGCGAAGCTGGGCGGGTACAGCTAGTTATACATAAATTTAGTAGCTTAGCTGTTGGTATCTACATGTGCTGTCTTATACAGTACAAGACTTTTTGAGCTGAGTCCCCTAATTGCGTCACCTGTTATTCAGGGTTCTTGAACTAGAGCCAAGTCTATTTGTCTAGTCTCCATGAGGTATTGTATGATATAGATTTATTTGAATTATAATCATCACAGGTTTAAGCCGCTGTACCTTCCTTTATATTTTTATATGCCGTGTTGACAATAAGCCTCGGCTTGCATCGGTTTATACCGACGCGAACTCTAAAACCTATCTTAGTCAGTAGCGGAATTGATTTGTGACTGAGCAGTACTATCACTTCTGTACCAGATTTTACATTCCCCCATTTCGATCACTTCCCAGTCTTCGCTTAGTTGATCTCTATTGAGGGCTTTGAGGTGTCTTTCGATACGATCTCAGGGAATGTACGTCCTTGAATGTCCTTGTAAAATTTCCTCCCAGTCGATCAGGCGAAGATCTGCATTCGTCCAGGGCCCAGGGGGCACTAGTCTTGCCAATGAATTCTTTAAGCCATGTGAGAGTGTGTCCGTCTTCACATGTCATGAGCTTGAACCCTTGAATGGTTTTGATGTCACCAAAAAGCGGGAAATCTTTGTTTTTAATAATTGCCTGGTTAACCGCATCAAGGATGCGAAGCTCAATTAGTCGTCATTGATCTACAGTAAGTTTCCGTGCAGGATTACCGTGATCCACTATAGCGACTTCCTTGCCGACTACTGTTACCATGGATACTTTAACTTTTTTCCGTCCGTTTGGTGTTGGAGGGAAAGTGGTATCGTTTCACCTGGCTCTTTTCGAATTACCTGCAATCGGCTCGGGATTCGGTTGTGAGTCCGCACTCGAGCCAATTGCAGGTTCCTTACTTTGTCTGCGATTGGGATGCAGGCCAAGTTAGCCTTCTTCTTCCCACTCCCAGTCAGAATATTGGGAATTATCCTAGAGTTAGACCTTTCTCTGATGTCGGAGTCAGTCAACGGTAGTTTCCTCAGTTTGTCTTGGGCTTAGTCTAGTGCTGTTCTTTCCTTTTCCCTTAAGGTGTCGGGATTCCGGTTAACTAGACGAAGCACAAACCTTGCTGCGTTTCGTCTCTGTCTTGGCAGGATCTCAGACTTTTGCAAATGCACTTTTATCTTTTATTTGACGGTGGTTTTGGGGCCTGTGACTTCTTTTTTTAGTCCTTTTGAAGTATTAGGCAGGACCTCAATAGCCGTCAAGTTCGAGTCGTTTGATGTGTCTTGGGAGCTGCCACCTGGCCAGATTGCATTTGTGACTGTGGCCCTGAATGTCCTCCAAATAGTCGCCTCTATCTTTTATCTTTCCACAGGTCATCCGCTATTTCCTAGCATTTCTGCGGACCATCCGCTATCTTTCCAGACTGGCAAGTGGCCCGATCCAACGTTTGGTCGGTAAGTGTTTTCGGATGAGAATTGATCTTGGTCAATCGGATCGCCTGTCAACAGCAAATGTCTTTTCACCCGCCGGGCCCGTGCAGGCTCCTGTAGATAAGCGCGCGCGCTATGTAGGAAATCGTTTGCGTTCTGCGCCGTTTAGTTTGTCTCAACCGTTTGTGCCTAGTCGTAGTTATATTCGTTTCCTTACTGTTGGAGATTCTACTCCATCTGAACGTGTTTTTACAATCTGGATATGCTTGAGCTAGCGACGGAGAGAAACATTTTCGCTGCGCTAGGGTCTGCTGCGACGCTTTCTTCACCCCATACTCCTAGATTGGCGAAAGGGTCGAGTAGAGGGTTTTCTTCCTCGTCAGAAAGTTGCTTATTCTTCTTCATTGTTTGTTTTGTTGTTTTTGTTGGTATTGTTCATAGTTTTGTTTCCACGTGTAAGGGTGAAGAAGTTGAAGGGTTAATCTGCACTCACCCCCTGTATGCAAATAAGGCTGGGTAATCCGGAGATCACCAGGTAACCGGATACTCCGTTTGTGACTGTGCTATTTTAAAAACTGGGCCCTCAGCCAGGTTGACTATCGGCACAGGTCGTGTGATGCCTTAGTCCGGTCCAGGAGAAAGGATTGGATAAGGTGGAGAGAGAAAAGGTGGTTTATGGATACGAGTGGGAGAAGAAGGAAGTTAGCGCCCCAGCTACCCTCACATCTAGAAATAGTTTAAAGAATCTTTGCCCAACTTAGCCCCATACAACTCGTCAAGTTCGGCACTAATGGTAGAGGAGAAGGTGTAAAAGATCGGAACTAAAACGAAAAAAGATTCAGCATCAACGATTTTGACAAATCGTCACGATGGACAGATACGATAAAGTGTGGAGCAGAAAATTCAACGAGGAACTTCTTTATAGGACAGCGACGTTGAGAATACAACGGATGATATGACTGCGGAACGTAAGGCGTCATCATGCAGAACTGGGATGATAAAAGTTTTGTGGAACATGTATTTTATCCTTCGGGTTAAGAGCTTTGAATCCACCTGTTTTGAAGTAGCAACAGCTTGCTTATATTATTCTTCATTGGATTTTCATTAGGGCGTTGTTTGTGAAGTTGAGGTGGATGGACGCCTATGGCGAAATTGGTATATACATATTTAGTTTTGACCCTGTTCACTTGAAGACAGAACGATTTCCTCTACGCGGAACACTAGGAGCGGCCAATGATGCTGATATCATCCTCACTTCTCAGTAGCTGAACGACTTATTGAAGAAGCGCATTTCCTAGCCGAAATTTGGAAGAATTCGGAAAAGAAGCTCTTAAATTTATATTTAACCAAGTGTCATAAGAACTCTATAGTTTGTTTGTGGATTGGGCATAAGGCGTTGATATTTCATGAAAATATGTGCCCTTCAAAATCGTACATTTGTTTATTTTTTTATTTCTAACGATGTCTTTTGCCTTATCAAGATAGTCTGGAAATTGGTCGGAATATTCTTTGGCAAGGTGAGAGCCATTCGATTTCTTCGTTGTGGTAAATGGCTAAAGCGAGAGTTCCCATCTGCCATAAGAGCCAGTGGTGGAACAGCAGCACCGACTGATTTATCGACCCGTTTAGGATTGAGCACAGAACCGTCTATCGTTTATCGGAATCTGCGTGGGACGCCATCTAGATCTTCGTTCAAAGACTATTCCTAGTCCAAGGCTCCGATTTGTAGACACAACAGTTACCATTTTATGCAAGTCGTTCATAAACCTACCGGATTTATCTTTTAAAAGTATTTTCCAAGAACTCTGTTTCCGATGTGACAGAGTGCTGGTCAGTGGCCAAGTGTGCTAATACACCTCTTTGCAACCACTATCACGTCACAGGTCGTCAGTGTGGATTCCCATTTTCATAGTGTGGTATTTTAGCATGCTATGCCCTGTACACACAAGGTAGGATAACGATTTTTTGCTTTCTGTTTATTATAGAGTGCCCATGATACAGGAATCGAGTTTACTCTACCTTCCATTTGTCGCTACTAGTATTTCGTTCTCAATTGTCTGATAACAGAAGGAAGTCAATTCTGTGGTATCATCCTGGTTAAGTTCAAGAGAAGAAGCTAAGGGCCAAAAGCCGATATCGCTCTTGCGACTGCGACTTATAAGCTAGATTTAATCTTAACGGCAAGAATCGCATTTATTTCCGGTTGTCTGTCAATGAAAGACGTAATAATAATCTGCATCAGTTTTTGCCATCATTGCAACCTGTTTTGCAGCTGTTAAGACTGGCAGTGTTTCAGCCTGGAACACACTGCTGTAGTCAGGAAGTCTTATTGAACTCGATAGATAGATAGTATTTCGGAATAGAATCGCCGACGTTCATCTTGAATCCAACAGTGTGAATGGGCATTGTTAATCTGATAGGTAACGGTCAGTGTTGTCATTCCTCCATACTGGGGTATCAAGTAACAAATGGTCTTTTGAAGTCTCAACTTTCAACCAGAAGTTGTGTAGTCTGTATATGTGTATACATTGTTTGCCAGTGTATTGTGTTTCCAGCTCCTAGTCTAGCTTAGCCGAAGAGTAGCAGATTCCTGTTGTTCGGCTTGGACATCCGAATTTCGTTGTCAGTCTTTCGTTTTCCAGGGTTGACAACGGTAAATTATTTACTAACCGAAGCTCTTTGCTGCTTTGTAACCGTATATTTTTTCTGCAGTAGTGTAGTTACTTAACTCTAGCGCTCTAAACCTTCAAACCTCACTTCGGGGATGGGGCAGCTGCCGTTAGCCCCTAATGGGTTCATGCGCCACCATCTCTGTTTCACACTGGCCAGTCCTAAAAAATTGTCACTGACCTCCGAATATATCAGAGTAGCTTACGTAAGGAATGTGTCATCTTGACTGTTGAAGACACCGTTGATCATCCCAAAGGGCATCATGTTCAACTTCTGAGACGCATTCAGCCAGATAAATTCGACAGAGCAATAAAGTGTATAAGAGGTTTTATCTTCTTTTTCAGCACTCATGTTTATAAGTTAAGCAAGCCGCCGATGTATACCACGGGAAGGTAAAATAAACACAATTGATGTGTTGATGTGAATATGTTGCAGTGATTTTTCGAAACTGTAATGACAATAATTTTGCCAATGTTTGTTATTTCTCTGAACTTTACATGTTTCATCTCCATCTTACATTTAGTTATTTCGTAGAATTTAGGATTGATATTAAAAACAACTATTAGTACGGCCATGTGTTTTTAGTTGATATTTCGATTAACAATGTTTGTTTTATAAAACTTTATAATCATGATATTTTGTTTAAATTTTCAGCGACAAATTTACTCGGTTCTGTCAATGGAAAAATTTAGAACTTAATATGCAAGTAAGTAAATACCACATTTCTTAATTTTTAAATATAAATTAACGGAAAATTTTTAAAGACAATTATTTTTGACAAGTGCAATTGTTTTGCATCCGTGAATGAAATCAATAATTAAAAAGAAGCAGTTGTTATTTTTATTTTTTTTTCGCAAACAGCTTTGATACAACAAGAAGTATCAAGTATGGTATCCAAAAATAATAAAACTAAAAAAATCGGAAATAAGTAACGAAAATAAGAGCAACACACATATACGAAAATATTCCACTTAACGCTCCCACCGTGAATAGGCAGTAATAATCACCGGAAATTTGAATTCGCAGCGATAAATTTCAGCTTGAACTCTGGAAAAAACACATATCGCACCTTAAGGCTTTTCCAATGCGCCACCTCCCGCAAACGTCTGACAAACTTCCTTGATTAAAATTGTCGGAGAAAGTTTCTTAATTCAGAACCTAGGATTTGGATAACTTCATAAAAATACTATTGAATGTTTTTTTTTTTTTGTATTGGAGGTGTCATTCCTCTTCCTCCAATTTTGACTAAACAATACCTATGTCCTTTCTTCAGGCATCTAATTGCGAAATTACATTACGATTGTTTCGAGGTTTAGTGTTTAGGTTAGTGTGATTCCACTTGCAGAATTTTACACGAAAACAACTAAAAAAATTATAATTGATAATACGTGAATATCCAGAGTTTCCATACACTTGTTTCGTATTTACCATAAAATAAGTATTAAATGTCTTTCTGAGGAGCCGAAATCGCACCCCATAAAAAATATAGCTTCTAGGCAAGTAACTGGAAATCGGCCGGAGTTGGTGGTCTGATTTGTCTCTGGTCGTGCACTGCCTTTTTTTGCACGAGCGTCGATGTAATGCATTGTATATTTGACCTTTTGCGCTTTACGGAAACAGAACAGAGCAGATACAGAAGAAAAGAAAATATGAATACAGCCCTGCACAGCTCGAGTTCACTACAAGATCATCAAAGTAAAGTGATTTTATGTACGGCATGCGGGTGACGAATTACGATGGGATGAATACTGTGGAAATCTTGTAGGTATATAGATTATATATAGATTATAGTTTGGAGTTGGATGAATTTATTTGATGAAATCAACAGAACACGTGCTCAACGAGATTTCGTGCGGGTTTTTTTTTTTTGTTTCTCAACGATGAATGAATTAGGAAAGACAAATTAGGAAGGATGAATATGAATATGGCGTAGGCTGTGTTATTGGGATTTTATGGGTTGTGAAATTGTGCATATCATATTTGTGTGTGTTATTAGGCGTTTTTTATTTTACCCACATGATCTACAGGGTGTCCGCCGGGAAGGTATACTACTTTGTTTTGCCGCCATTTTGGTAAACATTAGTCTTGACAGTTCATATTTGGCAGTCGTGAAGTAGACACGTGGCAAATTTATTATGGAAAAATATTCGATAAACCAACGTGTTTTAATCGTTAAAACATTTTATCAAAATCAATCATCGATTACTGTGACGATGACAAAGTTACGTGAAATTGTTGGGAGAACACATTTTCATTTGAATGGATATGTGAATAAACAGAATAGTCGGTTCTGGGCAATGGAAAACCCTCAAATTATTCATTAGTCACCTTTGCGTCCATTAAAAGTTACAGTCTGGTGTGCAATTTGGTCAGGAGGAATCATTGGACCTTACTTCCTTGAAAATGAAAACGGCGTAACGGTAACTGTGAATGGGGAGCGATATCGTGATATGATTGAAAACTTTTTAACGCCACAACTTCATGCTTTGGGCTTGATTAACATGTGGTATCAACAAGACGGTGCCACATCGCATACAGCCAGGATTACAATGGAATTACGGGGAGACCTCTTTCCACAACAAGTTATTTCAAGAAATGGTGATGTTGATTGGCCTCCACGGTCGCCTGATTTAACTGCTCCGGACTTCTTTTTGTGGGGATATCTGAAAAGCAAGGTTTATGCAAACAAACTTGAAACGCTTGAGCAACTCAAACAAAATATTCGTGATGAAATTAATGAAATATCGCGTGAAATGTGTGAGAATGTAATGAAAAATGTACTCAAAAGGGCTCGCATTTGTGAGACTAACAGAGGCGGACATTTATCTGATATTGTAGTCCATACATAATTGCCGACATTAAATAAAACATTTATCAATATAAGATCCATTCTCTTTCATTTAATCAAAAATTATAAACAAACAAATAGTATACCTTCCCGGCGGACACCCTGTATATAGATTATTGATTTCCACGGTTACAACAACAGTACGTGATCCAACTGTTGTTGTAACCGTGCCTATTATTATTACACAGCGTTCGATGGGGAATTTTTTTCGTTAGACGAGACGCCACTATGCATTTTAATGATACCTATGGATATCAATTGTTTGCATATTCGCCATGGAATTTCCTTTAAGTTTCGCAACCTATTTTTCCTTTCACATTCCCATTTAATTTTGATATTTGCCAGCGGTTTCTCTTTCCACTGTTTTTTTTAACTGATCGATTAGTTAAAAAATTAACAACAATATTAAACAAAACTGATAAACTTAAAAAAATGTAAGAAAAACTACAAAAAAAATCTGTTTTCTATAATAAATTGTGTAAAGCAATAATAAGAAATGTGCACGTGCAGTCATCATTTTGCAACAAAATTTTGGATGCTTATTTTCTACACTCACGGTGTTATCTATATTTTACTTTTCATAAATACAATCTGCAAAATGCATGAAATGATATTATTTTTATTCATAAAATGTCTATCAAAAACTTTTCAGTGGTGTTCTTTTGTACCAAAAATACAAAAATAAACGCTTATTAATATGAAATGTGTGATTATTTATGATATGAATTCGTATGAATAAAAAAAAAATAGCATCAAAACTTAAATGAGTGACATGTCAGGGTACAAATCTATAGACATGTGTATTTACAATTTTGCTGATATACATTTTGAGTTTCTTTCGTTCCCGTACATTTTTAATAAAAATTAATTTTCGTTGATTATATCTATTCATCCTTTTTTTATGTTATTAAACGAATTCTTCATGAAAAGATTATGACTCAAAAATTATACCCACTCAGCAATAGGGGTATTCACGATCCCATGCAACTGGTCTAGTATCATTGCGAAAATACGAAAGTGCAACTTTTTTTCGCACTCCAACAACAAAATATACTGACTAAACTTTCGCTACACTTTTGCACTTTATCTATACCCTGACAACAGAAAAATACAACGGAGTAATTTGTACCCTCGTTCTATTGACAGTTCGCCAAATGTCAGTGTTACTGGCTGTCCTTAACTTTGCTTAGTTGTTCCTAGAGATTTGAAAAAGACTGTTCACGATCTGATAAAATAAAATAAAATTTTACAATTTTGCTAGACCTGTTACACCGAATCGTGAATACCCCTAATGTTTATATCTCTCCCCTAAAGCCCATCATACTTCATTCATTCATTCGACGGCGAAATGATTTTTGCCATAAACAACAAACGAAAACAGACACAATAATAGCTGTAGGAACGAAAATGTCTTATTTTCTTTCCACGAAAGAATATTTTGCAATTTATTCCTTTATTTATATGTTGGTTGCAATAGTTATGCAAATTACATGTTTTCGCGGCTTAAACAAATTTAAACTCTCGGAACGCATCCATCAGCTAATAGAAACTCACCAAATACACCACTCTCAGTCAGTGTTTTAGCGCTTTATCTTTATTTTTCCCACGAAGCGTGGTCATTTTTCCCTTTTCACTGAACTCAAATTTCCTGGATTTTTTATTAATAATAATAAGAGTACTTAAAGTAAAATTTGTATTCTTTCGGAAAGAAGATCACATTAAATTAACCTTCAGTATAAAAATAGCAGTATAAATATATCATCTTAGATTAGCACCTATTTTCGAAGGAATGCAATTTACCTACCACTGAAAGTAAGCAACTGTATATCTAATTCTAATTTAGGGGAATATAATCTGCGAGCCGGTTGGGTTCAATGATGTTACTATGGAAACGAACTTTTTTCGACATAAATTTGTTGCTCTAAATTTTCATAGTTAATGTATAAAAATGTTAATTATGAATAAAACTTATTTTCGCTCATAAAACAAACAACATTAATACTGAATATTGTGGTACGTTTCTTAGTATTCCATACTTAAAAAAATGTAGGGTCGATTTTCGACCACTAGCGAAACTAGTTATAATTGATCCCACGACAACCTATTGCTAACCCGATTCCGCAACTTAAGCCTAGATTCAATAAAGTTTTCCACTTATCTGATGTGTTGCATTGAAGCTGTTGCCGTTACAACGTTTATTTCCTGTTGAACGCATTTGACATAATGTAGACGGGATTGCGCAAATGGCGCTTCCTACAGAAAAAAAAATTACAAACGTTATTTCTGGACACTGAAGGGAGCTGAAATTGTAAAATTTGGGACATTGATGTACAGTTGCCACACGCCGTGCACACACTACTTCGAGAAATAGTCGACGATGTGCAACATTACGTTCCGCAACAAAGTCCATAAATCTAGGTCCCCTTTCAGACGTGGTGTCGCTTTCCGATTGTGCTACCGAAGATGTCGTCTTTTCTTATTTTGGAGTTAATATCACCTAAGAGAATTTCAACCACGCATAATTTGGACATTGCTTACATGTTTTGTCGGGGAGCTCGTAGATCTTTTTGATAGCATAGGCGTGAGCGCATATTTGGATGATCTAGACGAGCTTAGCCTTGCTGAGGCTAGTTGCAAGGCGATCACTAACGTGTCGGAAGCTCAAGGCTTCTTGCCCAAATCTGTCGCTTACATGGAATCCGCAGGAAACGCTGCTCCTGTTTCCTATAGCAATCACCGTAGCGAATGTCTCAGTTGTTCATCCCTATTTGCCCGCCCCATTCCTTGATGGCAGTGATATCTGAATTTAAGCTTAGGGCTCCGCTAATTGTTCGGCTGCACGCGGTTCAAACATTCCATTAGCAGATACGAAATTCATTGTTTTTTGTTGTTGTCGAATTCCTCCTTATCAGAGGCTTTTGGTTGGTTCAAATCGCACAGCCGGTCGAATTCGACTTCGGGATGTGGGAGATACCACATTGCCATGGAGGGTTTATCCGCCACCATATTAGCTCCAAATATGTCAGAGTAGCTCACCTAAAATATTCTAAACTACTTAAATATTCATAGCATGCTACGGTACAGAACTTATTTTGTGGGAAAATGTTAATAGTCTGCGACATTTTATTTTTTTTATTTTCTTACAACTGTTCTTTGGGAAATCCTATTTTTCTAGCAATAGGACTACAATTTATTTGACCAAATGTTCTACCCCACTGTTAGCTATTTTGTATACTCGAAAGCTTTACTTTATGTTTTATTTTTTATCATTTATATATTAATTCAAGTGTTGAATAAATTGTCTTTATTCCTTTCAGCTTACGATGAACGATTTTAGTGTTCACAGAATAATCGGTCGAGGTGGGTTCGGTGAAGTTTACGGTTGTAGAAAAGCTGATACCGGGAAAATGTATGCCATGAAGTGTTTGGATAAAAAAAGAATAAAAATGAAACAGGGTGAAACCTTAGCTCTTAACGAAAGGACAATGTTGTCTGCTGTAAGCACTGGAGTAAGTATCAACAACAATAAGTTAAAATTATAATACTTTCTTTTCGTGTCCAAAACTCATATTTTGGAGTTGTAAAACGGGAACTAAACTATCATCTAAACTGCACACTTACGTTGCGTTGTCGAACATTTGTTTGCGCTTTGTAGCATTGATGCTGACGTAATATCTCTGGAGATAGAAATGATTAACTCTTTTGAAGGGGTTAGGAGTGCATTTTCCAAACACCAAAGAAAACTGCTCAACGATTGGAATAGATTGTCTGATGAGTTATTTGAACTATTTCTTATATCTATGTACAAAACCAATGTAATGTAACCCCCTACAAGTTTGGACCTTATGATTCGATGGAGATGTCTCTTCTTAAACTCTTCCCAGGCTAATACTCAAATAAATCTAAAAATCAGATATGCTGAATTCTCTAAGGATTTACACTTGGTTTTCCTATAGATTTAAAAAATCTACATTCCATGGGTATGGTGACACCACAGAATATCATATTCGCCCAGTTATGCCCAATTCACAATGTCGCGTTGACAAATTATGTAGAAGCAAAGCGTTCATATGCTGCCACCTTGCATTACTGTTATGTTAACTTTTGTTAACTCTCATTCAACTGCTTCCATTCGCGCACTCCAAGTTGAAGAAGGTCCCCTATACCAACAGAATGTGGCAGCCAGCCATACTTCACGAAAGCACGTTTACATTTAAGATCTGTTTTAAATATAATTTAATGGGTATATTATATAAAATTACACAAATCAGAACTGTTTTTTTGACTCTACCAACAGGTAATATAAATACATCTTAATACGCATGCTACTAAAGGGTGTTTTTTTCTAGAGGTATATAACTTCGAATTGAAATAAAACACAAAAAAATCGTTTTAATGTCCATCAATTTTGCTTTATTGGAAGGATAATTTTATGCCATTAATGTTTAAATATGATTTAGCCGCGGCTGCTTCCAATAAAGCCAAGTCTAGAGGTCCAATTTTCAACCACTTTTTCGAGCATTTGGGGCTGTATGTCGGCAATAACGCCACGAATGTTGGC
Organism: Cheilosia variabilis; assembly: GCA_951230905.1. Classification (NCBI taxonomy): domain Eukaryota; kingdom Metazoa; phylum Arthropoda; class Insecta; order Diptera; family Syrphidae; genus Cheilosia; species Cheilosia variabilis. The sequence goes on along the minus strand of OX579679.1, from coordinate 40,197,233 downwards.
TTCCAAGTCGCCTAACGTTTCTGGTTTGTTTGCGTAGGCGAAATCCCTCCCCCCCGTAGGCGATATCACATATCCCCAAAGAAAATAATCCAATGGTGTCAAAGCACACGATCTTGGTGGCCAATTGACAGGTCCATTCCGCGAAATTATGCGCTCATCGAGTGTTTCCTTCAATAAATCGATTGTGACGTGCGCTGTGTGGCATGTAGCGCCGCCTTGTTGAAACCACATCAAATCCACATTCATGCCATCCAATTCGGGAACAAGATAGTCGGTTATCATGGCTATATACCGGTCTCCATTAACGGTAACTGACTCTCCAGCATCATTTCGAAAGAAGTATGGCCCAATGACTCTACCAGCCCCTAGAGCACACCAAACAGTCAGTTTTTGTGGATGTAATGGCGTCTCAAGGGTTTCATGTGGATTCTCTTCACTCCAAATGCGGCAATTTTGCTTGTTGACGTAGCCATTCAACCAAAAATGAGCCAAAAATTTAGCGATGAAAATCAGCATCGATATCAATATCATTTTCGGCCCATACACCAAAATCACGACGCATTGCATGGTCTCGCGGCTTTAATTCTTGCACAAGCTGGATCTTGTAAGGTCGTAAGCTAAGATTGCAAAGCTCCAATTGCACGGTGGCGAATCGATTCATCCGGGTCCTCTTCAACACTGCTCTACAGCGGAAATTATTTCTTCGGTGCGCACTGTTCGACGTCTCTGCGGATGCGCATTATCACATAGAGTAAACGTAGTGCGAAAACGATTCATGGTTAACCGAATTAATTGCTCTGATGGACGATTATGTCGACCATAAAATAAACGGAGCTTGCGGTAAACTTCGCGAACTGAACCATTACTTTCGAAATAAATTTGCACGATTTGCAAGCGTGTTCATTTGTCAACGTGTTCATTGTGAAATGGCAAACCAAACTAAAAATAAATCACTTGACAGGTGACAAAATGGCCGGCAATTAAAATAGTGTTGCCAACTTAAAGTTCTATACCTCTAAAAAAAAACACCCTCTGTTACTTTTCCACAATTATAAAAAACATTATTTTGCTTTTTTTTTTCTTTTAACCAGGCAGACTGTCCATTCATAGTTTGTATGACCTACGCATTTCATACTCCAGACAAACTGTGTTTTATTCTTGATTTGATGAACGGCGGAGACCTGCACTATCACTTGTCTCAGCATGGTGTTTTCAATGAGGCTCAAATGAAATTTTATGCTGCAGAGGTAAGAATAAACTTGTAATATCATTGACGATTTGCATTAAAACAATTAAAAGACGACTGCAACAAAAATTATATATATGATATTAGACTGAAGTCACCTAAATTAGCAATGTTATGGTAACAATTTTGGAAGATTCGATAAATTGAAGTTTGCAGTGTTGAAATGATTTTAAACAATGAATTAAGGATTTTTTTAAATGTGTTTTACTTCTATTAAATGTTTAGGAGTACTTTAATTTTTCTTAAATGTAAAACTCGCTCAAACGAATGGTTTTGGAGTCGAATTTCTTTAGCAACAGAACTGCTTTTTTTCAAACAATAATATCTGTTTGTGTTTTCATGGCATTCAAGTAGAGAAATTACCGCTGAAATAAAAATGAAACCACTGGATTGGTATTAGGAGAAAGCAAAGCAATACAGATTTTTCATTTGTTTTTGTCAAAGAACTTTGGGAGTTTTATGCTTTAGAGGACAAATAAATGAATGCGAGTATATAAGGGTGCTCAGTTCTTTTTGCTTTACTCTGACTTGTTAAGAAATAGTTTCTTACCTGCCGATGCATAAGAGTTTGGAAATTTATATCTAGGTTTGACTCCAACTTTAATGTTGATACAGATCTTAATATAATAGTGGTAATAAAACGATGTTATTCCGTTCCGACTCGATATTGAGCGAGAATGGAGAGTGAAAATTCAAGGACATGTTACGTTTCGGAGCATTTCGTTTTTCAAGAGGGAAGAAAGATAAGACATAGAGAGAAGGAGAAACAGAGATATGATGATTATATATATATATTGTACTAAATAGACCGTCAGCGCCCACCTATCTATTTCATTTTAAAAATAAAAAAACTGAATCGCTAAATGTCCATAAACAAAGAGACCATTCAAGTCGCCTTTTGGCAAAAAAAAAATCATTATAAAACGAAACTGCGATTTTTATACTAAACGTTAATTTAATAAGTTTTTCTTTCCAAATAATACAAATTTTACTTTTAAATGGAAGATTTTTACATATTTAAGTTCGACGAAAATGGAAAAATCGCCACGCCTCGTGGTGCAAATAAAGAAAGAGTGCTAAAAACACTGACTTATGTGGTTTTTGATTGGGCGCTGTCAGAGCACTTTTTATGTTCGTTTGGTACAAAAAAAGCAATTTTTTTCAGATTTCAAAGAACTTTTGCGAATCTGGATTTTTTCTCAAATTCGCTTCAGATTTACCAATACAAGTACGTTTGAGTTTGACAACTAGTGGAGTTTGTGTACGTTTTCGCGAAATTTTTCAACTGAAAAGTAACGAATTGCAACCGGTTGATCTATTTTTTGTTAATTATTTATGTACATGTATCGCAAGGATATTGCAGAAAAAAAATTACGAACAAAAGGATTTTAATTTTGCCGTCGCACAACCAAAATTGTGTTGCCGAACAACTGAAATTGCAGCGCGCAATATGTTAAACCTGGTATATGCAGATGAAACCAAAAAAACTCAGACTCAACGTTTTAATTTGAATTTTATTTTGAATTTTATTTTGCCGACTTGATCTTATCGCTTAATGCTTGGGAATGACATCTATCGTCTCTTCTTCGGTCAAAACAAAACCTATGCATCCGCTTATTTTGCCGTTTCCGATTTTCCTCAGATCATTGACCCCTTGAGATTGCGGATTGCATTAGCTAAATGCACAGTTTTGTCACCGGCTCTTGCATCGCGCAATGTGTTTTGCCTTTGCCAACGTGAGAGATCGTCACCAATACACATGCATACACGCATCGATTGCAAGTGCTGGGAGTGCAGATGAGTGGGCGGATCTAAACTGCCAAAACAACTCATTTTTTTGTATGTACTTTCGCTGCGAGACCTCTCCCACGATACGATTTCCTCAAGTGCGTTGGGTAATGGTCTATTTTATGATCTCCCAATTTTGGCAATAATTTGGGATTACATGCGTGATATGTATGATATATATGGTTTTGCATATCACGCATGTCGGCTTTTGTGTGCGAGTGCATGAAATGTGTTTCGAAGGGAGATTGCAAGTTGGTAGTAGTTTTATTTCATGTTACGTTGCAGCACAAATGTTTAGAACAAATTATCTGGGCGAGCATTTTGAATGTTTTCATATAAAATTTAACCAGTGAATGGAAAACACTTAAAAAAGTGTTGAAGGCTACACATATTCCTATCGCACAAATATCAATACAAAAAAGAGCAAGTGACGTTTTTATGTTCGATTAGACACACGAAATCTGAAATCTGAAATCTGAAATCTGAGAGCGAATCTGAAGAAGCCCAATCGAAAACCACATGAGAGTAGTGTTTTTGGTGATTTTCTTTCAGTTGATGCTCCCAGAGTTTAAATTTGTTGTTTTATTTCACAGCGAAAACATGTATTTTGCATAATGGTTAATAACAATTGTAATCAACATATAAATAAAGGAATAACCTGCGAAATATTCATTCGTGGAAATAAAATAAGAAATTTTTGTTCCTGCAATTACTCTGTCTGTTTTCTTTGTTGCTTTTGGCGATAAATCAAATCATAAAATCAAATATCGGCAGAAAAACGACAACCAATTTAAAGATAACAATCGATTAAGAATTTTTAAATTCAAAATATGTAGGGCTTCAGGGGAGATATATAAACATTTCTAAGTGGGTATGATTTTTGAATCATAATCTTTTATGAAGATTCCGTTTATTAAAGTAAAACAAAAATTATTTGAATTTTTTTCAATGGGGATTCCTATCCTAGTTTAGCTGCGACTAGAAATATTTTAGATTTTTATTGGCCGAAAGTGGTCACGTGAAAAGTTTTCAGTTTACGTTTATGGAGGGGAAGCCGACAAATTTAGTCAAAAAATCCTGCCTGCATACTTAGTTGGCATTTCGAAGACTCAAATTTAAAAATTTAAAATAACCAGAGTGGCAGCTGCATAATTCTGAAAAGTCCAAAAAGGGCCGGTGAGGGAAAAATGTTCCATTTCTGAAGCCACACTGCAAATTTTGAATTTTCGAAGGATATTTAACATTAGCTCGCATACGACTTAATATTAGTAATTATGAATAAAAACTAGCATTTTCCTTGAGTAAAAGGTTATATCAAAATAATAGCCCTTAGCAACTGCATTGAATCTGAATAAATTAAAAATAGCATTTTCTTCGCTGTGTACATACTTGTCTGTCAAACCTGACCAGTAAATTTGAGTTTGAGATTCAAAGTAATGAAATTGAAAAATAAAGTCCATCAATATGAGTGCATTTTTTAGCTCCAATTGCACCTGGTAACATGATTTTTGTTTTGCTAAATAGATTGTTGGTGCTTTATTTCCTCTCCATAGGTGCCGGGAATTGTATCCAATCATCTCTTGTTGAAATATTTGTTGACAATTAGTTAAAGAAGAACTATGAATTACCGAGACAGAGGTTTTTGTAAAGTTAACCTAAAAGCCCGGATGTCATATATACCTAGGAATGATTGTGTCTAAACATTTTCATCCAAAAGAAATATTAGCTAAATAGTCCACAGAAAACAATTGCTGTCTTTTTCACGAACAACATAGATATTTTCTTGGTTATCCAAACAATATTTATTAACAAAACATCGAAAATTCATAATGCAAAAATTATTTTATTTAAAAAATGTGCATACAAAATATTTAGCAAAAGGTCTAGTCAGCAAAATAGCAGACTTCATAAGAAACGTAACAAATGCTTCCATTTTGACATTTATTTTGGGTAAAATCAATTGTTATGTTTTATTCATACTATACCCGTTGTGTTTTGTGATTTTTCTTTTATCAGTTTTCATTTTCAAGCCAAAAGAGGCCATATACGATACATATATGTATATATCGCGTACTTTATAAGAGTAATAAGGTACTAAACGGAAAGTGATGCTAACATACCCAGCACATTCGAACTCAGACTGACGAAATGTCTCACAAAATAAGCCAAAGTAAAGGTCAGGCATTGTTGCATTGACATAGTAACTTCTAATGGTGAATGTTATCGTCCCGAAAAGACAGCGGTGATCTACGAAAGAATAAGAAGTTTCACTACTATAAAGTGTACCCTTGTTTTTATGGTTCTGTGCTTTTGTTAATTTCTTTTTCGCAAACTAAATAAAAATGCAAGATTGTAAAAATGTGTTGTTTAGGTCATATTTTAATCAGAAAATATAGATATAGAGATCCTGAGAAATATGTACCTTCGCTTACTTATATTAACTGCTAGTTGGTGGGAAAAAGATAAGTGCAATTTATTCCGTCAATTGCGTACTAAGTGGAGACCACTCGATGAATGGTGTCGGAAATGAATGGCGAGTTTTTTTATTTTTAAGTTTACATCAAAAAAGCATTAATGTAACAAAATACGCGAAAGAATGCCAAGTAAGCCGGAACAGTGCTTCCCATTTAACGGTTATAAACAAGTTTGGTTTTTTTCAAAAAGGGTTCTAACGGTTTGAGCCAAAATTGATATTTGGGTTATACTAGGCAATGACCCTATGCACTTCTCTATTCTCTACTCAACGCACACAAAGATGACTTTAGCTATATATATACAGGGCGTTTTTTTTTAGAGGTATAGAACTTTAAGTTGGCAACACTATTTTTTTCATTTATTTTTAGTTTGGTTTGCCATTTCATCATTAATAAGTTGACAAATGAACAACGCTTGCAAATCGTGCAAATTTATTTCGAAAATAATGGTATAGTTCGCGAAGTTTACCGCAAGCTCCGATCATTTTATGGTCGACATAATCGTCCATCAGAGCAATTAATTCGGTTAACCATGGATCGTTTTCGCACTACGTTTACTCTATGTGATAATACGCATCCGCAGAGACGTCGAACAGTGCGCACCGAAGAAATAATTTCCGCTGTAGAGCAGTGTTGAAGAGGACCCGGATGAATCGATTCGCCACCGTGCACAGCAATTGGAGCTTTGTCCATCAACTTTATGGAAGATTTTGCGCAAAAATCTTAGCTTACGACCTTACAAGATCCAGCTTGTGCAAGAATAAAAGCCACGAGACAATGCAATGCGTCGTGATTTTGGTGTATGGGCCGAAAATGAGATTTATAACGAGGCTCATTTTTGGTTGAATGGCTACGTCAACAAGCAAAATTACCGCATTTGGAGTGAAGAGAATCCACATGAGACCCTTGAGACGCCATTACATCCACAAAAACTGACTGTTTGGTGTGCTCTAGGGGCTGGTAGAGTCATTGGGCCATACTTCTTCCGAAATGATGCTGGAGAGTCGGTTACCGTTAATGGAGACCGGTATAGAGCCATGATAACCGACTATTTTGTTCCCGAATTGGATGGCATGAATGTGGATGAGATGTGGTTCCAACATGCCTACATGCCACACAGCGCACGTCACAATCGATTTATTGAAGGAAACATTCGATGAGCGCATAATTTCGCGGAATGGACCTGTCAATTGGCCACCAAGATCGTGTGATTTGACACCATTGGATTATTTTCTTTGGGGATATGTGAAGTCGCTCGCCTACGCCAACAAACCAGAAACGTTAGGGGACTTGGAAGCCAACATTCGTGCCCCAAATGCTCGAAAAAGTGGTTGAAAATTGGACCTCTAGACTTGGCTTTATTCGAAGCTGCCGCGGCGGCTACATGCCCGAAATAATATTTAAACAATAATGGCATAAAATTATCCTTCCAATAAAGCCAAATTGATTGACATTAAAACTATTTTTTTGTGTTTTATTTCAATTCGAAATTCTATACCTCTAAAGAAAACACCCTTTATCTAGATAAATAAATAATTCACTTTAAGGTAACACGTATATTGATCGTCCGAAAAGAGGTTACATTCGACGACAACAAGCATAAGAATAAACAGGACGCTTATTTATACATATTTAAATATTTAGAAAGTATATACGAACTAAATTGTTTATTATTTTATTTAACACTTTCCGCGTTTAGGTAATCCTTGGATTGGAACATATGCACAAGCGATTTATCGTGTATAGAGACTTGAAACCTGCAAATATTCTATTAGACGAAAACGGACATGTTCGGATATCGGACTTAGGTCTTGCTTGTGATTTCTCAAGAAAAAAACCACATGCGTCAGTGGGAACGCACGGTTATATGGCTCCCGAAGTTCTTTCAAAAGGAACACCTTATGATTCAAGTGCTGATTGGTTTAGCTTTGGATGTATGTTGTATAAACTTTTGAAAGGTCATTCGCCCTTCCGGCAGCATAAAACAAAGGACAAACATGAGATCGACCGCATGACATTAACAATGGTAAGATAATTATTCAATTATAACTTTTATGTAATGTTGAAATTTATTTCCGTTATGCTATAACGAGCCATTAATTAAGCAATTATATAATTCCACCCTCTTCTTTGACAGTGCAAAAGTCAATAATAGATATCCAATATAGAGAAAAAAAATCTATTAAATGGTATTAAGCATTTTCGTAATCTTTGTTTTACGTTTTTACGGCGCTGCGATGCGGCGGTTTGGAAATTGATAAGCCATCGATCAACATAACGAACAAGTCAGGGGCAGGTCATTTTACTTAATGCTATTTAGGTACATGAGCGAGAATTGGCCGCATTTAAGCAAATCACATTGCAAATTCGGCCTATTAATAGCACATTGAAGTTGTCAAGAGTGCTATTAATAGGCCTTTTTTATTATGCTCAAATGATCTATATAGATCATGAATTTCCATGGTTTACAACAAATTTGGATCACGTACTATTGTTGTAAACCGTGGAAATCAATGATCTATATAGATCATGTGGGTAAAATAAAAAACGCCTAGATAGACTTTTTGTCAAGTCAGATCATCACACATCAGAGTGTCACTATGTGGCAGTTGTCTGATATCGTTCATTTAAAGATACGTAGTTGATTTTCATTACACAAGACTGAAGGATTTGTAAATACAACGACTACAGTGCTGTCTGTGCAAATAACTTGGGACAAGTATGATTTTTAAACATAATCGTAAGTAGGCTATGATTTTCGCTACTACTTCTACAGTCCTCATCCTCACTCCTTCTTATAGTCCTTATTTGCAACGTCCACTACGAAATCGGTATAGTGACTAAATGTGAGAAAACGTATTTTTTTTAGGTTTTCCTCGAACATCGATTTGTTACTCTTCGGATATAGGTGGTACCAAATGTAGCATAATCCCTTGATTTTAAGGTCATAATCATAGTCATAGTTGAAGTGTGCACGCTTTTGCGTTTGATTAAAGCTCTCGAGCAGTACTTATACTTATACTTACATTTTTAAATTTTCTACCATCATGAGCTGTAAATGTTGCAAAGAAAAAATTGACCGAATTGATCCCTGCAAAATAGATTGCTTTATTGCAAATGTTTTTTCGCTTGTGTCGATATTCTGCAATCCGATATTAACTATATTAACACTACCAACAACAACTATCACTGGATCAAGTGCTCAGCTCTTCGACGTAAATCGCTAAAACAAATACCTACACTTGAACGCATTACAGTAGTTGTCTCATAAAAACAGAAACATCAACAAAAAGCAGTGTGCTCGTCGAATTAGATTACCAACAACTACAACTACAACTACAACTACAACTACAACTACAACTACAACTACAACTACAACTACAACACCTAAAAGTGCAACAGCGTCAATCAGCAAGCAGTCTGTAGAGGAAAGTGCAGTAACAATGGATATCGACGGCTACAAATGCTTTTTGAAAAGATTCTTAGTCTAAAAAATAACAACAAAGAACTTCTTACGGTTGAAAAAAGAAAATACCTCACATACCTCTCAGGGCAAACAATGGGCAAGAAATCTCTAAATACTTCGTTGTATGGTTTTGGAGGCAGTAATAGCACGGCAGCAATTACTTGCAAAGGTGCAAGCGACACAAAACAACTGCTGATCCATATTGGTCAACCAGTTGTATAGGTCATAAGTTTTTTGTTTTTGCAGCTTGCTGTGCAATATTGTATGATAATCTATATCGGCAATATTGCACAGTAAGCTACTCTTTTTTTTTTTGATAGCTACCCCCAACCAGTGGTCTGTGACTGTGGTGTCGGTGTGTGAATGAGTATGAGTAGAGTTTAGTATGCATTGAAAATACCAACTATTGGAATCGATTAACACGAATAACGAATGTAAATGGTTAAAAGGAGCGTACTTTCTATAGTGATTCACAGTTTTTTGTAAATATCTTTTCAAATATTAACTTTCCGCTAAACATTCTTCGGCACATATCTACGAGCATGATCTACAAAAGGTCCTATTTCCTTTCCTACTACTCAGAAAAATCCTATTTTCATCGTGCATCAAAACATAAGGAACTTTCGACAAAATTTTAATTCATTGGTAAGCAATGTCGAAGGATTTATGTACAGGGTGTCCGCCGGGAAGGTATACTACTTTGTTTTGCCACCATTTTGGTAAACATTAGTCTTGACAGTTCATATTTGGCAGTCGCGAAGTAGAAACGTGGCAAATTTATTATGGACAAATCTTCGATAAACCAACGTGTTTTAATCGTTAAAACATTTTATCAAAATCAATCATCGATTACTGCGACGATGACAAAGTTACGTGAAATTTTTGGGAGAAACAACGTGCCAACAAAACGCACTATTTATCGTGTAGTGAATGATTTCGAAGAAAGAGGGTCTTTAGGTGATAGGCCCAAGCATCCTTTGCATCCATTAAAAGTTACAGTCTGGTGTGCAATTTGGTCAGGAGGAATCATTGGACCTTACTTCTTTGAAAATGAAAACGGCGTAACGGTAACTGTGAATGGGGAGCGATATCGTGATATGATTGAAAACTTTTTAACGCCACAACTTCATGCTTTGGGCTTGATTGCATGTTGTATCAACAAGACGGTGCCACATCGCATACAGCCAAGATTACAATGGAATTACTGGGAGACCTCTTTCCACAACAAGTTATTTCAAAAAATGGTGATGTTGATTGGCCTCCACGGTCGCCTGATTTGACTGCTCGGGACTTCTTTTTGGGGGGATATCTGAAAAGCTAGGTTTATGCAAACAAACCAGAAACGCTTGAGCAACTCAAATAAAATATTCGTGATGAAATTAATGAAATACTGCGTGAAATGTGTGAGAATGTAATGAAAAATGTACTCAAAAGGGCTCGAATTTGTGAGACTAACAGAGGCGGACATTTACCTAATATTGTATTCCATACATAATTGCCGACATTAAATAAAACATTTATCAATATAAGATCCATTCTCTTTCATTTAATCAAAAATTATAAACAAACAAATAGTATACCTTCCCGGCGGACACCCTGTATTTACCAGACATGATTTTTGTGGCAGAGATTTGGATCTATTCTTCTTAAGGAATATTATAATATAGTTACTGAACTACGTTTTTGATGCTACTCCAAATGATTCTTATGCAGCGGGAGGCGTTGGAGTTTTTGTTACCTACGAGCCTCTATTAGTGTCAAAAGTGTTGATATTCTAAAAATCGTTTCTTCTATTTGTAATATAAGTTTCAACAGACTTCATACAAATCCTCTACATATAAGTTTATGGACGAATTCTCAGATATATATTAAGGGAGGATAAAGCGGGTAATCAAATTTTTATTGGCGACTTCAAAATTGATATTCTGAGCTCTAGTACTATAGTTATGAAAAGTACGAAGCATTATTGGCGACCAATCGCTAAAACTTGACTTGACCACGTTTCTGGTCGCTTCCAGATGGAAATTAATCATTCCGCGGGTCTGAACCTCGGTAACCGATCAATGTATGACAGGCTTAATCTACAATAAATTAAAAAAGCACGATGAAAATGGCTCTCTGCTTTGAATTACTCTCAAAAACTTAAAAAAAAAAAAATGCATTGAAAGCTTAAGCTTCTTGACAGAACTAAACACATCTGAAGTAAAAATTAAACTCTGGATAACTGATTCACTTCTCACACAAATTAAACTGAAACAGAAACTGCGTATAGTTAAACCTGCTAACATCCACCAAATCTTGTTTGAAAAGATCGTTACACTCGTTTATGTAAAAGAATAATAATAAAGAAATCCATATTTGTCGAAAGTGATACTTCGAAAACAAACTAAAAAGTGATCAAGGAAACATTAATAAAGAATGGGAAGTAGTAAACTGAATGTTTAGTCGAAAAACTGAAATCCATAACGTATCCTTTACACTGGAAAAAGAGAACATTATCGTGACATATCCGGCAGTTGTTGCAAATGAGTTTAACGAATACTTCGCCTCAGTGTCCCCGAGGGCTGCATTTTGTAACTTTTCTTTCTCTATTTTGTTGGGGTTTTTCAGCTTCTCAATTCAAACAAAAGCGAAACTAAATCCTAAGCTATTACTAAACTACCCAAAGAAGTTTCGAAAGTGATCTATTAAACTAAAGTAACTACGGTAAACAACACCAAACTGTTTGTCTTATGTTAAAAATTGATCTCTTTTGTTATAAATAGTGTAAATAGTGAAATAATTCAGAAGTTGGTGTAAAGTTTTCGCGCTTAAAATTAAATCATCTCTCAACATGTCTCACTCTAATTCGCCTTGTAATTTAAGATCTAAGCCACAAAGATGAAAATATTTGGGAAACGCTTGAGATGCGATTAAACACAAAACTGACGATATGTAACTGACGTCTGAATTTGAGTTCTCATGCCAACCGATATAGTAAAAGCCATTATGAGTATTAAGTCAAAGTGCGAGGGTCTTGACGAAGTTCATCCTTGTTTTGTTGAGATTATACTACCTTACTTTCTTCCTGTACTTACATGCATTTTCAGTACTATACTCAGGACCTCCTGTTTCCAAAGTGCCTGGAAGATTGCAAAAATAGTCCCTATCCTGAAAAATCAGGGTAATTCACAATTATTGTCCCCTGAATTTAGTAGACCAATATCAATTTTGCCGTTTTTGTCAAAAATTATAGAGAGACTTGTCCATCGTCAGATGTCGTCTTATTTACAGCGTAATGTCCTATTATGTATTTTAGAAGGAGTAAAACGCATCTATCTCCATTCGATCATGGCTCAGTTTTCGCCATCCCAATTTATCGCATGATCCAATGTGTTTATCTCTTTTTACCAAAAGAGGCTTTTGCTTATTATAATAAATAAATAAATAAATAAACAAATAGTTGGCGCAACAGGTCTGTAGAGACCATGGGCCTAGCTTCTCACAACCATTCGTTTGTGTGAGTTTTTCATTTTTGGGACGAATGGAAGGGATCTACAATTTTATGCCGGGTCCAAACGGCTAATTGAGAAGCTCCTTCATGACAGTTATACTCTCGGATGTTTGTCAGACGTTCGCGACAGTTGGGCAGACTTTCGAATTTGCAATCAAATGTGTCCTTGCAATTTTTGCAATTCCGTTGGTGTGGCATCTCCCTTTTTGTACATTAGGAAAACAATACTTGTAATAAAAGTCGCGTTTAATCATATACCTTTCCTAACTCGTTCTTCTTTCCTAAGCATTATTGAAAAAATCGTTGGGGACTTTAGGTCTATTATGTTTACATAGGTTTAATCTTCTTTTTTGAATTCTAGAAAACGAGCGAATAGTTAAATTGTCTCCAGATGTAGTAAAGATGAGAGATGAAGAAAGATGAAGAAGTAAAATGTTCATGAAACATTAACAATGTAGATTGGTTGAGGGAAAATGAAAACATTTTGAGCAAATTTTCTTCATTATTTAAGAAAAATTTACACACGAAATCGAAGTTAATGATATCCAAAAGCGAAAAATACACAACCATGTTTGTCCTAATATGTTTCTAGTATATAGAACATCAACTTTAGATAGTTTTACTAACCAAACAAATCAAGTTATTCGCCTTTTAACAATTTATAATAACTAACCAATGGCGTTCAGTAATGAAAAAATGTGGTATTCCCGAACTCTTTTACATTTCCCCACGGTTGCCGAGGTTGGCAGCATTTATTTTTGCATTTTTTGTATGTTTTTGCATGTCACACGGATTCTTTTTTGACATAACATCGATAAGAAAACAAAATGGCGAATTTGAAAAAAAAAAAAACTGAGGAGGCCAGCGGCAAGAGGATTGTGAGTTGGGGGTCTCAGTATGGTTTGTCTATGTTTATACTATTGCTCTCAAATTTATACAAAAATACTCGTAGATCGCCCTTTATTTATGTGAAATACTCGGAACAATAAAAAAATGTAGAACGCGAATGGCGTGTGTTGCAGCAAGGCATAATAATACTATTTTAATTCTTGGGTACATTCGATTGAAAACGCGAAGTCGGAAATCAAATCGCAGAATCCAATTAAATATGTACCACATTATATTATCTTTTTGTTAGGAGTAAAATCGCATTTTTACGAATTTGCTTTCCGATATTAATACGTTTTTTTTTTAATATGAATAGCATTTCCATTTTTACTGTTTCTACGTAACATTATTCAACACTGTTTAGTGATATTAAAATACAGAATTTCCAATCATATTTTGATGTTGTACGAATATGGTTCAAAACATCCACTTATGTTCATGAATGCAGGTATGCTCTAGTGGAAGCTTGGGTTTAACTTACATGATTTTAACTCATTTTTGGAACAACCCCCAGGGATTTCAATTATGCAGCTGCATTAATAGAACACACGTGAAGCTATCTAAAACACCATACTCAACATTTCCTTTTTTTACATTTATTGTTATAAATTCATTTACAATACGGAAGCTGTCTGTCTAGTTTAGATAGTCTTTGAGCCTACCGAAGCGAATGTGTGCGTACCCCAACGGGCAGACGACGTCGTCAGACGAATGCGATCTCTAAAATGTTGCATTATAACGAATTAATCGTAGATATAACCTTTTATTTTTTTATTTTTGAGAATTTGGAGATAAAAATAGGCTACTCGAAGTAAAAATTATACGCAGTACGCAATAATAAGAAAGCTTATTTTTTCTATTCATATTGATTTCTATTGATTTCTATGGTTCACAACAACAGTTGGATCTCGTACTATTGTTTTAAACCGTGGAAATATAGATCATGTGAGTATGTCGTGTGCTCTAGCGCCCACATCCATCTCGTAGTTATACTCAACAATAAGGCACGTACGGTTTGGACGTGAACTTGAGCAGTGCTTAGTATATCTGTGTAACATTTTTCAACTGTGCTTTTTGGAGATCCTTTTCTGGTCCTTTAAAAACTACGATTTTCCTTTTGCTTTGATCTTTTCAATAGCTTTAATTCCTGGTGATTACGTTGTCTTTCGTGTTGCAATGCAACGCCATCCGTTTGATATCTTCAATATCAGTTCTAGTAGATAGATTCTATTAAAGGTTTGTAATTGTTGTCACGAACGCACTAAATTGTTCGTTTATCACCTGGGTTTGACAGTTTCAGACACGTACAGTCGTACACTAGTGTAGTCCGCTGGTGCTGTTTGAATAACTCTCCTTACTTCGTCAAGTGCCAGGCCCTTGTTTCGAATAACTCGCTTTGGTATGTGCGAACTGCTGTTGGCCCAAAAGGAGTTCTACCGCTGCCATTTCCTTTTCAGCAACCTAACTAGTATTGAAAAATCTATACTGATCTCACACCTTACTTCCTGAGACTAGATTGAACCTCATTCTGCTACAGATGGTACTATTCTAGGCTTTTAAATTTTATTCTTTGAATTGTGAGTGGTAAATTGGTTATCAAAACTATTTTTTGATAAATTGCATGAATATAAATAAAAAAGAAAACTTTTTGACGTTTTTCGTAAATAGTAACTTTTGACGAAGGTAATAGATTTTCAATCAAAGCTTATATTGTTTTAACCAAGATCAGAATTTGTAATATTTAATAAGGCCATATATATTTGTTAATTTCAGAATATCGAATTTCCGGACTCTTTCAGCGAGGAGTTAAAAAATCTCTTGGAATGTCTTCTGCAAAGAGATACTGAAAAACGTTTGGGTTGTATGGGAAAAGGGTATGAATAATATATATATATATTAAATTAAACATTATAATGATAGCCATTTTATTAAGGATCCGCTTTAGATAGAGACTGTGACTGAATCTTATCTTAGTTAGGAAAATAACTCGTTTATACTCAATTGCGTTCTTAACAGTGATTTGCAATATCTATTCGTAATTCCCGTTGAGATGTTATCAGAATTATTAACAGATGCAAGTTCTCGATTGTGACGTTTTGCCCGATGTTGTTCCATTTTGGTGGACGTCATATAAAGGGTTTTCCAATAAGTGAATGACCCGCTATTTCGGTAGCTGTCACTTTTGAAGCTTTTATTCTTTGACATTTGACAAGTAGAAACTACGCCATTACTAAAAATGGAACGATACACGCTTCAACAACGCATTGAAATTATTCAAATTCACTACAAAAATGGTGGAAATCTTGCAGTCACAGTTCGCAAAACTAAAGCATTTTTTGGTCGTCGATGATTAATGATTTTTTATGGTCGGAGTTGGATGGTATTGATCTGGACAACGTTTACTTTCAACAAGACGGCGCTACGTGCCACACAAGCAACGAAACCATTGATCTTTTACGAGAAAAGTTTCCGGACCGTGTTATCTCTCGAAGAGGCGATCACAATTGGCCACCGAGATCTTCTGATTTAACACCTTGCGACTTCTTCTTTTGGGGCCACGTGAGAGATAAGGTCTACGCCAACAACCCAGCGTCGATTCAAGACCTCAAAGATAAAATTCGTGAGGTTATCGAGGACACAGGGCAGCCACTTTGCGATTTGGTTATGGAAAATTTCATGAATAGGATATGGTCCTGTATGCGTGCTCGTGGTGGCCATTTGGCTGATCTTGTTTTTCATTATTAACGGCATACCTTCCTCTTTATTATGAAATAAACATCCGATCATTTATCTCAAAAAATGACATTTTTCTTTGAATACCACAATAACACCTCTTATTGGAAAACCCTTTACTTGGTTTTGCCTCATTAACCGTTAGACCTATTTCTCTATCTGCTAGCAAACGCACCAGTGACACCTCGTTGTTCTACAAATTATGTCAATAATCATCGGCATATGCAACCAATTTTACCGACTTTTGCCTGGTGTTGCTTGGCACCTTGCATTATTGTTCTACGTTAGCTCAAGTTTTCCTCAGGATCTTCAGTATCTACGTAGTGTGAATATTTGGTCGCACATAACCGGCAAAAAGCCCGAGTAGAGGTGGCCTATCAGTTCGTTCAGAAATAGTTCTAGGTGTTTTCACAGTACGGCAGACAGGGTTGTGTATGCGATGTTAAGGAGATATTTGGCGCACCTAGAGGGTCTCCTTCTTGTGGACCCGACACAAGATACTGGAGGTTCCAGTTCCACTCATCAGGCATACTTTCTTCTGGACAAATCTTGGAAATGAGTTGGTGTATGCTCACCGCTATACACCTCCCGCTGGCTTAAATAGTTTGCCCGGTGAAGCAACCTTGTTGGACTTGTGTTTGAATATAGTTAGATATCTTTCAAACAATTTGGTCAGGTGGATGTAGGTATGGTCTTTCATCCTCACATTTGAACGCTTTGTTTTGAATGAGAGCGAAATTTCGGTCGGCGAAGTTGTCTGCAGAAATTGTTTTTTTTTCATATCCTTAGGACCTACCGACACAGATTTCTTTGCTCATCTTTACTAGTCTCTGTTCGGGTCTTTTTGATTTTGACTACTCGTGGAGTAGCACCTCTCTTTTTTTTCGTCCGTGCGGTTCTCATACTCTTTTATTTTCCTCCTGATACGCCTATGTTCCTCGCTTTCCTTTCCTCGTAGAGGCTAAGTGTCGTTTTCCTGCCATCGATAATATTGGACTTTGGCACTTGACGCTGGCTGTGTATCGGTTAAGGGACACGAGATCGGCTACGATTCTGGCGGTGTGTTGTGATTACAGCTTCCCAAGAGCATTTTCTTGTTGTTTTGGGATTTTGGTGACTCCCAAAATCTCCAGTAGCATCGTCTTTCTCTTCTATTGGGACTTGAATGCATATTAGGCTTATGCTGACAAAGGTAGCCCTTATGCGGACTGTCAGAAGAGGTTCACTATCGTGCTGATACCTAAAAACTGTTTCTCTGCTGCTTATAACAAATCAGCATTTAAATAGACACTGCTTCTGTTCCCTGGAGCAATCAACTTAGTGTCACAAACTCACTTTTGGCCATGCATCAACTACAGATAATCATCACTTTCAGTCGCCACTATCACCACACATTACACAACATCTTGAGCTAACAATTTTTATTTCTGAACGCCAATTTGACTCGTCAACTAGATATCAACTTAAATTGGCGACTACGGTTCCATTTCAGATTGCTTAATATTGGCTGGAAGAACAATAAATGTCAACCATATAAACATATTTCATTGTGCGTGCACTACATTAATTAGGGCGCGATCAAATATAAGCACGGTTGCATTATATTATTACCGAAAAACTACCAGCTCCATAACGTTATTAGGTAGTGCAATGTTAACCTGCTTTTAATGTCAAATCCTAACAAATTGCTGGTAATTAAACTAACAACAAGTCCTAGGAATGGCACCCACATGAATTTTAAAAGACAACTGATTAGTCAGGACGGCTTTTCTTGACTAGATTTGTCGGCTACCCCTCCGCTAACTTTAGTTGAACAAATGCTGATATGGTTAATATCGACCAACCACGAAAAGAACAAATGCTGTCAGACTTATTAAACTAGAAATCCAAACGTCCCTATTGCGAAACAAACGCTTTTACATTTACTTGAAATGAACGTATGTATTTATATTTTCAAAAAATATATGTTATATATTTATTATTTATAACAATGGGAATTATTTAGGTCTATTTTAGTTCCTTATCATACATAACTAAATATTTAATAAGTTCTATATTTTAATTATTAATATTGATCACCTTGGACTTTGTAAATCAATTCTGCATTACAGTTGATTTTAAAATAATTATGTATATAATTTTTTCGTCAGGGCGGAAGAAATAAAACAACACCCATTCTTCAGTGGAATCGACTGGAATCAGGTTTACATCCAAAAATACACTCCACCACTAATACCACCAAGAGGAGAAGTAAATGCTGCTGATGCTTTTGATATAGGATCCTTTGACGAAGAGGACACAAAAGGCATAAAATTAACGGAATCAGACCAGGAACTATATAGATATTTTCCACTTACGATATCCGAAAGGTATTTAGAAAATATGAATAGTATATATTGCTCTTAAACAAATAGCTTCATAAATCTATTCACACAAGAACGATAAAGTCGATTTATGAACTTTCATGTGATAGCGGCCCCTTTTTTCTACCCAAAACGTTATCATTCTATGCTTTTATTAATATTCTAATTAATTTAACTTTTGCTCGGGACAGTATTCTCATTAGGCGAACGGAGCTCGAGCATTATGAGCGCGCTCTGAAGCGAGCGTGCTCAGATTGTTCTGAGTAAATATATGTATTAATTGAATATTTATTAACTGTTATTTATTAAATTGGTTAATATTCAGTTCCAGAACAACAAGTTCGTCCGCCATTTCAACTATTTTGTTTATCCTGTTTTTTTTTCCTACAAATGTGATTGGAAGTGTGTAATCAGCTTTTCAATCAGGATGCTCAGTCAATTTATTCTGAGCTCATAGAGCGCGCTCTGATCGTGCTCTGAACGAAAAAAGAAACATAAATTCTGAGCTCTGATGTATCTGAGCTAAAAAAGAAACACGGACTTTTTGTATAACAGTTCAGGTTGTGCTCTGAATTAAAAAAGAAAAACGCCTATTGGAAAGTTTTTACTGTTTCTACTTGTTGGTAATAAATGCTTGAGTACTTATTAACGTCCTCAGTCCATATGCTTGTAGGCACCGTTACTTCTGAGAGCACATTCTAACTGGGATGCATGTGAGAGAGAGAGTTGATCTATCAACTAAGCTTCTGTTCATTTTAAATGATTTAACCTTTGATATACATAAAATGTTTATTATGTTAACAGCATAAAAAAAAAATATTGTTACAACATAATATGTATAAAATTTGTTTTCTTTTTTTTCCAACTTTTTCCAGGTGGCAGCAAGAAGTATCCGAAACAGTATTTGATGCTGTTAACATAGAAACTGATAAAATTGAACAGAAACGAAAGTCAAAGCAAAAAATGCACTTTGATGCCGATGAACGAGAATCCGATTGCATCTTACACGGTTATATTAAAAAACTGGGAGGTTCCTTTGCATCTGTATGGCAAACAAAATATGCTAAACTATATCCAAATCGGTATGGTTAATTCACTTATAAAATAAATAAATTATCAATACCATTTATTTGCTTAGGCTGGAACTGCATACTGAGAGTGGAAATAATAAACCTGAGCTTCTTTTCATGGATCAGGTAGAAGAAATTTCCCCCGATTACGTTTTATACAAGGGTGAACAATGTATTCAAATTCGTATTAATGATGGCATTCGCGATGGAAGACTTATATTAACCAATTCAGTAATTTTATTATATATTCAATTGACCAATTTAATTTATGAATGGGATTTTAGGATGAAATCGGATTGAAGGAATGGGCTTTTTCATTGCGCTCTGCGCACAAAGTCTCTCAAGAGCTGCTAGGCAATATGGCACGGAAGGCCGGCAAGATATATGGCAGCGAAAGAGAGGCTGCAAAACCATTGTATATAATCAGCGGAAATCCATCACCAAAATCAAATTTATCCAATTAGCGTAGTCAACGTATTTATTTAACATTTTACATTCAACTTGTTTCATTTTTTCAACATGAAAAATCTGCTTGTTTTTCAGACATTCTAACATCATGTGATGTTCAAAGGTGGTATGAAAATAAAAAAAATCATGAAAGTGTACAAATCTGCCTAATTTTATCTGAAAAATTCAAAAGAAGATGTTCAATGTTGTCTTTGTTTTTTAATGTACCGATTTTATTATTTAAGTAGAGAGTAATAACATAATAAATAATTTAAAAGAAAAACAAATAAACGATTGCTCTTTAAAGACCTTTAAGAAACATTTACTTTTTTACTTTTTACGACTTGAAAACTGTGCGAAAGAATTGGATCGGACCTTAATATAATTTGCGAGTTCAACTTAAATTGATACTGAAGTTCGTTAAACTGCAACACATTGGATCGGACAAAGCGGTCTATCTTGACTTTTCAACAACAACACAATAATTCTAATGACCACGCCAAAGTAATTACAAGATTTTTTTCGATGCGTGGTTTTCAAAATGTATAAATGGATTTGCATACATCGAATGCAACAAATGTGTATCCAACCAGCGTATAATAAACAAAATAAATAACAGGGCACAACAGAAAACATGTCGTCGGCATTCGGGTTCTCCCCTTCGCATGGCGTGATTTAAGGCCTTCTTCACAGCCTTCCTTAGCTTTTTAAGTTGGAAACACCAAGGCGTAGGATCTTGTTTTCGCACTAAAGGTGGGCAAACCACTCAGTACGCATCTTTAACAGCTGATTGCAGATGCTTAAGCTGTGTGTTCTTCGGAATTCTGTATGTATTTCCTTTTTTTCTTTTAGATCCATAACGAACAATCAAATGAAATGGACCTGTGATCCGATAATGTAGCCTGATCAATTTCCCTACAATTTGAGGGTCAGGTTCACATCAATCACTTCCTTTCGCCTCGCGTCCACGATGGTCGATCGTTCCCTAATACAAATTCGAATAGCGCTTCTCCTCTGTGCTGACCCACACTGTATTATGTGCATTGGCATCACAACCAATTATTAGATACTCGTTCGTGCTTGCCCAACTTCTGCTCGAAGTCGAGTATTTGTCCTCTTTGACCTCTTGGCGCATTCCTGTCCATCTTAACTGACGATTAATCGGCTAACTCTTTCATTCCAGCGCTTCTTATGCGTTTTTTCCTGATCCATAACACTGCAACGGTAAAACATATTTGAATAAAAAAAATATGACGTATAGAACAGTAACATTAACTCAATTTTGACATAAGTCGACTTATGCTGTTCTTGCTTGTTGCCACACAATTTAAATGCTGCAGCTTCGAACTGCAGCAATGTTTGTCAACATGATGTAAATTATAGGGTGTTCGGTAGAATTGTACAAAAGAAAGTTGTGGACTCACAACTTGAATGTTCATGACAATAGGCGTTTTTTATTTTACCCACATGATCTATATAGATCATTGATTTCCACGGTTTACAACAACAGTACGTGATCCAACTGTTGTTGTTAACCATGGAAATCCATGATCTATATAGATCATTTGAGCATAATAAAAAAGGCCTATTAGTAGGGATTGCAGATTACCTAAAAGACAACAGGTAGATCGAAGAGAAAATCAAGGTAGCCAAAATAGGAATAAATATTCGGATCCTAAAGGTTATACTACAAAAGTAAATAATGAAGATAGAAAAGAAACAAAAAAGGATTCAAATAATAGCACAAGGAAAAATATAAATTTTCGACAAAAGGAGCAATGAACGAGGGCATTGTCTCCAATTATAATGAAAGCTCTCACGTAAATTTGAGATATAATAATAAATTTTTTAGATTTTTAGTGGATACGGGTGCTTGCATTAGCCTAATAAAAACGAAATGTATATTTGAAAATGACGTAAATTTTGAGGACACAATGAATTTTAAAGGTATTGGTAAGTCCAATAGATGCAGCTTAGGCAGTACGAATATTACAGCAGAGTATGAAGATAAGGAAAACAGCGACCTATTTTTGACTGACATATATTTTCATGTAGTAACAGATGATGTTATAGGTCATTACGATGGAATTATTGGAATTGATTTCTTAAAGGAATCAGAATTCTGTATAAATTTAAACCGGAAAATCATGTATAATGATAAAATTATAATGGTTTTGGTTTTCAATGAGGATGAAGATAAACATCAGGAAATAGAGCTCTTACCTTTTCTAATAAAATAAGAAAGAACCAAAGTACTGAATATAAACAAGATTTCATTGATAATTGTCACCCGAGACATACTAGTTTAGTAAAAAGTCAAGGATGTATGACAAAAAATCAATCATATAAAAATCAATGAAACATTACTTCAAATAAAGCATTTGAAAGTATTGAAAAGTTCAATAAATTATGGAACCATCTGAGAGTTGACCATATAAAAAATGAATTTGAATTAAAAACGCTTAGGGAATTAATAAAGGAAAATGTTAATATTTTCGGATTAGAAGATGAAAAGCTGACAAAAACGTCTGTCATCAAGCATTATATACGCACTATAAACGATATACCAATAAATGCGAAAACGTATAGGTACCCAAAGGTACTGAGGAGGAGGTGAATATGCAAATAAAGAAACTATTAGAAGAAGGAATCATAAGACGCAGCCAATCACCGTGGTCTAGTCCCCTGTGGGTTGAAGGTAGATGCTAGTGGCAAACCTAAGTGGAGAATGGTCATTGATTTCAGGAAACTAAATGATGTTACAATCTCAGATTGTTATCCGATTCCTAACATAAATGAAATACTAGATCAGCTAGGAGCTGCGAAGTATTTTACCACCCTAGATCTGAAATTGGATTTCACCAAATACCACTCAGCGAAGATAGTATGGAAAAGACGGCTTTTTCGACACCTTACGGTCATTTCGAATATACTCGGATGCCTTTTGGTCTCAAAAATGCTCCGTCCTGCTTCCAAAGAATGATGAATACTGTTTCATCAGATCTATTAGGTAAACAATGTTATGTTTATAAATATAGATGATATAGTAGTATATGGTAGTAGTTTACAGGAACACAATGAAAGATTTAAAAACGTATTCGATAGACTGAAAAAAAATAATTTGAAGATACAAATCGACAAGTCTGAATTTCTAAAGGAGGAAGTTGATTATTTAGGACATCTCATTACAAGTAAAGGTTTACTCCCTAATGTAGAAAAGGTCAAATCAATTGACAAGTTACAAGAGCCTAATAATCCAAGGGAAATTAAAAGTTTCTTGGGAATGATAGGTTATTATAGGAAATTTATACGAAATTTCAGCATTATTGCTTCACCTTTATTTAAGCTATTAAAGAAAAATATCGAGTTTGTATGGAGAGAAGAACAATCGCAAAGCTTCAACGAATTAAAAAGATTACTGAAAGAATTTACTCTATTACAATATCCCAAGTATTATAAACCATTCGTTATAACTACGGACGCTAGTAATTTAGGAATAGGCGCAGTTTTATCACAGGAACATTTAGGTAAAGAATTACCAATACACTTCGTGAGTAGAACATTAAATAAAGCAGAAATTAATTACAGCACAACGGAAAAGGAATGTCTAGCTATCGTTTGGGCAATACAACAACTTAGATCTTATTTATATAGGCAGAAATTTATTATAAAAACTGACTTGGTTATTCAATGTTAAGGATCCAGGTTCTCGTCTAATTAGATGGCGATTGAAATTAGAAGAGTATGAGTACGAGATCAAATATAAGAAAGGTGTAGATAACGTAGTAGCTGACAAATTAAGTAGGAACGTATACCCTATAGAAGCACATACTGTTGACACAGAAGTTCGAAGAAATATTAAAGATATTTTTGGTAGTGATTTCTATGATGAAGAAGAAGAGGATGAAACTCTGTTGAGGAACATTTACGATAAAGAATGTAGGAATCTACCAAGTACGAGTCATACTAGTAACCAGAATACGATTACGAATGAAATCGAAGACGAAGAGGTCTCAGAAAATGAATCTGAAACGGATGTCAAAGTTATCAATGATAGAGATGATCAGCAACGAATCATCAAAGAGAATCATGACGGGTTGATTGGGGGTCATGAAGGACAAAAATCCACGATGACCAGAATCAGGGAAAAATATTATTGGAAGGGTTTAAATAGTGACTTAATTGAGTTTGTTAACAAATGTCCAGAATGTCAAAAGCAGAAAATAAATAGGCATCCAGGGAAAAATCCAATGGAAATTGTATCAAGTGTAGATCACAGTTTAGAAAAAGTATCAATGCATCTGACAGATCCTTATAAGGAAGGGAATAAAACGATATATAGTCTAACTATTCAAGATGACTTGAGTAAGTACATAAGCTATATTCCAATTAATGATAAAAAATGCGAAACGGTCGCAAGAGCTTTCACCGACAATTGGATACTTTATTTTGGTATTCCAAAATTTATCTTAACTGACAATGCAGGAGAATTCGTAAACGATTTAATGAAAGAATTATGTAAATTATTCCGAATTAAACATTTAAGAACCAGCAATGCTTATCCACAAGCAAATGGATCTGCTGAAAGATCACACGCTAGATTGGGAGAATATTTACGATTAATGATAAAAGACAAATCAAAACCAGAATATGCTAAATTATTTAGGTATGCTGCGTTTTGTCACAACACGTCATAGTAGCACTGCATTTACTCCACATGAATCAATATTCGGAAGAAAAGCAAATGTACCATCCGAATCGAGTTTAAAAATGAGAACTTATAGTGATTATGTACAGGAATTGCAGTTAAAACTTATTAGACTAGAGGTAGATATAAAAAGGAATATGTTGAATATGAGAGAAAAAGCTAAATTAAGATACGATAAGAGATTAGGTTCTAGGATAAAGGAATATAAAGTTAATGATAAAGTTTTAGTAGAAAACGATGAAAGGGACAAGTCTGCAGAAAAATATGTAGGTCCTTACAAAATTATCAAGGTTCTAGACGATTGTGTTATAGTTAAACGTAACAATAGACCTATGAAATATAATAAAAGGAAAATCAAACTATTTAACAAATAATATTATTCACAGAATCACATTAATAAACTGCGTTAAGTCTATACAATGGGAAAATATACCACCCAACAGTATATACTACAAGAACATCGGAGAACTACGGCAAATAACGGGAAAAGTCTCCGTAATCACAAATATTGATCATACTCATTATGAACGAAGATTGCATATTGGAAATTCCTGAATGCGTGGAATTAATAAGAAAAACCAAACTAGAAATTTTAGAATTAAAGAAAAGTGTACGAATTATATACCAGTTATTAGGAGTTGAAAGACGATTTAAAAGAGGTCTTATAAATATAGTTGGCTCAGGATTTAAACTGTTATTCGGAACTCTTGATAGTGAAGATGCTAAGCATTATGAAGAAGCAATTATAACAACGAACGAGAATAGTGAATTTATCCACAAAAGTCAACAAGAAGAAATAAAAATAATCGACAGTCTTAACAAGCACAATCAAATAATGAAAGAAGCATATTTGGATTTGGGTAACATAACTTTTTAAATGAATAATGAACTAGGAAAATTGATAGGTACCATGAACAAACAAAGAAAAAACACTATAATAAGAGAATATTTCATTGAATTGAAACTTCGAATTTATTTCCTTATAAACCATACAGAAATGATTATCGATCAGATTATTGAAGCAATTTTATTTTTCAAGGACAAAGTTATACATCCAATAATAATAGAACCAACAAGGTTTATAGAGTTATTAAAGAATAGCGACAAAGAAGAGGAAATGTTATATACCCCAAGCCTAGAAGCATATAATAACATAATACAGGAAATCAATCTTGTATACTATATAAAGGATAATAGACTCGTAGTTATTTTATCAGTACCGGTAGTCGAAAGAACAAAATCAGAAGTTTATGAAATGATTAATACACCTTATAAAATCAATGGAATGATGTACGTTATCGAACAAAAAATGAATTAGTTTATAATTAAAGAACATAAGGATGAGTATTTTTTAAGTAAAAATTTAATGAACGATTGTAAGAAAATTGAAAATCATTACATATGTAATCAACTAGAATTTAAAAATAGTATTGCTAATAATGATTGCGAGCTAACGATTTTTACGAACAGAAGAGATAATAAATAATTGTAATTCTAAACAGATAGTAAATCATGTTGAAATATTTCACAAAATCTCGGATAACAAATATTTATACACGTTAAGCGAAGAAACTAAATATAAATGTAAATGCAGACAAGAAGAAGATAATGAAGAAGGTCTTATTAATGATATTGGCATTTTAAATTTAAACGCAAATTGTACTTTTGAAACAATTGAATCAAGAATTGTAACACATGACTCAGAGTTATTAATTGAAAATAAAGATACCGTTTCGCTCCAGAGGATTGTTGTTTAAATATAAAATTAAATGATATAAATGAAGAGAACATAAATATGCCTAAAATAACACTTCAAAATTTAAAGGAATTGCAAGATTTAACAATTGAAATAAGAAATCAAGGAAGTTATATTACTAGAAAAATAAGAAATATACCACCTCACGCTCAAGGTGCAGTGTTAGGAATAAGCGGAATCTTTATTATTGCAATCATAATTTACTTTACTCTAGAATTAATAAAAGGAAAAGGGATAACTATTTTTCGAAATTGTTTTGATAAAAAAATATGAAACCCTATTGAAGAAAGAGAAAAAATTGTTCATTACTATGATAATGAGAAAAGGAAATCGGTTATTAAATGACCCAATTCCAACGTTTTTAAAGTTAATAATTTCGATATAGAAGAAGAAAATTAATGGAAAATTTAATTAGATTGATGAATATATAATGTGTAAATGTCTAATGCATATTTTTGTTATGCAATATGAATTGTATTTAATAGATATAAACAATAATTTTGTAAACATATTGTTTATTTGTTATGAAGGGAGGTGTTATGCATAACGATAAGCCGTCAACAATAATTCCTTTGTCGTATACTTTGTTGCGGAGTATGTTTATTCAAGTGTTCAACGTCGACCAAAGGGTAATATGATACCTGAATAAACATCCTCTGCGAACGTCGCGAATTGTGCTGACGCGAGAGATAGGCGTGGGACCATGGGACCCTTCGTGTGCATAGCAGCAATCTTCGATAGTTAGTTGGAATTAAGAACTCAAACAATAAAGAACAAAATTTAAAGCCGGATATTTTTTAGTGTTTAACACATGTATAGACTTTGTGCGATTGCGATCGATTTATACCTATCGATTGCGCTCGGTTCAAACCGCGTATACGCAGCAGAGAGGCAATGAAATTGCTTCATGTTTATATCAGCAATAATAAGAATAGCCATGTCGCTGCAATTTTATACAAGGCCAAAGTGAATTCCCACATTGGGGAACAAACCACAAACTTGAATTAGTGAATGCTACGAGTATTAGTTAGGCTGAAAAAACACCGGATCAAAAACATTTTGTTTTGTTTCATGAAACAAGAGAACATTGTTTCTAATGAGAGAACCCATACCAAAGCCTACGAAACTGAGCACACGGTTTTGTTTGAGGTGTTTCAGCAGCGATTGTCGAAGAAAAAATGCCAGTAAAAAAAAACCACAAGTTTCGTTGCCGATAGCTGACGTAGGAGGAGATGGGGTTCATTGATTCATGGGCCACATATATAAATTCGACATTATTTGAAAACAAAACGCAGCAGGCAACTCAACGAAGAACAGATCGCAACATGTCTATCAACGCAAAATCTGGTTGACGTCACTGTTCAGTCATCGCCTTGGGCCCAACACGCACAAAAGTGCGTGTTTTATTTTGTTACATTCTATTTTGCTTGGTGTAAGATAAAAAAAACCGAATCAAAAACGTTATGTTTGATCCGGTGTGTTTTCAGTTGTTTAAGTTGTTTAATATATTGTTAAAATTCGAGTGATTTTATAAACCAATCTATACAAGATGTTTTACATAACAGAAACATATTAGGACAAACATATGACTATAAATATACCAATTTTCAGTATCATAAGCATCGATTTCATGTGTAAATTTTTGATGAAAGTTTTGCTCAAAATGTTTTTATTTTTCTATAACCATTCTGCATTGTTAGTTTTTCATAAACTACAGTTCGTCCAGTGGTAGAAAATGTATCAAAATAGTGACTTATACACAACTTACTGCAAACAAATTACACTCAGCATTGCATCTCTGCACAGTATTCCCAATGAAAAATAGAAAAAGTGAATATGTTGTGTTTAAGGCAGTGAAAGTGGTTCTTACTTAATTAGCTTCGCCTATTTAAATTATAATACTAAGATATTTTAAGCAAATCCACATGTAACGAATAATTTCAAACTCAACGGATAAAATTCTATGAACGCTTAACCGCCATGAAGTGATCGCTCGACAGATTTGGGCAATCAGAAGCAAGCATCAGAGAAACCCATGCAAAAAAATGCAACACTTTGTCTAGTAGGTTCTTCCCACTGAGCAACACGTCGACCGTCGAGCGATGCATATGCACAGGTGTATGCTTGAAAGCTCACCCTGACGAGCTGACCAACAGTAAAACATAGTACGCTGGATGGGAGCAGAGAAGCGATGAAGAGTTACGAAATATACGTTGCAGATAGCAGTCCTGAAGATCCGCAACCCCCAGGTCAACGAATCCTCAAAGTGGAAAATGCAGATGAGCTGAATGTGAGGTTTAAGCTGTTTTTTATTATCAGCGTGATCTGATTCGGATCAGATCACGAAAATAAAACAAAACGGATCATTGAAAAGTTTAATTTTGGAATTGTGGCAACAGTTGCTTTCAAAAACAAAACAGATAATACAGTGTATTACGAACATCATATTGCCACCAGCCATATTGCAAATATTCTTCTCAACGTGACGTGACACAAGGCACATGTCATTTCACTGGCAAAGTCGGGGGTGTTACCATATTTGAATCAAGTTTGCATAATTTTTCTTTTCAGAAATATTTTCGTGAAACAAATTTAGTATTTTGTGTTCAAATATGCAACACATGAACAATATTTTGCTGCTACCGCTTAAGTTTATCTTGGCATATTAAGGTGTGTCCAGACCACCGAAACATTTCAGAAATGGTTATGAAATGTGTGTGAAGCAAATCGGACAGATTTTAAAAACATTTATAAAAGATTTCTGAAATTTATTTACTAGCCCCCGTATTAATAAACACTGCATAAAAGTTATCAACTCGTTACTCAGCAGTTACGTAAAATTTTTGTATGCTATCTGACGTCTACTAGCTAACTTACATTTTGCATATTTCTTTATTAATACGGGGGTATAGATTTATGAAATGTTTCAAATTTATCCTGTTTTGGACTAGAAGAAAATAATGTGGTGGGATTATTAGCAACGAGTAAAGTTTTTATTTTTGTAATTTTAGCCTTGGCAATCACGCGACACGCGATTTAATTCAAATAATCGTATTAAATGAATAACTTTCTCATTAGGTATTCAAAGCTTTTCTGGGCATTTTTATTTTATTTAAAAAGAAATAATAATCGAAAAACAGAGCTCACTTTCTGCAAGGATACTTGTAAAACAAAAATTATTTCCCATCATGATTGGGTAACTGTAAAACATTTCATAAATGTTTTTTTGGTGTCCAGATCCAAACCAGCAAAACATTTTTAAACATTCCAAAAAAATTGTTTTAGAAATATTTATGGAACATGTAGGTATTTCATAGTTTATCAAATATTTGGCTAGTCTGGACATACCTTTATAGAACGAGAAAAAACAACATAACTCGGAATACGGACAGGGAGTTTATTCGAATGCGAAATAAATCAATTGATTTTTTTATGTTCCATGTTTAAGTCTGGCAACGTGATTGTGTGGCTATCGTTTACAGGCACACCAACATTTAAAAATAAAACAAGCCACCTAGTCGGAAATAGTAGAAATAATTTTCAGATCATGATTCGTGATCTCGATGAGAAGCAGGATCATGTGCTGTTGTTGTAAATGCATGTAAATCGATGATCTATATGGATCATAGCTGATAATAAAAAACAGCTTTTATGTGGACAAATACGATAAGCCATTATTGGAATGAAGCGTATTTGACAGCAATATCAGCTGTTGAAATTGCATTCGTTTTTGGAAAAATCAAATATTGATATCGACTTGAAAAATGTTTCCCCTGTTCTAGATACAAATGGAGTAGTTTCGTTTATGAAGATGATAATTCCTACCAAATTATATCCATGGCAATTGTTGTATTTGTTTATTTAGCTTTTCACGAAACTTTGCGCATTCAGTTTAAACCAAAATCCTTAAAATGACTTAAACAGCTGTGCAAAGTATATTGGTATTTGTGGTAATACCTATGTGTAAATCTAAATAAAAAATTGAGATCTGCAAAAAGTGATCCGAATCAAAAAAAGATTGATTTGTTTGCCTAATGGAACATGAAAAGTGATTTAGATCGAAAATAAGATTGATTTTTTGTCCCAATGGAAAACGACATAAGTTGACACCTTGTATACATGTGTCTGACGTAGGAAAAGTAAAGTTTGCTACAAACAAAATTGTTTATATTCAGTTTCGCATCTTTTAAAGAAACTTCGCATATTCTTATTCAAAAATAAAAACGAAATAATCCCCAATTGGTCTTGTTTCATTTGAATTTTGATTTGATGTGTAATGTGTATATGAAATGCATAGTGCGGGAGCACAAATTCCCAAAATTTGGCATTGCTTACAGAAAGCAAATTTCAAATTTTTAACTTTTGTCCATGAAGGAAAGCTATACCTAACGTCAGTGAAGTCAAATTACAGTCGATAATTTATTGTTTCTGATTTCAGACTTATAAAAAGATGAAAAATAAAAAAGTAAAAAACAAGCGTAAGCTTATTAGTAGCTTGGAACTTGAAGTTGCTAAAAAAAGTCCTGACTAAACATTTAAAGCTATTTTTCACGATTTGTGTCAGTTAGCGATTATTAGCGAATTGTTTGCCCCGTTCACGAAACTAGTTCCAAATGGTCAAACAAAATACTGCCAGCTGAAGTTATTGAAGGTACATCCCCTATCAGTTTCTTATTTGCCCGTATTTTTGAAACATTCAGTAGGTAGTCAATATTAAGGCCACACAAATAAATACATAAATTGCTTGCGAAACGAGTATGGAACTTTCTACCTTGTAAAATAATTACATAGATACCTATATAATCACACCCCTAATAATTTGTCGTATTACATCGTATCACTTAGCCTAGAACGCTGCAACCAGTGGCCAAGCTGACATTTTAAGAGTGTAACGAAACTTACAAAAAAGCTTGTTTAGATTTATGAATTAATTTATGAAACCAATATAAAAATATAAACACAAAAGTGTAAATATAACAAGCTAGTACGATAAAATCGACTTTGTTGTCCTGGTTTTTAGACTTTGATATTAATAAGGCGCAGTACTAATAATCTTATTTAGTGTCCAGGCTAGATTTTACGAAATAAAATAAAACCTATACTTATACCAGACAAAAACGATTTCTTAGAAAAATAAATATGTAGTTAGTAACTATCTTTCTCAGACAGCTAAGCAGCTCTCAAAGCTTTTGACTCATCTGTTATAAAATGGAAGCATGCTCTGGAAACATCTACGAGCTTGCTAAGAAAAAACTAGTCATGCAATGCTACATACAATTTTAGCAATCAGGGGCCTTGGAAGCATCAAAACAGCTGATTCACTGGCTAAAATCGGCGGAAAAATACCACTTATCGGACCTGAACCTTTTTGTGGTGTCAGCAAAAAATACTTTAGGATCTACATCAAGAGCTTGTCCAATATAGAATCCAATAAAGCCTGGCTTAAATCACCTGGACAGAACTGCATCAAAAATCGCTACACCAACAAATCATGCTGACATAGAAGATCCTTATATTCCTGACTGCCCCAGTGAAATATGGCTCTAGCAGCACACCAGGGAAGCCACAATAGGCTCCTTTTAGGAGAGGCCGCAGTGCCAGCACCACTACAAACTGAGAAGTATAAAAAGTCAAACTCTCTCACCGTTTGTCTCACTGGGCACATAAAAAAATCTAGTTATTTTAAGTCGAACTGAACGCAAAATTCAGAATTGCTCTTTTCAATGAAATTCGTTGGAGCACTTTTGTAATAGTGGTAGACACCATATGAGAGATTTGGTTTTCTGTTGCTACTTTTTTTTTGTTTTCTGCAGTAATAAATGCAGCCAAATCAATATATTTCAATTTAAGTTTACATTTTGCGCGCATAATTGTATACTTTCGGATCACATAGCGAAAAATTAGTTTCTAATAACACAACAAACATTTCAATCTGACATTTTGTTAGTATGTGTTGGTGAGTTCAGGGCAATTCTCTAAAAATATTCCGGACACTTCTGTCGTGTTAAGAATTGACCTGGAAGTGCACTTTTTTTTAATGAAACATAGAATACATCGAAAGAGCACTTGTAGATTTGCTCTTTTCATAGAAAGGGCAATTCTTTTCTTCAATCGAAAACGCCATTAGTACTTAGTCATGAATTTCTTGACTAGATTCGTCGGTTACCCCTTCATAAACGTCAACTGGAAAAGCTATTCATGTGACCGATTTAGGCCATTCAAAACTGACAGATATCAAGTCAGGCAGTTGTCAGACCTACTAAACTAGATACTTGAACGTCCCCACTATTAGCACTTCTTCTCTACAGTGATTATTATTTGTTAACTAAACACTTCATATGTACCAACTTTCATTGTTATTCGTCAAATCTTATACCTAACTGTTTAAAAAGAAAGTGTTGCTTTGAGGCAGCTCGTTTGCACTTTGTTTCTTTTTTTTTGTCTTTTGTATAATATGTATACTTATTGGTTGAAAACAAATTTACTTTGCTGAGTATCGAAATTAAAAATATTCAGATAAGTAATCAGTCCACAAAATTCAAGCACTCAAAAGAAATGAGGTATCAAAATGACTCAGTACATTATATGAATTGAAATAACTAAAAAAAATGGAAAGAAAGAAAAAGACTTCAAAAAATTCTTCAAATAATGAAACCAAGCAATCAAAGGTACAACAACCTTTTGACATTAAATCTTTTGTCTGCTTCAACTAAAGATTCTGAGAAAAAAAACTGGCAATGTAAGTTCGAAAGTTAAAGTACTTGTCATAAGCTTATAGATTTCAAAATTTATTTTTTCTAATAAAATGACTGGAGAGCTCAAATATTTGCCTCTGCTGGTCATGTAATAATACTTGTCTTTGCAATATGATAATCGATTTTACGGTGCCTAAATTTCAAGACGTGAGTAATAAATCGCGACAAAAAAATTGAATTACTACATGAGTCCTTTCTTGGCCGTATAATTTCCCGTTTTGGTAATCAGAATTGGCTCATGACAAAAATAAACACTGTTATAGTTTTTTTTTTTGGTTTTTTGAGCCAACGATTCATGTAAAAATGCCACGACCATTCAACATCATGAAAAATTTAAATTTATGTGGCTCATACATCAAGGCAGTGAAAGCCATTTACCCGATATGCTATTAAGTACCCTTACTATACTAAATATTTTATGAAAAAAACAAAAAACAAAATGTACACATTTTGATTAAAACCTGTGTTTGAAATTATTTCTTGCGTAAATTTTCGGCGGGATAAACTTTGAAGATGAGTACAGTAAGATCAATACCTATATTGATTCCCACTAAAGTACATATAGCAATGTATATGAATCCGTACAAAATGGACTGCATACACTTGTAGAATGTATGTAGAATGCACACCTAAAAAAATGCATTTCTCAATGTCTTCAACAATTCGCCCGGTATGCCGTACTTAAATCACTTTCCAGCTTACTCACCCATCCCTTAATACATATTCATATTTAACTTTGTCTTTAAATCTTACGATCTTTCCTATCCATTACAATGATAATCCCTCACCACAACTGCTATTAATTTAATTATATTTCTTGTAATAAGCTAATCAAATACATCACACCTACGAGTTAAGTTGGTTATGAATATATCAGCTGAATTGTTTTTCTTTTCTTTATGTTAAATACTCGAATTATGATATGCTCATCACTCATAAAATTAGATAATATTTGATTATCAGTTACATAGAGAATATACTGAAAAGGTATTTTCACTAATACATATCTTTCATTTTTGTTACATTCTAAGTATAATAATTTCTTGTTATTGCTACTTGTTATAGTAATTTGACTGTCGTATTGTTTTTATCGATTTCTATAACACTCATTTCTGTAGATATGAATTCACTTCTTTCTATCTCCAATAAGATAATGGGAATAAGTCTAAAATATTTTTCATGTTTTAGTTGCGACAAATGCGTAGATTAAAAGTCAAGAAAATATTATATCGCTTTTCTTAGCTGTCAAAGTATATAAAACTCGTTATAACAAAATTCGTAAAGCTCTGCTGACAATTTTTATATGTAACAATTTAGAATACAGAAAAAAATATTTTAATTTATCATTAGCTTAAAGCTGTCGGGAGCTTTACCGATTTCTTTCTTCCACACAATAAAATGCAAATCTAGCTTCTTATTTTTCCAGTTCCAGTCGTCAGTCGGCAGAGAATGTTAACTTTATATGTTTATTAAATTAAACAAAATTTAAATTGAATTACAAAACTTTAAACTAATCTTACTATTAAATTTGTGTACGAACTATTGTTTTTTTTTTTTTGTTTCCTGTCATGAGTTGGGGATATGATGCTACAAATGGTATGTGATCAGTTGACAATTTGAACAAATTTAAATTATGTGCCTACCGAATTAAATCGGTCATATGATCATTTTTCTCGTGAGTACGAGTTCATACTCTTTGGTTTGTTATCTAAGTGCACATTAATTGAAAAGTTTATGAAGTGACACTGTCCCCGAACGAAACGGAAAGGTGATGGAAGTATTTATTTGCTATTGATTAGCTGCAAATCACTTCTAGTAACTTGATTGACGATTCAATTAAAGACCCTAAGTGCGAATGAAAACAAATTAGATAGTTCCTGTTCTGGGAAAAGGGTTAATACAAAATTAAAAATAGTCACGTGCTTTAATTAACATTCACTATGAAACTGAATTTAATGTATTTTTTTAAATCAAACACTAATTAAAACGTGTGATTTTAATTAGCATAGTGTCTTTGCGTGGATGATAACGATACTAATTATTAGGAATTTATCCTAATTCAATTCATAGACATTTGATTAGTTGTAATTGTAATCTTGACTAATTTTTTCATTTAATTGATATAATATTGTTTTTATATTAAAAGAGTAAATAATTGAAGGACAACATGTTGGCAAGGAACTACAATTGTATGGTTTAAATGCACTTGATCGATATCATGAACTTAGCAGGATTGCAAGGGAATTCTTTGTGTCATTTAAATTGTGTAGGTAGTATATTATTTAGGAATCATCTAATGCTATAATATAAATTAAAACAAACATGAATAGAAATTTTTCATATTTTGTTGCATGTGCATTCATAATATGTTATGTATACACGTTTGCGGATCAAATTTATTCTGGTATGCAAACCTCGTCAATGCTGTAATTTGTTGATTATCCTAAAAAGAATTGTGGAGACAGTAAAGTTTTCAAGTTTTCAAGATACAACCCCTACATTTTTCTTCTGCGGATGAGCACCGATTTTTAAAAATGCGACAAAGCAGGATAATTATGTCTAACAGTCTTTTTTAAGTATGAAGCAAAATCTGAAATCGTTAAAAAAGTTATTCTTAATTTTTTACTAAGACATATCCGTTCATTTTTGTGTTCTTTTTCACACTATTACTGTTCACATGGCATATTTTTATGGTCACTAGAGCTCAAATGTGTTTCATAAATAACTCAGATCTCTTTAAGCTCCCAACGATCAGATTCAGAGCATGCTCGACGTGGTCAAACTCTTTATAAAGCTTTACTCCAAACGAGAAAAGAAAAACGTCTTTTAACATACTCCACCTCTAGGTCTAATCTTATCTTTCGTTAAGTATTAGTAGAAGGTTTTAATTGAAATATGACTTAAGCGATAAAAAGGATTTTGATATTATTTAGTCATTAATATTACTTTGGAGGAGGATAATTTTCTTTTTATTATATTTTATCTACCGAATGAAAAAAAATCGTAAGTTCAAGGATTAAACACATCATTTTGACAACACATCGCACGAACTTATTAAAATAAACATTTGGCGTGGGAATCTTTCAATAAGTAAATAGAAACACAAAATAATATTTGTCGGACAAGTATTTAATGGTTCAAGTGTCGGACGGAGCCGAATAAAAAGAGAATAAAATGTTTTTTTTTCCGGTGCCTTAAAAATTCAGGCAAACATCCGAGAGGTGCTTCTTATACTAGCACCTCTGAAAAATTGAGTCAAGCGATCTCTGTTTATCTTTTGCGTCAATAAATAATTAAGATTCTATTTTTCAAGGAAGGGGGAGAAGGAAGGAAGTCCTTTTTGCAATACCGTACTTTTAATTTTCTAATACATGCACCATGATTTACAAATAGAGAACTAAAATATACAATTTTTGATCGAATTTCAATTCGTGCAGGTTCGGCATTATTGGCGCACTCACAAATAAATTTAAAAATAAATTGTAGTCCATTTTATTTCGTTGTTCTTTATGTTTTGTAAGTAACCGGTTAGTAGTCCAGCGCAAATGCCACTACCACTAATAAAAAATTAATAAATAGTTGGCGCAACTGGTCCGTTGCAATTCCTAGGCCTAGCTTCTCACAAACATTCGTTTTGTGTGAATTTTTATTTTTGGGACGAATGGAACGGATCTACAATTTTATGCCGATTCTAAACGGCTAATTGAGAAGCTCTTTCATGACAGTTATACTCTCGGATGTTTGTCAGGCGTTAGGTGACGTAATGGAAAAAAAAAAACCTTGAGATGTTATTTTCGGGGATCGAACCTAGGACCTCTAGCTTAGTAGTCCAA
Organism: Cheilosia variabilis; assembly: GCA_951230905.1. NCBI lineage: Eukaryota > Metazoa > Arthropoda > Insecta > Diptera > Syrphidae > Cheilosia > Cheilosia variabilis. The sequence continues at coordinate 40,160,213 of OX579679.1, read as the reverse complement.
CACACTAATGTCGTTTTCCATTGGGACAAAAAAATCAATTTTTTTTTTATCTAAATCACTTTTCATGTTCCATTGGGCAAAAAAATCAATCTTTTTTTTTTTATTCGGATCACTTTTTGCAGATCTCGATATTTTTTCAGATATCATATATAAAATTCTAAAGGTTCAAATAAACATAATCAAGAAACAACATCGGATGACTTCTTTTGGCCCACCTTGTATATAGCTTTGGAGGAATTATTATCTTCATCGTCTTCCTCATCATCTGAAGACTACGAATCACCGAAACTACTCCATTTGTATCTACAACAGGGGAAACATTTTTCAAGTCGATATCCATAGTTGATTTTTCCAAAAAACGAGTGCAATTTGAACTGCTGATATTGCTGTCAAATAACGCACCAATCCATTTACAAAAACAGATCCATTTCGTTGCATGTGCCGCGTTAAATCTGAGATCTGAAATGATTTTTGGTGGTCCCAATGGAAAGCGACATAAGCCACTGCCACTAATATATGTATAGGCAGTAAAAATACGGGTTTAACGATTACGTGGACATATGACTTTTTTGTCGCTTAAAAACCGTATAACAACTTGTTGTGTTCTACCAATTATGTCAAAATTGCACCTCCTGTTATTGTGTTGTGAGCTTCGCACAATTTTCTCAAGTACATATTGTGTTGAAGGAGTTACATTACATTTCACATTTTATGACATCAATGAAATCGGTGAGATTGTTGGCGACCTTAATGAGGCAGAAAGACATATTTTGCATGACCTGCCGAGTTCAGTCAGGACGCCAAAACTAGACAGGTCTCTCTGTATACCTCGTCTGCAAGTGATGTCAATCACTGCCTTAAATCAATAAACAGACAGTGGATATCGGCCTGGACTTCTTGGTGTCAAGTAGAGTTGATGCAGCGAGTGAGCACCATGTCATTTGAGCTTGTTGTGTTTCGATGTTCAGGTGCCCAGGGAAACAGTGTTGCGCCTGCATGTGTAGCATATCTATTGCAGTTTTCTTAGGATAAATATGTTTGCCGCTAACTTATATCATCAGAATACGTCAGTTACAATCCAATTCGTTCGAATTTCGCCATTTCCATAAATAAATAGAATAACATTTACATTAGGTGCTTCAGATGGGAAAGTGTCGTCTATTTTTAATTAATTAAATTTAGATTTCCACCTTATGTTTTATACTTTATACTCTGCAAATTTGGATTCATATTATCTTAGTGCTTGGTTTTGAGCTTTTGGAACTTTAAAAGATTAATGGTCGTTCCCGAATAAATACAATTTGTTTTACTTTATTATAATTCAGAGTAGGTATGACAAGCTTTAATACTACCAGCTACCATTTCCAGCCCATCAACAGCCACTCGCAGGTCACTTAATTTATGTGCATTTTTTGCTACTTTCGGAAAACCCATTTCATAAAGTGAAGTTCGCTTTCTTATCACTTCCTTGTGTAGAATTTATCTTTATTAAAATTTGCAACATTTATATGGAATAATCATAATTAGTCATTTCATTACAGGCCCAAAGGAGTGGTTCAAATTATTTCCACAAGCTTCTGGGCATAGACAATCTCCAGTCGACATCAATACTTTAACTGCCAAGCGCGACAGTGATTTGAAAGAAAATTCTCTCGTTTGGAAATATGAGGGAGCTGACTCCAAAAGTTTGGTCAATACGGGTATGTTGGATGCAATCCGTTGCTTTTCTATTTTTTTATATATTGCTTCAGGGCATGGGTGGAAAATCGATGTTATTGGTACTGACTCGTTGTTAACCGGCGGTCCACTTGGTACATCCGAATATAAACTGGAACAATTTCATTGTCATTGGGGTTGCTCGGATCTGGAAGGTTCAGAGCATACAGTTGATGGTCAGTCATATTCCGGGGAACTGCATTTCGTACATTGGAATACCACTAAATACAAGAGTTTTTCGGAAGCTGCCGCTTATTCAGACGGCTTAGCAGTATTAGCCCTGTTCTTAAAAGTAAATATTCTAACTTTAATAGCACTTCTTTGTAATAAATTTGATTATACAGACAGGTGAATACCACTCCGAATTAGAAAAGGTTACAAACTTATTGCCTTTCGTAGTGCACAAGGGAGATCGTATAACATTGCCTAGTGGTTGCGATCCGAACAACTTTTTACCGGCTGAAAATACTTACTGGACATATGAAGGATCCTTAACCACACCACCATGCTCGGAGTCTGTTATCTGGATTGTATTAAAGACACCCGTGGAAGTTTCGTATCAACAACTTGACGCTATGCGGAACCTCAATTGTTATGAAGTGAAAGCTGAATGTCCAGCTAATGAAATTAAAGGAAAGCTCGTTCACAATTATCGTCCGCCTCTTCCTCTGGGAAATCGGATTTTAAGAGAACCAGGCGAACATTAGAAAATGTATATTTTTTGTCCTGAACAATATAAATTGTTTTCATATTAAAAATTAATAAATATATAAACAGTGGATGCACCAGATCCATATAGGAACCTAAGCCTTGCGTTCCACTACTGTATATTTGTAAGAGTTTTATTTTTGTTTTTATTTTTAAGTGTTGGACCTGGAACATATATCGTGACGTTGTGTATATTACTCGTATTGGATCTTTTTTTATTATAGAAATGAAAGTGTGGGTGATTCTCAGTGGTACATTTTTACAAATCATCGCATATTTATCACGTGGGATGCTCAATACCAAATAGCCGACTGATTATAAAGGAGAGCAACGCACAACATGCAAAAATGCATGGACGTACTTTTGGTCTTAGAAAACAAAGTATAAATCACCGGGACAGGACGGCATTCTCCCCATCATGCTGCAAAAACATGAAGCGATAGTGCTGCCCTTAGTCGTTAATGTTTACAGAAGCAGTATCCTACTAAATCACATACCTCAGTCTTGGAAGTATGTCCGAGTAGTTTTTACTCCGAAAGTCGGCAAAAGAGGTCACGAATCTGCGAAGGACTTCCGACCTATTAGCTTAACGTCCTTCATACTCAAAACTTTAGAACGTATACTTGACCTTCACATAAGAACAGGCCTTGAAAGGTCTCCCTTATGTCACTCACAGCACGCATATCTCAAGGGCAAGTCCACGGAGACCGCTCTCCATGAAGTAGTGCGTACAGTTGAAAGGTCACTTTCCCATCATCAATACATCTTAGCTACCTTCTTAGACATAGAGGGCGCTTTTAACAACGTACACACTGAATCGATCCAGAAATCTCTCTTAGAACTTGGGGTAGAGGATTTCGTTACTTCATGGATCATTTCCATGCTGAAAGCAAGGATCATTCAAGCAAAACTTGGTAACACCCTTTTAACCAAATCAGTAAGCAGAGGAACACCTCAAGGTGGGGTAATTTCGCCATGAACAACAACAAAATTCTGTGAAGACTCGACAGTGAAGGTATTAAAGTCGTTGCGTATGCGAATGACGTGGTTGTTCTAGTATCAGAAATGTTTCCGAACGTGATAAGCAAAATCATGGAAGGAGCACTGGGTAAGATTAGCGGGTGGGCCACAAGTTGTGGTCTTAGCGTTAACCCAAGTAAAACTGAACTGATGCTCTTCACCACCGAAACCAAAATACCAACCTTCTCACTTCCCCGCTTGAATAAACAAAATCTTACTCTATCCTCCAGTGCCAAATACCTAGGAGTCATCCTCGACCCTAAACTCAACTGGAAGTCAAATATCGAACACAGAGTGAAGAAGGCAAGCATAGCTTTCTACGCCTGTAGTAAAACTTTCGGCAAGAAGTGGAGTCTTCGACCAAAGATGGTTCGTTGGATGTACACAGCTGTCGTACGTCCCATCCTCACATACGGATCACTGGTATGGTGGCCCGCCTTAAGTAAAGCATATAACATCACGAAATTAGGTAGAGTCCAAAGGACAGCTGGTATTGGTATCACGGGAGCCCTACGATCAAGTCCGACCGAAGCGCTCAATGTGATTCTTAATTTCCTGCCAGTGGATCTGTACATAAAAAATATTGCAGCGTGTAGTACAGTTAGATACTGCGTGTATACTGCTCCTTAACCTTACTACACTCAGAAAAAAAATAGGCATCTTCGTCGACAGCCAGGCCGCTATTCGGCTGTCGGTTCCACTAAATCAACGTCCAAACTTGTTGTGGATTGCAGGGAGACATTGACCAGGGCTTGCCATCGGCTTGAAACACCCTCGTTTCGTTGGGTTCCCGGTTCCCGGTCATAGGAACATAGACGGGAATGAAAAAGCCGATGAACTTGCCAGATGTGGCTCTGCTCTGTGCGTGTCGCAGGCCTAGGAAGTTTTCCCTCCGCTGGGATACGTTAAGAGAGAAATCTTCCTGTACTTCTCCTCAAGGGCGGAGACGAGATGGGTGAATCTGACGAGCTGTATCATTTCAAGAAAGATATGGCCAACCTACGATGATGCCAGAACTAACAACCTTTTTACTAACGGCAATTAGTACGGGCCATTGGCTCTTAGGAACTCACGCGGCCAAGCTTGGCATCCCTCATAACACCCACTGCCGTAGCTGCACTGACACAAACAAGAGTGAAACAGTGTTTCATCTTCTCTGTGAGTGTCCGGCACTAGCAAAAACCAGACTCAGTGCACTAGGTCATCCCTTTTATGATGCCCTTTCGGCAATCCAAAGTATCAATTTTAATAAAATCATCAAATTTCTCAACTCCACAGGCTGGTTTTGAGCTCCCTTAACTTCCTTCCCCCCTTTTTATCTTCTGGTTCCGTTACTTTGTGGTCTCAAAACGGCACTCAATGCGTTACTTGTGTTTTTCCCTCGTCAGTAGACGGGAATACAGCCACTTAAACCAACCAACCAACCAAGAAAACAAAACGGCTTCCCGATGTGGTAAGCGGGCATTAATTTGTTTATTTCTCATATGGCATCATTAACGGGAATGTTTTCAGATTTTTGCAGACATTTTAAGAGAGTAATGGATGCTTTTCTGTTGTAACATAGAAAAGAACAGCGACTCCAGGGGGCTAACGATAAATGCTTCCGAGTCTACGAGTGCAGCGTTATTAAAAAATCGAAAGGCGAGTGGAGGGCGTCATATCCCCTTATGAATATCCATTTACCCAAATCTGAAGACACTAAAAGCAGAGACAATACTGAAACCACCAACTTCGGCCGATTTCCCATTACTTGCCTACAACCTACAAGCTATATTTTTATGGGGTGGGAAATGCTAAGTGCGCTAGTATTGTTACATAGAAATTCGTATTGACAAATGTCACGTAACTTCATAAATTCCGGCTCACCAACAACAAAGGTGCGAGTGTTTGGTGAGCCGGAATTTTTGAAGTTACAGGACATTATGTCCAGTCTCCAGTGTCGCTATTGCCTTTAAATGGCTGAATATTGGATATACATTAAAAAATAACTGCAAATACCTCCAAGTAACTAATTAATTTAACCCTTCGTTTCCAATGATGGTGATGATTCTGCCATTGTGTACGAGTATGATGTATGATGATGTAGATATAACGGTGCTATGTTGAATAATTTCCTGTGTATTATGTGTTTTTTTCCATTAAAATGGTCTTTCCTTGTTCTTTAACAAATAAGTCTATTGATAGGTTTGAACACATCAATTTGCAAATACAATTCGCTATCTAACATACAAATTTTCCTCGATTTATGCTCTAAGATTATGCCGGCTGTGTTGCATATGGTCAAAACGTTTTGGAGTAAATTCACACAAACACTTCGCAATATTTTCGAGCGAAAAGAAAACAAATTGATCTTCATCGATTAATATGTAGTTTTTTTTTTTTTAATTTTCGAATTCGCCAGTAATGAATAAGAATCAGAACCATTTTAGTTGAAGGCAGCCGTAGAACCAATACTAGCTGTTTTTTATTATCAGCGTGATCTGATTCGGATCAGATCATGAAAATAAAACAGAACGGATCATTGAAAAGTTTAATTTTGGAATTGTGGCAACAGTTGCTTTCAAAAGCAAAACAGATAATACAGGGTATTTCAAACTTCATATTGCCACCAGCCATCTTGCAAATTATTCTCAACGTGACGTCACATAAGGCACATGTCATTTCACTTGGAATGTCGGGGGTGTTACCATATTTGAATCAAATTTGCATAATTTTTCTTTTCAAATATATTTTTGTGAAACAAATTTAGTATTTTATGTTCAAATATGCAACACATGAACAATATTTTGCTGCTGCCGCTTGAGTTTATCTTGGCATATTAAGGTGTATCCAGACCACCGAAACATTTCAGAAATGTTTCTGAAGCAAATCGGACAGATTTTATAAACGTTTATAAAAGATTTCTGAAATTTATTTATTAACCCCCGTATTAATAAACACTGCGTAAAAGTTATCAACTCGTTACTCAGCAGTTACGTCAAATTTTTGTATGCTATCTGACGTCTACTAGCTAACTTACATTTTGCATATTTGTTTATTAATACGGGGGTAAAGGTTTATGAAATGTTTCAACTTTATCCTGTTTTGGACTAGAGAAAATAATGTGGTGGGATTATTAGCAACGAGTAAAGTTTGTATTTTTGTAATTTTGGTCTCGGCAATCACGCGACACGCGATTTAATTCAAATAATCGTATAAATTGAATCACTTTCTCATTAGGTATTCAAAGCTTTTCTGGTCATTTTTATTTTATTTAAAAAAATATAATAATCGAAAAACAGCGCTCACTTTCTGCAGGGAAACTTGTAAAACAAAAATGATTTCCCATCACGATTGGGTAACTGTGAAATAAATGTTTTTTTGGTGTCCAGATCCAAACCAGCAAAACATTTCTAAACATTTCATAAAAATTGTTTTGTTTAATAAGTGTTTTAGAAATAAATATGGAACATGTAGGTATTTCATTGTTTTTCAAATGTTTGGCTGGTCTGGACATAGCTTTATAGAACGAGAAAAAACAACATGACTCGGAATACGGACGGGGAATTCATTCGAATGCGAAAAAAATCAATTGATTTTCTGTGTTCCATTTTTTAGTTTGGCAACGTGATTATGTGGCTATCGTTTACAGGCACACCAACATTTAAAAATAAAACAAGCCACCTAGTCGGAAATAGTAGAAATAATTTTCAGATCATGATTCGTGTAAATGCATGTAAATCGATGATCTATATATGGATCATAGCTGATAATAAAAAACAGCTACTATTGTGGATTCTTTCAGAAGCAGTTTTGTTGTTCCATTGGATTTCAGAATGAGTGGATCCCCGAGTGAATCCAATGGAAAACGACGTAAGAAAGAAGTTTCACTTCTCGAGGTGGAGTTTTTTAAAAATTCCGATCCATCAGCAATGATGAAAATTTAGGTGTTTCGACAAATAACCGAGAGCTGAGAAAATAAAATTGCGTTAATCAAGACCGTACCTACTGTATATGCTTTTTATACCCTCCACAGGAAGCTATATTCATTACATTTGTAACGCCAAGAAGGAGTCACCGGAGACCTCATAAAGTATATATATTCTGAATCAGGATCACATTCTAAATCGATTTAGCCATGTCCGTCTGTTGAAAGCACGATAGCGTCCAAAGGAATCAACCTAGGCGAATGAAATTTGGTTAAAGGACTTATTTTTATTGTCGTCAAGTTGGTATTAAAAATGGGCTATGTCGGGCAAGTAGTTCTGGTACCTCCCATACAAAATCAATATTAGGCCCATGTGTCTCTCTGTCTGTTGTTTAATGTAATTACGTACTACCTCACATGCCTAAAATTTAGCATGACTTGTTTTATTTAGTTATTCATCTACAAGTCAAGCTTACAGACTACAATATTACATATAAGTACAAAAAAAAATATAAGAAAATGTCTGTATTATCAATAATATACCTACAAAATAATTATTATAATTTAAAGTTCATTATATAGCAGCCAGAATATGATACTTTTAAAGCGGTCTCTTGGAATATGAAAATCAATGTGTCTACTAATTTCATTATACGATCTTAAGGATCTAGAGATTGGTTCATTGCGACCATAGTTTGTTCGATGCCTCGTCTGAAAAAAGAATAGAAGATCTCTTAATACCCTCTCTGGAGCATAAATAGGTATCATAGATAAAATAATGGGACTATTTATACGTGAGGATAAAACGTCCCTTATAAAAATAATATCATGTAGACGCCTTCTCGCTTTAAGAGTCATAATACCCAAAAGTTTAAGTCGGGCTCCATAGGACGGTTCAAAAGTCCAACGCATTTTGAAAAAGATATATTTTGTAAAGCGCCTTTGTACTTTTTCAATGCGATCCGAATGGGTAGAAAAGTATGGATTCCAAACAACATCTGCATACTCAAGAACGGATCTCACCAAAGCGATAAAAAGAGATAAAAAAGTATGGGGATCAGAAAAATCTTTAGAGTTTCGTTTAATAAACCCAACCAGCGAATTAGCCTTGGTCACTATGTACTCAATATGGGAAACAAAGGTAAGATTGGAATCGATGATTACCCCAAGATCTTTAATTTTATCAACTCTTTTTAATGTACTGTTATTAATATCGTAATTATAGAAGCACGGCAATTGAGATCTATAAAACGATATACAAGAGCATTTACTAACATTTAACATTAAACAATTATTAACACACCAAGTGGATAAATTGTTAAGATCAAATTGAATCTTAGAGCAGTCATCGAGGCTTTTAACTTTTAGGGAAATTTTAAGATCGTCCGCATACATAAGGTAATGACAATATTCAAGGTGTTGGATAATATCATCAATAAAAATAATAAACAGGAGCGGTCCAAGATGACTACCTTGTGGGACTCCAGAAGTGCAAGAAATAGATCTTGAGTAATGATTATCTAAGCATACTCGCTGAGACCTACCGGTTAAATACATTTTAACATAGCAGAGTGAAATCCGAATATCTCAAGCTTTTTAGTAAGCAATCTATGATTAACAGAGTCAAAGGCCTTGCTAAAGTCGGTGTAAACAGCATCGACTTGAAACCCATTTTCAACTGCATTAGCAACAAAAGACGTAAAGTGCACCAAATTAGTTGTTGCGGAGCGACCAGGGCAAACCCATGTTGCAACTCTGATATGTGCTCTTTGATATAAAACTCTATTTTATTCTTAACAATGCACTCAAAAAGCTTTGGAATTGCAGAAAGTTTACAAATACATATGGATGTACAGCAGAATTTTAAAATAATGGCTGGAATACCGTCAGCACCAGGCTTAGGATTACCTTTAAGGTTGCAAATAGCAGATTTAATATCTTCAATTTGAAGAACCAATGAACCAAAATCAATATATGGTAGTCTAATTGAATCTGGTAAATTTGGAGATGCAGATGGTGAATACACAGTTTCAAAAAATGTTGCAAATAAATCTGCAGACTATTTAGTATCATTAGATGTTTAATTTTTATAAAACATTTGCCTTGCTAATCCTGTAGCAAAAGTCCAAACACGCAGTATACAAAAGAATTCAATATGTTTATTAATATTAAGTTTTAAAGACACGAGGGAAAAACTAATTGTGAAAGCATGACAAATTAGACGACGACGACTATTAAAACATGAACGAAACCTTCTTTAACGAGAGCATGTTTCGTTAAATTTAGATGATTGCGTTCACAGCGCAAGTGCGTTTGAATATGACAACACTCCTCCTCAAACGCGCTCCTGTAGTCCACACCTCGTCCTGAGATCCTTTACTTTGTTTGCCGGAAGAGGTTTTGTGAGAAGATCTGCTAACATTTTGCTAGTCTCACAGTATTCGCACCTTACAATACCTTTTGACACGAAATCCTTAACGAAATGGTACTTCGTATCTATATGCTTCGAACGGCCACTAAATTTTTCAGTAGATATCATCTTTAAGCAACTTTGGTTGTCTTCCAATATCAGAACGGGATCCCTGAAGTCTTCACCGATATCCGCCAATAATAAGCCAAACCGCTTCTTTGCAAGCCTCCGCAAGCGCGATGAATTCAGCTTCAGTTGACGAAAGAGCCACACATGTTTGCTTCCGGCAGCACCAGCTAACAGTTCCGCCAAACACCTTAAAAATGTATCCGCTATTCGACTTCCGTTCAGTTCTATCCTCAGCCCAGTTTGCGTCAGCATATCCAAGTAATTTTGTATCGTCGTTATGTTTGCTGAGAAATAATCTCAGCTCCGAGGTACCTTTGAGATATTTAACCAATCTCTTAAGTTCAGTCCAATCCTCTGAAGACGGCTGAGAAACTTTCCTTGCAAGGATGGAAACACTGGCTGCAATGTCAGGACGAGAGTTGACAGATATGTAAAGTAAACATCCGATGAACTTTTGATATTTTTCGTTATCAGATAGTAAACATGCATCTGTTTTCCCCTTTCCATAGCTAGGCTCCAATGGAACATTTGAGATCTTGGCATCTTGTAAACCCATTTCTTCAACAATCCTCTTTATGTATGCAGCTTGGTTTATAGAAAAATGTCCATCACTTTGACGGTGAACATGAATTCCCAAATACTGGCTGACCTCTCCAAGATTCTTCAATTCAAATTTGGAACTTAAATACTTTTCTGTATCCTTGATAAGCTTTAAGTCTTTGCTAATCACCAACAGGTCATCAACATAAACCAGAACGAAGATCCAGCAACCCTTCTCCTTTTTCGCATATAAACACTGGTCAATTTTGCTTTGGCGAAAGCCGTTGCTCATAATAGACGTATGTATCGTTTGGTTCCATTCTCTTGCTGACTGCTTCAACCCGTAAATACACTTCTTTAATTTGCAAACCTGTTGTTCCTTACCCACAATTAAGAAACCTGGCGGTTGCCGCATATAACTGTCTCCTTTAATTCGCTGTTGAGGAATGCGGTTTTGGCGTCAAAATGTTGCACATGCATTTTCCGATGTCCTGCTACTGCCAAAAGAACCCTAATAGTAGTCTGACGAACCACTGGAGCAAAGGTTTCATCATAATCTAATCCATAGCGCTGCGAAAAATCCTGCGCCACTAAGCGAGCCTTATAGACGTTGATGTCTCCTCCTGAATCGGTCTTACGCTTGAACACCCATCTGCTTTCAATAGTTTTTCTGTCTGCAGGAAGGTCCACTAACTCCCAAGTCTGATTGCGCCATAATGAGTTCATCTCTTCCTTCATTGCAGCCTTCCAGGAATTTCTTTCACTGCTATCCAGAGCCTCCTTGAAACTAATCGGATCATTCGTATGCATTTGTATGCTTTATCATGTTGACATCGTTGATTAATCTCTTTGGTGGATTCCCTTTTGTTGATCTACTGGATATCCGCTGTGTTGACGTTTCAGCTGTTAAAGGTTCCTTTTGAAACTGCTCCACCAATGTATCGTCGAAACCAAAAAATTCGCTCTCAGAAAATGATTCATCTACCTCGTCGCTTGAAACATACTCCTCCGAATCGCTGAGTTTCTCTGGAATAACGGCTACTTGTTCCTTCTTCTTCCGGCGATGACCAATGATAACCTCAAAGTTGTCCTTACTTTCTTTCTTTGAACCATTATTTACAGGAATATTACTCGCTGGAACTTCACATGCTAACATTTTGGGCTGTAAAAATCGAACATCTCGACTAACCGCAATTCTATTCGTTTCGATGTTGAGTAAACGATACGCCTTAGAATTTTGGTCATAACCTACGAACACCATGCATTCAGATTTGTTGTCCCATTTTTTCCGCTTCTCTTTCGGAACATGCACATAACACCTTTCCCCAAACTTTTTGAAATGTTTGAAATCTGGTTTCACACCATTCCAATGTTCAAAAGGTGTGTTCGAGACTGCTTTTGAAGGTAACCTGTTCTGCATATATGTGGCAGTTAGAATTGCCTCCGCCCAAAACTCCTTTTTTAGACCTGCATCTATAAGCATGCACCTACACATTTTGACAAGAGATCTGTTGCGCCTTTCAGCAACACCGTTTTGCTGTGGTGAATATGCCGCTGTATATTGACTTTGAATTCCCTGCTGCCGTAAATAATTCTGGATTTGATGACCGGTATACTCCCCTCCGCGATCTGATCTGAATACCTTTGGCTTTCGTCCGAACTTCGTCTTTACAGCTACCACGTACTCCTTCATTTTCTCTATGACTTCTGACTTTTGACGCAATAAATATACAGTTATGTATCTACTATAGTCATCGATGAACGTAACGAAAGAACGATTTCCATTGGGACTTGTAACCTCCATGGGACCGCATACATCTGTATGTATTAAATCAAGAACAGCAACTGACTCACCTGGTGAAGATTTTGGAAACGGCAAACGTGATGACTTTCCCTGCAAACACACCTCGCAAGTCTCCTTGATATTACACTTAACGATTCTTATGCCTGTACCCAAATTCCTTTTCTGGATCAAATCTATTGCTTCCTTATCCCTATGACCTAGAATACGATGCCACTGATGCACACAGTTGTCCTTGTGATTAACTGCAAAAACTCGTTCATGATCGATCGCCTATACCAAGCAAAGAACCATTCTTCCATATCTCGAACAGTCCCTTATCAAAAACAAGCCTACAACCCTTTTCTTCTAAACATGGCACAGAAAGCAAATTCCCCTTCATCTCAGGCACATATAAGACATCCTTGATGGTAGTTGTAACTTCAGAATTCTCGGCGTTCAACATCTTTATATCACATGTACTCTTTCCTTCGGAATGTAATTCACTGCCATCCCCAACAAAAACTGTTTCCTTTATAGCAGGATCAAATTTCACGAAGAAATCCTTTACGTTTGTGATGTGACATGTCGAGTCAGAATCCAAAATCCAACCGCTCATATTACCAAAAGAAGTAAAGAAACTCACCTTAGATCCGAAAACTACGTTTGCATGTTCGTGATGTTTCTTTTTGTTTTTCCAGTCTAAGTATTGCTTACAATTCTTCTTCATATGTCCAGTCTCATGACAGAAATAACATTCCGTATCCCTTTTTGCTTTTGGACGATTATACTTTCGAATGTGCATTGCTGTCTCGTGATTATCCGTATGTGAATCCAATCTTCGCTTATATTCTTCGAGGAGTTTCGATTGCACCACGTCAAAACTGAGAACTCCTGAGCGCGTCTCCAAAGCCGTAATGAGAGTATCATAACTCCTTGGTAAACTACTCAACAGCATTGCAACACTCCTTTATAAGCAGCATTTCCATTTTATATTTCCATATAAAATAATTGTCGCTGCTCAGCTTCTGTATGGAAAATCGTGACTCCGCCATCCTGCTCGTGTGAAAAAATTAATTTTCTCCTATTGCTTTATTTGCTGTGTTTATGGACTGGGCCCATAACCTGTAGCAAAAGTCCAAACACGCAGTATACAAAAGAATTCAATATGTTTATTAATATTAAACACACGAGGGAAAAACTAATTGTGAAAGCATGAAAAATTAGACGACGACGACTATTAAAACATGAACGAAACCTTTTTTAACGAGAGCATGTTTCGTTAAATGTAGATGATTGCGTTCACAGCGCAAGTGCGTTTGAATATGACAACAAATCCGTTGGTGCGTCTTTTACGGTTAATAAAAGACCAGAACGACTAACAGTCAACTTTTAGCTTCTTTTCCATAATCATAATGTAATTATTATACAAAAAACTACTCAAAATTGTAAAATCTTTCCTAGATTTAGCAAAAAATTCTTTATTGTGAGTGTTACTCAACTTCTTGTAGCGTTTGTGGGCTTTGTTTTTCAAATTTTTTAGTTGCAAGAGACGTTTATTGTACCAAGGAGGATGAGAATTCGATTTTCGTGCTAAGCAAGGAACAAACAAAGAAAAACCTTTATTCATAATGGAAGAAAAATATTTGTACATATCGTAGAGACATTGATTTTCTAGTTCCATATCCCAATTGAAAGACTGGAGATACTCATTTAAAGCGACAAAATTACATTTAAGAAAATTAAAGATGTCTAAAATTTAGCATGACTTGTATTCAGTGGAGGGTATCAAAGCATCGGCCAGGCCGATGATAACATTTTTACTTGTTTTTTTTTTTTTTTAAGAAAACGTACATGTACTGCCACTACTTCTCTTAAAACGGAAAGATCCCTCTCTCGATTTGCGAGATTTTATTTTTCTTTATTTTTCTACACTGAAAGTACACGAAAGAACGAACCTATTACTTTTCCGTTGTCCTTTCAATTTATTCGAACAATTCGCAAAGGACATGCAGGTTAGTTTTTGTTCATAAAAAAAAAAGTATGCAATTATGAAATCGGCCTCTGTTAAAAAAAATAAAGTATTTCCAAACATCTAATGAGCATTATTTAAGCCACTTTAATCTTTTTTTACTTTATTTGCGTACATATCTTCACATTCGTTCAATTTCTTTGCCAAAAAATAAATTTCCGCAAGAGCTATTATTAGGGCGCACATAATGCCCAATAAAAGGCGAAATCCGAAATCCAAGTTTCCAACAATTAATTCAACGCCCAGGAATCCGAAAACAAATCCAGCGATCACGGAGCATACAAATTGTGCAACGGCAATAATTTGACGGTTGACTTCTTTTACTGCAAAGAAAGAAAAATAAAAAAAAAAAAACAATTTAAAATGAATACTAAATTTTTGGTTCAGTTTATTGTGCAAAGACAGTGGACACATTCAAAAATCTAGTTATCTTATGTCGACTAGATTAGTCTGGACTATATGTAAACTGAACGAAAAAACTAGATTGGCCGGAAACGTCACCTCCCAGCACCCGCCAATAAGATTTTCACAAATAGGAAATTTAAGTGAGAATTAAATTTTGAAAATTAGCAGGGGAATCGGGTAGGTACTCGGGAGCTGACAGTCTGTGGTATTGGGCACTCTCAGAGCAGTTTTATGCTCTACGTCACTTTTTATGTTCGAGTTATACGAAGAAATGCAATATTTCTGCGATTCCAAAGCCCCTTTGAGAATCTGGATTTTTTCTCAGAGTGCGTTTGAGTTTGACAACCAGTGGAGTTTGTCTACGTTTCGGATAACTTTTTCAACTGCAAAGAAAAGCATTGCATCGGATAGAAAACGCTTAGAAAAGTGTCGAAGGCTACACATTTTCCTATCGCACGAATGTGATGAACAAAAAAAAAATGACGTTTTTATTTTCGATTAGAGAGCGAATCTGCAGAAGCCCAATCGAATACCATATTAGTTTATGCTTAAAATTTGGAAATTGTGCGTTTTCTCTAAAATTTGACGAAGTGAGTCGATTTGTTCAATGGGCCGATTGGGTTATGGGCGAAAGATTTTAAAAATAAACTATATATAATACACCGCAGGATGAGAACAAAAACACTGCCTACAATCAAACTGCAATCTAGCTCCAATATAGCTTATTTGTAAGAGATAAGTGACATGTAAAAGTAAATGGACACACATCCGCTCGCATCTACGAGATTTGACAGCTTGTTTGACAACACTTTCACACGTATTTGCAGATAGAAAAATTGAGGGCTTTCGGGAAAGGATTTCATTTCAAACTTTGAGGGGAAAATCGAGTAGCTGCATGGACACGGAAGCTGGGGTATCTATTTTGTGACGTGCGTTCACACAGTACAGCCGACAAGATCCTAAACGCAGCCTTGGTGCAGTTTGTAAGTGCTAACCAATTGCTATTTCGTTAAAACAACATAGGTACATATAACAAAAATGGATTCACGTTTGATAGTTTGCACATATTGAAGAATCCAAGGAACGACAAAGCTCCAGTCATGTAGTGATATTAGGCATGAAACTAATTTCTTATCAGAGGAAGACCCCACCTAAGGTGGTGCGCGTAGTTGGAGGGCGACCTCAACCAACTTGGTTTGTGTAACTGGAGGCAGCTAGCTAGGGACCAGGCTGGCTGGGGTCTTATTTTATCATTATATTTTTACGTGAACATCCAAAGTGTCCGTTCACTTTTTAGTTTCACAATGGAAAAAAAATCAAGATAAAATTCTCTGTATCTACAGCTTAGCATGAACTAGGGTCCTGTAGATACACGGATGCCCTACGTTTTTAGCTGACCGGGCCGACTCAGAAAGTGCTGTTGTCATATGTCATAAGGGAGGTACACAAAGTGAAAGGTTACGGCAAAGAAATACGATCTCTTCTATCTTGGTGTTCCTGATATATCCTCACAAGAAGTAGGAAAGCCTAAGATATTCACCCATAGACATACTTAACATGGACTACTGGTGAAATGTCGTTCAACTATTGTTTGCGAGAAAATATGTTCCAAAACACCAACTGTTTTACACCGGATAAGAGAAAGAACACATTCCGACGCACAGAGGATAAGAGAATAAACACATGCCGAAGTCACATTCGAATTTCCATAGTAATGTACAAGACATTTTTTCGAATGCAATTATTTTCCATGTAAACAGTAAGGACGTGAAATTTTTGGCCTTTTCACTGGCGGCATGATGAAATGAGACTGGGAAACGCCGAAATCAAACAATAATATAATTTAAAAAATTTTAAATAATTTTTGTTGTATTTGAAGTGACATTACCAGTTTTTCTAACCAGTTTAATTTTTTTTTCAAAGTGCGGTTCCCCATACTAACTTTCATTCGATATTTCATCCCCTTAAAGTTTTGTTTTCGCGAAAGTAACCTATGTCCTTCCTTGGGCCAATACGAATAAATCAAGCCCAAGCCCTTCATGTTCTCAATTATCCGTAATAGCTTGTTCTTTTAGAGCATGCAGTTCATACATAATAAGACAATGTAGTCACCCCTGTTATCTATTTCGACCGTCTGAAATTGTAATTTTCGGAGTGCTCAGTTCGCTTTATTTCTTTAAATTAAGAAGTCGATGCGTCTGTAAGTGAATTAAAGGATAAATTCGAAACCCGAATTATGCAATTAAAATTCAATCGGAATAGATCACTGACTGGGTAGAGTACAAGTAAAAAAATAAAATAAAAAATATCATACATACATAAATCATTAAATCAGAACATGCAAAAGCAGTAACAATGTACTTACATTGAAAGGCAAATGAATCCTCATGCGATTGTTTTATGTTTAAGTCAACATTTTTAGTAATACTCATGTAAGCGGTATTTGCTTGCGCTGCTCTTAATTTTTCACACCTTGATTCCAATTCCTCACTTCTAGGTACAACATGATTCTCAGGTAGAATAATGGTACATTTTTCCAAAAACTCGTATGCGTACTTATTTATTTCTTTGCTTAATCTTAGTTGAGTTAAAGACTTCTTCAGGCAATAAAAATCATGTAGGCCTAAAACTACAGCGTTTTCCCCATAAACACTTTCATCAGTGGTATTCATGTCTTCCACGAAATCATTCTTGTCAATGTCCTTCTTTCCAGAAATTTTGCTTGATTGTCCAAGTAATTTTATGGCTTCAGGGAAACCTTCAGCAATTTCAGAATTGAGTTTAATAAAATTCAACAATTCATCAGTTGGCAAGATTTTCACTTTTGGACTAATAATCGTCGATATAGACATTTTGCTTTCCTAAAAGAAAATTATCGTTATTGTTTAATTATTTCTAAAAGGGAATTATGTGAAATTGCATAATTAAAATCGCAAGCATAAAATTAGTAACGGATAGGTATGTCTTTACTTGTTTACAAAAATGTATTTTTGATTATATTTTAACTATCTATAGTTTTTAGTAGTTTTGTTCATGACACTTACGGCCTCGTTATTCACAACCTTTAATCCGGGTTAAAGGTTACACCCCGATTTAAGTGAGTTTAACCCAAAAATTAAATCCAAGTTCATAATATTCTGTCAGTCGTTAAACCCGAAGCTGATGAAACAGCAGCTCATCCTCGTAGTCGAATTTATCAAATGCACAAGCGATGTGGTGTATTTTCGGAAATGTTTCTGACTAACAAGGAGGCATTTTGGAGGCTACATTCCGTGATTCGATTAATGCACTATAAACTAAAATCGGCGCATTAGCTATTGGAAAGCTATTTTGTTGTTATCCTCAAAGCGCCTCCAAACAACATTTAAATTTATGTGGTTTTCCATTGGGATCACCAGATATTTTTTCCAGATCTCAGATTTAACGCGGCTCATGGGACATGCAACGATATTGATCGGCTTTTGTAAATGGATTAGTGCGTTAACACTAATAATTATTAACACAAGTGTATCTTTTCGCTTGTAATTTAAAAATGTGTTCGCCTTCTGACGACGAAGACTCGTAGTCTTCAGATGACGATGAAGATAATAATTCCTCCAAAATGATATCCATTGCTATTTGCTCTTTTTGTATTTCGTTATTTTGATTTTCACGAAACTTTTCGCATTGGTTTTGAAAACAAACTTCTTAAAACAACATAAAACAGCTGTGCAAAGGATATTGGAATTAGTGGCACTACCTTTGTGTAAATCTATCGAGATCTGCAGTCATCCGAATCCGAAAAATAAATATTGATTTTTTTCTGACCCCCATAGGGACAGAACCCCCAAACAAATCATTACTGCGCTGCAATACATTTATTGAGACGGAATGGTTCAGCGGGCCAGTACCACATTGTAAATAAAGCTTAGAAGAGTTAAATTGCCAATCGTCGTTCCTTTAACCGTAGAAGACATTTTTGTCAAGAAACATAAAGACGACTTTATAAGACCATCATCATACTAGTGCTGCAGTATGGCGAAGCCGAATCAAGATATCCTTGGAGCGATTTTATTCCAATATGAGTGCTAGCTTTAGCAGAGAACATTAAATTTAAATAACTACAGCTCGTGGTGGAAACCGAAGTTGATACAAAAACGTAAACAAACTCCAATAGCAGTAAAAAGTACTTCTGTTGGTAAATCCCAAGCCACTTCAAGATGATTTTTACTATTACATATATATTATTCATAACTCACATTTAATTTATAAGTTGTTTCGGTAACTTTCACTTTTTCTTAAATAATAAACATCACATGAGACATTGAAACATGAGCAAATTTCACAAAATAAAATGAATCAATAGTCGCGTTCAAAGCGTTATTGCCTACATACATAAAGGTTTCTGATTGGTCGATTTTCCTGCGAAACTAGGCAAGTTTTCTGTCTGCGTTATAACAGATTTTTTTTCTTTTAAAAAGTTTTGGAAGTATTGGATTTACCTATTTATTAAAACTAGTTTCGTTTGTTGTCGAAAATCGACCCTACTTTTTAGAAGTATAGTAGTAGTAAGTATATAGTAACGTACCTACCACATTTTTCGATATATATATGTTTTTTTTTAGAAACGAAAAAGCGACATTTACAATAATACGTGTCCCTTTAAAAATAATTTAAGTTTATGTTTTTTTACATCTTAATACATAGAGCAAGCCTCAACAAATCGCTGATATATGCCCCTGAATTAAGTTATGCCTTCTTTCAGAGGAAGGCAATTTGCATTCCTTCAAAAATAGGTTCTAGACTAAGGTGACATATATTTGAATACGACAATATAGCGGCGACAAATTGAATGTCACTAAAATATGGTTTCACTTAAATGATAAACATTCTGTATGGGAATCGTTAACTTAATTTGACCAGCCTTAACGGCGACATTACCCATAATTGTTTTTGCACATCTATTGCACAATACCTTTCAAACGATATAAGTTCCATTCCACTCATTTACCTAGCCACGTTACGGTATTCGTTATTAGTTTAGTTGTTGAAAGTGAAAAGTATCAATCTACTTCTTTTTTAGGCAAGCGATATTCAATGCATCACCGCTATAAAAATATCAACATGATGTACAATAATTGATCAAATATTAGGCGTGTTTTTTTGAGCTTCGATCTCAGCAAAGCAAAGTAAAGTAGGATTTTCAGCACGCGATTACAACAACTACAACCGAGTCTCGAAGTGTCAAGTAGAGCGTAGTTGTTGTAATTGCATGATGAAAATCCTACTTTACTTTGCTGAGCTCGAAGCTAAAAAAAAACACGGCTATTGTTAAACAGCACACAATACTCACTATTTACTTTTTCAGCTTTAATTTCAATTGTGAAATGTTTTTTGTTTTTTACCTCGTTTTAGCACTTTGCAGCCATATAAAATCTCCTTATACAGCTGTCACTTGATTTGTTCTTCTTATTTTATATGACATTTTGTTAAAAAAGTATCCGAAAAGTTTAATAAAATGCAAATTGAAAAAGTACTGTAAAATTGTGGGTTTCGAGAAATACCTACCTATACTCTATCTACTACTGGGTACCTATGGATGTTGGATGTGAAATTCGACCCTTGGTGCCTTGTTGTCGCACCTTATTAAAATGTAATATTCTTTGCCAGCTGAATTCAGTCATTTCAATATGAAGCCTGGGCATATTTTGGCGCCAATTGTTACAGTTTCAGCACTCTTTATTTCGTACCTATTACATCAAAGATAATTTTTTTTAATCCTTTTCTGCCATATTTGTTATTCATAATTTTATTAATAAATAGCGAAATGGAATCGGGACTAAGTAAGGCATTTTGTGGAGTATATAATTCTTCAAGGGAGATCATAAAAAATAACCAAAGGCATTTGTTTTGCAACGTAAGTGAATGTAGTCGATCCTGATCTAAGTTTTTGTGCTCACTTGGAATCTGTTGCGAAACCAAATTTAATGATCCAGCTTATTTTACTTCAATATTGTTTTATTGGGTTTCTTACAGATGCTAGACTTACTGGCGCGGACAACAAAAACAACTGGTGACAAGTACTTAAACTTGGATGAATTTGTACTTTTTTGGACAACTGATATTTTACCTTTAATTTTCGACGAAGATAAAGAAATACAAAGAAGTGCTATAGCAGCAATGGAAGCTGTCGCAAACACCTTAAACTTTAAAACTCTTCATACGTCTAGCCGTTGGAATGACATAAAAGCCAAGATAGTGCAAAGTTACTCAAAGGAAATATACAAGTATAGAGAATCGTCTAACTCGTGCTGGCATAGAATCTGGTGTATATTAATTCGAATTCTTGACAAGGAGATCATAAAAGGAGCTTCTACAATAAATGCTTTCTTGTCCATAGTTGAATTGGGATTTCGAAGTCCTGATTATAATGTCCGTGCCGAGGCATTTCAGTGCTGGAAAGTTTTGATAGAAATATTTGCAAACAACGGCGAAATTTGCTCACCAAAACGTATTCGTTTAATTTGCATACCGCTTAAGTCTTCGCATTCGAAAACCACTCAAGCCGCAGCAGTTAAGTTTAAAGTTTGGTGGTATTTGATAACTAAGCTCAATACTCACATCGAACAGTACGTCGAAGCTATTTTAGAACCATTTTTGGCTTTTTGTTATGGATCTGTCAATCGTAATAGTTCCTGTGTGGCGGATTTTAAAGAAATGACAATTTTGTGCTTAACATCTCTGCTGGGAGGCTCTACCAAGTTAGTTGAGAGGAGAATGGAATATTTTAAAATTGAAAGCCTTCGCGAACCATTGATTAACAAAAACATAATGCACAAGTTTTGGAGCCCAATGATCTTATACAGTATAGAAGCAATAAACGACTGCAGTGGTATTAACAGTGGAGGTAGTGAACTTTCTGAATTGCTACTGCATAATATTCTGAAACACGTAATAAGCATTGAAAATATTGATGCTGCATATTTGCTACTTGACAAGCTTATTGCTTGCGATGCAAAATTAGTGGCGCCTGGTATACATAAGTATGTAGCAAATCCCAATTTTGCTCAATGGATGACATCAATCGTTAGTAATGATTTTCTTGGGAGATTTCTTAGTGGCCTGTGTAGATTTGTAACCGCAAATGGACAAACTTGCAATGATTCCGTTGAACAAATCATAAAAAGCATGTTTTTATTGAACTCGGACCGTTTTAGAAATGTTATTGATCTATTTCTCAATGGAACAATCGCGAAGCCAATTAGACCCATTGGAGACGTCTGTGAAGCATGGAAGATAATAACCAAGTGCTTAATTAAAAACTTTGGCGTATGTCATCAAAGCGATTGCAATGCGAGCCTAAAAAGTGTTATAAACAAGTGGATTGTATGGCCGTTGAAGGCTTTCTCTGAGATGCTAAACTGCGAAATTGAAGTTTTTGACAACGAATTTGATAATATACTTCAAATGTCTATTGAACGTTTCAATAACGCTTTTGATAAACCCTCTTTCTTAAAAGAATTATCGTTACTATTGCAGAAAATATATAAATTGAATTCACCACATTCAAAATTAAAGGCATATTTAGCCTGTTTCATAAAAATGCTTGTTATGTCATTATCACATATTGAACCTGATGAAGAGTTATTATCTGTAACATTTGACATACTTAAGTGTAACCTTTCGGGGAATTTCGAAAAGGATAATTTTGAACTTTGTATGAAGTGCTTGAAGTGTGTTGTAACATTCTTGGGACAAAATGGAATTGATAAGCATTTTGGAGATATTAAGGACGCCTGGTCGCAAGTAATTAATATCAAGAGAAATAACGATATAGAAGAAGTGAGCTTCGACGAATACAGAAAACAGTTTTTAGATGACGTAAAAAAAGTTGCTTCCAAGGCGCAATACAACAAAATTAAAAATTATTTGGAGAATGACGACTTGTTTGTCATAATACCAGCTGTATGGAGCCTTAATCCTGAAAAATTAACGGAAAGGCAAAAGGAAAAATTCTTTCAAAAGTCCGATATACCTGCTCTTTATAATGATATGAGTCAGTCCCAAGATGCTTTCATTAAGCCATGGACACCAACAAAACTAGTCATCGCTAAGGGACATGTCGAAGAAATAGTTATCGGTGAACAAGGGGAGGCTCTTAATGTAACCGAACAAATGCGTGCATCAAACACAATTGACAGTGTGCCCGACAAGAAAGAGAAAAACTCGACTCTAACAACCGTTTCATTAAAAGAGGACACACACAACAATGAATATATCGAGGACACCGATATATTAAAAATTAACGCGGAAACAACGATTATCAAAAATATAATCAATGCGCCAATTAAAATTCAAGAAGAAGATAATTTCAGTAATTGTCGAGCATTACGACCTAAGATTTTTTCTCTCGAAGCAGAAGAAATCCCAAGCAGCAATATAGGTGAATACGTTGAGCCAGAAGAGGTGATCGTACTGAAGGATACTGTAAGTAGTAAAAGTAGATTTGCTTAACCATAAACTCTGCATTTTCTTGCAAATCATTTTAAGTGGTTTATTATTTTTATTTTAATATTAAAAAAATAATAACGTAAGTGTGATTGAACTTAAACCAATAGAATTTTATGCTCAGCACAGGATAGGCGCATTAATAAGTAGATATGTTTTTGTTTATAGAACTTCGTTTGTTATTTCGGTCCATATTCAAAAATATTGACAAGATTTTGTCCGAGGACTTTGTCGAAAAAATGTCCTGGGGCTGCCAAGTGTCTTGTTGAGCGATGTATTAGCTGTCTTTTATTATCAGTGTGATCTGATCGGGATCAGATCACGAAAATAAAACAAAACGGATCATTGAAAAGTTTAATTTTGGAATTGTGGCAACAGTTGTTTTCAAAAAAAAAACAGATAATACAGGGTATTTCAAATTTCATATTGCCACCAGCCATATTGCAAATATTCTTCTCAATGTGACGTCACAGAAGCACATGTCATTTCACTTGCAAAGTCGGGGGCGTTACCATATTTGAATTAAATTTGCATAATTTTTCTTTTCAAATATATTTTTGTGAAACAAATTTAGTATTTTATGTTCAAATATGCAACACATGAACAATAGATTGCTGCTAGCACTTGAGTCTGTCTTAGCATAATAAGGTGTGTCCAGACCAGCGAAACAGTTCAGAAATATTTTTGAAATGTTTCTGAAGCAAATCGGACACATTTCATAAGCACTTATAAATTATTTCTGAAATTTATTTATGAAATGCTTATGAAATGTTTCAATTTTATCCTTTACTGGACTAGAAGAAAATAATGTGGTAGGATTATTAGCAGCGAGTAAAGTTTTTATTTTTGTAATTTTGAACTCGGGAATCACGCGACACGCGATTTAATTCAAATAATCGTTTTAAACGAATCACTTTCTCATTAGGTATTCCAAGCTTTTCTGGACATTTTCATTTTATTTAAAAAAAAAATAATCAAAAAACAGCGCTCATTTTCATTATTTCCCCATCACGATTGGGGAACTCTGAATCATAATCATATAAATGTTTTTTTTTGGTGTGCAGGTCCAAACCAGCAAAGCATTTCATAAACATTTCATAAAAATTGTTTTGTTTAATAAATGTCTTATGAAACATATACATAGGTATTAAATAGTGATGTGCATAATCGAATGATTTCAATAATCGAGATGTTAGTATTCGAGTGATCTGAATAATCGAATGATCATTCGAATGAAATATTCCATACTCCATTGACAAAACGGCTTCTGAGAGAATCCACAATAGTATTGGTGAAATGCCAAAAAATAATCTACGGCTGCTGTCAGCTGACTTGTATAAAATACATAAATTACACTTGTGTGAGTGCTTCTTGAGTGGATTCTGACTTCAAATCGAGAAGCGAAATTCTCTTCTCAGAATCACCAGAAGAGTATTTTTTGTGCCAATGGAACGGTTTCAGGAGTGATTTTTTCGATTCCGGACTCTTCCGGACGCTTCTTTTTGCCCAATGGAAAACGACATTAGTTGTTTTATTTCACTCGAGAGCTCATGCATCGAATCATGTATACATACCAGAAACGAGATATCGCTCATCATTCGAATGAAACTATAAACATCCAAGGAAAGAGAAGAGGCAAAACGCAAAAGCATGCCATGAGAATGAGATATTATTATTCATACATCATACTTCATGTTCATACTTCATACAGGTATTCTTTTCGCACACAAGTCACGACTCACAAGCTTCTAAGTAGATATCGTTTGTTTTATGGATGTTGGTTTTCTAGTGGTTGTGTATTGTGTTTTGTGTTCGGGTTGTGTATAAAAATTGAGAGAAAGAGAATTATGAAATCATTCGAATGATTTGAAATCAAGAATCGAGACATCTCGAGATATTGCGAGAATCGATTATAATCGATTATTTCACTCGAATGCGAAAAAAAAACAATTGATTTTTTGTGTTCCATTTTTTAGTCTGGCAACGTGATTGTGTGGCTGTCGTTTACAGGCACACCAACATTTAAAAATAAAACAAGCCACCTAGTCGGAAATAGTAGAAATAATTTTTAGATCGATTCGTGATCTCGATGAGAAGCAGGATCATGTGCTGTTGTTGTAAGTGCATGTACATCGATGATCTATATGGATCATAGCTGATAATAGCTGTTTTTTATTATTAGCGTGATCTGATTCGGATCAGATCACGAAAATAAAACAAAACGGATCATTGAAAAGTTTAATTTTGGAATTGTGGCAACAGTTGCTTTCAAAAACAAAACAGATAATACAGGGTATTACGAACATCATATTGCCACCAGCCATATTGCAAATATTCTTCTTAACGTGACGTGACACAAGGCACATGTCATTTCACTGGCAAAGTCGGGGGTGTTACCATATTTGAATCAAGTTTGGATAATTTTTCTTTTCAGAAATATTTTCGTGAAACAAATTTAGTATTTTGTGTTCAAATATGCAACACATGAACAATATTTTACTGCTACCGCTTAAGTTTATCTTGGCATATTAAGGTGTGTCCAGACCACCGAAACATTTCAGAAATGGTTATGAAATGTGTGTGAAGAAAATCGGACACATTTTATAAACATCTATAAAAGATTTCTGAAATTTATTTACTAGCCCCCGTATTAATAAACACTGCGTAAAAGTTATCAACTCGTTACTCAGCAGTTACGTAAAATTTTTGTATGCTATCTGACGTCTACTAGCTAACTTACATTTTGCATATTTGTTTATTAATACGGGGGTAAAGATTTATGAAATGTTTCAACTTTATCCTGTTTTGGACTAGAAGAAAATAATGTGGTGGGATTATTAGCAGCGAGTTAAGTTTTTATTTTTGTAATTTTGGTCTTGGCAAACACGCGACACGCGATTTAATTCAAATAATCGTATTAAACGAATCACTTTCTCATTAGGTATTCCAAGCTTTTCTGGACATTTTCATTTTATTTAAAAAAAAAATAATCGAAAAACAGCGCTCATTTTCGGCAGGAAAACTTGTAAAACCAAAATTATTTCCCATCATGATTGGGGAACTCTGAATCATAATCATATAAATGTTTTTTTGGTGTGCAGGTCCAAACCAGCAAAGCATTTCATAAACATTTCATAAAAATTGTTTTGTTTAATAAATGTCTTATGAAACATATAGGTATTTAATTGTTTATCAAATGTTTGGCTGGTCTGATCATACCTTTATGGAACGACAAAAAACAAAATAACTCGGAATACGGACGGGGGTTCATTCGAATGCGAAAAAAAAAAACAATTGATTTTTTGTGTTCCATTTTTTAGTCTGGCAACGTGATTGTATGGCTGTCGTTTACAGGCACACCAACATTTAAAAATAAAACAAGCCACCTAGTCGGAAATAGTAGAAATAATTTTCAGATCATGATTCGTGATCTGGATGAGAAGCAGGATCATGTCCTGTTGTTGTAAGTGCATGTAAATCGATGATCTATATGGATCATAGCTGATAATAAAAAACAGCTAATATACGGCTATTGAATCTTAAGTTGTTTTCCATTGGGACCACCAAAAATCTTTTTCAGATCTCAGCAATATCAGCTGTTCAAATTGCACTCGTTTTTGGAAAAATGAACTATGGATATCGACTTGAAAAATGTTTCCCCTGTTGTAGATATAAATGGAGTAGTTTCGGTGATTCGTAGTCTTCAGATGAGGAGGAAGACGATGAAGATAATAATTAAGTAGGAACAAAACCACAAAAAAATAAATTCCCTAAATCCAGCTTTAAAAAATTTTCTTAGCATGGTCAACTAATGAAAAGCTTTTGTTATATCAATGAACAAAGCTGCTGGAATATGCAAATCATTAATTGAGTTATAAACCATAATAGACTGCGTTGTTCCTTTGCAAATGTAAGAAAATATGGTCTATACTGATCGATTCAGTTACACGAGTAGGATCGCATAATAAAGAACAAAAACCAAAAGCAGATAGAGAAGACACAACCTTTTCATCAACTTAGTGCAAGGGGCCGTTTAAAAAAATAAATCAGTAGGTCAAAAAGGTATAGGGGATCATTCGAAAATTGAGCGAATTGACGAAATGGGTAACTCGAACTAAATGACTATATTTACATTGCTCAACATGAACAAAGTGAGTTTGTGCGCCAGTGTACGAGTTTCATTTTTTTTTTCATTTTAAAAACGATTTCAATAAAATCATATTTTACAAATTACAGGGCAGTAATGGACAGACTGTCCCATGCACTAAATAAAACACGTTGTTTCTCGACACTCAAGAGGGCTAAAGTTGGGTCATCGATATGCATCGTCTGAACACCAGCATATTATGTGAAATGTGGACGAGATTTAAAAACAGGACTTAGAAAAGAGCAAAGTAGGCGCAGCAACGAACCCCGGTGCCAGCTATTTTTTTGTATAGATGCAGGTGCTGAAATTAAGCAATATTGAAACATTGCCGGGTCTAGTTATTTATAAAATCCTCCATTTTATAAACATATTTTATTTCCAGATAGTTAATTATAAATATGTTAATTAACAAGGACAAACTTTAAACTATTTTCAGTCTTCTCCGCCAGATCGCAAGCAAACAAACAACAGTACAAGTCCGGTGCTTAAACCAAAAACAACTCATCTAACCGGAAGAGGAGCTCAACTTATTAATATGATTAGGAACAAAAAGCATGAACATTTTAACAAGCAAATTGAAACAAGCACTCCCACGCAACGAATGGAACCAAACAGAGAAAAAACAGACTTATATTTGAACTGGTCTGGTGTTGACAGTGACTCAAAGCCTAGTCCTATGAATTTGTTAGTTTTCTCTAAAACGTTACCGTCACCGTGTGCAAGTCCATCTGCAAGTATTTTGAAACGAAAGCACTTAAACGACAGTATTGATGAGTACGAGTCCCATGCCTTCAAACGTAAGCGCGTTAGTTTCCACGATCCGCCAGTTTCAGTTACAAAAGAATACCTTAAAGATGAAGAAAGCAAACATAACTCAAAACGGTAGGCCTATTAATATTTCCAATATAAGAGCAACAAAAAATGCATTAACGTATTTTTTCCACAGGTGCTTGGTATTAGATCAAGAACTTAAAGGAACTACGAAGCATTTGCTACGAAGGAGTTTCAAGATCGAAGCTGAACATTTGTCTAATGTATCTGGTGTGAATGGAACTCCAATTAAAAAAGTTAAATGTAACTTAATCAGTTGTGAAGACAGTGCACCGAAAAATGTCGGTGAGGTTGATCCAACAATTTCAAAGGGATCATTTCCTTTCCTATTCAGAACGGAAGCAGATGTACTAAATTACGTTGTAAATCAGTTCTCTATAGAAGACGTATGTGGAAAATATTTCTCGGATGACAAGTTAGAAAAAGCTGGAACTAATTTAAGTAAATTCATATCAAACTTTATGAATGCGAGCTCTAAATTTAAGTCGACAATGTTGGAAATTCTATCCGAAAAACACCCGAAAGAATTCTTAGATTATGCTATTCAAGAGAATTTATCATCGGCAGTTTGTGATCGCCTGAATTCAAATGCTGTTGTTGATTATGTATGCAACAAATCACAGACAAATATCGCGTGTAGAACTAGGCTATTTCAAGAAATGCAAGATATTTTGAATCATGAAAAGTTTGCCGACGAAAAATGGGAATTTATCAAAAAATCTGTAACATCCAAAAGTATGTCGGACCAGCAATTGTTAAATTTGATAGAACTGCTTTTTGAAAGTAAACGTAAACACCAAAGAGCGGTATCAGAATCAGCAATTGATTCATCTTCTACTTTATAAAAATGTATTTGATCTATATTTTTAAATATATAAATAAATTTTTAAAGAACTTTTTTAGGTTATAAAGATATTGATTGGCCTTGATATATTAAACGCATGAGTAGACAATAACCTTTCTAGTTGTCGACCGGTGAGATACCACATACCAGGACATCATATAATATTCCTATTAGTCTTGAATATGTTTAGCAGATGATCCAATGCACGGATAAAGCGCAAGAGGGATCATGCAACTTCTCGAAATAAATAATTCCGAAAGGAAGAATCAATCTGCGACATCCGTGGACTAGGCCCAATAACGTCACCCACATGTGCAATCAAATACACAAAACATCCAGCGTCGCCAATTAGAACAACCCAAGACTTCTGGTCGATGAGCGACAAAAACAGCGCGGACTTTTTCCGCACATCTGAAGAAAACTTGAACCGGTTGGCAACTCAAATGCTTCGTGAAAATATTATTACGCCCGACGGTAGGCATGAGAATAATGTCGTAAAACACTACGCACAGTGAGCTAAGGCAAGAAATGAAGACCGCTCCGTGTTACGACCTACGACCAGTGGTGGAATACTATTTAGGTGCCATTTGTTGCGGCTCCCTGGAAAGAGTCATTAACTTACACAATATCCTGAAAAAGAAAATAAAAATAAAAAAATAAACAATTAAATAATCTTTTACCTTCTACCCAGTCACTGGCATCTGCTCGTAGTCGTAGCTGACGTGTGTTTTGTTGTTTTGGTAGATATTGACATTTAAAGTTCGAATTCGAGCGCACATAGAGCTTTAGATGGGTCCCTAAAACTATGCTACTTACATTCTGTAGGACAAGAAATTTTATCGCGTTACGTTTCTATCGGTAATGTAGCGATGTTCGTTGAGAGAGGTTTGAATTGAAATTCTCTGAGGGTTCTCTTTGGGAGTTGAGGAAAAAGGAAAGGAAGGTAATAAATTCAATAATATAAGAAAGGTTAACAAAGGATCGGATGATTAGGAACTATAATCAAAGGAGAGGGTGCGATTACGACCCACGAACAAAGCACTGTCGAGCACTTGCCTCCGACAACTAAGTGCAGACGGTCGCCAAATTAAGATCGCGAAAAGTGCAGTACAGTGATTAATATAAAAGACATTTTTTGTAACAAAGAAATAAAATAAAGAAAAGAAAGACATATGCAAAGTAATCATACTGTATATAAGAAGAAAATTAGTAATTGGTGAGTGAGAGTTTTGTTTTATGTAGTGTATATAAAAGGAAAAGAAATGTAATGGTTTTAGGTTTGTGCCCCTACACGAATTGGGAAAATTGCCAAATTTGGCGTATTGGCGGTCATAGCTACGTCGTGGCCGCCAACCGTTTTAAAATCCGGTCGGAGTGACGTCACCAATCCAAAACAGCCAACGACATAGTTAGCACTAGAGGTGAAACAGAGGTGACCCTAACTAAATGACATCTTATTAGCCCTAGCCCTAGAATCAGCGCGAATAATGCTGAGCTAACGCATAATTGGCTTAATTCGGCGTCATAAAACGACCTAGACTTGTGTTTTTGGCATCCATACGAGAAGAAAAGCAGAAATTACCCCAGAAAGTTACCACATATACTGCCTGTGATACAGTGGGTACAAAAAAAAAAAAAGGAAATGTCAAAGTATAAGACACCAGCCAACAGTCGGGTCTAAAAACAAAGCAACACCCGAGGATCGTTCAAAGTTTTTTTTTGCATGTTTAAATTTTTTTGATTGTTTTTTTTTTTGGCGTGATATTTCTTATTTAATTTATTTCTATTATTTATTATTATTATTTTCTTATATATATATTTCCTTTTTTTGTCCACTTATTTATTTAACATAGATTGATTGTCATTAACGTAATTCCTTAGTTTTTTTTTGTTTGTTTAGCGTATGCACTCATGTTTCGCTAGCATGGTAAGTTTCCCTTATACATTTTTTTTTGGTTGCCTTCGTAGTCATATTTGATCAAACGAAGTCACAGTCCTCTAAAACGAGCTCATTTTAGGATCACGGGTAGAATCACATAAATAGTACACTGGGAATAAAAGTACAGGTACCAGTTTTTCTTTTGGGGAGATTTACCTTTTTGTTATTATTATTCCTTTTTAATTTATAGTAATACCACTTTAGTAATGTTAAAAGACATTTGTATAACAGCATTTCTAAATATTTAAGGTAAAATTTGTTTAATAAAAGCTGTACATCACGCCAAGTTGATTAAACCAAGTTTTTTTTTTTTGGTGTTGATTTTGCTTGAAAGAGCATGATGGTCTTCTAGTAGGATTTTCAGGGGTGCGGTAAGGTCTGCTACGAATCTTTCGGCGAACATGGTCTAGTCAACGGCAGCTAAATAAACTTTGGGGAAGTTTAAAATTCGGCCGAAAACTTCCAGGAAGGGTGGGAATTGGCCCTAGATGCAACAACATCAGCATCCCCTTCAGTATGGTGGACGTCCGTCCGCTGTCAAAAAAAAAAAAAAAAAAGTAAGTTTTTTTTTGTTCTGGCATGTTCAATGTTTTGTGGTAGATCTTGTTATGTGTGTAGGACAAGAACCACCCCATCCGGCGAGCAGAGCCGTGCTACGCAAGCATGCCATGCTCCTCATACATAACACTCCATCCCTTTTCCATTTCCGTTTCCTTCCTTAAATCCCTGTCACTTCCTGGACTCCTCCATCTATCCACTTCCAACGCCCTCTATATTTCCCTAACATAGATCTATTACAAATGGCGCCCAACGTTTTTGTTTGTCCTAGTCGACTGTCCCTTATGTCGTATTCGTCCCCAATTGTCCTTGCTGTCAACATTGAAACCTCGTAAGTCTTCGAGAGGATAGCTCATTAGCATGCCATCTCGAATTGCGACGAGAACGTTCGATTTTGACAGCGACAACAATTAACACTTTGTAAGTCCTATTTTCTTTCTCTATCTACCTTTTTTTTTGCTTTCCTATCTTACCATTTTACTTTTCCTTTCTAGTTGCTAATGTCTAATTCGATTATGTATCTATTGGCCTAGTCTGATACTGTTGTGTCATGTCAAGTTGCAATAGTACATCAGTAGTTATTATCTTCTTTTATGTGTTGCTGTCAGAATGTTTCAAGTCTCCCAGTTAAGGCTCATTGGTTGAACTGGAAATGCGGAAACAATCTGAACGCAACGAAGTGTGTCCCTGTTATATTTTGTTTTATGTTCGCTCATTCCGCCGTACTGAGGGATCCATCAAACAGTCCGTCCGCAGTCTAATATCCAAATAGTTGCCCGAGCATTGGACCATGATGTATGCCAAAACGATTTCGCCGAAGAAAGTAGACCCGAAACACCCCGCAATGATTTAAGTTACACAAAACACAAAGAAACTAGCACAAAAATTCATGAAATTAGGCAAAAACAAATTTATTTCATTACAACATTAATTATCGAAGCACATAATTACCCTATCTAATACAAAACAACACTCACTCGTTATATAGTTCATTACGTATTTATTTTCATATTTACTATCTCCTATCTATATAAGCGTTTCAAATATACCTACCTACAATATATTCAACATACAAATTACATCACTTATATTATATATCAAAATAATTATTTTTGTTCGCGCTTTTGGGTTTACAGAAATACTATAATAGCGTAGATACGCAGTTGTTCGATTTCATTCATTGTTACCTCTACATCATCCGATCCTCTTTAATATGAATACTTCTGAAAAGAAAGTGCAGAATCAAAATAACCCCAAAGAGAATATCTACGAAATCAACAGAAGAATCACTCGATCAATAAGCTCTCAAATTAATCAAACTTCCATCACTAATACAATGCCGATAGGACGTACACCTCCCGGGAAGCAACCCCCTCAAAGCACTTCAGAGCCACTTTACTCGTACCCCCCGCCTCCAATAGCATCAACCCGAACTAGTAGCCCACAAAGCTCAAATGAATCAATTAAGGCACCGTCATATAGCAGTCTCTCAGAATTAGGTGCAGCATCACAAGAAGCACAAAATGATAGCGTTAGGACTATGGTAGAACAAATTGAGCTAAATGAGCAAAGTAATAATAAAAGCTTACCAGTTAGTAGCAAAAGTAGCGGCGACAAAGAGCCAGAGCCACTACCCCAGGCAGCCATCGATATCAAAGCATACATCAATCTAGCAGTGGTTAATGCATTCGCATCTTATCAAAGCACGATAGCGAATGACATATCGCAAGTTCTCAGAGAGGAAATGAAAAACAGCATGCTGGAGTTCATGAAAGATGTAAATGCGGTGATTCGTCCAAATGCACCTGTTGATCCTCCAGTTCAGAGACCTATTCCAGTGCAGATCAATACTCCCCATCAGTCACTAACTTCCAACTTGCAGTCTCAGCTAGATCCCACTTCCAGACCATTTGTCCCTGTAGTGACTACAACAGGTAGTAACCATATCAACAATGGTCAATCACAAAATGTGGGATACCAACAGCAGAACAACAACCGTAACCATAACAGGCAAAACCGGCCAAGATGGCAAAACGCGAATTGGTACCACAATTCTCCAATTCAATTTCAAGAGAGTGGTTCACAACCCAATCCTCGTGGGCCAATCAAAATTGACAAATGGGGCATTAACTTCGAAGGAAAGCCGGAAACTCTTACAGTAGAAGATTTTATTTTCCGCCTCGAAACCCTCAAAAACCAGTACGACTGTACATGGGCAGAAATATTGAGAGACTTCCACCTTCTACTCTCAGGAACCGCGTATGAGTGGTATTGGCAGTTTCAGCGCGTGAACTACCAACCAGATTGGCCAATGTTACGCGATGCCTTGACACGTCAATTTCGAAGTTCGAAATCGGATTTTGAAATAATTCGCGACATTATGGATCGTAGGCAGGGTTCCTGGGAGTCTAGCGATGACTTCTTTGCGTCAATCGGAAAACTTAGATCTCAGCTCAGAGTACAGATTCCGGAAGCTGAGTTGGTGAGGATTCTAAAACGAAGCCTCAACGACAGAATCGGGAAGCTGATATACCCCATGGCGATATCGTCATTGGATCAGTTGAGACATGCGTGTGCTGACGCGGAAAAAGCATTTCCCATAAGAGAGGCTGCGAAGCATCATAGACCACCTGGTAGATACCTAGCCAATGAATTGGAACATGACAATGAGGAAGAGGTTACTTACGTACCAGATGAGCAGGTAGCTGCGATGCAGTACGGGGGAGCACGTCCTAGAGTGCCTCGAAGATACCCAGAGCCAAGACAACTGTTATGTTGGAATTGTCGAGTTGAGGGCCACTCCTTTGTTGATTGTCCATCTAGTGTCCGAAATATTTTTTGCTTTAAATGTGGTCAGGAGGGCGTGATAACTCCTAAGTGTAGTCGATGCACACCGGGAAACCGCCAGATGAACGCGATGTCATCGGGAGAGTCGCGTTCAACCCAATACCCCGAACAGTAATAAATACAGATGTAGAGTCGGGAATTGATCAACAAGCAATTGATCAGACTCCCACAGCTGAAGATGGCAAAATTAAAATATTAGTTAGAAATAAGGAACTAGAGTTAGATAGAATAGATAAAATTGATAACAAACTTGAAATTAAACCATTGCATATTAGGATAAAAAATTACTATGCAGCACGCAGTAGGATATTTAATGAAGGCAAACCCATTTCCAACCGAATCCTGAAAACAAGGTACAGATACAAAATTAGAAAAGAGACTAGAAAACGCATATTGGCATCGATAATAAATATAGGCAATGACCCGAGACCTTATGCAAAAATAAAAATTGCTGAGAAGGATGTGCTAGGTTTGCTTGACAGTGGGGCCAGCATTAGTATTTTGGGCAAGAATTGCTTTGAGTTTGTGGAAGCCGCGGGATTATCGATTCAGTCATTTGAGTCTGGCGTAAAAACTGCAGATGGGAAAAATCAATCGATAGTAGGTAGAGTTAAAGCTCCAGTTGCCTACCAAAATAGAAAAGAGGAAATAATATTTTATTTAGTACCCACATTAGACCAAGAGTTGTATTTGGGAATAGATTTCTGGAAGGCTTTCCATCTAGCCCCAAACATAATAAGCTCTTTATCTATTTTGAATACAACCGATGATCCCAATACACACCAACTCAATTCAGAACAGCAGTCCGAGTTGGAGACAGTGAGGCGAAGATTTCTCTGCTATACGCAGCATGGACACGGAAGACGGAGCTGGAGGAGCATGTCATCGATACTGCGGATGCGGCACCGGTGAAGCAACGTCACTACCCTGTTTCTCCGGCGATACAAGTCCTGCTGTATGAGGAGGTTGACCGGATGATAAGTCTCGGCGTTGTGGAGGAGAGTGAAAGTCCCTGGTGTTCACCAGTGGTATTGATCCGAAAGCCAGGCAAAAATCGTCTTTGCCTGGATTCGCGAAAAGTCAACGCGCTAACCAAGAAAGATGCATACCCTCTCCCCCACATCGACGGACTGCTCAGCCGGTTACAAGATACATACTACATCAGCAGTATCGACCTCAAAGATGCCTTTTGGCAAATACCACTGGAGAAACGGAGTAGGGAGAAAACTGCATTTACTGTGCCGGGGAGACCCTTGTACCAATTCACTGTCATGCCCTTCGGGCTATGTAATGCGGCGCAGAGAATGTGCCGGTTAATGGACAAGGTTATCCCCGCACGTCTAAAGGACCGCGTCTTCGTATATTTAGATGACTTGCTCGTCGTAGCTCCGGACTTCAAAACACATATTGCCCTGCTTGACGAAGTGGCTCAGTGTCTTCGTAAGGCGAATCTAACCATCAACGTGAACAAATCCAGATTCTGTTTCAAGGAGCTGAGATATTTGGGGTTCATCGTTGGTGGTGGGATGCTAAAAACAGATCCGTCAAAAATAGCTGCAATCGCTGAGTTTCCAACACCAAAAACTCCGAAGCAAGTGCGCAGGCTGCTTGGTCTTGCAGGGTGGTACAGGAGGTTTATTCGCGATTTCTCCGGTCTCACTGCCCCCATCACGAACACGCTAAAGAAGAAAGAGAAATTTAAAATGACTGATGAGGCACTTGTGGCATTTGAAAGATTAAAGAAAGCCTTAACAACAGCCCCCGTTTTAACACACCCAGATTTTTCAAGGCGCTTCTACATTCAGTGCGATGCATCAGAGTCTGGCATAGGAGCTGTCCTGTTTCAAAAAAACGACTCAGACGAAGAAAGTCCGATTTCGTATTTCTCTCAAAAATTGAATGCATGCCAAAAAAATTATAGTGTAACCGAGAAAGAGTGTTTAGCTGCAGTCATGGCGGTGCAGAAATTTAGACCCTATGTCGAAGGCATGGACTTCACGGTGATTACAGATCACTCTAGCCTCCGATGGTTGATGGGACTCAAGGAACTCAACGGACGATTAGCCAGGTGGAGTCTCAAACTACAAGTCTTCACTTTCGACATAGAACACCGAAAGGGTTCGCTCAATGTAGTGCCGGACACCCTTTCCCGGGTTTACGTAGACAGCATGGAAATGGACGATATTGCACCGTTGGTTGATTTAGACTCGGAAGAATTCCAATCCGAGGAATACAAAAGTCTGATAACTTCCATTCAAGACAATAAAGAAATTCTACCTGACCTTAAAATAGTAGACAATTTTGTCTACAAACGTGCATTACCACCAGCAGGAAATGAGGCTATGGTAGAACACACGTGGCGTCTGTGGATTCCATCGGGCCTAACAGACGATATAATTGCCCAAGCGCACAACCCCCCTCAGGCAGCTCACGGTGGGATCGCAAAAACCCTACACAGAATTCGGCAATACTTTTACTGGCCGAACATGACTGTCCAAATCAGGCAATATATATCCCAATGTGGAATATGTAAACAGTGTAAGTCTTCAAATCAGATATCTCGTCCACCTATATGTAGTAGCTACTGTTCCGACCGTCCGTTTCAAAAACTGTATGTAGACTTTTTGGGTCCGTACCCAAGATCTAAGTCTGGAAATTCATATGTTTTTGTTGTATTGGATCATCTGTCTAAATTCGTGTTCCTCAAACCAATGCGAAATGCCAATTCGAGGAGCGTAGTCAAATTCCTCTATGACGACATATTTAATATGTTCGGTGTCCCACAGGTAATTCATTCCGATAACGGAAAACAATTCTTAGCTAAAGAATTTCAAAACCTGCTAAAAAGGTATGGCATTCGACACATGAGGACGGCTTACTATTCACCCCAATCGAACGCCTCAGAGAGGGTGAATAGAACGCTTTTGGCATCTATCCGTTCTTACCTAAAAGATGATCAACGCGACTGGGATATTAATCTTAGTGACATCGCTGGGGCGTTGAGAAGTTCCATCCACTCGTCAACTGGCGTTTCACAATACTACACCCTTTTTGGCACAAACATGATAACACACGCTAGTTGCTACGAGATAGCTCGTAAGTTAAACGCTGTGGAGGATGGCGAACTGTTGACCCTCCCCAGGCAAGAACGACTTCAGTGCGTTCGCGAGAAAGTTAGAGAGAATATATGTAGAGCAAATGAAAAAAGCGCAAATACATACAATGTACGGACCCGCAAAACGCGATTTCTACCTGGGCAAGAGGTATTCCGGAGAAACTTTGCTCTAAGCGATAGCTCGAAATACCTCAGTGCTAAACTCTGCCCGAAATTTATTAAGTGCAGAATCGTAAAAGCAATTGGAAATAACATGTATGAAATTGAGAATCTGAGAGGCAAGACTGTTGGCATATTCCATGCTAAAGATATAAAACAATGATAGTACAAACATTGCTCCAATAAAACTAAGGTAGCAATTAGATTTAGGTGTGGTGTATTTTCCTGTTACCTATTATTAAAGTACGTTTCTTGTTAATTTATTTAGTCGTAGCCTGCATAACGCATCTATGTATATTTCGTATAAACACGTTATTTACCATTAAGGTAGTCCATAAATGTTATCCAGTTTAATTATGTAGATAGATGTAAGAGTGTTCTTTATTCAGCTATGTACCTATATATTTATTTATTTATTACTTATTTATTTGTTATTTATTTAATTGTTATTTATTTAATTGTTATTTATTTATTTGTTATTTATTTATTCGTTATTTATTTGTTTATCTATTTACATATACTGTTTATATTTATTTTATATTTATCTATCTATTAAGTAATAGTTCTGTTATTGATCACGTTTATCGGTTAATTATTTTCTACATGCTATTTATTTATGTGTAGGTAAAGGCCTAAATTTCGTAATTTCCTTGTCGGGAATTACTTAGTTGACTTATGATAAATTTATTTATTATCCTATGTTTAGAGTTTATCTGACTATCCTTGTATTTATCTGCACTATGCATAATTCGTTAACTTAACTTCACATACCTGTGTGCAAGCGAATGTTTGTTACAAACGATTTTAGTTATCCGAAGTCGGAAAACAATTCTGGTTGGGTATCGTCAGGCAAGCGTCTGTTATTACCTAAAAAAATAAAATAAATTAGGTCAATCCCTCGGTTCCAAGCAAATGTTTTACCCCCGTATTTACACCGAAATGTGCAATTATTTTCAACCACCATCATACATGTGGAAAAACTTTGTGCCCTTTCTATATATGGATAAATGTATGCATTTCTATACACTTCCATCCTTGAATGATGCCCGGCTCATATCGTGGGTTTCTTCACCACGTTAAAGCAGTATTCCATGTACCCGTTTCTCCGCCTCTGATGGTACACAGGTGACCCACAGATTCTGAGCTTTGTTGCGGCTCCCTGGAAAGAGTCATTAACTTACACAATATCCTGAAAAAGAAAATAAAAATAAAAAAATAAACAATTAAATAATCTTTTACCTTCTACCCAGTCACTGGCATCTGCTCGTAGTCGTAGCTGACGTGTGTTTTGTTGTTTTGGTAGATATTGACATTTAAAGTTCGAATTCGAGCGCACATAGAGCTTTAGATGGGTCCCTAAAACTATGCTACTTACATTCTGTAGGACAAGAAATTTTATCGCGTTACGTTTCTATCGGTAATGTAGCGATGTTCGTTGAGAGAGGTTTGAATTGAAATTCTCTGAGGGTTCTCTTTGGGAGTTGAGGAAAAAGGAAAGGAAGGTAATAAATTCAATAATATAAGAAAGGTTAACAAAGGATCGGATGATTAGGAACTATAATCAAAGGAGAGGGTGCGATTACGACCCACGAACAAAGCACTGTCGAGCACTTGCCTCCGACAACTAAGTGCAGACGGTCGCCAAATTAAGATCGCGAAAAGTGCAGTATAGTGATTAATATAAAAGACATTTTTTGTAACAAAGAAATAAAATAAAGAAAAGAAAGACATATGCAAAGTAATCATACTGTATATAAGAAGAAAATTAGTAATTGGTGAGTGAGAGTTTTGTTTTATGTAGTGTATATAAAAGGAAAAGAAATGTAATGGTTTTAGGTTTGTGCCCCTACACGAATTGGGAAAATTGCCAAATTTGGCGTATTGGCGGTCATAGCTACGTCGTGGCCGCCAACCGTTTTAAAATCCGGTCGGAGTGACGTCACCAATCCAAAACAGCCAACGACATAGTTAGCACTAGAGGTGAAACAGAGGTGACCCTAACTAAATGACATCTTATTAGCCCTAGCCCTAGAATCAGCGCGAATAATGCTGAGCTAACGCATAATTGGCTTAATTCGGCGTCATAAAACGACCTAGACTTGTGTTTTTGGCATCCATACGAGAAGAAAAGCAGAAATTACCCCAGAAAGTTACCACATATACTGCCTGTGATACAGTGGGTACAAAAAAAAAAAAAGGAAATGTCAAAGTATAAGACACCAGCCAACAGTCGGGTCTAAAAACAAAGCAACACCCGAGGATCGTTCAAAGTTTTTTTTTGCATGTTTAAATTTTTTTGATTGTTTTTTTTTTTGGCGTGATATTTCTTATTTAATTTATTTCTATTATTTATTATTATTATTTTCTTATATATATATTTCCTTTTTTTGTCCACTTATTTATTTAACATAGATTGATTGTCATTAACGTAATTCCTTAGTTTTTTTTTGTTTGTTTAGCGTATGCACTCATGTTTCGCTAGCATGGTAAGTTTCCCTTATACATTTTTTTTTGGTTGCCTTCGTAGTCATATTTGACCAAACGAAGTCACAGTCCTCTAAAACGAGCTCATTTTAGGATCACGGGTAGAATCACATAAATAGTACACTGGGAATAAAAGTACAGGTACCAGTTTTTCTTTTGGGGAGATTTACCTTTTTGTTATTATTATTCCTTTTTAATTTATAGTAATACCACTTTAGTAATGTTAAAAGACATTTGTATAACAGCATTTCTAAATATTTAAGGTAAAATTTGTTTAATAAAAGCTGTACATCACGCCAAGTTGATTAAACCAAGTTTTTTTTTTTTGGTGTTGATTTTGCTTGAAAGAGCATGATGGTCTTCTAGTAGGATTTTCAGGGGTGCGGTAAGGTCTGCTACGAATCTTTCGGCGAACATGGTCTAGTCAACGGCAGCTAAATAAACTTTGGGGAAGTTTAAAATTCGGCCGAAAACTTCCAGGAAGGGTGGGAATTGGCCCTAGATGCAACAACATCAGCATCCCCTTCAGTATGGTGGACGTCCGTCCGCTGTCAAAAAAAAAAAAAAAAAAGTAAGTTTTTTTTTGTTCTGGCATGTTCAATGTTTTGTGGTAGATCTTGTTATGTGTGTAGGACAAGAACCACCCCATCCGGCGAGCAGAGCCGTGCTACGCAAGCATGCCATGCTCCTCATACATAACACTCCATCCCTTTTCCATTTCCGTTTCCTTCCTTAAATCCCTGTCACTTCCTGGACTCCTCCATCTATCCACTTCCAACGCCCTCTATATTTCCCTAACATAGATCTATTACACATTTTTATATAAATTTAATATTTATTAGCTGTTGAGTTTTATATAAATAATAAACTAAATCAAATATTCCTGAGCTTCCAAATGCAACATAAGTGTTAGTTTCATTTGTTGATATAATGATTTGGCACCACGCATCCAGCTATTAAACGGTCCTCACGACATCTATTAGAATAAACATAAAACTTGTGGTCATCTAAACAACATACATTTGTAGAAGACAACTCTTCGTTCTCTTCTTTCTCAGCCGTCGACATGGAAGGTTCTATCAACGATAATTAATTAACATTATATAATTAACTTAAACTTTATTTCTGAATTATATTACATACATATAATAAAGCCAATATTATATTTTAATTGTTACCATATGCGTTTGGAGTATTTCATTTAATATAGAAGAGGATACTTTCATCATCGTGGAATCTAAACAGGTTATGGGCACACAAAGCAAACCAGGCATCCAAGGCACCTCGGCACCCCAAGTACTTAATATGGAGGAAGACAAATATAAATAAAATAATGTAAAAATAAAATAAAATATAAAATTCGACGGGACGAATTTCAATAATTGGCGTTTCAGACTTGAAACCGATCTTGAGGAGAAAGATTTGCTTAAATTTATTCACGACACCCTGGAACAAATTTTGGAAGGGAAAACAACTCAAAATGAAATAAATTTAATCAAGAAACAAGAGAAGAAGTGCAAAGCTATGATTATTCATCGAATAGCAGAAGACCAGCTAGAATACATTAAGGATAAAAGCACAGCAAAGGAAAGCAGCATTTACTCGTCTCCGATAAAGTGGTAAGAGAGTTGAAGTCGGTTGGAGCAAATCTACCTAAATCGTTTGAACCTCTTGTCACCGCATTGGAAACAGTCGAACAAGAAAAACTAACAATTGAGTAACAAGTACATGGAAAAAGTTATATAAGAAAACGTGAATATCCACAGCACAGTGCGAATGTCACAGAAAGTAAATTAAACGATCAAAAATATGTGTTCGTTGCCGTTTCCAGAAACGGTTCTTTATGCCCTGCAAACCGTATAGTACAGTTTTACCTCGACTCCGGTGCAACGGATCATATGGTGAACGATGAAGAGTGTTTGACTGAGTTGAAAATTTTGCCAAATCCAATACAAATAGCTGTCGCGAGAAGTGGAATTAATATAGAAGCAACAACAATTGGAAACATACGCGGAAGAATTATCGTGAATGGCAAAAAGGTACCATTTGTAATGGAAAATGTGTTGTTCGTCAAAGAATTGTCCAACAATTTAATTTCAATACGAAAGTTAGAAGAAAAAGGACTAAAAATTGTGTTTAACATTAAAATCGTGAAAATATTTGATGGAAAAGAGTTAGTGCTACAAGGAAAAAGTAACGGAAAGTTCTATGAAGTGCATTTTTTCGTAATCAGACCGGAATACGCTGGTGTGTGCAAAAGCGATGAAAATCTCGAGTTGTGGCACAGGCGACTTGGTCACCTAAATACCAAGGACACAATAAAATTAACGAAATATAAAATGGTAAGAGGAATGGAACAGATGAATACAAATGCTAATTTAAAATTTTGTGAATCCTGCATTATTGGGAAACAGAATCGAAGATCATTCAAAAGTGTTGTTGGATGCAGATCACAAAGGCCGCTGGAATTAATACATAGCGATGTCATAGGACCGATTACGCCATTATCATACGACAAT
This sequence comes from Cheilosia variabilis, assembly GCA_951230905.1. Lineage (NCBI taxonomy): Eukaryota > Metazoa > Arthropoda > Insecta > Diptera > Syrphidae > Cheilosia > Cheilosia variabilis. The sequence goes on along the minus strand of OX579679.1, from coordinate 40,117,636 downwards.
AAAAGGTACGTAGTAACTTTTATGGATGACTATACTCATTTTGCAGTAGCCTATCTTCTTGAATGCAAAAGTGAGGTGTTCCAGAGATGTAAAGAATATTGTGCACTCAGTACCGCACAGTTCCAACAGCCAATTGCAAGTCTTCGTGTTGACAATGGTGGTGAGTATTGTTCGAAAGCATTTCAACAATTTTGTATTTCATCTGGGATTCGTCTAGAATACACTATACCATATAGTCCACAACAAAATGGCGTTGTTGAGAGATTCAACCGAGTCATCATGGACAAATCTCGAACAATGTTGCTGGAATCTAAGCTAAACAAGTCGTTTTGGAGTGAAGCAGTTTTAGCATCCATATACTTGGCAAATAGGAGTCCCACAGCAGCTTTTAAGAACACTGAATACCAAAATTGCACACCGGCTGAAATGTGGTACGGTAAGAAACCTAACCTCTCTAATTTAAAGTTTTTTTCCATCGCAACTCCGCACGAAATTGGATGGGAAATCTCAAGAGTGTATCATGCTTGGTTATGCATCGAATGGCTATCGTCTGTGGTGCTTCAACGGCCAGAGATGTTGTTTTCCACGAAACATCAAGTAAATCAGAGAACAAATGTGAGTCATCTCGGGAGACAGAAATCAGTAACGATGATCTGAAAGTCTTAAAATTGAGAAAGAATGAAATATGGAACGCAGTAGCGACGACGAAGAAAGCTTTGAAGGATGGTCTGAGCACAGCGAGGAAGAACATAACGGCAAGGAGGAACACGGACAAGATCTCGAGGAACAAACGAACTACACAAACTATTTCAACTCGATCAGGTCGGGTAGTTAAATGTCCAGCTTTATACAACGATTACGATATTTCAGTACTTAGCGCTGAAATGTATGTAAGTAGCTTGCCCAGTACGATACAAGAAGCAAAAAGCACCGAAAATTGGTCAGAATGCAAGGCTGCAATTCAGGAGGAGATAAATTCATTGCAGAAGAATAACACATGGACACTTGTCCAACTGCCGCATGGTCGAAATGTAATCGGATCCAAGTGGGTATTCCAAATCAAGAGTGATGAAAATGGAAATCCGATTAAATATAAAGCGACACTGGTCGCAAAAGGTTTTGCCCAGAAAGAAAATTTCGATTTTACTAATACATATGCTCCAGTAGCAAAAATTGCAACTTTAAGAATTTTGTTGGCAGTCGTGAACCAATACAATTTGTTGCTACATCAGATGGACGTAAAGTCAGCGTTTCTCAATTTACATGAAGAAGTGTATATCAGAGACAAATTCTTACTTAGCCTACAAGCTATATTTTCATGGGGTGGCAGACGCTAAGTGCGTTAGTATTGTTACATAGAAATTCGTATTGACAAATGTCACGTAACTTCAAAAATTCCGGCTCACCAACACGCTTGCACCTTGCATAAGCCACTTCCGTTGTGGACAAAGCTGCTGACAATAGACAAACCATACTGAGACCCCCAACTCACAATCCTCTTGCCGCTGGGCCCCTCAATTATTTTTCAAATTCCCCATTTTGTATTCCTATCGGTGTTATGTCCAAAAAGAATCAGTGTGACATGCAAAAACACACAAAAACTACAAAAATAAATGCTGCCAACCGCGGCAACCGTGGGGAAATGTGAAAGAGTTCGGGACTTCCACATTTTTATATTGCTGAATGCCATTGGTTAGTTATTATAAGTTGTTAAAAGGCGAATAATTTGATTTGGTTGGTTAGTAAAATTATCTAAAATATATGTTTTATATACTAGAACATATTAGGACAAACATGGTTGTGTATTTACCTCTTTTCGATATCATTAAGATCGATTTATTGTGTGAATTTTTCTTTAATAACTGAAGAAAACTTGCTCAAAATGTTTTTATTTTCATGCAACCATTCTGCATTGACAATTTTTTATAAATATTTTAAGCAAATGTACACTTATTCCTCAAAAAAAAAATATTATCCACACGTAACGAACAATTTCAAACTAAACGGATAAAATTCTATGAACGCTGACTATTTATTTGAGCAATAATCGGTCGGTGACTTTGGCACAACGTGAATTTCGTCGCAGATTTCCTAGCCGTCCAACGCCTACTGGTGAAACACTGCGACGTTTAGCCGCTCGCCTCGAAGAGACTGGCACAACACGAGATGCTGCCAGGCGTGGCAGACCCCGGAGTAGCCGTTCTGCAGAGAATATTGCTATTGAGTCATCGGACCTTTTTTCTTCGAAGACGTCGCGGGCCAAACGGTTACTGTGAATGGTGAGCGCTACAGAGCAATGATCAACGAGTTCTTTTTGCCGCAACTTGATGAATTGGGATTGGAAAACATGTGGTTCCAACAGGACGGTGCAACGGCACACACTGCACGTGCCACAACCGATATGCTGAAGGATGCATTTCCCGGGCGCCTAATCTCCCGTTTTGGCGATTTGCACTGGCCAGCAAGATCGCCTGATTTGACCGGTCCAGACTTCTTTTTGTGGGGCTTTTTGAAGTCGCGGGTTTATGTCAACAAGCCTCAGACTCTTGCAGCTCTTAAAGACAATATCCGTCAAGAATGTGAGGACCTATCGCCGGAAGTTTTGGCCAAAGTGATGGAAAATGCCATAAAAAGGGCTCAAATGACAATCAACCGTGGCGGCGGCCATTTACATGACATCATATTCTCGACTTGATGTAAAAAAAAATTAAAAGACCAAAAAAAAATAATCCGCAAGAAGAATCAAAGTTTTTAATTTTTTTTTTAAATTACAGCCAAAAAACAACGGAAGGTTATTTTTGCGCCACCTTGTAGAACATCAACTTTAGATAGTCTTACTAACCAAAGAAATCAAATTATTCGCCTTTTAATAATTTATAATAACTAACCAATGGCGTTCAGTAATGAAAAAATGTGGTACTCCCGAACTCTTTCACATTTCCCCACGGTTGCCGGGGTTGGCAGCATTTATTTTTGCATTTTTTGTATGTTTTTGCATGTCACACGGATTCTTTTTTGACATAACACCGATAGGAAAACAAAATGGCGAATTTGAAAAAAAACTGAGGTGGCCAGCGGCAAGAGGATTGTGAGTTGGGGGTCTCAGTATGGTTTGTCTATGGTGTATATGAAGCAACCAGATTGATTCACTAACGGTAATTTAGTTTGCAAATTAAATAAATCTCTCTATGCTTTGAAGCAGGCATCCAGAATGTGGAATGAACGCTTTCACAATTTCATTATCACATTGGGCTTTAAGAGGATGGAAGCGGATCACTGTCTATACATCCATGAAGACGAAAAGGAGATGTTGCTTTTGCTTTTATACGTGGATGACCTGATTATTGCCGCCAAGGAACTGAAAAGCGTTCAACAAATCAAGAATAAATTATCTGAAGAATTTGAAATGAAGGATATGGGTGAACCAAAATTGTTTTTGGGTTTGAAGATATCCCGAGACAAGCAAACAGGTAGGTACGTTGGAATTAAGCCAATCACAATATTTAACCAATTTAGTTAAAAAATTTGGAATGGAAAATAGCACGACGATAGTAACACCAATGGAAACTAGTGCATCGTTAAACTATTTTAGCCAATTCCAAAGTAACGCAAGCGATGAGCACTGGAATCATTTAAAACGATTACTGAGGTACATCAAAGGAACATCAGAGCTGAAGTTTTTTTTAGTGTACAAACGGGATGTTAATGCACCGCCACTTACTGGTTACGCTGATGCAGGTTGGGGTAACAACATAATCGATCGGAGGGCAGTATCCGGATATGTATTTAAAGTTTTCGGATGCACTGTCTCTTGGGCAATAAGGGAGCAGAGATCAGTGGCACTTTCCTCAACTGAGGCTGAAGTTGTGGCGCTTAGTAATGCAGCGTGTGAGGCACTGTGGATTAAACTTGGAACTTGGAATTAAAAATGTTACTCCGTCTACTATCTACGAGGATAATTAAGCATGCATCAATATAGCTGAAGAGCCAAGGGAGCATAAGCGAATGAAGCACATCGATATTAAATTACCTTTTATTCGACAAGTACCTAATTCATGAAAACAAAATAATCGTTTCTTATATTCCATCAGGTCTCCAGCAGGCAGACATTTTTACAAAAGGGTTAGCCAAGAAGCAGTTCAAGAATCTGAGGACTAGCTTGGGAATGTCGTGTTGAGGAGGAGTGTTGATATAATGATTTGGCACCACGCATCCAGCTATTAAACGGTCATCACGACATCTATTAGAATAAACATAAAACCTGTGGTCATCTAAACAACATACATTTGTAGAAGACAACTCTTCGTTATCTTCTTTCTCAGCCGTCGACATGGAAGGTTCTATCAACGATAATTAATTAACATTATATAATTAACTTAAACTTTATTCCTGAATTATATAACATACATATAATAAAGCCAATATTATATTTTAATTGTTACCATATGCGTTTGGAGTATTTCATTTTTTAGAAGAGGATACTTTCATCATCGTGGAATCTTAACATCATTACGGTATCCATAAATATTTATCTCTTCAGATTGGTTTATCAAAAGAAGCATTTCGAAACATCTTAATGTTGCTTGATATGCGCGATAGATTCAGATCCACGCATATCTCACCATTCCTTCAACTCACTTTAACCTTAATCTTAATCGAAGGTCGTGGTTAACAAAGGGAAGCTGGCGCTGACTGTGCTGAAATATTGTGCAGTCTTAACAATTTTTCGTGTGTCTAATCGAACATAAAAACCTCACTTGCTCTTTTTTGTGTTGATATCTGTGCGATTGGAATATGTGTAGCCGTCGACACTTTTCTAAGCGTTTTTCATACGTGGGTAAAGCTGGAACCGCCACATTCGAATTTTGCCAAACAAAGTACATGGGATTTAATTGCTATTTAATCGCTAATTAATTGCTCTATTCTTGATTTTTCCGCTCTTCGGGAAGTGGGAGATTTTGTGGCGGACCTAGCTTACCGGTAAAGCTGGAACCACCACATTGACTTTTGAAAGATTTTTTTTGCGCATACCAATCATCGATTTAATCGCTCTGGGGAAATGTAAAAAATTTTCCAGCCGGGTAAGCCGTTCGCCCACAATTTCAAATTTGCGTTTTTTGTAACGGTCAGATCGCTATAAAACTCTTTTAAATTTGAAGGAAAATCAAATAGATTATTAAAAAATTCATAAAAAAATAACCCTTTCGAATATTAATATGCTACATATCTTAAAAGAAGCGTATAATTATAGGCTACTATCAGTTTAAATCAAATATTTTGTCGCTCTTCCCTAAATGGGCCAAAAACGGTAGGATAGATCCATCATAAACAAACACTTTGAAAAATTAAAAAAAATATATTCCGTTACAATTTAACAAAGTCATATACACCAAAAGAAGCGTCTATTCATTACCAGCAGCATTATCAACTCATAGAATAAAATAATTTGTCGCTCTTCTCTAAATGTTGAAAAAACTAAAAAGTTTATTTTAAGACCAAAAAAGTAAGCTAAAAATACAAAAATAAAAATACGTGACATAGCTCATTAGAAGCGTGTATTCATTAGCTATCAGCCCAATTCATAAAATAATTTGTCGCTCTTCTCTAAATGTGTCAAAGGCTAACAAGTTCATTTTGCCAAAAAAACCCAAATATTCCCCTAGTACAAAAAGCAAAATTGGAAAATTTGGAAAAATCCATATATCCCGTTCGAATCCTACTATGTGACATAGCTCATTAGAAGCGTGTATTCATTAGCTATCAGCCCAATTCATAAAATAATTTGTCGCTCTTCTCTAAATGTGTCAAAGGCTAACAAGTTCATTTTGCCAAAAAAACCCAAATATTCCCCTAGTACAAAAAAAAAAATTGGAAAATTTGGAAAAATCCATATATCCCGTTCGAATCCTACTATGTGACATAGCTCATTAGAAGCGTGTATTCATTAGCTATCAGCCCAATTCATAAAATAATTTGTCGCTCTTCTCTAAATTTGTCAAAGGCTAACAAGTTCATTTTGCCAAAAAAAACCCAAATATTCCCCTAGTACAAAAAAAAAAAATTGGAAAATTTGGAAAACTCCATATATCCCGTTCGAATCCTACTATTATATAGCTCATTAGAAGCGTGTATTCATTAGCTATCAGCCCAATTCATAAAATAATTTGTCGCTCTTCTCTAAATATGTCAAAGGCTAACAAGTTCATTTTGCCAAAAAAACACAAATATTCCTCTAGTACAAAAAAAAATTGGAAAATTTGGAAAAATCCATATATCCCGTTCGAATCCTACTATGTGACATAGCTCATTAGAAGCGTGTATTCATTAGCTATCAGCCCAATTCATAAAATAATTTGTCGCTCTTCTCTAAATGTGTCAAAGGCTAACAAGTTCATTTTGCCAAAAAAACCCAAATATTCCCCTAGTACAAAAAAAAAAATTGGAAAAATTGGAAAAATCCATATATCCCGTTCGAATCCTACTATGTCACATAGCTCACTAGAAGCGTGTATTCATTAGATATCAACCCAATTCATAAAATAATTTGGCGCTCTTCTCTAAATGTGTCAAAAGCTAACAAGTTCATTTTGACAAAAAAAAAGAAGCAAATATACCCCTAGTACAAAATTTGGTAGCCCACAAAGTATGCATCAGATTTGGAGTGTTGTAAATCCTGCCTGACAATTTTTATAAATCCTGAAAGTATGCAATACCCCAACGATCAAATATCGCTAGCCCTGAACGTATGCATTGATTTTAACTTCGAAATTTCCATACATATACTGGCTGATTAAACATGGATCGCGTACAAGTCAACCCCACTTAGCGCCACATACCAAAAATCGCATTACTCAGCCTTAGTGGATAGTGCTACCGAGTATTGTTTTGAGTATTAAGGTTTCTCTAAAGTCTAACAGCCGAATTTATTACATTCCTTTACATCGCGTAAAAATTTACGCAGCCTTTACGTGGCTTACCTGACATTTTTATTTATAAACATTTTTTCGCTGTAACGTTACCAAACGTGATTTGTGTTTAGTAAGGTAAAATTTCGATAAACTATTACAGGAAACACTGAAATCCATTACACAAAAAAAGTCAAATTATCTGGCACAATTCCAAAATGCTTTCGAATGGACTTTTCCAATGTCAACCTGCAATATGGTAGCTGCGACAACGTCAATGTCAAATAAGAAGAACAAAAAGCCAAGTGACAGCTAAAAAACTTATACATGTGGAATTTGGAATAATAATTATATGAGGGAAGAAAGGAGGTACCAATTTTATGCAATGCTAGGTAGAAGATATAAGGGTTGGAAATGCTTTATGTTTGTGGTACCTGAATGGAGTTATAAGATTTCAAGGCTGTAAATATTTAATTAATTTAAATTTGAAGCTAAAACAAAAAGGCTTTTGAGAAAATAAATTGACTTTTAGCTTTAGAAAATTTAAGAAAATAAAAGTAAAAAATTGGCGTCTTTTTTAACTTTAGAGAACTTGAGGGAATAAAAGACAAAAATTCGCAAAAATATTCATCCGTCCATGGGTGTCCGTTACATAAGTGAATTTAACCTGGCTTGGTAGCAACTACTCCATTTGTCAAGCTGGTTCTTCTTATTTGACATTGACGTTGTCGCAGCTACCCTATTGCAGGTTGACATTGGAAAAGTCCATTCGAAAGCATTTTGGAATTGTGCCAGATAATTTGACTTTTTTTGTGTAATGGATTTCAGTGTTTCCTGTAATAGTTTATCGAAATTTTACCTTACTAAACACAAATCACGTTTGGTAACGTTACAGCGAAAAAATGTTTATAAATAAAAATGTCAGGTAAGCCACGTAAAGGCTGCGTAAATCGTTACGCGATGTAAGGGAATGTAATAAATTCGGCTGTTAGACTTTAGAGAAACCTTAATACTCCAAACAATACTCGGTAGCACTATCCACTAAGGCTGAGTAATGCGATTTTTGGTAGATGGCGCTAAGTGGGGTTGACTTGTACACGATCCATTTTTAATCAGCCAGTATATGTATGGAAATTTCGAAGTTAAAATCAATGCGTACGTTCAGGGCTAGCGATATTTGATCATAGGGGTATTGCATACTTTCAGGATTTATAAAAATTGTCAGGCAGGATTTACAACACTCCAAATCTGATGCATACTTTGTGGGCTACCAAATTTTGTACTAGGTGTATATTTGCTTCTTTTTTTTTTGTCAAAATGAACTTGTTAGCTTTTGACACATTTAGAGAAGAGCGCCAAATTATTTTATGAATTGGGTTGATAGCTAATGAATACACGCTTCTAGTGAGCTATATAATAGTAGGATTCGAACGGGATATATGGAGTTTTCCAAATTTTCCAATTTTTTTTTTTTGTACTAGGGGATATTTGGGTTTTTTTGGCAAAATGAACTTGTTAGCCTTTGACAAATTTAGAGAAGAGCGACAAATTATTTTATGAATTGGGCTGATAGCTAATGAATACACGCTTCTAATGAGCTATGTCACATAGTAGGATTCGAACGGGATATATGGATTTTTCCAATTTTTCCAATTTTTTTTTTGTACTAGGGGAATATTTGGGTTTTTTTGGCAAAATGAACTTGTTAGCCTTTGACACATTTAGAGAAGAGCGACAAATTATTTTATGAATTGGGCTGATATCTAATGAATACACGCTTCTAATGAGCTATATAATAGTAGGATTCGAACGGGATATATGGAGTTTTCCAAATTTTCCAATTTTTTTTTTTTTGTACTAGGGGATATTTGGGTTTTTTTGGCAAAATGAACTTGTTAGCCTTTGACAAATTTAGAGAAGAGCGACAAATTATTTTATGAATTGGGCTGATAGCTAATGAATACACGCTTCTAATGAGCTATGTCACATAGTAGGATTCGAACGGGATATATGGATTTTTCCAATTTTTCCAATTTTTTTTTTGTACTAGGGGAATATTTGGGTTTTTTTGGCAAAATGAACTTGTTAGCCTTTGACACATTTAGAGAAGAGCGACAAATTATTTTATGAATTGGGCTGATATCTAATGAATACACGCTTCTAATGAGCTATATAATAGTAGGATTCGAACGGGATATATGGAGTTTTCCAAATTTTCCAATTTTTTTTTTTTTGTACTAGGGGATATTTGGGTTTTTTTGGCAAAATGAACTTGTTAGCCTTTGACAAATTTAGAGAAGAGCGACAAATTATTTTATGAATTGGGCTGATAGCTAATGAATACACGCTTCTAATGAGCTATGTCACATAGTAGGATTCGAACGGGATATATGGATTTTTCCAATTTTTCCAATTTTTTTTTTGTACTAGGGGAATATTTGGGTTTTTTTGGCAAAATGAACTTGTTAGCCTTTGACATATTTAGAGAAGAGCGACAAATTATTTTATGAATTGGGCTGATAGCTAATGAATACACGCTTCTAATGAGCTATATAATAGTAGGATTCGAACGGGATATATGGAGTTTTCCAAATTTTCCAATTTTTTTTTTTTGTACTAGGGGATATTTGGGTTTTTTTGGCAAAATGAACTTGTTAGCCTTTGACAAATTTAGAGAAGAGCGACAAATTATTTTATGAATTGGGCTGATAGCTAATGAATACACGCTTCTAATGAGCTATGTCACATAGTAGGATTCGAACGGGATATATGGATTTTTCCAAATTTTCCAATTTTTTTTTTGTACTAGGGGAATATTTGGGTTTTTTTGGCAAAATGAACTTGTTAGCCTTTGACACATTTAGAGAAGAGCGAAAAAATATTTTATGAATTGGGCTGATAGCTAATGAATACACGCTTCTAATGAGCTATATAATAGTAGGATTCGAACGGGATATATGGAGTTTTCCAAATTTTCCAATTTTTTTTTTTTGTACTAGGGGATATTTGGGTTTTTTTGGCAAAATGAACTTGTTAGCCTTTGACAAATTTAGAGAAGAGCGACAAATTATTTTATGAATTGGGCTGATATCTAATGAATACACGCTTCTAATGAGCTATGTCACATAGTAGGATTCGAACGGGATATATGGATTTTTCCAAATTTTCCAATTTTGCTTTTTGTACTAGGGGAATATTTGGGTTTTTTTGGCAAAATGAACTTGTTAGCCTTTGACACATTTAGAGAAGAGCGACAAATTATTTTATGAATTGGGCTGATAGCTAATGAATACACGCTTCTAATGAGCTATGTCACGTATTTTTATTTTTGTATTTTTAGCTTACTTTTTTGGTCTTAAAATAAACTTTTTAGTTTTTTCAACATTTAGAGAAGAGCGACAAATTATTTTATTCTATGGGCCTTACCAACAACCATTTTTAGTTTCGACTCTAAACTTTAGTAGTTCACAGTGGCTATATTTTCCATACAAATTTCGCGATTTTGAGCTTCCGTAAATTTAAAGTCGAGACTTAAATTTGTTGTTAGTACGGCGCTATGAGTTGATAATGCTGCTGGTAATGAATAGACGCTTCTTTTGGTGTATATGACTTTGTTAAATTGTAACGGAATATATTTTTTTTAATTTTTCAAAGTGTTTGTTTATGATGGATCTATCCTACCGTTTTTGGCCCATTTAGGGAAGAGCGACAAAATATTTGATTTAAACTGATAGTAGCCTATAATTATACGCTTCTTTTAAGATATGTAGCATATTAATATTCGAAAGGGTTATTTTTTTATGAATTTTTTAATAATCTATTTGATTTTCCTTCAAATTTAAAAGAGTTTTATAGCGATCTGACCGTTACAAAAAACGCAAATTTGAAATTGTGGGCGAACGGCTTACCCGGCTGGAACATTTCCCCAGAGCGATTAAATCGGTGATTGGTATGCGCAAAAAAAATCCTTCAAAAGTCAATGTGGCGGTTCCAGCTTTACCGGTAAGCTAGGTCCGCCACAAAATCTCCCACTTCCCGAAGAGCGGAAAAATCAAGAATAGAGCAATTAATTAGCGATTAAATAGCAATTAAATCCCATGTACTTTGTTTGGCAAAATTCGAATGTGGCGGTTCCAGCTTTACCCACGTGTTTTTCATTCACTGGTTAAATTGTATATGAAAACATTCAAAATGCTCGCCCATCTAAACATTTGTACATAAATAATTAACAAAAAATAGATCAACCCGATGTAATTCTTTTTTTTTCAGTTGAAAAATTTCACGTAAACGTAAACAAACTCCACTAGTTGTCAAACTCAAACGTACTTGTATTGGTAAATCTGAAGCAAATCCAGATTCGCAAAAGTGATCTGAAATCTGAAAAAGATTGCTTTTTTTGTACCAAACGAACATAAAAAGTGCTCTGAGAGCGCCCAATCGAAAACCGCATAAGTGCTTACAATCCTATTGCGCTTTGTTGACTTTGTTGCAGTACTGCAATTTCTTTTGCAAAATCACTTTGAGCACTACACATTTCCTATGATTTTATCATACATTCCACTAAATTCTTATATTCTCAGGAATTGGTTTTCCTCCTAGTTTATTCCTTAGTATTTCCTTCTCGGTTTCGAATCGCGGGCAGTGGATAAACTCATATTCCACATCTATCACATTCCTCAGTTCGGATACAGTACGGACAAAGGGGACTGCCATCTAGGTCCGTTGGATAGCTGCGTTGTTTAAAAGTCAACTTTTTTCAAGTTTAAAATGAAAAAATGTAGGTCGCATCATCTGATGTTGTCCTTAATGAAATGCATGCTCGTTCGCCTGTGTGGGATGAGGATGGAGAACGCTCGCTGCCCCTTCAAGGTCGGTAACCACCTCTCCAAGACCCTTGATATCAATAAAGGCTTCATTCAAGATGACATATAATTCATACAATTTTTGCAAATTTTGACATGCTGACGTCACGAGAATTCGCCCATTTCGTTGGAGTGCGTGACCAGACGCTTGACAGGCAATCACACGTATTCACAAATTTAGGACACATGTTTATGCATGTCAAAAGTTTGACACGAAAAGTGGCATGTGTAATCGTAGTTTAAGGCTTTACAGGGTGTTAAAAAATCTTTGGCTGAGTGAGGTATCTATGACTCTCTCAGAAAAAGGAATTAATAATCCCAAATATTGGTGATCTAAAATAACTGAAGAAAGTTTGCTCAAAATGTTCTTATTTACCCCTGATCGATCTAAATTGTTAATTTTGTATAAAATGTTTAAGCAAATGTACCTACACTTATTCCAAAAAAAAATGCTATCCACACGGATAAAATTAAATGAACGCCCACAGCGGAAGTGGCATAATGCTAGTTGCGAGTATGTTGGTGAGCGGGAATTTTAAAGTTACGTGGCATTTGTAGAAGCGAATTTCTATTTAACAATACTAGCGCATTTTTTACCATTTCAAAATAAAGGGTCTTTCATTAGCGACTTGACAGCTTCAAACTTTCAGTGTAAGCGCACCCTTAAACCGATTATGTCAAAATATTCAGTAAAATCACGAATGAACAACGTTTTCAAATAATTACAATTTACTACAGAAATTCCGAGTCGGTGGTCCCAACTTTTAGAGCGTTAACACTAATTTTCAATTTTCTTCAGCGATGAGGCGCATTTTTGGTTAAACAGCTTCGTCAATAAGCAAAATATGCGTTCCTGGCGAGGTGAGAACCCTTATGAGCTTCATCAAACAGCACATCATCCGCAAAAAGTCACTGTTTGTTGCAGGTTTCACGCCGGTGGTTTCATTGGGCCGTTTTTTTCCGTCGATGAAAATGACACGTTACGGTAAATGGTATTCGCTAGAGAGACATGTTGGAACAGTTATTGAAGTCTTTGTTCGGTGAACGTGTTATCTCGGGAAACGGACCCATCTATAAGCTGCCGAGATCGTATGATTGAACGCCTCTAGACCTTTTTATGGGGCTACATTAAATCATTGGTCTATGCCAACAAGCCGGCGACGTTAGAGGAGCCAATATTGAACGAGAAACAGCGGTCGTATCGGTCGAAATGTGCGACCGAGTCATCGAAAACTGGGTTCAACGTATCGACCGCTGCATACGTTCTCGCGTGTGGACATGTGAACGAAGTCGAATTCCATTCATAAATGTTTTGTTAGTAATTCAAGCCAATATGTATTTTTTATTTAAAAAAGAATTTGTCAAGTCCTTAATTGAAGACATTTTATAACTTGTAGGCAAGTAACGGTAAATCAGCCGAAGTTGGGGGTCTCAGTATGATTTGTCTATGATACATACGCGCGAAACACATTACATTATACTCGTTCTGCGTCCAGTCGAGTAAAAAACTGTGTTCCAAGTAAAACTGATCCAAACAGGGGATGGATAAAGTTAACGAACCAATTTTTAAGATGTTCCAGCAAGTATTTAAACAGTTCTTGTTTGCATATTGTGTATCTTATACATACCTATCCGTTGTAACATAAACAGTGTAGGAAAAAGTAAATGAACCAAAATATTTGTATAATAAAATAAAACGGAAAACATATTGCATTGTGGTCTTTTTATAACTGTAGTTTATAATTTTCACAAAAGAAAATCATAATTTCAAAATTAAATATACTTATGCATTTGTTGCAACGCAACAAACCCTTATCCTCGAGCCACAGTACAATCAGAAGAATAGCAGCAGACCGATATGGCCAACGCAAACATCAGAGAAGCCTATACAAAAAAAATGAACTAGGTTGTCTAGTTGGCTCCTCTCACTGATCAACACGCCCAGCAACATATTATATACTCATAGGTGTATGCTTGAAAGTTGATCTCACTGACCAGCTGACCACCAGGCGAAGGCCGTGATGCGCGGGACGAGAGTAGGGCAGCAATGAAGAATTATACGAAACGGAAAACGTTTTTTTTAATTGTAGCTTCAGAACAATGTGTCTTTCGTTGGAGTGCGTGACCAGACGCTTGACAGGCAATCACACGTATTCACAAATTTAGGACACATGTTTATGCCATAGTGGCATGTCAAAAGTTTGACACGAAAAGTGGCATGTGTAATCGTAGTTTAAGGCTTTACAGGGTGTTAAAAAATCTTTGGCTGAGTGAGGTATCTATGATTCTCTCAGAAAAAGGAATTAACAATCCCAAATATTGGTGATCTAAAATAACTGAAGAAAGGTTGCTCAAAATGTTCTTATTTACCCCTGATCGATCTAAATTGTTAATTGACCAGTTCACTGACCAGCTGACCACCAGACGAAGGCCGTGATGCGCGGGACGAGAGCAGGGCAGCAATGAAGAATTATACGGAACGGAAAACGTTTAGAACGAGAGTGGTTTTTGCTACGTTGTGCTAGACCCGACGGCATTCACGCAAAGTTGGAAACTCGCGGCGTGGAATCAGTTTTGCGATTTTTTGCTATTGTCCTTGCGATAACAGCATTGATTAGTTCGGAGCAATAACTTGTATTGCGCTCTTTTCCAGATGTAACGTGCCTTAAAAATGAAATAAGTTTGTCTGACGATAGCTATAGCCATTGACTTATTATATATGGACTGCTAGTAGACAACTTCGGGTTGGTTCCAACATAAGCGCTAGCTCTCGTGGTTCGGAGCGGAATAAATTGGAAACTCACATCTGACGTTTCCATTTCGTTGCAGATGTAAGTACCTACTTTTAGAAATATAGATGTAAGCAATTTATATGATGAATTAAATTCTCATGTACTTGAATGTGATATTCTTGACAATCATAAGTATTTATTGATCAGAAATGTGATTGAAATATACGCTAAAGTGTTATTACATCATAATTCTAAAATTAATAATGAAAAACAATATAAAAACTAATTCGCAATAAATATACGAAAATTGTGCAATTTATGGGACAATGAAAAACGATTTTTTATTCAAATTTCGTTGGTTCCATCTATTATCAATTATTTAAACTAGCACAATTTCGAGATGACATCTATTGTATACAATGCCGCAACTATTTGAATTTCAACCGTTTCACTTGGCAAATCCACTCACGCCCAATAGGTGGCTCTAGCATTCTATGGAGAAATCCAAGATGGTTGTCATTTTGTTTCACTTATTTTTCGCATAGAACCACGAGCGCTAGTTATGTTGGCGTCATTTTCCGGGCAGAGATTGTATGGAAGTGACATTTTACTAGCAGTCCATATATAATAAGTCAATGGCTATAGCATATTAAACAAACCTTTGTTATGTCGTTTCCTTGCAATTATTTTGGTATCGATATCGCTTGTAGTCTTTATTTATGATTTATGATTGCTGTGCAGTGTGCTGAATATCCTAAAAGTTCCCCTATAGGCGAAATTTGATGTCTTATAAGTTCTCCCCTATTACCCAGAATTTTGTCGAGAGTTGGTGTCAGAAGTTTATGAAGATTCGAAGTATTTTTAGTAGTTAGTTATTTAAAATCCTTGCATTTAAAATCATCATCTGAGTCAACTAAATCATTTTTTTTTTTAAACAGAATCTTTTACTAAAGTAGCGATAAAAGATTAGTATATTATTTACACTAAGTGGTTTATTGGATAATAGACAATTCTAGCGATATTTATTATTCGTTTCTACCCAGTTCATTAAACAAGCAAAGAAATTAATCTCAAATACATGTCTTAAAATCATCAAAAGCGTGTTTACAAAACTCTTTTAGTTTTAGAGTGGAAATGGGCAAATTTTTCTAACAAACAATATAATGATAAAATTCTTTCAAGTTAATACGGGAACATGTTCATGGCTCCTCTGTGAAATGAAATAACATAATAGTCCACAGTAAATTTGATCAAAAGGTAAGCAGCTGGAAAACATCAGTTAGTAATACCTCCGAATGGTGAACAGAAGCAGCGACAAGTTTGCATATGGTTCAACAAAATATTAAATGCCGAAAATCCTTGAATTTTCTGGCCTAGAACATTCCTCGATTTTTTCGTAGCTCTACTCAAACTGAAAAAGCGGATCGAAAAATTAGTCTCTTTTTATTTATTAAAGATATTAAATATTTTGCTTACTACATTAAGGAGTTCCCTTTGCGTGAAAGGGTGAGATATCTGCTGGTTTTTGGAGTCGAAATAGTTCCGACACTATTCTGTATGTACAGGGTGTCCGCCGGGAAGGTATACTACTTTGTTTTGCCGCCATTTTGGTAAACATTAATCTTGACAGTTCATATTTGGCAGTCGTGAAGTAAACACGTGGCAAATTTATTATGGAAAAATATTCGATAAACCAACGTGTTTTAATCGTTAAAACATTTTATCAAAATCAATCATCGATTACTGCGACGATGACAAAGTTACGTGAAATTTTTGGGAAAAACAACGTGCCAACAAAACGCACTATTTATCGTGTAGTGAATGATTTCGAAGAAAGAGGGTCTGTAGGTGATAGGCCCAAGCATCCTTTGCATCCATTAAAAGTTACAGTCTAGTGTGCAATTTGGTCAGGAGGAATCATTGGACCTTACTTCTTTGAAAATGAAAACGGCGCAACGGTAACTGTGAATGGGGAGCGATATCGTGATATGATTGTGTTATGTCCGTGGGACATACAAGATAATTTATTAAACAACATTAATTTACTTTATTAAAGAGTTAAATATACATTAAGGAAAAAGCAGAACGATGTGTTATTCAAAGAACCAAAAACAAGAGTGAGTTGCGAGAGACAAAATGTCAGCTAACGCATGTGCAGGGGTGGCAACAGTGAGGATATCTGCTTGTCGACTCACTAATGCTGATAGTTCTTTTACTCCAACACCTCCCTCACTTAAGAGATATCATAGTCCTTCATCCATGTCGGTGCACGTACAGTTCGTCCTGATGAAGTAACATGTTCTGGTTCAGGAGTGTCGGTTGTTGAGGGAAACCCTAAGAACTCAGACGTTTCTGAAGTTGATCCGTCTGTAGCATCTTCGAAAACGTCTGCGTTATCTGGATCTGAATCCTCATTGACTTTGTCTGCAGCATCTTGTATCAATTCAGGTTGTTTATTTACCCGAAACATATCCATCAGTTCAAGGAATACGTTTGATGAGCTTTCGTTGACGTCTGGAGAATATCGGGCCTTGATTTGATTCGTATGCGATCTTATCAGTTTTGTTTTATTTCCGTCATTTATCAAGACGTTATAGTTGACTGTTCCTTTACGCTCGATGATGGTACCTGGTACCCAGTGTTCTCTATTATTGCGATAGATTTTGGCGTAGACAATGTCACCGGCATTGAAATGTTTTTCTTTAGCACCATGGTGCTTATTAAATTGGTGATTTTGTTTTTCATTGCCTGTTGTTGAAATATTGGTTTCTCTTTCTTGTAATAAGTCCAACGAAGTTCTTATTTTTCTACCAAGGAATGCTTCTGCTGGTGATTTAAAATCAAACACATTTCGATTCGGTGTAGAGCGATAAGTCTGTAGGAATGTTTCTGAATTCTGTTGACATGTTCCTTCCTGCTTTAGCTTTTTTAAAGCTCGCTTTAGCGTATCTACGAAACGTTCTGCTTGACCGTTGGATTGTGGATGAAAAGGAGCAGTTCGCAAATGTTGAATACCTCGTGACTTCATGCAACTTTCAAAATCAGCGCTTTTGAATTGAGCTCCGTTGTCAGAAACTAGTTGTTTACAATCACCATAGCGAGAAAATAGTTCTGTCAATTTACTAATAATTGTGCTTGACGTAATATTAGTTATTTGTAGAACCTCCAACCACTTTGAAAAAGAATCCACAATGACAAAATAGTACGGGACCTGCGATGTCGATGTGAATTCGCTCCATCGCTGATGTTGTAGTTGGCCATGACTGAAGAGTTGTTTTTACAGGAGATTTCGCTGCGCTGGCACAAGCATGACATTGACGAACGAAAGATGTTATATCGTTGTCGATCCCTGGCCAATAAACGTGACATCTGGCAATTGTTTTCATTTTGTCCATACCTGGATGTCCTCGATGAAGTTGTCGCAGAACACGTTTTTGAAGACACGCTGGAATGACTATGCGGTCTTTAAACATTAAGCATCCATCGATTACAGCTAAACCTTCCCGTCTTATAAAATAAGGAGTAATTTCTGTTGATATGGGTAGTTTCCATTCTGAGTTCATAATTTTTATGACTGATTGTAAGATTTCACAATGGTTTGTAATGTATTTGATATCAAAATCATACATCATCAGTGTTAGTGCCCATCTCTGTAGCCTGTTGGCGGTATAAATTGGTATTCCTTTCTTACTACCGAAGATGGCTAAGAGAGGTTTATGATCAGTGAGAAGA
Organism: Cheilosia variabilis; assembly: GCA_951230905.1. Classification (NCBI taxonomy): domain Eukaryota; kingdom Metazoa; phylum Arthropoda; class Insecta; order Diptera; family Syrphidae; genus Cheilosia; species Cheilosia variabilis. The sequence goes on along the minus strand of OX579679.1, from coordinate 40,099,405 downwards.
AGAAACTTGCGACCAAAAATCATTCGGTGGAATTTCTTAACAGCATATATATGAGTGCGGCTGCTTCTTTCTCAATTTGACTGTACCGTGTCTCAGCTGGAGTCAGAGACCTGGCTGCATGTGAGATGACTTTCTCGGTACCATTTGGATAAACATGAATGATGCATGCACTAGGGTGTCCCTTATATGGGCTAAAAAAAAAAATCAGAATTTTTTAACGCATACCCTTCATTTTTTTTCTTAATGCCAATACTAACTTCGATGCAAAATATTTTGCTCCTGGGATGATGTTAACACGTGCCGACTAGACAGCAAAGTCAACATTGAAAATCTGTATGAAAAATTCAGAAAAAAAATTTTTTACCTGCAAATATTTCATTTCAATTTCAACTTTTTATTAAATAACTATACTAAACACTTAAATAAGAATAATTAGTAACAAAAAGAAATTATTGCGGATACTTTCTCTTCAAAACTTCTTTCTTGCAATCAGGATATAACTTCCTGTGCTCTTTCACACAACGAAGAAGGAATTGTTTTTGCTCTTCTTCAGCTGTCAGAAGTCCGTGAAAATCCTGCATTAGCTTGACAGCTCTTTCACTACTTTAAGAGAAAGAACCATCCTTTTGGCTTCTAAATAGAAAACATTGGTCTCCCACGAAGATGGCCTTTCTTGAAGAAAGTTTTCATTTATTTTCAAGCGAGGAAATAAATGTTGACTCTTGGCCGACACAAAATCATCCAACGTTTTATCTAAATGAAATAAAAGAACATTTTCAATCATTAATAAAAAGAAAACAATTATGAATATTCAAAATTAGCTAACCTTGCATTGAATTGCACATTTCTTCTTTCGATGGAACGTATCTTTTAAGATAATGCGATTGACTTTCCTTATTAAAGTTAGCCACCATTTTTGCTTTTGTGTTTAAGTCCACAGTATCATCAAATAAAGATAAAACTACAGCCTCTTCGGTCAAATAATATAGATGTTGACACAATTTTCGAAATCGACTCGTCTACTTTTTCATAATCTTTCAATTTTTTCAGAAAGCATAAGTCTTGAAAGGGTGCTTTTGCTGCCGAACTGCACTGCAACCATGGTTTAACATAAACCATCACAATAAAAACTCAGACCTCTTTCATTCCGGCACTATCTTTTTTAGTCAATTTAAGTTGCGAGCGTAGCAAAAATATTTTTAAAGCATAAATTGCTCTTGCCATCCATCTTGCTTGATGCATTGCACCTGGGGGCCTGATTTTTAGTTGCTTATCGACATCTCCTCCTAAGAATATTATTGAAAGTTCAATAAGTTCGCGGTAGTCATTTCTAACAATTGGTTTTCGTAGCTCCCCAAAATAAAAACTTAGAATTTCGGTAATTTCGTTGTCATTAAAATTCTCTTTAACAATGTCAGCACCGGTTTGAAAATTATTTTGAAGATCGGTTTTAATGTTCTCTGCCCTTTCTTTTCTAATCCGTGTCCGCACGCGTTGAATCGATGACTTATTAATTGGAAAATCCTCAAAGTTAAGCCCTAGAGCCTCCACTGACATCTGTCTAAGGCTGAGACTAATTTTGGAGTAACAAAGTCCTTCCTTCCTCGTTTTGAGATTGCCTCAGATGACGGTTTAGGAGCAGTAGGAAGACCTTCGCTGCTTTCGTCCGAGCTTGTAAATATGTCCTGTTCTTCAGGAATTAAATCCTCCAACGACGCTGAAGAAGTAGATGGTATTGCCGATGACATGTACTTACTACGTTTTTGTTCTTCTCCTAATCGCCTTTGTCTTAACCTATCTTCCTTTTCAGCTTGTTTTTTATCAACACCCGCTAAGCAGCCCGGTCGTCCTGACTCTCTCTGACGCTGTAAAAAGACTATGTCCTCTTCTATTTTAATTTTTTGAAGAGCATCAGCATGAGCTATGTCAAATATGTTATCCAAATCGTCCTGGAAATCAGCTTCTCGTTGTTTATGCACCTCCTGGGTTTTCTTTGAATTTTTTTGCAGTTCTCTCCAAGCTTGATACAAATTTATAAGCTTCTTCACAGAGTTGGGTAGTGATTTTGTAGGGATTCTTGCCTTTTCCCAAAAAATAGTACACTCGCGAATAACAAGATTTGCACTTTCACTAACTGTCAATTTAACTTCCCGCATATTAAAAAAGAAAACTGCAAGAACTTGTCGATTTAGCACCCTTTATTTGGTGATTTACATCTCCCACTAAGTAAATGCTTTTTGTGTTGCTTCTTAATTGCAGTGACATCTTTAATCGATTAAAAAAAACTAGTTTACCGTTTAAAAACTAAAAATGCAATAAAAATTTCCTTAGGCACGTGCTACTATTTCAGTGTAACTTGTACTGACATGTTTCGATCGAAGTCGGCACGGGTAAACATGATCCAAATGACCTAATTTTTTTTTGGTTGCGTTTTATAATAAAATAAATAAAATAAGAACATATGCGTTAAAAAAAAAAAATTGTCGAAAAATAAGGGACACCCTAGCATGCACCCATCCGACCATTTGACGCATCTGCTGCCACATTGATAGGCAATGCTGGATTGTAATGAGTGAGCATGAGATCTGATGCGAGAATGGATTTGAATTTGGTAAATGACTTTTGACATTCCTCCGACCATTCAAATTTGACATTTTCTCGAAGTAAATTGTCTAAAGGTGAACGAATTTCTCGCATTTGTTTAACAAATTTCCCATAATAATTTACTGCTCCAAGAAATAACCTGACCTCGGTAATGTTAGTTGGTACTGGCATTGTTTTTATTCGTTTAATTTTGTCCGGGTCCGGTCGTAATCCATTCGCATCGATTATGTGACCCAGATACTTAATTTCAGGCACAAAAAATGAACACTTACCGATTTTGATTCGGAAGTTGTAATCCAAAAGACGTTGAAGAACTTTTTCTAAGTTATGCGTGTGCTCCTGCCAGTCTTTTCCGCTCACAACTATATCGTCAAGATATGCTGCAACGCCATCGACACCTGCAAGCATTGCATCCATCAACTGTTGAAAGGCTCCTGGTGCAGCTTTCACTCCAGGCGCTAGCCTATTAAAAGTGAACAACCCCTTGTGCGTGTTGATGGTGAGTAGCTTCCTTGATTCAGGCTTTACGGCAACTTGGAGATAGGCATCTGCTAAATCTATGTGCGTATAATATTTACTATTTGCAATTTTGGCAAAAATGTCTTCAGGCAGAGGAAGTGGATATTGATGGGACTCTAGTGACTGATTAAGGCCTGATGAGTAGTCTCCACAAATTCGAACGCCTCCAGATGCTTTTCTGACGACCACAATAGGTGCTGCCCAGTCTGAGTAATTTACAGGCGTGATCACATTGCGGTCTTGAAGTCGCTGGAGCTCCTTTTCAATAAGCGGTAGTTCTGAGTACCTACGCTACTTGTCGCTTTGCCCTAAAGACTGGTGTTGCATTTTGTTTGAGGTGAAGTTCCACTTCAGTTTTGAACAGACTGATGAATCTTCTTTGAACAGCTCAGCATATCGCTTCTGAATGTTGTCGATTGCGGAACGTCGATCGTTGTCTGTCGGATGAATGACTCGACTGCATACTGCGCTAATTGGCTGGTCCCACAAATTAAAAATTTCGCACAGATCAGTACCTACCTAAAATATTTAAGGTATCAATTTTTGAAACGAAAAATTTGCATTGTTTAACTTCCCCGTTGAGCTGAACTTCACATACTGAACTGGATGTCGTTCAGCGATGCACTCTTAGCGTTATAGCCTTTACATTTGGAGCCAGGCTAACCCAGCTTTTTCCAGGTGGATATGTCGACCATGCTGATGTCAGATCCGGTGTCAATTTGCAGCTTAAGTGAGTGCTTTTCACCCTTAGCGAGAATAATGACTGACACAAATTTTCGTCGCTTGGTATGTGTAACGCAGTTGACATTGATACGTATTGACTTGTTTCTTGGCGTAAACCTTTTGCGGTTGTGATATTGTTTGGCTTCAACCTTATCTTCCTTCTGTTTGCTTGTTTTTGAGAAACAGTTGCAATAACCTTCCCTATGACCAGTCACGAGAAAAATGCATTTCTCCACAATTCCAGCAAGGAGATCTTGGTTGGCTGCCTTGTTGTTGGTGCTTGGGCTTCGGTCGAAAAGAATTGTGCTTTTCTTTTCTTACAACATTTATTGAGCCGCTCGAAGTTGACGTATTTCCGATTTGCGCTGTATCCTTTTTGAGGTTAATGTATTTTTGCACACCTAACAACAGCTTAGCTAAATCCAATTTTTCGTCATCCTCTAACGACGACAGCAATTTTGTGCGTATGTCTGCTTCGGCTGATGACTGCAGGCCTGTCACAAACACTAAAACACACTTGAATTGATTTGCTGTTAGTGCACTTAGCTTGAAATCCTCGCATAATTTGTTTACACATGCTGCGTAACTCGTGAAATCTTCTTCAGCATTTTTTACTGTTTGCAGACATCGATATCTTGTATTGAACAGTGATTCAGTGGCACCGAACATACTTAGAAGGGTTTCTGTGGTTAGTTTAAAACTTCTATCACGTGCATTCTTTGCAAGGATGTATGACACGTATTTCTCATGCGCAATAGGGTTGAGTTTACGCATCAACAAGCGCACTTTGGATGCGTCATCGAGATCTTTTCCGTCTACATTGAATACACCCTCGTGTCGAGAAAACCATGCTTCAAATGTTATGCCATTGACTGGATCGTAGGAAAATTCTGATATGCTGTTTGATAGAGACTCCATGAGTTGTTCTGGTCTTGATTTCGCGATTGAACTTTCTCCAGCAGTGAGTGTTTGCAGGAGTTTGGATTGAATATCCAAAAGTTCGAGAATCTTCGCATCATTCGCCATTTTTTTTTTTTTTTTGTAGAATGCAATCCAACCAAAAATTACTTAAAAATCCTTAATCTTCGTCGTCAATTGTTATGTCCGTGGGACATACAAGATCATTTATTAAACAATATTAATTTACTTTATTAAAGAGTTAAATATACATTAAGGAAAAGGCAGAACGATGTGTTATTCAAAGAACCAAAAACAAGAGTGAGTTGCGAGAGACAAAATGTCAGCTAACGCATGTGCAGGGGTGGCAGCAGTGAGGACATCTGGTTGTCGACTCACTAATGCTGATAGTTCTTTCAGATTGAAAACTTTTTAACGCCACAACTTCATGCTTTGGGCTTGATTAACATGTGGTATCAACAAGACGGTGCCACATCGCATACAGCCAGGATTACAATGGAATTACTGGGAGACCTCTTTCCACAACAAGTTATTTTAAGAAATGGTAATGTTGATTGGCCTCCACGATCGCCTGATTTGACTGCTCCGGACTTCTTTTTGTGGGGATATCTGAAAAGCTAGGTTTATGCAAACAAACCAGAAACGCTTGAGCAACTCAAACAAAATATTCGTGTTGAAATTAATGAAATACCGCGTGAAATGTGTGAGAATGTAATGAAAAATGTACTCAAAAGGGCTCGAATTTGTGCGACTAACAGAGGCGGACATTTACCTGATATTGTATTCCATACATAATTGCCGACATTAAATAAAACATTTATCAATATAAGATCCATTCTCTTTTATTTAATCAAGAATTATAAACAAACAAAGTAGTATACCTTCCCGGCGGACACCCTGTATAAAAAGGGCAGGAGGTTCACCCTCTGGTCTGGCTTCGTTGAGTCTTGCGATAACACAGGGATTTAAGTCTGCTGGATTCCAGAATTACTCCTACTTTTGTGTGTTGCTAGCTTTAGATCCCTACCTCTATTTTTGTACTGCACCTGCAGATCCTCATGGAAGGGCAAAACTTTTCAAGCTGTGATGGGGTAAACGCCACATAAGACTTTGTCAGCGTTCGTTTACCTTCGTCTCTATTCATTTGAGCGACGCAGGAGTGCTTCGCCACAATCACCAATGCTAGTACCGAAAGAGCCGAGTTACTGCATTGGAACTAAAAGTTCTAACTCTTTACAGATTGATATTTGAAGTTGGAACTTCTAAATAAATATAAGTTTTCCGGAAACCAAGGCAAACCGCTTTCCTGTTGAACGTAAAACAATGATATATATTATATAATATATAAAATTAACTTGATCAAAAAATGTTTTTGTTCACATAAGCCTTATGGTTTTATTAAATTTTCAATTGAAAGGTAGGTATTCCACTTATTTAAAAGTTTTTTTCTTCTTTAAATGTGTATATATACATTTGTTGGCCTAATTTGTGAACATCAAAACAGCGATATTATTAAACGCACGAAATTATCAATTCCTATTCTAAAATGTTGTCATCAGTTCATCTTGGATGCTATTAGATCTTAAAAGCTGTCTAGGCGTGGGGCCATTACCCAACGCGCTAGTAAGACTATCGGAAGACGAAGCCTCTGCGTCTTTTTCAGCGTGGTATGCATCGGAGAATTCCTAAATAATATGTTAGTATTAAAGAAAAAAACATTTTCAAATAATAAATCATTTTACCTTTAGTCTATTTCCAAGAAATACGGATCTTTCTCGTTTTTTGTTCATATAATCTGATGAAGCCAACCATCTGTGTTCCAAACACTCTTCGGAATATGGACGTTTGCTGCAAAAAGAAAATTAATAAAATGCAAACAATTAAATCTGAGCGCATTGTAATCACATACCTTGGGTTTCTCTTAAACAAGAACATAATGAAACGCGTAGCTTCTGGAGTCACTTCGCTATAAAGGTTTTCGAAACGATAACGTACAAATGATATATTCTGCTTAGTTTCGACTTCATCGTTTCCTCTGAATGGACTTGATCCAGATAGAAGGATATAAGCTATCACTCCAACGGACCAAATATCAGTTTGAGGTAATATGTTTTCTTCATTTATCATTTCTGGAGATTGATAATCGAGAGATCCACAAATAGGAACTTGGCTACCTTGTTTAGTTATTTTTCTAGATGATCCAAAGTCGACGAGTTTAATCTGGACAGAACGCACTGTTGACATAACTATGTTATCTGGCTGAATGTCCAGGTGACAGAATCCTCGCCAGTGCAGGTATTGCAACGCATCTAAAAGCTGTGTTATGACACTTGCTACCATTTGTTCAGTGTATTCATGTCTGCTACTGAAATAATTAAGAATATCAGCGCCTTGGAGTTTTTCCATTACAAATATTTTAATTGGTAAATTCGGAGGGCTATATGCAGCAAATAGGGAAGCTATTCGTTCGTGCCTTAGAGTCCTGAAGTGCTCGAATTCATTTTGAACTAAACCTTCGTTATTGCTATTCACTTCAAATATCTTTGCAACAATAAGTGCGTTTGTTGATTTTTGAACACCTTTTACGACGGTACTAAATTTGCCTCTATGAATTTCAGATATAAAACTATACTTTTCACTAATCTCCGATTCCGTTACCCAATTAAGAAGTTCACGTTCTAGTTGATAATCTACGTGAACTTTTTTTTCTTCAAACGATATTTCATGGCCGCTTTCGGTCAATTGCTGTAAGTGCTTCATAGCTTTAGTTATTGTTATTTTGGGAGCATCGGCTTCAGATGTTTTCACATTTGTCGGTATACCCATTTCACTCCAGCCAATATTGTTTCTAGACGCAAGTCTGAACTGATATTCTTCATTAGGATGTAAACCATGAACTAAATAAAACTCGTGGTCGACGTTGTCAGCGATTGTAGTCCATTGGTCATTTGAAATTGGTTTATATTGCAAACTGTAGCAAAGAACAGCAGAGTTTCCATCATATCGAGGTTGCTTCCACCGTAGTAATACTTCTGTACCACTGGCAGCAGACACCTCCGGAGAATCAGGGGGATTCGGTAAAGTAGCAATAATAACACGGCAACGGGCTACGGTTTGTCCAACTTTATTCCTGGCAACAGCCTTGTATATTCCTGCATCGTAAACGGTTGCTGGATCAAATTTAAGTATAGATCTACCATCTTCGTCGATAACAGTTTTGATGTGCCTACTTTCTGTTACAACCAAATCATTTTTAAACCATTGGACGCAAGGTTTAGGGTCGCCGACCGCAAAGCAATGCAAGTAGGCTGGTTTATTTTCCGTGATGGCCAGTGTTTGTGGCTTCTCTCTGAAAAATGGTGGGTAGCCCTCTCGCTGACTTGCGATAAGTACGTCTGCCTCGGCATATTGGTCAAGTCGTGGACCAAGTTCAGTTCTCAGCCTCCTTATGGAATAAGATTCATTTACGCTATAAGAACCAATCCTGCTTTTACGTTCGTCGTCAATTTCTTCATCCATGACGTCAGTAAAACGCCTTCTCTCTCTAATAATAGGAAGCTACAATGTATGTCAATAAAATTCGCTTTAGAAAATTTTCTTACAACTATATAGAGGTGCTTAAAATTAAAATAAAGCGTATGCAAGTCTGGTGATGACCATAGTTTCAAATTAATTGTCAGAATTGCTTGGACACAAAGCGCATAAATCCTGACAACCGAAATTGGTTGGGTAAGGGAAAACTGGCCTGAACTTTCCAGGAACAATGCTTAAGAAGAGGAAATAATGGATGTTGTCAGTGAAACCTTTCCGCCATTGCGGGAAAAACCGTTCCAAATCAAGGCAATGATCGGGTACGCGAAAAACCACATTGCGCCTACCCCTTCAGCATTCCATTTAAAATCTATAAAGAAACTTGCGAGTCTCATAAATTTGCTGAACACAGTGGAAATTTTACTTATCTTTTACTGAAATCAAGAGCGAAACGCACCTTTAACAGTTCGACCGTAATACTCAGTTACTTTTCAGTTTTTTTTCGGAAGTCGTCGTGTCGATTGAGGCTGGTGTACCAGTTGCTTCACAACAGGTTCAGCTAGGCGATCCTTCAATACAGAGGTTCATCGCAAGGTGGTGTGATCTCCCAACTTCTTTGGAACACAGTTGGGAATGAACTACTACTAACACTGGCACGGGATAGACACTATGCAGATAACATTGCTAAGGGAACTTGTGCAAAATGCCCACTATAAGCTCTCTAAAAGAACTAACAAATGTGGCCTGGGGGTCAATTCCCAGAAAATCTGACTGGTTCCTATTAAACAAGGAAATGGAAAACTGAACTGTCCTGCAAAATTACAAACATAACAGGTGAGTGTCTTCATGTAGCAGTGGGAACACACCCAGTTTGGGGTAAGGATCAGTGAGGGTTCAACATGTTCTTTTTGCTGGGAAAGAACTAGTTGACCTCATAGGCTGTACAAAATGGGATAGGCTATTTAATCCTTTATGACGAATACCTATACCTATAATAGTTAAATCTGCAAAAGCTAAACGTAAAGACAAAAATGTAAATAGGGAGTTGTATACCGCTGTTTGCTATAAAGTATAAGGAAGAAGACTTAGGACAGGATGATGATCTACCTGAGGGTCTTGTTCGTTATTGTTTGGGGCCCTTCAACATTTATCATTCAAATGTAAAACCATATAAAATTAAAATATTATACAAATTCAACTCACACTCCAATCCAAACTATCGTTTAGAGCAAATGTCGGTGATCTTCTGTGTGCAACTTTCATGTATTCTCGCAACCTTACTGGAAAACCAACATCTCTCAACTGTAAGAGGTAAGTATCCGGGCCATTTTGATAGCTAGAGAAATAAATGAAAAGGAACATGTTTAGCAAACAAAACAGCAAGACGATATTAATTTGTATACAAACCGGCTCTCTGACTGTATAAGCCCCAACTCGTAATCTGGATGCAAATATTTAGATACAGTATCTTGCCAAGTCGACCTCTTTTTCGGTTCCGGAAGTGGTTCAGGAGAACCTTCAGGTGTGTATTTATATCCTGGTGGGTAAACCATTTCGGAAGGATGAGTGAAGGCGTCGTGTAGGCAGCGTCGACGATAGTAATTATTACAGGAAGCATTAGCGTACCAGTCAGAATATCCCCTATAATAATTTCTTAGACGATCTGAGCTAATCTTATAGCCATCGTAGTCCTTTCGGTCCAGCATAAAGAACCATGGATGTCTAAGAGCTGTTTTAACGTCCAATCTTTCTGTCGGATTGTAAACGAGTAATCGCTTAATAAAGTCCTTTGCCTCTAGGCTGATATCCTTCCATAAGGACTCATTGAAATCCCAATAACCTTCACGTATTTTTGTTAATGTTTCTCGATCTGTAGCTCCCCTAAATGGATTGAAACCGGATAACAAAACGTAGGTTATGATGCCGACGGACCACATATCATGAGAGTAGTTAACTCCTTCTCGATTCACCACTTCGGGGGACACATATTCCGGCATTCCGAAATCTAGTGTAGCTAAGCGACTTGAATGTATTTTGCGTGAAAGACCAAAATCACAGATTTTTAGATTATCACCGCCTGGCACCGAAATTAATAGATCCTTGAGCTAAAAGTATTTATAATTGTGTTAAACTTTTGTATGTGTACGCTTTATGCAAAAATATTTACCGTTAATCCCATGTGCCCTACTCCAGTATCGTGCATATAATCCAGTCCCAGAAGCACCTGTCGCATGTAATTTGCAATATCTCTCTCCGTATAATAATCACGTTTGAGCAAATTGTCTTTAACCAATTCACCGCCGGACGACAACTCTAATATTAGATTAAATCCATTATTGTTTTCATAAGAATCGTGGAGGCGGATTAGCTTCTTATGATTCAGCATATTCATGATTTCGATTTCATTAAGCATAAATGGACGCAATTCAGATCTTCCGTGCATAATCTTCGCTGCATAACTGTCACCAGTTGCACGCTCTACTGCATGGTACGTTATGCCTTGTGTACCTCGGCCTAATTCATCTCCGATATCGTATTTGTCAGTGAAACCCGTAGGCTTAGAACGCACATAAGGATGTCTTCCATATGTCTTGTAAATATATTGATCCTCATCCTCTTCAATATGCACCATCACAGATGTACTTATTGAACCTGCTACATTTCTTGCACTAATTGAATACAACCCCTCATCCTTTCGAATTGCATCATGAATCGTCAGAACACAAATATCAGGCTCATAGAAATTGATCTGCAATGAAAAAGCAAATGCAAAGTTATAAAAATGACGAACCCAAATGAAACACATTGGGCCTAATTACTAATAATCGTTTTAAATCTTTGCACTAAATATTTTGTAGGTCACAATGGGTAATTTTATATGAAAAATTTCGCCAGTTCGTAAAATCTCACCTGGGCATTTAATATATGACTATTGGTATCGCGTAATGGGCCTTACTAATAATCATTTACAATCTTTGCACTAAATATTCTGTAGGTCACAATAGGTAATCTTAATATTTCGCCATTGTGAGTTCGTAAAATTTTTAGCATGAAATTACAACAACTACTACGTGACAATTCTGAAAGTCACACTAGTTAGTTGCGGATATTTATCCCAAGTAGAATAAATAGAATGAGCGTGCCGCTCCCATGAGTAGGAACTGCTGCCAAGACCATATTTGACGATTCTGTTCGTTAATTAAATTTTAGGCTTTGTTGTGGAAATCTCGGATAATCCTGTTTATACCGAGTAACTCAATAATTCAAGAATATATATTTAAACTAGTTTTTATGCCAAATGTTTAAAGGTCATATTGGCCCTTTAAATAACTTTGTAATCCTAACTAATAAATATTTGTAGTCCTCTTCATTTTCGCTCTTTTCTGATTCAACATGGAGCGACAAAAGAAGGACGAAAAAAATGCAAAAATTAATTATTTGTATTCCATGTATTATAATTATATCCTATTTAAAATTGCCCAATTTATTTTATAATCCACAAAGACTAAACAAGACAAATATCATTTTTTGAATCCGGATGCCTTTTTGTTACTCTTGGACATTTCCCCCCTTAGCCCCGACAGGTTTATTCACCGCTCAACAAAATCAAAAAGCAACAGACGCTCTCCTTTGGGGATAATGAAAACTATTTGACGTATTCATAAAAAAATATGGGAATCGTACTTTGCAACAGATTTCTTTTGCTTTGCTGATACGACGCAGACGCAAATTTTGCCAAAAGGGAACAAGCCGCCAGGAGAACCATTTTCATACGGTCCAATATGTCTGCTGGACACCATGGGGAAGATTCTTGAGAGTATAATAGATTGCTCACTGTGACAAAAGAAAAATGAGCATTGTAGGAATACCAATTCGGATTCAGAAAGTTGAGATCTACCGCAACGCCATAGATTCCGTATCAGCTACCAACGAAGCCATCGTACGAATGAAACGATGAAATGAAACCTCTACAAAAACGGCGGCTAATATGGAGTACCACTTCACTTCATTCGCTCCTGCGTACTCCACATTTTTCGAAAAGAAGATTAAAAATAAATACTAAGCAAAACTGTGAAACTCGCCATACAAATAGTGTCAGAATAATAAAACAGCCAACGGAGTGCAACTTAAATTTATTACATTTTACATGATTTATTAACCGTCTAAATAATTAACGACCTCACTACATAACGACAAATACCGTATTGTGCAAAAACGAAAGCTTAAGAGAAGAATATAGGACAGGAATTTGTTCTCTGTATAAGTTAACTAATGTGTAGTAACAGATATGTTCTCCTACTCTTAATCGAAAAAGAGATATGGCAGTGGTCCACATTACCCACCTTACTCCACATTACCCGAACTTATTTACTGATTAACTTACCGAAATGAATTTATGACTATTTGGATACCGTTCGTGTATTCTCAAAATTGTTACATACACAAATTTCGTATGCATGCACAAATAGTTATGAGTTATGACTATTCAATGCAAACTTAAATCAATATGGACAAAATATCAAATTTGCAATTTTAATAAAAAAATCGATTAGTTTGCGAGTCTACGAGTATCGATAACACCCCATAATAATGTAATAACGTGTTTGTATTAAAGTGTAGTAAGTGGCAAGACAACAAGCTTGCTTAATAGAATAACATTGGCTTCTTAAGTTTTTACCATTCGCTAAGTGTGTATGCAGCCTAACATATTTTTGTCCAGGTACAAATTAGCAAAACACTGTTCTTTGTTCAGTTTCCCTCTGCAGTTCTTTGCACATTTCAACTTTTTGTTTTATGCATCGATCTACTAAATATCTCTCCCTGAAAGTGAATGGCGCTGAAAGCAGTTTAGCAAAAGCAAATCTAGAAGTGCTCTTCCTATGTATTCTATGTATTCATTGACAAAATAAAGTGCAATTCCAGGTCAATTCTTAACACGACAAAAGTGCCCGGAATATTTTTAGAGAATCGCCTTTCAATCAACATAACGAATCTAGAAGTGCTCTTTCTATGTGTTCTTTGTTTCATTGAAGAATAAAGTGCACTTCCAGGTCAATTCTTAGCGCGACAGACGAGTCCGGAATATTTATAAGGAATTGCCCTCAACTAACAAATGTAAACTTGAATTGAATTATTTTGATTCGGTTCACAATCTTCTACTCTAGAAAAAAAAAAGTACGAATAGTAACAGAATCCCAAATCAAATATTTATGTGATGTGCATCTACCACTACCACTTTTGCAAATTAGCTCCAACGAATTTTATTGAATATAGCAATTCTGAATTGGGGCAATTCTCTCGGAGCTTCAATGAAAAACGCCATTAGATTCCTTTATACCTATACTTTGGTTTAAATTTAAACTCTACCAAATATTTCGAAAGCTTAGAAGCTTTGGCAAATTTCGATTTTGATGATTACTTTTCTAAGAAGAACAAAAAAAAATTGTGTTGTTTTCATGCTCACCTTTATTCTGTTTGTCTCGGTAATTGGCTGCCAGTCCTTAAACCATTTTATTTCTGGATATGGTATTCCTACAACATGAGCCTCTACTCTACCGCTTCTTCTAGCCATTATGTGAGTTTCATCAGGACGTTTCTTAAATCTAGGGTGCTCTGCAATTTCTAATCGTACTCTCTGACGTGCTTCTCCATGCTCGTTGCTGGCAACTGCTTCATACCACCCAACGTCACGATCGAGCATTCTATTTAAAGGAGTATACAGCAATTTTTTCTTTACACATAAATATATGCTGAACTTAAAGCTTATCGAATTAGTCGCGAAAAGGTTTACAATATTTTGCGTGGGTTTTCAAAAATATAAATAGACTCGTTTATATGTTCGTACATACCTGTTTATGAATAACGTTGCTTGACCATTTCGTGTATAGCTGTAGTCGAACCGTCCGCCAGATTCGATTAAAACGTCATTAAAATAATAAGTCATCTTTGGCTTAGGATATCCGTAAACAAACCACATCAGATTGGTATCGTGTCCCTTAACTCCATAGGAGACATCAGCCTCTCTGCGCAGAAATCTATAACATAAATCTTATTATGTAAAGGGGGTCCAGCGGAGTTTTCTTAATTTTATATCATAAATGTATTTAATTTCTGTACAAAATAGAGTTTAGTAAGGCAGTTTTTTTATTTTAATAGCAAGCACCAGCTATCGTCCAAATGTCGTCCAGTCCATTCCTCTGAATACACTCGTGCATTCGGACTCTTATTAATTTTTTTTTAAATACGGGCCAATTATCCTTCGGATACTAAACTTATCTTATGAAAATGTAGGTGTCAGTAGAAAAAAAAATTTCCAATAGTCCGTGCTGTACAAAAACGTTACAGTTTTTTCGTAAAGAATATTCATTTTCGTTTAGGCACTGCATGATTTGCATTTCGTATGTGTGCAACCTTTTTTTTTTTTTGTTTCTCAATAGAAGGTGCACCAATACTATACTAGTTGTACACGCCACAAACTCATACATTTATGTCGATAGAGGCACATTGATGCACCCGGAGGATTTTGGTTAACCGTTGTTTGTTCTTGTCTAAACTTTTGAGCTCAACCCATGACCAAATAAGTTACCTGCTCAGCCGATTCTGTTGAAAAACATATTACAAGGGCACAAATGTCTTAGATTGGTGTTTAACGGTTGGTCATAGAGTTGGTCACTACTTGAGCTTTAGTTACTTGAGATGTTTTTTTCGTTTTTAAAATATTGACAATATGCCGTTATTTTTATATTTAATTTAGTTTAATTGAATTGTACCAACTTACTGTGGCGCATGAGCCAGTTTATCATGAGCTGGTCGTTCGATATCGAAATCCTTCGGAAAGTATGGTGAAATATCTGGCCTGAAATCGATTCCCGGTGGAAGATATGGGTAAATTTTTGGAGCTTCTGGAACGAGCTTTTTCCTGAAGAAATATGATTAGATAGCAGATTGTTATAATGCTGGGTCCAAAACAAGAAATTTACCTATGAGTTTGCACATATGGACTTGGATCACTAACACCGAACTGATTTTCAACTCGAACTCTTAGCCTGTAGTCCCGTTGTGGGTCTAGATCTTTAATATCAAGAGCACAGCCACGTATTCCTGTTTTGATAGTACGCCAATCTCCTTCAGGCAAGTCCATAGCTTCAACCTGTTAATATAGGATGGTTAAATAGTATGTACATTAATGTAAAAACAGCTGCAAATAAACTTACTTGATATGTGACTGGATATCTCGGCATAAGTGGTAGTGAAGGTTTCCAAGAGAGATTCAGCCGCCTCTCTGTCATCTTCGAGATGTATGGTGCATCTGTCAGGGGTGCTGGGACTCCAGATTTTTTATGTTTATCGAAGCCAACATATTGATCCCCAATCGAAGCATGTGGTTTTGGATCGGAGGACGCTAAGAATAGAAGAAATCAAATAAGTTGCCTAAATACGCTGTCTTAATATGTTTTATTTAAGTTAAGAAGCTTTTGTAAAAGCAATTGGATTCGAGGGAATACGAAAAAATGTCGTAATGAGAATACGTCTTCAAGTTTACACCTTCAAATCACATTAGGACATAATATTCGCTAGATTTTAGCTCCCATATAGGAATACTATTGTAGCACCCCTAAAATGGCAATTAGGCTTACGGACCTTGCGGAAGAACGTAACGTTACATAGGGGAATAGTCACCTTTTTATTAAACCTTTAACAAATTGATCATTCTGGGATCGACGTAAGACACACGTTCAGCTTTTTCAGAGACCAGCCATCGTATACAACTATAGCTATAGATATAACACAGCACCCCAGCAGTGGAATAGTAATGTGGGGACATTAAACGTTGAGTGGCAGCAAACACATTCTCATCTGGCGGTTATTGCCCTTAATTATGACTAAGCCTATTTTAGCCGCATATCCCAATATTTCCAAAGTTGTCAGTAATAGCAAAGGAGGACCAGAGGTGCTTGTGAGCTCTACGCACAGGCGAGAAGAGATGAACGCCGGCTTCTTAAGACGAAATAGAGAGAGTATGGGAAGCGCACGATCGAGAAAACAGAGAGATGTTACTGCAGGAATGAGGTTCGGAAGTTTTGCCAACGGATAAAAACACCAACCAAGGCTACAGAGCCCGAACCGATGCCTTCAAGGACGAACAAGGGCACATCGAAGTTGAATCGCAGTTGATCCTGAGTACCTATATGACAAAACTCAATTTGGGCGATGTAAGCCAAGACTTCCGCCCACCTGACCAAAATGAAGTGCGGATAGCAATCTTCAAACTGAAGTCCAACAAGATTGCTGGACCAGACGGCTTACTAGCCGAGCTTTTCAACGCACCGGTAAATGGCTTAGTAGAATGCACACACCAACTCGTCTCCAGCGACTTCGAGTGTAAGGGGACCTTAGCCAACGTGCGGAACTGGAGACGCTTGTTGGGTCCAGCCCAAACTGTAGCGCCACTCTAAGTAAGTCAGTAACAGCTCGCCAATGGTGTCAATTGTCAATGTCAGCCTATTTATTAGAAGTTTGCGACAAGCTTCAAAAGCTTCCTAATAAAACTATTCTAGTTTCTTTTACCAGAAGGAGACTGGCCAATTTAGAACCCATTGTTTTAAATGGAACTCCATTAAGTTACTCCAATGAAGAAAATATCTCAGAATCATCCGTGAGAAGAAACTCAACTGGAAATTGCACATCAAGTCCGCCACAGAGCGTGCCACTAGAGCCATGTGGGCCTGTAGGTGCCATCTATAGGGCATTAAGACTTGGGGTCTTAATCCCAGAATGACACAATAATTATATACAATGATAGTGTGACCAGTCCCGGCTCCATCAGCCAAACTAGCGCCCTGTGCAAGATTTACAGAAAGCGCAAGTTAGACTTTCAATGCGTTTTTTTTTACTGAGGTATTATTTTTTTGAGATTTGTGAACTAGATTCTTTTGTAAAATGTAAGTGGGTGTGCAAGAAATATACCTACACGAACAGGGTGCAATATTTTGAGATTATATAGGTAAAAACTGAACTTGCATAGGTCTAGTGGGATTTTTTATTTTGCAATATTTTGAGTTATATTCTCCTTGAACTTGCAACATTGCAAGTGATGTGAGTTAATGTGAAAGAAATAATTCAGCACAAGTGTGATGGATGTTGTTATTTTGAGCTTATTTGAGCAAGCTCATGCAAAATGGCAGTATTTTTTCGCGCAAGATAAAATACTTTTTTTTCCTAGAAATGCGCTCCCAGAAGTTGGCGCCCTGTGCATTTGCACATCTTGCACATATGGTTGGTTCGGTCCTGGGTGTGACCCACTATCTCGTACGCGGCAATCGTCTGGTGGCCGAAAGTACCTACTTGAACGAACTACGGCAAATAAGCTTCAGAAAGAATGTGTGCCACGGTCTTTCAAGCGAAAATACGTGCTATCGAAATTCACGCTGATTTAATCTCCAAACAAGGTATTAAAGGCGCCATTATACAAATTTTTCCCTACAGTCAAGTAGCTTTGCTAACTTTAGCGTCCAATACCAAAGTCTCTGAAAACGTTAAGTGCTGTAACGATGCCCTGCAAACCCTAGCCAAACACAACAAGGTCAAACTTAGCTGGGTACCTGATCATCAGGGTATTGCAGGCAACGAACATGCGGACAAACTAGCTGGGGCTGGTTCCGAATCAGCTCTCTTTGGACATGAACCTTACTGCAGAGTGAACTGGACTACTGCGCTAAGGCTAATTAATGAATGGGAATAACAACTTCGTCTTAAACACTGGGAAAATGTCCCAGGTCTAAGTCAAACCGAACGATTAAGTAAGCCTCCTGCAAGGAAATCCTTAGGTATTGTGGCTTAAGATACCACCTCAACAAAATGAACATATGTCCGGATACAGAATGCAAAATCTGTCTGGAGATGTCGAATCCTCTGAACACATCTTCTGTGACTGCCCGGCTTTTCATTGGTTAAGAAGACGTGTCCTTAATTGGAGAGACTCGTACACCAGATTAACCTTTTCCATTGTTACAATAGATCTTTCAGGTGGCAGTATCAACCAAGAGGCATGGGATTTATTTAAAAAAAAAAAAACAAAGAAAGACGGGAGAGATTTTCGGAAGTTTTACCAAGAAGTAAGTTTCCGTCCTTGACCAGCTCTCCGTTTCATAGCGAAATACATACAAATAATAAACTTAGGCTTCATGAATAAGATGGGAGCTTAAATACTTACCGTCATAGTAAAGTTCTCCATCACAAGTGTCGTCGCCCAATGGATTAAACACCCTGCACGTGTAACGACCAACATCAGTATCATCGACATCTTTAATGTGCAGACGTAAAATACCATTAGGCTCATACTCAAAGGAGATTTTCTCCGTAGGAAATAGCTTTTGACCATTTTTAAACCATTCTGCTTCAGGCTCTGGAAATCCGGTGGCGCATGCTGTGAACTTTGCAGACATACCGTGTGAAACTTCGGTATCTCCAATTTTTTTCAAAAATGTTGGTGCTTCCGATCGAGAATGTTTTGTCCTGTTAATGTTATAGTAAATATATTTTCATCCGTATTAGTTATATTGATGTAATACTTACACCTCGGGAACAACCTCTAAGCGACAGCTGGTAATATCTTCTCCCTCCCTATTTTTAGCAATGCATTTGAATGATCCAGAATCATCAATATTCAAGTCGCTAACATGCAAGATGTGATGGTCACCATCGTTCTAAAAACACAGGATTGAATAAATGTCAATATGTCCCAAAGATGTAGGGCGGGTATCTATGTTTTAAAATTCTGTTCTATTGTCGAAATATTATTTGATAACTTTTATTGTATGATTGAAGGAAAAATGTTGTAACTATTAGAGATGTCTCTCATTTTAGGGAAAGTGAAGGGAAACAACAGTCGTACGTGCGTGTAAAATAGAAAGAATGCATTTTACCCCAAGATCTGCGACAGGTAAACCGATAGATCACATCCCATTCTCAGTCTAATACTCGTACATATGCCAAAAGTTTAAAATAACCTAACATTCATAATATATTCCATACAACGAAATTCACATAATGCGTGTTTCTTTGAGCATTTATCTGATCAAAGCAAAGTAAATTATAATCTTCGGCGCACAATTACGCAGGTCTATATAAATTTGAAAATAAAATGTTCTCTTAAATTTCTTATCGGTGAATACATGTGAAGCAACAACAAAAGTATTCTTAACGGCGGGAGGTGCAATAAAAGAAAAAAACTGAAAGAACTGTCAGTTTGCTATGTGCAAGTGCATGCGTTTGGCTAATTTACTTTAACATGGCACACAATCATTCCCATACAGTAACACGGAAAACAGCTTGAAGGCAAATTCTCTTAAGGTGGCTGAGCTGACCAAAAATCTTTTTCAGATCTCAGATCTAACGCGGCTCATGGAACGTGCAACGAAATTGATCTGCTTTTGTGAATGAATTAGTGCGTTATTTGACAGAAATATCAGCTGTTCAAATTGCATTCGCTTTTGGAAAAATCAACTATGGATATCGACTTGAAAAATGTTTCCCCTGTTGTAGTTACAAATGGAGTAGTTTCGTTGATTTGTAGTTTCCAGACAAGAAGGAAGGCAATGAAGACAATAGGTCTGTTCCTTTACTTTTAAATCTTACGAATTTTTACTAATTCTTACGAATATTTACGAATTTTTACTCAATACCGTTCCTTAACTCGAAAAATTCGTAAAAGAGAGCGTCATCGAGAGAGCAATAAATTACCCCTCCACTGAGAATCTTACGAATTTTTACTCAACAAATTTCTTGGTGTAAGAATTATTGAAAAAACTGTCAATTAACAGCTGATTCGAAATTTGTTGTCCTATTTGAAATTTGTTTTGATTTCTTGTTTATTAAAATGGTATCAACAGGCGTAAAAATTTAATTTAATCTTCTCCTTAGATTTTTTGGTGGCGACGAAATTCCTCCATCGCTGTAAGGAGTAAGAAAGGACAATCTCCTCCACGTAATTTTTAATGCTGTGCCGCTTTTTCCTCTTCTCGAATGCTTGTAGTTCAATCAGTACAAACTCTTCCATATACTTGGATTCATGAATTCGATTACTTCCGAATCACTTTCATCGCTAGGTAGATGAATCAACTAATTAGGTTTGTTCCTTTACTTTTATAGCAAGAATGGAAAAGACTGTCAAATGGCAGTGGTGGGGATAAATTACACTTACGAAAAAGTTAAGGAACGCTTTTGTGGTAAGCTATGAAAAATGACAGATACATGACTCAAAAATTCAAAAAAGAGGTACAAAAAGTCGTTAAAATATCTGATAAACTCGAAGAATCTGCTAACAAAATTATTTAATTCATCTACCTAGCCATGAAAGTGATTCGAAATGAATCGAACTACTTTTTAATGAATCTGAGTATTGTAGTAATTGAACTACTATACTAGCATTCGAAAGGAGGAAAAACCAACACTGCATTCAAAATTACGTGGAGTAGTTTGTCCCTTTCTTACAGCGAGGAAGAATTTCGTCGCCACTTTCGAAAAGAATCTCGAGGAGAGTTTTTATTGCAGCCTGTTGTTACCATTTTAATATGCAAGAAATTAAAACAAATGTGCACATATACCAAGTAGGACAACAAATTTCAAATCAGCTGTTACTTGTAAGGTGACCGACAGTTTTTCCAATTCTTCCACCATGAAATTTGTTGAGTAAAAACTCGTAAGATTCTCAGTGGAGGCGTAATATATTAATCTGTCAAGAATGCTCTCTTTTATGATTTTTTTCGAGTTAAAGAACGTCATTGAGTAAAAATTTGTAAGAGTTAATTAAAATTCGTTTTCTGGCCACCTTAAATGCATTGAAGCAAGTTATAATTTATGAAAACTATCATTAAAAGCAATCATAATGGTTACTATTACCGTTGCAAACATATTGGGCCTTACCTACTAATAATTATTTTTAACCCTCGTATTTATTAAATATTTTGTAAGTCATATAAAAGATTTCGCCAATGTGATCCTTAAATCTAGCCTGGACACTAAATATGATTATTTATGTCGCTCATAATTGTTCACTATTTGAGCTTAAAAATATATTTACCTTTAAAGTGTATTTACGACTATCTTGCAATGGCTTATCTTGATAATACCAAAACAGTTCTGGATAGGGAACTCCAGACACTGTAACAGAAAGCTTGGCATCTTTTCCGACGGCTTGCTGAGTATTTATAAGTTTCTGTGTAAACTGTGGTTTCTTATATACTTTTCGGACATTAGCGTTGCAGGTCGATACATCTTCTCCAAGCGGATTCGCCAACAGGCAGCTATATGTTCCAGAGTCTGATGGCAAAGCAGGATTGATGGAAAGTTCCACGAATTTTCCGTCACATGACATAAGTATTCTTTCATTAGGCGATAGAGGAATGTTGTCCTTTGACCATATCGTCTCTGGTACCGGATTTCCGACGAATGGAGCTGCAAAGCACAGTTCTTGACCTTCGTCTGCGTTCACATCACGAAGAGAAGATGTAAATTGTGGAGGATGCTCAATTGATGATTCGTCTGCTTTTGGAATAATGCACAGTTTTCCTTTCGAAGAAATAGCACCGTTATCATTTGAAGCCTTTACTTCAAACAATCCGGAGTCTTCGGGGGAAGCCTTCTCTATAATTAAGCTTTGACTATGATCAGGATTTTCGACAATTGCAAAACGTTTGTCTTTCTCTCCAATTTCTTCACCATTATGATACCACCTTAGAGACGGAGGAGGAAAGCCAACAACCTTCACATTCATTTTAACAGGGTATCCCTCTACGCTTTGGATATCCTGTAGGTCGGCAACAAACGATGGTTTCACATCCTTGGGAACAACTTCTATATTGACTTTCTTTTCAATTTCTCCCTCGCTATTTGCAATCACTATTTTATAGCAGCCAGCATCCTGGGGCTTCACTGGATCGATACTGTAACATAGAAAAAAACTTTAATACGCTGCTTCAATATTACCATACATGAGCAACCAACCATAAGCCGATAATACCATTAGGTTTGTTAACAAAATCGAGAGACTGGCTGGGGTGCATTGGTGCTCCATCCTTAAACCACAGAACCTGTGGAGATGGAAACCCAAGAACTTGCGCTTGTAGGGTGGCAGCAGTGCCTTCAACGACTTTGATGTCTTCAAATGGCTTTATAAAGGTTGGGCACATAGGTTCAGCTGGCGGTAAAGAAATATATTTGCATTAGTTATCTGTAACACTATAACTATTGCAGAACTCGGTACTCACGTTTCACAGCAACAGCACAGAGCGATTTTATTTCTCCGTTAGGGTTCGTTACCACAAGCTTGTAGGAACCGGAGTCACTAGGGCTGGCACTTTCAATTTCGAGTCGGATTTTTCCGTCGGGAGTATTTTCCAATTTGATTCTGTAAAGTAAATAACAAAAAGTCATGCAACTCAGAATATGTCACTTTCTTCAGATATCAGATTGTTTTAAGTATTAAGTCTGTATTACAATTTCTTTTTATGAAATAATAAATAGAACGATGATAGCGTTTATTGTTATTGACTGGACTATCTAATTTCATATCTGTCCGCTGTTAATATAAAACACTGGCCGAATTCAGATTAATCTAAGGCTTCCTGCGCAGGAGAGGCATCCCGGAAAAACTTATTGCTATTATCAAGGCTGCATACGAGGGCGGTAAGTGTCACGTCCTACACAACGGTAAGGTAATTTGTTTACGATGTTTGTCTAATTATTAACATCGTATATTGGACCTTCACCTAATGGCACATAATCTAGAAACTGAGGCAAACAAAGTAGGGCTAACAATAAACACGGCCGAAAAAAAGCCCTCAGCAATTCCAACACTAACGCTCAACTAAACTTTGTCAGACAGGAAGTCGAAGAAGCTGACACTTTTCTATATTTAGGAAGTGAGGTCTCGGCTGACCGCGGTGGCACCGAACTGGACGTATGCAGTAGAATCGGGAAGGCTAAAGCTGCGTTCGGTATGCTATCCACAAACTCGAAAAGCAATGTTATCAGCTTAAAAACCAAGCTGCGACTGCTTCGCTCTAACGTAGAATCGGTACTGCTGAATGGGTGCAGTACCTGGAAGGTGGACATCATTAACACACGCATCAGGCTGCAAGTATTCGTAAATAAATGTCTAAGAATCATCTTGAGGATTTTTTGGTAGAATCGGATCTCCAACGAACAGAACGGGCCCAAAATCTATAAACCAGATGTACACATCCTACGGCACGAAAATAACTCCATTGCAAAATCCGCCATGCAATGGAAACCGCTCACCCAAGCAGGCAGAATCGCGGGCCGCCATAGGCAAACATGGCGCAGAACATTTGAGGAGGAATCGAGCTCTCTAGGAATGAGTTGGAGCCAGCTCAAAGGCGTTGCAGAAGTACGAATAAGATGGCGCGCAGGCGTGGTTGACACCCTATGCCCAACGAGGAGTTAAATGACCTAAGTAAGAAAGTGAGTTCCTGCTAACCGTCGCTTACATACTGCTCCTGCAGTCGTCGTACACACCAACAAATGGGGCGCAATTCTGCGATCTGCCACTGGTGCGTTTGGAAATATTTTTTTCAGATGCCTTTAGAATAAAAGCAATTCTGCATGATGTTTACTCTAGGTTAGGTTAAGCTAGCGTAGGGTTGTGAGTAGGGTTGTGACCCATTGCCATCGCCGAACCATTACGGTTAAACACGGAATGGTTTATAGTGATGAGTCTTGACTGAAGAACAACAAACTTGACTATAAGAACAGTAAGCTGCACGTTTTCCTCATTGCGAAATTGAATGAGCATAGGTATATAGCATAGGTAGATTTTACTGCATAGAACAATCGTATAAGCAAAAACTTACATCCCATTTATACTTTCGCGATGAAAACACTATGGGCCTTACTAATAATCATTTTTAACCTCCACACTAAATATTTTGTAGGTTACAATATGCAATTTTGTATGGGAAATTTCGCCATTGTGAGTTGGAAAAATTTAGCCAGGATACTAAAAATGATTATTGGTATCGGGGTATAAATGTATTTGTAACAGATTTAGCGATTGCGAATTGTGGAACTTGGCGGATTACTGAAAAATTAGATAAATGCTTTAACGGTATTGTAGAATCGCGTTAAGAGCTTGGCGGTTCTGAATTCAAAAGTTAATTGCCTCTTTGAAAGGCAAGCTCGTACGATACTTCTACTTCTAAAAATTCTAAAAGATCGTTCTTAAAATCAAAAAATTGGTCTATTGGGTTCGGACGGACAAAAACGAAACTAATAAGGTTGCGTTTTTTCCCTTTGGATACAGAACCTTAAAAAGGAAGCAAAAGGATTAGACATTATACGAGATTTTCAAACTAGCTGCAGACTTTTAACAAACAGAAATTTCCAGAAATGTGCGCTTCAGATTTTGTCTGCATTCGCAATAATATCTTTTGTTCTTTTTAAAAAATAATTTCAATATTTATGGCACACTGTATGCTATCATCTTTATATTTATTCGGCTCTTTTTTTTTGTTATTGTTACTCAAATAAAAAAAAAGTAAGTAAAGAAGTAAGATTTTTCCATAGAAATCTGCTTTGCAGATTTTTTTGTCCAAACATTTTTATGGCAACACCGTCGAACACAGAAAGAAGGTAGATAATTTCCTTCATTCAAAATAGCGAATTACGCATACGCTATCTTATTTTATTTGATTTTGTTCAGACATCTTTATATATAGATAAAAAAATAAATGTATGTATGAATGTATGTATGGAGTATTCGGCATTGACCGGGGAGTGTTCTTGCGAAGTTTGGTCAAAATCCGATAAGAAGGGGCGTGCTACTTTTTGTGCAAAAAAAAACATTCAAAACGCAATTTCCCGATACTTAAGGGATCTAAGGTTTAAAGATTTAAAACTTTGATGTGTATTGCCTAAACAAAGCACTTTGCCAAACAAAAGCAGACTACGGAAATGGCGAATGGCACTTTCGGTATAACAAAATTATTTAAAATACAATAGATATCTGGAATTTGATAAATTGCAGTCTACACGATGTAGCAGTCATGAAAAAGGGGCGTTGTAAAATTAATTTATGTAAGTACTTAGACTTTTAGGCTTAATACGAAAGGCAAGTCCTTGTGGGTATAGCTGGTACCATATATTAGGACTTGTCAACCTTTGAACAACAGAAAATCAGACAAAACAATTTAGATCAAAAAATATTCAAAGAGAAGCATTCGTCGGAAATTCAGCCTCCACCAAACCTTTTATATTGAGACTTCATGTATAATGTATATAGATAGATTATTTATGGATAATGATGACGAGTAATCGTGTATCAAATAAGTTCATGGAATTCAACAATACTCACCCTTCTCCTGGATGTAGCTCAACTCCGTCCTTGATCCATTTCACTTCCGGTGCGGGGCTTCCTGATGCAACTGTTTCTAAAACAATTGGCTGGCCTTGAGAAACTTCTATCGACTTGCTCAAAGGTGTCGTAAACGCTGGTGCTGTTTGTAACAATTTCAAATCAAACTTAACCTCGGTAGTTCCAACATCGTTCTTCGCAATAGCTGAGTACTGTAATATATACAAATTTATTGTATTACATATCTTAGACAATAAACAATTTTTTGTTGTTGTTGGTATTCAATTAATCGATAAAAAGGATTGGCGAGTGAACACAAACCGTAACAGTCAGGTAACATGAAAGTGGAGTGGAGTCCCAATGAAACGAGTGGAGAAGTTTAACTTTCTTGGAGTCTTAATTACGAGCGAAGGAAGGAGCAATGCTGCGCTTTCTTGGTAGGTGGGTCATTCCGTTAACAAGAGAACAGAACAGATTTTAAGCTGATATTTATGAATATTTATTACCATAGGGGTATTCAAGATCCGATGCAACTGGTCTAGTATCATTGCGAAATTGCGAAAGTGCAACTTTTTTCGCACTCCAACAACAAAATATACTGACTAGAATTTCGCTACACTTTTGCACTTTATTTATACCCTGACCCTATTGCAACAGAAAAATACAACGGAGTAAAGTGTACGCTCGTCCTTTTGACAGTTCGCCAAATGTCAGTGTTACTTGCTGTCCGTACCTTTGCTTCGTTGTTGCTAGAGATTAGAAAAAGAGTGTTCAAGATCTGACAAATTACAATTTACAAATCAATTAGACGTCTCGAAGTGAGTGAAAATTGCGTTGAAAGATTTCGTTACATAGATACATACAGGGAAAGCTAATAAAAGCGTGTTAAAAAAGTGTCATTTCTGAAGCTATTCTGCAAATTTTGAATTTATGAACGATATTTAACAAGCATTGGCTCGCTAAACACAACTATAGAGTTCGCCAGTGGTAGAAATTTTATCCTTTACAGTGCTCTGGCCTATACGCAGCGTATTGAAAAACAAATTACGCACAGCATTGCATCTCTGCTCAAGCTTCCCAACAAAAAATAGGCAGAGAAAGTGGTTCTTAACTATTTCCCTTCGCCTTTTAATATATAAGATAAAAGTGTTGTGAAAGACAACTGGGTTTGTTTGTTTTTATTCGAAAAACAACTTTAGTTGCATAACGGTCACGCTGCTTCCACGTTATTTCCAGCTGAAGATTATACTTTACTTCACAGGCCTTGATAAAAAAATGTCGTTTTCCATTGGTTTCGCTCGGGGATCCACTCGTTCTGTGAATGAAACAATGAAACAGCGAACTTCTCTTCTCAAAATTACCGGAAGAGTATTTTTTGTACCAATGGAACGGGTTCAGAAGTAATTTATTAATTCCGGACGCTTCTTTTTGCCCAATGAAAAACGACAAAATATTTCTCCATTTCGCCTTAAGACCTCATTTTTCTAATCGGCTTCGACATTTTTACATAAACAATTAACAAAAATGTTTTTCTTTGCAGTTGAAAAGTTTCGCGAAAACGTAAACAAACTCCACTAGTTGTTGTCAAACTCAAACGTACTGGGGTTGGCAAATCTCGAGCAACTCTGAGAATTCGGAAAAGTGCTTTGAAATCGGAAAAAGATTGCCTTTTCCCCTACCAATCGAACATAAGAAGTGACTGGGACAAAAAATGTGGTCTGAGAAGTCCAATCGAGAATACCACATTAAAGTTATTGTTATTGTCTTAAAGCAAAAACATTGATCCAAATTTAATCTATAAATAACATTATTTTCTCTTTTTAAAACTTAAATTCGAAAAGTATGGCCCTTACCAATAATTTTCGACTCTAAATTTCAGTACTTTACAGTGGCCATATTTTCCATACAAATTTCGCAATTTGTATGGAGCTTTCTTAATTTTAAAGTCGAGACTAAAATTTGACATTAGTAGGGCGCTATGTGTTGATTATTAATCGTGAAAGAGGTTTCATGTCATTGTGTTCACCCAGTTATCTATGTTTGTTTAATTATCAAGTCAATTTTGTATTGTATACTTACAATTCCAGAGTCACTCGGTCTAAAGTCTTCAATCAATAACCTACTGAAGATTTGATCATCATCGATTTCTTTGAACTCCACGCTGTACATCTTTCCTTTTTTATCATTTTTAGCATTGTAGTCAAGAGGTTGTCCATCTTTAAGCCACTCAATTTTAGGTTGCGGAATACCGTGCACTTGAACTTCCGCTTTCATTGGGCTGTGATCAATAACTTTTTGGTCATCAGGCGCGATAATAAATGCTGGTTTTTCAACTAAAATGTATACGATGGTTTCGATTATGCTTAAATCAAAGAATAAATATATTACCGTGTATGTTTAGCTTAAAATCTTGTTTTGTGGTACCACAACTATTGGATGCCGTGATCGTATACACACCAGCATCAGTCGGTGCTACAGAATGAATGACAAGCCTGTATTTTTCTGCTTCAACATCCGCAATGACCTCAAAGTTCTCATTATTGCAAAGGTTTTCATTTTGTCTCGACCACGTAACCTTTGGCTTGGGATTGGCATAAACTAGGACATCATATACAACAGCTTCGAATGGAATGCAAAATTGGTCTTTCAACCCCACTATTTCTGGTTTTGAAAGAACGTCTAGCCAGCAGCTTGAGTCTAACTTTCCATAATTATTTTCAACCTGTATTTCGTAACGACCGGTATCGAAATGGCGAGCTACAAAACGTGGAATAAGAGAACAAACAATTTTATTCATAATATGCCCTAATCTACTGTATTTCTAATTAAATTTTAATTTGGTAAAACATGTCCTGACTCGTGGGCCTTAATAATTTTTTTTTTAACTTTCATACTCAATGTTGCCATTGTGAGTTCGTAAAATCCTAAACACTAAAAACGACAATTAGTATGGTGAAAAATTTATTGACATATAAAGTTCGAAATTTGATGTAACAATACTCTTTGTACTCGCACGTTACTTCATAACGATCATGACCTCTATGATCGAAGTCGAAATGGTGTCAGGCAGGAAAGTAGAAACGCCAGCACTGGCACTAGCTATCCAAATGTTTTAAAAGTTTTATTTGTCTCAACAACCATACGATTGCAAGTAGGTTTCATAAAAAACGGTTATTAAAAATTTACGAAAACTAGAATATAGTCGGAAAGGCTTGCATTTTTGGTGAGGATTTTAAGAATGAAAGCCCTACTTTAGATAGCTTTAATATAAACTAAAAAATAGATGTGAGTTGTGCATTTTAGTCTAAGACACACGTACCTTCTTTAAATACCAGCTGACAAGTAAACTCCTTAAGGCCATGGTCAAGATCTTTTTTAGTAACAATTATTTCAATATTATCATCGGATTGAATGACATTTCCGTCTTTTAACCAAGTAATGGTTGGTGTGGGATCCGCAGTTAGTACCACCGACAAAGTGTGCTTATTTCCTTTAGTTTCAGTTGTATCTTGCAGGCCTTTGATTAAGATTGGCTTACGATATTCGGCAACACCTAAAATTAAGGAAATTATATTATATTTGAATGAAGAGTGAAGATGTTACATCGTACCTTGCAGTGAAAGTAAACCTTGCTGAGATTTTTCCCCACATTTATTTTTAATGACAACCTTATATTGTCCCTCGTCACCGAGCTTAAGTTCTTTAAATTCAAGTTTGTATTTCTCCTAAAAAATAAAATGTTTAATAATTTTACTGTAGCTCAAAAAATTAAATGCTAAGCATAGTTCGCTGCTGAAGTAATTTAAAGTTTATGACTACTTCTTTAAAATGTTACAATTTAGGTGATGGCGTTAGTTATAATGAAGCAAAAATTTCGGACCATATTATACCATACCCCTTCCTGTGATATAACAACTCTGTCAGAAGCTGTCACGGGTTTTCCATCATGATACCACTCAGCTTCTGGCTTGGGAATACCACGAGCTATTATTTCATATTTAAGAGGCACCGACTCAAATGAGTTTGTATCAAAAAGATCTCCGTGCATCAGTTCCGGAACAGCTATAATTAAATAAAAGAACGAAATGTTGGAGATAAGTTATATTAAGCTTATATATAAATATAATAGAACAATGGGTTTAGGTTTCCGGTCCATGAAAAAATAATTAAGACCAAATCCCGTATATGTATATGTATACTAGTATATATAGATGTTGGCCGAAATGCATATCCTAACATTCATATCGTCCTTCTTCTATCAAATATGTTATCCTTATCACACAGAAAACACTTAATGGCTTTCAATTCAATACGATAGCGCGAATGGACCACGTTGATGATTGAAGGTTTTAATGAGAATTGATGCGACCGGTTTATTGCCAAAATGAAAATTAAAATAGCGCAGAAAACCATTTGAAGAGAAATCGGAATGGTGAAATGAAACCTGTGATAATATACATAGAAATGGGACTGAAAAATAAAGTGCACGACTGGGTCGAACGAAACTTTCTTCATTTTAATATGTAAGTAGTTGAAATTCTAAGAAACGATGCTAAATAAAAGAAAAAGTTCGTAAAATATAGGAATAGTGTTAGACAGAATCCACTTTTGGGTTATTCAATATCAAATAACAATGTGAGTTTTCATAAGTTGAAGCCGTCAGTAACGGAGAATTGTATCAATTTCTGCTTAGAAAGTTATAAGCGACTACTGTACTACTTTAAAAGATTTGTGAGTACAAGGACAAGCGTAGTAAGAGTCTCTGTTTTCTGATCTGTTAGGTCATGTTTTTATGTTCATGTTTCTGGTTTAGGGTGTCTATGATTGGAATTAGATCAACATATATGTAAGAATTCAGAGATTTGATTTTGAATTTGCATGAGCAGCTATAAACTGACTATCACAATGGACATGTATGTATGTGGGGGTGCAAATGAAGTAGGAGCTTCTGAGTAAAAAAATATAAATAGTTGGCGCAACAGATCCGTAGGGACCATACGCCTAGCTTTTACCAACCATTCGTTGTGTCCGAGTGTTTCAATTTTGGGATGAATGGAAGCGATCTACAATTTTATGTCCAAACGGAAGCTTTGGATAACAGTTTTACTTTAAAATGTTTGTCAGACGCTCGCGAGAGGTGGCACAGTGGAAAAAGCCTTAGTTAGGAGTTCGGTTTTTTTCGGGACTTGAACCTGGGACTCGTCGCTTAGTAGTCAAACACACTTACCACTAAGCCACAGCATCGACGGGAGTTTCTGATTTCGTAAGCTAAAAGTAGTTGGAATTATTTTGAGGTACATAGCAAAATGGTTGAAAAAACAAGCAGTGGGTAATATTTGCTTAAAAAAAAGGTTTGCATTTTTATTGGAAGTGGGGCATTGAGATATGTGAATACAGATCGGGATTTGGGTAGTCATTTTTGAAAGAACAATATAAAAAAACTGATTTATTAGAATTTTTTGAGAAAAACTAAGTCCAATTGAAACAGGTGCAGATGTTAAACTTTTAAGTGGGTTTATTCACCAGCGATTGAAGGTGCAATGCTGAGAATTGGTTAACCTGGATCAACATTAAGGCAACTAGGTCCAACCGTTATTATGGATGGATACAATTTCATGCCAAAGAAAAGATAAAAACCAAATTGTAAACAAATATAAATAAAAAAATATTTGCCACAAGAGGTTTATTTAGCACCCTAGTCCCAGCTTCTCTTAAGCCTTGGGGCAAATTAATAGTCAGAAAAAAGAAAAGGTGGGCTTTAATATTGTTTTTTATCGTGACAAAGCTACAAATAGTGTTTCGTTAACTACAGTCGACAAATAAAATTGAAAATGATGGTGGCTCCTAATAATTTGAAGTCGGTAGTTCGCTTTAAAATTCTACAACAATGGCCCGTATTAGGTATTTAATCTTACTCTACTTGGCATTTTTACATAGCTACAACATTATAATAAGCTCTAGTATTTCAACTAGATACACCCCGTTATTCAACTTCAAACGACTATAACTTTAAATAATGTGAAATGTTAACAATTAAACAGAACAAAAATATTATTCTACTGCTACCGCTATGAATATCTCATTGCTAATCGTTATCAGATGGTAAAAAATGTCTCCTTAGTTCTTCAATTTATAAAGAAGAATTATTTTTTATGGCAGTACTTACTTAAGACTTGAACTTCTGCTTTCGATGTGTTGTATCCTTCTTGGTTTGTGGCCTTAACTTGGTAAATTCCAGCATCGGATGGCTTGCATAAATTCAAAGTTAAATAAAACGATTCACTTCGATGAGAATCACGACCAATTTTTATCCGTGCGTCTGCTGAAACTTCTTGTCCATCTTTATACCTTTATGCAATAAATGATGCAGAAATTTAGCACTTTCACTATTAATGTTTTTTTTTATGTTCGTATATCTTACCATTGCACTTCAGCTTCAGGTAAACTATAAATCTCTGCTTCAAGTGTTAAGGTATTTCCTTCAAGAACTTCGCAATCTTTAGAGAACTTCTTAATTTTGGGCTTACCTAAAGAAAAAAAATGTTTTAAAATACCAATGGTATACAATTTATGTAACAAATATTATAAAAACATCTTATAGATACATATCTAGCTATAGAAAATTGATATATTAATTGTTTGGCCAATTACTTACAAAGAACATTTACAGTGCATTCACTGTCTAAACTACCATAGGCATTCATTATCTTGCATGTGTATTTTCCTTGCAGCGCTACCGTAGCTTCTTTTAAGACAAGTTTGAAGTCATCGCCCTCTTCTAGACGTCTGAACTCTTTGCGTTTTTCGTCAATCTCAATGCCGTCAATAAACCATTTGATACTTGGTCTTGGATAGGCATCAACATTGACACTGAGCTCAATATTTGATTCACCCTCTGTGACGGTTAGATTTTGAAGTTTTGTTTTAAATTGGGGTGGACATTTGACGCGAACATTTGTTTCATCACGCACTGAGCCATGTTTATTTTTGGCTTCAATAGAATACTTCTCTGCATCGATTCTTGTAATACCATGGATTTTCAGTGTGTAAGTATTTCCGTCTAGGGATGTTGTGTACTTTTTGTCGTTGATGTTAATTTGGGTCTTATCTTGATACCACTTAACCTCGGGAAGAGGGAACGCATCTATGCGAACTGATAGTATAGCTTCTTCAGTTTCTCCGTAAACATATTCTTCTTCTAGGTGTCTAACTATAACCGGACCGCTGTTCACCTCACATTCCCAGAACTCAGAAGTTTGATTCAACTCGTTTGTAGCGGTTATTGAGAATGATCCAGAATTTTCCAAGCTTATATTTGAAATAACAATTTTGATTTTTTCTGTGCTTTTGCCAATGCTCGTGGAAGTTATTTTAGCATAACTCTCGTTTGTTATGTCCTTGCCGTTGTTGTACAGCTTCACTGATGGTTTAGGGCTTCCTTCTACTTCTACTTCCATTTCAACAGTTTCGCCAGCAAAACAGGTCAAATTGCTGGGCTTTTTGATTTTCGGTGGAGCTAATTAAAAAAATTATTTTCTTACGTTATTAAATTATGTAAAATCAGAAAAAAAAAATTATAAACACTTGTCGTACTTATGGACCAAATTTGGCATCGACTCTTACGCAAAAGTCGAAAACCAATTTATCCTAGGGTTAACTATAACTTTCGAACCGAAACTGAGAACGTCGTGTCGAACTCGTAGTAAAAAAATGGTACCAATGTCATCGTTTTAGTGTCATTCGGCCGTGGAATAACAAGGGAACAGAATAATCCGCATTGAAAAGAAGCAAAACTATACTTCTTTACTCAAAAGGTAAAATGGCTTAAGTCTACCTACTAAAAAGTGCGGATAACGATTTTGAACTAAATGCAAACTTGAAGTAAAATTGATATATTTTCAAAATTACATATTGCGTTACCTGTTGCTTTAATCATTCGAATCACTGAATATGGTACTCTTAAAAAACGTCTCACTCTCATATACCTATCAAAAGGTAGTTAGAAAAAAACACTTTCACTTTCACACGTTCATTATGTAAATGAACGAATTGTTGTGACAATCGTTTGGACCGTTTTCGAGATTAGTCCAAAAAAATCAAACTTGGTTAAAAAAGTTATTTTGGAAGTACAAAAAGTGTAACAACTACATATATCTATGTATTAATTGTTATTTCCTTTGTTTCTACATCTATTGCGGTTGAACGTACGGACGGAAGCACGGAACTACAAGACCTAGTTTTTTAGTTCCTCTATCATTCTAAATGTAAATGAACTTATTAATACCTATCTATAGCTCCAAATTTTGTACGAAAACAATATCATTCTTTTACTAACTCTAATACAAGAAACTTAAAAATTGTATTGTGAAGTTCATGTTTCTTCGAGCTATCCAAAAACCCTGACAATGTAACCATTAATGAATCAGAACCTTCTCATCGTGACATAAATAACTTGCATAGATTAGAATGTGTGTTAGTGTCCATTCCTTGGTTTCTTTTCCTTCATGAAACTGTTGTACCCAATAACAATATTTTTTGCATTCACCTTCAAAAAAGAATATGCAACAAAAAATATAGCAACAAACCTTGTACATTGAGAGTGATTTGACTTGTTGTTTCGCCAAGCTCATTTTTAGCTTTAATGATGTATTCACCAGCGTCTTCAGTGGTGGCATTCTTGATAAGGACAGACATACTTTCCTCATCTTCAAATAAGATTCGATGCCGCGTATCAGCTGCTATTACATTGCCATCATGTGTCATTTGTACAGATGGCTTAGGAAAGCCTTTACATTGCAGCTCTAAAATAGCGGTGCCTCCAACTGCAACATTTGCTACCTTATTTTCGATAACGAGGGTAGGCTTCTCGGGCTCTCTGTTTAAAGTCTGTATTGCCCCTTGAACTGTCAATTCTGCGCTGCAGGATATGTTTCCTGTTGATGTTTGAGCAACACACGTATATATTCCAGCATCTTCTGGCTTTACATGCTGAAATACCAGGGCTAATGAATCTTCATCCTCTCCGAAAAGTACTTTAAAACGTTCTTCTGGGTCAAAATCGACTCCATTCCTTTTCCAAGTAAAGGCAGCTTTTTCTCCAGCCGGGAGTATTTGCCCACTTAATGATCCAAATATGTTTTTGTCCTCTAAAATAAAATAAAAGGAATATGAAAAAAATATGTTTTAAATTGCAAAATAAGCGATAGAAAAATAATTTATTTCTGCTATCATAATGTACATACTTTCAACAGCAAACTAGAAATTCAAAAAGTACAAGATCAAAGTGGCGCATAGATTATTTAAAAAAAAAAATTAACTTTCTAATGCTACATATACCTAGACATTGCATATTATTCTCATCCAATTCTACAATTAATTCCTATCTAATATTGGTTCTGAATCTTTGAAGTTGGGCTGTCGGAAAACGAGACTTATAACCAGGAACGGATTTTGTTGACCTTGCCTTTTTTTGCCTTTTATATTTATAATATTGTTTTTTTCTGCCTTTTTTTGACATATTTATGAAGTTTATGTGCACTTTCTTCTTAACTATAAAATTTAAAAAATAAAATCGCCGAAACACCACCGAAGTTTGCACCAATTACTAATCTCGCCAATAGAGTACTCTGATGCGACTAGAATGTCGCATTTTTGTTTACGTGTTACCATGGAAACCAACCTTTTTGGACAAAATGCCTGCGTTTTGTTTGGCTTTACTTTCGTGTCGAAGCAAAATTTTTATATAATGTTTCTTACAAACTGCAACTGCGTTTGTGGGTGAGCTTTCACTGTGTATTTGCACTAATGCGCACTGCGCTGAAAAAAAATATTATCTACATTCTACTAGTGTTTGCAATTTCCAGTATTTTATTTCTCCGGTATTTGTCGCAGCTGTATAATATAGGTCTGACAAAAACCTAGATTAGACATCTGTGACGTACTTCCTCGTAAGTGCGAACGGTGTCATCTAGGTGCATATTTCGTCGCAGACTGGTCAGAATAAGAACTTTCTCAGTGATTTCCCGAATTTTGTTTGTGAATAAAGGTACAGTGCTATTATAATGCTTTAAAAATGTCTCTTTTTCACGCTGCACGTGAACATTTTTTTCCCATGAAAATTGAATGGAGGAGACTAGAAAAGCCATGTCATGGATTGAGGTCCATCCAATTCCTGCGAATATATCAGAATTTGTAGGGGGTTGCTCTGAAATGCTTGGAATCAGAATTGTATTTCCACAGGTTTTATCCGATTATAACCAAACTCTGGTAGAGAAAGTCTCCCTTTTCAATGAATATGGTCTAGTTTCGAGCAACTAAATGACAGCTTCGATGAATTCAAACAGTTTGCGTCTGGTGTACATATGAAAAAGGGTCAAATTTACATTTCAGTTTACTTTAAATAAATATTTGTTTCATCATATACCAGCAAAAGTGATAGTACAATTTTGTTTTTCCTTTACAGTGAATAAAACTGATACCCGATAGCCGAATATGGGCCCATATAGGTTGATATTGTTCTAATATTACTGTTTTATTATTATACAATCAGATTATTATACTTAAAAGCTCTTATTAAGATCCTAGTGAGCTTATTTTTTAATTAAAAACGTTAACTAAACGGTTGGTCCACCACGCCAATAAAGAAAATAGAAAAAAAAAACTAGACTAATAATTAAAACTAATAAAGCTAAACAGTGTTTTTCCTGAAAAGTAAAGATAGAACAAAAAGGCGACGAGTTCAAAGGAATGAAACTAGAGCAGTACGAAAAATTAGAATGAAAATTCCCGATAGGAGTGAGTGCATGCATACCAACTTTATTAATGCATCTTAAGCCCGTATGACACTAAATTTTGTTTGCATTTTTTCTGCTTTTAAAATGAAACTAGATCAGTACGAAAAATTAGAACGAAAATTCCCGATAGAAGTGAGTGCGTGCAAACCAACTTTATAAATGTAGAAAAATTCCTTAAAAATGTATTCAAATCACACCGAGGTCGAGCATTATGAGCGCGCTCTGAAACGAGCGTGCTCAGATTGTTCTGAGGTATTTATGAAACACAATTGAGCACATAGCTGTCATTTGTTGTAAATATATGTATAAATTGAATATTTATTAATTGTTATTTATTAAATTAGTTAATTTTCAGTTCCAGAACAACAAGGTTCGTCCGCCATTTCAACTAATTTTGCTTGTCCTGTTTTTTTTCTGTCAAATGTGACTGGAAGTGAGCTAATAGAGCGCACTCTGATCGTGCTCTGAACGAAAAAAGAAACACAAATTCTGAGCTCTGATGTATCTGAGCTAAAAAGGAAACACGAACTTTTTGTATAACAGTTCAGGGTGTGCTCTGAACTAAAAAAGGAAAACGCCTTTTTAGTCTTACACACCGCTGACTTTTCAGCATTATAGTAATGAGGAAAAAATGTAGTGTCATACGGGCTTTACTGAGAAAATTCGAAACAAATAACTATAGGCGTGTTTTTGGAGCTTCGATCTCAGCAAAGCAAAGTAGGATTTTCAGCACGCGATTACAACAACTACAACTGCGTCTCGAAGTGTCAAGTAGAGCGTAGTTGTTGTAATGTGTATCACAAGAAAATTCACAAAAAAAAAATTACGAATAAGAGGATTTTATTGGTGATTTGCTTCATTTAGTGTTTCAACAATGACGTAAATTTAATAGATATTGAACATTAATCTCTGCGCTATGGCCCAATATTCGGTTTTGCATACCCGAAAAATTTGTATTGTCCGCAAATAAAAAAATAGAGTTCTTTAATCTTCTTCTTGTTTCTTACCATAGAAAATCAAATTAGCTTTACCCATCATGCCATAACGCCCACAAATTGCCAGAGTACAGTTATATTTAGCGCATGAAATGACCTATTAACATTGAACTGCGAGTACTGCTTCTAAAATATTTAGTACCAACGTGCTACTAACGCCAATTTTTAAGAAATACATTTGTTAATACGTATTTAAATTACCTATTGTTGTGACGTCTGCTTGGCAGGTTTCCTTTCCAAATTTGTTCTCAGCTTCGCATGAATACACTCCCGCGTCGGACGAATGTACTTCAGTTATGACAAGTTCATAAAAGCCCAGATAATCCTTATCTCGATTTACTTGTACACGGTCAGTTTCCAGTATTTCTACGCCGTCCTTGAAGCTATTTTTTTTATAAATTTATTGTCATTAATATTCGAAGAATGTAAAAAAATAGTCCTCACAAATTAACTTTTGGTTTCGGATCCCCAATAACTTTTATCAAGAACCTGAAGAAAGTGTACTCCAGCATTTCTGTATCCTTCAAACTAACCAAAAATACAGGCGCTTGATTCATTTCCTGTACGCTCCCTTTGTCTATAACATAAAACAGAAGAAATTGGTTCTAACTTACATTGTTTGTGTCCCAGTGAACTTAATTACCCTCTCCTATAATCAATTGAGTCGAACTAGATGTGCTTTCAATGCCCGACATTGCCTTGGCTGTATATATTCCAGCGTCGCTTTCACTGTTGAGAATTAATGTTCAAAATTATTTCAATTAATCAACACCTACGTTCCATTAGCCGCTAGATTGAAAATTTCATACGCATAAAAAACAAAAGTTTATATCGAATTGACAGGGCAAGTAACTAAAATGTAATTTTTATTTAAATGAAGTTTGAAATTATTTGCCATGTAGCGGTGAATAGAACGCGGACACAGAACACAGAATTCAAAAGATGTATTACTTACCTACAATGTTTTATGCTCAAACGATAATAATTCAATTCGTTTTCTGTAATGATTACTCTATCGGCCAAGACATCATTTAGTGCCTTGTTATCTTTCAACCATGTGACTAGACCAGGCTTCTCGGCAAACTGAATTTCAAAAACTGCATTTTCGCCAGCTGTGGAAAAATGTTAATATGTTTGTCATTTCAGCAACCAATTTCAAATTGGAATTGGGCATATTGTTTCATAAATATATTGAATTCACAAGGATAACGAGATTCAAACAGATTTGTAATTTTTTTGACAACTTTAAACATAAAGACCCATTAATTCCTTATTCTTTGTAACTAACAACATAGAGCTTCAGATTTATCTCTGACCTGACCTAGATAACGCAAACAATTTATATGATTCCCGTACTCACCTTTTATATGTGCGCTCTTAAGATTTTTTTTTATTATAGGTTTTTGTTGCGACCTGGAGTCATGAGATTCGCTACGAGCAGTTGACTTAGCTCTTCCCAAGTAATCTTCGTTGGCCGAAAGAGAGTAATCCTCTTTTTTGGATTGATGACGGCTGTCCTTTGAAAATATGGAAGAACGTTCTTCTGCACCTCGACTTGCCTCAATTTTGGCAAGCCTGGATGATTGTGTTATTGATCCACTGTAGCTACTCTGTGAGGCCTCCCTCTCACCTGAGTATGTGGTAATGTTTCCTAAAAGTTTAAATACATTCTTAAGTCAAATAATAAATACAATAGAAAATAGTCATTTATTTTAAGGCGTTGGTGAATTTATAAAACGTGCTATTACTACTACTAAACCAAACAAAAAATTCTAAGTACGGATAATGTACAGGAGACCAAAAATAATAATGGAAAGCAAAATTAATCCGTTAACAAGTAACTCGCTGTACCACATGTTGCCTGTATATTTCTATTAGGATATGGCAAATGGGAGACTGTTAAGGACAACGACGCTCTGTGGTATTAAAGAGTAGGTTTCGGGGACGATCTCTAAATACATTAAAGGAGGAAATTTTCAATATGAATTGTGAGCTAAATTTTTTTGAAAAGGACAACTTCAATTCTTAAAACTTCTAACAACTATAAGAACAACTCAATCTCTATAGATACCAAACACAAGCGCAAGCCGTCAAGCAAAAATTCTCTCAAAATCATCCGCAACGACAATATCGGTGCACTAGAACCTCAAATACATCAATATAAAGTTAAAACTTATAATGGCTATTGGTCTGTGTTCCTGTAACAGAAATGACTTCTAAGCATATACCACAGATAACAAACATTTGTAGGTACCTACATTAGTTTTAATATTTGCCTGTCCTCTATGCGTTCCTATACAACTCCTTCGATTGTGATGAAACTTTGGTGAAATGGTTCACTTAATACAATCGTTTCAATCACAAAGGCACCATTCACACACAAAAAAACTGAAGCCCTGCTTTTTGACACTCATGGACAATTTAAAATTGAATAAAGAATTATCTGAATTGTATTGAACATCAATTCCTGGAACTTCCTGTTATATGGGAGTTAAAGCTACTGAAATTTGAAACATGGACGCTTATAGATACCAAGAACTTCACCAAATCTAGGCTGTATTTAATGCGAGGCGTGGCAGGAGCAATGAAAAGCCTTTTCGTCTGAAACAGAGGAGCAATGTCAAGTGTATCCAAAAGCAATTTAATTAATCGATCTATTTATATATAGTAGGTATTTAGGTAGATCTAGTAATATCGGGTCCACCGTCCACCAATAACATACAGGGTGCGTCCAATTTGTTTGCCGGTGTGTAAACATTGAATTACTTTGACATTTATCAACCGATTGACTTGAGTAGACGTGTTTTTACCCGACTGGACACAGGGAGGGTTATGTGTTTCGCGCGTATCCTATGTACGTTCATACGGGACGCCCTGTAGCCTAAGCGGCTTCACCGATTTTGAAGAGTGAGGTATCATAATATTCGTATTCTTCCCTGGAGTGTCATAGGCTAAAAAGATAAAAATAAAAAAAGTTAATTTAACAAACCAAATAACCCGTCTGACTGTAAAAAAAAAGAATTAAAAATATATGTACAAAACGCATTTAAGTACCTATAACTACCTTTTTGGCAGTCGGAGGGTACTCAATACTCACACATAAATATTTGTTAGACTGTGTAGGTATACGAGTATAGTCTCCGATTGTCAATTAGTTAGGTATAGGATAGGTACTAAAATGCGTTTTGTTCATATATTTTTAATTCTTTTTTTTTACAGTCAGTCGGGTTTTTTGGTTTTTTAAATTAACTTTTTTTGAAACGTGAATTCAGTACAATTTTAACCATGAATCACACCGAAAGAGCCCGTCGAAATAGTGATGCTGTACATTGAAAACAGTCGTTCAGTTGGGTTAACTCAACGTGCATGTCGTGTCCAACAAGCAACGCCTGACAACACTATTCGTCGTTTGGTGTCGAGTTTTG
The DNA here is from genome assembly GCA_951230905.1 of Cheilosia variabilis. NCBI lineage: Eukaryota > Metazoa > Arthropoda > Insecta > Diptera > Syrphidae > Cheilosia > Cheilosia variabilis. The sequence continues at coordinate 40,058,526 of OX579679.1, read as the reverse complement.
ACCACCCCGATCTCCAAATTTGATCCCTCTTAACTTATTTTTTGGGGTTAGTTGATCAATAGAGAGTTGTATTAAAAAACAAATAAATTGTAAAGGACCAAATTAAATAAAAATACCTCACACATGAAAATCGTTTTTTTTTTTAAGTAGTTCAATATTCACTTTAGGTACCGTAAACCGGGGTTAATTTGCGCCAGCGGGTCCAACTTTGCGCCATTGTCATAAAGAGTTTCATATTAGTTTCATGCTCAGACACGTTGAGTTTTGCTCATCGACCTAACTGCAAAAGAACACAACGTACATTTATGTGTTGAAAATTATGCCCAGCCGCATGTAGATATACGTTTATTTTTCAGTGAACCGTAGAGCTTGCAAGAAGGAGTGATAAATTGTGTTTTTTTTTTTGTAGTGTAAAATTTGAGGTGCCGAGGTGTGTATTTTAAATTACACAAAGTAAGTATTTTTGTACCAGATAATATGTAATTTTTGCTTTAAATTTCTTATAAAATGAGCAATATTAATTAGTTGTGTGAATATCTTTGCTCCAGCGTCTCAAAAACATGCACAATCGTAGAAACTTTCGGACGGAGCAAAGTAACCCCCTCCCTTGGACAACTTTGCGCCACTTTTCCACAATGTTAAATTACATTTAAAAAAGATTTGAGAATAAGCATTCTAACAAAAATACATTCCTTTATGCCCCAAATATAAGGCCAATAAAAAAAAATAATGATTTGTTGCTATTTTCAATAAAAATTTTGACATTTCTCGAAATAACTCAAAAATTCGGTGCAAAGTAGCCCCGGTTTACGGTATATGCGCTTATAAACCGAAGCTGAAAGAAAGTATTTTTTGTGATGATTTTCGAAAAATCAAATTATTATCAAAAATTGAACAGGTCGTCAAAATAGTTAAAAAAAAAAACAGTTGTATTTTAAGTATTCTAGCTATTAGTGTGCAAAAAAGCACTCCCGATCTGCTTCTCACTACAAAGAAGGGGGAAATTGTGCTCATTGACCAAGTGTCTTGTTGGTATAACGAATCCTTGGGCATTAATTTGATCACACGAAGCGGAGTCTGGATGAATTCTACCAGAGTCGGGCTAATGTTGATCAGATCAGTTAGCCCGGAGTCTTAAACACGAACAGGGTTATCCTACAGTCAAGTGAGGATGCACCTTAGGAAAGCAGGTGCAAGGGGACGGAGACAAACCTCTGTTAGTCTTTGGCAAGAATATGCAGTGTCAGGCAATGGTAATAGGTTGATAACAGGAACTCTGTAACTTAGGACTCATCACTTCTTTAAACATTACATCAACGATATTTAATTAGGCAACTTATAGGAAGCGGGTTCCACCTCATTCGCTAAAGACGACCTTTCTATTTTAAAGTAAACCGTTGGGCGTTAAGTTTGGTCCTCATTTTCATCGCACAAATCTTGTTAAGCGGCGAAGTAAATAAGCATAATCTCTGGATTTCGAATGGAGAAAATTTAAATGAAAATAATTACGCAATAAATGAGCGTTAGTGACACGATAATGATAATTTGGTTACTTTTCTATATGTTTGATTGTAGATATACATATTTGTATTGTACGTAACATACATTACTACGGATGTTTGTCAATGAGGAGAGTTACAAAAAAAAAAAAGGTGATACAATAGGCGTTTTCCTTTTTTAGTTCAGAGCACAACCTGAACTGTTATACAAAAAGTTCGTGTTTCTTTTTTAGCTCAGACACATCAGAGCGTATTCGTGTTTCTTTTTTCGTTCAGAGCACCATCAGAGCGCGCTCTATGAGCTCAGAATAAATAGCCTGAGATAAGAAATATAATTATATATTATTTTTAATAATTTATTAATATTGTAAACGTAAAATTTTAGGATATATTCAAATTCGAAAAGGACCTAACAAAGTTGGATTAATGGGAATTCCTCAACCTTTTTGTGATGCAATTAAATTATTTACTAAGGAACAAACTTATCGTTTATTATCAAATTATATTTCTTATTATCAGGCATCGTGAGCGAAAAGGTGATTACACACTTCCAGTCACATTTGACAGAAAAAAGACAGGATAAGCAAAATAGTTGAAATGGCGGACGAACATTGTTGTTCTGGAACTGAAAATTAACCAATTTAATAAATAACAATTTATAAACATTCTATTTATACATACATTTACAACAAATGAAAGCTATGTGCTCAAGTGTGTTTCATAAATACCACAGAACAATCTGAGTACGCTCGCTTCAGAGCGGGCTCATAATGCTCGAGCTCGGTTCAGAGCTCAGCTCTGAACTAAAAAAGAAAAACGCCCAATAACAAACCAACTCTTTGATGTTTATCAATTTGCTCAGCGTAGAACTTTAAGAAGTTATACAAGTTTTTGACGCATAACCTATTTCAGATTAAAATGCAAGAAAAACAGGTGAACATGCTTAAATAAACTAAAAACTACTAATATTTATGCATTTAATGATTTTATTATTGTTAAGTAGCTTTGACAACTTTTTAATCAATCTACTGCTACGAAGGTATTATTTTGTGCGCACTATTCTGTGAATATGAAAACTCTTATTTCATATGTGTACAACAATTTTAAAATTAAATACGTAAAAAATGCAGTCTACCTTATAGTAAGTAAGTACGTATAACTCTTTGATTTAAAGTCAATCAATTATGTATCCAAATATTCCATACGAAAATTAAATAATACTCGTATGAGAAATTAACTCCAGATCTAAATACTGTACCAGATCTATTGAAAAGAGTTAAAATCCTGAAATATTTCAAATATAGGATATAATTTGCAATTACAGACAAAACAGGAAATGGAATAAAATAAATCAGAGCTATTCTACTAAAACATTTTTTAAGCAGAATTTTGTTTTTGTAAGAACAATGCAATTAATTGAAATTGACTAAAAGTAATAACAACGCTCATGAAATGTTTTAAATCGAAAAATGGAAATGTTTTTTTTACTTAAATGAACTGAAGCCACATATGCGAACTGTTAGCTTAGTACTCAGTCACGAATTTCTCGAATAGATTCGTCAGATTCCATTACCGTCAATTGAAACAGCTGTTCATATGACCGATGTAAGCCAATAAAAACTGATCTGGTTTTCCATTTGGAGTTGGGACCACCAGATATTTTTTTCAGATCTCAAAATTTACACGGCTCATGGAATATGCAACGATATTGATCTGCTTTTGTCAATTGATTAGTGCGTTATTTGACAGCAATAATCAACATTAGCTGTTCAAATAGCATTCGTTTTTGGAAAAATCACAAATATGGATATCGACTTAAAAAATGTTTCCCCAGTGGTAGATACAAATGGAGTTGTTTTGGTGATTCGTAGTCTTCAGATGACGAGGAAGACCAGGAAGATAATAATTCCTCCAAAATTATATCCATGGCTATATACTGTATTCCTTTATTTTGATTTTCACGAAACTGTGGGCATTTGTTTCTTAAAATGACGTGAAACAGCTAAGCAAAGTATATTGGTATTACAAGCAGTAGGTACATGTGAAAATCTAAAAACATATTGAGATCTTGAAAAAGTGATCCATATCAAAAAAGGGATTGATTTTTTTGCCCAATGGAACATAAAAAGTGATTTAGATCAAAAGAAGATTGATTTTTTGCCCCAATACAAAAACACATGAGATACAGTCAGACAGCTGTCAGATACTTGAACGTCCCCATTATTACGTCTTTATTTAAATCTGCTACCGTATTACGGATCCCTATGCCCAATTATTGCACACATGAAAACATAGTATGTGCCCCATTTAAACTGATTTCAAAGCGCTTGCTAAGACAATTGAAAAGAAAATGCGCCGTACTAATAACCAATATTAGTTTCGACTTTAAATTTACGGAAGCTCACAATTGCGAAATTTATATGGAAAATATAGCCACTGTGAACTACTAAAATTAAGAGTCAAAACTAAAAATGTTTATTGGTAAGGCCCAATATATCAGTGTTTGAAAAAATGTCTTAAATTCCATAGAATGTACTCCAAAAAGAAATAGGGAAATCAGTATCCAAAATCAATTATTACGATTAAAGATTACATCGAACTGAAAAGGAAGCCGTTCAGTTGGGTGGATTAAATACAAACGCTGGAAGAAGAGATCGCTCTGCTAACAATTTATGGATACTTACGTATTTTTTATATTAAGGCGAAGTTTTCGATAGAGATTTCGAGACTTAACGTTTCAATCAACGAGCAAACCCGCGCCACCCCGCCACAGCAACATGCAATAACAACAACATTGCGAAATGATACAAATTAATTAAGTTTTAATTAAATCGTCAATAACTCCTTACTGAAAGGATAAAAACTCCATAAAAAGACAACTGAAATCTAATTTTAGAAAACCGTTAAAACGCTGTTTCCCTTAACTAGGACTCGCCAGATTTATATCATCATAACCCACAGTATGTACCCACAGTTTGTCTGACGCAAAAGCTGTTATATTTTAACTGCAGTTATTGTATGCTATTTATTTATGTCATTCGCATACTTATTTTAATAATCACACTTAAATTTAAAGAAAACAAAAAAAAAAACTTACTTTCTTTAGTTGATCGCCTGGAATATCGGGAAGATGAATAGCCGTCCATGGCACAGACGCTCGGATCTCTTGAGCTCAAAACACTTCGTTCCCTGTAATTATCTGCTAAAGATTCTTCTGGTTCAATTAATAAAGGGACATCAATTAATTCATAGACTTTCTTTTTTGATACTGGAGGTGTGAAAATATGAATGAAATCTCTAGCTTTAGCTTTTTGTACCGTATCTTCAGCATATTTTGTGGTATCGGTTGATTTTTGCACAGTACTTTTTATAAAGCGCATCTTTTGTTTAGCAGTGCGTAATGAGTTATCTAAGCCAAAAGGGTCGGTGTCATAAAAAACATCTTCAAGAAACTCGCGGGATTTTCTTTCAAGGCTTTCAGTATGTACCAAAACTTTTTTGTCAATTAAAGGTGGAGGTGGCGGCGGAGGATAGTTAGTTTTAACGAGCAGAATTTCGAATGTAGTCTCGTATTTTATCTTTGGTAGAGGTTGAAAAAAGCCAGGCATGCGAAATGTATCTTGCGGAGCCCTTATAGGCTCCATGCGACCACTTTCTGATATCATATCTGTTATTTTATTATTCCATAGCATTAGAGAAGCGTTATCTGTTATGTTAGTAATATTAGAAAATTGCTGTGTTCCATCATTAGGAGGATTAATTCGATTAAGGCTTTCGGAATTGCCATCAAAATAATCTAAAGAAATATATATTGTGATTAGAAGGGCTTAAACTGATCATTTAGCATAAAAAAAGCAAGATGTTTCCTCACCAGATTGAGTATGGTGTTCGCCTGATTGATCCACTTTAACAATATTTGTTCCTGAGTAGAAAGAAATAATGAATATGTATTTGTATTAGTTTAGCATTGTATAGTATTATTAGTATACATTGATCTAGTATATACATAGTTATAGTTTACGTATCCCAATTTTGATCATTATATCAATACGAAGTTATGACTTGATTAAACAAGGTCTCTCCTACGCTGCAAATGTAAATCGAACTCTACAAACGTACAATCGCATAAAAAAGTTACATTTCACTTCTTAATTGTCTGGAATAATTTGGCTTAGTGATCATGATCAGAATCCAATGCCTAGTGACTGCACTTCGTTTATAGTATTGCCGCCATCTGCCAGTTGCGAAAGATCTTCGGCAAATTAAAAATAATAAAAGAATATTAACGATTGCAGATTTCACAATTTGGTATCAGAAAAGGCAGAAAAGTAAACTTTTAAAAGAGGTTTAATGCCTCAGTGAAACATCTTGTATGGTGTTCTTTTCCTTCCTACATAATATAGTAAATAACAACATATTGTGTTGTTTCTCCTTTTAAAAAATTTGTCTGTGGATGACAAATTTATTCACGACCATAGCTACGACGTCGATATAGATGCTAGATGGCGATTACCCTGGCTCTTAAAAAAAAAATCTTCCACCTCGGATATCAGTATTCATATTTCCATATTCCACATGAAATGAGCACGTTTTCATGTTTATGTTACGAAACTAAAAAGATGCGTACACCCAATTAGCTGTTTTGAGCGATTATGCCATATCATCGGCACAGCAAACATAATACTCTCCAAAATCAGTATTGAAATTTTCTTCTATATTCTTAACAGGATTTCTGAATCGAATGCAATTTAAAGTTAAAACTTTTTAAGGCTGAAAACTTGTTCGCTTATCGTTACAATTTCGTCTTCTTTTGGAAAGATTTGACTTTAAAGTTTAATTAATAGCCATCGAATTATTCCTAAACGAGCCTTGTAAAAATCGTATCTTATCAAATCTATAAATACAGCTTATTCAAAATGTGAATAGTCCAACAGGAAATTTTAGTCAAACTGTTGAAAATCTAGCTAATGTACCCCATACTTTTCTTTTTGTATAAGAATGTATTTTGCTACAAATTTCCATTTTATCCCGCCTCAAAACTTCCAGCCGAAGCCTTTTTCAAACTGTTGGATGAGCCAATTTATTAATACTTTACATTTAATTAAAGAATTCTGGAAATTATTTACCTCACTTATTGAGAATAACAGATTGTACTACTCTTGGTAATTTTAAGTAAACTTCGTGTAGGTCGTGTCGATAGAAGAGCGGACTAAACGTCTGTATCCTTCGTCGAGCTGTAAATAAAATAAAATTATATAATATATACCACAATTGTAAATTCAAGAAAATTAGTTTAAAAAATAAATAAATAAATAGTTGGCGCATCAGGTTCGTGTACTCTAAGCCTAGCTTTTCACAAGTCATACCCATTCGTTTTGTATAAGTCTTTATTATTGGGACGAATGGAAGTCATATAACTTCATCCTTGTCCCTGATTAAGTGCTTAGTGTAACATTACATCATCACACAAGCAAGTTCTTGCACTTCAGAGAGAAATAAAGACGTTCGTGTACAGTAAATGCCAAACCATAAACTAATGTGGTTTTCCATTGGGACAAGAAATCAATATTTTTTTTTGATCTAAATCACTATTCACTTTTTTGGATCCGGATCACTTTTTGAAGATCTTGATTTTCAGAATTACACATACCTATTGCCACTAATAGCATGTACTTTGCACAGCTGTCTTACGCTATTTTAAGGAGTTTGTTCTTCGATGTTAGTTGGCGGTCGTTCTGTAACTACCATTAGGTATGCTCCTTCGCTTTTCAGTTTTATGAATTTTTAGTAACACTTATACGAATTTGTACGAATTTTTACTCAATGCCGTTCCTCAACTCTTAATATTCTTAAAAACGAGCGGCTTCGAGAGGGTAATGGCGTTTTTTCAATGAAAATCCGAAATTCAGAATTGCTCCTTTCAATGAAATTCGTTGAAGCACTTTTGTAATAGTGGTAGGGACCATGCGTGAGATTTGGCTTTCTGTACTGCTAATTGTATATTTTCGGATCACATTGCGAACAATTTCTTTCTAATAACACAAAAACATTTTAATCTGACATTTTGCTAGTGTGTGTTCGTGAGTTCAGGGCAATTCTTTAAAAATATCCCGGACACTTCTTCGTGTTAAGAATTGACTTCCACGTCAAAGTCAATTCTTAGCACTCTTTTTTTCAATGAAACATAGAATACCTACATAGAATGAGCACTTCTATATTTTATCTTTTCATGGAAAAGGCAATTCTTTTCTTCAATCGAAAACGCCATAATATCTTAGCCCTCCACTTATTAGTTTTTACTCAACAAATTTCTGTAACAATAATTGGAAAATTGACTGATGATTTGAAATTTGTTGTCCTATTTGGCATAGGTACGCGAGCATAATATCGATGTTTTGAATTCCTGCGTATTAAAATTGTATCAACAGCCGGCAAAATAAATATTGAATGTTCTCCTCGAACATTCCAACGTTTTAAAAGGTGTGTAGACTTTAGAAAATATGAAATAAAAATTATTTCCAGCGTTATGAAAAGATCCACGATACATATAAATATTAAAGACTTCGAGGAAATCACGGTCTTACGGAAAACGAAGTACAAAACTTCTCCTACCTACTTTGAACTATCACAACTATCAACTCTGTAACTACTTAAAAATAGTGAAAACGGCAGAACTTCGCTTTTATTTTAATGTTTTACCTGTGTTTGCGGAATATAAAATCAAGAAAGTAAAAGAAAAAATAAAACAATCTAACAACCAATGGCAATGCTTCAAATATATGTAGCCATTCATGCGAAGAGAAGCGGAATGGGTGACTTTTCATGTATTTTCCTGTCTGGCTGAAGCGCTGATGTAAATGAAAATGGGACGATCTACGGCGATATACATCCACAGCTGTCAAACAAAGTCGTATTCGCGCCAAAATATATAAAAAAATAAAAAGTTAATCCCTTTTTACCTGCCTTAAACGGATATGCGCAGATTTGTTATATATTGACTGCTAGTATGCAATTTCGCGTTGGTTCCAACATTAGCGCTCTTGGTTCGGAGTGGAATGAATTGCAAATAAATTATAAGAAGCAGAAATAAATGGGCTTTAATGGGCTTCATTAATAGTACGAGGAATTTAAAAATAAAATGTATATATTAAAAATAAATGTATTTTTTTAAATACATTGAAGATAAAAAACGCTTACAAGTTGAACAAGAAAGCACGTCTATTCGTATCCTTTATTTGTAAAATTCGGAGGGAATTATTTACTTCCGATCCTGCAGTAACGTTGCCAGTTATCCCGATATTCTGTGTGTCTCCCGGGTTTTTTACTGATCTCCCGGTTTCCCGAAAATTCTGTGAAATCTCCTGAATTTCCAATAACTATAACAATGGATTTAGCATTAGTCTTTTTGTTTTTGAACTGCCATACTGAAATTGACATTTCCCCAAATATATTTCTTTGCCCGATTTGTTCTCAATCTCCCAATATTTTTCCTGAGTTATGAGTCTATCCAAAATATCATTTTAAAGTTTGTAAAACTGTCCAGAAAACTTTGTTGCTGAAATACTCGTATATGCAAAAGTGGTAGATATAAATATTAAGGATTCGAACTTACTGAAATGATTATTTTCAATCTTTTAATATTTTACAATGTTAAAAATTTTATTTATATTATTAATATTATTTCCGTAATTTTTTTCATAAAATATTGATATTGCAACTTTAAACTTTCAGTGTAACGCACCCTTAAACCGATTACCGAACTGTCAATGTAAAAATATTCAGTAAATTCAACATTTTCATCATTGTGAAGTAGGTACACGAAGGAACAACGTTTACAAATAATTCAAATTTACTACCGAAATTCCGAGTCGGTGGTCGCAACCAGAGACAATACTGAGACCAACAACTTCGGCCGATTTCCCGCTACTTGCTACAAGCTACATTTTTATGGGGTATTGTATTGTTACATGAAAGTAAAATATGCGTTACTGGACAGGTGAGAACCCTCATGTGCTTAATGAAACAGCACTTCATCCGCAAAAGTAACTGTTTGGTGCGGTTTTCATGCCGGTGGCGTCATTATTCCGTTTTTTCGTCGATGAAAATGACCGTCTCGTTACGATAAATGGTATTCGCTGCAGAGACATGTGAGAAATTCAAATTGAGCAATTGCATGAATCGGACATCAGTGATATGTGGTTCCTTAAGACACACAGCGGATGCAAAAATCAAGTTATTGATGTCTCAGTTCGGTGAAAAAAAAAATAAGATCATCCACCCGGCGACATTAGATAGCGAGAAGTAGCGGTATCGGTCGAAATGTGCGGCCGAGTCATCGAAAATTGGGTTCAACGTATCGGCCGCTGCATACGTTCCCGTGGTGGACATATGAACGAAGTCCAATTCCATTCATAAAAATTTTGACAGTAATTCAAGACAATAACATTTTTCTTGAGATATCTCAAGTAGTTTGCATTTTAAACAGAAAAAACTCATTCGCCATAAATATACGAAAATTATGCAATTTATGGGGAAAAAATGCAATACAATACGATTTTTTTATTCAAATTTGTTTGGTTCCATCTATTATTAACAATTTGAACTACCACTTTTTTGATGCGACATCTATTGTAAAACATTCTCCAACAATTTGAATTTCAACCACTTTATTTATCAATAATTTAAATATATATGTTTCAATCCAGTTTCAAATTGACATGGCTTTTTGTAGTAAGTAAATACATATTATTTGAGAAAAAAACAATCCATGTTTACGAAATCTCTACAATTGTATGCCGAGTCTAAACGGCCAATTGAGAAGCTCTTTCATGACAGTTATACTTTTGATTTCAGACGTTCGCGAGAGGTGGCGCAGTAAAAAAAAACCTTTAGTTGGAATTTGTTTTTTTTCGGGACTCGAACCTGGGTCCCATAGCGTAGTAGTGAACATCTAACCACTAAGCCGCTGCGCCGTAATTAAAAAAAGTATTAATAATTATAATACTTGATTGTTTTTTAGTACATACTAGCTGACCCAGGGAACTTCGTTAATGTAATGAAAGTAATAATACCTCAAATGGATGTTTCTCAATCAAACAGCAATGATTGACGTGTCGGCCAACATTCCGCTTTGAGAATTGCTATATTATGGTACATCTTCGCCTTTGAATGGTATTTGATTTGAGATTCTTCACACAAAAAAAAAAAGAATTACAAAAATTTGAACAAGACACATTCAAGTATCTATACCTAACTTATTGACAATCGGAGACCATATACCTACACAGCCTAACAAATATATGAGGATTGAGTACCCTCAAACCGCCAAATAGTTAGGTATAGGTACTTGAATGTGTTTTGTTCTTTTTAATTCTTTTCTTTTACGGTCAGTCGGGTTTCTTGCTTTTTTAAATTAACGTTTGTATTTTTATCTTTTTAGCCTATGACACTCCGGTGAAGAATACGAATCTAATGACACCTCACTCTTCAAAATCGGCCGAGCCGTTTAGACTACAAGGTGTCACGTAGGAACGGATATAGGATACGCGCATAAAACATTATATGTGCTGTTCTGCTGATTCCGTTTGCGTTGATGTCTCGGTCTCCATTTGGACGACCGCACGTTGTTCTTTCGATACTGATAATTTTTCTCGAAGTTTTCTGATTGTTTTCCGACCTGAGCTCTCCTCTGGAATTTCGTTTTCACGGTCAGTCGCCATACGTCGCGCATTACGACTGCGACGTGAAAGCTTTGACCTTGTTACTGGCGCGGCGGCATGAACAAAATGAGACTGGGAACGGCTGAATTCAATCAATAATATAATTTTAAAAGTTTTAAATTAAGGAAAAAAAAATTGTTAAAATATTAATAATTTAATTATAAATCTACATGAACCAAGCCATAATATTTTATTGTTTTTTAGTACATTTAAAATTACGTTTAAATTTAAGAAAAATGGTTGCAATTGTTAAATGAAAGTCGAATAAATTTATTTCAATAAATAAATGTCAGCTTCTAAAAAGGGGGAGGATAATGTGGTGTAAAATATCTGATGTCATAGGTAGACAAGTGCTTTGCTTGCGTTTCAATCACCATGCAATCATCTAAATTCTCACCGAACATGTGACGAGTGAATTTTGATGTTGCCATGGCAAATATCTACCACTACAAGCTAAGTCGTGTTTTATGCACGACAAATCTGCGGAGGATAAAAACATAATTGTCATAAATTAAATATCCCTTTATCTACCTTAATGGTATTAAAGTTCTTCTGCACTAAGTTTTGTGTAGTACAGTCAACAGTTTCAAAAATGCTCGCACCAACAAACAAAATTAATTGCCACATATCACTAGATAACACTGAAAAAAATGGAGTTACATACGAGTATTTTGTTTTGACCGCATTATCATTATGTTGGTACTATTAAAGAAAGGCGCCATTCATTTGTTTTGGCATTATCCATTAATGCTCTGTTGGTTAGCCTTGGTTAGTAGAGACTTTTTTTCCACAAAAATGCCCCGAATATGTGCTATAACAGACAAATTGTTTGTATACCTTTTTGGTGAATGGCTTTTTAGTGAAAAATTGTGTTCTGTAACGCCATTAAAAAATGCGTTTTTTCACTACTGTTGCTGTACCAAAATTGGAAACCAAAATGAGAGTTGGCCCCACAAGCTGTAATCATCGAAGTACCAATGCCGTGTCGAGACCAACAAATGGCTCAACTGACCGTCATTTTTGTTTGATAAGGCCTGGAGCCATTTCACCAAAAAGACAACGTAAAAAACGTACACTATTTAAAATGTTATTATTTTTGTGAAGGAAAAATGAAATAACAATATTCCCAAAAACGGAAACTAATTTTTTATTTTCTAATTTTTGTATTAATATCATCAAAGAAATAAATAAAACCCTAAGTCGTTTTGAAGATGAGTTGATAGTACTGAAACTGTAAACGTTTCCTAATTTTATTCTTAGGGGTAGAATTATGCAAATTTATTTTTTATTTTGTCCGGCAACCAAAAAGTGTACGAATGTATGAACAAATTAGAATTTGTTTCTATTCTCATAAACATTTATAAACGCTGGAGGTGAAAGGCAAATACATACGTAGCTGCAGGCTCAAGAAACAGGTTGCTATTTTCACCTCATTTTAATATTGCTTCGCAGTTTTTATTGATATTGCTACCTTACTTCAAAGTGGTTACTAAAGTTACGTGACCCGGGAAACAAAACAACCAAACGCAAGTAAGTGTTGTAATGTCTAAATCGGTTAATACTATTTAAGTCAATTCGTATTTGCGTATAATTTTAAAGTTTTCATAACCACATTCTTTAAACTCATTGAAATGGTGAGATTTGCTGGCAATTCAGCAAAACCCACACGAAGGAACAAAATATTTAACTTTGTATGAATAACAGGTACTATGAGCGATTCCATAGAGGAGGAAACATACCGGCTATCTTGTAAAAGAATACTCGCCACAGCTTTTTAAGGTTTTCCTTTAACAAATGTAATAAAATCAAAGTTTTAAATTTGTTGCTCTTTATTTATTACAATAGAAAGATACGCCTGTATAACTTCTTGAAGCTCTTCTTCACAGTGGTCGGCATTCACCAATGGCTATGATTTTTTTTTTTTTGGCTCAACGTCCCTGAAATCTGTAGTCCCTTCGGATTACGATACGATACACGGTCTTTAACAGTAACTGACAACTCCGGTGAGGATACATCCCTGAATTTACATTGCGGTGACGGTGAGAGACATTTCTTGTCTATTTCAATGTCAATATAAGTAATCAATGGCCTCACGCAAGGTCTTAAAGCCCAATACCAACCTCACGGCGAAGAGACTCCTTCTTAACCGAGCCAGGCTTTGTCATCCTGATCGCTCATTTGCATTTAATTCTTCCGTTTCGGAACAATTTTTACACGAAGCATGCATATTACACATCTTGCATCGACATCGATTAGTGTCTTACTACCTTCCCAATGACCTTAAAACCAAAAATTTGAGATGGATTTATGTTTTTAAGAAAATTTTAACAATTTGTTATTCATAAAATATCTTAAAAACCTATTAAGCACCTCTTTTATCTTTTTAACTAGCACAATTATAACAAAAAAAAAACATTATAACCGATTTAAATGTGAATTAATGTGCATCCTAGAACATCCTGTAGGTAACAATTTGTAATATTTTCAAAAAGCCTGGATTTTTATTTAAGCCACGTTTGATCGGCACGCGAAATAAGATGAAATTTACCAATATTGGAACAAACTACGGCTTCGAATTCGAAAAACCGAAACGCGACAAAATTCGGATAAGTTATAGTTATAAAGGTTAAAGAGCTTATAAAGTGTTTTTGATCATACTACTGAACAAGCTTTTGTCGTTCACTTCAATGTCTGTTATTGCTCTTCAAAAGAGGCTAATACAATTTTTTTTACTTCTGTAGCATATTCCATAAGATGGAAAAAATGTAATCTGTAATAAAATTATGCAGAAACCAGTCGCTGGCTAACTGACAGAGCAAAAAACATATTCGAAAGGGGGACAGAAGAATGGACGTTGTTGAGATATGCTCTTACAGTGCGTAAATATATGTGTTATCTGTGAAATTACAAAACTTTGGTTCGATTTTAAGACACTGGCAGAAAATGATAGTCAACTCATCTCTAAGAGCTTCCGTTTGGTACTAGGGCCTCACGTCATATGGTGTTTTCTTTATACGGTCACTGCCAAAAAATCTTGCTTCAACATAAGCTCAATTATTGACCCTTTTTAACCTACAAGTAACTACTTTCTGCAATATACAATTTACATTGAAGAAATGTTAATCAAACCCGCCTATAAGACAGTTCATTGTAAAGACTACTAACCCCAGAGTCCCAGGTTCAACCCCTCGGAAATACAAAGTTGTTTTGATATTTCGAATGCGATTATTGAACGAAGTCTGTGATTTAGCTGATATATGTTGTTCATCATAATTTTTTTTCAGAATCTACCTATACATGAACCATCAAAAATAATAAATGAATTTTGTGGTTTTGATGTCGTCACTCGAGTAAATTTTTTATGAAATGTTAGCACTTTAACAAACCGGCGGACATACCTAAAGATCCTGCAGTTAATATTAACATGGCTATGTGTGGGTCTAAAGCTCATTATCATATACTTCTTGCGAAAATTTGTATTATTGGAAATGTTGCATATACCTACCTACACACAATAAATCGAGGCCAAGGAAATATATAAAATGCGCGAGCCACAAGGTCGCTCCCATTTACAGGACACTTAGAGCCTCAAAACAAAATATGATTTCTGCAGGGCACAGAGGATAGAAACACGCTAAATATTCAAAACTGTAAATACACACAAACACAAGGAACTACTTATAGGTATCTAGGTATATAAGTAAATTCTATCTGTTCTAGACTAAGACCTTTTTCAGCTAAGTGGTTGACCTAGTCTAGTTATTGTTATTGTTTAATTGTATAATTTACATTTTTTGATCAATTAGCAAAACGATTTGTTAATGATTATGTGTATTAGGTTTCATATATATTAATAAGCCTTCATAATGACTAGGTACGTATATAACTTGTAGATACATATCTAATGAATTGTATTTTTTTTATTAGGCTAGTCATATTTTAGCTAGAACTTTCTTCGTAATTAAATTTTATTGAACTTCCAAAATATATATTCATACTTAGCACTTTATATATAAAAAAAATTCGCATGCCTAATTCCATTTTTAGCAAATGAAGTTAGAGGTTGCAGTTTTGAAAATTTCACTGTACATATAATTATATCCTTTAGAAATGGGTTGTGGGTTATATATTTGTATGTATAATAAGTATACTTATATACGCGAATATATATAGAATACGCATTTTGGTGGGCCTGCGAGTGGGTGTTGGTACGTAGGTATTTGAACGAGTATCCGAAAGCAGATAATAATAAATATCTGACTGTATTAAAATTGATATATTTTATGTTGCTAAACACAAGTATATACATGACACACACTCACTAACACTGGTATTTATATACTCGTGTGTATAAAAGATTTTATTTTAATTCCACAAATTTTGTTACACAATTTTTTTTTCTCACATTTTCTTTTCGTTCGCTAAAACAATATTTCGAATATTGGCACGGTCTTTTCACTCGCGATGCAGGAAACCAACTGGGCTTTTTATTGGCTACAGAGCTTTCGAATATTCAAATTCAATAATCTAAATATAAATTGCCGGTTTATACTGCACGAACTTTTGAGAATTGTTACGGCATATCAAGCATTCAGTTTTGCAATTGAATAGATCTTCGTACAGTCTCCTACTATTCGGTAAGAACTTTTAAAGAAATTGCAAAAATAGTCCATAATCAACATGTGCACTAGTAATTTATTGTAAGTAGGTTTAAAAGCGGGAAGTATCTGCAATAGTATCATTTTAAGAGTACGAGAATTAAAGGTATTATTACCGAGCTCGATAAATAAAAATAAAGTGTGCCGCGGCCTGTATTGCAATTCTTGGTATACCTACTTTTTAAAAATCAGTTAACATTTTAAATTCCCTTATGTAAAATTTAAATATGTCGCTCTGAAATCACTAATCTAATTTAATAATGGTACCTACTATATTTTAAAGATTACGGTCTAGGTGGATCCGCCCTAATGAGTAAATTATAGACCGAAGGCTTTTAATGCTTTCCTATCATCAAAGAAGCATTCAATTGGCTTAGAATACGAATCATTGTTTATCCGCTTTAGTACAAATCCTTGCATTCAATGTGCTTTTAGATTCTATGATATAAGTTCAAGCTGCACTGTGATGCGATCTCTCAAGGTTTTATCTTGAGGCTATATTAGGTATATTTAATGGAATTTCAATGTAAGACAAACAAAGTAAAGTAGTATCCGTTCCCGTACGCCAAATGTGGATATATTTAATTATTGATAGATAGCCATGGTAGTGTCCGATCGAAACAGAGCTTTTACCTCGAAAGGCCTTGCATCTCTAGCTAGTGTTACATTCGACGTACTTATATAAATATAAAGACAGCAGCGGGATATTTGCAAGCAGAGTAAGAAATATAGTAGGAAGCAGAAAGAATCGAGACCATTTCTTCTCAATTGACGTCGAGGCTACAAAATGTTCAGTGCAAAAAACCGGTATGTTTTTTGCACTGAACATTTTGTAGCCTCGACGACTTACGAATAATCATTTTTCACCTTTACACTAATGTGGTATTCGATTGGGCTTCTTCAGATTCGCTCTCAGAGTTCAGATTTCGTGTGTCTAAACAGAAAATAAAAATTAATTAAAAAAACCAAAAAACCCGACTGACTGTAAAATAAAAAGAATTAAAAAGATGTGAACAAGACGCATTTAAATACCTATAACTAACTAATTGACAATCGGAGAGTATATACCTATACACAGTCTAACAAATATATGTATATGTACTGAGTACCCTATAACTGCCAAATAGTTAGTTATAGGTATTTAAATGCGTCTTGTTCACGTATTTTTAATTCTTTTTTTTACAGTCTTAATTTTTTTTTATTTTTAAATTTTTTAGCCTACGACACTCCGGGGAAGAATACGAATATTATGACACCTCACTCTTCCGAATCGGTCAAGCCGTTTAGGCTACAGAGAGTCCCGATGGAACGTACATAGGATACGCGCGAAACACATAACCCTCCCTGTGTCCAGTCGGGTAAAAACATCACTTGCTCTTTTTGTTTGTTGATATTCGTGCGATTGGAACATGTTTAGCCTTCGACACTTTTCTATGCGTTTTCCATTCCCTGGTTAAACTTTAAATTAAATCGCTCGAAATTTGCGTGGATTCGGCGGTGTGAGCTGACATACATTGAACAAACAGAGTTCCATGCCATTAAGGAATGCGCGAACCTTATCTATATTTCAGGTATTACACAGGCGCGAAAATCCATATTATATCACAGCCTGTCAAGCATCTATAAACTGCCTTAAGCTCACCAATACTGTCTCAAAATCAGTCTTGTACTGCTTGAACACACGTCAGCCACGCTTAGCTTCAGAAACAAAACCGAAAGGGTATTGAGGAAAACGAATAAAAAGTACGTACTGGTCAGAAAAGTCTCAGAAATTCCATTTATGGGACCAGAACCGATCAACGTAGTTACTAATGTCGTTTTCCATTGGGACCACCAAAAATCTTTTTCAGATCTCAGATTTAACGCGGCTCATGGAACATGCAACGAAATTGATCTGCTTTTGTAAATGGATTAGTGCGTTATTTTACAGCAATATCAACTGTTCAAATTGCATTCTTTTTTGGAAAAATCAACTATGGATATCGACTTGAAGAATGTTTCTCCTGTTGTAGATACAAATGGAGTAGTTTCGGTGATTCGTAGTTTCCAGATGATGAGGAAGGCAATGAAGATAATAATTCCTACAAAATTATATCCATTGCTATTTTTGTTTATCTTTATTTTACTTTTCACGAAACATTGCTCATTTGTTTTGAAAGCAAACTTCATAAGATGACGTAAAACAGCTGAGTGTGACGTATTGGTATTTGTGGTAGTATGTGTAAATCTGAAAAAATATCGACATCTGCTAAGAGTGATCCGAATCGAAAAAAAGATTGATTTTTTTTGTCCCAATGGAACATGAAAAGTGATTTAGATCAAAAAAAAGATTGATTTTTTGTCCCAATGGAAAACGACATAAATCAGCTGTTAATATGGCCGCGCAAAGCTGAGAAGATAGCACGTGTACCACATATTGCGAAGAATTCCCATGGCATTGGACAGACCAAAAGTGCAATCAAGCTATTTAACAATTTAGGAAGGCACAATATCAAAAATCGTGTAGGCTCCTTTACAGGTCACCACGTTTTACAATACCAAGTGAACAAAATGCACCTAGTCAAGTTCCGACTATGTCTCGAGGAAGACATAAATATCTTTATAGAATTAGAAGCAAGTTCTTCTCAAGGGAAATACTAAGACCAAAAGTCCTTTGCTGAAAACACTATCTGCTAAATTAGGAATGTAAAAACTCTGCTAGCCTAATTGTATTTTCTGACCCTCTCGCTTTGGCGAGCAGGGTCAGCAGTTTGACAGTGAAAGCCTATATCGGCCAGAATAAGTATCGGGCCAACATCGACACTGGTCTCTGGATAATCATAGCTACACAACACTAGAAGCTAATGTCTGTAAACAAAACAAGTGGAGCAAAGTCAATGAGGTACTATAAACGATAAATGTTGCAGAATTAGTCTTCTTTATGCGTTCCTAGTGGCCGAAATTATGTCACGAATGCATCATCGGAAACGATTTTAATAAAGCATATAGTGTAGTTCTCGACATGTGTTTGCAAATACTAAAGTATGGGATCGTCAAATTTTTCATTCATGAATGAAGCAAGCGCAATTGATGGGAAAGTGCTTACCTCTTATTGTGGTCGTTAAATTAACCGATATTAGCATTCCTATTTCCAACAAATTGGCGGAGAAAATAATCATAAACTCAACCAGGAGCAGCTAGCTATGGCAACATTCGAGATCAATTGGGTGGGATGAAATAGGACTCTCGAAATGGTGCAGGAACGCTTTTTAAGGTATGGTATTGAAAACTGGTACGGAAAATCCGCACGAATTTCAGTTGATATTGCGACAACGTTTCCTGAGACGAACAATAGTAAGAAGCTTTGCTGACCTCATTCAAAAAGCCAAAGTCGTTGTAGAACAGATTGTCGTCTACAAGCTATAACTGGGTTTGCATGAGATTTGTGCAAATTTTCGAGTCCATGATTTTCCAAGGAGTATGCTAGTTATGTACTTGTGATTAAAAAGACAAGAACTTCACCCTTTCTTAAATAAAATAATAGGTCTTCGTTAAAGGCCAATGATAGATTCTTGATCTTGCGGTTTAGTTCATTTGTGTTGCAGGTGGTGGGACCCAAGTATCAAAACCACAACTAAAGCAACGTTGCATGTTATGGAACAGAAATAATGAAGTATAGCAACATTGCGTAATTTAGTCGTAGCTCAATGCACCTGTTGACGGTTAAGTGTAACTCATGATTATCAACAAGACAAGAAACTCACTTCCTCTGTTTAAAAATTTCTCCCTCTCACTAAGCGAATTTCCTAATTCACCTTTTTTATTGTATAGATAAATATTTCTTCTTAAGGTTTTTTCGAAATTTTATGTTTCCCAGAATTGTTGTTGCTTCGGTCAAAAGTGGCCAACCTGGGGACATAGGTATTCCGTATAACAATTATCGTCTGGACGATTTCTTAACAATTATGGAAAATTAATTGTATAAAGCTCTCAAACATGTAATTTTTGCACTTAATTGATAGTTTTGGAGGTCTATCGTTTTAACGATAATCTCCTGAGAAGTTACGGAATGAGACCCGGGTATTTACTGGTTGTTTACTTAAAATTCGTACACCATAGTCTATTACTGCGCTGAAATCGAAAAGATGTTGTTGTTTATAAACAAAATAAAAACGAACCGCATTTATTATAGACGGTCACTCCCGATTACTTTTTAGTGTATTCATAAATTTGTGCTGATATGTTGTAGTGAGTACCTACCCATGGTATATCAATTTAGGTGAACACGACGAGAGTCATACTATTGAAAAATTATAACTACACTGCTAAAACGCACGAGCGTCATGGAAAGCTGTCGTTGAATTACCCAGCCATTTTTATAGGTATACTGACTGAAAATATTTTATAATATAGTTCTGACCATTCGATTAATGGTTGGTATTTGATCATAATGTGAAAAATTAATAATTGGCTTGATTTCGACACTGGCAACAAATATTTAGTAAAAAATATATCTAAACCTATTTCATACTTATGTAATAGGTACATACTTATTCCAACATAGTAAGTGTCAAGCTTATCACATAACAAATGGAAGATAAGAACAAACTAATTTTAGAGGGTTTTTCTATACAAATTTAATTAATTATGCTGAGATATACACCTAGAACGCAAATAAATACCATCATCGAAACAAATTATGTATTCCATACGTTTCGATCGTCAATTCCAATCGCTGTATTATCTAATTTAATTTGTTTAGAGCAAACTTAGATAACTATAGAATTGTAGCTCTAATTCAAGTAATACGCTATAAGTACTCCAGGTTACGAATTGAAGATGATAATTTCTATCTGAATGAAGTCTGAATGAAGATTTTTTACAATTTGCAAAGTTTGTCAACTTTTTTTATTTTATTGTTTTGAATATCATGAAATCATGAAACTGCGCGACGACTGCGCTGACGTTGGAATATTTTATCTATGTTGGCAAACACATCATCGGCTTGTTTAGCTGCGTCCACTTTAAAATGCAATCCTCTTTTGGAATAGTAATCAACCAGCACTTTAGTTTGTCTGTGGTATGACTCGAGTCTCTTCTTTAAAGCATCAACATTGTCATCCGTTCTCTTTATGAGGGGTTCTCCTGTAATCTTTTGAACAAAGTTATACTGTTTCGAATAAGTATGCATTGAATATTTACATCATCACGCATTGACACCTTAGGTGGATGAAACTCCTCGTGGTAAGATCTTCCACTCGGTGTGTGAATAAGACGTCCAGTGATCCTTCTAACGAGTAAGCTATCATCGATGGCGAACTCAACAACTGCGTCTAATTCAGTCTTCCTTTTTTGTAACATTCCATCTAACTGAAAAAATAATGTTTATAAGTGCATTTATATAGATTTGATGGTTTAATCCACATCTTGGATACTAACCTTTTCTGCTTGTATAACTGTTCGAGGGAATCCATCAAGAAGAAACCCATTTTTACATTCGGGTTTATCCAAGTTGTTAGCAATCAAATCCACAACTAGCTCATCGGATACGAGTTTTCCTTCGTCCATCACTTTTTTCAGATCTCCACCCAACTTAGAGCCAGAAGAAATCTCTGCCCTCAGCATGTCACCAGTTGATAAATGGCAGACACAAAATTTTTCCTTGAGAAGAGGTGCCTAAGATATTGAAAAAATACATTTAAACGGAATCGTTACACAACTTGTTAGTAAAAAAAATGCGCGCTTTCATATTATATACCTGTGTACCCTTCCCTGAACCCGGAGGACCAAGAAGGACAGCTTTAATTCCAACATTTTCTGACTCATAACGACTCAAAGGTACCGACAGTCCAGAAACCATTTTCGTAATTTGTAAAAAGGTTAAGTGAAATCAAATAATTTTAATCATTAATGGTCTCGTCCAGAGTCCAATCTTTGCCTCGAAATAATTATATCCAACAAAATTGTACTGTCAGATGTCTTTCGTTCAACTATTATAATTTCTTTCGATTTTACTTGACCTTGAATAAAATAAAACTGCACACACACATGTTCGTTTAAATGGTTAGATCTGTTTGTTTATTATTAGTTTCCGGGGCATTGTTCCGATATCCAAAAAGTTGCACCTTCATTAGTGACAACAAATAAAAAGAAAAATCCAAAGTCCAAACTAGTTTTGCTCTCAGACTTCAACTTTTTCATACGCAGTGGATCGTGAGATTATTATTATTTTTTTAATCTGTGCTGGTGTGTGATTTTATATGGCTGTAGCATACTTATGTTAAAAATTTACTGAAAAGTTTATAATGAAGTGGAAAAACAGGATAAAAGCATTGTAGAATTGAAGAATGATGTTAATAAAATGTATTTGGTAAAAGCAGAGAAGTTTAATGTCGTTTTCGATTTGGCTTTTCAGATTTTTGCTGCCAAATCAAACATAAAATCCGATTTTTATTGGTTCTTGTGTGTATTGAGTAGGCCGCAAAAATATTTATTTTTTTTCACTTGCACTGGAAATCTGTTTCAATTGATTTTTACACATTTATAATAACTCATTTCGAAATAATTTAATATAAAACATCGTTTCCATACTCGAAAAATGAATAATTCATTTAAAAAAGCAATCCTACCAGCGATAAACAATTCGTAACCGTCAGCTGTGTGTCATACACATTGGTATTAGTGAAAGTATGTGTGAAATCTGATAGAAAATCGAGATTTCTAAAAAGCAGTCAAATCAAAAAAAGATTGATTCTTTTGGCAAATCGAACATGAAAAGCAATCTCAATCAAAAAAAAAAATTGATTTTTTTCTCATAAAAATGTATCTTTTTGACAAATCGAAAACGACATAAGTATTGATAAAAAGCGCACCAATTCTTATTACTTTATGTCGTTTTCGATTTGGCAAAAAAATCTATTTTTTGGAGAAAAAATCGATTTTTTTTTTAATGAGATTGCTTTTCATGTTCGATTTGCCAAAAAAATCAATCTTTTTTTTTGATCTGACATTCTTTAGAGAAATCTCAATAATGCTACAGCACTATAAAATCTGCTCTGTTTTCCAACGAGTGTCATGGATGTGCTGCCCATAATTATTATAGATACGCAAAACGGAAATAAACACAAGTTTGTTTTATAGGAAAGCGTTGGTTAATACTACGTTTCCATCGGACACTAATCGCGAGATTTAGGGCAAGAGATTAAAAATAAATCCTGAGGTTTTTCCATAAAAAAAAACAAGATTAATTTGACGTTTCACCAGATGTAATCACCTACTGTCAAATCGAACCATAAACCGGACTGTACATGCAAACCTGGTTGATAATCGAGATTTATTTCTAATCTCCCTTTTCATGAGATTAAAAAAAAAAGTTTTTATTGAAATAAGCCATGTGTGGTAATTTTACTGGAATTATCGCTTGTCAGTTAACACCTGTTAATTCATAATGTTTATCTATCATTACACAGCAAGATTTAACTTTGACAGCAATAAAAGTCAGAAGTGGTCATTACATTTTCACTAG
This sequence comes from Cheilosia variabilis, assembly GCA_951230905.1. Lineage (NCBI taxonomy): Eukaryota > Metazoa > Arthropoda > Insecta > Diptera > Syrphidae > Cheilosia > Cheilosia variabilis. The sequence continues at coordinate 40,035,146 of OX579679.1, read as the reverse complement.
CCATGCAGTCATATTTTACTTCGACGTGTAAAGAGACACTGATGACATAATGACGCCATGAATCGGAAGAGTGACTGAATGCATTCCGAATATTCTTTGAATACGTCCATATCGAATTTTTGATGTTCGAAAATGGCTATCACTTCCGCCCTTTCAGATTTTCTGTCTTTTTTAGAAACAGCGAGTACGAGTGAACACCATGAGGTACGAATTCTAATAAATATACTAATAAATTAAAGCAAATATTAATCTTAAAGTTCCCATTAAATGGCTTTTAGTCCTCTATTAGTGTTGTTAATGAAATTTCTATTTATTTTAAAGTTCGCTGAAACTGCAGAAGAGGCTTGCAGCCTCGGTAATGCGATGTGGCAAGAAGAAGGTCTGGTTGGATCCTAATGAAATCAATGAGATTGCTAATACAAATTCTCGTAAGTCAACAGTACCATTATAAAAGTTATACAAATGTTTGAATTGTCTAAAACAATTTTAAATTTATTTTTAGGTCAAAACATTAGAAAATTAATCAAGGATGGTTTGATCATCAAGAAGCCAGTTGTTGTACACTCTCGGTATCGTGTGCGTAAGAACACCGAAGCCAGGCGTAAAGGCCGTCACTGTGGATTTGGTAAACGTAAGGGTACAGCCAATGCCCGTATGCCAACTAAATACCTATGGATGCAAAGAATGAGGGTCTTGCGCAGACTGCTCAAGAAGTACAGAGACAACAAAAAGATTGACCGGCACTTGTACCACGATCTGTACATGAAGTGCAAAGGTAATGTTTTCAAAAATAAACGTGTTCTTATGGAGTATATCCACAAGAAGAAGGCCGAGAAGCAACGCAGCAAAATGTTGTCCGATCAAGCTGAAGCCAGGAGGCAAAAGGTGCGCGAAGCCCGTAAACGCCGAGAGGAGCGGATTGCAAACAAAAAGCAAGAACTTGTTTTAATTCAGGCCAAGGAAGATGAAGTTGCAGCTCTAGCAGCGACTGGGCCAAGTAAAAAATAGAGTTTTTTAAATTTGGTTTGTCTTTAATTCCGTTTAAATATAATTGAAAGAAGAAGAAGTTGTTTTTATTGTGGTTGACAGTTTCATTTGTATTTCGGATCGGAAATACACCAAAGTATAACTTGATCATCGTTATCTCCCAGCAGTTGTAAGCCGCATAACATCCAGAAAACCATATTTTGGTTTTGTCTTAATATTCCATTGGATTGTAACCACCAATTAAAAGAAATGAATAAATAAAATACAAATTTTATTGGATCCCAGGCTAATTCATCATTTTGTCGGCAATTTTACATTATCAGCTTGCCTCTTGAGAAATTATGTTTGGGCTTGCTATTGTATCAGAACGATTTTTGCCTAACTTTAGAAATATGTAAATGGTAAATCTAAACAATGTTTAAAATAAGCCTACATTAACAATGATACTTGAAGTGAAGATAACGTATAACCAGTATGGTATTTCACAATTATTATTAATTACATACATAGTTTTACGAAATTTTTGGCGAGCTATTTCGCAATGTTATTTAACAATAGGTATCTATTGCATACTGTACACCAAGTTTACCTTTTGTTGGGACGCAACGACTGTGTGTTGTAGTATTGTTGGGCCTCGAACTTACGCCCCTGTAATCATAAGAAAGCACTGACTACTATAGGTCCATAACCACTTACAAAACGTGGGAGCGGGCTCGCAGCTAGTCGATACAATTAACTACTACGAAATCAATTAGGGCGTGTGTGATCAAGTTCAATTTACAAGGAAAAAAGATCCGATGAGGAACATTGTTTTCTTGAACAAGTCAAAACAGTTACAGAAATTCGGAATGCCACCACAATAGTTGCTGCGTAGAAGCTGCACCTGCAATCCTAAAACATTATTTACAGGTGGGGGTGACCGCTTCTCTGATGAGATGGTGAGGTGAGGTTGCGCCTAAGTTGCCTAGTAACCAACCTGCCAAGTACGTTGCCATTACGTTCTGCAGTATTTAGGTATTCTAAAAAAATATATATACTGAATTCACGGCAAAGCAAGATTGGAATACGCATTTTGTATGCCATGTAAATTCTGCATCATTGCAGCACTGCAAGCAAATGTCTAATGCCCAAAAACGCAAAAACTGAACGCTTGACTGCAAGCAGTGCAGCCGATAAAACAGATGTGCAGAAGATGAAGAATATAATTGCATCGCTTGCTTGCTGTCAAAGTGGATATAAACGTCAATATTTCGTATGCTTCCCTCATCAGCTGAACTTGAAAATTCGACACTGCCGGTAGCGTGACCGCCGTGCGACTAAAGTTCAAATTTGGCACTTTTTTTGAGAGCCTGCCACAGTTTTTTTTTGCCATTTTGGCCCTTTCTTAGTCAGAGAAGTCGCTTCAAAATTTTTCCAAATGCTATTACATATTTTAAATAAAACCCTTTTAAATGTAACGCAGTTGCCTATTACAACAATAGCCCTGTTTTTTTGAGCTTCGAACTCAGCAAAGCAAAGCAAAGTAGAATTTTCAGCACGCAATTACAACAACTACGCTTTACTTGACACTTCGAAAGCTCACACTAGGCACGCCCAGCAAGAGCCACTTGGGAGTAAATGATCACTTCTGAACACCAGAGGGAGAACATTTTTTGTTGCCACCCTTGTATAAGATGGATCTGTTCGCAGGGTGTCTCTATTTACAATACATACAAGGCGTTGGTTGTGATTGGCGGAAAAGCATAAAGAAGTGCATAAGTAAACAAAATTTCAAAATAACAACTGAATGTTAGGGATAGTAATAAAAACTACATAAATTATTTTTTATTTAAGCTGCAAATGTTGTTTAAGACAAATTTACCTTATTAGTTCATACTTGAAATCATAAAATATTAGTGTTTTTATCTTTGAGATCCATTTCTTGCACCAGAGTGTCCTCAGAATTTATATTCTCCATTGTTTTTCAGCCCAAGAATATGAGGAAGGATGAATATCGCTTAGATTTTTTATGAAAAAAGTGTATATCTTCGGCTAAAAAAGATACTTCTTTGATGTGCGCAATCAATTGCTGCCTACCTACCCATGATACAATAGTTTTTGTTGTATCATGCAACTCACCGAACAAGCCCACACTGTCAGTCAGCCGCAAATGCCAATATTTCATCGATGTTCTGTTCTGTTACTGTTCAGAAAGCTGCTGGGAATCGTTTATGTGCACATTTTCTTACTTTGCTTTGCTTTGCTGAGATCAAAGCTCAAAAAACAGGCCTACTATTATAGTGTTTAGCGAGCCAATGCTCGTTAAATATTGTTCAATAATTCTAAATTTGCAGAATTCTGCAGCGGTTACCCTACTACCATTTAATTTATTTTTTTCCGTTGGTGTGGAAGCGATTAATTTCAGGAGATTTTCGAAATTTACAGCAAAGAACACTTCTTTGCTGTAAAGCGGCATATGTACTCGCCAAAAACTCTTCAAGCATGTGTGAGTGCAATAGTGAAAATGACACACGTATACGTTGTGTTTTCGCTTGAAGCAAAATCAAAACAATTTGATTTTTGTTCAATCGGGCGTCAATGCTTGACAAAGTGTATATTGCTGATTGACTGCTTGATGATGGAAGCAACATCGACGGGATTTTTTTTTAATCGCTTTTTTTTGTGTAAGATTTAGGACATGTGTTGTTTGTTTTGGAATTCATAGAATTTGATCGTTCTTTACCAGCGTTTTGGGACGTAAAATCAAATCTTATGCGAACTTAATTTCATCTCATTAGAAGGTTTTCGTGCGTAAACTTCTTTCTTTTTTTCAGCCAGTCTCTCATCCACACCCGTTTTTCCGAATCTTTTTACTATTTTTTTTGTCAAGATACAGCTAGTCCCACAGCGATGCAGCAATCGTCCGTATCACTCATACTTTCTTTACCGACTTCATAAACAAAATCTACGTAATACGAATGAAGCCTCATGCATGATATATGTACATAAAATAAAAAAAATAGTGAAACACACAATTCGGAAAAGCTAATTCTCGCATTAAAGCTGGTACGCAGCTGTTTCGGAACGAATAATCCCATACAAAAATTACATAACGAAACGAAATCATTAACGAAAAATTTCGCTCTCCTTTTCGTTTTGCAGTAGGTACGCAGCTGCTGCGAAATGATGGCGGAAAAGTGGGTAATTGTAGTAGATTGCCTGGTACAATTCTCCACTCTCTTTTCGCACACGTTTGTTTTCCGGGATCAGTGCTACCAGCTTTTATGGGATATGGAGCCAAATATTAAAAATCTTGGAGCCAAAAAAAGACAAACTCAAATATAAAGATCAAAGGTGCGCATTTGTTCTTCAATTCTTTACTTATTTTGATTACATTTTTTTAAAGACGACAATATTAAATTAAAAATAAAAGCAACACAACGCATACTCAGGATTAAGAGACTTCTAGTTTCCATTTTCCAATGTTAAAAATGTTGAAACAATAGCCCTGTTTTTTTGAGCTTCGAACTCAGCAAAGCAAAGCAAAGTAGAATTTTCAGCACGCAATTACAACAACTACGCTTTACTTGACACTTCGAAAACTCACACTAGGTATTCATTCCCAGCAAGAGCCACTTGGGAGTAAATGATCACTTCTGAACACCAGAGGGAGAACATTTTTTGTATAAGATGGATCTGTTCGCAGGGTGTCTCTACTTACAGTACATACAAGGCGTTGGTTGTGATTGGCGGAAATGCATAAAGAAGTGCATAAGTCAACAAAATTTCAAAATAACAACTGAATGTTAGGGATAGTAATAAAAAATACATAAATTATTTTTTATTTAAGCTGCAAATGTTGTTAAAGACAAATTTACCTTATTAGTACATACTTGAAATCATAAAATATTAGTGTGTTTATCTTTGAGATCCATTTCTTGCACCAGAGTGTCCTCAGAATTTATATTCTCCATTGTTTTTAAGCCCAAGAATATGAGGAAGGATGAATATCGCTTAGACTTTTTTATGAAAAAAGTGTATATCTTCGGCTAAAAAAGATACTTCTTTGATGTGCCCAATCAATTGCTGCCTACCTACCCATGATACAATAGTTTTTGTTGTATCATGCAACTCACCGAACAAGCCCACACTGCCAGTCAGCCGCAAATGTCAATATTTCATCGATAAAACCTACTGTTCAGAAAGCTGCTGGGAATCGTTTATGTGCACATTTTCTTACTTTGCTTTGCTTTGCTGAGATCAAAGCTCAAAAAAACAGGCCTATAGACTGCCTATGGAAACGATTTTTTATATTAAATTATTTCGAAATGGACCTCCAGTGCAAGTGAAAACAAATTTTTTGCGTCCAACTAAATCAAACAAGAACCTATAAAAGTAGGATAATCGAATACAGAGATATATATCTTTCCAGTGGAGAGATTCATCATTTCAATTATAGAATAAGTGAGTTCGTGAATTCACCCGGAAGATGGCGGAAAATTGGTGAATTCACCACCGAAATTCATAAAAATTTCAAATATCCTGGAAAACTGGTTTGGACATGTTCAATAGGAAAATATGAATTTTGACGGTTGACAGTTAATTTGCTTGCATAATATATAATAATACATAATTATTATGTTTCTAACACTGTCTTTTATCAAGAATGGTTAATATAGTTACGAATAACAATTGAAATTCCATTTTTATTAACAGAGTAATGAAAAAAGTTCTCATGTTAAATTGAACACAAGCAGGCTGTATAAATTAAAATTATTTACAATTTACCATTCAATTCGCATATAAATTGTAAAATCCAACATTTTAGTTACGTACTAATCTATCAGGGCTATATACTATAGTTGGGCATGAAATGTTTTTATTGTTTATTATATATTATTTCAACACCATTTTACTGCTGCACGTAGGAAATTAAATTATAACTTTTTTTGATTTAAAAAACAAGAATAGATAATTGCCATACAAGTAAATATCGCAATTTATCCGATAGATAGCACATAATGCTTTCGTAATGTTTCTTTTCAAAGTTCTTATAATTTGAAACATAGTACACCAACCACGTATAAAATTAAATAGTCAATTAATAATTTCACATATAAAATAAGTTGTTCCTTCCAGTTGGAATAATACAATGGGACCATTCTGGAAAATCATATATCTAGCGAACAGACCTATCTAAAAGAGAGTGTCACCATATGGTGAGTACAAAATGATGCTGTTTTATGACATTTGGCCGACCGTTCTGAATTTTGATTGGTTGTCTGTCATTAGTAACTTTTTTTGTAGTTCACATGTATTCACATGGAGGGATTGAAATTACAAAAACGACAAAGTAAACAAATGGGTTTTGGGAGGATAGACGTACGAAAGATATCCATCTCATACATCTCTGTTGTTGGCAGCCGCTTTTCCCCTGGAAAGATATAACTCTGTATTTGATTATCTTTGGTCAACGCGTTTGATTTCGGTTACCTAGCCCCGACAATATTCTAGTTGAAGTTTTATAAGTAGCTACCTATGGTAACTGTCGTAAAGTGCAAGTGTATGCGTATTAACAGTTGCGATTCTGCTGCAGCCAGCTTTACCCAATGCCTCTATTTATCGTTTTGATTTTGAGTTGGTGGTCTATTCAATATTAATTTCTGGTCAAATAGTGAACTATTTGTTTTTTTTTGTTTATGGCAGACGTGATTGCAGTTTGCAGTATAATAATTTGTTTATAATCTATTCGCTCACTCAAAATGATAACTTTATCGAGAAAATTAAAAAAAGAAAGCGTGGAAATAAAAAAAACCTGTGATATGACAAAACGAATTTCGATTAGAGATAGACTTCTTGTGAAAGAAATTCAAGAAATGGAAAACACTTTACCTAGTACATGCAGAGTTACGTTCAGCGATCCAAATATTCTCTACGAATTCACTCTATGCATTTGTCCCGATGAAGGTTTTTGGAAAGGCGGAACTTATAAGTTTTTGATAAATGTTCCAGAAGAATATAATATGGTTGTAAGTATTGATTAGATCCGATTGTAAAAATATTTCTGCTGATATGAATACTGCATAAATGTCATAAATGACGGCAAGACTATTTATTATTGTAACTGTTTAGGTTTGCGAAATATGAATTGTTTACGAAGTACAATGGCTGCAGAGTGTTCGCGGGAGAAATTGTTTAGTAAATCGCAAAATCCAAAAAGGAAATTTATTTTTGTTTTACTATTAAAAAGACTGAAGATACATTAATGCAAATAATTTTTATTTTTCTACATCCGTTTTACATTTATATTAAACGATGTATTTAGGCAAGGTCAGGCAAACGTTTCTCTTTATCCGTGAATCTGTGGTAGCATGACGGATAATTTAAATTTCCTTACTTATGATATGTGTAAAATTTGTTTCACTTTTATTTAGCGAGTCATTTTAATAATAAGGCGATAAGCACACAGCGTTAATCTTAGCCTACTATGCCCTCAAGTGGGTGGATATTGTATTTCTTTCAAGTTATATATATATATTATAAATAGCAAACAAAAAAACTGATTATAATATTTTTCACTAGCTGTTCATAAAATCAGCCTTACCCCAACTCTCCACTCATCTCCCTCCTAGACTATCTGAAGATCTACGGATTGGCTAGCCATCTCGAAAGAAAATGAAATTGACATCCTCGCTAGGCTATTGCGAGCTGTCTTAGAACTAGAATTTTTCCTTATTGCCCGAGTCGTTTACCTTGTCTTCAGTCCAAGTTAGGTCAAGCGTAATTTCTCCGGTTTTCAAGCAACAAATTGATTCTTTATTTGTTGATACTCCTGCAGTATAGCAGTGGCTTAGTGGTTAGTGTGTTGGACTACTAAGCGAGGGTTGTGTAGCCGTTTACATTCTGCGTCGTTAAGTTGAGCGCAACTATGCGCTTGATCGCCTTGATACTGTTGCAGATTAGGTGTCGCTGACATCGATCATTACATCTGCTGCGATGTTTACCAAGACTTAAGATCAAAGATTTTCCAATCAAGAACTGTATGTGAATCATACCTTCAAACCAATCTTATGTCGAAGAATATTGCAAAAAATTTATTTTTGCCCCTATATTCAAATCAAAAAAAAAATTTTAATTGCAACAAAGTGCTTTTTTTCACCGCCACCAATTTTTTAATACTTTAATCACGCGGTATTTCTTTTAGCTGAAATTACTCGGTTTAGTTACTGTCATTAAATAAATAGACTGTGTTACGTATATCTCTTTCCCGCTAATGAGACAACAATGTATTGTGCCGTCAATAATTTAAATTTGCAATTTGTGGAATGTGTTTTCAGTTTTCTTGAGCCTTAGTTTACCAACACAAGAAAATACGGTTTTTGTTTTAAAAGAAGAATTAAAACCGTTGAATGATAATTTATAACTTAGTATTTAATTTGTATTATATTTTATTTACTATTTTAAGCCTCCCAGTGTAAAATGTGTGACAAAGCTGTGGCATCCAAATATATCAGTCTCAGGTGACATTTGTCTGTCTCTTTTACGACAAAACTCAATCGATGGACTTGGTTGGGCACCAACCCGAAAGTTAAAGGATGTAATTTGGGGACTTAACTCCCTGTTTACGGTATGTGTTATATTTTATTGTTATCTTGTTTTTTAATTATGTATTTTTTTTCCTTTCCTGTTTCTCGAAATTAATTTACATACAAATTTTTGTTTTTCGGTGCTCGGCTATTGTGCTTAATGTACGGTTATATTTCTGGATCACGTGAAGATCGTGGTTGCTCTATTTTTAGAATACAGGAAAACTGTCAGAGTGAAACGGTCTAGCGTTTTAGACTGGGTATCTTACACTTATAGGGCAGCACCGATTGGTCAGCGTACTATAGCAAAAATTATAGCCTGAATAATAAAAAAAATTCAGTCAAAAATATGCCAGTCACGAATTTCTTGACTACATTCGTCGGGTACCCATACTCCATAAAAGTCAACTGAAACAGCTGTTAATGTGGTTTTCCATTGGGACAAAAAATCAATCTTTTTTTGTTGATCCAAATCACTTTTCATGTTCCATTGGACTAAAAATCAATTTTTTTGATTCGGATCATTTATTGCAGAGCTAGATATTTTTTTAGATTTACACATACTGCCGCAAATACCAATTTGAAAACCAAATAAAGAAATACTATAAAGAGCCAAGCCATGGACATAATTTTGGACGAATTATGATCTTCCTCGTCTTCCTCCTCATCTGACATCATCAAAATCGCTCCATTTGTATCTACAACAGGGGAAACATTTTCCACTTGATTTTTCCAAAAACGAATAACTGTTTGGAGATGTTTGTTTGGAGATTGGAGTATGTTGCAGGGGGACAGCATCCCCCATGCAAAAATGATAACGAAAGCCAAATTAACAATTTGGTTTCATTTCGCTTTGAAAAACGAAATAATGCCAAATTTTTTAAATTTTCCCTTATTTCGTTTGGCTTTATTTAACTTCACCTAATTTATGTAGTTTAAAAACTTAACCTGCCATCAACATTATTTCACAAACGCCAGCAGTATTAGGTATCGACATTTTTGAGAATCGGCACTGAGCAGATCTGATGTTTTTTCCAATTAATCATTTGACTATTTTTTGTTTAAAGCCTGTCCTAAATGTGACACAAAAATTTAATTTACACTCTTTGCACGGTAGAGACGGCGTGGCAGTTGTCGATTCATATTTATTAAAAATAGAGCGCCACACGAAAGGACAACATTTTAAAAATAATGAAGCACCCTTAGTAACAGTTGGTAATTTTCACAAATGGTTTGTTTTATCATTAAGGGTCACATGTAGTAAAATCAGTAGTTGACTTAAAATGCACTACCACGGTTCTGCGGCAACAGTTTGTTCAGCCATAGTGGCAGTAAATTGCACCCATATAGGAACTCTATTGTAGCGCATACACTTAACAATGTTCATTAATCAACAAATAAAAACAACAACTTATTAAAAAATATTATATAGAAATAATCTGCTTTCTCTTTTAGGATTTACTAAATTTCGACGATCCACTAAATAGTGAAGCTGCTGAACAGTATCAACGAGATCAAAAAGAATTTCAGACTAAAGTTAAAGAATACGTACTATTGTTTGCCAGTAGATAGTTTTACATATTATATATATTTCTTTATAGGGAAAACGTTATTTATTTATTAACTATGTTTACTACTTAACTAGGTAAACAATTTAAGGTCACACATTCTGTAATATTAATTAAAAAAACAAGTATTTGCGCGTTAAGTGTTAGTAAAAATCTGTTTTTTCGTAAATAAATAACGCTTTAATGCATTTTAAACTACTTGTGCATTTATATTTAAATACCTAGTGTTGATCGATTAACGTAAGTTTATTGGCCTCCAAGATTGTAATGCAGCAAACAAGTTCTTGATGGTAAAACCGTTCTTTGATTTGGCCGGCATGCAAATTACTATCTTAGATCGACTGTGGGTGTGAGCCTTGACCATGGTCAGCGCAACAAAATAAAATGCATGTCAGTCTTTTACGTCGAGGTAATGTTGACGTTATCACGTCTTGGCTACTCTACTCTCCTAATAGTCATTCATTTGCGCCTTTCACATCTTGCTCCACATCATTATTCTCTATGAAAACTCCATCATCCTATTTTTCCCCTTTTAAACTCGTTATGTCGATGATTCTATAATATCTACTAAGTAATTTTTCATTCCTACCTTATATCAGACTCAGATTTATTTATTGAAACATTTACATTAAAGGAAATCTAAAAACACGAATGCACCTTTTGCTATATCTGTACAGTATACTATAGGAGGCCACTCTTACCTTATTTCACATAAAAACGTTCACTGATGTAACAATAGGCATGCTCAGTAACAAAGTCTTTTATTTCATACTTATTTCTATTAAAAAACAGCATCAAATATTTATTCTTCATCTATTAATAAATCTCCTGGTTTAAAATGATTAATAACGTTGACTGTCCAGTCCGTCTCATTGCCAACAGTAAATTCCTTGACAAAACGATAGTTGCATACAAATATCTTATTTTCGTATTCAGGCATTGATCTGCAATTATTCACATTTCGAAATTTTAGATAGAAGGTATATTTATTCAAAACTATTTTTTTACTTGAAATAAAGCAGAATTTATGTTTGTCTAATGTCTAATCAACAAATTTCAAAAACACTTACCCCATATTCCAAGGCAGAACTTCACCTTGATTTTGCATTTCTCTAAAACCTCTCAAAACGTGAAACACCATTGTGATTTCAACAAACCGTTTTTGTTTTGTTTCATTCGATTCATCAAACATTATTCCCACCTAGAAAAGAAAAGTAGATTATGCGATAACACAATCAGACATTTATACTATGGATGTGTGTATTAAAATTTAAGTCGAGGTATGGTTTCCAAAATCCCTTGTTGAATAATACCCCGTGCTGGAATCGCTTACTTTGAAAGACCCTGAGAGCAAATCTCATTGTCGCGCGACAGAATTAATTAATAACACCAAATCTATAAATGGGAGATTCCGCATTTCCCAGCATTCTTTTATACATCAAATATATTTTTTATACACATATTATGTACAGAAATTAAATATAGACAAATATTTTAGAGAACCTACCTATGCAGTACAGGCTGAATTCCAAAACACAGTACCTACTTCTGCATTACTGCTTAATCAAGCGTTTCAAAATGCAAACGGATTACTATGATGCAATGCATACTTTTCTAAAACGCATTGTGAACGCATCAACTGCGTACAAAAAAAGCAAACAGAGCATCGGTAATGATTATGATGCAAATAACATTTGACATTTCAGTTTGAACCGCCAAATAAAATTGATTGATGGCCTGAGTCGTAAGTAAAATAATATATTTTGTAACAATTTGCCAATTTTACTTTGGTTTGCAGTAGCAAATGCAAAGCAGCTCAAAAGCATTCATAACCTGGCATCAGAAAAGCAGAGTGCATTCACAATGCGCTTTTTTGACGTTTTGGAATTAAACCACACTCACTATACAAATACAGTAGTCCGTCATTGATGTGAACTAATTAAAACAAGGCGATTTCTTAAAGCACGTTTTCAATATTTATTAATTCAGCAGAAAAACGAAAATAAAATGTGTAATATTATTCATTTCAAAAAATAAAAAATAAAAACATTTATATCGGCATAGATATTGGTATTCTCAATTTTTTGTAAAATATTTTGTTATTTTGGACTGGCAAATAGCTTGACTTGATCTTCTTATTGCTTCTGCCGTTAACAGCAAACTGGAAATCGTTTCGGCGTCCAACTCATTTTGATCGGCGTACTCAAGAAGAGTATTTGTATACTAGATCGCTTGCGAGCTAACTGTTTTAGGAGCAGCTGGAGTGACTTCGTCGCAAAACGAGCAAGAGAAAACTAAACACTTTTACAAAAAAATTCAAATTTTAGAAATGACAATGTAAAGTTTTGCCGATTCACATTTTAGAGAAATTCACATTATCGAGGGACTACTGTAAATATTAATATCCTCTCCACATCTAGAAAATAATCTATATTATATTAAATGCTTCGAGCTTCGTCTTCCGGAATTGTATATAGCATAGTGTATATAAAAAGCATACTGAGGCTCGCAACTTTGGCCGATTTACATTTCCTTGTGGCAACGATTAGGTGCGCTAGAAACAAGATAGAACATAGAAATTCGTGTTGATAAATGTCACTAATTAAAAAGTTCGTGGAAACTGGTTTTCGATTGGGTTTCTTCAGATTTCGCGTGTTTAATCAAACATTAAAGCGTCACTTGCTCTTTTTAACTTTTTCGTATACGCAGTAAGAGAAAGATATTCTATTTGTACAAAATTTCGAACTCTAAATTTGAATCCATTATGACATTACGATGATAGAGGACCTCCGTCGGGACTTGGGTCTATAGCTTATACGGCTGGACGGATTTGTTTCAAACTTTGGATTTGGAGTTTGTGGGCTTACAGTTCGAGCCACTTTTTTGCACATTAGCTCCTTATAATATACATATACAAGGTGGCGCAAAAGTAATCCTCCTATCAGAAAATGCTATAAATTTTGCGATTGGCCCCTAATGTCAGTTCTGTTTTGACATTTGTGTAGTAAACACATGCGAAATACACGTTAATAAACAATGTTACGCTACACTGCTCCAGAACGCGGAATATTGGTGACTATTTATTTGAGCAATAATCGGTCGGTGACTTTGGCACAACGTGAATTTCGTCGCAGATTTCCTAGCCGTCCAACGCCTACTGGTGAAACACTGCGACGTTTAGCTGCTCGCCTCGAAGAGACTGGCACAACACGAGATGCTGCCAGGCGTGGCAGACCCCGGAGTAGCCGTTCTGCAGAGAATATTGCTGCTGTAGCCATCGGACCTTTTTTCTTCGAAGACGTCGCGGGCCAAACGGTTACTGTGAATGGTGAGCGCTACAGAGCAATGATCAACGAGTTCTTTTTGCCGCAACTTGATAAATTGGGATTGGAAAACATGTGGTACAGGACGGTGCAACGGCACACACTGCACGTGCCACAACCGATATGCTGAAGGATGCATTTCGCGGGACCGCTCCAGACTTCTTTTTGTGGGGCTTTTTGAAGTCGCGGGTTTATGTCAACAAGCCTCAGACTCTTGCAGCTCTTAAAGACAATATCCGTCAATAATGTGAGGACCTATCGCCGGAAGTTTTGGCCAAAGTGATGGAAAAATGCCATAAAAAGGGCTAAATGACAATCAACTGTGGCGGCGGCCATTTACATGACATCATATTCTCGACTTGATGTAAAAAAAATTTTAAAGACCAAATAAAAATAATCCACAAGAAGAATCAAAGTTTTTCATTTTTTTTTTTAAATTACAGCCAAAAAACATCGGAAGGTTATTTTTGCGCCACCTTGTGTATATATTATATACAGTTTTTTTTTTTTTTTTACGAAAACGGCTCCAATCAAAACGGATATTCTTATGTAGGTAGAGAACGTCGCTATATACCCAGTTTTTAGCTAAAAAAAATTTGGACTTTTCTTAAAACGGTCCAAACGATTTTAACAAAAACATATAATAATATGGTAATTCCTAACTTAGTAGTGTACTCAGTTTTTATCTAAAAGATCGTAAAATGAATTTTTGAAAAAAAAAAATACAAATTTGGTTTTCTATAGTTTCACTGAAAACAGGCTAAATAAATTAGCAATAGTATTTTTCAAACTTAACAATGCAATATTTGTTACTAAAGGGTGATTTTTTAGCTGGTTTGGTTTTGGCAACACTGGTTTTGACAGCTGACGTGTGTTTAGTACCTTGTGTCACTGTCAAACAGCTTCAGTTTGGTTTGCAATTTAACCATGGATCGTCTTACAAATGAACAACGCTTGCAAATTATTGAATTTTACTATCAAAATTCGTGCTCGGTTCGAAATGTTCATCGCGCGCTGCTTCCATTTTATGATCGGCATTCTCGACCTTCTGAGCAGTCTATTCGGAAGATTGTGACCAAATTTCGCACCAAATTTACTTTGTTGGACATTAAACCACCAACACGTTTACGTACTGTGCGTAGTGAAGAAAATATTGCGGCCGTATCAGCTAGTGTGACAGAAGACCGCGAAATGTCGATTCGGCGCCGTTCCCAGCAGTTAGGCCTTTGTTACAGCACTACGTGGAAAATTTTGCGGAAGGATTTGGGCGTAAAGCCTTTTAAGATACAGCTGGTGCAAGAACTAAAGCCAGCCGACCTACCACAACGCCGAATTTTTGGTGAATGGGCTCTTGGAAAGCTGGCCGAGGATCCGCTTTTTTATCGAAAAATTGTGTTCAGCGATGAGGCTCATTTTTGGTTGAATGGGTACGTAAATAAGCAAAATTGCCGCATTTGGAGTGAAGATCAGCCAGAATCATTGCAACAGCTACCAATGCATCCCGAAAAAGCCACTGTTTGGTGCGGTTTATGGGCCGGCGGCATTATTGGGCCATATTTCTTCAAAGATGATGCGAATCGCAGCGTTACTGTCAATGGTGAACGCTACCGAGCGATGATAACAAACTTTTTTTTGCCCGAAATGGAAGTTCTTGACTTGCATGATATGTGGTTTCAACAAGACGGTGCCACATGCCACACAGCACGCGAAACAATGGCGCAATTGCGAGGCGAGTTTGGTGAACAGTTAATTTCACGTTTCGGGCCGGTCAATTGGCCGCCTAGATCGTGCGATTTGACACCATTAGAATATTTTTTGTGGGGGTATGCCAAGGCTGTATAGCGACAAGCCCGCTTCGATTGACGCACTGGAAGCCAACATCCATGCATTCATTCGTGAGATACCGGCCGATATGTGTGAAAGAGTATGCCAAAATTGGACTCAGCGGATGGGCTACCTGAGACGCAGCCGCGGTCAACATTTGCATGAAATTATCTTTAAACATTAAATTGCAAGGTTCAAACTATCGATTCAAATAAATATTTCATTCATTTTTTCGAATTTTTTGTGTTTTTTTTTTAAAAAAAGTTCTAAACCTCTTAAAAAATCACCCTTTATTTTGTCTGTATAATTCGACAAACACCGCTGTAACGATTATGGTCAAAATACATATTAATTTAATAGCTTTTTTTTTATTATCAGCGTGATCTGATCCGGATCAAATTGGCATAATTTTTTTTTCCAATATATTTTTGTGAAACAATTTTTTTGTTCAAAAATATAACACATGAGCAATATTTTGCTGCTACCACTTCAGTTTATCTTGGCATAGTCCAGACCACCGAAACATTTCAGAAATGTTTGAATTTTATCTTGTTTTGGACTGGAACAAAATAAGGTGGTAGGATTATTAGCAGCGAGTAAAGTTTTTTTTTGTAATTTTGGTCTCGGGAATCACGCGACGAAACTTGTAAATCAAAAATTATTCCCCATCACGATTGGGAAACTGTGAAACATTTTTTTTTTTGGTGTCCAGATCCAAACCAGCAAAACATTTCTAAACATTTCATAAAAATTGTTTTGTTTAATAAATGTTATGAAACATATGTATGTAGGTATTTAATTGTTTACCAAGTGTTCGGCTGGTCTGGTCCTATAACTTTATAAAACAAAAAAAAAAATTACTCGGAATATGGACGAGGTTCATTCGAATGCTAAAAAAGCAATTGAATTCTTGTGTTCCATTTTTTAGTCTGGCAACGTGATTGTATGGCTATCGTTTACAGGCACACCATTTTTCCCAGTGGGAAATAGTAGAAATAATTTTCAGATAATATTTCGTGATCTCGATGAGAAGCAGGATCATGTGCTGTTGTTGTAAGTGCATATAAATCGATGATCTATATGGATCATAGCTGATAATAATAAAACAGATTTCTGCTGCGAAATCGAACATTAAATCCGAATTTTATTGGTTTTTGCGTGTATTGAAATAGCCGCAAAATTTTTTTTTTTTTCAATTGCATGGATATCCATTTCAATTGATTTTTACACATTTATAAAAACGCATTTCAAAATAAATAATTATAAAAACTTTCATACGAGTAAAATTAATAATTTAGTTAAAAAAAAACAATAACTGTAACCATCAGCTGGATGCCATACGTTGGTATTGGTGGAAGTATGTGAAAGCATGTGTTAATGTGTTGTGTATGAGTTTTCGTTTTTTTTCGTTATTTTTTTAAATTATTTATGTACAAATGTTTAGAGATCAATCTGGGCGCAAATTTGAATGTTTGTATACAAAATTTAATCAGTGGATGAAAAACAAAAAAAAAACAAGTGACGTTTTTATCAGAGACAATACTGAGACCACCAACTCCGGCCGATTTCCCGTTACTTAGCCTACAAGCTATATTTTTACGGAGTGGTCACGATTTGGTGCGCTAGTATTGTTACATAGAAAATCATATTGACAATTGTCACGAAACTTCAAAAATTCCGGGTCGCCAACACACTCCCAGGAAATATGAGACACTTCCGCTGTGGCCAAAGTTGCTGGCAGAGTTACGTGTGCTTAAAATATTCATGAAAAATTAACAATGTAGATGAGTTGAGGAAATATAAAAACATTTTGAGCAAATTTTCCTCATTATTTAAAAAAAAATTAACACTAAATCGAAGTTAATGATTTCCAAAAGCGGAAAATACACAACCATGTTTGTTCTAATATGTTTCTAGTATGTAGAACATCTATTTTAGGTAGTTTAATTAACCAAACAAATCAAATTATTTGCCTTTTAACAATTTATATTAACTAACCAATGGCATTCAGTAATAAAAAAATGTGGAATTCCCGAACTCTTTCACATTTCAACACGGTTGCCGCGTTTGGTAGCATTTATTTTTTTGTATTTTTTGTATGTTTTTGCATGTCACACGGATTCTTTTTTGACATAACACCGATAGGAAAACAAAATGGCGAGTTTGAAAAAAATTGAGAGGACCAGCGGCAAGAGGATTGTGAGTTGGGGGTCTCAGTATGGTTTTTATGTTCGATTCGAAATCTGAAATCACGGGGGGCGTAGGCTTAGACTTATTATAAATATGGACTGCCAGTAGACAACTTCGCGTTGGTTCCAACATGAACGTTAGCGCTCTTGGTTCAGAGCGGAATAAATTGGAAACAAATTACAAGAAGCAGAAATAGGTTTTATGGGCTTCATTATTAGTATGAGGAATTTAAAAATAACTTATTTTAAAATATATTGAAGACAAAATAAAGCTTAGAATATATTTATTTCGTCTTATAAGTTGAACAAGGAAGTAATTTTATTCACAGTCCTTTATTTGTTAAATTCGGAGGGATTTCCATTCGATCCTGCAGTCTTTCCATCGTTCAGATAATTTGGAACCTCCAGGTACATCTACCAAAGTTATGAATCTATCCAAAATATAATTTTTTTTTACTGTTCAGAAAACTTTGTTGATTGAAATATACGCAAAGTGCTATTTCGATATTATTTCCAAGAAAAAAAAAACAAATGTAAAACAACAGAAAAAACCCATTCCCCATCAATATACGCAAATTGTGCAGTTTATGGGGCAATAAATGCATTTCAATACGATTTTCTTCTCAAATTTTGTTGCTTCCATCTATTAGCTGTTTTTTATTATCAGCTATGATCCATATAGATCATCGATTTACATGCACTTGCAACAACAGCACATGATCCTGCTTCTCATCGAGATCACGAATCATGATCTGAAAATTATTTTTACTATTTCCGACTAGGTGGCTTGTTTTATTTTTAAATGTTGGTATGCCCGTAAACGATAGCCACATAATCGGGTTGCCAGACTAAAAAATGGAACACAAAAATCAATTGATTTTTTTCGCATTCGAATAAAGTCCCTGTCCGTATTCCGAGTTAGATATTTTGATTTTTCTCGTTCTATAAAGGTATGTCCAGACCAGCCAAACATTTACCTACATGTTGCATATTTATTTCTAAACCACTTATTAAACAAAACAATTTTTATGAAATGGTTAGAAATGTTTTGCTGGTTTGGATCTGGACACCAAAAAAACGTTTATGAAATGTTTCACAGTTACCCAATCGTGATGGGAAATAATTTTTGTTTTACAAGTATCCCTGCAGAAAGTGAGCGCTGTTATAAAAATGTCCAGAAAATCTTTCAATACCTAATAAGAAAGTGATTCATTTAATACGATTATTTGAATTAAATCGCGTGTCGCGTGATTGCCCAGACTAAAATTACAAAAATAAAAACTCGCTTCTAATAATCCCACCACATTACTTTCTTCTAGTCCAAAACAGGATAAAGTTGAAACATTTCACAAACATTTACAAATAAGTATACACAAATTTTACGTAACCGGTGAGTAACGAGTTGATAACTTTTACGCAGTGTTTATTAATACGGGGGTTAGTAAATAAATTTCAGAAATCTTTTATAAATGTTTATAAAATCTGTCCGATTTGCTTCAGACACATTTCATAACAATTTCTGAAATGTTTCGGTGGTCTGGACACACCTTAATATGCCAAGATAAACTCAAGCGGTAGCAGCAAATATTGTTCATGTGTTGCATATTTCAACATAAAATATTAAATTTGTTTCACAAAAATATATTTGAAAAGAAAAATTATGCAAATTTGATTCAAAGACTTTGCAAGTGAAATGACATGTGCCTTGTGTGACGTCACGTTGAGAAGAATATTTACAACATAGACAAACCATACTGAGACCCCCAACTCACAATCCTCTTGCCGCTGGCCCCCTCAGTTTTTTTTTCAAATTCGCCATTTTGTTTTCCTATCGGTGTTACGTCAAAAAAGAATCCGTGTGACATGTGAAAACATACAAAAAATGCAAAAATAAATGCTGCCAACCTCGGCAACCGTGGGGAAATGTGAAAGAGTTCGGGAATTCAACATTTTTATATTACTGAATGCCATTGGTTAGTTATTATAAATTGTTAAAATGCGAATAATTTGATTTGGTTGGTTAGTAAAATTATCGAAAGTTGATGTTCTATATACTAGAAAGATATTAGGACAAACGTGGTTGTGTATTTTCCGCTTTTGGATATCATTAACTTCGATTTCGTGTGTAATTTTTTTTTAAATAATGAAGAAAATTTGCTCAAAATGTTTTCATTTTCCCTCAACCAATCTACATTGTTAATTATTTTTCATGAACATTTTAAGCAAATGTGCACTTATTCCTAAAAAAAAAT
This sequence comes from Cheilosia variabilis, assembly GCA_951230905.1. NCBI lineage: Eukaryota > Metazoa > Arthropoda > Insecta > Diptera > Syrphidae > Cheilosia > Cheilosia variabilis. Next base: position 40,015,438 of record OX579679.1, on the reverse strand, counting down.
ATTATCCACACGTAACGAACAATTTCAAATTAAACGGATAAAATTCTATGAACTCTGCCAGCAACTTTGCCCACAGCGGAAGTGTCTCATATCTGCTGGGAGTGTGTTGGTGAGCCGGAATTTTTGAAGTTTCGTGACATTTGTCAATACGATTTTCTATGTAACAATACTAGCGCATCAGATGTGTACACTCCATAAAAATATAGCTTGTAGGCTAAGTAACGGGAAATCGGCCGGAGTTGGTGGTCTCAGTATTGTCTCTGATTTACAATATGGCTGGTGGCAATACGAAGTTTGAAATACCCTGTATTATCTGTTTTGTTTTTGAATGTTTGAATTGTTGCCACAATTCCAAAATTAAACTTTTCAATGATCCGTTTTGTTTTATATTCGTGATCTGATTCGGATCAGATCACGCTAATAATAAAAAAACAGCTATTATTAACAATTTGAACTACCATATTTTCAATGCGACATCTATTGTAAAACATTCTGCAACAATTTAAATTTACTTAGCAAATCTGCTAACACCCAATAGCTGTCTCTAGCATTCTATAGAGAAATCCATTTTGTTAAACTTTTTATTCGCTTTGGACCAAGAGCGCTAGTTAAATCATTTTTTGTGCAGAGTTTTTATGGAACTGACATTTCACTAGCATATCGTCGGCTTACAAGCAAGACTGACTAACTGCAAAAACGTAGTTCGTGGGAAAACGCAAAACAAGTTTTTTGTTCCCTGAATTTTTTGTGCATAAAGGCAGATAATCAACCAACAATTTTAATAATTTCCATATTTCTAGGAAATATATCAGCTAGGCAAGTTTTGTCAGAATTTTCTACATGCTTTTCTATTATACTTACCTACCATCAATTGAATTTGTGGCAGTTGGCAAAAACATTATAACAAAAACAAACAAATGTTGTCATTACAAAAAACTGTTTTTTTTTTGCAATCTTTTCCGTTCAACGGATTAAAATCTTACTTAAACTGAAAAAGTGGCCATTTTTGGGAACACGGGTTTGAGGCTCAAAGGGGTTATTATTACCTGATATGGAAAGGATAAGTAAATATCGTCCTTGTTGATTTCTAATTGTTTTCTCTGAAAAACTGACATTTTTTCAACAATGGGCTTTATTTCCTCAATCGCTTCTTGTGACACTAAATTCTTTAGCTCCAATAAATTAGAATTTACGAGTTTTGATGATATTATCTAAAACAAAAACAAATATTTATATCAAAATTAATATTACACAAATGTTATTAGTATTATATGTTTGTACTGTGGCGGAACTACAAAAATGCAATAAGATATGTTGATTCAAAAAAATGGCATATAATTTAAATACTTTGTTTGAAGAATCCAAGGACTTAAAAAAAACGATTCGCAACAGTTAAATACAAATACCTAATTCAAAAATGAGAAAGTACTTAACAAAAAATTGGTCTAGTGGGTTCGGACGGACAAAAGCGGAACTAATAAGGTTCCGTTTTTTCCCCTTGGGTACGGAACCTTTAAAAGCCATGAGAGATGATTCACTTTTAAAGGTTACAGAAAACGTTAGAAGTATGACAAGCTATAGAAATTTCAATAACTCATTTGATTGCATTCATGTGTATCTAATTATAGGGTATTGTTTTAGAGGTTCGGCATGAGAAATCTATTTTATTTCTGTTGGGGCTACCGCTGCGGATATTTCCTGAACTAGGTTATAGCGAATTGGTAGGCAGAAAATCGGTAGGTGTGGTTTGTATTGTCATAAGACGAGGGTTTGACATCGTTAGCAGAAACATTCTGTTTTCGGAATTGAAGAACCTCAGAGTAGGCAGGTAGGTAGGTAGAAGGGTGCTCTTGCGGCAGTTGCCACAGCTTTTCTTAGACCATCAGTCGGGTCCATTGTGTCCATTTTACTGGAAGCTCAGAGTAAAAAGTACTGAGTTCACGAAAGCAAAGAGCCAACATTGTTTAAGCACTATCAGAATCAATATAACTCAGTCTTGGAGTCTTCAAGGGCCTTGTGCTATTTAAAATGCGTGTAAACGAGATGCCGAGTGTTGTGAGGTACTCGTTATTCAAATTTTTTGCAGAGGATTGCATGTTGTATATTTTTGTACAAATGTAAATGATAGTGGGCCTTACTAATATTCACTTTTAACCTTTAAACTAGATAGTTTGTAGGACACAATATGTAATTTTATATTTAAAATGCATGCTCATAATAAATTGACTAAACAGTCTGCCTAAAATCTGACCACAGCATATTTTGATCATCGAGCCGATTAAATGGCCGAGTAGATGTCGCAAAAAGCAAATAGCGAAGAAATCCCAACGTGGAAATTAGACAGCAGTTAGGAAGCGAATAGAAGATGGACCATAGTATCATACAAGCGATCAATGCACGAAGTAAACGAAACAATCTGACTCAGTTACTTAACGGTCTTGACTGTTACAGTCAATATCTCTTTAACACGGATATCAAACAATCCTAAACTGTCAACAGCGGAAAACGTGTTGCCCAAGACAGCAACGAGCAACAGTAAACACAGAATACCATTGGAAATATTACCAGAAAGCCGTTACTAGTGCCACCACTTATGACCTGGGTTTTACTCGGCCACCACCACGAAATCCTAATATGCACGATTTTTCAAAATAACATTTACTATCAAACGTCCTGCTCGTGGATCACAAGACTTCACCACCTTTGGTCAAATTCTCACATCATTATCGCGTCAGACAGTCAACTACGTAGCCGTCGACCTAATCCGTGTCCCTAACGTCGTGCGAATAGCCACTTCGTAAACAAGGAATGATAGCCAACACTTGACTTTACTTGCTGTGTTCTATTCTTCTATTACACCAAATTATAAGGCTTTGTTGCAAACTGCATTTATCTACTACATTAGCTTACAATATTTTGCCATTGATTTTCGTAAATATGTACCTATTTTGTAAGAAAATGCTAACTTACATGCACTGCGTGCTTTGCTCCGTATATAAAATCCTTTAAGTTAAATTCATTATCAAAATAGGGCCGGATAACAAAATGTATCAGAATCCAGTTTCTAAAAGAATTAATAAATGAGGGCCACACTATTTCCGGAAATTTCATCAATGTGGGCATACTCCTCTGCCGCTTGTTAAGATTTTCACTTGGTTTCGAACAATAATAAGCATTTTGATTGAATGAGCATTCACTTGTAGAAGTCAAAAACGGATTTATGTATCTACATCTATTTTGAAGCCCTTGCGCCAATATGTTCTTACTTAACCGCAAATATTCCCTAAGATTTAGAAGACCCAGCGAGGACATTATTTATCAACTATTCAAACTACAAAATACTTATTATTCCATAAAAACATTTGACATTCAGCGATAGGAATTTGAACTGTCAAAAGCTGTAGACCACAAATAAAGAGATACATAACAAGACTTATGTCGTTTTCCATTGGGCAAAAACAAGCAGCAAATATAAAGTAATACAGAAAGCCGCCTGCCAAAACGATGTTTTCCCGAAAAATTCATGAAGTCACGCCTACATTCTCATTTCTATACTAGCATAAGTGAGTTCGTGAATTCACCCGGAAGATGGCGGAAAATTAGAGAATTCACCACCGAAATTCATAAAATTTTCAAATATCCTGGAAAATACTGGTCTGGGCATGTTCACTAGGAAAATTTAAATTGTGACGGTTGACAGTTGCTTGCAGTGAATATATAATTAATATGTTTCTAACACTTTGACACTGCCTTTTATCAAGCATGGTCAATATATAGTTACGAATAACATTTCAAATTCCAATTTTTTTAACAGAGTAATGAAAAAAGTTTTCTTGTTAAGTTGAACACAAGCAGGCTGTATAAATTCAAGTTATTTACAATTTGCCAATCAATTTGCATATAAACTGCAAGTGAAGTGATTTTTTCGATTCCGGACTCTCCCGGACGCTTCTTTTTGCCCAATGGAAAACGACATATGTATTTTATACAAGTCAGCTGACAGCAGCCGTAGATTATTTTTTGGCTTTCACCAATACTTTTGTGAATTCTTTCAGAAGCAATTTTGTTGGATTTTAGAATGAGTGGATCCCCGAGTGAAACCAAAGGAAAACGACATTAGCCTACCTATCTATTCTGATAAAACTTTTACTCGTTTATTTATGTCGTTTTCGATTTGGAAAAATCTCTATTTTTTTCTCAGATTCACACATGTTTTCACTAATACCAATGTGTATGACACTCACTCATTATTTCGAAATGTGTTATTATAAATGTTTGAAAATCAATTGAAATGGACTTTCAGTGCAAGTGAAAAAAATGGTAAGTTCAACACAAAAAAAATCGTAGTTGTTAATTTAATTTCTTTTAGAAATGGAATATTTTAACGAGTAGTACCTGGAAGAGGTTTTTGAGGAAGTACAAATATAAAAACGCAAAAAAAAACTCCAACACAGTTTTTTTTTGACCGAACCTACACTCTCAAAATTAAGCGAACATTAAGCGAAGCGGTGGAGAGAAACATTGGAGAGGCTCTTTCCTGGAACAGCATACCAGGCATAAGCCTATCGAATATAAGCTCGAGTTAGATTTTAGCGTCTCTAGTCTCCACATCGTTTCTACACACAAAAAATAAATGGTCTCTAAATTATCAAGCATAGGTGGGACAAAAACTATATGTCCATATGGCAGAGATGTCAGTAAGCCCAATTTTAATTAAACGCATAATTAGAATTCCGAAATTCAGACTGCAAATACATCGCAATATTAGAATATATCCAAAACAATGGATAAAAGAAAAGTATTATCAAGCTTAAATAATTTCTGTAGTGGCAAGTAGAAGACAACACGTTCCTTCGTGTCAGGTAAATCCCTATTAGCAGTGGAATTTTTCTGAAATTTCCATACTGCTGATTGTTCCTCCACAAGCCTCGCGTTTTTGCGTTTTCTTTCATTTATCACGCAACTTTTTTCTGCGGTTTTCTCCAAAAAAATCCAAAGTAAACAAAACACAAACTTTTTCCTCAGTTTTTTATGTCCAAATTTATCTTCGATTTAATGTACCGGACATTTATTTCGCGAGCAAAATGAGTGGAGACTTTTTGTCGGCCCATCTATATGAAGTTACGAATTTAGCGTGCGAACAGGATACTGCTTTGCTAAATTACTTCGCTAAAATTTATCTTTGTAGACATTTTTGTATGGGAGATAGTACTAATGTCGTTTTCGATTTGGGTTTTCAGATTTTTATCTGAGATTTCAGATTTCTGCTGCCAAATCGAACATAAAATCCGAATTTTATTGGTTCTTGTGTGTATTAAGTTGGCCGCAAAAATTTATTTTTTTTCACTTGCACTTGAAATCCATTTCAATTGATTTTTACGCATTATAACTCATTTCAAAATAATTTAATATAAAAAATACTCGAAGAAATTATAATACGGTTAAAAAAGCAATCCTTCCAACGATAGACAATTCGTAACCGCCAGCTGTGTGTCATACACATTGGTATTAGTGAAAGTATGTGTGAAATCTGAGATAAAAACGAGATTTCTCAAAAGAGAGTCAGATCAAAAAATAGATTGAGTTTTTTGGCAAATCGAACATGAAAAGCAATCTCGATCAAAAAAAAAATTTATCATTTTGCCAAATCGAAAACGACATAATTTATTTCAAAATAGACCTCCAGTGCAAGTGAAAAAAATTCTTTGCGCCCAACTAGATACAAGCAAGAACCCATAAAATTCGGATTTAATATTCGATTTGGCACGTTCGCAATAGAAGTATGTATTTAATAAGGTAAATTAGGATAAGAAGCAAATGACTATTTTAAAGAGCCAGTGAAAAGTTCGAGTAGCCAAATCAGATATAAATAATGCCGAAGTTGACGGTGCTGATGCCGAGGAACTTAGAGGTGCTGCTCTGGATGAGGAATTGAGCGAGTTACGTAAGCGCCTTGAAGTATTGAAGCTACATAAGCAGATCAAGGAGCTGGAAGAAGAAGCCGCCTCTCCTGCTGAACGAAGATCGGAATTTGGCGAAATCGAGCACGCCATTCCGAAGTTTAACGGCGACGATGTAAGCCTTTCTGTAGACGGTAAATGCCGATGACAAATATAAGTTGTTAAGTTTGCTGCGTTCACTTATTGGAACTGCTAAAGTGTTCCTTCTCTCGACTGTTGCGCTCAATTATAGTGACCTGAAGTCAGCACTTCTAAAGGAATTCGACATAGCCGTGTCTCGGCAGGATGTTTATAGAATGCTGAGCTTGAGGAAATGGAACAAGCAGGAAGAGTCGCTCAGTACTAATTACAGTACTTGGAACAGGGTATCGATACCCATGGAGTATCGAATCAAAAGTATCGAACTTACTCGTATCGAATCAAATGAGTACTTCTTACTTTTTGCAACAACAACAACTATGTGATGAATGTTATAGAAAGAGATACGGCCTTACTAACAACCAAATTTAGACTCGACTTTAGGGCAATAGTCGAAATTAAAATAAACTGTGTGCCAATAATCAAGTTATCTTCGACTTTAAGATAATCGAGACTGTAACTTTCGATCCGAAGAAAGTCGAGTCTAACACATTATTTAAGTTCAAACGTCAGTTTTTGTAAAAAAAATTAAATAAATATGAAATGGACAGCAAAACAAGAGAAGCCGCAGCTTAAATTGGACGCAGGCAATGCGAGAACTATTAGTTGACAGTATCAAACCATTGGCTGATATCATTAATAGCAAAATTAACAATTCTGCAATGATACAGTCAAAACTCCAAGCATGGGAAACAGTTGCTTTTATATTTCACTCAAAATACAACCAACTGCCAATTTCAGCAAATTATTTGAAAGCTCAGAAAAAAATTATAACGCTTTTGAGTTATACTGTTATAATTTTGCTATAAAGTCAGATGTAGTTAAAGTTCCGATTACTTTGATTGTTGGTACCTAGAAATTAAAAGTCGAAAATATAGTTAGTTTCGAAATTAGTTAAACTCGAGTTTGCGGTTTGGTTGTTGGTAAGGCCCATAGAGTGTGAACTGCAAATGGGATTGAGAGTGATAGAGTACTGTTTTGAAATGAAAATGATTTCAGGTGTATAAATTGGTGTTTTGGTTATCTATAAATGAGAAGTAAAGCTACTTAACGCACGTGAACGTAGTGTACCGTGTACACTGTAGTAATACATACAATACAAAGAGTAAGCGTATTTTCGCATAAAGAATAATAATGATAATTTTGGTTCATTCGATACGATACGATACGATACGAGTACTTCCATTCGATACTTACTTTAATGGAATCAGAAAGGTGTCGATACTAATTTTAATTGTATCGAATCAGAAGTATCGAGTATGTACTCGTATTTACTTGGATCGAATCAATCCTATATTATTTTAAACATGCAGGCGATTACCAAGCGTTCAGATATTGGTGAAACAGAGGTCATTGACTTCATTATAGACGGGATGGGTAGTGGCATATCCAATGTTAATCTGCTGTTGGGTGCTCGCACCATTGACGAGCTAAAACAACTCATTAACCGTTATCAGCAGAAATATTTATTTATTGAAGAAATGTTTTATTATTTAGTTGACGCAGTTTTTATGTTTTGAAAGTTCAATTTATGTTTTTTTTTTTTTTGCATTATAATTATTTAATATATTTTTTTGAAGTATGATGAATTAAACGTTGGATACAATAGATATTTTGTTTTTTTTTTTTCCTTTCTTATACTCTGAAGGCACTAAATTAATTTATTATAATTTTTCAAAAAGCTGAAATATTGGATTTTTATATCCCAGTTATAAACAAACGTGGCTATATTACAGAATTATTTTTCTTAGAAACGATAACTTACCTAGTTTTTTACATAAAAAAATAAGTTTAACAAAAAAAAACGTCAAGAAAAATAAAATAACAGTAGTTTTAAGAAATGCTTTCATTTTAACTTTTGTATGAAAATATGGTATATAAATATACGCATTTGAAAATCACAATGGGGACGTTCAAGTATTTTTAGCTCTCTCACTAGATGAAACTCGCCTCTGATTGGGGGAAATCGGCCGTGAGAGCAGATGTTTCAGTTGACGTTTATGGAGGGGTAGCTGACGAATCTAGTCGAGAAATTCGTGACTGAGTACTAAGTTGACAGTTCTTATATGTGGCTGACGTAGAAAAAGTGACGTTCCCCACCAATCTAGTTTTTGCATTCAGGTTAAATCTCATCGAGACCAATCTAGTCGACTTAAGATAACTAGATTCTTGAATGTGGCCAATCTTATTCCATATTTAAATGCCACATAGGTTGGTCAAAAACTGCTTCATACCATACAAATATGCGTTATTTGAAAAAAAAATCATGCCACATATGCAATTTCCTTTTTTTCAACTTGAGATTACAAAAAAACCAATTGCCCTATTAAAACAAAAACTAAAGCGTAAGGAGAACGTAATTAGCCAATAAATTAGTTTAATGGTTGTTTTACTGAACTTTAAACGTCGTTTTATCGAAACTAGGTTGTTTAGATCACTCCAATACTGAGGCGACGAAATGGACTTATCTACGTAAAAAGAAATAGGTACTTACTTTCGATACAAGTAATGCTTGGATTACTTTTGGCCTGAAGTAAGTTCAACAGCAGTTGCTCGGATTCTTTTAAACGAATGGGTATATTTCCCGTTGCCTTCATGTCAGATTACTTCTTCACCCTTTGCTTTAAATTTACAACTTTTTCATCAATTTTCTCTGGCGTGTACAAAATTGAGTATCTAGACAATAAAAAGTCGCATTTTACGCGCAGCGTTTTTTTTAAGGTATTGATAATTGAAGTCACTATTGGTCACTCTTGGGAGTAGATCAAGTAGATGGAAGTTCCTCGTCGTCTGCTAAAATTCCGAAGAGCCAATTAAAAATTGAATATAGATATGCACTTATGCTTACTATAAAGCTTATCCAAATAGTCCTCTTCGTCTTTCATCGTATTTTTTTCTATTTTATTTATTTATTTTCAGTTTTTCTTTTGATTTTGATAATTTTCCTACAAAAATTTTAAAATAAATTCAAAATAAACAAACCACCGGACGACAGTAGTTGTCGCTTGTCAAGTTTGACAGAAAGGCAAGGACATATACGGCGAAGTAAATGCTATGTTCGAATTTTCGAACTTACTTTAGCAAACTAGGTTTTTATTCATACCGATTCAAAGCATTTCTTAAGGGCTTTTACTTTGCTTTACTCAAAGCAAATGCTTGTTTTTATTCATATAACCCAATGTGTGTAAACAGAGAGTGGAGAATAGTACCAAGCAATCTACTACAATTACCCACTTTTCGCCATTATTTCGCAGCAGCAAAAGTTGAGTCACTTTTTTATGTTATTTTTCGTTCCGAAGCTCCACACGAATCACTGAATGGAGCATGTTGACTGGTTGGGGCTTGAACTCACCTAATGTCAAGTGACTTTCAGACGTTGTCAGCTGTTTGCGATTAGTAAATACAAAATTAAAATATAATATGAAGCAAGTCATTTGGTAAAAAAGAATTAATGTTGCTAAGTTGGAGACAAAAATAATTATGATGGATAGGCGCGATAATAAAGAAAGTTCAAATTTATTGCAACATTCCGAAAATTTAAGTCTTTCTGATTTAGAATTGCCAGAAATAGAACACCAACGTAAGCGCAAAGTAAGAAGGTAAGGAAATCCTCCAATTTAAGTAATAAATAACAAATGTTTTTGTGTAACTAGAAAAACAAGGCCGAGACTAGCAACTGGGAGACAAAGAACGGAATCTGCAACTTCTGGTCATCGCAATATCATCTTAGTGGGAACTGTATTTTTTGTGACATCGTGTTGGCTGCTTATTCTTTCTTACACAATGTCAGTTATGCACATAGAAAATCAACGGCTACAGAGCGAAATAAAAAAAGGTAAATTTTAAGTTTCCATGGCATTTATTCTTTTCGGTAATAAAAAGCGAAATGTCTAAATTGAATTTAGCATAGGTAGGTACATTTTTAATTTATAACCTTAAGTACCTATATTGTCAGTCGTGTTACATGCACGATATACGCACATAGTAATAGCACTTGTGAATCTTTAATCGAATAGTCAGTGCGCAGAATTCAAACTGAATTGGCAGTCGATATAATAGAAGCCCGTTCATTTTTTTTATGTACATATTTATACTATACAAAGGACAGTATTAGCAAAAAAAGGAATAGCCTTTAAAAAATATATCCAACCCTACTATGGATTCTGGATTGCAGATAAATCTACCAATAAAATCTGGAACTAAAAAAATACGAAAAAGACGGGAACTGGACGCATTAGTGTCATATTCCATTGTAAAGAGGTATTTCAAATAAATAAAATGGAATATTTGCATTTCTTAACATAAAAGTTGTAGAGGAAACATAAATAAAACTGTGAACTCTAAAGGCAAAAACTCTCTAGAAAAACTCATTAGGACGTCCACAGACGAACAGGAAGAATGTAACTTGGTACCTATATAAATTTAAATACAGTGCGATAGTATGCCTTCAATCTCAATTTTACAGGGCAGAAATTATCAAAAATTGGAAAAATGTCGCGTGAGAAAATATGTCTCTATTCGGATGTTTGCACCACTGATTGTGGTTATCATCGTAATATTTTTGTTTGGTTTTGTACATTGGTTGTATTTTGATTTAAGGCAGCAGTTTATAGAATATCATCAAAAAATTGAAGAAGGTTGGCATCCACGTGATCTTATAATTGTTTTTAATTGTAAACGTTGATGTTATGTTAACGGTTAACCATATAAATAGGTTATGTATAAATACATAGTTGAAAAATGATAGCAATTCACGTTTAACTGATCAATTATTTTGCTGCTTCTTCGTATTGATACATGATAGTAAGAGAATTTTAATTCCAATCCACTTTTAAAATGATCCTTTAAAGCAGTTCAAGAAAACGCAAGCGATTGGAATTTAGATCGCATTTTGATTCAATTACTAGACTTCATAAATATACTTGAGAATTGCGTAGCATCAGAATGTGCCAAGAACGCTTCCACAATAATCAAATGACCTCTTTTCTCGTAAAAAAAACTCTCTTCGTTTGTTCGTTTGAGCAAACATTGAGTTCACTTTGTATTTCACTCGCATGCAGGCAAAGACGTATTGTTCTAATAAGCTCTAAATCGCAAATATAAAAAAAAAATTTTTATTAATTCAGTGTGCAACTGCTGGTTATTTTGCCCGAATCGAACAATTGCGATCATCTCACGCCATAAATGAATGTTTTCAGAGAATATAATTGTTCAGTTAAATTTGGTTTGTTTTTCTTACCTGTTTCGAATTAATATTTTTGATTCAGTAAATGAAAGGGAAACATTTAATCTAATAGATATTAATCCATCAGTTTTTTCTTTTTTATTCAAATTGTCATAAAGCAGCAACATTATTATATAGCAAGAGGAACAAGTCATTAAAATCTTATATATTTCCGTCCATAAGTATACATTTTGAAGACATTTCTGTTATCACTTCTATTCTAAGAATAAAACAAAAGGAAGTCAAAAAAAATACTCTGTTAGTGAGTGCTTTGTTTTATGTTTATGGCATATGTAAAAAGGTGAATTTGGAAATTTCATACTAGAGCTATGCTCTTGGTAATTTGCAAGAAGAGTCTGAAGAAGTTCTAAACCCATCAGATTTTTCAAACCGAAGCGGTTTTCTGGGGTAATTCTCTGGCGTATCACCACTAAAGTCACATTCATTCCATGGTCGTATCTGAAAGCACCTTGAGCATGCCATAATACAAAGCTTTGCATACGAATGGACCCAACACTGACAACTGTGGCACCTCTCCCATCGCAGTTTATTCCTAAGTCATTTTTAAGAACCCTCCTTATGTTTCCAGGAGAGCTATAATTCAAATTCACCGATTTGAATGCATTCGGATGACAAGCCTGATTTTTACACAATAGCGTGTAGCATCGCCTCTCAATCTCCTGCCTTTTACGGTTATATTCGCTGTGTCCACATCTACTCAAATTGCGTTAATACAACTACTTTTTCTGCGGCAATTTTAGGAAGGTTCCTGTTTTGTCCTCTTTTAAAGTTTCTTACTGTCTGGGAAACAAACCGCTTTGTTTCCAACAACCTTGGAAATGTTAGGAAAGCTAGGCTGCGTGAGTTCCTAATTGCTGGGAGTTTGTTCCGTACTTATTCCCGTTAATCTGGGTGTCTCCCTGAAGTCCGCACTAAACTTGAACGTAGGCGTGGTCGAAGTCGAATCGTAAGTCTGATTCGCGACCAGGCTGTCGACGCAGATAGCTATTTTTTGTTTGGGTGTCGCTTGGTTCTGGAGCAGTCTACACGATTTGGTATCGGTTTTTAAAAATCGATTTGTTCTTCCTGGCTGCTACTGATGTTGTTCAAATATTGACCGAAATATATCTAAATTTTTTTTGTGAACTACATATTTGGTAAATAGAAAACTTCTGTCTGTAATTTATTTATTATGCTTAGGTTAGCAGAGGTACTCGTTTATTGTTTTTTTTTTCTTGTTTATTTTATGTTTTTAACCGTCCACAGTTTCTGTGATAAGCCAAAGCCTTCCTGAAGAGATGCAGAAATGGCACGAAAAGTCGTCGTTGTTGGAGAAAAACCAAAGTATTATTTATGAAAAACTAAGTGAAATACAATTAGCAGTAGAAAGCTTAAAAAATAATTTCACAAAATACACTGCGCGTGCAGATATTCGAAGTGAATATTCCAAGGATGATAAATTTGTAGCAGATCTCGGTGCCAAGCTAGAAGCCGTCGCCGGTGACATGGAAGTCATAAAAGACCATTTCACTATCATTCAAAAGAACCATTCGACAATACAAGAAGAAATTGATAAGTTGGGGGTAGGTGTAAAAAGGCAGTCATTATGTTTTCAGATAATAATGATTTTTTACTTTAAGGTACGTTTCAGTGAAATATCAAATCATATTCCAGAGAAGAATAAGGACGAAGAGGTCTGTTTGCAAAAAATTCAGAACGTACAAACCAATTTCGAAAATGAATTTAAAATTGCATCTGCTAATATAAGTGTGGTAAACGATACTCTTACACAAAAAGTACACATTTTGAACGAGGAGTTGATTACGCACAAGGTATTTTTTAATTATAACATTATTTTTCACTTGTAATACATTTCGTACTTTTTTTTACAGACAAAGTTAGATGATCTGCTCGACAAATCAGCAAATATTACGTCGCATGTAACATCTATTAAGAACGATTGGACCAAATATAGACAGACAATTGTGGAATGTGAGGCAAAAATTGAAAATTTTGAAAATAATGTGAGTACAATTTATTATTATATTACGAATAGGAACGCCTTTATTTCATGACATAATTTCATTAAATATGAAAAGTCTAATCTTTTGTATGTTTTGTCAGAAATGATAAAAATAATCAGAACATACAATTGTTGACTAAGACCTTCCTTACACGATGTAATAGACAAGGCAGGTGGCTACGATAATTTTTCATCTTCGTCAATGTTTTACAATATCGGCCGACCCACTACGCAATATATGCATGTAGGAAGTCTACAATATTTGTGTACTACATGTGCAGCAACACAGCTTCTGTGTTATGCGGCGCCGTTTGCCGCAGTTAACGTATTTAGTGCCAAGAGAACTTTCGTATTCTAACCGCAAACCTGCGCATTTTACGATCACCTTGCAAAGCCGATGTTGGGCTAGTTTAGCGAGACAGGTTACAGCGATTACAGCCACACTTATGCAAAATATGCCCATTGGAATGTTCAGGAACTTACGTTTTAAATACTACTTGTTGGTTTAAAATAAAGCGCTGAAAATGGCTTTTCACAGAATAGTCTGTAAGATTTCCGATGGACTTTCCTCATACATATTTGCTTTTTAAGACTTGAAGCAGCCTCTTTATGCGAGATCCAGAAAGCGGCCTTAGTAGATCGCTTGACCCGATTGATCGCTGCCTCAAGGTTTTGTGACGAAATAAAATCGCTGGATTCTTTAAGGCTTGTTCTTGGGTTTGCTTAGTGGGACCTTTCGCAGTTAAAAACCCTTGTCGGCTCATCTACCATCATCACCATTATATTAATCCGTGAACATCTAAAGTTTCCGTACACTTTTTTAGTATTTATTATAAAATAAGTAGAATGTAACATATATCACTCGAAAGGTACTGCGCACAAAAAAAATCGTGGGTATATGTCGTCATTAAAATTAAGTTAAGAATTCCCGATACAAAACGCAATTGAAAGCATGTTGGTGACATTCAATTCGTCGCCGCCAAATTACCACAGTAACGTATTCAAATATAAATCATCTTAGAATAGAACCTGTTTTCGATGGAACGAAAGGAATGCAATTTAGAGTCAGTACCTGCAAGGTGTTGACCAATAACATTCGGTTCAATGATGTTACTATCGAAACGACCATTTTTCGACATACGTTTTTTGAACATCCAAAGTTTCCGTACAGTTTTTGAGTATTTATTATAACAGAAAGGCAATGAAAATAATACTTATTAAATAATAAAATATTACATACTTATAAAAGGTAGGATCGAATTTAAACCACAAGCGAAACTAGTAACATCTTTTTATAAAAAATGAATATGGGGAAAAGGAGTACTGTTGAGTGTTGATCATCTACAGATGATTCTACACTCACTAAGTCAGCGCTGCAGTCCTTTGTTAAATGTCTCCATTTGTGCACTTCAAGTAGGTTGAGGTCTCGTTCCACTCGTGCACGCCACATAAGGCGAAATGTTCCTCTACTGCGTTTTTATCCGGGTTGGAATCGAAAACTCTTTGAGCCGGAGTGTTGATATCTATTCGCTGTACATGCCCATATTTTTTTTAACTAGATCGATGTCGCTGTAAAGCTCGTAAAGTTCTCTGTTAAACGGGACTGAAAATTACTAGAAGAATTTTGAGTTCGAAACGAACGCCTTGATAAAGTTCATGTTTCTCCGCCATAAATCAGAACTGGTATGATGAGCTATAGATTATCCTATGTTTCTTGATAATACCTTACTAATAAAATGCCAAAGAAACAACGATTAACAAGTGTTACTCTTTGCGGTTAACCTAGTCCTTTACTAACTCAAACTAACAACTGTTAATCGTGACGTTCTGTCCAAATCGTCTTTGTCGTATGTCCCTTCCTGTTATTAGCATTTTTGTCTGCCATCATTCACCATTAAGTGCATTTTTACCGCTTCCGACTAATACTTGCAAAAGCATTAGTGTCAGCTCGCTGTGATCTGCTGAAGACAGCGCTGACCTTTATGGAGCTGCGATCGCTGTCATTCTGCACTATCGCAGAATTTTTGAATACTCGGAGATACCGTATAGAACACTAGCCCTTTCTCACAACCATTCGTTTTGTGTGCGTTTTTATTTTTAAGGTGAATGGAAAGAACTAGATAGCTACCAGTTTAACTTTCTTAAACTTACTTTTGTAGATTAACTTTTTATTATTAATTTGCTTTTTTCTTCTGTATTTCAGATATCTGAAATTGTGAACAAAACGTCCAATTTTGAAAAATCGCTCCAAGGAATGCGTTTAAACTGTACCTCAAATACCGAATTGGCTCGAAATTGTATCAATTCGACTGAAACTACTCCTCAGGTATTGATTAACGAATCCACTTACCAATATAGTATTTATAAATAATGCTTACAGAAGACCAACGGTGGGAACCAAACAAAACACGATGACAACAAAAGAAATGATTAAACCTGCAACATTTTGTTGGCACATAAAACGTATGCATACACAAAAAACAAAGTAAACAATTAATTATTTAATTTATCTATTATAATTTGTATTTACAGGTAAAGTTAAGTAAAGTACCTTTAGATGAAATCATACTTTTCACTTAGTTTAAACTGGCATCGAATTCTATGCGATTGTATATTTAAATTCAGCTTAACTAATGACAATTTTGATAGATATGTTCGTGTTGTTATTGCAAATAATTGAACTAATGGTTCTTTCCACAATATGTACATAAACGTTTTCTTTATCACAATAAACTAATTTTAAATATTCTCTATAAGTCTTATATAACACATAAGAATGCTACCAGGTATTAGCAGCTGGTTTTTATCTGCACAAAGCTGGACCTGGACCATGTGTATGATCAATTCAATGTCAGTTAAGGAGATGTCACAATAAAAACACTCCTACAGAAAAAGAATGGTCACTTCATTATGTCTCGACCTACCTGAACAGACTTTTGATTTTAAAAGAAATAAAGCAAAAATATCTAACTAAATAAAGTAAGTATTGTTTTGCAACTAGATAAAAAAATATTTTTGTTTTGTAGAAATGTGTATAGATAAAAACGAATTTTTATAAATAATTTCAAATTTAACGGATAAAACTCTATGAGCGCTGTCAGCAGCTTTGCCCACAGAGCGGTAGTGGCATAAATGAAAGGTGCGAGTGTGGTGAGTCGAAATTTTTTAAGTTACGTGACATGTTTGTCAGTACGAATTTCTATGTAATGTCGTTTTCCATTGGTTTCACTCGGGGATCCACTCATTCTGAAATCCAATCTAACAACAAAACTGCTTCTGAAAGAATTCACAAAACTATTGCTGAAATGCCAACAAATTATCTACGGCTGCTGTCAGCTGACATGTATAATGTCGTTTTCCATTGGGCAAAAAGAAGTGTCCGGGAGAGTCCGGAATTACACTTGTGTGAGTGCTTCTTGAGTGGATTCTGACTTCAAATCGAGAAGCGAAATTCTCTTCTCAGAACTACCAGAAGAGTATTTTTTTGTGCCAATGGAACGGTTTCAGAAGTGATTTTTTCGATTCCGGACTCTCCCGGGCGTTTCTTTTTGCCCAATGGAAAACGACGCCATCCTATAAAGATTTAAAGCTTGTCCTTGGAGGCAAGTAACGGGAAATCGGCCGAAGTTGGTAGTCTCAATATGGTGTGTCTATGGTACGGTGAAGGTATATAATAATGTGGTGGGTGCAACAGAGCCAGACCAGTTGCTCATATCCATTCGTTTGCGCGAGTTATATTTTTGTGACAAATGGAAAAAGATATAAATATATTTTTTGTTTAATTTAAGTACAGATGCAGAACCTAATTATGCAAAAATTTCTTTTAAATAACTGCTTAGCTTTGAAATATAGAACTGGAAAAATAACTAGTACCTATATTATTTTGTAAACGAAAAGGGGATATAAATATTTTTCTGTTTACACTACCAGTGCGCGTAGACTACACCATGTAGATTACGCAATTGTCGACAGGTCGTCATTTACGTGTCGTTAAATCAAAAAGATATATAATTATACAGATTGCGAGAGATGTCCGAATCAGACCACCATTGTCGGGTCTCTTTTCGTCTCACTATCACTATAAATCTTAACAAGAGAGACTCTGGATTTCTCCAGAGTTCTCCTCGACATGGTACTTCCAAGCATGTACAGTACCTTGATAGACTTTCATATACTTAACTTTCTTGATTGTTGTTACTTCCGATCCGAAAAGTGTTAAGGGCCGAAATTCCATATTTTTCCTCTTTCTAGTGAAGATTATAAGATCTGTTTTTTCAGCATTACTGGAAAGCAATTGTTCCTGATACCACCGCTCAACCACTTTGTGTGCATTCCTCATGATATCTGCGGTAACGTCTATGAATTTGTCTCTTACAGTTATTGCTACGTAATAGGCATATCACACAGTCTGAATGCCAGTTGCCTCAAGTCCGTCGAGAAAAGAGTCCACAGTGGTATTCCACAGCGTAGATGAAAGAACACATCCTTGTGGCTAACCCTCCCTCTAAGTTGTGAGGTTCCCGTCTGAATATGTATCTTACTACTAGTGGGTTAAGCGTTTAAGACTTTCAAAGCATTTCTTATCCAAAAAGCACCTTCAATGTCCATTATAGTGGTCATAGCAATGCCCCCGGCATTTAGCTCTTCCTCCGCGAAGCGTACTACTTGATGTAGCGCTGTTTCTGCAGACATGCTGTCTACTATTCAACGGATAAATCTTAAGGGGAGTACTTTACATATAGTCTACCATCACCCTTTACATTGTTCTTAGCAGAAAGCATGTTAGGCTGACTGGTCTGTATGACTTTGCCTCGGTTCTTTTTCCCGGTTTTGGAAGGAAGACCACATTTGCTTCCCTCCATGTAACCGGGATATAGCCTATTGTTAGGCATGCAACGTATACATTCCCAAGCCTTGGTGCAATTACGTCTACTCCCCATTGCATTAGACCTGGAAATATACTATCCGGCCCCGCAGTTTTTAAGGGTGCGAACTATCCCGCCCTTGACCACCTCTGCTGTTACGATCCTTTCTGCTTCCGTCCTATCCATCCTGTTCGCTCCGTGTTTCCTTGGAGCCCAGGGCTGATCTGACTTACAGCTTCCTGAAAAGGGTATCTATATCAAGACCTCATTTGTGTGATCCAGTGTTTCCAATATCTCCCCCGCTCTATTACAAACGAGTCCGATGTTGGAAACTAGATCTCTCGAGACAATCTTTTGTAGTCTACTGACTTCATATGTAGGTACTCCTCATACCTTCACGACTCCCTTTTACGTCTTCGCAGAGTAACATTCAGCTTTTTCTTTTTCGCAACACCAAGGCGCATGATCTGGTTTTTCCACTAAAGTAGGTGTGCAATCCACTCGGTACGCATCTTCAACAGCTGATTGGAGATGCATCAGCTCTGATTCTACATGCCAAGTCGTTTTCGGTATTCTGAATGCCATTACATTCAGTTTTTCCTTCAAAACTTCAAGGTATTTTGTCTTATCCGTGTTCTTCGGAATTCTGATGTATTTCCGATCTTTTTTTCTTTTAGATCCATAGCGAACATCAAAAGAAATGGCTCTGTTAACCGTCATCACCCTCCTATTTTCTACTTTTTCAATTATCTTGCTACTGCATAGGGACAATCACTTCCTTTCACATCGCATCCACGAAGGTTGGCATTGTTCCTCTATTTAAGATAGCTAGATCCTTGCATGATACAAATTTGAATAGCCCTCCTTTCCTCTAAAGATTCAAGGCTCGTGTATCAGGGCTATACCAAACAAGTCCTCATCAAAACATTTAGTCATCTTTGCTGATGCTGCTTTGCTGTGAAGAAGGTTCAATTGAATCACCCTGAGCTTTTCTTAATACGGAATCAAAACTTGTCTGTTGTTAGTCGATAATAGTTCAATCAATAATTATATCAATACTTAGAAAAAGAAGACCATTGAAATTTAAGATATACATTCTTATTTTATAATAGGCATCAAATTTGGTTTATTTTAAAAATAAATTATTCAAAATCCTTTTTCCTACAGCTGTTTTCCACGATAGGTTTGTTCATAGACAAAGTATAGGGTGCTCAGCTCAGTTGGCTACTTGCCTACAAGCTGCATTTTTACGCACTGGCAAAGATTAGATGCGCTAGGTATTGACTACTATACATGGACTGCTAGTGAAATGCTAGTCCATACAAGCTCTGCCTACAAAATGATGCCAACATAACTAGCGCTTTTGGTTCAAAGCAAAAAAAAAGGGTACCAACTATCTTGGATTTCTCCATAGAATGCTAGAGACACCTATTGGTTGTCAGTAAATTTCCTAAGTAAAACGATTGAGATTCAAATTGTTGCGGAATGTTTTACAATAGGTGTCGCATTGAAAATGCGGTAGTTCAAATAAATTAGTTAATAACAAATTAAAGCAACAAAATTTAAAAAGGAAATCGTATTGAAATGTATTTATTGCCCCATAAATTCCACAATTTTCGTAGATTGATGTTTTGTTTTTTTGTTTTTTCTTTGGAAATATCGAACTACCACTTTGCATATATTTCAATCAACGAAGCTTTCTGGACAGTTTTACAAACTTTCAAATTGATATTTTGAATAGATTCATAACTCTGGAAGTTGTACTGGAGGCGCTAAATCATCTGAAGGATGGATCGAATGGAGTTCTTCCGAATTGTACAAATATGGGACATGGGAGCTATTAAAGAAATTTACTTCCTTGTTCAACTTATAAGACGAAATGTATTCTAAGATTTGAAAGTCGTCAATGTATTGAAAAAAACTATTCCGCATAATAATAATGGAGCCCATAAAACCTACGTTATTTCTGCTTCTTATAATTTGTTTCCAATTTATTCCGCTCTTAACCAAGAGCCGGTACCGCTAATGTTGTAACCAACGCGTAGTTGTCTACTAGCAGTCTATATATAAAAAGTCTATGGCCCTAGGATTGTCATATAGAAATTTGTATTGACAATTGTCACACACTTGCAGCCAATCTTTGTCATTTCAGTGCAGGCAAAGCGTTATAGAATTTTATCCGTTGAGTTTGAAGTAATTCGTTTCATTACATATGAGTAGTAATTTGATTACGAATAAGTGTACATTCACTTCAGATTTTTAAATGGAAAATAAACGATCTTCCGCTGAAGCTCCGTTTTAAAGACCAAGCCATCTTGGATGAATGAATAACTGGACGCAACGTGCCCCCAATCGCAGGAGATGGAACGCTGCATTGTCTCGGGCAGAGGCTTCGAGCCATTGTCATTAGCTGGGAGCTTGTTCCCAAATGCGAGGCGAATCGGTTTTTATTGCGGATTTGTATTTCCAAAACCGATATAACAATTGCTTGAACAAAACAGAGTACGTGCTTTCGGCCCTTGAAAAGAATGTTCTAGTAATGTATTACTTGACCTTAGGAGCAAAAAATCTGGCCTCAATGTCTGTAAATGCAGAGTCGTCAAACCCGACAACAAGGACCAAAAAGACAGCTTTTGATTAATCAACAATTTTCCAGAAGCTTTTCTTCTGAGAAAGGGCATTAATTCTTGAATTCTTAAAGCATTTATTTGGATGTGAAGAAAGCTGTAAAAATAAAAAAGACAAGGAACAAACAAGAAGTCGTGCCAGCTTATACACCCAAGAAAAACGACACAAGCTGCTCCAACAACAATACCAAAGAAAATTTAAAAAAAAAAGGTTATATGTAAATTTAAGAAAAATCTACTTGGAAAGGAAAACCCGCTCTTCGGGAAACTAAAGAGAGAGAACAGAGAAATTAAAAAAATAACATAAGGTTTTTGTTTTTTAAAGTATAGGTACTACGTGCTGAGCGAAACTGTAAAAAAAAGAAAGAAAGTAAGAGAGCTTATAAAGAAGGTGAAAGGTGAAACTCGATTATTTATAGAAATGCATTTTATTTGAAGTACAAATAAGTTTAAAATATAAATAAACCAAAAAAAGAATTTCAATTTGCTTGTAACCGTAAGTATCTATCTATGTACGAGTTTACATTTTCCTATATAGTACTCCTGAGGCCTAGAGCCTAAACTTCGGGTTTGGAGTTTGTGGGCCTACAGTTCGGGGCCGTTTTTTTGTTTGTTTGCATAAACCTCAATATTAATGGCACTTCCCATATAAAATGATCATACCAGTTTGATATGTTCGAAAGATTTCAACGAGAATTGATATTTCATCTTGAGATTTGGACATATGTATCTCGAAAACGTACGATTGTAACAAAAATTCTTTTCTAAGGTAATATGGTCATTTCTAACTAAATCACTCAGTTTTTCTCTATATTATCGTACAATGGATTTTTGAAAAGAGCATTTTTTTTAAGTATGTGTTTCTTGAGTTTATCTGAAAACCGCACTAACGATTTTGACCAAAATGCATACTTAGAGTAAAATTGATGTTTTAAAAATGATTGCGTCCTATATTTTTAATTGGAATCATCGAAAATGCTAATTTTTAAAACTGTGTATATCTCGAAAACCCAATTTTCGATTTCTATAAAACTTTAAAAACCATCTTGAACGATGTCTAATACTCTGTTTTTTGCAAAATAGTTTGTCAGCAGTATTTTTCAAATAGAACATTGCAACATGATTTATCGATTTTGATAAATATATACTTATTTAGAATAATAAAATAATAATTAGTTTTTCTCAAAAAATTCGAATAAATAGCTTTTTAATCATTTCTCAAAAACTACTTCCCAAATCCCGATCGTGTTTGTATATTTGTGTAAAACTTAATACCGTTCTGCCCTTAAAAACGCAATTACAACTACGAAATACTTATTTGAAGCAAATATTTCCCACTTTTTCTTTTTTGCAACCACATTAAAATAATTAGAACCACTTGGAGCTTACACACTCAGAAATTCCCACAAACATGCCCCAACAGAACAGAACAGAACAGCTTCAACTTATGAAAACTTACATTGTTATTTGATATTACTGCTATTTCAGATGAATTACCCAAAAGTGGATTTTATTTAACACTTTTCTTAGCATCGCTTTTCAGATCTTTACACACCTATCTAACATATAAAAAAACAACTAACCAAACTTTTGATCAACGAGAAAGTTTCGTTCGACCCAGTCGTGCACTTTGCACTATTGTTTAGCAATACTTTTAAAGTTACCAACGTTTTGCAGTGATGGAAGTTGTTGTCGATGTTGTCATCTTCTTCAACTTCAATTGAAGGTAGCATTAATAGCGCACAGACTTGTAATCATTGCGGTCTTTTCTGGCTTGTAGTAAAGTTCCCTCGAGTGAAGCCGACATCTAAATTTACCTTCTAGGATACCGAAAAATCTATCAAGGATGCTAGATCATGCCAAGCGTTATTGGTTTTGAGCAAAGTTTTCTCTAGTATTTTACTAATAATTTCAGGGACTGTGGTTTGAGCCTGACCAACACTCTTTTGGTAAGAACCCTGTTTAAATGGAGCAACAAATATATTTCTAGTTTTGCTCTTTCGATAGAAAGGGCAATTGTTTTCTTTATTCGAAATGGTTATAGCCTCCTTCTGTCATTATCCTCTATTTGTGGTTCTCTAGTAGTTTCTTAATATTGAGCTTGAACCCTTATCCTAATTGAAACTATGGCGGTGAGTTTAGGAATTATTTTCGATAAGTTAGGTCTGAGGTTCCTACTTACATGATAGTTGCTAAGTTTAACCTTTATTTACCTTAGATGCAATAAAGTTTCGCTTATATTTCGTTTTGGATTATACAGTACCTACTTTGAATCCAATTTCTTAACTGCGTATGTTAATTAGGTACGATCTGATCCAGAACGTATGACCACTCATGAAAACCTTCTGTAGATCGCGAGGTCTCTGTCAACTGACAACTGCATTGATTAAGAAAGTGTCCAATAACTTTTTAGTCGGTCACTCAGGACAAATCCAGTTGAAATGCAAATAAAAATAAATCAAGGAGTTATCTCGTCTGTTGAAAAGTGTTTGCTATAAGGGCCTTTGTGAAAAGATCGGAACTTTAGATGAAACCATTAGGTTGGTAAAAGTGTTTAATTGAGCCAAACCAGTCAAAGCGAATTCACTTAGTAAATCTCACAGTACACTGAAACGAAACCTGATACTTTCAGTTTTCTTATGGAAACTTGTTTTCCGGATAACTCAGGTAACGATTGGGTTACAACTCACAACTTAGCCCGCCTAAACAGGATGACTTTATCTTGGCAAAGAATAAAACAAAAAAGTAAATAAGCAATTGGCAAACTAAAGAAAATTGTGAAAAGCGACTGCTTTAATTAATCTCAGAAAATTAAGAATAAATAAAAAAATAAATATCTGGAGCAACAGGTCAGTTGGGACCCTTAGGGCCTAGATTTTCACAACAATTCGTTTTGTGCGAGTTTTTAATTTTTTGGGACGAATGTAGGGAATATCGTTGGGGAGTATAATAACACTTTTTTGGTGAGTAAAGGGGAGCACAGAAAAAAATCAAGAAATTAATTTTTAGCTCATTGTTTTCCAAATGGGACGGGTTGATGTTGGCAGCCTGTGGCGGCCATGTTGTTTAGGTGGTGTTTGCTATTCAGTCACTGATGGCAAATCTTCAATGGAAGTTATACTATTGATCAGCACGTCCAAATTATAAGACTATATTATCAAAAACAATTCGCCAAAAACATGGACCATCCGGGTCCGTGAAACTGGAAGAAGCCGCGACGGACAATTGTACTATGTTATATTCCGTACATAATGAGTATAATTTGCTTTTGGGGAGTACAGGAGTGCGGCCGACGAAAACGGAGTAAAATGCTCCTATTGTAGCACGTTCGGCCGCCCTGGTCCAAATCAAACGGCCAATTGAGAAGCTCTTTTATTACAGTTATACTCTCGAATGTTTGTCAGACGTTCGCGAGAGGTGGCGCAGTGGAAAAAACCTCAAGATGTAGTTTGTGTTATTTCGGTAATCGAGCCCGGTATATATATATATATATATTTCGAGAGATAATCGAATCAGACCACCATTGTCGGGTCTCTTTTCGTCTCTCTACCACTGTAAATCTTACTCAGAGAGACTCTCTGGATTTCTCCACAGTTCTTCTCTGGGCTCAATTCCTAGTGTTAACGCTAGCATCTGTTTATGGGAGATCCGTTTCATCGACTGGGTCTCGACCCATTGATGTCCCAAGATCCTCATTCTTCTGCCAGCCAATGCCGGGCATTGACACAGTATATGTGCCGCTGTCTCAGATTCCTCCAGGCATAGTCTACAAGTATCATCCTCTATAAGGCCCATTTTCCTTAAGTGATACCTGAAATTACCATGTCCTGTAGACAAAGCCACCACCCATTTCAATGTTCCTCGACTCATGCTTAGAACTCTTCTTTGAGTGGAGCAGGTAGGCCACTTTATTGCCATTTTAGCTTGTCTACATTGTTCCACGGTTGACCACCTTCTCAGGTGTTCTGCCGTGATCCATTTGTGGACAAGCTGTTCAACCATTCCTCTGCCAATTGAAGAGAATGGTTCTGGTCCCAGCAACTTTTCAGTTGACCCCTGTTTTGCAAGGGAGTCCGCCTTTTCATTGCCTTCGATCCCTATGTGTCCTCGTACCCAAGTCAGTGTTACTTCATTTTTAGATGAACACTTATTGAGTTTAAGTACGCATTCCAGTGCCAGTGATGTTGTGATGATCGAGCCCGGTAGGTAGGTACCCCTCTCTTAGAAGTCTAACACACTAACTAAACAAATGTAGAAAATTAGAAAGCTCAGCAAAAATAAGTTTCAGTGGAGTGAAAAGAATTGCACATTATGTGAGAGTTAGGTTTGCGTCATCTCCAATTCTGCGAAGCAGAAATAGCAATCTACCCCATTGCATAACACTGAGAATTGATGAAAAGTACTGAATAGTTCTTCCTTCGTATTGGTTTTCAATGAAAGCATTCAGACTTCATAACGAATCAGTCGGTTAGAGACAGTTTGCTCAGGTCTTCAAGTAAGTATATTTTTCCTAAGTTAACCTTGCATATAGGAGGTTAACAGTGGGGTCTTCCTCCTCCTCTTATTTTTATTTGTTCTTGTTTAACATACCCGATTTCGGTTTTTTTTTTTCTGTAAAATTGAGAGATGTTCGAGACATATCACCATATCGTGTTGTTTTTGTCTCTCTTAGTTGGTGGAGAAACTCGGATATAACTTGTTTCTCTGTCTCAATGTTATCCCAATTCATGTGTAGTTATATGCTTTCTTTACCTTTGAGTATATTATTCGCACATTGACGAGCGCAGCCAAGTATTAACTATTATTGATGTACTAACCGATATTTCAAGGATCGATGATGTACTGTGCTGAGTGATGTTTGTACAGCCATTTTCATATTGAACTTTTTATCTTTCCGAAACGGCTGGACCAATTTTTATGAAATTCGTTGTGTATATTTGTTTGGTATGAGAATCGGTGGTAATGTATATTTCATACCGCTGATTAGGGTGTCCAGGTCCACAACATTTTCTTATTTAGTTTTTTACGAACATTTCTTTTTAGTATTTTCTTTAGATTTGGCATCAAAAAAATACCTATAAAAAAACATGTTAACCCTTATACCGCAACCCTTTATTTTTTGAGTTGCGATTTTGGTATTTTTGTGAACTTACACTCCTTATTTTTTAATCGCAAAAGTAATTGACGAGAAGTGTCGAATCACGATTTATTTTAGTTCACAATAAGTATATACGTGTTTAATGATTATAGAATAATGATAAAAGAATAAATATAATAAATACAGTATACAGTATACAGTTCAACAATAATTTGGTCTATTTCTGTGTGTGTTACAATGAACCATGCCAGCAAGACGCAAGGGTGCCCATTTGGGCCGTCGAACGAATAGAATAACAATCATGGTAAATAGTAGAGCAGAAGGAACAGAAAGGAGACAAGCTCGCCGGCAGAGATGAATGAATAAGTATTCCATTATCTTTGCTCGCCGGTTAGTAATTGAAACACACAGATCCAATGGACGACAACGACAACAAGCACATCGAGCAATTACTAAATCCGCTTCGTTCATTCTTCTCGCATTCGATTATGAGCCAGATATTGAATATTCCACTCATCCGAAAGTGCTGATTGGTATTATGGACAAAGAGCGTCCCCACCGTCATGCACTAAAATTCAAACATGAGGCAGCTAGCATGTTTTGCGCACCAGTAAAAGTGCAACTACCATACATTGAGACATCAACAGAACCATTGAACGGCTTGCTCATCGGCACGGATCCAGATTCAAACCTGTTCCTGAAGTCCATTCGCAGATTCAATGCAAATGACATCGGGGCAAGAGATATAGTTCACAATACTGCTGCAAACGGTCAACAATTCAATTCAACGTTCAAAATTGAAGGCCAAGTATGCCACAAAGTGAGCTCATTGTTGCCAATGCCAAACGAACCACATATATTTTTAAAGATCTACTTCATGGGCGGTGAGGACATCTATCGTCAGGACCCCGAACGCATCATCAAAGAATGGACCGTCAACATACTCCGGCTCGGGAAGACCATTTTCCAGGGCGCAACGTGAAACACGGTCAAACCTTCACGTATTTGCTCCATATCCACGTGGAATATATCCTTAACGGCGAATAAGTTGTGTCCACTGTCGTCGTACTTGAAATAACCGACAGTGGATACAACTTTTAATATTACACCTTAGATTTATACATACGTTCGATTTCTTTGAGATCTGCGCCTGGGTGTCCAAACGACCCCATGAAATGGTTGATTGTAGCGATATTTCCGAAGTGCTCCGCACCGATATAGCAATGCGACATTTTACTTCTCAATATAACACAAAGATTCACGAACGTTTCACGGTTCTATTTTATCGATGACATTCGATCATTTTTATGGATCGTTAAAACATTCAAACACACTTACAATATACATTCGTTATTTTTTATTTAACAAGCTAAATTTTCACTACACAAATATACTATACAATTAGTATAGAAATACTAATTCCATACCAATTTCGTGTGTAAGGCTGTCAGCATATAAACGCGATGGCAGTACAATTCAAAATTTAACTTGGTGTCGGGTCATGGGGCATTCCAGGTTAATGAACTCCGTATGCATTGCACAAATAATACGGCAGAAGGGGAGTCTCTACATATCGCTTGCTACTTTTTAACTCTTAGTCAAGTAAAATTCTACTAATCTAAGGTGGTCGAACTGCAACACGTGCTATATTCCGAACTAGATTTGGACCATGCTGAATTTCAAACGCTTCAAAAGTCTAATAAGAATAAATAGATCAGCACAATAGTAAAGGTCATTATTGGACACTGCATTCTTGGAAGGCAAGTCCTTGAATTGGTCTCTGCAAAGAGAAAGGGATTATTTATTATTCACCTCCTTTTCATGTGCCAAATCCTTCAACTGCAAGAGGCTACATCTGAAGAATGCTCATTAGGTATACAGTTTTTGGCGGACTCGCTAATATGTTCATTTAACCGGCTCCCCCACATTTGCATGAAGTCTTAGTTTTTTGAAGTACACTTGACTTCGGGGGTAAGCTGGTGAATGCGTCACAAAAACGTTACGGAAATCCCGAACGGAAGTTGAGAGGCAGATATAAGTTAGTGAAGATAGAAAGAGATGAAGTTACGTTTTGTTTCGTATATCTAAGCCACAGCCCACAGTGCAGCAGTGATACCAGATCGGGGGAGTTTTCCCTTTTTGCGGGATTTTCTCACTTTTAATAAGCTAAAAGAGAAGAAGGGATTTCTCAGACCTCATAGTACAAAAAGAAAAGGATTTTACTTTTTGGTCAATTTTTGTTCCTAATTGCTCATTTCATCAAGAATAAAAAAATTAGTCAAATTAAATATTTTCATGTTTAGAAAAAAGTCATTCAAAATATCTGAATGCTTTCATTTTATTTTTTTTATTTCCCTAAACTGTTTCATAAAATGACATATCTGTGAATGAATTCACGAGTATTTTTTAAAATAATAAATTCATTTATTTTGTAAACATTGCAATGTATGTAAAAAAGCTTTACCTCATTCTCAAATCAAATTTCTGTGTCATTTTTGTATGAAAAATGAAGAATAATGAAAATTGAAGCCGAGATAAAGTTTCTTTCATACCAGTCATTTTCAAATAATTCATAAGATATTTATTTTACGTTGAATATTATTTTCGTTTTAATGCCGAATGCAATTTTATGTTTCTTTTTGTAACGTCTTAAAACTGTATTAGATGTACCTACATTTCTATTTTTGTATTATATACAAACATATCTTAGTATGTATTTATTTTTGTTAGCTTGCATATAGTTAATGTATAATGTAACTTGTATTTGTTACTAATAAAAAAGACAGACTTTAAAAAATACATGTTGTTTTTCATTTAATATTTCGTAGGTTAAATGTAGGATTTTCTTTCTCTCTTTCTTTCAGAACCAGTTATTTTTCATATAATAGACACAGGTCACGCCTATTGCAAGGTTGCCACCAAATTTGGTATTTGTTTTTTTTTTGCTTTTTGAGTTCGGTAATTTGGTAATTTTTATCTGGTTATGGTAACTTTTTGAGCAGATGTGCCAAGAATTCGAACTCGATAACAACTCATTTAAATGCTACCTTACTGTTTCTGAGTGAACGTATTGCATTATTTGCATATGCGTCATCACCATCCATATAAACCTGTTTTATTCATTATTCAAAAAATTACCGAATGCATTTACTTTTTCTCTTCCTCTCGTAGCAAGTGTATATAATATCTCAGTCAGTATTTTGTTTGCGAGTACATACAATCAGTGTTAGCGGCACCGACAACGGCAGATTGTAACACTGCTATGATTATTTTTTGGTACTAGAAAATTTTAATAAAAGACGATTTACAAGAGCGGTTTGTTTTTTGTGCTTTTTCCCTTTATCTCACGGAAGGCTTTTCGGACATCGAAATTACCACAAAAAGGGATAAATCCCACGATATAATAATACTGCATACAATCATATAGAATTATGGATTGAGCTACTCGTTTTTTTTTGTCTCTTACGTACTGTTTTCTTCCAAACATATTTCAAGGGCTTAAACACATTAAAACTTTTTAAATATTGGTGCAAGACTCACCAAGTTCGAGGGTTTAATCAAAGAGTGTGCCGACTGCTAGAAAATACAATTATTACCAATAGCGTTGCCTATTCGTTTCCAGCAGGAACTTTGTACCCTTTGTGTGTGTTCTTCGGTTTAAATTTTGTATGACTTTTTGAACAGTATCAACAGATTGTCCATTTTAAAAGGAAACAAACACTTAAGGTTGGTGACCCAAACAAGGCCCACCTGATAGTTTTTCTTAAATAACTTGCAGGCTCATAAGGAGAATTAGCTGAATTGACATATATATATAAATTTTAACTAAAAATTAATGGTTTTTATTTTTCTAGAGCAAGAGCTCTTCTTTTATTTAAGTCTTCTTAAAAACTAACTACTATAAGCGAGAAACGCTACTATTTATGTGTTCAAGGCGCGGTTTCTTGTTTGGTGCTCGCATCGTCTCTTTTGTCGGTGCATCTGCCGTTTTATGACTTCGAAATATCCCTTCTTGGAAGGTCGTCTTATTGTTTTCACATCTGCCGTTTTATAACTTCCATATGTATGTGATATCCCAGTTTGCTAGCTTTCTTGGGAGGTCGTCTTCTGTTGGCACATCTGTTGGGTTTTTCCGCTTAAAAGAGTCGATCCCTGTTTAGTTGGGCTGCTGACATAACCCCTCCCTCCTTAGAGTCTTCCTTCGGTTCGTTTATGACTGGAGGTAGATTTATTATAGTTTTATTTTGTCTCTTTATTTTGTATAATATTATTATCACAATGATCGCAATGATTAATAAAGTTGTTGAGAGACTAAAAATATACTGTGTTTCCTTTTCATTTTTTATTTCTATTATTTTTTTTAAATTATCAATGGATTCATACCTGACTTCTTCCAAATATTCATTTGAAAAGTTATAGTTTAGTACAGGTATTATCTTTTCGTCTTTGTAATACTTTCTATTATAAATTACATTGTTCATTGAAATTTTACAGTTCTCTGCTTTTATTAAGTAATTTCCTTCTAGTATGTAGTTTAGATTATTACAATTTTGTTGTATTTCGGTTTTTTCTAGATTCTTAATTATTAGATATTTTTCTTTTTCTATTATTACATTTTTATCTTCATATTTTTTAGTTTTGCATTTCATTTGTTTGTTTATTAATATATTTTCTATACAATCGTCCTTTAATATTTGTAAATTTTTTATTTCTTTAGTTATATAATATAATCTTTTATTCAATTCTAGGAAGTTATTAGTTTGTAAATCTATAATTTTACTATTTATAGGAAAGTTTTGAATGTATATTTTATTAAATGTTTGGTTGGAATATTGGGGAATTAATACAATTACTAAAATATTTTCTTTGTACGTTGCTAAATTGATTTTTAATTCTTTTAATTTTTCAAATGCGATATTATTCTCTTTAATTTCTTGGCTTGTAATAATGTTTTGTGTTAGTATTCCTGTTCTGCTAGTCAATATTACGTCTTCTATTTTTCCTAAAGTTTCTCTAATTTCTCTTATGTTGTTATTGAATTCTATTTCTATACGAAGGTTATCAATATCACTGCTTCTGTTTCTTAATTTATTAACTGTTTCGATACCTTGGTTCATTAATTCACTTAAAGTTTTAAACTGATTATTAAAATGATCGTTTATCTTTATTTGTTTATTTAAGTTATCTATGGTATTATGCTTATTTTCTTCTAGTGTTTTAAGTTTCTTTTCTATTTCTATTCTATCATCGTCATCCATTGCTCCGAATATGAATTTCAAGATGGAACCTCCTAAATTTATTAATCCTCTTTTTAATATGTGATGTGGGATTAGGGTATCAATTTTTTGTTCTAATTTGATTATTTCACTAAGTTGTTTATAATGCTTTTCTGGCATTAATTTATACTGTGCTTTTAATTGTTCGATTAGTCCTTTATAATCGGTTAAGTTAATTAAATGTATCATTGTATTATATTTTTCTATAAGTTCTACCTTTTCACTTTCTATTATAAGAAATTCTTGTTTAATTTCATTAATTTGTATTTCCTGTGGTTGTACTACCGTTATCTGCTTGTACAGAATAATCATTAAGATTATCACTACTGCTTTCATGTTGGGTGGTTGCAAATTTTTTCTTTCTCCTGAATTGGTCTTTGTGCAAGACTTGTATTCGTACGTGTGGTCTTATAGTGACTTTCTTGTCTTGTTGTTTTATAATGCTTATTTTTTTATGTTTTGTCTTTAGTTTGTCAAATCGCTCGGGATTATTTATTTTAGTATAACTAGGGTTAATTTCTTTATCACTCCTATTTTTATTTAACTTCTTTAATATTTTTTCTTTATTGCTTTCTATTCGTTCGCGCACTAGTTTTATATTTACTCTATTCAAATGAATGTCTACTGGTTTTTCTTTAGTGGTCAAATGTATTGTTTGATTGTAAACCTCTACTGCACGTAGTACGTTGTCGACTAAGTTGTCTGACCCTTCTAAAATTCTTAAATGCTCATTTAGCGTGCTGTGTACTCTTTCGATATCAGAGTTTCCTGTGTGTCTGTAAGGAGTTGTGAAATGAATTTCTATCTCCTTCTCTCTAAAGTATTCTTTTACTGTATAGGTTTGAAATGAAGGATCGTTATCTAGTACGATATATTTTGGTTTGGTCATGTAGGTAAAGATTTTTGTTATGGTATTTAATACATCCTTTTGGTTTTTGGTTTTAAGTTTTTCTACACATACGAATTTGCTGAATTTGTCTATACATGTGAGATATTTTGTTGAGTGGGGAAGTATCCATATATCCATGTGATAAGAGTGGTGTGGACCTTTTGGTGTGATTGTTTTCTCGTATGGGAGTTTTATTGGGTTTCTTTCTATTTTAAGATTGCAACGTTCGCAATTGTTAATCACTTTTGTTATTAGTTCTTTCATATTTGGTGAGTAATATTTTCTTTTTATTTCTAAATAGGTTTTTTCAATTCCTGTATGATTATAATTTAAATGTATTTTATTTATTTCTTCTTCGGTTTCTGGAGTTTTAATGTCAATTAAATAGGTTTTTGTCCTAAGGAGTTTCTGATTATTATGGTGTAGTTTCCAATAATCTTGGAACTCTAGAAATGATTTATCTTCTGTCGTATAAATACAGTTTATTGTGTTCGTATCACATTCTTTTATTATGTATTCATAGGTTTCTTTGCTGAAGTTTTTTCTGGTTATTTTTATTCTTCTCTTTCCTGGGAATGGGAAAGTTATCTCTTCTATGGTATTTTCTCCCTTTTCTAATATTATTTGTCTTTTGAATATGTTCAAGGGTTTCTCTGTGATTGATATTAGATTGGAGCTATCTGATATTACACTATGTCTGGTGCTAACTAAATCTTCTTCTTCTTCTAATGCATTTATTGTATCTATCTTTATTCTTGAAAGTGCATCTGCAACTTTATTTTCTTTTCCTGCTAGGTATCTTATATCAAAGTCATATTCTTCTAATTTAATCTTCCATCTTTGTAACTTACTATTAGGTTCTTTTAGATTATGCAACCATGCTAATGGTCGATGATCGGTTAATATTTTAAATCTTCTACCGTAAAGATAGTGACGAAACTGTTTCGTTGCCCATACTATGGCTAACAATTCCTTTTCTATCGTTGAATAATTACATTCATGTTTATTTAAAGTTCTACTTGCAAATCCTAATGGTCCCTGGTTTTGACTTAACACGGCTCCTATTGCAAAGTTACTTGCATCTGTAGTCAAAGTAAATTCTTTTGAGAAATCTGGGTGTTTGTTAATGAGTGTGTCTTGCATCGCAAGTTTTACTTTCTCAAATGAGTCCTTATAATCTTTGTTTTCTATATTTATTTTGCTATTTTTCTTTAAACAAAGTGTCATGGGTTTTATAATTTTTGCATAGTCATTTATAAATTTGCGGTAATAACCTGTTAATCCTAAAAATGACTGTATTTCTTTTATAGTTGTGGGTATAGGGAATTTTTGTATTGTTTTTAACTTTTCTGGATTTGGTTTAATGCCTTCTGGAGTTATTATATGTCCTAAAAATTCACTTTCTTTCTTTAAGAAATCGCATTTGTTAAGAGATACTCTCAAATTTACGCTTTGGAGTTTCTTTAATACTTTTTCGAGAGAAGAGAGGTGTTCTTCTAGTGACGTGCTAAATATTATTATATCGTCTAAATATACATAACATATTTTTCCTACAAATTCTTTTAATACTTCATTCATCATACGCTGAAATGTCGCCGGTGCGTTTTTGAGACCGAATGGCATTCTAGCGAATTCATAATGTCCTGATAAAGTAGAGAATGCAGTTTTCTCTCTATCTTCTGGTTCTACCTCTATCTGGTAAAATCCTTTTGTCAAATCTAAAGTAGTAAAATAATTTGCTCTTCCCATTTTATCTAGAATATCTTCTATTATTGGTATGGGGAATTTATCCTCTTTGGTTACATTATTTAGCTTTCTATAATCGATGACGATTCGCCATTCTTTTTCTCCTGTTTTGTCTTCTTTTTTAGGTACTATCCATATGGGTGCGTTATATGGACTAGTGCTTTTTACTATTATTTGTTGTTTTAATAACTCATCTATCTGTTTATCTACTTCCTTTTTATGGACTTCTGGATACCTATAGATTCTGGAGAAAATTGGTTCATCACTTGTTGTTGCTATTTTATGTTTTACATGAGATGTGAAACTCAGGTCGTCTCCCTTGTGAAAAAATGTTTTTTCATTGTTTTTTAGTAATTCTGTTAATTTTGTATGCTCTTCGGCATTTAAATGGTCTAACCTTTTAGTTTCTAGTTCGTCGAAAATGGAACTTCGTGGTTCTATATTATTAAAGTAATTTATTTCTTTTTCATATTCTTTTTCTTCGTCTATACTGAAGAATAAAGGTATTATTTCATTATTTAATTCTAAAGTTTTTGTTCTAAAATCGATCTTACTTTGGTTAGGGATTAATATATTATTTCCTATAATTCCATCGAAATGTTGATTGAAATCTAGTATTTGGAATACACAATCTTCTACAACATTGTAAATAAATCTTTCTTTTGGGATTTTTATTTCTTCATTTATTATTACTGGAGTTCCTACGGTTTTTAAAGTTAAAGGTTTTTCTCTTTTTATGATATAGTTTTGTGGGGCATTATTTCTATTTATTAAACTATTCGTTGCTCCCGTGTCTATTAGCATTCGGATAGTTTGTTTGTTTTTTACTAGTTTAATAAATGGCAATCCGGTAACGGTGGTTCCGAGGCCGGATACTGAAAATTTTGGTTTGTTCTTAATTCCAATTCGTTATTAGAATGGTTTATTTGTTGAGGTTGTACTCTTCTAAGTTGACTACTAGTGGGATCTATTTCCATTTGTTCTACATTCTGACTTCTGTTGTAGTAATTGGGGTTGTAATTATTACCTTTGTAATTGGGATTTCTATAGTTATTATTGGGATTATTATTATAATAGTTGACTGGTGGTCTGATATTTACTGGATTTTTTGGTTGAAAATTATTTTGATAAGGTTTTTGTGGTATATAATTCTGTCTTTTAGGTTCAGATCTTTCTTCCCTTCTTTCTTCTATGAATCCTGCCTGAGTTAGTTCGTATAATGCTGCTTGTAGGCTAGTTGGTTTTAGTGAGAATAATACTGTTCTCATATGAATAGGTAATTTTTCTTTAAAAGTGTCTAATGCAGTTTGGTTATTATGAGGTATATCAAGTGGTTTATTTTCTTGCACTGTTTTCTGATTTAATTCACATAACGTTTTCTGTATCTCGTTATAAAATGTCATTACATTGTTTTTGTAGTTTATTTGACGAAGGTCGTCGTATAATTGAAAGCTACTTTTGAATCCTCCAAAATTGCTTACTAATAATTCTTTTATCTCTATCCATTTATTTAGATGTGCATGAATTTCTACGCATCTTTTTGCTTTACCTATCAATTTTGATTTTAATATGTTGATACACATTAATTGTGATTGGTCATCATATTTATTCAATGTTGGAATAATTCCTTCTACATTGGCTATGAACGTATACAAGTCTTCTCTTCTACCGTCAAACGTACTTAGTTTCTCGATGTACTTAAGTGGGTCTAGTGTCAATGCTAAAGCCATTTTAATATTTTCTTTTTTAATTACTATGTCAAAACTACTTTCACTAGTTTCACAATTATTTTTCTTAGAATTAATACTTAAAATATTCTTACAACTTGCTGGTATCGGTGCGTTTCTGATTTGTATCAAATGATCGTCTTCTTCGTCCGTTGTGCTTCCTTCTTCATATGAATCGGGTTTTGTTGGTTTCTTCCTTTTGAATAATTTGTTCATCTGCTCGGTCTCTAATTAGTTTTTCCTCTATGGAACTTCATAACATTAGTCGTTTACGTTGACATTGGTTATTAAACTAATTCACTTTGTAGTTTTTCTTTATCTGCTTTAAAGAATTCTACTTGGTTTTGTTCTTTATTTGTTTTAAAGATTTAATACTTAAACTCTGGGTTCACTAGAGTGTATAGATTTTTATGAATTTAAACACTATGTTCGATAGGGTATTCACAATGAGAATAACTTAAACTTTATGGTCTATAAAGTGTTTCTTATTTAGATTTCCACTGATTTTAAACTTTAAGTTCATTAAAGTATTCACGGAAGGTTTTATTTTGTGCGTGACGATTTTCGTTCGAATCACTAGATAGCTATTTTATTTTTTATGTAGTATACTTGTACATTTTTTTATAGCTATCCTACCGACTGCGCCAATTTTAACTAAAAATTAATGGTTTTTATTTTTCTAGAGCAAGAGCTCTTCTTTTATTTAAGTCTTCTTAAAAACTAACTACTATAAGCGAGAAACGCTACTATTTATGTGTTCAAGGCGCGGTTTCTTGTTTGGTGCTCGCATCGTCTCTTTTGTCGGTGCATCTGCCGTTTTATGACTTCGAAATATCCCTTCTTGGAAGGTCGTCTTATTGTTTTCACATCTGCCGTTTTATAACTTCCATATGTATGTGATATCCCAGTTTGCTAGCTTTCTTGGGAGGTCGTCTTCTGTTGGCACATCTGTTGGGTTTTTCCGCTTAAAAGAGTCGATCCCTGTTTAGTTGGGCTGCTGACATAACCTATATATATAAGGCTTTGTCAAGTTATCCGTATAGAAATATCTTTTTATTTGTTGAAAACCAAGTGAAACATGCTTGGGAGTTTTTGGAAACATTGGGCCTTATTAAGACCACTTGTTCATTCGGAAGGCCCATACATAATTTTGCTCAATTACTTTAGTTTTCCTGCTAAATTAAGAAGTGATCACCGACAATGGGTTTGCTAAGCTTTTGGGCTCTTGCTGGATTTATCATGCTGACGCTTAAAAATTAGGAGCATAGGAATCGCAATATTTTTGTTTTCAGAAACTTACAGACTGTCGATAACATGGACCGCTCTTTAAGAGCACATGGTTGGTTTTAAGCTCACTCGCCGCGAAACTTGTGAAGGTGCACCAACATAAATATTGTGAAATTAAGAAAAAATAATTTTAAGTGATATTAAGTGCAGTTTTCTGTGTAAAGCTATAGGTAAGTTCATTATTCTTACTAATACTTTGAAGTTATGCAAAATCTTTTAGTAGCATTGATGTTTTTTGTAATGTTTTTGTTTGTGACATTTGTGTTACAATGAGTTATAAGGTTACTAGTTTATATACAGACCGTTACATGTTTGCTTATGCCAACTGAATGTTTTGTTTGTTCTCAGGATGGCTTTTCGGGGTTTGAGAGATCATGAAATTGTTGAAGAACTCTTCAACCATGAGGACAGTGAGGACGGCCGTGAGGATGATGACGACAGTATTGAGGATCCCGATTTTGAGCCCGGTGATCGCGATTTTCCTTCGGATTCGGATTTCCAGGTTGACGGTGAGATAGATGACCTCAGCATCGAACAAATAATTGAGGATTTAGTAAACGGTGATATCATTGTGGAGCCTCCATGCCCTTCTACACCAATTTCGCAACCAGGCCCATCAGGTTCAGGACGCCGTCAAGGTAAGAAAAAAATTAGTGTGCGCTGGAAGAAGAAAAATCTGGATTTCAACGAGCATCAGATTCGTTTTACGGGTGATGAGACCTTCTTTTTTAAAATATTTCCAAAGGAACTGATCGAGTATATAGCTGAACAGACGAATATATATATAGTTCAGAAAGATCCCAGCAAGACTTTCCGTGTGACAGAAAAAGATATTCAACAGTTTATAGGAGTAGTTTTCATCATGTCATTGGTGCATCTTCCAAGAGTAACAAAACAGTGGCATAACTGGATAGGAACGCCTTTAGTGAAGGAAACCATGCCAGTGAATACCTTTGAAAAGATAAGACAGTATATACACTTAAATGATAATTCGCAAACACCTTGAAGTTGATAGACTTTTCAAGATCAGGCCAGTAGTACAAAAAATAAATGAGGCTTGTAAAGGCATTTCCTTAGAAAAATATCTCTGCGTAGATGAGCAAATTTGCTCCACTAAAGCAAGACATAACTTAAAAAGATACAATCCCAAAAAGCCACACAAATGGGGATATAAAGTCTACGTTCTTTGTGCTGTTAGCGGATTTGCATACAAATTTGAGGTGGAAACTGGAGCTGAAAACGTTGTTGAATCTGGGGAGCCAGATTTAGGCGCTGCATCTAACGTAGTCGTTAGACTGTCACGAGATATTCCAAGGAATCAAAACTATAGACTCTACTTTGACAATTATTTTACATCACTGTTACTTCTACAATTTTTAGCCAGTCAAGGTATTCTTAGACTTGGAACAATAAGAAGAAACCGAATACCTGACTGCAAACTACCATTGGACAAAGAAGTCTCTAAAAAAGAACGCGGATACTCGGTGGAATACGTCGGCAATGTGGAAGGAACAGAGGTATCCACCGTCGCCTGGAAAGACAATAAAATTGTCACTCTGGCTTCTAGTTTTGTTGGTGAGCTGCCGAAATCACAGGCTCGACGCTATGATAAGCCAAACAAAAGGTATGTGACAATCGAACGACCCCAAATAGTTGGCGAAAACAATCGACACATGGGTGGGGTCGATTTGATCGACAGCATCATGGGCCGATATAAAATACTATTTCGGAGCAAGCGATGGCAAGTTCGCATGTTCTATCACTTCTTGGATCTTGCAATGTCTAATGCCTGGCTATTATAAATATAAGAGAGTTCGTAAGACAACTAACATGCAGGATAAACAGCTGGCGTTGGCCGGTTTTCGTCTAGACAATCCCTTTTTTCACTAATTTACCATTAAATAATTAAAATTTAGTAATTCTAAAGAACATGTGTTTTATTATTTATGGAAAGCTATCAGAAAAACTAAAATTTTGATATTTATACGATGTTGAGTTATAAAGGGTTAACGTGATCTGTTTTGAATGGAACGAACTAAAAATGCATAGAACGGTGTGTGACAGTACTGTAACATAGATTTATAATCTACTTAAGCACATCTTCAGATTTAGGGGAACACTGAAAGGGTTTGCAACATTACT
Organism: Cheilosia variabilis; assembly: GCA_951230905.1. Lineage (NCBI taxonomy): Eukaryota > Metazoa > Arthropoda > Insecta > Diptera > Syrphidae > Cheilosia > Cheilosia variabilis. The sequence goes on along the minus strand of OX579679.1, from coordinate 39,976,436 downwards.
GTACAATGATGCTATAAAGGGTTAAATGGTTCCTCAGGGGTTTAGGAACATTAAACATTTTTTTAAAAAAACTACATAAAAGATTAAAATAATACTTAAACCATAACCAGCTTCCATAACATATTATTTAAAATAAGAACTGCACTTACTCAAACGATTGGTGACGAGGTTTTCACGTAAGGAAACCAGGGGTCGTTCCGCAAGGGACTGCCCAAGACTGTTATACGTGGTGAAGAACCACACCCTGCATGAGGTGCCACTGCTTTCGACTGAATATAACGGATCTAGAGGGGAATAACTCTATAAAACCCGTAATCCCGGGTTAACTACCGCGCCCATGGGATGTATGGCACAACGTTATGTGTCTTTTAGCGGCGAACTCTAGATACATGGGGACCTCTAGTTTCAATCCAAATTCCCCTTTTCTGTATACAGGGGGTGAGTACAGAATGACGTCTCCTTCCCCCTTACTCGTGGGTCCAAAATAGAAAAATTAAATATTAAAACACAAAACAAAGGGACTGGTGTACTTGAATCGTGCACCAAGAACTTCGGCAACACCGATTCTCATACGAGCATGACGGAGGAGGAAGAAAATCGCTTACTCCAAGAACCGTCAACTAGTAGGGCAGCTTCGGTTGAGGGAAGCGTTAGAACGGTTGACTTCGGCTCGAGAATCGTTTTCTCGAGGAAGATGACAACCGCTGTAAGATAACGATCAAGAAACTGAAGAAGAAGCACCAACTAGAGGACAAAAACAAACAAAGTCTTCAAAACGCCCTTGATTTTATAGAAAGGCAGTCCAAGGATAGTGGCGAGCTTCATGCTATAGCAATCCTGAGGCTGACCCTACGAAAATCTCGAGCGAGGGAGCTCTTATGCGGCCACCAATGTCTGTGATATGTCTTAGCCTATCGGGGCACGGGTTGGTTGCATCTGATCCCGCTAAGGAAGTTGACAAAGAGGACGTAGTTTCAATGGGAGAGGCGGACTCGACTCTGAACAGCGCAGTGACTGTTGTTGACAAGTCAAAGCCAAAGGACAATGAAAGTTTGGACATAACCGAAGCCTCATCTGTCTCTGCGGCGAATATGACGGAAGGCAACAAGCTGTTCAGTACAGACCTACAGACGGATCCGCTCAAGAAGAGGAAAAATGCGCGTCGCCTACTAAATAGGCTTAAAAACCGCGACCCCAGCTCCTTCACGGAAAGGGAAAAAGCGCAACTAGCTAGGGCCCGGGAGACAGTCAAGTCAACCGAAGACGCTTGGCGCAGCAGCCTGGTAGCGAGGAGGCAGAACCCGATCGACAAAGGGAAGCTGTCTGGACCAAGGGAGGAATGCCGTTTGCCTTCCGCCTTGGGAAAGGCAAAACCCGTAGAATCAGGTGCCGGCCCAGCCAAGGACTCGTCTAAGGCTGAGCAGACACCTGGTTGCTCGAAAAAGATTCTGCCTGGTAGGGTTGTAGCGAGACAGACTTCTGGAGGAGCCGACATGAGATTGGCCGTAGCGGGGGCGAAATGCCGATTGCCTTTCACCTCGACTGCGGCTGATTCAAAGTGTCAAGGGGCTGTTTCGGGCAAGGATACGTCCAAACCCGGGAACGCACCGGTGGTCTCCAAAAGAGGTCGCAACTACGACACGATCTCCCCGGTAGTAGTTAGGCAGGCAAAAAGGCTGAAATTCGCCGAACAGGTGAAGGAAAGTCTGCGCGTCGTAATTGTCGACTACGGCAACTTAGAACGGAAACTCTCATCTAACCAATGGGAGCTGACAGAATAGAGAATCCTTGATGGTGTCAATGACGCTACTGTGAGGGCAGAAGGCAAGCCTCCATTATTTGGCCAGCTATCTACCTTCAAAGGGTTCAAGACCATGGAATGTGACAACCAAGAGACTTTGGACTGGTTAAAGGGTTTCATCACCAACATGAACGCACCTTGGTCAAATGCTGACCCGCGCGTTGTTGACAGGAAGGAAATCCTGAATTTAACCAGGCCAAAAGGTCTTATCCGCATGAGGGGACCTTATCTACCCGTGGAAAGGATAGAACGGAACCTGCAGTTCCTTAACCCGGAACTACAAAGCAGGGAATGGAAAGTCCTGGAAACGGGTGAATATACCCAGAATGGTATGGACGTGACCATACTATTAAGTCACAAATCGCTGCCGCTACTCCGTAAGCAAGAGTTCAAGGTCCGCGTAGGCATAACGCGGTGCAAACTCCGGCTGTTAGCGGCTAAAGTAAAGGGAGAGCAACCGACTACTCGTGACGAAGATAGCGCAAATAAATCTTCATCACAGTAAGGCGGCCAGCGCCAACCTCGTTCTCCTTATGGAAACGAAAAATATAGATGTCGCCTTGGTTCAAGAACCCTGGATTCTCCGGGGAAAGATAAGCGGGCTGAACTCTAAAAATTTGGTTATTTACCACAATACACCAGTGAATGGTAAGTCTCGTACATGTATTGTCGCCAGCAAACAGCTAAAACTCTTTCTTTTACCTAGCCTCAGCGACTCGGACCAAACGGCTGTCAAATGGGACAGGGCAGGAAAAGGCGCGCTGGTACTGGCGACAATATATATGCCACATGAGACAGACAATTTACCCTCACAGCTATCATGCACACTAGCCAGAACAGATGAAAGGGAAAGATGGGACCTGATTGTTGGCTGCGATGCCAACTCCCATCATACGCTCTGGGGAAGTATGGACATTATTGCACGAGGTGAGTCCCTCTTAGAATTTATAATTAGCAACAATCTCTTGATAGCTAACATTGGCAATGAGCCGACCTTCGTAACTAGGAACAGACGTGAGGTGTTAGACTTAACACTCTACAGTAACTCACAAACTCTAACTGTGAAGGAGTGGAGGGTCTCCCTTGAACCATCCTTTTCAGATCATAGGATCATAGAATTTCTAGTAGATGAACAAATAATAGGCACAAGTAACATCAGGAACCCAAGACTCACCAACTGGGATACTTTTATCTCAGAGGTAGTGAGGAATGGTTAAAATCTTAAGAACCAAAGAAATAAGAACACCACACGAAATCGATGCATTCAGAGAGAGTTTAAATAAAATCCTAAGCAAGGCATACGAGAAAGCCTGTCCTCTACGGACAATCAGGAAAAGGAACTCTCAACCGTGGTGGTCCAAAGATCTACTCGAACTCAGAAGGAAAGCCAGATCTCTGCTTAATTTGGCCAAGCGCACTAACTCACAGTCAGACTGGGATTTATACAAAGCCGGTAAACGTAAATTTAAAAGTGCCGTCACTAGCGCTAAACGCTCAGCCCGGCAGAAATTCTGTAATGAAATAGAAGATACTAGGGAATCAGCTAGACTTAGGAAAATCCTATCTAGAACCTGCGGTTCCAGGATATCTAAAAGACAACAGTGGTAACTGGACGCAGTCCTCTGAAGAGACTCTGAGTCTGCTTCTACAAACGCACTTCCCGGGATGCGTCCCCGAAACAACTGTCCAAGCTATACCAAGCATAGCAACTACCGCTGTAACAATTTCAGAGGGTATAATAACCGAGGAAAGGCTTAACTGGGCGATTGAGACTTTTTTACCGTTTCAATCTCCTGGGGTTGACGGGATTATTCCAATCATGCTCCAAATAGCCAGGTCACTTATTATACCAACCCTGATGAGACTCTTCACACGCTGCCTAGAATGTGGTCACATTCCCAGGGTATGGCGAGAAGTAAAGGTCGTCTTCATTCCGAAGGCAGGCAAGTCCAGCCACACAACTGCTAAGGATTTCAGGCCTATAAGCCTAACATCTTTCATCCTGAAAACCTTCGAAAAGCTTTTAAACGTTTTTATCCGCAGTCGGCTTGACGATGAAGTGATATCAACGGCCCAACATGTATACATTAAAGGTAAAGGAGTTGAGACCATTGAAAAGTCCCTAAAGGACAAAGAATATACACTAGCCGCGTTCCTAGACATTGAAGGTGCATTCAACAATGTCAGAACGTGCGCAGTAAAAAGAGCGCTACTCAACTCCAACGTTGACCAAACGCTAATCAATGTGATTGAAAGCTTGCTCAATGAAAGAAAAATCAATGCAAAACTAGGTGACACTGACCTTAGAGTGACAGCCTCAAGAGGTACACCACAAGGTGGAGTCATATCCCCCTTACTCTGGGTCCTTGTCATAAATTAAATACTAGTGAAACTCGAAAATAAAGGGGTCAAAGTAACAGCCTATGCAGACTATGTAGTAATACTTGGTACAGGCAAATTCCTACCTACCATAAGCGAACTGCTAGGAAACGCATTACGAACACTTAATATGTGGGCAAAACAATGCGGCCTTGGAGTCAATCCACGGAAGACTGAACTAGTCTTGTTCTGTAACAAAAGAATGATTCCAAACTTCGATCCTCCAGCTATTGAGGGCACACCCCTCAGGGTAGCCGATAGTGCTAAGTATCTGGGTACAATCTTAGATAGGAAGCTTAGCTGGAAAATGAACGTCAATGAAAGAGTAAAAAAAGCTGCAAATTAATTCTGTGGATGTATACGGCTATTGTGCGTCCAATACTCACGTACGGAAGCTTAGTCTGGTGGCAAGCCACAAACAAAGCATCGAACCTCAAAAATAATGACCAGAACACAAAGACTAGTGTGTATAGGTACAACCAGTGCAATAAGGACAACACCTACGGCTGGAATGGAGGCAATCCTCAACCTGATACCGTTAGACCTTTACATGCAAGAATCTGCAGCCAAAAGTGCCCTTAGGATCTGCCAATCCAAAAGCTGCAAACCCTATAGAATGGGACACGCACCGATTCTGAACAAATACCTGGAAGATACTGTCACTTCCGACTACTTGTCTCCCTACCTTGACTTCGATAAACCATTCTCTTACTATTTCCCCAGCAGAGAAGAATGGAACACAGAGGAACCCACAAAAAGGAAATCGATATCCATCTATACAGATGGTTCTAAGATGGACTGTGGAACAGGTGCTGGAATTTTCTCTGAGGAACTGCATATACATCACTCGATCAGACTACCTGACCATAGTAGTGCCTTTCAGGCGGAGGTTCTGGCAATCGCCGAAGCTGCCCATATGGTGTCAATGTTAGAAATACCAAACGATGATATTACTATATTCATTGATAGCCAGGCGGCTTTTATAGTAAATAGTATCTGCTATTGAAATAAAATCGAAGCTAGTTCGCCGCTGCCGCGAAGAGCTTAAGGTTCTCTGCTCGCAGCACACCACGCGCTTATGCTGGGTCCCTGGATACAGGGACATAACCGGTAACGAGATGGCTGACGAACTGGCAAGAAATGGATCTGCTATGGATCAAGACCGTGCAACTCAAATTATCAAACCACCACTCTGTAACCTCAGAGAGAGAGTGGAAAATAAGATTCGCATGAAAGCCAACAACAGGTGGAAAGAATTAACTACCTGCGAAATATCACGGAAGATGTGGCCGGAATACAATCCAATTCGGACTAGCAAGCTAATACGTAGGGTAGGGGCCCTAACGGGTCACAACTTCCTAAGAAACCACACAATGAAATTAAAACTCAAGAATGACGATATATGTAGGGGTTGCGGAGACGAGGAGGTACACGAGGATACACCTCACTTCCTCTGTCAATGCCCAAGTCTTTGTCACTTGAGAAATAGAACAATTGGTAGATACTACTTCCATGACATGCATGAACTTTTGGATGTCTCTCTATCTGATCTTTCCAGGTTCATAAACACATCAGGATGGCTGGACAAAGTCGAGTAACCGTGAGAGAGCTACTATCATCGCCAACAACATCGGCTAATCCTCAACAAGGGCATCACAATGGGTCCACATGGACCTAAGTGAGGTGCTGCAGGGCTTGCTCTGCCGTATCCACCCGTAAACCTAACCTTACCTAACCTACTCAAACGTTTATGTGTTTTATAAATAATAAGCAACATTTTTTAAGGTTTTTTTTTTTAGAAATTCCGACTATTAATCAAATGGAGGTGAATGGAATGAAACGCAATTAAAAGCAGCAATTGAAGTAATTTTTTGGACAACAAAGCAAAATGTTGGTAGAAGCAGCTGCAAAGCAATATCTTATTTCACTTACAACCCTCAGACGAAGACTTAAATACCCGACAAACAAAAAATGTGTGTTGGGATCAGCGTCTTGTCCATCGAAGATGAGTCAGATGACTCCGAGGACCTCGGTGAAAACTTGTGTCTTGGATGCGGGGAGGAATACTCTTTAAATTAAAAACAGATAAATGGATTTATTTCTGGTTGTACGACTCGTGTTCATCTTTTTTAAATACTTGTAAGAAGTGTGGGAAGAAAAGAAAACTTAAGGACCCTCTAAGTTTTTAATTAACTTTAATATTTTGAAAAAAATTAGTATGTTTCAAACAATGAATAATATTTATGTTCCTGTTTTTTTGTTTTTAAATTAAATAAAGAGTTAATATATAAATAGTTAATACAAAATTTACTAGCTCCCGTACTAATTAAGGCTGCGATAAGTTATCATATTCTACCAGTCGTCTGCTAGCTTTGTTTATTATTAATACGAGGTTAAGTTATTAGAAACGAATATGTATAGGTACATAACTATTTCAGTATACCCGGACAGGCATGCACTTAGTAAGCCCCGTGCGAATACTGAAAATCTGCGAGAAAAGCGTAATTTTCTTTTTTAACAACAAAAAAAAATACAAAGATCCGTTCAGTAGCATTTTTTAGGCAAATTCGTCTCTCCTCTCAAAGTTTTAGTATCCGGACTGTGTGCCGGATACTGAAAAGCTCTTCAATTTTAGTTTCAGTGTCGCGGCAACTAAACATAAGGACGAACAAATTATGTCATTAAAATTTGAACAATTTAATCTTATTGCTTGTAAAAGAACAAAAATTTGCGTATTTTCAAATGCTCGCCCTAATATCCTGCTCGCGCTAAATCTTATCTCTCATACAAAAATAGCTACAAACATAAAATTCGGTGAGACAGTTTAGCAAAGCAGTATCCTGTTCGCACGCTAAATTCCTAACTGAATGGGCCGACAAAAAGTATCCACTTACTTAGCTCGCGAAATAAATGTCCGGTACATTAAATCGAATAAAAATTTGGGCATAAAAAACGGAGGAAAAAGTAAGTGTTGTGTTTAATTTTGATTTTTTTTTAGGAAACCGCAGAAAACATTTGCGTGATAAATAAAAGAAAACGCATAAACAAAAAATCCTTTTCATACGATGAAAAAACAAAAAAAAAACATTTCGGGTCTTGTGGAGGAACGATCAGCAATATGAAAATTGCACTGCAAATAGGGATTTACCCGTCGTGTCAACTTCTACTTAACACTACAGAAATTATTTAAGCTGCTGCAGCATTGATTATTCTTTTCTTGTATCCATTGGGAGGTGTGAATAAAAACGAGTACGACGAGTATTTACTTACAAGTAAAGTGTAACGAGTATTTAAACTCCAAGTAAACCGATGTGAATAAAGCGTCGAGTTTACTTGTGACCGTGTACTCGTCAACCCGAGGTATACTAGCAAGTATTTACTCGCGAGACAACTGAATTCACAAAAAAGGCAAGTAAATACTTGTAGTGCCACACAGACTACGCATCATTTCCTGTTGTGACTTGTTCTGTTTTCGCCTAACGTTCTGTTTTCGCCTAAACTAACCTTGACTCCCCGTCATTACTCACAAGTCAGTTGTCGTTCCCGTTTGTTTTTGTCCTCTTGCAGCTATGGATGAAAGTAGTGTGACTTCCGGTTGTGATAATAGAGCTATTTTTGTAGCGTTATTGAAAGACTTTAGTGTTGTGCTAAATAAATCCATGTTGCCTAAAGTTGCATCTGCTAAAGAGAAGGCATGGGGATGTTTAGCCGACCAGTTTTCGAAAAACGTTGGGAAGCCAACTTCGACACTATTTTATCCAATACACTTGAAAATGTTCTGCTGACGGTACTTCTTTCAACCCCCATGTCGTCGGCAACACCACTTTGGAATCCTGGATCACTAACGTATCTCAGAAAAATTTCCATCTTTTTCCGTGCAGTTAATCCTCCACCCCTTGCATCAGTGTTTTCATCAAGAAAGTGCGAAGTGAGAAAATCTACGTTTTCGCTCTCAAACCGTAATAGTCCCTTAGATAGATCGGGACTTATATCACGCCGGTCTCTATAACGTTTCACACCACGCAGGTTCATAAATGCAGCCATCTTTCGTGTACAAGTACGACTGCAAGTCTGGGGTCGGGTTGACTTGCGAATAGACGAATATTTACTTGCTACAGAAGTATTTACTTGCGTTTATTCACACAAAAATTGGCATTTTTCCGGGTTTTACTAGCCTCTCAAGTATTTACTCGCGAGTAAGAGTAAATACTTGTTTTATTCACTTCAATTTTGGCGTTTACTTGTTATTTTGATATGTTCAAATATTTACTTGTCCTACTCGTTTTTATTCACACCGCCCATTGTTTTGGAGATACTCTAATATTGCGATATATTTCGAGATATTGCAGTTTGAATTTCTAATTTCTAATTATGCGTATAATTAAAATTGCGTTTACTGACATCTGCCATATGAACATATTTATGGTTTTTGTCCCATCTATATCATGTTTAATAATTTAGCGACCATTTATCTTTGGTGCGGAGAAACGAAGTCGGGATTAGAGATGCTAAAACTTAGCTTGAACAGGATGCTAGGCTTTAACGACAAAACAACCACACTCTCGGAACTTAATTACTATACTACCGCATAACTCTTACACTATGCAATTTATTCGTTTGAAACTTTGCATTTATTTGTTTGACCTAAGTACATATATTACATTTTTGTTAATATTTGAGACTTCTTATCTTTGACGTGACTATTTTTCTCAAGAAAACAACAAAGTTTTCGAAAACTACCACTATCCGAATGGATAAGTGCCTATACCCTTAGGTACATATAACGTTTTCGCGGTGAAATCATTTTGTATTATTTTGGTCGAATGAACAAGGAGTACCTACCTACCTATAGGTACGTAGGCGGTGGCGCCCTTGTCAATGTAACTAAAAGAAAATAGTTAGAATAGTTAGCGCAACAGGTCCGTAGGGACCCTAGGCCTAGCTTCCTAGCCTAGTCAATATAACTACTTAAACTTACAAAAATCGAGGTCATAAAAGGCAGTTTTTCAGCTACCATATAGATAGGTATACCTACCTACCTAAAGTTAAGTTAGAAGAAATGGGTTGAAATTTTCATTTAACTCACAACAATTTTTGAAGCCGTGTTCGACTTTTGACACTCAAGCCTCCATTTTTAAACAGAAATCTACCCCTGGGCCCCGAACGGAGTTTAAGATCGAATTTATTTATGCTAAAGTAGAGAGAGATGTTTTAACCAACACTTCCTACCTACCAGTCCAATAGGCAATTGGTGACATGCATATCCAACCTCATACCTTCCTACATACCTATAGACTCTAAGCAGAAACTACGTCATTTTAATATAAGCATGTAGGTGTAGGTATGTAGTAATCGAATTTAAATATAACCATAGCTATACCTACCTATCTGCACTCACGCTTCATCTATTTATGATAAAACACTTATCGATTTTACGAGATTATTTTTAAGGCTCATATCTAATAAGTTACAAAAACTTTTAAAGGGCTGATCTGTAAAATAAATCCCTCATCCCACCTACCTACCGATATAGCTTCAGTGTACCTAAATATATCTACGTTCCTATGTAGCAATATATATCTATAAGTAATTCTTTACATACGTATTTATGTAGCGTGGAACCTACCTAGCAGCCATAACGAAATACTTTATATTTATATGTCACTTTAAGCTTAAAGCAAACAAAATATTTTGTCGATGTGATATCGACAAATCGACTACTACCTACTCCATGGAGAATGAACAAGCGCAAAGGTCAAAATCAAATAATCACTTGGCCACGCCCTTTCGGGTGGAGCTACGAAAATCAGAGTTCATGACTGGGTATTTATTTCCCAGAGTTAAATAAGGACTACTGTTTTGGAAAAATAAGAATACATACCGACCTACCAGTGTTGTGTGTGATGTTATCAACTTTACTGTTTTCCAAATCTCTTTCTGCTCTTATCTCTAAAGAATGATGACTTTTTGCTTATTACGAGTATGTATACCCAGCCACTATATTTCATTGTGTGTGTTCGCTGTATATACTTCGTCAGAAATTTCTTTACATATCTATAGTGAATGTATGGATGGATGAATGTGCCCACCTAAAGACTTTGAGTTCTAATTCACTTATAAATCTGTATCAAATTGAAATTAAAGATACAATCGAATTTAAATAATATGCCCTCTAGGTACTATGTACAACTAAAAGAACAACGTCTATCGAACATTTTTTTAAGAGTCAAACCAAACAAAATAGGTCTAGATTATGCACTTTATGCACGGTTTTATAATTATGATAATGATATTTAATATTATTTTAGCGAAATACCTACAGTGTACCTATTCAATAGCAGGTCCAGGCAAGAAGGTATACGTGAACCTATTTGCATTTCTCTTTACGTGTAGGTACTTATTCATATTAATAAAAATATTGCTATCCTTCATTCATACGGACGAAATTTGAACTCTAAACTTTCGCAAAAGTTTAAAATCAAATCTAAATGATGAGAACATAGGTAGGTAGCCATACAGCAAACCAACACATTTGCAAGTGTAAAACCAACAGCACCAACTAACTTCTTTATATACAAAGTATGAGTGCTTCGCATAAGGACTATGTCATATATGGGAAGAACGTCATGCCGTTTTGATATTTATTGGAGGCTGCGGCTTATGTGGCAAAAGTAAAAGCACAAGATTCCGAGTCAAGAACGACGAATCAAAGCATAGGAAATAATATGAAAAATCTACAATAGGAAGATCTACCATGAACCACCAGAAAACGGTATTTGTGTAGAAAGAGAAAAGTAAATGCCAATGATAATGTAGTGGTAGAGATGTGGCTTTTCAACCCTTATTATGGGAGTGTACTGTACACATTTCTGTTTTATTTTTGTCCCCGGTTTTATGATAAATCGCACTTGATATGTCGTTTAAAGGATACCCGCATACCTGAATCATTCGAAAGTGAAAAGTTAAACATTCTGTGTTATCCGTGTGTTATCTGTGCAATACCGCGTTCCTTCAAAATCATAATTGCCAAATATTTTTTTTTCTTCAACACCACGGTTTTTCTATTTAATTATTATATAAAAAAAAAAAAATTAATTCAACATAGATAATCTTCCTCAAAATGGCCTCTGAAACAAATGCAGTTATACGGTCTGAAAACCAAGGTCTGTTTTATTTTTAAAAACCCCCTATACAAAGTGAATTTTGAAAATATTTACAAGCTAAACCAATCATTCATTTACCTAACTAGCTCGCCGCAGTGATTTTTTTTCGGCATTGACTTAATACAAATAGTGAATATGTACAAATTTATCGAAGCCTGTTTAAGGTACCTGCACCTGCATCTATGCCTAAAAAAGATTGTTTATGGGTGATAGATAGATGATAGAAAATACCAACCATTTCTGTTCTTAATAAAGGAAAGCTGTAAGCACAGAAACTAAATTAAAAACTGTGTGCGAAAGTGAATTTTGTTGGTTGTTAACTGTGTAATTGGGTAATATTATAGGAGCTTTCACAAAATGAAGTGGCCCCAGTCCGGCCGCTTTCAGTGCGAAATATAATAATTATGCTTCATGTGTTGAGATGTATGTATTCACCCATATGCTTTAACTATTTGTTACAACTATTATACTCGACTTATTCGTAACCACTTAAACTGCTGTTCAATTTCCCAAGGTATTTCCCAAGGTGCCATGACAGGATTGAGCTCGATGCGGGTTAAATTAATTTTAAGGACTACATCACTGAAGCAGATTTTTTTTTTTAAAGTTCTCTAATTGAATGCTTGCCCTGACTCCTACCTATTGTACTGTGACTTGGGCACGGACCGATTGCGGATACTCGTTACCGAAATGAGGTTTCTACGTTTTATTGCTGTAACTCGAAGAGATAATGAGAGAACACCAGAGTACATATAGGTATACTCAGTGATGCCAACTCAGGCATAATTGTGCCTTTTAGGCATAGTCCCGATGCTTGAGGCATTGTGGAACAATTTTGAGAAAAAAGGCATTGATAGATGTTTTTATAATCCATACAAATGAATCTTGTTTCACTCATTTTCATTCCCAAGTGTGCGTCAGCTTATTTTCCAATTCTCAACTTCACTTACTCAACGTCAAACAAAATTTGAAAAAAAAAGTGGCAACAAAATCCTGTGTTAGCTTCTTTGAATACAGAGAGCCAAACAGGTTTAACTCGCTATCGAACGACCAACATTTTTTAAACAAATTTTAAACAAATCCGCATGATATTATAGTGAATTGATCACATTAAACGAATGATCTCAGCTCGAATTGTAATATGTGCTTTGAAATTCGTGTCATCGGGCAGGCGTCCTATAGGTAGACTAAAGATGAGGTGGTTTGATCAGGTCCGATAACTCTCCTCTTCTCCCTTTCTGAGTTGAATCTGATTATAAAGATTCATTTGGAGTTTGGGACATTAAATTCATATGGGACATTTAAAAGTAAATGAAACTAAGCCACGGAAGATCTAAGATTTTAAATAAAAGGGACTAACAATACAGGAAAATAATTCGTTCAGTAACCGACGGCACTCTTTAAAAGCTCAACTGTTCAATTTAGGAAATATTGATTTTATTTTACAACAAGTTGTAAAAGGGCCACTTTGTACCCGCAAGCTTTAATAAAGCGATTCAACTATGGAACATATTTGTGCAATATATGTGCTATCGCTGCAAAACTTTTAAAAACAAACAAACTAACTTGATATATGATATCAGCTTCCACACTTTAAACAAATGTTTAGAAGATTCCCATTAATTCAGGTATAGGTACTCATTTTTAAACCTTGATTATGCAACAGTTATAATATTTCAAATTGGTTTGTAGCGGTCCAATTAGTTTAGCATTGTATATAAATAGGTGATGCGGCTTGTCCCAGTTTGAGTAGTTACCTATAGTGGAGTATTTTTCGCTGAAGTTTGTGCTGCTGGCAGATTAGTGAACTTTAAGTCTATTGTATACTCGTAGCAATATGTTGTTCTCCTAATTCATGCAAATAGAACTTAAATCAGAACTGACCCGTGTGCGAACTGCGATGTCTTGAGTCTAATAAGAAATGAATCCTGAATCAACCATTCAATTTAATAAAAAGTGTTGTAGGCAAAAATATAAATACACTTGCTTTAAATATAATTTAGCCAACATTTTAGTCTACGCAACGTGTTGATATAGGTAACCTCCAAGTATTAAGTTTTTTTGCGACGGAAAAAACATGTCTGTATGTATCATGTCTGCGTTTCGGCGTTTCGTTTGATTTCGAATTGTCTACAGTGTTTTGAAAATATAATGCGCCGTACTAATAACCAATTTTAGTCTCGACTTTAAATTTACGGAAGCTCACAATTGCGAAATTTGTATAGAAAATATAGTAACTGTGATCTACTTAAATTTAGAGTCGAAACTTAAAATGTTTAAGGCCCAATACGAGTAGTATGTAAAGGAATAATTAATCAAAAGGCAGATACTATAGATGTCGAATATTTACAAGGTTGTTTTTAATGTCATTTGCATACCGCTTGATTTGTCGAAGAAAATCTTTTTTGCATCATGGACGGATTTGTATGTACGATCTCTCAAATGTACTTTGCATATCGGATATTTGTTAGATGCTCAACACAGGACTAAAGTGAAACACTGCGAAGACGAAGGTGAGTTTTTTTTATTGCAAATAGAACGATGAACCTCTTGCTCAGCAGTCAAGTAAACTAGCCGCTACTTTCAAACTTATCAGCAAATCGAATGCTTTGTTTTTCAATAAATAATTTACTGTGAAACCAAGTAAATACTTTTAACAAACATATAAAATATAATCAACAGAAAAAATAATGCGGAATTGAACTTTCGCGTTTACGAACGGAACCTTCTCAGGTTCTTTAGACGAAAAATTGTTCCCGGAGTAAATCACTATCAATGCTCAGGAGAGAAAGCTTGGATAGACGGTTTTGTCCCATCGTAGTTCGAAGCCTAATTTTTACAAGTTTTATTTTTGAAAATGAGCGCCCTCCGGTGCAATTCGATACCATTAAAACCAAATACATTCTCAGTGCTATTTCACAGATGGTTCCAAAATGAGCCAAGGAGTGGGGGCAGGCATTTTCTCAGCAGAATTAGATATTTCCGAATCTTTTCGCCTTCCCAATGCAGCCAGCGTCTTTCAAGCAATTAAGGAGGCGTGTAGCCTGTTCATTAACAAAGCGACACAAAAAAAAAAAGTATGTTCGTCGACAGTCAGGCCGTTTCACACAAGTCAACGTCCAAGCTTGTTGTGGAATGCAGGAAGACACTGTCCAGTGCGTGCCATCGGTTTGAAATTACTCTCGTCTGGGTTCCCGGCTGTAGGAACATAGAGGGGAATGAGAAAGCCGATGAACGTGCCAGGCGTGGCTCTGCTCTGTGCATCCCCATAACACCCACTGATGCCGTAGCTGCGCTGACACAAAAAAGAGTGAAACAGTGTTCGATATTTTTTGTGAGTGTCCGGCCTTAGCCAAAACCAGATACAGTCCCTTTTATGATGACCTTTCGGCCATCCAAAGCATCCATTTCAATAACATCATCAAATTTATCAAATCCACAGGTTTTGAGCACTCTTAACATCATTCTCTCTCTTCCTCTTCAGGATCTTCAGGTTCCGTTAGTTGTGGTATCAAAACGCCGCTCAATGCATTATTTGTGTTTTTCCCTTGTCAGGTAATAGGCAATACAGCCATTTAAACTATAACCAAGCTATTTCAAGGTTTTTAAAAGTAGCTCTGAAATTTTTATCTTCGAGAATTTGGTAGTAGGAAAGCTCCGTAGATTGGTCTTTTCCATAGTCCTTTTTGTATAAATCGATCAAAGATACAAATTGAACCAAATCATTACCAAGACTATAGGTTCTAAATCGTTCTTGTAAACTCTCACCAAGCCTCTGTTGCAGCGTGCAAATTTTCAGCATTCATATTCTCGATGTGATTGAGAAATCCAAATCTCTAACGTTCAGCTTCATACATAATATGCACAAGCAATGGGATGAAGCCGGATACTTTGAATCTCTCTTTTGGCGTCAGATTTGCGCCTTCTGCTTTCATGTAATCGAGCGGATTCAACCTCAAATTTCTTGTTGTGGTGCGTGATTGTTGTTTCCTCGTATGTGGGGGCCCCTAAATCCGGCGCTGGTGCTCAGTCAGTTATCTTTTTGTTCTGATCTAAGTTCGTGTAAGTATGTAACTGTCCTGGTCAAACGGTTGAAGGAAACCCAGACAACGGATCAATAAAATTAGACACGTTGTTTGAGATATTTGATTCGATTATTTCTAAATTTTAAGTCGGTTCGATGCAATGAAAAATTTGAAGATAAATATATAACTTTTTCTCTTTTGTGGCAATTCTTTGCTATAGCGGAAAGTGAGATTCCAAATGCAGCAGCAAGTTTTGCAAAAAATAGAAATCACACGTATCTGAAGACTTGAAAGAAGTGTTAATCCATCTGAAATATATATTGAAGCCGACTTTGAAGCAGACCACTATTGAGTTTCACGAGCTTAACGTAACATTAGCGACCTTGCAAGAATACCACATTTTCATCGCTCGTGCTTTCACAAGATCATGTTGCAGGACTTGCTACTCTTTGTATCGAAGCATCTTTAACGAGGAAAATAGATTTGGATGTAATTGTATGTAGTTTTGAAGCCCAGAAAATTAGAAGAGTTCGTATATAAAAGAGAAAATTTAGTGGAGTACAAAACAACGCAAATAAAAGTTTCTTAATTGTTTTATGAATGAAAACCTTTTATTTAATAATTTAATTAAATAGCTTATACAATAAAGATGAGTTGACACTAATTTATGACAAAAAATTGTGATTCTATTCCATACAGGTCACTCACAACCACACTCGGATTTATTTGAACAAGAATCTATGAATATTATAGGAGTTAATAATTATTAGCCCTCACTTCAAAATAAAAAAAATCTACATTCAAATTATTCGATGATATTTATCAGAGACAATACTGAGACCACCAACTCCGGCCGATTTCCCGTTACTTAGCCTACAAGCTATATTTTTTATGGAGTGTACACATCTGGTGCGCTAGTATTGTTACATAGAAAATCGTATTGACAAATGTCACGAAACTTCAAAAATTCCGGCTCACCAACACACTCCCAGCAGATATGAGACACTTCCGCTGTGGGCAAAGTTGCTGGCAGAGTTCATAGAATTTTATCCGTTTAATTTGAAATTGTTCGTTACGTGTGGATAATATTTTTTTTTAGGAATAAGTGCACATTTGCTTAAAATGTTCATGAAAAATTAACAATGTAGATTGGTTGAGGGAAAATGAAAACATTTTGAGCAAATTTTCTTCATTATTTAAGAAATATTTACACACAAAATCGAAGTTAATGATATCCAAAAGCGGAAAATACACAACCATGTTTGTCCTAATATGTTTCTAGTATATAGAACATCAACTTTAGATAGTTTTACTAACCAAACAAATCAAATTATTCGCCTTTTAACAATTAATATTAACTAACCAATGGCATTCAGTAATGAAAAAATGTGGTATTCCCGAACTCTTTCACATTTCCCCACGGCTGCCGAGGTTGGCAGCATTTATTTTTGCATTTTTTGTATGTTTTTGCATGTCACACGGATTCTTTTTTGACATAACACCGATAGGAAAACAAAATGGCGAATTTGAAAAAAAACTGAGGGGGCCAGCGGCAAGAGGATTGTGAGTTGGGGGTCTCAGTATGGTTTGTCTATGATATTTATATTCATTCATCATTATTATACTCGTAGTATGACGCTTTTAAGTTCCTCCAATATATTTACATTATTTAGCTAAAAGTAAAGCATCAACGATATTGACGATACGAAGTAGGTTATTTTAATAATGCATTTAAAAAATGTTTTAGAGATCAAGAGAGCGAGCAACGTAAACAGAACCAGAATTTACTACGGAACGAAAAAACTTTCTGTTCTGTTTCAGTTTCTGTTCCTGTTTCTGTTCTTTGTCACTTGGTGCCTTTAGAGATTTTTTCTTTTTTTGATTTTCAATTTGAGCTCCGATCAGATTTGACTTTTGTATCGGAATTTTTTCCGAACGGATACCTCGATAGGGGTAAATAACAAATTTTGGTCTCGTCTTTTAATTTACGGAAGCTCACAATTGCGAAATTTGTGTCCAAAATATAGCCACTTTTAACTTTCACACTAAATATTTTGTCGGTCAAAATATGCAATTCTGTATGGAAAATTTACTTATTGTAAGTTCGAAAAATTCAGCCTGGACAATAAAAAAAATTGTTGGTATCGCGGACTTTGAACTTCTAAAATTTAGAGTAGAAACTAAAACTGTTTTTTGTTAATGTACCTGGAATCTCCTTGCTGAAATCCAGTCACTAAAACTGGAAACTTCGGTCAGCAGTCTATCGACTCAATACGCCAACTCAGAACATACGTTTTCTAAATCGATTGGGTTTCTTTAGACTCACTCTCGGATTTCAGATTTCGGGTGTCCAATCGAACATAAAAATTTTATATTAAAACATTCGAAAATTGCTCCCAGACTAATTTCTAAACATTTGTATATAAATAATTAACAAAAATAGATCCACCCGATGACATGCAAACGTAAACAAACTCCACCATTTGTCAAAAGTGCGGTTGACACTTGTACTGGTAAATCTGAATCTGAAGCGACTCTGGAGAAAAAATCCAAATTCGCAAAAGTGTTCTGAAATCGGAAAGATAGTTTTTTTTTTGTACCAAACGAATATAGAGAAAAAAAGTGCTCTGAGAGCGCCCAAACGAATACCACATTAGTTACACTAAATTAAATATTTTCTGGTGCCTAAAATGATAAGTACGGCCCTATGTTTATTAACAGTTTTTCTAAATGATTTGGAAGATATTTACGCGACAAGTGGGTTTACATGCAGGTGTGCAAATATGTTGTTTTCGTGAAGACTTAGGATAATTCTTATAAAATTTAAGTAGAAAATATGAGTGTGAAGTAGATTTAAAGATAGTGCAAGATAGGGAACAGATTTAAAAAAAATTAAGCCGATTTTGAAAATTTCCTGAAAGTGAAGTACTTAAGTTTAGGTTAGTCGAATTAAATTGGTATTGCTTATTTTGACCTGCTAGATAACGTAAGTGGTATATTATTCGGCTCCTGTTATCTAAAATTCTATTTCGAATAAATGAAAAAGTTAAGTAAGTAGAGTTTTGTTTTTAGTATTGAAATCAAAAGAAACCATTAATAAAGAAATGGTGGGTTCACTTGTTCACGCGGGAGAAAATCGACCTACTTCTTTCGCGTAATTGTGATAATAAGTTTTTTGATACTTTAAAATAATGTATGTACCAATACTAATTAAACAATGCGATGTGTGGGAAAGTGATTCTTGTAATAATTGATAACTCTTAGATATTTCGAAGAACATATTGTATATATTGTTCCTTCAGCACAAAAGAACGTCCCAAACGACATTTACAGATCCACTACTATAGAGTTTCTTTTAATAAGTTCGTGTCTAACCCTAAAAAAACTTGCAGGCTATTTAATGATTGTCATAATTGTCGAAGTTGTATCTTTAATAGCTATGATTTTTACAAGTACCTACTTACTCGTATGTAGCTCAAGGACAGTTTTTGCGCCTGACGATCTAAGATTGTCTTGCTTTTTTTGCGTTACGTTATAAGCTTCGATACAGATGTCACTTCTTCAGTCACTATCGAAGTTTGCTACAATTTTGAAATGACCCTGGATACGCGAACATTAATATGCTGTGGCTGTCATCCCAATTTCTTTGCGCACTCGTTTCCGGGTACTGAAGTCAGTTGATCGTTGATGGTTATTGGTTTCTTAATTTAAGGAAATTTTAGATTTTTGAGTATATTCATTATTTGTTTGTACAAAAGTATTTTCTAATTTCTTACAGTAAGTTGAGGTTTCAAAACCTGACACTTTATTGACAAATTCATCCATTGCGCCAGCAGAACATTCCTGTTAGTAAGCACGTCCTTGATTGTGATATTTTTATTTTCAAAAAATATATCCCAATTTATTAAATTAAAGTACAATCTAAACCTCAACAAAACTTAGAAAAAAACAAAAAGAATTTTATCCTTTTATGTAATTTAATTTATTTATAAAGAAAGAGTTAATAAAAAAAGTATATATATATGTATTGCTTTTTCCCCAAAATTAAGCAAAAAAAAATGTAATGTATTGCTCACGTCGTTTCTAAAACGATAGCACTTTCAGCATGGGCACAACTTTCCACTACGCTACAGCTACACCATTGGTGTAATCGCTTTTGCGGTTCCATATTAGCTTTGCTACATTTTTATAAATTTCCAGAGCAACCCCAATTATGTCCTCATATTAGAATTTTATAAAAATCGACTTGGCATCAGTCAGTTTTTAATATTTTTTTTAATAACTTAATGTTCCAACTATTGTTAGTAAGCGTATTAAGAATATTGCACTATAGTTAATTACACTCCGTACGTGGAAACACTGGTAGCATCCTTTTATGATTGCGGGTATTAATGGGGTCTTCCATTCCATTTTCTGTCAAAATATTTCTAAACGATCAATATACGAAGCCTTTAGAAATTTTTATTTTTTGTAGCTCTGTCAATTCTTTTGTAAGAAAGTTGGCAAATTGTGGGGTATTAGATTCGATTAAATATAAATATTCGTTGATTTTTGGGGAATTAATATCCAAAATATTGCATGCATTTCTGTTTCGCAAAAGCGAATGGATGTGCGACCTAGGGTCTTCTATGGAGTATGGTATAGACCTGTTGCGCAAACAGTTTATGAACTTAACTTGTCGCACCACTAGAAACCCAACATAGAGCATATTTTCTTCAGCCTTTCATCTTAACTCTTTATATCGTGTCATGACTTGCTTAAGTCCCTAGAGTGTTTACATTCTTATAAAGCGTGCCAACCCTTAACAATGTGCTTATTTTTATACGAAATTCATTGCACTAAACTAATTAAAATAATTGACATTTAAATATCGTATACCAAAAAGTAGCATATGATGTAAATCCTCATGAAATAGTAAGCCGCTCTAACCCTCACGAAATAAAATTATTCTATGAACAGATGAGGGTTAAGTGCATCAGAAAATCACTACAATCAAATTAGGGTGTGATGAGCAAACAATTGTCCCAGGGGCAAAATCTGTGGATGTTGGATGGTGTGAGGATTCTAATTGAATTCGTAAATAATGTTCATGGCTGCAAGAGTAGGTAGCAAATAAATAAAAAAAAAAAAATTCATTAATGCCTTAAAAGATATGTTGTGATATTTGACATAACCATAATACATTTTTTACACTTACAGATAATCGAAGCTCACCAGGAATGTGTTATTCGCCGCAAAGTCGTTTAGTTGCGTGGGCCAATCAGGGAGTTTCACAATCTGGCATCGAAACAAACGGTGTTACAGTTTGTAGAAAAGGACAGAACTTAGGACTTATCTGCGTGGTTTGTGGTGATACTAGTTCGGGAAAGCATTACGGAATACTAGCATGCAATGGTTGCTCAGGATTCTTCAAGAGAAGCGTTAGGAGAAAATTAATTTATAGGTTCGTATTCCTTTGAGTTACTATGTTTTGGTTTTCATATACCTAAACACGTACGTAATACATAAATGAAATACAAATTGGCTAGACAAATTTTCCTTAAATCTCTGACAGCATTTTAGTTTAGTTTTAGTATGTAGGATTCATTTTTCATTATTATGATTTTGCAGCTACTGCAGTAATTGCTCACGGTTGGTAAAGCTGGCAAGAGAAAAAATAAAAGTCACGACTGGGTCGAACGAAATTTTCTCGCTCATCAAAAGTTTGGTTGGTTGTTTCCATATTTTATTAGGTTGGTAGGAAACAAATAGTGTTAAATAAAATTCACTTTTGGGTTATTTATCAGATATGTCAGAATATATCAAATAACAATGTAAGTTTTTATAAGTTAAAGCCGTCAGTAACAGCAATTGTCGCAAGTACTGGATGGTGAGTTTTAGGCGTCTTCTGTACTGTTTTATAAGCTCTTAAGCTACGATTTTAGATGCCACTTTTCATATCAAGTTTTGACATGCCGACGTCATCATTACTGTCCTAAATTTGTCACCACTATGTGTGATCGCCTGTCAAGCGTCTGGTCACGCGGGCTGTCACAGCGCGCTCTCACGAAAGACACACGAATGACCACCTAATGGCCAAGTTTTCGTTACCCTAGCATGTCAAAATTTGCCACGAAAAATTACATGTGTGATCGTAGATTTAAACTTTGCAAGATTTTTGAGTACAAGGCAAAGTTTAGCAGGAGTTTCTGTTTTCTGATCTGTAAGGGCATGTTATTATTCTTGGCTGGAATAGATTAGTGCCGTGGCTTAAGGTGTCTATGATTGGAAGTAGGGTTCTAACAATTGAGAGATTTATTTTTGAATTTGCATTGACAGTTATAAACTGAATATCCCGATGGACGTGTGTGGGGGTGTAAATGCAGTGGGAGTTTCTGAATGTGTAATCTTTGCGTGGTTGGAACTATTTTAAGGTGCATGTTCAATATACAGTTGAAATAAGAAGAAATGTGAAATATGTGAAAAATACCGTAGATATGCGAATCGATCGGAATTTGGCTAGTCGTTTTTATAAAATTATAATTATTTATTAGAATTTGTTCAGAAAAACTTAGTACGGGATCTAATTTTAAATACTTTTATTATCTTTAATGGGCCTTACCAATAAACATTTTTAGTTTCGACTCTAAATTTTAGTAGTTCACACTGACATTATTTTCCAGGCAAATTTCGCAATTGTGACCTTCCGTAAATTTAAAGTCGACACTATAATTCGTTATTAGTATGGCGCAATATGTATTTTGATCAAAATCGTGAGATCGGTTTTTGCAAAATTTTACAGGCAAAATAGTAACAAACATTGCAAAGTTAAGTTCGAAAAATGGCATTGCTTAACTATTAAACTAAGTATGCGATATTGTTCGGGATATAAGCATTGCCTGGTTTTTTAAGTATTATCCAAATCGAAAATGGGGTTCTCGAGATATGAGCAGTTTCTAAAATTGGCGTTTTCGGTGATTCTAATTGAAAAATAAGGACGCAATCATTTTGAAAAAAATAATTATACTCTAAGTATCCATTTAGTTCAAAATCGTTTCGGGTCACCCATGCGGAGATCTCAAAGAAATCGAACGTTTGTAAAAATCTAAAGTGTAATATTAAAAGTTGTGTCCACTGTCGGTTACTTCAAGTACGACGACAGTGGACACAATTTATTCGCCGTTGTGGATATATTCTACGAGGATATCGAGCAAATACGTGAAGGACCGTGTTCGGCGCTGCACCCTTGGAAATTAGCCTACCCGAGCCGGAGTATGTTGACGGTCCATTCTTTGATGGAGAACAAACGGATATGTGGGTATGGGATCTAACAGAAAGAGGAATGGAAAATAACAAAACACCAAACATTAATTTTTTCAATTCAATCTTTTCATTTAAGTATAACTGACTGACATTATATTTTTTGTTTGATCTCTTAAAAGTTAGATTTGAAGTGAAAAAGTAATATATTTTTTATCGCAAATTGGAAAAATGAAAAAAAGAAAGTCAATATCAATTTCGAAGAGCAATTGAGTCCACGATATTTTTTGTCAGTCCGTCTTTAGCCAACATAAATAAACTCGATGGTTTGCCCATGCAAGAACTTGCCACGTGTAATTGTCCGTGTGAAAAACATCGTGTGCCCAAATCTAAGCCGCAAGCGGACATCATTTGTCCTTGCGACTTATCGATTGTCGTTGCGAATGCCAATCTAATAGGAAATTGAACGCGTTTGAGTTCAATTGTTACGTCTGTGGGAATCATTAGAATTCGTGACAGCAAAACATTTTCGCTTCGAAGTTTGCCATACAAAATGGTGGCTTACGGTGGAGTACAGCCACAAACACCGTGACACGGGATTTTTATATATATTAGAAAATCATAAAAGTAGAAGCTAACGATTCATATCACAAAACTAACAAGTTAAAATTGACGCGGAACTATCTCACTTAATATTATATTACTCCCAATTTATATTAACAGTCTTCAATTGCAATTTATATGTATGTTAAGTTATACAAATCAAAGCTTTTTAATTCGTATACATTCATACATACGACGAAAAATATCTCCAAGATCAACTTGACACCTATTGTTTTTAAATATTCTTCTTGTCCTGAGGCTGAAAGTTGTAGAGTATGTAAATTATTAAAATATGTCGTTGTTAAGAATTAATTTATCTATAAAAATACCTAATTTCGACGAAGAATCGCTCCAAAGTCACCTTATTTTGAAATTTTCAAGTGGAAATGAGCCGGTTATTTACAAACACAAATTGAAGTGTCAAACTGGCGGATCGCGGCTTACTTTTTGAGTTCGGGGACCCAGACTACTGAACTATCATCATCAGATTAAGGCGCACTTCACACTTTGTAAGTTATTATTTTAGATAACTAGGGCTAGATCTATGTAAATATTATTAATTGTAATCAATTTTATTTTATAATGAAGTAATAATAGCTGGCGACAAGTTGAAAGGCGGCACATTTTATGGGGCAAATTTGTTAGTGCGGGACACTTTTCATTGCGGAACACTTGCGGGGCAAAAGCACTGAGCGGGACGTCTGGCATCCCTACTTAAAGGTCTAAGAGGATTGCCCAACCACAAATTCTGCAGAAGCAACAGAGGAAAGGAGGAATACGTTACACACTTTGCCTTTGCTCTTTTTTGATGGGAGATGGAAAAGCTGGAATAGCAACCAATCGCGCCTTCCGAAAAACAACCATTATCCCAAACTAAAGATATTACTTAAATACTCATGTGGATAGTCTTATTGCATTGCGATTGCACCGCTGTTTGTTGATTCTACAAATGAAATGGTATGCTTGAAACTCCATAATTGCCAGAGCAAATGTGACTTCTTTTTTACAAAACATCAGAACAGCAACAACTCATACCGCATATTACTTGTGTTAAGGGGTGGCCGTTGCGAGAAGGTCGAAAAGGGCAATTGAACTACTGAACAATTATTTAAAATAGGATTTGAATGGGATTATGTGGATAAACTAAGTCTCCGTGTTCTCGTAGTCAGAATCATAACTTGAGCATCAGCTGTACGTACATATTTGAAATTCAAATAAAATGTTTCTCATTTCGTTTTAAAGAGGCATTTATGCAAAATAGCAAAGCAACATTCAATTTATTACTCGTCTAGGCTTTTAGGGTAGCATTTTTGTGTTGTTGCAGGCAAATGCCATTGAAGAATTAACGGAATTGAAGTTGAAACCATATAACACATAGTCAGGGTATATACTAGAAAACGTGCGTATTTATATGTGAACGTATGTACGTATTGTGTGGAAACGACCAACAATCAATCGAGTTGCCCAGCAATAAAATTGGAAGGTTGAGTAGACATTTGAAATTTTCGGCATTTCTGTATACAAAAAATGTGAGTTTTATAAACACAAAAAAGAAATACTGGACGAAATGAACACGGCTATTAAAAAAATTATAAACACTGACTAGCTGTAAATCATTCCTACTATAGGAAAATCCAGCAGCTTAAATTTGACCGCTCCTATTGAAAAGTTAAATATCTAATTATTATGTTTATCATCTGTAGATAATAAAACAATACACCCGTGAATTTACCGACCAAAATTGGCTTTTCAATTAAGGTGATGAACGCAAAATAGCGCTCAAAATATTAAAAGCACGCTACCAATGAGAGACAGTTTCTGATTTCTTATCGCTTCTTCTATTCACACTCACATAAATGTATTAAATCCACTCATTTGTGCGCATAGCCAGTGTCTTTATATGGCCTTTATTTATCTTATTGTTAGGATGATGCGGCTTTTGTTCAATGCATTTCTTGAAAGAGTAAACAATAAAAAAAAACTCTTCGACTTCAACTATTCGAAAAAAAACGGTCATTTATGCAAAGTAGGATATTAATATTTTTAAATTGTACCAATTTCCAGCTGCTGCTAATTAATTTCACTGCCCAGATTGATAATAAGAAATAAGTTACATTTTATTTGTGAATATAATGATAGCTTTGGTGTTCATTTTAAGCTATACCTACAATTGCACTTTGCAAATCATTTAATTATTTCATAATATTTCATTATTCTAATAAAATAGTTAGTAGATCGATGAATCAAATTAAAAGTCGAGATACATAACATACAAATTGTATCACTTTTCCGCAAATTTGACGAATGTGACTGGAACATGTTTATTGCGCATTCGTCTGCTTTACTTTACTGAAATACATAATCAATAAAACACGCCTATTTTAATACGACTTTGTTTGAAAAAGAAAAAGTCCTTAAAAATTGTTTGTTATACTGTAAGGACTGATTTTTTTTTTTTTTTGTCCCACAAGTTGTAGGACATCTAGGGCTAGGGATAATTGGGATAGTAGGTAGATGACTTTGCTGGCACATACCTACTAGCTGTTTTGACGAAATTTTCCATGACCGTTTTACATAAATTAGAGTTCTTCCAGTGTTGGAAATTCTACCATTATAGTGACACGGTTCAGGTACGTAGCCAGGGGGAGGGCGGCTTGATGGGCTGAAGAAACCCTCCCCCCCTCTCCGCAAATCAAAATAAAAAAATAAAACTTTCTTAGATCTCGTTTCTGGAATCGATCGCACAAAAGAAGTTCCAAATTCTCTTAAGAACATCAAAGAAAATGCCGACGATTTTTTCAGAGATGCTTTTCAATCCGCATCCCAACTTGCCGAGGACTTATTTCAAGTTGAACTAAGAGCTTTAAGAACTAAATTGAATCCTATTGTAGAGTGTCTATACTGATTCCAAGGATTCGTCAAAACAAAATCTTACGGACAGGTTCATGGTCAACGAAGACGTTCTACCATCGTTTCAAGCTCTTCTCCCAGGTTTTGCTGGAGTTGAGCGAGTGAACGAAATGGAAAAGCTAACATGTTACTTTGATCATGCGATTTTGTTGTCAGCTGTGAAAGCTGAGTACATTCTTTGGTGCACGACTTTGTGACAAGACTTACTTTAGAGGTATAACTTTTTGCTTACGGTTTTGGCCACGCTTCCAGTGACCACAGCTAGTGTTGAAAGAACCTTTTCAACTATGAAAAGGATTAAAACAGTGTCCCGAAGCGTTAATGGGGATTTCAATATTAAGCTCACTTGCTATGATATCTTTTCATTCGGATATTAATGTGGATCCAGATAAGGTGATTGATCTGATGTCAAAAAAAATCAAGACGTCTTCAGCTTTGGAAAAATGTTTGTAAAAAAATAATTTAATAATGTTCGTTTAAGTACAAACGATTTAAAAACTAATAAAAATCAATGAATTGGAATACCTTCCTATATATAGTTTTTTTGTTTAAAGAATTCCTAAGATTTGGAAGCAAGCCCCCCGGAACCAAAATCCTGGCTACGGCACTGACACGGTTTACACATGCGCAACATATTGGAAAGCAAATTACACACAGTAGGCCTTTTTTATTATGCTCACATGATCTATATAGATCATTGATTTACACGGTTTACAACAATAGTACGAGATCCAACTTTTGTTGTAAACCATTGAAATCAATGATCTATATAGACCATGTGAGCATAATAAAAACGGCCTAGTATTGCATCTCTATACAATCTTTCCAACAAAAAAATCAAGCGAATATGTCCTGTTTAAGGCAGCGAAAGTGGTTCTTAACTTCGCCTATCTATATACATTATACGTACCTATAAGATATACCTGGTTTGTGCAATTTTCTCCTTAAAATCAAGGGTGGTTGCAGCCTTTTGTTGGCATATAAAATCCCGACAAGAAATCCGACAACGTTCAATCATTTTTAGACTGACAATTCTACGACCAGGAAACGACTCGGACTATACAGCACGACGTATCTTTTTTTTTAAAGCACATATCGTCCAAATCCATAACTTGCAATAAAGATTATCACGCACCAATAGCGTGCATCATTAACTGTGCACAACCACCCAAATCTTCAAAGAAGAATGGTTCGAAAATACCTGCAACTTATGATATCGTATCTAAACAGTGACTCGCTATATGGATGCATTTGGTTCACTTGTGGTTTTCTGAACCAAAAATTTAACGATCTTGACATAATTATGAACGCTAAGAAGACTGTAGGCATCACAAAATAAATTATATTATTATACAAGTAGCTGACCCGGCGAACTTCGTTCCGCCCAAATTCGTTAATGTAATGAAAGTAGCAATTCCGAGCATGCATATGCTGCTTCATGTAATTCGGTCCATTCAAGTTCCTTATTCAAGAGTTAAACTGAAGTATAACAATATCGATGTGTTTCAATCAAACCGCAATGATGACGTGTAAGCCAACATACCGCTTTCTGCTTGAATCGCGAGACATAGGCATTCAAGATTGATGCCACAAACATATACAGCGATTGTCCTTGCCACTCAATAATTGTCACAGTGAAAGTGAAACGAGCGCGAAATTTAAGACGCTTAATTACGAATTTCAAATCGTACGGAATAAGCGGAACTAGAGTTGCCCAATAAAAAATTTAACTGAGCCGACTTTCAGTTTGAAATTGTGTCGCAAATTACCCAAATCCAATTGTATCGGAACGAAATCAAATGCAGTTGGTTAACTTCACTCTTCAAAATGCAATTTTTCGATAGGTATCAGACCGCACACAATAGCAAGTCCGTCCAGTTCAAATGACAAAACCGAAAAGTACACTTGTCATGTTGCGTATTGTAAGTGGATCAACTTCGCCACCTAGCGGTTTTTCGAATCATCAACAAATTTCAAAATGTTAGCTCCATCTGTTATGAACAAATGTAGATAACAAAAGCAGCATTATGTGCTGTTATGATGATTCCAAATGCGTTGTTGTCTATCTCGGTTTCCAGTACGTTCCTCTAGTGATACTGATAATATTTCCCGAAGTTGCGACACGTTCGCTCTATTTCTTTCCGATCTGAGCCTTCGCCTGGAATTTCGTTTTCACGAACAGTCGCCATACATCGTGCATTACAACTGCGTCATAACAGATTTGACCTGGCATGATCAAATGAGACTGGGAACCGCCGAAATCAATCAATGATATAATTTTAAAAACTTTAAATATGTAAATTTTGTTGCATTTGAAATGACATTCCAAGTGCGGTTCCCCATATAAACTTTCATTCCCTTTCAGTTTCGCTTTCGCTAATATACGAATCGATCAAGCCCAAAATCGTGAGAATCGAACGATCCGTTCACGAGTTATGCGTGAACACACGGAAGTCAGTCCATTTTATTAGGTACTGCTGATCAGGCGAACTTCGTACCGCATAAAATTGATTAAATTGTTAACATCCCTTTTGAAAGTTGAACCTTTCTATTGAACGAATTAAACTCCTTTGGAATTAAATTGAGTTCAAAGCATAGTTACGACTTTATAAATTTCCGGGTCGGCTTTTTGATCATTTTTTCCGCGCTTATGATTAAATCGACACCGCTCAGATTTTCTCAATCAACGAAATCAACAAAAGCCAGAATGTGGGCACTCGGCAATCCTTCCTTCTGCCATTCGACCGAGTTCATCCAGAAATGGGATTGTACAAAAAACATTGTGCTTTATGATGAAGCCTATGATAGTTTTGAGCTTTTGTTTGAAAAATCGTGTCTTGATGTCATGGCGGTCGCTCGAAATTTGCCCGGGAAGTAAGAATCGCCGTTCGGATAGTTCTTTTTTCACTTCACTTTCCGGATATAGGTGCTATAGAACATTAAATATATTTTTTTGCGACTTGTGAACACGATGGCTCATTAGGAACACAATGTACCTCTCCTTCTTTCTATCAAGCGATATGCGCCGTACGGCCTACGCACACATAGGCCACAGCCACAGCACATATTCTTTAATGCTCGCGATTAACACCTGTAGACCCATAAAAAAGGTCTAGAGGTGTGTTAAATCACACGATCTTTGCGGCCATTAGATGGGTCCGTGTCTCGAGCTAACACTTTCACCGAACTGGCTTGTGGCACCGTCTTGTTGGAACCACATATCACTGATGTCTAATTCATGCAATTGCTAAAAGAAATAGCGTTCCAACCAGTGATGCCACACTTTTCGGACTTAATTGCCCACGACGATTATTATCGAAAATACCGTAAAAAGCCCCT
Source organism: Cheilosia variabilis (assembly GCA_951230905.1). Classification (NCBI taxonomy): domain Eukaryota; kingdom Metazoa; phylum Arthropoda; class Insecta; order Diptera; family Syrphidae; genus Cheilosia; species Cheilosia variabilis. Next base: position 39,946,977 of record OX579679.1, on the reverse strand, counting down.
TTTGCCCATGCCGACGTAAAAAAACAACAAAATAAGAAAATGCCCCTTTTCGCCCTTTAAGCTTATTTTGAAAGGCAAAATGCCCACGAAATGGCATCACTGGTTCGAACATGTCTCTGTAGCGAATACCGTTTACAGTAACGTGACGGTCATTTTCATCGACGAAAAAAGACGGCCCAATGACGCCACCGGTATGAAAACCGCAACAAACAGTGACTTTTTGCGGATGAAGCACATGAGGGTTCTCACCTGTCCAGTAACGCATATTTTGCTTATTGACGAAGCCGTTTAACCAAAAATGCGCCTCATCGCTGAAGATGATTTTGCGATAAAAATTGGCGTTGCGACCACCGACTCGGAGCTTTGGAAGAAAAAGTTAATTATGTGTAAACGTTGGTCTTTCGTGTACTTCACCATGATGAAAATGTTGATTTTACTGAATATTATGACATTGTCAGTTCGCGACGGTGCGTTCACACCGAAAGTTTGAAGTTGTGAAGTCGCTAACGAAAGACCCTTCTATATAGATATAGAAGATATGTGTTTTCGATAATTTATCTGATTCAGCAGTTGATTCATTATTGCGACGAAAAATTGTATGTAGAACCTTTGGCTGTGTCAGCTGAAAACGGCAAAGACACGCGACCAAAGAACTAGAATACAAACTTACCAAACGCAAGTTGATACAAACCGTTTCTTGATGTTGCTTCAATGATGGTCCAGTAACGAAGACGACCGAAAAGCAAAAAACAAAAGACTTCGAATAGTGTGGAGAGTGCAAAAGTGGACTTAAATTTTAACACTTATTTCTTATACGGTATTTTATGCACAAATGCAATATAAAGAACACACATTTTCCGTATTAGAAAATGATTGATAATCAAAGAAAGAATTAGTTAAAGAGTGCTTAATCAATAAGAATATGCATTGAAAAAAAAAACACACAGGAATAGATAATTTCTTTTAAATTATTGTAATATAGTCCTCTGGAAATATGTCTCCAAGAAACGGGTTCCAAAGTTTGCCTTTATTGTAAGTATTAATTGATCCAGTAAAAAGATAAAAGACTGCTGGAATTTGTATATTGCCTGTAGCTTATTGCTCGCTAGCGTGCTCGATGTTTGACTCTATTGAATTCTCAGTCTTCTCACTGGCCTATTGGCCACAATACGTGGCCAGCTTTTCATTTGACAAGCGTTTGTGTTAGTCGAAAATCATATCAATTTCTATACATCAATTGACACTCAATTATTACACAGCTTCTGAGCAAATTTATATTTTTCGGCATTTAATTTCATAATGTTCTTGAATTTTTAGGTTCGCATAATACCTAAATAAACTATGATTCACAGCTTGTAATCCGAGATTTCATTTAAAATACTGCAGGTGCAATAATGTACCAGGAATACCTATAGGGAAAATCGCTTTAACTCAATCGATTAATTTACATCTTTATTGGTTCTCTTATTTCAACATTTCCGATTGGATTTATCGTAAGTACGAGCACGAGCAATCGTAAATCGCAAAATATGACTAACATTATTATACAGTTTTATGAAGGCTGGGCTAACACAAAATATGCATTTCTAAATTGAAAAAATGTCAACATCCTACTTTTATGTCCCAAGAGATCGATATTGACTTAAGTCGGATGTAGTCGACCAAATGTGACCGCATTAAATTAAGTAAATCACATCCCTATTGAGTGTGTGCGGCAAAAGGAGGAAAAGAAAACAAGTACCATGCGGATATACTTCCCCTAAACCGATACACCTCTTCTTTTCTAACTTGATACGGCATTCAATCATTTCATTCATTCACACTTATGTTATGTTTTTTCTTACTCCAACAAATGCTGCTGCTATTAACGGGGGTGGATTTTTGTATCATTCAGACAAAACGGAAGGCATACAAATTACAGGGCGCTGTACCCACCATTGTAGATTAAATAAGATTTGTGTCTGAAATGCCCATAGTTAAGCTGGTGACTAAGGCAGATGGGTAAAACACCAGCACATGGAGTGCACGGCTTCCGAGGTCTAATGTACTTTGTTGTGGATGATTTTAAGTGGAATTAATTTCGCACGACATAGCTTCAATCGTTATTCGATTAAATATCAAGTACAATAAGCGACCTAAAATAGAACTCCAATTGTTGACCCGTGTGAGTGCTTCCTTGAATACGAACATAGACGTTTTTGGCAACTGTTACAATTTTCTTACTATGATTCAATAAATACCAAAAAGAGAATTAACATCCATGCACTTGAATTTAAATATGTAAATGTTCATCAATTTAAAGCAGACACGCGCAAATAAAATTTTTTTAATTGCAGATGCCAAGCTGGAACTGGTCGGTGTGTTGTTGATAAAGCTCACAGGAATCAATGCCAGGCCTGCCGACTTAAAAAGTGCCTTCAAATGGGAATGAACAAAGATGGTAAGACTATAACAAAATTGCAATAAACATAATTTTCCTAAACGACATGCTTTCCAAATACAATTATACATTGCGTCCTTCAAAACATTTAGTGCGAAGCTTAAAATTGATTTGTACCATGATTGTAGTTGTTTTCTAATTATTTTCTGCTTATTTTTTTTTCTTAAGATTATTTTATTTACATAACTACCGTAACTTTCTAATGGCACCCTCAAACGGTCCGAGGTACAAGACGTGATTGTGCAATGGTATAGAGAAGATTGTTCCTTGGGCCTTTAAAAGTTTTTCTAGATTTAAAACAGACGTTAAATTTGTTAATAAAAAAGTAAGCATATATATTTTTATTTTATTTTAAAACAGTAAAAAAAAAAAAACAAAAATTTATTTCAAAGTTTTAGTTTTTAAATTTAAAAATTCAGATTATGTTTAATTAAACAGTTTTTTGTTAACACTGTTTAACCAAACCATAAATAAATTAAAATAATGAAGACTTGGGAGGATGTAAAATAAATAACATTAATACATACCTACATATTTTTGGTAGCCGAACTAAAAGCATCACAAGCGCAGTGACGAGTAACTATCAGCTTAAAAGTCCCCATCGGGCTCGCCTTTGGCTATCAAAAATACACCCTCAGACCTAAAGTTAAACCTAAAGATTGTTGTTTCTGTTGGTTGCGAGTTGGGGGTCTCAGTATGATTTGTCCATGGTACTCAATTTAAAAATAGCTACACTCACTTACTCGTATGGTTGGTTTCAATAAAATGCACGGTTAAAGAAAGCAAGTGAATACATTCATGCAAATGGCTTTTGACATAAGCTGTTTTACGAAAATATCCGCTTCTTACCACGCATCGATTTCTTTCACTTTGTACCCGAGCTTCGTTTAATTTCGTTATTTATACCAACTTTATAATTTTTATGTGTGTTTTGACATTAGACTTTCACCAAACTCATTTCTCAATTTAAATTGATAATAATTTTGCATACATGCTCTCATTTTTATATGGGTTCTAAATATTATGACCTTACGTGTACAAACGATTTTTATTGTTTCACGAAAAGAATTTTAAGATCAAATCAAGAAAAATTAGCGCAGAATCACGAAAAGTTCGTCTAGTTTTAGAGCTTAGCTAAGGATTTACTAAGTGAAGTGAGATATTGAATATTGAAAAAATTGCAAAAACAATTCGTAAATTACCACCATTTAGTCTTGAATTGCAACTCAATAGTGTGGACTTGCGAACTAACAGGGGTAGATTTACTACTTCAGAAGTTGCAATTTACAAATTTTCAATCGTAAATTGCAAATTATTTTTATCATTTTTTCAATTTACGATTCTCGAGTGGTGATTTGAGACATCACTGTATTAAATTGAAAATGTTTGGTCCTGAAATTAAGAAACTTTATTCTTAATTTACAACTTATATCTTGTAATTTACAAATAAGAATTCATAGTTGTATTATTTAGGTTATTTTCGAATACATAATATTTATTTATATAGTCGTATTCCTCCTGATATCCAAGAAAATCATGCGGCGCGCCATATCGTCCGGAGACAACGGGATTTGTCTGGGGTGGTTTTTCGGTCTATGATGAAATTTAAAATACAAAAAAAATATTTAGATGAACTTGACATTGATACGAACCTTTACAATTCTTTTCGATTACATATTTTAGAATCCATTCCAATTCATACATCTTTTCTTATAGCGAGATGTATATTCTAAAATAAATACAGATTTATATGCATACTTCGGCGTTTTTGGAATTATTCAATAGGTACTTACAAAATATATTCCAGAATGCTTTATAATTAGTAGTACACTCACTATCCATACGAACTAGTTATACTTAAACAACTTTAACTCGACTGCTTAAGCAAAGATTGAATACCGATTGCAGCTGTCTATCAATACCACATACATACATTCATCCATAAACAGAAAGAATTTAAAAGGATTTCGATAGGTACATGGACTATGGACTGTGCATAAAAAGATTTCACACATTAGGTAGTTGATTCCACGGAAATTACAAAAAATATTTTGTAATTTACAATTTCCCTACGTCAATTTATGATTTCAATTCACATGTGTTAAATTATTATAAGGTTTTATTGATTCACCATTCTGTGTTGGTAAATCACTAAATATTTTTTGCAATTTGAGATTGTGTAGTGGTGTTTGAAATTGAAATTGAATTGGAGTGGTAAATTGCGCCAAACAATCTCGCAAATCATTACAAATAAAAGAAGCTCGAATTGATACAAACAGAATTTTGTATTCTCCGCCATTTTCAATGTCAAATTATTGTATCAATCCATGAAAACTTCGTTGTGATTTGCGAGAAATATATAATTCGTAAATTGCAACTCAAAATTTTGCAGTTGGTGATTTTCAATTCTTTCCGTGTGGTGAAAACAAATAAATAAGAAATTAAAATGAAAGAAAAAGTAAAAAATAAAATGTCCAAATATGAGCCATAAGGATAATAATTCAGTTATTGTTTTTATTTTGCTAAAAAAAGGGAAATATTCTAAGCATTGGACTTGCGATAGGCTTGAGGCAGATTTTACATTAAGTTTGTGAACCTCTATGTATTTTTCTACGCAATAGATGCGAAGATTTATATGGGATGGGGCCCTTAATTGATTAATATTGTTTGCATAGAAGTAGTATTGAATGGTGCTGGGAAATAAGTCCCCGGGAACTAAGTGCACTGATGGACTTAGTTCCCACCTAGTGGGAAATAAAACCAGGTCCACTGAGAGACTTAGTACACATTCAAATATAGGAAGAGGGAACTAACTTCCAACATTTAGGATTGGACAATAAACTGTATCTTTTAACAAAATCGTAAGCTTATATTGGATAAGTGCAATCAATACAATTCATTTTTAGTGAAAACAGTGTGAAGTCAAATTTATTTTCAGAGTATTGCAAACCGAACTGGATCTTTTAATTTTTATTCTGTTTGACAAAATACTCCTTTCGAAATTCAGTTTACAAGACTCTGAAAATAATCAAACAAAAAATGGTGGACTTAGTTCACGGGGTCTTATTTCCCTGCATCGTATTGAATACTAGTAGGTAACTTCAGGTTGGCTTCAACGATTCTAGATTTAGGTTTTCACTCAATCTTAGATAAAAACAGTGCTAGAACAAGTGCTCTGGCGTCCGCGTTCGCTTGGTCTTTTATTCTTGTCGTCTTAAACATGGAGGCTAGGATGCGAAGATGCTCTTATGTGGAGCATTATTGTTCATTCGCTCCATGTGGCGGCGCCAATGTGGTCGACGTATTTTGGCTTTTACATCCACATTCTGATACAGCTCACAACACAGTTCGCAGTTGTTTCTTCTCCTCCTTTCACCTCTTCGCACACATAAAGAAAAATCCGTAACTTACTCTTCCAAAGGAGCCTTGTCCTCGTTGTCTAACAGATTGCACACCTTCCACTTCCACCCCTTTTACTTACTTCTTAGTCTCGAAAAACTTTAAGCTTTGAAATGTATCCAGTATCTCAAAAAACTTTTAACTTTGAAAAGTTTTTCTCATGCAAAAACGATTACGCTTATAAGAGCATTGTATATCCGCCAACATTCCTGTTTATAGAACATTTTTAAAGTTATATAAAAAATCACTTGTTTACTGCTCTGTTATTAGCAATTAGGCACAAACCCTTATGCGTGTTAATATCGCAAGCTACAGCGTTGGATAACGATTTGAATTTTAAGTAGATTTTAAAGAAATATACAACTTACTTGAAAGCAGACTGGTAAAATTGTGATTACATTTCTTTTCAAAAAAGACAGCCATCGTGATTACTATTAAACAATAACAGCGTTATTCATAACATTTAATTAAAGCTGAATTAGAGCTAATTTTGGTTTAATTGCAGAAAATCTTATTCATAAAGTTTTTTTTCAAGATAATTAACACTTAATCAACAGTCAAAAAATTAAATGCCTAAATTTGCATTTAGCGGTGAATTAACTTTCGTTTCCCCTGTTGTGCCCAGAATCAAATTAAATGGCGGATACATTTTCGAATTTTTTTAGATAATTTTAATATTTTAAATTATCAAATAAGTAACCAAAGGCGATTACAAAATTATAAACCACGATTTAACCCTTTTCATCTTCCGGAGAGTGAATTTCGAAATAAATATAGATTCAGCAAAGAAAATAGCTATGATAAAAATAATTGAAATCGTTCGAGATGATCTGAAGGGTGACCCGAGAGGTGGGCATATCGAAGTTGTCCTTCAGGTAATGGCAGCTATATTTTTTCAATAACTTCGTAGATTCCGGAAGACAGCGCCTAGTATGCTCGAAAGTCTCGAAGGCATTTGCCTCGAAAAGACCTCTTTATATAAATATGCCAATACTGACTTCAGAACAAATTGATGTCATCTCGAAATTTAGAAGTAAAGGGTTTTCCAATAAGAGGTGTTATTGTGAATGACTCGCTATTGCGGTAGCTGTCACTTTTGAAGCTTTTATTCTTTGATATTTGACAAGTAGAAACTACGCCATTACTAAAAATGGAACGATACACGCTTCAACAACGCATTGAAATTATTAAAATTCACTACAAAAATGGTGAAAATCTTGCAGTCACAGTTCGCAAAACTAAAGCATTTTTTGGTCGTCGATGATTAATGATTTTTTATGGTCGGAGTTGGATGGTATTGTTCTGCACAACGTTTACTTTCAACAGGACGGCGCTACGTGCCACACAAGCAACAAAACCATTGATCTTTTACGGGAAAAGTTAACGGACCGTGTTATCGCTCGAAGAGGTGATCACAATTGGCCACGGAGATCTTGTGATTTAACACCTTGCGACTTCTTCCTTTGGGGCCACGTGAAAGATAAGGTCTACGCCAACAGCCCAGCGTCGATTCAAGAACTCAAAGATAAAATTCGTGAGGCTATCGAGGACATAGGGCAGCCACTTTGCGATTTGGTTATGGAAAATTTCATGAAAAGGATATGGTTCTGTATGCGTGCTCGTGATGGCCATTTGGCTGATGTTGTTTTTCATTATTAACGGCATACCTTCCTCTTTATTATGAAATAAACATCCGATTATTTATTTCAAAAAATGACATTTTTCTTTGAATACCAAAATAACACCTCTTATTGAAAAACCCTTTATTAGAGGATTTCCTTTGGTTTTCTATTTTTTGAACTTATGTGGGCTGTCAAAACTCAAAAGTGACACAGAAATACGCGAGTGCTGCCAGATTTTCGGAGTAGTTTTGCGTAATTAACTGATTAGCTACTACATGGCAAAATTATTTTTATAAATATACATTTTCGACAAGAAGATTAAAATCAAATTAACTATTGACGTGAGTTAGTGGAGACACTGTTAATATGTTCATTAAGGGAATCTAATGAATAAGGTTGTACAAATTTATATCTTTCACTATGTGTATTTACGTTGAGGTGCGTGGGAAATGTCTTATGCAAAAAATTGTAATCATCATCAACTGAGAGCAGTAACTGGAGGTACATTTGCCTTCAAGCTGCATGTCCTGCATCGGGCGGCCATTTGCTGGTGGGATTTCATTTGGGGCGACTGTGTTCGGCGTATTTCGTTCCCATTAGTTACACGGCGTTCACATCACAGTTCAGCTTAAGAGTTTTAAAAGTTTATGAAATTGTTGGTATCAAATGGAATTCCTGTTATAAAATTGTTACAATGCCAAATACCTTAATATAATAATCATTTGTCAATATCTATCAGAGAAAAATGAAATAACACGGTTTTTTGCACCTTTGTTGAAAGAGATTTTGTAACTTTTGTTTTTACCCGACTGGACACAGGGAGGGTTATGTGTTTCGCGCGTATCCTATGTACGTTCCTACGGGAGTCCCTGTAGCCTAAACGGCTTGATCGATTTTGAAGAGTGAGGTGTCATAATATTCGTATTCTTTCCCGGAGTGTCATAGGCTTAAAAGATAAAAATAAAAAAAAGTTAATTTAAAAAAAAAAAACTGACTGTAAAAAAAAAGAATTAAAAAGATTTGAACAAGACGCATTTAAGTACCTATAACTACCTATTTGGCAGTGGGAGGCTACTCAATATATGCTACATACATATATTTGTTAGACTGTATAGGTATATAGTCTCCGATTGTCAATATGTTAGGTATAGGTACATAAATGCGTCTTGTTCAAATCTTTTTAATTCTTTTTTTACAGTCAGTCGGGTATTTTGTTTTCTTTAAATTAACTTTTTTTTATTACGAATTTTCTTTACGAAATAAATACGTTTTCACTGTTATTAAGTAACATCATTCAATCATCAGGGGCCACAAACCATAACCGCTTAACTCGAGTTAGGACAAAATTAAGTTATGGGCACCATCGTGTTCAGCATTTAAATCTACTTCCACTTAATTTTGTATGAACATAATCTACTTTTAAACAGAAGTTTTTCCAAAGAAAAAACTAAGCTAAGCTAAAAAACGAATTTATTCAACGTTCATGAATATTTTCTAAAATTCACTTGGTTTTAATTTGCGTGTTGTTAGCAAAATTAAAAAAAAAACGGAAATGTGAATGGATGAACAGTTTCTGGTGCCGAAAATGCATAGAGAACAAGTTAAGCTATCTTAAAATCCGTACTCAACATTTACTTTTTTAACATTTATTGCTATAAATTCATTTACAAATTGTTTGTTATTGAAATAGTGCCACCCGGCGGCCATATCATATTTCACATACAGGCAAAAAATAGAGCGCGAGAGAGTATTATCGTGCAAAATTTGCGGCGAAATCGGGTAGGTGTGTGTCCGTTTAGTTTGGATAAACAGCGCTATTATTAGCTTCCTCTTTCAAATATTATGGCTGCACGGATAGTATCTTGCTATTGCAGCCTTCAACATTGAGCTTCCTGCCAGTATATTTCTTAATACTTTGTAACAAAAGTGTGCATGATTATCTGAAAGAAAAAAACGTCATACTGATTAGACAACTTTCGCCACCCAAATAAACTGTTATTAATCTTATATATCTGAATCTTTAGTCGATCTTTCGTTCGTCGAAATGATAGACCTCCAAAACTATATCAACTAAGTGCAAAAAGTACGAGAATAAGAGCTCAGTTCATTCTTTTAAAAACGTATTAAAAACTTACAAATTATAATAAAAAAAATCGGTCGAACTTGACTTATTTTGATCATCTTCTTGTTTTGATCTGTTTGCGTAGTGGTACGCTGTAGGTGACCTCCACGATATCAGTCTAAATGAATTTATTCATCTGTTAAAACACTGCTGGTATACAAATTTAAACATCCACTTAAATGATGGGGTACTTTTTTCTTACAATTAGTCGTGCGGAATCATAATGTTTACAGGCGCGTGGCTTTTTGTTTGCATTGTTTAGTAATTGTTCTCACTTGAATAGATAGACGAATCGGATGTTATTGTTCCCGGACGTTTGCAGATGATACCTTATGTTTACCAACTAAACATGAATCTATGGCACATCCTTGCAGAATGAATAGATGGTATTGACAACTTCTTTCTTCTGTTTTGTATTTAAATTTCTACTGCACCCTTTTTAGCTTCAAACAAAAATGAGTGATGTCGCCTCACAGTGGGGGTTCACTTATTTTTACATACTGCTCATCCGAGTGATAAATATTTGATGGTGAGCAAAAGGACAAAAAAAGTTATAAAATTTGTGGTGTACCTTTTATGCACAATTATGAGTACATAATTATGTATATAAACATACCTTTAAGAAAAGGGTATCACTTTGGGCGGGCTTGTTATTGACTATTGAGTGGTGTGTCTGTGTCGTTTTCATAAATCGATGCCTACCTACTTCTAAGTTAACTTTGTAAGGCTTTATTATCTATCTAATCATCGAGTTTATCATTAGGTACAATGTAGACAAGGTTATCTTTGTTATACTTATTGGATTCCGATATCTACATAGTAGATATCTGCAATGCATCAGCGCAGCCACAATTTCGTAAATTTAATTGATTTTGCGTGCGAGTGTGCCCTTAAACATTTGAATATAATTTGACACGAATTGTGTCAAAAGCAATAAATGACTAAATGTAGTTATAACCGCATATATGTATGGGGAGGTACATGTTACATCATTGAAGCGCAAACCGCGCTCTGCGTGAAGCCAGATGAAAACTTTGGTGATGAAAGGACACGTGTCAATTTGCAAACTTGTTAACAAACTAACGACTTACCTTCACGTATTCTTGTATGATAATATGAACCCCGAATATACAAAGAGATAATTAAAAGGCGGGTTATTCTCTTTTCCATTTACAGCCGTACAGAACGAACGACAACCCAGAAACACAGCCACTATTCGGCCAGAAGCACTGCGGGATATGGAGCATGGACGAGCACTGAGGGAAGCAGCCGTAGCCGTTGGCGTTTTTGGGTAATGCCTCTCAATAGTAGAAGTCAGATAAGAATATGTTAAATTATCACGTAATTAAATTGCAGACCACCGGTTCTGCTGTCACCCCCGTGTTATGGTCCAACATTGCTTTCCCCACCTTGTACGTAATTTATTTGCTACTAACAAATTTTTTTACAATTCTATTAATTTTTTTATATATTTTACATAGCGTTATCAGGTATACCAACTTCTCGGTTACTACATCATCCACAAATTTCAAGTTCGATGCAACTTTCCAATAATATATCACACCATACGTCTAGTTTTGGTTTTACGAGTAATAACAATAATATTGTTAATGTAAATAATAATAATAGTAATAAATCATGTGACTTGTCCAATGTTGCTATTACATCAACCAATTCGAGCAATAATTCAACTTCACCTAATTTGCCTTCTATGGAGGCTGGTAAGATTATTTTAAGTTTAAAATGAATTAATAATCCTTATGGTTGTTTTAGGAGGCGGTGCAGAAATAAATCTAACCAATGGAAGTGCGTCGTCCTTAAGCTCCGTAAGCCCCTTGCCTGAAAATGATAACGATGGTAAAGTTGATTAGATTACATACCAAGATCCTTAGGTTACATAAGGGCTAATAGTGAATTATGAAATTATATTTAAAAAGTGTGGTCTAATGTGGGACTTATATTCTCAAGCTTTGTCAATGACATTTAACGATGACAAGACATACGGTCTGTTCCCGCATGATAATGTAGGTATTTTTCCAATAAGAGGTGTTATTGTGAATGACCCGCTATTTCGGTAGCTGTCACTTTTGAAGCTTTTATTCTTTGACATTTGACAAGTAGAAACTACGCCATTAATAAAAATGGAACGATACACGCTTCAACAACGCATTGAAATTATTAAAATTCACTACAAAAATGGTGAAAATCTTGCAGTCACAGTTCGCAAAACTAAAGCATTTTTTGGTCGTCGATGATTAATGATTTTTTATGGTCGGAGTTGGATGGTATTGTTCTGCACAACGTTTACTTTCAACAAGACGGCGCTACGTGCCACACAAGCAACAAAACCATTGATCTTTTACGGGAAAAGTTACCGGAAGGTGTTATCGCTCGAAGAGGTGATCACAATTGGCCACGGAGATCTTGTGATTTAACACCTTGCGACTTCTTCCTTTGGGGCCACGTGAAAGATAAGGTCTACGCCAACAGCCCTGCGTCGATTTAAGACCTCAAAGATAAAATTCGTGAGGCTATCGAGGACATAGGGCAGCCACTTTGCGATTTGGTTATGGAAAATTTTATGAAAAGGATATGGTCCTGTATGCGTGCTCGTGGTGGCCATTTTTTATGAAGTAAACATCCGATCATTTATCTCAAAAAATGGCATTTTTCTTTGAATACCAAAATAACACCTCTTATTGGAAAACCCTTTAAACTACCGTTTGGCAGAACAAAATACAACATTTGCAAAGTTTAGCTAAAAATATTTCTGTGTGCGAGTTTTTTTTATAGCTATAACAGAAGAATGTCAGAGAATGTTAGAGCTCTCAAATGCAATAGGAACAAAGTCTATAAATTGTAATTCGTTTTAATTCGTGCTAAAAAAATAAACCCACAACTGCAAGTTTATTACTCAATTAAGGGAGGAACTATGCTATTGCAAGCAAAGTACATGTGAGGGTGTTGTCAAACAGAGAGTGTTTTACCGCCGCGTTGTATTTTCATTCAGTATACAACCCAGTCAAATGGAGTCCTTTTTCAATGACGCATCGATTTCACTTCGACACCGCGCCTGCATTCAAAAGATATTGCGTCGGGAAAGCTTTTGTCCCGGGTTGTGACTAAAATTCACGAAAAGAAACTACTGCAAACATGTTTTATTGTTAACCAAACACTCACTGCATTTCAAGTTTACCTTTGCAAATTCTCGTTGAAATTTTCCACCAGCCACCTAGCATATATGAATTTTTACAAATTGATAGCTGTCGTTCAAATGAAAAAAAAATTATTTTATATTTTTTCCCGGGAGAAATTTGGAAATCCCGGGTTTTTCCATTTTTTTTAACCATTTGTCCCGTCGAGCTGGGAGCAAAATCTGGCTACACTAAATATTTAAAGTGAAGGTTTGAAATGATTATTAGTAAGGCCAATTGAAAACATTAAACTGTAGCGATTCAAAAAAAACATTTTTGATATTGTGTAAAGTGGATGAGGTAGGTCAAACAATTAGCCAAGAAACTAAATTGTTATAAGTTTTCTTTTTTTAATTATGTTAGCGTCACGACTACTTCAGATAAGAAGATAATGATACCTTTTAACGGAACTGACAAACGGCCGTATAATGAGAGTATTACAAGTAAATATTAACAATTTTATTGGTTTCAACTAATTCTCTGAAGCGGAAGTATTATTTAGTGATAAACTTTGGGCTCGTGGGGCTTACCAATTGTACTATATTTCATTAGTCCCGATTTTTTTATCTAATGCCGATAGCTGGCGCTGTGTATATTTGTAGAGAAAAGTAGAAACTTCACACATATTATTCTCCTTTGTCATTTACCTTCGCTTACATTAAGGCTGCCATCAATATACCTACGCACATTCAGATTGTGATCCCACTTTTGTGAACACTTTTTCATCAATTTACTCTTGTTCTTGACCCTAACCTGAACTCCTTTTACACTTGGTGTACTCGTAACAAAAACGAGCTCAGTCTCAGTAAGATAGAACTCCCTTTTTCACCACCCAATCATGGCAGTTTAATCAAAACGGGATCTAGGTATTATCTATGATAGATAATTAATCTTCCGTTTTCACACTTTAATCACATTGTAGGCTGGGCCAATTCTGATCTCTGCTGCTTACTAAATTTATTGTGAGTTCCTCTTAACCTCTTTCTATCGTTTTATATTTCTAATTTAAGTTTCTTACACTGCTTAAGTATCCTTTTTTTTCTGATTGTTTGAGCTTGTATTAAGCTAGTAAGTAATTTTAAGGTTTATAATTTTCTGCACCACCATATCTCAAATTTATTCCCAATTTGACATTTCGCGCACTGTCTTTATCCAACAGAACTACCTGCGTCTATATCAAAATCGAAATTAAAAGTGCAGAATGCAACTCATGGACCCACTTCCCTTTGCATTATTTTCTTTGCAATATTTTTGGAACTCCGGAACTGCAGGCTGTTTGAAGACCTTCAAAAGAAATATGTTTTGTACTTTTTATTCATAATTTTTGTGCAGACATGTGGTGCATCCCTAAGAGCCAAAATAGTTTAAAATATCATACTTTAGTCTAAGAATGTTTTAATGTATTTAGGTATTTTAAAAGGAAACACTGTGCTAGTTGTGCCCCGAGTAGTTTTGATAAAAGGGAACGTATTCTAGCGATATATACGATACCTTACGTGTTTTAACATTTAATGTGAGGATTCGTGTAGGTATCATATATTTTAAATAATTTTTTTTTCTTCCAACAGACGATTCGATAGATGTTACCAATGATGAGGATTCAATTGACAGAAAAAAAGTTTCACTCAAACAGTCACCGATTGGGCAATTCACATCTACTTCGTTATATGGCCATCCTCAGGAGACAATTTATGAAACAAGTGCCAGACTTCTTTTCATGGCAGTTAAATGGGCTAAAAATTTACCAAGCTTTGCCAGCCTAGCTTTTCGGGATCAGGTAAATTATTAATGCTCACATAAGGAATGTTGTCTATTATACTGAAATCTATTTTCTGCTTAGGTTATCCTCTTAGAAGAATGTTGGGCTGAACTGTTTCTCTTAAATGCAATTCAATGGTGTCTTCCGCTTGATTCGACAGGATGTTCATTGTTTTCAGTTACCGAACACTGTAATAATAATACGTTTAGCTGTTCACTGAAAAGCGAAGTAAGAATACAAACTTTAGACAGAAAACCCTATATGCATGAATTTTTTATTTTGAAATCGACGCTGGTCAGAAACGCAAATTGAAGCAATTATTCAGTATAAATATAAATTCTGTCATTATAGTAACCTGGCTTATACACAACATTTTGGAAAACAAACAACAACATAAATTAAGCGAAAATGCTGTGTTTAAGAAAATGAAAGCTGTTCTTAACTATACAAATCTCGTTACAAACTAACCTAACCTAACTCAATTTAGGAAAACCAGTATTTTGCGCAGGTTGCATTTTTCCCTATGAATATCAACAAAGATAGAAAATTAACCACCGAGCAATTAATTTCCATCATATCTGAATCTACTTCGTTTTCCATTTCTATATCTCCTTCAGTGATTGTTGTTTTGTATTTGAGTTTGAAGCAATTTTACGAAGCAATTCTGGCTTTGCTTTGAGGTATTCAAGGAAATCAACGCGTTAATATCTTAAATTACATTACGCAGTATTCTGAAATAAAAGTGGTAGGTTGTAGGTATGCAGTTTTGGAGTCCAAAAAACAGGATAATACTACGAAGAGCAGTATAGATGCAAGCATTAATCATTAGTCATGATATTAACCTGAATCACAGGACAGTGCATTGAACCGGCACCATCCAACTAAGTCCACCGCGATGAAACATGTTAAATCTTAAATGTAATTTTACACATTTTTAAGGCTCTTATTTCATTAGACTTCCCGATCACTAGGTATTACGTGATGGTGTAGGATTTATTTGAGCAAACACCACCACTCTATAACTTTAACGATATCGATGAAATTGAGATATTTGTTTCAATCTGGAATCAGAATTAATTAGTAATTTGTTACAGCTGTATCAATGCAATTAAAAAACATCAAGAAAACATCGAATTTTGTTGTTACACCACACCGCCTGGGGTATAATTACTTATTTTTACTTATAAATGCCTTCAGAAAGTTAAAAATATAGACGAACTTTCACCGTTTGGACTCGCACTTTTATCCTTCAATGAACTACAACCATTAAAAGGGATTGTTTTTCTGAAGTTGCTTGTTTTTCTTCAAAACAAAATCGTCGAAATAATTTCCACGCCAATTAGTAACAGACTGAAAACCCCACCCAGTTTTACTATATGAATATAGATACACTGAAGTCAAACAATATATTGTTTATTGAAAGTTTATTAAAATTAAAACAAATATTTTATATTATCAGTTACCGTTGATGTAGCGCAGTTTGAATTCGTGTATTTGTGCCTATAGGCCTTTATTATTATGCTCAAATGATCTATATAGATCATGGATTTCCATGGTTTACAACAACAGTTGGATCAGGTACTTTTGTTGTAAACCGTGGAATTCAATGATCTATATAGATCATGTGGGTAAAATAAAAAACGCCTTATGTTAATCAAAAGGGTAGACATATCCTTAAAAAATAAAAAAAAAACAGCCAGCCGGTTGCAGTCGGATTTCAGGTAACCGATTGTTATCGATTGTCGTGGACGTGTTGGACAAATAATAGGTTTTCTTAGTTCCAGATTAAAATTTTCGCTACATGTTTAAAGGCATAAAAGCATAAAAATAGTTGTTCGATTTTCTATTTCTTGGTGTCAAGTGAAACTAGTTATGTAGCTAGAGACCATGCAATTAAAATCAGTTTTATATACCGCAATTGAGAATTCAAAAAAGTATTTCATAGAAAATACTAAAAACATATCTGATTACTAATGATGTAAATTCGTATGAATGAAAAAAAAAACTTTAGGCAACTAAACTAAAAGATCTTGAACTATATAGATTTGTATATCAGCTACAATAGCAAAAAATAAAAAACTCAGAGGAATGGTTGTGAAAAGGTTTTTTTTTGTGCTTGACTGGTCTTTCAAAATCCCTTGTTCAACTATTTAATGAAGTATTTGATTTCTCTGAATGGTTGAAGTGCATAGATTAGAAAATACTAAGCTTATCGAGTATATTCGCTACCTGATAAAAGCAAAATAATTGTAGTACCTAGGTATATTTTTGAAGCACCTAGTCGGCCCCCTTAGTTTCAGTAGTCGGCCACGCAAGAATCCTGTAGTCAGCTCCAATTTAATTTACATATTTTCATTAAAATAGGAGGGGGGGAGGGTTGACAACTGAAGACCGTGTAATGGAGCCCTGTTTTCCATAGTCAGCGCCTATTTCATTTACATTTATGTACATATACTAGTGCAGGACAGGGCGACTGACTACTAAAAAACAAAGAGAATTGATCGAAATTTCAAAAAAAAAAAAATTTGTGTAGTGTTTTATAGTCAGCCGGAGGGGGCTGCGTCTAGGATAATCATAAACATAACATGTCATTAGTTCAGTTCCCCTCTTAATTATTGACAAAGAATATGTTTACATTTTAAGAAGATGCAAGAAAAGTAAATTGTCAATAAGATTAAAATAATTACAAAATGCAAAAACCTAAATGGATTGGTATTTGTATCACTTTTCCAAATTCGCTTCTGCTATTTTTTTTAACACCTCTCGTTTTCTGCGCTTATGAAAACTGTACGCAAACATATATTTTTTAAGCGCGTAGCAGGACCAGGATTCTTCAAAGTTTTTGGATACAGATAGAAGACATTGGAGATAAAATAAAAAGAGATGGATATCTTTTGTGCGTCAATCCCCCCAAAACTCATTTGTTTACATTGTTGTTTTTGTAATTATAACCCCCGTCTATGAATACGTGTGAGCTACAAGAAAGCATGTCGCTAATGACCTGCCGCCAATCATCTTGCTTTTATGAGCATCGCGGTGTTTAATTGTGTTGTGTTTAGTTTTGAATTTTATTTTGGTTTTTTAGTAAAATACACATTACAGATTACCGAATTCTTGCATTAAAGTTCAATTCATGAACTCACACATACTTTATAAGAAATGAGCATGACTTCATGAATTTTTCAAGAAAACAGGCCTACAAGCTGACCTCGTTGTTTTTGTGTTTAGGTAGTTAACAGATTACTCACCTCCAGGCGCAACCAAAAAAAAAAAAAGGTAGTTAACCGTAACGATTTTTGATTTTTGATGTCTAAGTAGTCCTATTTTCTTTCTATACGAATTGCTCTAGGAAGTTTAGCAACTTAAGTCAGGTTGGATGTAACCTGTAACCATGAGTTAGCTAAATTAAAGCCAATTAATATACCTATCGTAGTTATATGTTTAGGTAACATGTAGCGGATGTTATGATTTAGGGTCTGTGTCAAAAATTTAATGTCTAATGCGTCTTTTTTAACCTTATTGTTACCACCATAATTTCATATACAGGGGCGCCCTCTTTTATGTCGGTATGTAAGCATTGAATAACTTTAACATTTATTAATCGATTGACATGTTTTTGAAACGTCTATTCAGTACAATTTTAGCCATGAATCGCGGAAATAGTGACTCTGTAGATTAAAAATAGTCGTTCAGTTGTGTCAACTCAACGCGCATATCGTCAATATCGGTGCATGTTGGTTTATTATATCATATAAATATATGATAAATTCCCTGGACGTGTGCTGTCAAAAATTGGGAGATCCAGATTTGAACCCCCGGATTTCTTTTTGTGTACGCCAGCTAGCTTCAGCCCAGTAACGAGCATACTTTCGTTCCGAAATCATCGCTATACTGCCCGAGATGCTCGAAAAAGTGACGGCGAACGCACCAAAAAAGGCACATTCTGCACAGCACATTCACATTGGTCAATAGACGCGGCCACGTGATTGATGTTGTATTCGAAAACTACTAGTCCAAGTAAATTGTTAAGGACCAAGTTTAAACAAAATGCCTCTTACAATATGAAAATTGTTTTTTCCTTATCCTTTTTTAAGTTATTCAGAATTTACATACCGACATAAAAGATGACCCACCCGTTGTATAAAGTAAATTCGATGTGACATTCAACTCCCCTTATGCAGTAGAACGACTGTGCTATCGTCATGTAGCTATGCATGCATGCCTACTTTTTAAGAAGAAATAATTGAAATACGATATAAAATACATTTTGTTTTTTCTTCCAGATTGCAACAGATATTCGTACCTTAAATGATACGTTTTGTAAATATAAAGCTGTTTTTGTGGATCCTGCCGAATTTGCTTGCCTGAAAGCGATTGTTTTATTTCGTCCAGAAACAAGGGGACTCAAAGATCCAACACAAATAGAAAATCTTCAAGACCAAGCCCATGTAAGTACCAAAATGTCTGAATGTTAAAACTAAAGTTTAGATTAGGAAAGGGCTCTAGTAAGACGCATTCAGTTTAAGCATATATATATCCAAATCGTTTCAAGATTATAACTTCACTAGAGGTCGGCACCTTTTCGTTCCTCGTAAGACTTAAAATAATGAGTAAAAATCATTTTCTTTTTCTGGTGTAATAACAACGATAACTGGGAGTAGTAATGAGTTATCAAACGTCAAGAGAATTTGTCGACTTGGGGTAAAAGGTATTATTTGTTGTTATTCGATTTCCTACATTTATACGTGGGTTGTGGTAGCTCAAAATAAATTGCAAAGTAATGTCTTCATTGATATAGGCCACACATAACAGCTATACCAGATCCGTGGAACAAACGCATCTGTGGCTTGGGAGGTGTAAGGGCGATCTGAAAGACCGGGAGCTTTTCTAATTGTACCAACATTTCTCTCAGCGACCAAGATTGGACAATTGTGTGGCCAAGATTTGGATGCTGCTGCTAAGCTACAAAACAAACGAAGACTTCAAAACCTTTGTCATTGCGTCTGCTTATTTAAGGTAAAAAGATTCGTTAATGCCTACGCCCCCGAAGGCTGTTTCCGAACTCATAGAATACTGTGAATCTCGCAGATGCTAATGCTCAGAATCTGGGTCAGCAGCAAATGCAATGTACTCGGAAACCATCTCCTAGAATTTCTACCATCATCTGACTTGGTCATTAACAATGTTTGGTACTCAGCCAATTATTTGTACGGCAAGAAAAAAGGATGTGATTGACTTGACGCCATCTAACCAATACTTCAAGTCGATTAAAAAATGAAGAGTTCTGCCGGAAGTGTCCCTGTCTGAGTATATCGCCATTGCTTTGCAGAAGAGGAAGAAACCGCGACAAACTAGTTGGATTGGATATACGATTCAGAGAAGAACTAGACATATCTGTAAAAACTCCTCATAAACTGAGAACGAGACAAAAGGTTGAGGATGCTGCTTAAAACCTGCCTAGTATGATCACCAGCTGTTTTTAACTGACGTGCCAGGTTTTGAAAACCTCCTGTAGATCGCTCGTTCCATGGTGGAACCCTGAATTGCAGAGACTCAGAAAGGAAACCAGAAAACTTTTGATTCGGTCACTCAAGACAAATTTAGATGGAGACTGGGACCTTTAAACGACACTTAGAAAATCTGACGGTACATACTCTGAGACGAAGGCGGAGACTCTCAGTCTACTGCTGGAGACTCATTTTCCGGGTAACCAGATATAATGATTGCGTCACATCTTGTCCTGCTTACGCAGGATGATGTGTGATCTAAGTCGCATAACTTGGCGTAGCTGGTTCACTGCATCGGCCGTGGTAAGAGATGCGAGGCTCTAAAATATGCCGTATCATCTTTTGATGGCGGTTTGTATCGCCTGGTACCGATGGGGTGTACCCAGTTTTGTTGCACCAAATATAAACATGCTGCTCCCAACTCTGAAAAGAATCTTCACTGAGACTTTGGCACCGGCTAATATAGGCATATCTTGGCACGATTCGAGTGGCTTTCATACCAAAAATTGGGAAGGAGTTTTAGACCAAAAAGTCTATCTTTCCTCTTGCTGAAGGAGAGACTGGTCGAGAACGAGATTCACGTGCGCAGGTCTGCACTGAGAATACATCGTCTATCTGATATGCAAGATGCGTACCAGCGTCGAAAGTCTTGTGAGACTGCTCTTCAAAATCTGGTTGCTAGAATTGAACGTGCGCTTGACTTTTGACTGTATGTGTGTGTGATGTGACATTGATATTGTGGACCAGGGAAATGCTGGTGAACAGAACTTTGGTTGAAGATGCGGACTGTGGGCGCCATGTTATGTCAGGGGTAAACAGAGGCTGTCCGCAAGGTGGCGTTCTATCCCCACTGCTATGGTGCATGGTAGTTGACTCTCTGCTGCATGCATACCCTCAATAAAACCGAGCCCGCTACTTAGACACGGACCCCCCCTCGAAGTAATGCGCAAGTAGTCCCGAGGGGGGAGATCGGCGAGACACTTTTGGAGTTTTAGCCGGTACGCCAAGGGTTTAAATCCCCTAGGACAGCCCGGCTCACGTGGAAATATGGATATTTCCTTATGGTGCGTAAAGCATTTCTCCAAAAGTAAAAAAAAAAAAAAAAAAATACCCTCAATAACTCAAACGTCTACGCTTAGGCATACGCGGATAATGTTGCCATACTTTCTATCGGATCATGCGGATACGGACGGTCTGTGCTAACGCTCAGATGGCCGACAATGCCCATGTCGGTGAATGGTGCACTAGGAATGGGCTTTCGGTCAATCCTTTGCAATATGTTTTCTTCAGTATGTGAAGGACTATAACCGGTCTGACTTAACCGGTGCTAAATGGCGTTACTATCAAGAAATCCGATGAAGCGAAATTACTGGTAGTGATCCTGGATAAGAAAATTCTTTGGGCAAAGCATGTTAAGTCAAAGCTCGATCTAAATTTTAAGTCCCATACAAAATTCTGTCCAAAAACTAGTTAAGCTAAATTAAAGCGAATTCCTTTAGCCGAGTGGTACGCAACCTAAAAAATAAAATTTTGTTTCAAAATGTACTTCTTGTATCTGGCAATGTTTCGGCACTTTTTCTCAGGCAATTAGGAATACTCAAAGTCTCAAATGGTTGAAATCAGAGAACAGTACTCGGAGTAACAAAGGAAAAAAAACGAGTGTGCTTTAGACCACACGGCTGAAGTAAAACTTCTTTAGCTCCATCCATAATTCTATATCATTGTATGCGATGTCCGAAAAGCCCTCCGTGGGATAAAGGGAAAAAGCGCAAAAAAACGCTCTAGTAAATCGTCTTTTATTAAAATTTTCTAGTACCAAAAAATAATCATAGCAGTGTTACAATCTGCGGCTGGCTGTGCCGCTTATACTGATTGTATGTACTCGCAAACGAAATACTGACTGAGATATTATGTACACTGGCTATGTCTCTTGCTCCTACAGTGTGATACAGACAAAAGGGCAAAAAAAAAAATCAAATCATTTTTTTTAATTTTTAAAATAATTGCTTGCTTAAAAAAAAAAACTTTTATAAAACACAAGACTTTCAATTCAATGAGGAACGTAGTAGGAACTTTGTCAGTCTTTAAACAACTAAACAACGTTCTGCACAAAATTACCAGCTGCTAGAAGGCATGGGATCATCTACCATTTTCTATCCTTTTTTCTTTTAACAAATTAGAGTCTTATGTCTGTATATAAATTAAGTATATGATTAATTAACCTATCCATATCTCAAAGAAGTTATAAACAGAAACAGAAAATATTTCGAAGTTTACCATCTGTCAAAAGAAGAAAATGAGAGCATTCGATAAATTTTTGCATAATGAATTAAACAGGTTTATATGGATGGTGATGACGCATATGCAAATAATGCAATACTCAGAAACAGTAAGGTAGCATTTAAATGAGTTGATATCGATTTCGCATTCTTGGTACATCTGCTCAAAAAGTTACCATAACCAGATAAAAATTACCAAATTACCGAAACTCAAAAAGCAAAAAAAAACATTACCAAATTTGGATAAAAAAAATACCAAAGTGGCAACCGTGGAATGGGCGTGACCTGTGTCTGTATATACGAAAAAAAAAACTGGTTATGAAAGAAATAGAGAAAGAAAATGTGTGCGGTGCGCAGTGGCGGCTCCAGCCAAACTAGCGGCCTGTGCAAGATTAACAGAAAGGGCCCTTTTTTCATATTTGCACACATGAATAAGTCTTTTCCACATCAACCAGGAGATTTTATTTTGAGATGTGCAAGGAATATACCTACATGAAAAGGGTGGAATATTTTGAGATTATGTAGGTAAGAAGTGAACTTGCATAGGTCTAGTGGAATTTTTTATTTTGCGATATTTTGAGTTAGATCTCCTTGAAGTTGCAACAATGCAAGTGATGTGAGTTAATGTGCAAGAAATAATTCAGCACAGGTGTAATGGATGTTGTTATTTTGGGCTTATTTGAACAAGCTTTTTCTTTAAAATGCAAATGACAGTATTTGTTCACGCAAGATAAAATTAATATTTCTTCCCAGAAGTTAGCGCCCTGTGCATTTGCACATCTTGCACATATGGTTGGTCGGGCCCTGGCGGTGCGATGGAACATAAAATTGCATTCGGCATTAAAATGAAAATAATATTCATCATCAAATAAATATCTTATGAATTATTTGAAACTTTATCTCGGTTTCAAGTCACATTATTCTTGATTTTTCATACAAAAATGACACAATGACATTTGATTTGAGAATGAGGAAAGGCTTTTTTGCATACATTCCAATGCTTACAAAATAAATAAATATATTATTTTAAGAAATACTCGTGAATTCATTGACAGATTTGTCATTTTAGAAACAGTTTAGGGAAATAAAAATAAGAAAATGAAAGCATTCAGATATTTTGAATGACAATTTTCTAAACATGAAAATATTTAATTTGACCGTAGGTTGACAAATTTTTTTATTCTTAATGAAATGAGCAATTAGGAACAAAAATTGACCAAAAAGTGAAAACCTTTTCTTTTTGTACTATGAGGTTTGAAAAAGTCTTTGTACCTTTTAGCTTATTATAAGTGAGAAAATCCCGCAAAAAGGCATAAATCCCCCGATCTGGTATCACTGCTGCACTGTGGGCTGTGGCTTAGATATACGAAACGAAACGTAACTCCATCTCCTTTTATCTTCACTAACTTATATCTGCCTCTTCCGTTCGCGATTTCCGTAACGTTTTTGTGACGCATTCACCAGCTTACCCCCGAAGTCAAGTGTGCCTAAAGAAGTTATACTTCAAAAGTAAAATCCCTTTCTTTTTGTACTATGAGGTTTGAAAAAGTCTTTGTACCTTTTAGCTTATTATAAGTGAGAAAATCCCGCAAAAAGGCATAAATCCCCCGATCTGGTATCACTGCTGCACTGTGGGCTGTGGCTTAGATATACGAAACGAAACGTAACTCCATCTCCTTTTATCTTCACTAACTTATATCTGCCTCTCAACTTCCGTTCGCGATTTCCGTAACGTTTTTGTGACGCATTCACCAGCTTACCCCCGAAGTCAAGTGTGCCTAAAGAAGTTATACTTCAAAAGTAAAATCCCTTTCTTTTTGTACTATGAGGTTTGAAAAAGTCTTTGTCCCTTTTAGCTTATTATAAGTGAGAAAATCCCGCAAAAAGGGATAAATACCCCGATCTTGGATCACTGCTGCACTGTGGGCTGTGGCTTAGATATATGAAACTTTCTCTCTTTCTATCTTCACTAACTCATATCTGCCTCTCAAGTCCCGTTTGCAACTTCCGTAACGTTTTCGTGACGCGTTCACCAGCTTACCCCCCAAGTCAAGCCCGCCTAAAGAAGTTATACTTCAAAAATTATACTTCAAAAAGCAAAGTGGATATCTTTTTTTTTATCGTCGAGGAAGAAAAAAAGCGGACAGAACAATATTCACGCAAGAAAAGAAGGAGTATTTTTTGTTTTGCCTTATTGCAGCTGTTCCATGATAACTTTCACAGCTATATTCTTCAATTTCTGTCGTTTGCATAATTTGTTACTGATTAAATTAACATTTTCACTGACTTATCCTTCAGCTAGGATTCAAGCTAATATTTGGAGAAAAAAGTTGGAGAGCAGCTTAAATCTAGTTTATCTCGAGCAGCATGCTAAGCTTCAAAAGTTAAATATGATGTAAATTTAAGAAAGACGTATGTTTTGCCTTAAAAATAAGTTTACATGCCTTAAAAAAATTATAATAGGTAAACAAAGTAAACATTTTAATATTAGACCGCTAGAAATATTAAAATTACATAATTCTTGTCACATTTATATATTATATACCATACTTATTTCATTATTATTATTTCTTCCAGGTTATGTTAGCTCAGCATTCGAGAACGCACTTTACAGCTCAAATAGCCCGCTTTGGCAGACTACTACTAATGCTTCCATTATTGCGGATGGTAAACTCACATAAAATTGAATCAATTTTTTTCCAAAAAACAATCGGAAATACACCAATGGAAAAAGTACTTTGTGATATGTATAAAAATTAAACTCGTTTTCTGTTACATTGTAAGATAATTTGCTGTAATAAATTAACTTTATTAATTTTTTAATTGATCAATATATTTATGTCACCAAGAAAGGATGTACAGTATCACAGAATTTGGCAGAATATCGCATTCGCCGGCTATTACTTAAAAGTAGGATTGGGCTGCATTAAATTTCGCTTTATGCTGCATTTACATCATCACACATTCCTAAGACGGATACAGTATCCGTATCCGGGATACTAAATAGCCGTCTGACTGAAAGGGACAGCATTTGGTCGGCCATCTTATTTACGTGGTGGGAATTATAAGGAAGCTCCGCATGTTGATATTTTTGTAGCGATGGCTAACGAAGTGCAGCGCTCCCATAAAACAAAACGGCTTCCGGAAGTGATGAACGGACAATTCTTTATTTATTTCGTATATACTGTTGGATGAATTGTTGGTTTAATTTTCTGATACTAATTACCACTCTCATTTCACATGTTTTAAATCAGAAATAGAATTGTTTTTAAGTGATTGCAGGAATATTGGTCACCGGAACTTGTATTTATTTCCGCTTTTCGTATCTAAAATTATGGGTCGAACATACATAACATTTTAGCCGTCTGATTTGTGATCGCATTCTTATGCCTTTATTAGCACCATTGACTCATTTTTGGACAGAGGTAACTGAAACAGAACGATCGTGTCTTCTCCTTGACCCATGATTCCCACATACTATAGCATTTATCGCAGCCGGAAAATAAAATAAAAGTT
The DNA here is from genome assembly GCA_951230905.1 of Cheilosia variabilis. Classification (NCBI taxonomy): domain Eukaryota; kingdom Metazoa; phylum Arthropoda; class Insecta; order Diptera; family Syrphidae; genus Cheilosia; species Cheilosia variabilis. The sequence goes on along the minus strand of OX579679.1, from coordinate 39,921,139 downwards.
GAGTGACAATTCAAAACTGCTCCGAAATAAAAGATCGGGAAAGTTCTAAAATCAGTGCAATCGTGCTAATTTAATGTTTGCGCGAAGCTCACAATTGGGAAATTGGTATGGAAAATATAGCCAATGGGAGCTACTAAAATATTGAGTCGAAACTGAAAATGTTTATTGGTAAGGCCCTATAAGTGCATAATTCATGGTGCAAAGTAATTCAAAGAGAAAAAATCTTTTGAACATTTAACAAATAGGATTTTCCTTCTCCATTAATAGAAGAAAAATACGAACAAAAATAACCAAAGAAACTATACTCCGCAAAAGAAGAAATTTTAATATGGTTTTTCATTGGGACAAAAAATCAATCTTTTCTTTGATTCGAGTCACTTTTTGCTGATCTCGATATTTTTTCTAGATTTACGCATACTGCCACGTATACCAATATACTTTGCACAGCTGGGTTACGTCATTTTAAAACAAATGCGCAAAGTTTCGTGAAAACCAAAATAAAGAAATACTTAAATAGCCATGAGTATAATTCTTCGTCTTCCTCGTCATCTGAAGACTACGAATCTCCAAAACTACTCCATTTGTATCTACAACAGGGAAACAAATTGTCAAGGCGATATCCATATTTGTGATTTTTCCAAAAACGAATGCAATTTGAACAGCTGTTATTGATTACTGCTGTCAAAAAACGCACTAATTCATTTCAAAAAGCAGATCAATATCGTTGCATGTTCCATGAGCAGCGTAAAATCTGAAATCTGAGAAAAATATCTCCTGTTTTGTTATGTGGTCTTCCATTGGGACCACCAAGTAGTAAAGGACACCACCAACATCAGAAGCCTGCCATCTGGAAGTAAAAAAAATAAAATGCACGACTGGATCGAACGAAACTTTCTCGTTCATCAAAAGTTTAGTTACAAATTCTAGACAAAAGAAACGGTTCATAAATTATAGGCTATAGTATTAAATAATATTGACTTTTGGGTAATTCATCTGATTTGGCAGTAGATATATCAAATAAGTAACAATGTGAGTTTTTATCAATTGAAGCTCTCAATAACAGGCAATTGCTCCAATGTTCTTGTTAGAGAGTTATAAGCGCCTACTGTACTATTTTAAAGGCTCTTACACTTTACAAGATTTTTGAGTACAGGGATAGAAGCGTAATAAGAGTTTCAGTACCAGATTTTCGAAATTTTCATAAATCCGGTATCTATTTAGAAGAGCTGGTACTAGCCCGACCTGGGTACGAGGACTCATAGGGATCGACGCCAGCGAAAAGGTGGACTCCGTTGCAAAACCGGGGTCAACTGGAAAGTTGAAAACTTTGCCATACAGGAGAAGCATAATGGCTCGCTACCAACAAATGCTGAAAAAGTTGTTTTCATTTACCTCTGATATCCTTGTTGTTGTAATTTCAATCCCTGTCAGTAAATACATGTGAGCTACAAAAATTCGTGTTGCCGGCCACCAGTTCTCTTGGTTTGGAGGGCATCCCGATGTTCAATTGATTTGTGTTTAGTATTAAAATAAAAAATTTACGAACTCACAACAGAAAAATGAGCATGCATGCGTCACTTTTTTGAATTTTTCGGTAAAACAGCTTGTATTCAGCAGCCTTTATCAATACAGTTTTGTGTCTCTGTTAATTCGAATATATTTGGGCTAGAATAACCACATGGCGTCACCACTGTTGCCAGGCGCCTTATGTGAAATACTCTACTCTGTCCTTAAATGCCGCTTATCCCCATTCTTCGTGGTGGTATTCCCCACGGATTCCCCACAATAAAAAAATGTGGTAAACTGACTGCTTTTTACTGCTACATGTACACGAGGAATAATTTTTTTTGATGCGCCAAGGATGTGTTATCTTCCTAGATACTAGTAACCCGAGCACCTACTATTTACTAGCATGCACGATTCGCAAAGCTGAGTGATCGATTTCAGGTATACGCCTTCGTATAAACACACACATTACACACTTCAACCGCGCTACCCGCGGGGCTGCCGTTTCGAGGTTTTACTTCGCACATCAAGCTAGTTATTCGTGTCACCTGCTTTAGGTGTTTCTGCGGCCTCTGTGGCTTTTCTAAGTCTTTCTCTCCTCCGTAGCTCATTTGGTAGGATGGATAAAATCACAGACTGCAACATCTCGTCGACTATTTGTCACGGGCTGGGCAGAGTAGTCCTCCGTGCCATGAAGCGTCGGCAATAAGAAACATCGCGCTCCGTATCTTCCTCTTCATTTCTGCATTCGGGGCAAGATGGTAAGCTGTCGTGCCCAAAACGGTGAAGGAACTTGCGTGTAAGGTTATGTTCTACCCATTCCTGAATTGTTGGGATAAGTTTTTATGTCCATCTGCTTTTCCTTGTATTATTCCAGCGAGTTTGCCATATAAAGGGTGATTTTTTAAGAGGTTTGGAACTTTTTTTAAAAAAAAAACACAAAAAATTCGAAAAAATGAATGAAATATTTATTTGAATCGATAGTTTGAACCTTGCAATTTAATGTTTAAAGATAATTTCATGCAAATGTTGACCGCGGCTGCGTCTCAGGTAGCCCATCCGCTGAGTCCAATTTTGGCATACTCTTTCACACATATCGGCCGGTATCTCACGAATGAATGCATGGATGTTGGCTTCCAGTGCGTCAATCGAAGCGGGCTTGTCCCTATACACATTAGCCTTGGCATATCCCCACCAAAAATAATCTAATGGTGTCAAATCGCACGATCTAGGCGGCCAATTGACCGGCCCGAAACGTGAAATTAACTGTTCACCAAACTCGCCTCGCAATTGCGCCATTGTTTCGCGTGCTGTGTGGCATGTGGCACCGTCTTGTTGAAACCACATATCATGCAAGTCAAGAACTTCCATTTCGGGCAAAAAAAAGTTTGTTATCATCGCTCGGTAGCGTTCACCATTGACAGTAACGCTGCGATTCGCATCATCTTTGAAGAAATATGGCCCAATAATGCCGCCGGCCCATAAACCGCACCAAACAGTGGCTTTTTCGGGATGCATTGGTAGCTGTTGCAATGCTTCTGGCTGATCTTCACTCCAAATGCGGCAATTTTGCTTATTTACGTACCCATTCAACCAAAAATGAGCCTCATCGCTGAACACAATTTTTCGATAAAAAAGCGGATCCTCGGCCAGCTTTCCAAGAGCCCATTCACCAAAAATTCGGCGTTGTGGTAGGTCGGCTGGCTTTAGTTCTTGCACCAGCTGTATCTTAAAAGGCTTTACGCCCAAATCCTTCCGCGTAATTTTACGCCCAAATTTTCCACGTAGTGCTGTAACAAAGGCCTAACTGCTGGGAACGGCGCCGAATCGACATTTCGCGGTCTTCTGTCACACTAGCTGATACGGCCGCAATATTTTCTTCACTACGCACAGTACGTAAACGTGTTGGTGGTTTAATGTCCAACAAAGTAAATTTGGTGCGAAATTTGGTCACAATCTTCCGAATAGACTGCTCAGAAGGTCGAGAATGCCGATCATAAAATGGAAGCAGCGCGCGATGAACATTTCGAACCGAGCACGAATTTTGATAGTAAAATTCAATAATTTGCAAGCGTTGTTCATTTGTAAGACGATCCATGGTTAAATTGCAAACCAAACTGAAGCTGTTTGACAGTGACACAAGGTACTAAACACACGTCAGCTGTCAAAACCAGTGTTGCCAAAACCAAACCAGCTAAAAAATCACCCTTTAGTTATTGATGCTGCCTTTTCTTTAATTTTAATCGTCTTGATTCTACTGGCATCCTATTGGTTTAAGGCTCTTCTGTTATATACCTATTTTCTCAACATTTGGTCCGTCGACGGGAATCATTCGAGCTATAACAAGGCGGCCTCGTCCTATATGGTTCGAAAGCCGCTGATTATCTGTAGTGCGCAGAGTCTGTATGTTGGCAATAGTCTCCTTTGATCTCCTTCGTCCTCAGTGCCTGCGCCTGGACTGGGGCTGCATACAACAGAACTGGTGTAACAACTGTGGAAAGTGGAATCCTCCTTGTGTATGCAGGTCCACCAAGAGAGCTCCCTGCATTTGCAATGCTTTCTTGGTATGATTGTGTTTTGAACTGCATTATATTGTCCAGCATTACTCTAATTTTTTTAGGCGATTCTTTGGACCTGATGTTTTTTTGGTTACCAACAAAATTTGGCGAACTCTACACTACAGTTTTCGACTGGTTATGAGGACAGCTTCTGTTTTATGATCGGCTAGTTCTAGCCTGGCGGGTGCTAGCCACTCCTTTATCCGGGCAATTGCTTCGTTTGTAACGGATTCTACTGTACGAATCACTTAATACCTACTGTCACAACGGCAATATCATCGGCGAATCCAATTACCGTCACTCCCCATTGGCAGTGACAACCGTAAGACTCCATCGTAGATGATGTCCCACAATAACAGCCCTTGGACCGATCCCTGTGCAACTCCGGCAGTGACGTTATAATAATATGTTTCACCTTCATACATGTGCGACATGTCAGTTACGTGGGTGTACACTGTACACACATGGAAAAAAATATTGGATTCCTATTAAAACGGAACATGAGAGTACAGTATTGACATTTTATAATTTTTTTTTTATTTTTCCAACAATTCGTTTCATCAAATTTTTGCTTAAAATCCCTAGCAAAAAAGGGGATCTCAACACGAACTGGCACCACTGGGTCACCTTCCATGCTGTTGTGTATTCTATCAACCTGTCAGTCGAATACGTTGCCTCAACGTATGGGACAGATTCTATAGGTTATAATTAATAATCATTTTTAACCTTCACACTAAATATTTAGTAGGTCATAATGAGCCGTACTTACTTAAGGTGGCGCTGCAGTCCGGGGTGGACCTGGGCCTCAAATGAGACGTACTAATAACAAATATTAGTCTCGACTTTAAATTTACGGAAGCTCACAATTGCGACATTATGTATATGGAAAATATAGCCATTATGAACTACTAAAATTTAGAGTCGAAAATAGAAATGATTATTGGTAAGGCCCAATAGATATAATTTTATATCGACGTTGTGAGGTTATAAAATCTGGCCTGGACAATAGCTTAATATCAGTACTTATATCGCACTGCGTTGCCAAAACATTTGCGATTCTTCACCTTTCAAACTAACTTCTCTGCGTCCGAGTAAAAAACCGGTATCTATAATTTCTCAAGCTCCACCTAATACCTAAACCAAATCCAAAAATATGTGAGCTGAGTTTTGGCATAACTAAATATTATACTTGACAGCACAACCACCGCAACTATCTGCTAACAGAAGCCGCCACCATCGCATAGAAGAGATTTTGGGGTATCGATAAGTTGGTTGCCATATGTTTGGTATTCTCTGTGTTGTTGGTTTTTGGAAGCAGACAACGACACATTACTTTTCCGTAATTCTTTTATGCATGCAATATTTTATGTTTTATCTTTTGTGAAATTAAATTGATTACATCGAAGGACTACACTGTAACCAGGTGGGACGTCGTCTAGCGGGAAGTAGGGGTCCTACGGCGGTGGGTGTAGCACAAAATCACCCTCTCTTTATACTTTTGAGTATGCAGCACTCTATTCCCATGTTCAGCACTAAATATTGCATACTTTTATGATTGAACAAAATGCTTTTTACCCGACTGGACACAGGGAGAATTAGGTATTACCTTTGTATATAGTACATTCCTATAGTAGCGCCAAGAAATTTAAAAAATATGTTGTACCAGTATCCCACAGAAGCTTTGGCGCTTCAATCGCTCAATAATGAAAACTGGTTTTTGCCCTTAATTGATTTTGACGGAGCTTAAAGTTTTTATCGGTGTTTCGTCAAAACAAAAGCTATATTTAAACGAAAGTAATTGATGTGATCTGATAAAAAAAACAACGCAATATTTTTGCTGTTTGTTCCGACCAGAGAAAACGAAAGTCTAGACTTTTTGGCATATCTGCTATTTATTGGGTATGTTGTCAAAGAAAATAATTTGTATATTGGACTGGTTGCCATATTTAATTTTTTCTCCCCGATCACTATCTAAGATTTGTTACCAAATGTCTAGATCCGTCAACATAGCAATGCAGTATTTTCAGCTGCTATATAAGTAGGTAGATTATGAAGCGGAGACCCTTCGAGGGGCTTTGGCACTGCGGCTTCTTATCTTAAAGGAGCCTATTGTGTAGGTGCATAAAACATAATCATGTAGGTAGATATTAAATTGCAAGATGCAGACGCTACTCATATATTATGTTTTGTATTTAAATAAATTAATCTAAATTGTGCCTGTGTTGGTTTTTTCAACTAATTTACGATGACTTTAGTCTTTGGTATTGGAATTTTCTTCGGAAAGTTACTCGACAATCATGCCGTAAAGTCTGATTTGAGGAGGGTTTCGACTTAGAGAGAATCGACTAGGTATATGGGAAAATTAAAATCTTGTGTCCAAGTTTTAATACATTTGTTCGACTTAAGGATAATCGACTTATGGAGGTTTGACTGTATTAAGTTTATGTAAATAAATATTTTTTTTCCGATTCTGTGAGTTCTTCTATTTAGGTACCTACCTACCTTTGTTTTCCTTTTTAATGGCTATATCGTAACTGGTGTAATCTGATGTTGGGTGTAAATTTTGAAAAATGATTTGTTTTAAATTTCTGGTAAATCGGAGAGCAGATTTTGATCATATGATCATATGATAGTTCTTACTATTGAAAATTAATTTTCTTCTGGGTCTTTATTTAAATGGGATGTTAACAAATATTTTTGGTTGCTGTCATTGGTTATTGACTCCCATAAATCCAATTTTCCTTTCAGAGTTTGAATCAGACCTGAAAAACATGGAGGATTCAACGTAGCACCCAAAGAAATGTACAAGAGTGAATATTTTTTTAAATTTCGGTGGTAATTGGAGATTTATTTGGATTTGACGAATACAGAGAAATGCTATTTAAATTGTCAAATAAGCAATTCATTCTTGAAATAAAGTCTGCTGTTGAAGTAGCTACATCCCTACTTTTTTCAAAACAATTAAGTGAAATTGCTGCATAAATGCTCGATGAAACATTTCCACTAAAAATTTTCGTTGCTAGCTTAACATTTAATTTTTGGAACGGATTAGGCGCGAGATGACAATCTTTTAATTTATGAAAACACTGAAATATTTGACATGCTTCTGCTTTAAATAATTCACTTAATATTTGCCATGAAACTATTTTGCCATTGATTTTTATATCAGCCTTAAGCAGTGTATTCCTGACGCTTTTAAATAGGTGTTGAACATTATACAGTAAAAACACTTCCCGCTCATTAATTAGCGTAAAAGGACGCATTTCCGATGCACCGAATAACCTTTATGCTTTTCTGTTGTTGCTACCCTGGTCGCAAGTTGTAGCTACACAGTTAAAGCCGAGTTCATGTACTTTGCTTAAATTAAGTTTGACTAATTCTGCAATTTGTTCACCTTTTGTCGCGCCAATATAAGCTGATATAGTATGAGTCCAATTGGAATGCATGCGTACTAACTTTATTCACTCTACCAAGTTCACCAAAGTCATTAAATCCGTATATGTGATCTTCGCCTAGATTATACTCCAGCTCCGGGGTAATTTTCATTTAATCAAATAATATAACAAATTTTTTTGTCCAAGTCCGAGATGCTTTCACACCTAAGTGAGAGAAGATCAGACACTTTTTTCGAAAAACCAGTGGTTACATTTATTTCAGAATGCCAACGTTGAATTGTCCTGATGCTCGGCAAGTAGAAGTTTGAGTCAAGGCGTCGGCTTACAAGTAAAACTGACCAACTGCCAAAAATTATATTTTGTATTATTGATGGTATGTATAAAAGAAAAGCATGTAGAAAATTCTGCCAAAACTGCCTATCTGATATTTTTACTAGAAATATGCAAAACATTTAAAGTTGTTGGTTGACTATCTTCCTTTATGCACAAGAAATTCAGGAAACAGAAAACTTGTTTTGCGTTTTCCCACGAACTACGTTTTTGCAGTTAGTCAGTTTTACTTGTAAGCGCCGATATTTTTGTATAATGCTGGAGATTTATAATAAACAAAAACCGAACGACGAACAATTCTGTGGCCACAAGCAAAAACCGCTTAAGTCTAAATATATAATTATCGGGAAATGTACTTTCAAACTTCATTATTAAATATGCTGTTAGTTATGAGAATGAGTTAAGCGGTTTTCTCTTTTTGGTTTATTTCAACGAAAATTGAAGTATAAATGGCAGGATTTTTTTCTATGGTAGAACAGAGCACGCGTATTATAATGAAGCGAAAATCTAGTTTTTGTCTTAAGTCGACTTTGGGCCAGGGCACAAATCCTCATTCTATAGTCCTTCACGTGGGCGCCCGCCTGAAAATGGCTAACAAGTTAAACTGGTTACTGTCAGTCAAGGATCTACGCTAACGCTTCAATCGTTTGTTGTGGTCCATTTAGTTTGAGGTTGGAGTAAACCATTAAATCTGGGGCTGGGTTAGTGGCGTCAACCGCACCGTACCAGGACCGCCCCAATAAAATAGCTCAGTCGCTAACGGTGTACTCCGGATACCAGGCGTCCTCCGGTTTCAATTTAGCCTTATCTGCGCATGCGGGGCTCTGTGTGGATGGACGGTTTTTCCCTAGCTTCTCGTGGGATCAAAATAGAAAATATGAACAAAAAAACCTCTTCTGATGGAGATAAGGATGAATTTAGCTCTGTCTGTCAGCCAACAGCTGAACCCAGTCATGATGGACGGACAGACCGCCCTGATAGGCAGTTCGTCGAGAGTGATTTAGAATCTATCGACACGGTGAGCTCCGTGCTCACGGAGGAGGACTACAGGAGCTGCTCAGACGCTCCTGAGACCGAATCCATTAAAAATCTAGGGATAGAAAAACTCTCCCTACAAAGAAAACGTTTGTCCACCAACGTTGTTCCTCCAACAAGAAGGAATTACGGCGCTTTCTTGCAGATGGTCCTCCATACAATGAGGCGCTGGAGAAAGTCCACAACGAACCTTCGAACAACGAAGCCTCTTCTACAGCTAACAAACGTCCTAGGTCTAGCACCAACTCACCTGCCGGACCGAGCAAGAAGGCAAGACCTTATGCTCCATTGTTCGCTGAAGTAATAGGAGCCGTCAAAGTAGGACTCCTTCTGGACAAGTAAGGAAACTATTCAACAAAGCAAAACGCAATGATGATTGGCAAACCTACTCCAGTGCTCTAACCAACTACAATAAAGAAATTAAAAAGGCCAAAAAAGAATCATTCAGACGGTTCTGTGAAAATATTTTTGATATTCCTTCCAGCTGCCGACTACATAAAGTTCTTGCTTCTGATAGGTCTGTACCTTTAGGTACACTTACCGATGAGAACGGCCATCTGACACAAAATAAGAAAGAGACACTTCAACTCTTACTTAGAACATACTTTCCCGGATCAACCATAATTGATCCCCTCACATCAAACCTATCCCCCCGACTTGAGCGGATCTGTCTGCCGACGAGAGGGGACTGGAAAATTGCGAAACAAATCTGTAGTACTAATGCCGTTAGATGGGCCATAACCTCCCTGAAGCCTTACAAAGCAGCAGGGGAAGACGGCATATTTCCGGCACTACTACAGCAGCACTCAAAAAAAAATGTAATTTCAAATTGATATTTTTGTCATATCAACTTCAATTTCATGCGAAAATTTCAAAAATTGAATAAAAACGTGTTTTTTTAGTATTAAAAATATCAGATTAATAATTTTCATGTCAGATTTACGTTGAAAGCTTACATTTTTTGAAATTACGATTTACATTCCCATATCAATAAGCAATATCAAATTTTGTATGATGTTCTGTAATAAAGGGTGATTTTTTAAGAGGCTTAGAACTTTTTAAAAAAAAAAAACACAAAAAATTCGAAAAAATGAATGAAATATTTATTTGAATCGATAGTTTGAACCTTGCAATTTAATGTTTAAAGATAATTTCATGCAAATGTTGACCGCGGCTGCGTCTCAGGTAGCCCATCCGCTGAGTCCAATTTTGGCATACTCTTTCACACATATCGGCCGGTATCTCACGAATGAATGCATGGATGTTGGCTTCCAGTGCGTCAATCGAAGCGGGCTTGTCCCTATACACATTAGCCTTGGCATACCCCCACAAAAAATAATCTAATGGTGTCAAATCGCACGATCTAGGCGGCCAATTGACCGGCCCGAAACGTGAAATTAACTGTTCACCAAACTCGCCTCGCAATTGCGCCATTGTTTCGCGTGCTGTGTGGCATGTGGCACCGTCTTGTTGAAACCACATATCATGCAAGTCAACAACTTCCATTTCGGGCAAAAAAAAGTTTGTTATCATCGCTCGGTAGCGTTCACCATTGACAGTAACGCTGCGATTCGCTTCATCTTTGAAGAAATATGGCCCAATAATGCCGCCGGCCCATAAACCGCACCAAACAGTGGCTTTTTCGGGATGCATTGGTAGCTGTAGCAATGCTTCTGGCTGATATTCACTCCAAATGCGGCAATTTTGCTTATTTACGTACCCATTCAACCAAAAATGAGCCTCATCGCTGAACACAATTTTTCGATAAAAAAGCGGATCCTCGGCCAGCTTTCCAAGAGCCCATTCACCAAAAATTCGGCGTTGTGGTAGGTCGGCTGGCTTTAGTTCTTGCACCAGCTGTATCTTAAAAGGCTTTACGCCCAAATCCTTCCGCAAAATTTTCCACGTAGTGCTGTAACAAAGGCCTAACTGCTGGGAACGGCGCCGAATCGACATTTCGCGGTCTTCTGTCACACTAGCTGATACGGCCGCAATATTTTCTTCACTACGCACAGTACGTAAACGTGTTGGTGGTTTAATGTCCAACAAAGTAAATTTGGTGCGAAATTTGGTCACAATCTTCCGAATAGACTGCTCAGAAGGTCGAGAATGCCGATCATAAAATGGAAGCAGCGCGCGATGAACATTTCGAACCGAGCACGAATTTTGATAGTAAAATTCAATAATTTGCAAGCGTTGTTCATTTGTAAGACGATCCATGGTTAAATTGCAAACCAAACTGAAGCTGTTTGACAGTGACACAAGGTACTAAACACACGTCAGCTGTCAAAACCAGTGTTGCCAAAACCAAACCAGCTAAAAAATCACCCTTTATAATGTTTACAAGATTTAATGTTAATTCTACATTACGCATATAGTTTTGATGTTGAAAATGTAAAATTGATAAGCTTTCATTTTAATATTCTTTACAAATCAAAAACTAATAAGATTTAATGTATTTTTGATATTGAATAAATGTACTGTCTATATGAGTCATGTAAAAATAAGCCGTAGCCCCAAAATACCGTTACCCAAACGTGCAATTTTTGATATTATACCAACATATTTGATATGAATAATGTAAAAAGGCAGTTGCTAGCGAAATAAGTCTGAAACTGCAAATGCACTTGCAGTGGTTTACTCGTAGTGATCGGTTCGTTTGTAGAGTGTTTTCCGTGTTAACTTTTAATTTTATGTGCAATTTTGAAATTTGTGTAATAATTAGTGTTAACAAAATATCTGTAAAAAAAACAGTGATAATAAACTTCAATCAGTTCGTGTATTTTCGTGAATTTGTGCTAAAAAAAAAAGCTAATGGATGAAAATCAAGCCCAGTTTATTTTTGAAGACATTAGCGTAATAATAGGGGATGATGATCTCGGAAACCCTCAAAGTTTTCCGGATTCTTTGGAGGTTGAATCCGTGGAATCCCTTCCGGAAGAATCGTGCAAATTATTGGAGCTGTTAAGGGAATTTCAATTGGAAACAGCTTTTACTGCTCTTTTGGGTAAGTTTTTATTACGAATTTTGGTAAACTTTATAACTTTATCGTGTAAATTATAGCATGTCATTTTTATAAGTAATAATAAGTTTAAAGAAACATTAGACATTTTCTAAGGCATTCCAGGATTATCCATTCCTTACAAGATACCATGTACCTATACACATAATTAATTTTTGTCTTACATATAGCTTGTGGTTTCACTTACGATAAACAAGGACGACCTTGAAGTTGTCTTTCCTGGAAAAGAAAGTACCGCTCTCAAAGCTGAATTGAGAGAAAAAATTGGTGCATGGAAATCGAAAAATGTAATATTTTTTTCGAGAGACTTGAAACAAATATTTTATAATGAAATTGTTGTTATATATTTAGTTTCCCTCTGATGTGGCAATTAGTTGCCAGTGTCAATCGAAGGTGTCTCACTGGTTTCAACGAGAACATTTGAGTAGGAGTGGTACTCCATTGTCCGATAGAACGGTCTGTTCTTCAATTGTAAGTCATAATTCGGTAAGTGTGCTTAAAGTTATTTAACGAATTATAAAAACAGGTTGTTCCATTTAATGGGGTAAATACAGTATGTAGAGATTCTTGAAGTTCCGTTGAACAAAAAATTGTATGGGAAGTTGGTGTCCATTTTTACTTCATTTCAAGATAAAGCCCGTTTATGTGCGATTTTTAATTGGCTCTCTAAAATGTACACTAACGTTTTCCTAGCTTAATGGGCTAACATTTTTATTGAGGTAAAAATAGACACCCATCTCGCAGTAGCATATCATTTTTAGTTCTCCGGAACTTCAGGAATATCTACCTAGTTTAACTGGGTCCCCAGGTACTAGCCAGTGAGCGTTTTCATCCATCGATTTATTCCTAATGTGGAATTATATTTATTTTATTTCAATCCATACTCGACATTTTGAAGTCGTCAAAAGCTGGAGAGGGTTTGTTAACTCTATATGCCGCTAAAAAAAACCTTCAAAAAGAAGACAGGAAAAAATTACTAAATTGCATTGTTGAGTACTACTTCGATCCTAGCCAAAATAAGTACATTATTCCGAGTCCTCGTCAGCAGGATAAAATGGCAGACGATTTAACCGTAATAAGGCAGTCTGGACCTCTGAAAAATATGCCAGAAATATAACTTCACGAAAAAATATTTCATATACTCTTAGTATGAAATCATCATTAAAATTTACAAACTTTTTAAACGATCATCAAAATGGTTTACCGAGTAAAACTAGTTATGAAAATTCTTTCTATTTTACTTTAGAAAGCTGTGACTATATAAATTTAATCGTAAATTTTTCAACTTTTAAATCAGACTTCTCAAATAATTTGGCAACAAAAACGATCACTTTTAAGGGGTCGGTTTACAAAAAAGGATATTTTTTTAACTAAAACAAATAATGAATTCGTTGAACTTTTTGAAATAAAAGAAATATTAATAAGTAAAACAAATCAGCCCTATATAATTGGAACAAAATATGAAATAATTAAATTTATAGATCACTATCAGTCATACTGTGTAGGTTCCAAAAGTATCTCTTTGAAAATAATAGCTATTGCTGACTTTACAAGTCCTCCAATTCATGTTTACTATATTCCAGATGGAACATGTTTAATAAGAAATAAAATATTTTAAAATAAATTAAATTATTAATTGTTTTATTACTGAATACGTACAAAGTATCGTCTAAAACTATTTTAGGATTATCAAAAAAAAAAAAAGATGAAAAATACAAAACCTTGCAATAAGGTCAACTTTAAGTCAACTTAAGAATAAGTGTTTGAAATACACCGCTTGGACAAAATTAAAGAATCGGTGTTTAAAATAAGTCAGTAAAAATGAATATTGATTTTACATTTCCAATATAAAATTGATAACATTTTTTTCATATATAAATTACAAATTTTTAATATCAAAACTTAAATTATTCTTATCAGAAATACCTAAATGAAATTAATATTAATTTTACGTTGATATCATATCGATTACACAATTTTAATATCAAAAATCGATGTTGCCAATATCAAATGTAAATGCGTATCGTATCAATTTCACATTTTTAATATTAAAATATTATAAAATTCTAATATCAATTCCACATGAATTCATTGTTAAAATTACATTCGAAACGTATGAAATTAATATTGGAGTAATATCAAAATTGATATTTTCAACATCAGCTGGATTTTGTCAATGAAAAATATCAATACTACGGCTGTTTTTTACATTTTTTTTTTCGGTGAGGGAGCTGACACACTGGCACCCATCTTCTCCAAACTATTCACCTGTAGTCTGGCCTACGGTCACATACCGGAATCCTGGCGAAAGGTCATAGTTAGATACTTACCCAAGGCAGGAAGAAATCCTTTCGCCCCATCAGTCTCATGTCTTTCATTCTTAAAAGCATGGAAAAACTAATTGATAGACATATTAGAGATGTAGCTCTGAAGAACTTTCCGCTCAGTAAGTTTCAACATGCCTATCAACCAGGTAAATCCACCGAGTCAGCGCTTAATGACTTAGTAACCAAAATTGAATCCTCCATCAACCGTAAGTAAGTCTGTCTTGTCGCTTTCCTTGACATTGAAGGAGCTTTCAACTACACATCTTTTGAGTCCACCAACAGGGCTCTCAACAATATGAATCTATCTCCTATCATAGGAAAATGGATAATGTCAATGCTGAATGACAGAATAATTCAGACCCGCATCGAAGATGTGGAAATCGCAGCAACCACAACTAGAGGGTTCCCTCAGGGGGGTGTCCTCTCGCCCCTCTTATGGTCCCTAGTAATTGACGACTTGCTCCAATCCTTAGAAGATCTGGGGATATATGCCGTTGGATATGCCGATGACGTAGCAATCGTCGTCAGTGGCAAATTCGAAAGCACGGTCTCAGAAATACTGCAATACGCTTTATCTGTTGTTCAGATATGGTGTAAAAAAGAAGGTCTTTCTGTTAATCCGAAGAAGACAACTATTGTCCCTTTTACGAAACGGAGAAAACTAGTCCTCCTTATTCGCCCCACCATGTTTGGCGAAACCATTGATTTCTCTCGGGAAGCCAAATATCTGGGAATTATCCTTGACAGCAAACTATCATGGAACCAGCAGATTGAACGTACCGTAAACAGAGCCAACAGATCTTTATGGATCTGTCGTCGATCTGCGGTAAGAACTGGGGTCTCAAACCTCGGCTGATGTATTGGCTTTACTCGCTCGTCGTAAAGCCAGCAGTTACCTATGCTGCCGTGGTCTGGTGGACGAAAACTAAAGAAGTCACCGCAGTTAAAAAGCTAGACAGAGTTAAACGTTTAGCTGGAAACTGCATGACGGGCTGTTTGCGCTCCACCCCGACAATGGCGCTTAATGTTATCCTAGGTCTAACTCCCCTCCATATACATATTCAAATGGAGGCCAGACTAAGCATCCATCGTCTGTACCATTCGAATAACTTTGAACCTTTTGCATTTCAGGGAGGTCATTTGTCTTTGCTCGACACTATGGAGCCTTCAAGCCCATTTAGCATGCATCTTGATGACATGCTACCTGAATATGGCCACCATAAAAATTTCTCCATAGTTATCCCCCCTAGGGATGACTGGCTCTGGAATTTACGGTGAGTCGCCCCAGGTGAACTTGTCAGTTAGCCTTGGGAAAAACTTATCCATATTTCAGGCTGAAGTCCTCGCAATCAACCATTGCGCTAGAATAAATCTAAGTTCTAACACACGTGTAAAAACAATATTTATCTTTTCAGATAGCCAAGCAGCTCTCAAAGCCCTTGACTCATCTGTCATAAAATCTAAACTTATCTTAGAAACATTCATACTAATCTATGAACTCTCTAAGAAAAACCTAGTCATCCCCCACTGGATTCCAGCCTATAGAGGATTTGAGGGTAACGAATCAGCTGACCCACTGGCTAAAATCGGAGCAACCACTCCACTTATCGGACCTGAACCATTCTTCGGAGTCAGCAAAAACCACTTCAGGAACTATATTAAAAACCTTTCTCGTACCGAGTCAAATGAGATCTGGCACAGTACAACTGGGCAAAACTGCACCAGACAATTTTTCCCCAAATTCTCTCCCAGAAAATCGCTCTTCCTGATTAATCTGGACAAAAACAACCTGAGAATCCTAACAGGAATAATCAGCGGCCATGGCCTCGTGAAAAAATATCTCCTGTCTTGTCTTGAGAGTGATGAATCCTCTTCACATACTCACAGAATGTCCGGCTCTATGTCGTCTCAGAAAAAGCATCCTTGGCGATGAAATTGTCAATCCAGTAACCCTTTCTGACATACACCCAGAGAAGATTCTTGTCTTCCTGACCGCCTCTGGAGTGAAAAGATGGCTCTAGGAATCTACCAGGGTAGGCACAATAGGCTCCTTTAAGAAGCCGCAGTGCCAGAGCCCTCCTTGAAGGCTATCCCGCTCTACAATCTAAATCTAATCTAAGTCGACTTAAGCGGTTATCGTTTGTGGCCACAGAATTATCGAATGAATGAAGGAAAAAAAATCTCAACGAAAGCTTTTTTATAAGGAATAAAATTATCAAAGGCTCAAGCTCTCAGTAATTTAGTTCTGGATTTGGTATGAGTAGCGATACTGGTACTACTGGATTGGCGCTACTATAGGAATGTATATACAAAGGTATTACTATTCTTGTTGCCTTTGACCTGCTACGTGACCAATAGGCGTTTTTTTTTTTTAGTTCAGAGCTGAGCTCGAGCATTATGAGCGCGCTCTGAAGCAAGCGTGCTCAGATTGTTCCGAGGTATTTATGAAACACACTTGAGCATATAGCTGTCATTTCTTGAAAATATATGTATAATTGTTATTTATTAAAATGGTTATTAAAATGGTTAATATTCAGTTCCAGAACAACAAGGTTCGTCCGCCATTTCAACTATGTATTTTGTTTATCCTGTTTTTTTTTCTGTCAAATGTGACTGGAAGTGTGTAATCAGTTTTTTACTAAGGATGCTCAATCAATTTATTCTGAACTCATAGAGCGCGCTGTGATAATGCTCTGGACGAAAAAAGGAACACAAATTCTGAGCTAAAAAAGCAACACAAATTCTAGACTCTGATGTGTCTGAGCTAAAAAGAAACACGAACTTTTTGTCTACCAGTTCAGGTTCTGCTCTGAACTAAAATTGTAAAACGCCTAATCCTATCGCGCCTAACATTTCCCACCCGGGAAAAATATAGCTGGTAGGCAAGTAACGGAAAATCGGTGGTCTCAGTATGGTTTGTCTACGATTGAAACGTATGGTGATGTGTTTATGGCATTATCAATTAACTGTTTTCAGCGCATTTATTTTCAACAAGAGAGTTCTAGGAGAGCGTCGAATAAAACTAAATTTCGAGACATAACTAAAAGATAAATAAAGGTCGCTTTAGAACGGCGTTATACTGAATAGGTGAAGGTGAATGAATCAAAAAAGGCTACAAAAAAATACTTAAACGCTCAACAGAAGGGAATCATTTTTTTCCACTCTTGCTTATCAAAAATTACGGCCATACAATTCGGTAATATACTTTTTTTTCCCCAAGCCTGATACTTAAGCCGTTGTGAAATAAGAATTGACAAATTAGTGTATCGATAATTCAATTCGTTTCTCTATAGAAAATTGTTCACTAATAGTTTTGTGCGAAGTAAATTCCACACACAATTTTTTCTTTTTTAGTTCAGAGCAGAACCAGACACATCAAAGCTCAGAATTTGCGTTCCTTTTTTCATTCAGAGCATGATCAGAGGGCGCTCTATAATAAAATAGTTGACGATGTCAGCACTTTCGGTTCAGAGCGCCTTCTGTCAGAAGGCTATATAGTATTGGGTATCCATTTAATCTTCCGTGTTAGGAATGTGGGATGGTGTTATTGCAGCATGAAGCAACTTCAAATTTTGAATAAGTAAATGTATAAAATACAATAACTTGCAAATCTAGCGATTTGCTTTTTAGGGTAATAAACTCGATATGATTATAATGAACTGAAGATGACTACCATTGTATTCGATTGGGCGCTCTCAGAGCTCCTTTTTCCTCTACTAGATCACTTTTTATGTTCGTCTGGTAGGAAAAAAAGCTATCTTTTCCCGATTTCAGAGCACTTTTGCGAATTTGGGTTTTTTCTCAGAGTTACTTTAGATTTACCTATACTAGTGTATTTGAATTTGACAACTTGTGGAGCTTGTTTAAGTTTTCGTGATACGCATTGCATCGGGTGGATCTATTTCTGTTAATTATTTTTGTTCAAATGTTTAAAAAGAATCGATTCCAATCGAACGAATATAAAAAAAATAACAAGAGAAAATGTTGTTCGATTAGACACACGAAATCTGGAATTTTAGAGCAAATCTAAAGAAGCCCACACCGAATACCACACAACTTTCGAATAGGATCTTTTATTTATGCTGAATTCAAGGCTTAACTTTAATTTCGTGAAACATACGATATGGAATTTAAACCAAGAGGATATTTTTATATTAATTTTTTTTTTTTTCGTTTTCATAATAACAAGAAAGTGTCACCACTGCTTATTTCTTTGGCGGACAGCAGACCAGCAATCCGACGGCGAGACAAGAAACGCACGGCAACGCAGTCGGGTACTGAGTTGCGCAAGAGTGAGAAGAAAACATCACAGTGCAGCTGCCATGCCAGTCAGCTCTTTCTGAATCATATTATATATGTTTCTGCTTTATACTATGCTCTATGCATCATCATCTCATCGGTTCGGCTCATATTATGCTTCATTTCATAATAAAAGTTAGAGAAAAAGAAGAACTCTTTTAACGCTGCGCGCTCTTTCAGTTTTGTTACATCTGCCGTCGTTCGTTAGTGTTGTGCCGTAGGGGTAGTGTGTTTGCTTTGTATTGTTGGTTTTGTTTTGTTATTATTTTAGAAAAGTGTTAGCAATTTTTATTCCTACGCATTGTAAAAGATGAATTAAATGGAACTGCAACACAACGTTTATGGTATTGACTCATAAAAAATGACCTGATTATGAATTTCGCGTTTGGGATGAAGTCGTTGATAGCCTCATAGTGCAAGTGCTGTGTTTTAATTCATTTGATTTGTGATATATAGATATCCAAACAGTATAATGTTGGATGGTGATGTGACTGGCCAAAGTAAACTTAAATATAGGTAAATGCTCGATTGATCTACTAATAAGAATACAAAATATGTAATAATCTGTCTTCTTCGAGAAAGAAGAAGATTTTCACCATTTATATATAGTAAACAAGAAGGCAGCTAAATAGTCTATTAATCAAAAATATACCCCTACGCCAACATCGTGTAAAAGTATGTATATACATTATGTGAGCATTTAATTATTTTCTCGCATATGTGTACAGTACATACAGTGTATCTCAGCAGCTCAGCCCATCAACTTTAAATTACTTCCTTTTAAATACTAATTGTCTTAATTCACTAAAAGAGGCACATTGCTACATATGACTGTAATGAAATAATTGGATAATCAGGGAACTCGGTCTTCTTAGTTCAGTAAGAAAATCCTACCTGTCATAAGATAGTGGCCGACACATACTCAACTCATATAATAT
The DNA here is from genome assembly GCA_951230905.1 of Cheilosia variabilis. Lineage (NCBI taxonomy): Eukaryota > Metazoa > Arthropoda > Insecta > Diptera > Syrphidae > Cheilosia > Cheilosia variabilis. The sequence continues at coordinate 39,901,729 of OX579679.1, read as the reverse complement.
GTTATATATCTGTTATATTATGCGTACTTACGACAAAGAACATTGACATAAACCCCAACCCCAACCCGTTTTCTATAAGTTCATCTATTGGTCATTGACATTGATTTTTACTTGGTCTTGTAAGGGCAAGAATTACTTGTTTAAGAAGCCGTCTAAGTTTTCGTTAAACTTAAAGTAGAAAATAAGCTGTATGAGTTATACCACTACTAATGTTTACACCTACTGTAAAGTCGGTAGCCATCTATTGTTATAAACGCTACGTGAAGTAAATTAATACATGAATAGATCGGAAATGCAACCTGCCGAAGTGCAATGTCTTCCTTGTATCGTTGTGCATAGATTGTAAATAGGAATACGAGAATAGTTAAGGTGTTCAAGTCCTCGCAGCTACCTCCGAACGGGACGTCATACTCTTGTATGATTTTGCTGTTCCCAACCCGTCTACCAGGACGTGCTATTCAGGATTTCCCGAAATCCAAAACCCAAGGCGTCCACTTTTTCTTAACCCTATTACAATCTTAAATGGAATCAAAAACACCTGTTTCTTTTCAATTTCTTTTTATAGTTGCTCGAGATTTATTTGACAACTAGTGAAATTTTTGTACGGGTACGTTAATATTTTCGAAATCATTAAAACACTGCATTGTGTGGAACAATGTTTCTGCTAGAAAAATAAAGCAATGCTAAAATAAAAAAAAGATTTTCATAACCCCCTGAACAAAAATTTCATAGGTACCTTAACATTTATTTCGACGGCAGGAAATAATTTAAAACAAATAGAAAATCACGTTTAAAAAAGCATATTAGGAAAAAAGGCAAGTGCCAATTCCTTTAATTCAAAACAATTAAGTGCGTATAAGTCTTTGTTTCAGATGAAATTAGGTATGTCATTGCATTTGAACTCCAAACATTTTATTTGCATTATATGAACTCTAAAATTAGTAGGATAGGTAACCGATAATAATTCAAAAGTAAGAGTTTTATATTTAAAATATAAATCAAGGATTATAATTTTTGAGTACCAACCAACTAAGTATTTGGTTTTCTGTTCGACTGGTCAGACGTAATCTGACATCTGAGATCATAATCTGAGAAGTCTAATTATTCCTCGCAAAGCTAGGCCTAAGGTCATAATTATATAGTTATTTTGCGCTAAGAATTAATTTTAAGCATCTTAAGTGTGACAGATTTTGTATCTATATTGGTTTGCATAGAATAATTATGTGACCGATTATTTTCCTAAAGTGCCAAAATAAACACACACATTCATAATGATATGAACACATGCTCACTGTACTTTAATTTTTTGTTTTTATTTCAACAACCTTTTGACAAACGAACAAAACCTGAGGTGGAACATCTCAAGATAATAGAAGTTGATAGTCAGTTTTGTAATGCCAGAGACAAGCAATTGTTGAATTAAAAATATTGAAAATTGAAAAATAAATCCTCATAACTCTACGCTAGGTGATCGCAAAATCAATAGAAACTTCCCAAAAATATCACCTTTCAATATGATTCCACTCATGATAATAGATATTTGTAATTGTTTCACTATGCTAATACTAAGCTCTAGTCTTTTCAGTTGTGGGATAAAAAAAGTGAACCGACAGTGTAAATAAATGGTGTACCCCAACGACCTGGATGTCTGAAAGGAGTATTGTCAAGTCGAATATTTTGAGCTCATTTTCTCGTCAATTCGAACGGCGCAGTTGTTTATTGATCTAAAAACGACCGCTGCCAGAATTGATGACCATTCGGGCCTGACTTATGTGAGATCTCGTTGGTCGTTGCATACCACATAGCGTAATGAAAATCAAAAAAAGAAAAAAAAAAACCATCCAAGAAATATTCAAAAGCCTAATTTAAGGAACACTTAACGTTTCAAAATCGATTAATGTCTTCGCTATTCTACATTAATCTATCGGTCTCTACTTGAGATAGTGAACAATGACAAAGGAAACTACAACCGACTATGTTAACTTACCCTTTCCACATATACTGTCACAGCAAGTCACTCAAAATCAGGTGTATCTAATCAGGCTCTGGATATGGTCAATCAAACCATATGACTAAGTGTAAAATGAGTGGATCAAGGGGGTAAAGAAAAAAATAAGATCTGACACTACTTAAATTCCTAACTTAAGCAAATAGTTAGATCTTATATATAAATAGGCGAAAGCAAATAGTTAAGAACCACTTTCAGTGCCTTAAACACAATATATTCGCTTAATTTTTTTTTGTTGGTAAGATTCTGCAGAGATGCAATATGGTGTGTGTAATTTGTTTTCCAATGTGTTGTGTAAAAGCCATGTCAGTTTAGTGGTAGAATTTCTACCACTGGGGGAGCTCTAGTTTTATTTATTAAGCATATACTGCCATTAAAATTTAAGTTTTAAGTTTCACAGTTTATATATAAATAGAAGGATGTTCATTGGTAGTAATAGATTCAAATTTTACATATTCAGTTGCAGTTTTTTTGAATTGCTTATAATTGTTCTCATTTTTTATATTTGGTGGCATTGATAAACAAGGCTGTTACACTTGCAATATAATGCGGCTTTCATCCATGTTTCTTAAATTATAGGGCTGGGAGTCCTTTACATATTTTACGTTTTCTTTTGTGAATAGGATGTTATATATTTATTTTTGATTTTTTATTGGTGTATAGCTAAATTACATTTAATGATTGTTCTCTTTGCTTTGTTTTGTACCAGCTAAAGTTTATGTAACATTGAATCACAACATAAATACAACACTGAAGAACAATATTCGAAATGGGGTTTTATCATAACATAGAAGATATTTGCAGCACATAAAGTTGAGATTTGACACCGCATTTGTTTACTCGGTACTGTTGTAATATTTTTCCGGTTTTTGAATGCACATGTGTACTTTTAACACTGGACTTAATGCCTTAAAATCATTAAATTGTCAACTAAATTTAAATGGCGTTAGCCACCAACAAAATGTTAGTGTCGGTGACAGCCCTGGTTATTCCTGAGTTAGAGGAGGAACTCCTTAACTGAACGAACTTAAACATCGTATTAATTTTACGTTCTTCCGCCGATTTTTGTTTAGTATATCACCTATATTATTTATGTATGTAGGTGAACAGTAAATATATTAATTATATTATATTAAGAAATCATCGATAAAAAAAAACCGCTACACATGCTTTGTAGCCTTGATTTATAGACAGAGTACGGACTTCGATTATATTTAAAGCGCTACATGGCATATTCTTTGTCTGCTTTTAGCAGAAATCTTTTCAGTGATTCATGATTTGGAGAGCGAAATCATTTTAAAGGGTGGGTCTGCCTCCCCATCTCATCAGTATAAAAGAACTGTGTACATATGAAACCATTTTATGTTTTTATACAAATTTAAAGTATAACAACTTGGAGACATGACATAATGTAAATATTAAGCGCACTAAGATCTTTGCTTTAATATTGTACGTCGAAAAAGCTTTATGAGGACGCAGTTCCGGCATAGACAACTTGCAGAGCACCGATTATCTTTCAACTTACACAATGAATTCTATAAATGTTCATCCCCTTGCCGCGATGATTTTAAAGCAATTTCTCTGATGCACATATTTACTACAAAAGAATGTCTTTCGGTTTTGTTCTTGAACTTAAATGAGTGTGTGAGTTTTTATCTTCATACTTTGAATATTCAGCTTATGAAATAAAGCGTTTGAATACATTTTTTATAGTTCTATTTTGTTGGCTATCCAATTTAGGGTTATTGAACTTATAAAAATGTTATTACTCCAGCATATTGTTAACGGTGACGTCAGTTATTTAACATTTCTCTTTGCTCAGCGCTTGATAATGTTATACATAATGTATTATTTTACAGTTTGTGGATTGGGTTTAAGGCCTACACACGTCGTAGGCAGCAAGGTGCATCAAGAGTACCTACTTATTTCATAAAGTTGCGCTTTTTCTCCGAAAACGTAATTTGCGATAATGAAATAGTATAATCAGATATTTCTTGAAATAGAAAGAGGAGACACTCCGAGTATTGTACAAGGTGGGGCAAAAGTTATCCCCCTATCGGAAGATGCTGTAGGTTTTGCAAATGGCAGCAAATGTCAATTTTACTTTGAAATTTTTTTCTTTCTTTTGAGGATTAATTCGTTGGTGCTGGCGCAGCGTGAATTTCGTCCAAGATCTTCCGGTTGTCCGAAGCCAACTGGGCAAGCACCACGACGTTCAGCCGCTGGGGGGCCTTGCCGGCCCATGAGCAGCCGGCTGAGAATATCGCAGCTGTGTATGAAGATGTCGCAGACGAGTCTCGACCAAACGCTACAGAGCCATGCTCAACGAATTTTTCCTTCCTAAATTGGATGAATTGGGACTGGAGAACATGTGGTTTCAACAGGATGAGCAACGTCGTTTTGGGGATTTGCACTGGACGACAAGGTTGTTTTATTTAAGCGTTCCAGGCTTCTTTTCGGGGTTTTTTTTTTTCAACAAGCTTCCGATTCCTCAAGTCCTCAAAAAGAATATCCGTCACGAATACGAATGTCTATCGCCTGAAGTTGTGGCAATAGTGAAGGAAAATGCCATAAATCGGGCCCGAATGGTCATCAATTCTAGCGGCGCCCACTTAGTCGATATCATTTCCTCGACGTGCTTAATGGAAAAAAAATGTAAAACATCGACAAAAACATTATCCAAGGAACTACGTTTTTCCTTCTTAAAAAAAATTGCAGTCGAAGAACATCGGGTGACAACTGTTACGTCACCTTGTATGTAGATACGTATACAACGTACATAACGATTTTTTTCATGTCACCAATTGATCAATACAGTTTCCTTTTTTCTTATATCTGCTTCATTAACATTGCTCCCAAATCGATGTTTCTTCCTAAAGAAGATTCTTTTGATGAACGCCAAAAGAAGCACTTTTCTTACTATTGTTTTCAATGACGGACGGTTGAATATTTTATATTCTTCCTCACGTCTAACTCTTTCTGCGTCTAACACGACCCTCGTTGTTCCCTGTGGCTTGGTTATTTCTTTTTAAGTTATTTCTCTATTGCAATTAATTATTCAAGACGTAAATGGACACCTAAACGCCGTCCGGCATTATTGTGCCTGATTACTCACTGATTTCTTATTAATACTGTACGGGACGTGCATACACTTGTTGTGCCTTGCATACGAATTGACAGTGTCTCCTGCAGGAGAGGAAATCAACGACAATGATTGCTTATCAATTTCCATTACAGACTAGCAATGCAAGTCTACTTAATTTTAAAATAGTATTATTATTATGTCAAAGCCAACGCTTCTTTGCAGTTTTAAGTAGACAGAATCCAACTTAATAGGTATGCAAAATCAATCGCATTTCTTCAATCGAATAACTTGTCTGTTAACATATACTGAGCACATACCAACCCGACATACAAAACAGCAAATCCGGTGTAGACGTCGTGATTATTTTAGATAAAAAAAACGATAGTACAAACTACTTGACTCTTAATTTGAATTCCTGATCTTATGAATTTTACAAATTGAAAGGATTTTCTTTCTATTCTCTTGGAAAAAGGCAACACGAATTTTTTCGCGGACCTCCAGTTGATCATCGGATATCAGTTCCAGGGATGGATGCTTTGGTTTGCGAACGTGAGCGAATTTGATAATGCGGTTATATTTAAGGTAATGAAGGCTGATAATACAGCACGTTTAAAGGTATCGAATATTTCTTTCACGTCAGTTCCCTGGACACTAATTTTATAGTGTTCTTGACAACATACAAAACTATCATTTCCAAACAATTACCGCATTGAATGCACATCAAATCTTGTTTCGAATTGCAATAAATGTTGCATTATAAGATGTTCAATTTTTCTTTATCCATTTGATGTATAAAGTTATAACGTTTAAGATTCACATTATGTTTATTGATGAACCGGAAAACAGAACACAGATCATACAAAAGAAGGCATTGAATGTAATCATTATATTAATACGTGAACATCCAAACTTTCCGTACTCTTTTTTATACCCTCCACAGGAAGGTATATTCACATTGTCATTACATTTGTAACGCCAAGAAGGAGCCACCGGAGACCTCATAAAGTATATATGTTCTGAATCAGGATTATATTCTGAATCGATTTAGCCATGTCCGTCTGTCTGTCTGTCTGAAAGAACGATAGTGCCCAAAGGAATTGACATAGGCGAATGCAATTTGGTGAAAGGACTTCTTTTTATCATCGTTAGGTTGGTATTAAAAATGGGCTATGTCGGTCAAGTAGTTCTGTAACCTCCCATACAAAATCAATATTAGGCCCATGTGTCTCTCTGTCTGTTGTTCAATGTAATTACGTACTACGTCACATGTCTAAAACTTTGCATGGCTTGTATGCAGTGGAGGGTATCAAAGCATCGGCCAGGCCGATGATAACACTTTTACTTGTTAGTATTTATTTTGAACTGAGTAGAATGAAACTTGAATCACTCGAAAGGTACTGTGCAATAGATGTGCACAAACGAAAAGTCGTGGGTATATGTTGCTATTACGGCCGGTAAAATTAACTGAAGAATTTCCACTACAAAATGCTTATCATAATTGAAAGGCATTTTGGTCACTTTGTCGCCGTCATATTACCATAGTAACATTCAAATATCAATTCATCTTAGATTAGAACCTATTTTTCGAAGGAATAGAATTTACCTACCCCTAAAAGTAAGCAACTATATTATTTTAATTCAGGGACATAAATTTGCGAATACGATTTTTAGTATTACATAGTTATGCCTAGTATGCTGTTCCAGGAAAGCTAAAATTAAGCGCCTCTCCAATGATCGCTTAATTTTGACAGTGTAGTTCTTTAACTAGGTCCGCCAACAATTTGTTTTCTTCGGATTTAAAAATGGTTTTCTGGGTATTTTTTTTTTAGTTTTTTTATTTGTACTTCCTCAAAAACCTCTTCCAGGTACTCCTCGTTAAAATATTCCATTTCTAAAAGAACTTAAATTAACAACAACGAAGTTTTTTGTGTTGAACTTACCATTCTCCATACTGTTATTTTGCTTTCGTCTGAAATACCGATATTTTCCCTGATCTGCCAAAATTTAGCTGTGGAAAAATGTATTAATATGCCTACTTAAATTCTGTAGAGATTTTTCATACAGCGGCTAACAAATTTAGCTTGAATTGCTTACTGCTTGGTTTAACTGCTTTGCTTAAATTTATCTTTGGAGACATTTTTGTATGGGGGCTAATTTAAGCGCGAGCAGCATACTAGGCTAGACCACAAGCGAAACTAGTATTGCATTAATATGATAATGCCAATACGGCTCAAAGAGATTCTGACGTTAAACGTTCTTGTGAGAAGCACAATCACTCGTCATCAAAATCGAAACCTATGACTAAGCAGAGCAGGAAACTCTAGCGCCACAAAGTCTAATTAAAGCAGCACAAAATGGAACCAATATATTGTAGTCTGTTTTGAATTTAAAGCTGAAGATTTGAGTACCAGCATTAAGAATTTAGGATAGGGAAACAGCAAATGTATGGTGCTCTTTCGGGTACAGGAAAGACAACCAATGTTTCCTGTGAATTCGAAGTCTTGTAATAACGGTCGAATTCTGTACATACGGAAAAATACTATAAATACTGTGCAAAATGGTGCAATCCCACTACAATTTTTTTAAAGATTCACTTAATTACCCGATCCACAGAAAAGTTTGTAAGGTTAGGATTACACTAGGCCTGTTTTTTTAACTTTGATCTCAGCAAAGCAAAGTAAAGTAGGATTTTCAGCACGCAATTACAAGAACTACGCACTACTTGACACTTCGAGGACTCACAATAGTTGTTGTAATTGCGTGCTGAAAAATTGTACCTTACTTGCTGTTACTGCAAACTTTTAAATACCTTATTTCCTTTTGGGTAAACTTTGCTTTTTAATGAATTGGAAATAAACCACCGAGTTAAGGTTTAGATTGATTTTGTTTATAAAATTTCCGAAATTGTGTTAGGAAATTGTAGTTAAATCGTAGGTTTAATAAAAGACTTAAATTTTAATTTAAACTATCGAAAAAGAATCCCAATTTCTGATTTTTGTCTGCACCTAAGCCGTGTGACCAAATTCTGGTCTGCCCAATTTAATTTTTACCCATCGAAGCTCAATTTTTTTCGAAAATGCTCCTTTTTAAGATTAAAAGGGCCTTACCAATAAACATTTCTAGTATCGACCCTTAATTTGTGAGCTTCCGTGAATTTAATGTCGAGACTGAAATATTTTTTATAGCCCCAGAGTTAGTGGAACGGCTTCCAGGGGTTTATTGATTTGTGAAAATTACGCGATTATTAAGGTCTTACCTAATATAACGTAAAATTTAGTCGACAATTTAGCTTCGGTAACAAATATGAATGCTGCGTCTCTCATCTTCAATTATTTAATTGGAGGTTGCAGCAAGTAGATACCAGCCTATGTAACCTAAATTCCATAGGACGACAACATTGCCGCGTTCCGTGAAAGTGTCGACCTTTCGCATACTTCAACTTGGTGAATTTTGCGCCGGGACTTGACCCTACTCCCGTACAAGATCCAATTGACTCAGGAAGTTAAAGTTAAATCTAACTGGGCTTCGGAGCGTTTGGAAGAGGACCCCAGTTTTTGCCAAAATCATCTTTAGCGACGAGGCAGATTTTGGATCCATGGCTGTGTTAGAAAGCAAAATATGGGACAATTTCAACCCACACGAGGTTCACCCGGTTGAAATGCACCCCAAAAAAATAACTGTTTGGTGTGGATTTCGGGCCGGCGTACAGCGTGACGCCTATTTAGCGGGATTAAATTAATTACGCTCAGAAATAAATGTTTTTGTTGAATATTTTTACTTACTGAAAAGATTTGCATCGAAATGATCACCTGATGAAAATGTTTCTTTGTATGGCTTGTGTTGATCACCATCACAACCTGATTTTATTATCAGGGATATTTCTTTTAAACCCGTTTTAAAATCATCAACAGAACTTCACACATCTTTTTGAGCTAAGCATATAACTTAACGTTATAGCTTTACGCTGTGATTTACTAAGCTTTGTAAGCCACATTGAGCAGTGGATTCGTTCACAGTTTTGCTATCGGGATAGCACTTTGTGTTAGCCTCCTTAATTTTGTGATAAGAGAGCAATAAATTGGGAACAGTTTCATATATTTTCTGGCATATTATTTTATACCAATGAGTAGATAGCTGTGAGTCTGTTATAATTGTCAACGCATCATCTGCAGATAATGACAAAATAGCCAAAAGTAGTAGTTTCCAGTGTTTTCCTTACAACTGGAACTTATCAACGATCGACTGTTTAATTGCGATAGCAGTATTTCTTTTTCCTGCTTTTTTAAGGTTTAGTTCATCCGCAATTGCAATTTTTTTAGCGCTAAAATAATCTAAAAGGGTTTGTGCTTTCCTCGTTTTGCTTTTTTCACAGCATTCATCAAAGCTTTTTCTTGGTCTTCCTACCTTGTTTACACCAGATGAAGAAGGAATTTCATCTAAAACTGTTTGTGGTAGTGTTAGCGTTTCATTCAAACACGAACAATTAATGATTTCGAAGCGAAGCGGGCAGAGTCATTATAAATTGGACCACTCCGATCCGTGCTACCTTCAGAAGCCACTGCGCACAGTTCAGGGATGTTATATTACATATATAATGACAAACATGGGCCTTTCGAATATTAAAGAATTTCCTTAATAGCTCACACACTGCCTGTTTTATTCCCTGTCCTCAACATCGACCCGTCCTTATTGAGAACCTTTTTATCAGTCTGTCGGTTGAATACGTTAAGGCCACGTACACGACGGATTTGCTAGATATATATATACAGCGGTCTATATTCGCCCATATGCCGAACTTAGCAAAGTCGAAGAAAAGAAATATATAAATACAACCAAATATCATATTTCTTCGGCTTGGGCAAGAGCTCAGATATTATGCGCTAGTCCAGCGGTCAATGGATCGCGACCAATGAGCGCGTTGTTTTAAGTTTCCACTTTTGACATCGTTGTATATTTGACACGAATAATGAAGTAAATTAATCTTGTTTCATTTTTATTTGGGATAAACCTTACAATAATAAATTAATATTATTTTAGTCCTATCAAATAAATCAGATTAATGCAACATACTAAAACCATTCATACGATCATAATATGCAAAATAATAAATCACAAAATTTAAATATATATGTAGCTCGTACGTACCTTCTATCTTATTCTGTTTCTGTTTTTTTCTTTTCGCTAGATCTTCATGAAGCTTCCATATACGTGAACACGATTGCAATGCAGACTCTACGGTTGGATTTTATTATTGCGCTGTGCCTTCTTTTATATTCAACTGGAAACGATGGATTGAAACTGCAAACATTTGACTATCAAAATTTTTCAACTGACTTGGGGCCCGTGCCTTCTCTACTAAGCGATACAAATTATGAAGAAATCAAAGAGAAAAGTGCAATATTCGGCAGTCCATCAGAAAAGCCGCATACAGTAGAAGATGAAGAAAACGAAGAATTAAATAATGATGAATACATTGGAAGAACTGAACCTGAAGATAAGCACGATTTTTTTCAATATCCGGATAGTTTTGATGACAGCGAAGACTCGAAAACTTTCAAAAATCAGGAGTATGAAGAAAATCCATTGGGCACCAGCTTAGCTGCATTCGGTTCGAAAATCAATTCGAAAGATTCAGGATCCACATTACCAGTTTTTCTGAATGAACCACAAAATTCCTTTGTTGTTAAAAATCGGCCCGTAACATTGAAGTGTAAAGCCGCATACACTCTCCAGGTACGTAGATTTTTCTTTGACTAACAAGGGCATTATTAGCATTGGGTAATTTTATTAACGCACCATTCCCAGTTTTAGTATGAGGTATAGTTTGCTAAAATATTGAGAAAACCAGTGCGGTCGAACAAGAAAGTGTTTGCAAATATTTATTTAGAGAATCTGTAGACGGGTTAGCAGTCGTTTCTTCCACTCGGAGCACTTAATTTGTGAAGAAAACTGATGAGACATGTGCAAGATAATTCATCAGCTCGATCAGGAAATAATTTCAACTGAGTATTTGTTAATGGCAATATGTGTACAGGATGACAGAAACAGGAAGTATGTGGCTGAGCATACGTGGGGTGAATATTGATTTAAATGCCTATCGTAGACTAGGGAAATAATGACAATAGATCGTCTACAACTATGCAAAATTCATTTCCACTTGTCAAAGTCACGCAATTCATCCATCACCCTTATGATGTTTTATTTTCTTGATATTTATTATAAAAGGAGGATTTGTAATAATGTGGCGTTTATGTACTATTTGCATTTGGGGTCGTTATTGAAACAAACAAATTTACGTTTTGAAGCATGAAGATCTGAAACCTTGGATTTAGTGACAATTTGGATTTGAAGCTGTACCTCGGGCTCCACTGCAGGAAGGAAAAATAACAGTGGAAATACAAACAAGTAAAAGTTGTATTACCCTCCACTGCATACAAGTCATGCAAAGTTTTAGGCATGTGAGGTACGCAACTACATTGAACAACAGACAGAGAGACACATGGGCCTAATATTGATTTTGTATGGGAGGTACCATAACTACTTGAGCGACATAGCCCATTTTTAATACCAACTTGGCGATAATGAAAATAAGTCCTCTCACAACATTCCACTAACCTAGGTAGATACTTTTCGATGCTATCGTACTTTCAACATGTGTTTTCTAACATTGGTTTTGTATGGGAGGTACCAGAACTACTTGACCGACATAGCCCATTTTTAATACCAACCTAACGACGATAAGAAGAAGTCCTTTTACCAAACTTCATTTGCTTAGGTTAAATCTTTTGGACGCTATCGTGTTTTCAACAGACAGAGAGACACATGGGTCTAATATTGATTTTGTATGGGAGGTACCATAACTACTTGAGCGACATAGCCCATTTTTAATACCAACTTGGCGATAATGAAAATAAGTCCTCTCACAACATTCCACTAACCTAGGTAGATACTTTTCGATGCTATCGTACTTTCAACATGTGTTTTCTAACATTGGTTTTGTATGGGAGGTACCAGAACTACTTGACCCACATAGACCATTTCCAATACCAACCTGACGACGATAAAAATAAGTCCTTTCACTAACTTTCATTCGCCTATGTCAATTCCTTTGGGCGCTATCGTGCTTTCAACAGACAGACAGACGGACAGACAGACAGACAGACAGACTGAGAGACTAACAGACAGACAGACAGACAGACGGACATGGCTAAATCGATTCAGAATGTGATCCTGATTCAGAATAAAAATATACTTTATACTTTTATAGGTCTCCGGTGACTCCTTCTTGGCGTTACAAATGTAATGACAAAGTGAATATACATTCCTGTGGAGGGTATAAAAAGCAAATGGCTGATTGCGGCCGGATATTGCCCAGCCGTTTTGTACAACAAAGTGCACGACTGAATCCCATTAATCTTTTCCTTTAACTGGGCATACATATATTCATTTGATATGACAATACATATCATATTTCTACAGTAATGTCTCGCTAACCCGAATCGCCTTTAATCCGAACCTATATACCTATATTTTTTCTCATTATGTACACTGCAATCCGAACCTACACCGATTTATGTACGCTGTAATCCCAATTCCGATAAAAACAAAGGTATGCAAACGCATTGAGTTCCACAGTGATTCTAGTTTTTACCGGTAATTTTGCTGTTTATAAATAAATGTTAGCCATTAATCGCCTTCTGGGCGAGACTTCTGGCAATTATAATTACTAGTTTCGCTTGTGGTTGAAAATCGACCCTACCTTTTAAAAATATGCGATATTAAGAATAAGACACGTACCACGGTTTTCAATATTTATATATTTTTTTAAAGGACAAAATATGTTCCTTTGAAAATAAATTTTACACATGGTTAACATTACTATACAATTGCTTACCTACTCTTAGGGGTAGGTAAATGAGACGAAAAGAGGTTCCAATCTGAGATGATTTATACTTGAATGGTAATATTGGGGCGACGAATTAAATGTTTCCAAAATACTTTCAATTAACTGATAACAGTTTTGTATTGGAAATTCTTAGCTTATTTTAACTGTAATGGCGACATATACCCACGAATTTTTGTTTGTGCACATCTATTGGCGGAGTACCTTTTAAATGGTATTAAATAGTTTCATTCTCCTTATTTCATAATAAAAACTAAAAAAGTTTACGAAAACTTTAGATGTTCACGTATTAATATTTAATAATGTATACATATATATAATATAATGATGATGATGAATGTAAAAGTAAATATATACACATTCTCATTATTCATTCTTGGTTCCCGGTTTTTGCATGCATTTGGCTTTGGCTCTTAGTGGTTAAAAAAACGTGTTTAGACTTTTATTTAAGGTTGTAATAAATTGTTCAGTGTGTTCTCTGCAGACCCTAACCAAATCTATTATTATAATGCACTGAACTTAAGTTCATTATGAAACACATTTCTGTTTCTTTGCGATAATTTATGTATTAACTCAGTATTTGTAAATGAATAGTTGATATTAACATAAGATGTTGAAAGAATTGTATCCCAATATAAATAATTCCAATTCACAGTCAAAGTGACTAGGTGGTAATGAAACTCACCATCGGGGTGTTTATCTCGCTTAAGAGCATAACATAACATACAAAATAAAAAATAGAAAACCCCTTTGCCTCATAAATCGAGCTGGCTTGGTGTTCTCCTACATCAAGCGCACCTCTATGCAGTTCGCTTCGCACTTTTTGTGTTTCATTTTCGTTTTCGTTCCACCATGACAAAGATAGAGTTTACTGTATGCAGAAACAAGAACAAGCACAACACAAGATCATGCAAGATACAACATTATTTGCTATTCTTTGCAGAACCTTAAAGCACAGGCTGGTATTTTATATAATTATTCGTTCCCATTCTGGTCCTCCAAGTGTTGCACAGTGACAACAACTGACAAAAAATATGAACATTCGAATTGAAATTGCTACTACATTTTCACAGCTGTTCAAATATGTTTGTTATTTATTATGTTAGTCCAACGCTACCTTCTCCAAATTTGAATACCTAACCTATATCTTTTATTAGGAACTTTCATGAAAAAAAATTATGAATTCAAGCTTTGGTTGCGTGGTTGCCATTCTATAAGCAAAGTCTTCTGTTGGCCTTTCCTGCTTTTTTCAAATTATCTCATCATTTTAGAGTTGCTGTAAATAAGCACATTGTTTCCCAATAGAAAAAGTAAAAAACAAAAAATAAATCTGCCTATACAAATCTTAGTATGGGATCGTTGTCTATAACGTCCTCGTAGGGTCCTGGAATAAAACAAAAAATACACTATCTTACTTATGTAGAAAATATAGTGAACACACTACTGAAAGCACCACGGCACGTCCAATTGAAAAACCTGTTGCAAAAAAATATTTATTTTTTTATTTTTGTTCTGTACTCTCCGGTACTCCCCAAAAAAAAAAAGTATATACTCCTCAACGAAATCATGAAACGGCAGCCCTGCCGTGAAGTATTTAACGCCAAACTCTACGTCGGAAATTAAACCCTAGAAACAAGGCATAATCCAAAATGTGAAAACTTGATACAGATCCAAAATGCTTCTATCATAAAGTGCATTTTCAAAATTGGTGAATGTATTAGACGCCATTAGAAGAATTGTTTCTGCCTGGAACGATGTCCAAGCAGGAACAATACAAACATGCTTCCATCGCGCTGGATTTACGGTTGATGCTAGCCCCACCGAAGGACCCCTTGAAGATCTTTAAATGTTAGGGCAGAGTTGGTGTCGGCAGATCAGATTACACAAGCAGATGAAGGGTGGACTGTTCACGAGATTATGGCGAAGTCAGAAGGTGAAATAATGGAATAATACTAAAATCAACAACTTTAAATAAATATTTTTAAACCCAATTTTTTTTCATTACATGTATCTACCTACATTCTTATAAGTAATACTACATACTTTTCATATTGGTTTTGTTAAAAAAGCTGTTTATTTTGTTTGGTTTTTTAAACTACCACTGTAATTAAGGACAAAATTGTGCTTGTGATGTTTAGTTTTTCTATTACTTATACCAACAATCAAATTTAATTTATATCAGAAACGATTGTTCTTGATCGTAGCTCTGCTTTAGGGTGGTGGGCGAACGTCAAAACCACTGTGAAACGAAAGAGAATAATGGGATGCGCATGTAAATGGTGCAGGGAAATAAGTCCCCGGGTACTAAGTCCACTGAGGGACTTAGTTCCCACCTAGTGGGAAATAAAACCACTTTGTTAAATTGGACTTTCTTATGGGAACTAAGTACACATTCAAAAAATATGAAGAGGGAACTAAATTCCAACATTTAGCATTGGACAACAAACCGTAAAGTGCAGTTAGCTATCACATTATCTTAACAAAATCTTAAGCTTATCTTGGATAAGTGCAGTCAATACGATTCATTAATAGTGAAAACAGTGTGAAGTGAAGTTGTGCTTTAAATTATGGAAAATCGAATTGAACATATTACGGGTTTCAGGAAAAACAGTGTGTTAATATATGATCATGAAGAAAAACAAATATATATAAAAAAGTACACCAGAAATTGTCAAAAAGAATACAAATTTAAAAATTTATTTCAGTTTGCAAGATTTTGAAAATAATCAAAAAAAAAAATCGCGCGATACATTAATAAATGTGATAGATTTGGAAAATATTAAGCAATTATGGTACATCTACCGCGTTGTGCTAAATGTGATAACACCGGTAAGATTACGAATTGAGTGCAATTGTTTTTGAAAAACAAAGCTTTGGTTAAGTGTGTGTAAAAATTGATAAATAAATAGAGTGATAAAAATGAATAATTTTCTCCATTTTGGGGTTCCCCTTTAGCTTTCTCTTAGAAAGAAGGTTAGGTTAGGTTAGGTTGATGGGTGGATGCTGCAGAGTAGCCCTGCAGCACCCCACTTAGGTCCTTGTGGACCCATTGTGATGCCCTTGTTGAGGGGTTAGCCGATGTCGTTGGCGATGAAGTTTTCTCCCTCACGTTACTCGACTTTGTCCAGCCATCCTGATAAGTTTATGAACCTGCAAAGATCAGATAAAGAGACATTCGAAAGTTCATATACGTCTTGGAAGTAGTATCTACCAAGTGTTCTATATCTCAAGTGACAAAGACTGGGGCATTGACAGAGGAAGTGAGGTGTATCCTCGTGTACCTCTTCGTCCTCACACCCCCTACATATGTCGTCATTCTTGAGTTTCAGTTTCATTGTGTGGTTTCTTAGGAAGTTGTGACCTGTTAGGGCCCCTACCAGTTTATACATCGACGTTCTGTCAAACTGCATGAGTTTGCTAGTCCGACTTGGATTGTATTCCGGCCATAGCTTCCTTGATATTTCGCAGGTAGTTAATTCTTTCCACCTGTTGTTGGCTTTCATTCGGATCTTATCTTCCACCCTCTCTCTGAGATTGCAGAGTGGTGGCCTGATAAATTTGATCGCACGATCTTGATCCATAGCGGATCCATTCCTAGCCAGTTCGTCAGCTCTCTCATTGCCGGTTTTATCCCTGTGTCCAGGAACCCAGCATAAGCGCGTAATGTGCTGCGAGCAGAGAACCTTGAGCTCTTCACGGCAGCGGCGAACTAGTTTTGATTTTATTTCAATAGCAGATACTGCTTTTATAGCCGCCTGGCTATCAATGAATATAGTAATATCATCGTTTGGTATTTCTAACATTGGCTTCGCCGATAGCCAGAACCTCCGCTTGAAACACACTACTATGGTCAGGTAATCTGATCGAGTGATGTATGTTCAATTCTTCAGAGAAAATTCCAGCACCTGTTCCACAGTCCATCTAAGAACCATCTGTATAGATGGATATCGATTTCCTTTTTGTGGGTTCATCTGTGTTCCATTCTTCTCTGCTGGGGAAATAGCAAGAGAATGGTTTCTCGAAATCAAGGTAGGGAGACAAGTAGTCAGAAGTGACAGCATCTCCCATGTATTTGTTCAGAATCTGTGCGTGTCCCATTTTATAGGGTTTCCAGCTTTTGGATTGGCTGATCCTAAGGGCACTTTTGGCTGCAGATTCTTGCATATAAAGATCTAACGGTATCAGGTTGAGGATTGCCTCCATTCCAGCCGTAGGTGTTGTCCTTATTGCACTGGTTGTGCTAATACATGCTAGTCTTTGTATTTTGGTCATTATTTTGAGATTTGATGTTTTGTTTGTGGCTTGCCACCAAACTAAGCTTCCATACGTGAGTATTGGACGCACAATAGCCGTATACATCCACAAAATTATTTTAGGGTTTGGTCCCCACCTTTTGCCGAAGATTCGATTACATGCGTAGAAAGCGTTTGCAGCTTTCTTTACTCTTTCATTGACGTTCATTTTCCAGTTAAGCTTCCTATCTAAGATTGTACCCAGATATTTAGCACTCCCGGCGACCCTGAGGGGTATGCCTTCAATATTTGGAGGATCGAAGTTCGGAATCACTCTTTTGTTGCAGAACAAGACTAATTCAGTCTTCTGTGGATTGACTCCAAGACCGCATTGTTTTGCCCACATATTGAGTGTTCGTAATGCGTTTTCTAGCAGTTCGCTTATGGTAGGTAGGAATTTGCCTGTAGCAAGTATTACTACATCGTCCGCATAAGCGGTTACCTTGACCCCTTTATTTTCGAGTTTCAGAAAGAATGTAAATGCAATGATGTTTTTTCAGACCACGACGACGATGAGTTAACTACTTTTATATAGAACATTGCAAGTCTTACTTGAATTTACCTATTCTTCAGTTTAGTTACTATGATTAGGTAAATAAGTAAAACCTCTAAAGTTGATTTTGTTTTTTTTTATGACTATCATTTAATATCATTTCCTGGAGTAGGTACCTTAAAACCATAAAAAGGGCATTGCTCCCAAAAATTGCTTCAATTTTAAAAATTGTTTTACCAAGACGTCCTTGAAAATACGATATTGATATCCTTAAAAAATACAGAAATGGAGAAAGGTGCTTTTACAGTGATTTTCATATTTCCGCTATAAGTAACGGAGATATCAGCTGCCGAGCATTGGAGGTCGCCATCCGACTGAGCAGTGCTAGTACATCCTGGAAGCCACAATTGTCATCTGAAATGAGTTGCACTGATAGTTTACTTTTTTTTTCCCGTGGTTGACTACATGTCGCGCGCTCCGGCACCCTAACAAATTACGCTCACTTAATCGCTTATAACTTTAGAACGTATTGGAATTTTGATTTGGTATTTTTAAAAGTTTTAAAGGCGACTTAAATAAAACAAAAATGTTGAAGCCCTTTTTTAAATACTTGCGACCTAGTTTTAAGATGAACATCTTTTGCCTAGCTTTCTAGGTTGTTAAAATTTGTGTGGTTCGTCAGAGTGTTATTTTTATTTATTTAATCCTCGTAGCAAGAATATTTTATTAACGTGCTCCGATCTTCTATTTAATATCAAGAGATTCTCGTTCAAAGGTTTTCCAAAAACTTGAAATCGTCTACTTTACCTATCTAAAAGTTTTGATAAGCTGCTGTCCACTGAAATTATGTTCGTAAAACACGTATTTCCTGTAACCACTTCCTTTTAACAAAGTTCCGATGTGTTCGACTGTGACCTTAGCTTAAGCCACATGCTGATATTGAAGTTCTCGATGAATTTTCGTTACCTTTGCGTGCGTTGCGCATCCGACTAGTACTTCAGTGCGACTGGCAAATCCGCAAATTAGGCTTTACGCTGGTGCTGGTCATCTCTTACATGCGATTGACAGGACAAAATTTCCAAGTTTTATTTTTTTTCTTAATTTATATTTAAGGTCGAATTCGGTACATAAACTCCAGCAAGTATTAATTTTCGCTTGTCGAATTTTGAGGTCATTTAAAAATATGTCTCAAGGAAGTATTTGTTTTATTTACTGCTTTCAGGTTCATTTCAAATGTAGCGGTAGCTCACAGCCGCCACCATCTGTTCACGAATCACATGTTGACCCACATAGCGGAGTACATATGGAAGAAGTTACAGCTACCATTCATCGGGATCTAGTGGATGAATATTTCGGAAAAGGGCCTTTTCAATGCGAATGTCATGCGTGGTCGTCACGAGGGGTAACAAAAAGTCAAGCTGCTACTATTAATGTTGCATGTAAGTATCTCATTACACAGCGAGGTTTTAGAAAAATCTAAAAGGACGATTGCAAGAAAATATTTTTTATTATTCAAATTATCAATTATTGTGGACTTAATTGTTTCTCCTATTTATCTTTTAGACATACGAAAACAATTCGTTGTTTCACCAACTTCGCTGCGGGTTGAGCTGGGATCACGGGCAGAACTGCATTGTAAACCTCCAAATGGAATACCTCCACCGACTATTACGTGGTACAAAAATGACTTTCCAATAATAGATATAGACGGCATTGATATAACCACAGATGGCAGTTTAATAGTGAACAAAGTGACACTGCAAGTAAGTTATTGCCCCTTGCCAAACCTCCCTAAGCGCTTTATATGTTATTTTCGATTTGTTGATACATTGAGGTAGTTACAGTTAGGGGGAGAGTTGCAATCTCTAGTGCAGGTGTTGGGGCAGTTAACCCCGATCTTCTGCTGTGCGAAGTTCCATTATGCACACTTCTTTACTGACAAGTAAATATCTAAATCAATAAAAACTAGTGCTGTTGCATTTAGTCATTAAAATTGTGTTATCATCGTGGATTAAATGCATGGTTTGTGATGCTTGTGCGGTGAGGGGCCGAATTGCTAGCTGATCACCACCTGAGCCCTGTCACAAAACTACAAGTAGTTTTTTAAATGCACTTCTTTTACATATCGTCAAAATTAAGGTTTTTAGGCGTTTCAGGAAAAATATCCTGAAAATAAAAGTATTTTGGTGTACTTTTTAGAAGCTTTAGTTATATTTTGACCGGATTTTCAAGGTCTAGTTTCGGCAAAATTAAAATAAATATATGTGGGGAACATTTTCATGATAAAGTAAACAATGGGGAATAACAAATACCAAAGGGTCCATGCCTCTTATTTTGCTTATAGGAGAAAGGAGAGTTGTTTCATCTACCGTATACCTAACCCTGGGTAAAAAGGAGTCCCCTCTAGAGGACGACATGCATGTCTTCTTTTCGTTAGTTTTTACCTCTTACCCAAATAGGTTTGGAAGAACTCG
Organism: Cheilosia variabilis; assembly: GCA_951230905.1. Taxonomy (NCBI): domain Eukaryota; kingdom Metazoa; phylum Arthropoda; class Insecta; order Diptera; family Syrphidae; genus Cheilosia; species Cheilosia variabilis. Next base: position 39,881,474 of record OX579679.1, on the reverse strand, counting down.
TAATATCGGGCTACGTACATGTGGTGAACCTGGCACCAACCATGCACGGAACGCCAATATGGTCGTCTATGAAGATAATATAATCCATATTAAGGTAAATCCCAAAAACAGTCATTTTCGCTAATCTCGAGAACCAAAAAAAAAACGGTGTAATGATCTGTATTTCCCACGGAAGGTTTACCCGTATTATAAACTGGTCTCAAGGCAGCTAACCATTAAAGGTCTGAATGAAATGTTACCCCAAGTCAAGTTAAATGCACGGTTCTAACTCCACAATAGCTTATCGGATTTACGACCAACAAATTGGTTATACATACTTCATCTCTGATTCATTCAAGCTATAAATCATTTCTCTCTGTCCTAATGCCGAGAAATGCAATAGGCCTCGTCCTATATGGTTCGAAAGCTGCTGATTATCCGTAGTGCACAGAGTCTATATTTTGACAATAGTCTCCTTTTGGTCTACTTCGTCCTCAGTGTCTACGCCTAGACTGGTGCTGCATAAAACAGAACTGACGTAACAACTGTGGTAAGTAGAATCCTCCTTTATTGTCCAGCATTACTCCAAGGTATTTAACCGATTCTTTGAACCTGATTATTTGGTTACCAACCTGGAAGTTGGCGAACTATAATATATTGGTTAGGAGGACGGCTTCTGTTATATAATCGGCTAGTTCTAGGCTGGCGGCTGCTAGCCACTAATTTATCCGGGCAATTGCTTCGTTTGTAACGGATTCAACTGTACGAATCTGTTTAAACCTACTGTCACAACGGTTATGTCTTCGGCGAATCCAATTACTGTCACTCCCCCTCGGCAGTGCCAATCGTGGGATTCCGTCTCAGATGATGTCCCACAATAACGGCTCTTGGACCGATCCCTGTGGAAGTCCGGCAGTGACGTTATAATATTTTTCACCTTCATCTGTATTATATCTCATCTTCCTGTTGTTGAAGTAGCTCGTCACTATACATAATCATATATTCTGGCGAGAGGTCTTCTAATGAACGACCAGTTCGCCGAGTAATCCACAATGCTCCCTTGTCCCGTAGAGTCATCTTTCCCCTGCGTTGGCGCCTTTTGCAATGTCAAGTACCGCTCTTAAGGCGTCAACATTGGATCGCATTTTCATAAAGCCAAATTGGAAGTCTGAGAGGGCTCCTTTCTCTTCTGACACTGCGAGTAATCTATTGTAGATTATTTTCTCGAGGATCGTTTCTGAACTTTGATGATTTACAAATTTTGTGAAATGATTTTATTGTTTTAGTGGGTTAAAAGCTCTAGTGCCAAATGTAATTTTACGTTATGAAACCATTTGTTAACTTTTGTCAATGGGCCAAAGATTTATTATAACTTGTAGGCCTACCAATTTAAAAAAAATTGTGAAAGGACGACTTACGTTCTCTTTCAATTATATTTTAGGATATGGCGAATTACACATGCTATGCTGATAACATTGCTGGAAAAAGGATATCCGACTCGGCTGTTTTAATCGTTTACGGTACGTATATCGCTACATATAAACAAATTCAAAATTATGCAAATTATAAACAATTTGAAAATGAGAGCTTTATAATATTCCTCCGAATGAATTTATAGTAGTTTGGGATCGATTGCAAATATTTTTCGGTCACCATACTGATCTCCCATATAAAATTTAAAAAAAAGGGTTCGTCATTTACTCGCTGTTTATTCCAAACTTACCTTGGTCATGAGATTTTTGTTGGGACCGAAAGGATATGATCGCGAATACTGCCGAAATGCCGTTTGTTTTATTGCCGGTTTAACTCGCAGAAATTAAGAAAGAAAGTCGTGTAAATAGCCCAAACAGCGTTGTCACATTTTCGCTGTAGATTCTCTAAAATAACGCAGTAGATTAAATTATTTCGAAGGTATATTTGTACTAACTCGTCGCCCTTTTTTTTACACTAACAGTAAACGGAGGTTGGAGTACGTGGAGTCCATGGAAGGATTGCAAATGCTTAGGAAAGCTGAGCCAGGGAAGAAAGAGAACGAGAAACTGCAATAACCCTGTTCCATTGAATGGAGGAATTATTTGCAATGGACCACTTATACAGAAATCTACAGATTGTGCTATCTGTCCTGGTAAGTCTTGCACTCTTAACATAAGTTAATATATTTAGACAACTAAAAATAAAGTGCACGACTGAGTCGAACGAATATTTCTCGTTGATCAAACATATGGTTGTCTGTTTTCTTATTTTATAAGATAAGTAGGTAAAGATGTGAGAAGCAATGGTAGATAAAAGAAACGGCTCATAAAATTTAGGAATGGTGTTAAATAAAATTTACTTTTGGGTTATTCATCTGACATGGCAGTATATACCAAATAACAATGTGAGTTTTTATAGGTTGAAGCTCTCAGTAACAGACAAATGTCGCATGTTCTGGTTAAAGAGATAAAAGCGCCTGCTGTTTTAAACTGTCTTTGATTGGAGGTAGGGTTCGTGATAGACCGAAAACATAGATATGTAAGAATTCAGAGATTTGTTTTTGAGTTTGCATTAGCAGTTATAAACTGAATATCCCGGTGGCCGTGTAAGGTGTAAGGGGCTGCAAATGGAGTGGGAGTTTTGATTGCGTAAGCTCCACTTGGTTGGAACTATTTTAAGGTGCAGCCGTGTCGACTGTAGGCCTCAGAAGCATACGGACAGACGGACAGAATTTCGCGATCCACTTTTTTTGAGTTTCTTCATTGTAATGTCAGAATTGATTAACATTTCGAGTTCTAATTTTTTTACGATTACATGTTCGAGAAGTTATTAAACAGGTTTGAGTTTTGAAATTGTTTGTTAGAATAAACGGAAAGGGGTCCTGTAAAAAACATTTGAAACTACGAATGAAATCATGCGAAAGTAAAAATTTGCTGCCTTTTGTTTTCGGCTTCCTATTTGCAAACATTTAAGAAGCAGTGCAGTCTAAATTTCATAGTTGTTCCACCTTTTGCTTTTGGGGTTCTATACTAGGTATAATATATCATTTAACAAATAATTAGTTTTATTGTAAGTTCCTAGCAATTTCGACTTTCGAAGTCTTTCCAGACAAAGTAGCGTTATTATAATGCAGTGCAAACTATTACTTGTATCTTTTGGCATCTTATCTTTTGGTTATTTATGTGTAATTCTAAAACATCAGCACAATGGCTGTTAGAGTAAGTTAGGGTAATATGGAATATTAAACTGAAGCGCCCCAAGGCTCATCAATGCAGCCCAGATGACGGGAACGGGCCACAAAATGCGTACATGCGTAGCAAATGAGTTATTGCATAGTTTCAAAGCATTCAATGTTTCACGCGCGAAATTTTTCAGGTAGGCCACATCTCCAACTGAAGTATTACTCATTCCACTTGTAAGGCAACCATATGGGATATTCACAAATGAAATGGTGGCTGACCTTGTAAGAACCACATATGTACGAGAACTGCCAGGTTTTGGTGATTCTTCGGTATATTCTTTTGCTGATGGCGAAAGTTCTGATGAAATGTGTTTGAATTTCTATCATAAAGGCGTATTTTGTAATGCATAAGAAAAATACTATCCTGGTTGTCTTTGGAGACAATATTGTCAAAACTTATTTATATGTTTAATGAAAATTGTTTAAAAGCAAGAAAAATCATTATCGCGTTGAAAAAAAAAAACAATTTAAAACGAAAACTCGCTTGACGTTCGCGAACATCTGACATTCCAACCGAAATTATAACCGTCAACCGTGCTGGATTACTGAGCGAGAAATTTTAGCTGCGTACTAAGATGGTATATGGGAAATGGGAATCAGTTTGATCTGAGAAGTCGACTGCTTTGCCTTAAAATATATTCTCCGTTCTGGTTCATTAAATTCTCTACGTTTTTCCGATGGGTGAAAAAAAAATCTGGGAGTAATTTCTTATGAAAAAAACTGTCGATGGACTTGGTTTCATGAAAATACAGCATACATTAATTAATTACGGTTGTGAAGTTTCTAGTGACTCCAATACAAAGTTAAAGTTAAAAAATGTTTCGATTTAGTAACAAGGTACAACTTTAATCTTAAATATGTATGATCACGTTAGAACTTTTTCTTAAAATTTCAAGTATCCTGCTCGCGTTAAATTTGATCTTCCATACAAAAATGTCTACAAAGATAAAATTTAGCGAGGCAGTTTAGCAAAGCAGTATTCTGTACGCATGCTAAATTCTCAACATCATATAGATGGGCCGATGGCGATGACAAGTCTCCACTCATTTAGCTCGTGAAATAAATGTGACGTAAAAAAAGGAGGAAGAAATTTGTGTTGCGTTTACTATGGATTTTTTTTTTAAAACCGCAGACAACTTTTGCTTGAGAAAGCCAAAAAAACATTTTATAATGTTAATGGTAATTTCGGTTTTTTAAGCTTCAAACAATCTTACGTCTTATGCAAATCGGCAGTTTGTTTGCCTTTTTTTTTTTTTTTGGACACGACGAAAAGTGGGTTCTTCTGCTTGCTACTACAAAAATTATTTGATCTGCTGCAGCAATGTTAATATCTTCTTCAGTTTTTCTTGTATCCATTGTTTTGGAACGATTCAAATACTGCGGTGTCTTTGAAGTTTGAAATTCGAAAATTGTAAAATTTGCGTTTACTGATTACTGTCATGAACAAATGGTTTTTGTCCCATCTATATGATGTTTAATAATTTAGCGAGCATTTATATTTGGTGTGGAGAAACGAAGTGGAGACTAGTGATGCTAAAATTGAGTGCGAGCAGGATACTAGGCCTTACCAACAAAATAAGGTACAATCTGTTTAGGTCTCAACTGATTTACGTACATTAATTTTTTTTTGTGCCGCGTGTCACCAACCCCCACACTGTATATTTCTCCTTCAGACCCCATGTGAATGAGACAAGCATATTTAGAAAAAAGTAAATAAATAAATGTATATTGAGGGGGTAGATATGCGGTACATACCCATCTTCAGCGGCTGATTCATATTTTTGGGGATGAAAAGCCACCCTATCGCATAATATGTCAATCTACTGAACTATTAATAAAAAAACAAGAAAAATATGCAATAGCAGAGCAACTCTAGTTAACAATAACTTTCTTCTGAGGGATGAATCATCAAAAATCATCTATTCCCAGAAAATAACTACATATCCATAAATCCAGCCTAACCATTCAACTATTATTTTAAGTATGAAGGTATGGATCTTCACGCCTTAACGGCTGAACGGATTTGCGAGACACTTGCGTTGGATGGATTGTCATTGGATTAAGCCATAGAGGTTACCTTTAGTAAAAATCAATGTTTTTTTTCTTTTGAGTCCATTTAAGTTCTTGCCCTCTATATCAAACACTTTGTTTACTTTACGCGCTTCTAGCTGAAAAACAACAGAACCGATTTCAAAATCATTGCAATCAACAGGGCACTAGCTGTGTGTAACAGATTTTCTTCCCACCTTTGTATTATTACAATGCGACTGGGTTGGGCACTATTGGCTGAGTGCTTCTGTTCGCTTGTTATCGGATACATTTATTATACAAGGGTGCCCGTGCGAGACCTCTTGCATAGTAAAATTCAACTTTTTTCAAGTTTAAATATGTTAGTAAAGTAGAAATGCTATTATGCGCATTTGTAAAGAGTGGTGTTTGGGAAAGCAAATTGCTATCTGGCGACAGAACTGAACCAACTCGAGACATTCAATTAAAAGAAACTGCTACTAATTGCGTCAGCTTTCTGATGCCACCAATTACAATATTTTGAGGGGCTCTGCTCAGGACGTACTTTATGAAACATGCCCACATAATATCACATCAGTCAATCAATAGCTACATTCGTTTAGTGTCAAAGTTAAAAGACAATATTTACAGATTAAAGTTGCGCTGGTATTATTGCATAGAAATAAGTATACAAATTCACTCACACAAACCCGTTAAGATGGGGGATTTGAGAGAATTCAAATGGCGGATTCTGAAAATATCTTATAGTGGGTTGGCAAATTCAAACGCAGTTGCCAGCTCGGATTCCAAGACGTACTATAGAATCTGTGCCATTAGGCAGGCGCCTTCTACACATAAGATAAAGTCGGAAGAGCGTTTTCGACGGTCCACATAAACTTCCTACACCTGTAACTCTTTTTTTATTAACTAACGAAGAGCCCAACATTTTTAGTTAATTTTAATCTGACCAGAATGTATTTTTATAACGTCTGTGATATCACTATTATGACACTAATCACTTTTAGTGTCCAGGCTAAAGGTGAATGTTAAAAATTGTTATTAGTAGTCTATAACTTATGAATGCATTAGTTTAGTTTTAAGTATTGCACTTTCTTATATATTTTGATTTCTAATTAACACAATATTTTGCTTTAACTTTATTGTTTTAGAAGACACCCACATAATAAATTCGGACAGTTCGGATTCATTTTCCGGTATGTATAAATCGAACTAAAAAGGAAGCACATAAAATATTTAACATGAGTTCATATTATATGCATGCAGAAGAGAAATACATGCTTCAAATCACAGTTCACATCCAAGAAGTAGTAAAATGTATTGTATATTTTATTACAGCAGGACGATGGTCGGGTTGGGGTGAGTGGAGTTCATGCTCTGCTGACTGCATACAAGTACGTCGTAGGAAATGTATAACTCATTCTGTGGATGATGCCTTAATGGATAGTGGCGTTGCACACTCGCTAAACAATGGCTTCGTGAAATCATTGTGCTCCGGAAAAGATTTTCAAACAGCTGAATGCAGAGGGGAGCTTTGTCGCATAGGAAAAAGTGGTGAGTATAAGCATCTGATGTGTTTGATTTATAGCGAACATAATTGTTAACTTCTTTCTGTATCTGAATGTATATTTCCAAATATAATGTTATAATCCCGTGGAAGGCATTTTTGTTGAACTTTTTTTGTAGTTAGTCTGGCTAAGTTAGACAATGTAATGCTTTGTATGTGACAGTTTTGTTTCCCAAATATACAGCCGATTTATTCGTCCAGGAATAGAAATCGAAGCTTATACTTACCTACGCCCAAATGTTGCCCGATATTTTTAAGCATTCCACAGCGGATATAAAAAAACTCTAAAATCCAGCAAAATTGTCGAATCGAATCGAATATCCGAGTTGGTCTTATAAGCGATTTGTTCGTATTTGAGTGCTTCTTATATACGTCGTGGACCGTAATAATTTTGTGTTCGAGACAGAATTAGCCCTGAAGATGATAAAATGAATAATATCTCTGTATGGAGCTTCACTTTTTCTTCCTTTTATCGCCCATCCCACTTCTTGGATGGTACATTTTATATACATGTAGCATATCCCATAATCGTACACACTACATTTGCAAACATTTTCAAAGCGGCCTCAATTGTATTTTTTACAGATTCCGACTGGGCTTTGTATTTGGGTCTTGCATTCATAGCGGCAGTGTGCATGGCATTTTGCGTTGCTATAATGTGCTGTGCCAGAAGAGGAATAGCAAATAGCCCCGACTATAACATTGCCCGAACAGGTAATATCATTGGGAAGAAAATTATAACTGGTTAACTAAACGAAATTCACAGTTTTAGAGTCAAAATTCGTGGGGGACAAAAAAATTATTCACAGAAACTACGTGGCCGATGGGAATGTTAATTACGATTATGCAAATCCTGGCCATACTTCTTTGAGCGGCGAACAAGTGTCTGAACATCACTACGACGTTCCTAATTTATCAGCGAAGTGAGTACTAATATAACATATAACAAATAACCCGATTTTAATCAATCATTTTAACAATTTCTTGTAGTTATACAAATCCAATTGATGGCATAAGTGTTGACTACATAAGTGACACAGCAGACACATCCACTTGCACATGTAAGAGTTTTCAAAATAATGATTCAGGTCGTATATATATACTATATATATACATTTTAAATTTCATTCGCAGCCGACTCAACTGAGTATGACTTTACATTGAAACAACAACATCTCTCTATGTCGAAACGGTCTTCCAATATGAGCTCAATAAAGGACGTGTTCAACGAGAACGGAGGGATATTAAGACTTTACGATGGAAAGGTTTCGCTTTACGTTCCAGAATTTGCTTTAGGAAATTACGATAAGAAAGGCATTTCAGTTGCTGTTTTAGGTGAAGAATTCTCAAGAATTAATATAAAATCAATTGACTCAATGCTAATAACAAGTACTATAGTGTCATGCACTCCCCTTAAATTTAATTTTCTTAAGCCATGTATACTAAAAATCCCTCATTGCTTAACTGATCCTTCCTTGTGGAACATAAGTGTATACAGCTCGGAGGCTAGTAATGACGATATAAATGTCAAATGGGAAACAATAACAAAAGTAGGTACTAGTACGAATGTTTCTAAATTTTTTATAAAAGTTGATGAGCATTTTGCATATATTATGTCAGAACGCATGGGTCGTTTTGCTATTCTAGCTCAACCAGACACCAGCATGGGGAACTTGTCGATTGAAATGAAATTATTAGCTTTCGGTCAAGTTGCCCCTAGCTGTGCGGTTGGCAGCTTACGTGTTTACATTGTTAAAGACTTTCCAAATAGTCGTGAGATTTGTTCTCGGATTGAATCGCAACTGGGGGGAACTTTTATGGGGGACAGTGATACATTTCCCTTTAGTTTAAATGAGAGTGATCTTAACATTCGAATACGTTCTACGGGTGAGTGGGAGGCTCTAAGCCACCTACAGGAACAAGTAATACCATATAACCACATTCTTAGTAATAACTCAATATTACATTGCGAATTTAGTTTAAGAAGAAAAGAGTCTCATTTCATGGACATACGATTGGAAATAGATTTTTCCCAAACAAATAATGGGCAGGAGTTTTATACATTCGCAGTGCCACAGCATCCTAGCCACTCTTCGCAAAGCCCTGAAAACGAGAGACAAGTTGTCTCGATGAACAAACGCGGGATCTTTATTAATGAAATATATTCGGAGTCTAAGATTCCCCGTGAAATAAAAGATATACTTTGTGTTTCACTTGACCCTTTGCGTGCTGATAAAAATGACTGGCGTTCTCTATCCATTAAATTAAATTTATTAGATTACATTGAGTATGGATCATCAAGGCCTAACCCCACAGAAAACATTCTTAATCTTTGGGAATGCCGAAGTAATAATGAAAAGAATATACACGATCTAATACGTATACTTAAAGAAATTCACCGAGATGATGTGGTCAATTTAATTGAAAAAAATATTGGCCCCATTTGGCTTTAAAAAATAAAAACAGTAAAGAAGTAACGATTTACATGATAGAGAACAGCTTTAACTCATTTTTTTACATATAAGTATATAGTTTGTACATTTGTGGCCAAAAATTATACAATAAGTAGGTTAACGAACTTGAAATAAGTATTATATGTATTAAAATCCTATTATATTCACGATTGTTAATATATACGTAAAATATATAGCTTCGTATATAAAATTAATGTTAGTATTACCCAAAAATTAGTAATACTTATTTGTTTTTTGAAAAAGTGTTGTAGAGCTTATTTCGACATGATTTTTTACGAAATTTTCTTGATGTGGAGTCTTGCAGAACCATTCGTTTTTAATTTTTGAATTGAAAACTGTGTTTCGTTGACAACAATTGCTATAAAAAATCCTAATATTCAAACACTGAAAAATGTGCGATTTCTCGATCTAAACAAATATAATTGGAACATGCACAGGAGATATCCCAGTCCTCCTGTCTGAATCACACAATTATAAGTTAAATAATTATACGATCTGCCCGAGTTCATCACACAAAAGATGAAAAAGCCTTATGAAGCTAAGTGAAATGTGCAATTGATTCTCTTAGTTCAGGTTGTATTTTTTAATATCGCTATGGTGAATTTTCCACATAATACAGTCGATTTACAATAATGTTTAATGTAAAGGTTAAATATTAATTATATTTTGGCCCATTGCGCGATACTAATTATCATTTTTCCAGGCTAAATTTTTCAAACTCGAAATGATTAGATTATATTTCATATAAAACATCTATTGTGACCACCGAAATATTTATGTTTAGAAAGAAGGAGAATGCTATTGTAAGTTACTGGATATTCAGTCGCAATTTGGTACTGCATTTTCTGAGTCCGGTACTTTGCATGCACAGGTTTTTCACTTTGGTTTGCGTATAGCTTAAAGCACCTACCTACTTAGTTGGAGGATGAATCAGGGCCCTAAACCATTACGGACACTTATTTATGTATACTGTACGTGCACACGCTTGATGAAATCCTTTGAGCACATTCTCTTTCTGATAGTATGCATGAGAATTTAATGAGAATTTGCGTACAAAAAAAGACGGCGAAACGATTATATGCAATCCTAATATTTGTAAAGCCTCTCTTAGAAATTTTTTCCGTATATTTATTTCCGATTAATTCCCAGTAATAACTCAATAAAACATCATTTTCTATCCTTGAATTCCAAGGAAGTTTTGAACTGTTTTATAGACACTTATCCGGTATTACCGTCCGTAAATCAGCTATACGTTTTGAGTTTTGAAGAGAAATGCGTTATCAGGATTTTCGTTTATTCGTTATGGACTCGGTCCAAGAGATTCCGGTTAATCGAGTTTCGACTGCAGACGATTATTGTAAGTAAAGGTTACAGTTTATTATTTGTAAGGTAGGTCCAATAATGACTTGCGTCCTATGTTTCTTAACTTTAATATTTCAGAGCGATGTTTACACTACTGATAACATGGAGAAAATTGAACTCAAAAACTATCCGGAGTTATCTTAATGGTTATTAACTTGTTCCCACTTCTTATGTGCCTTCTTAGCACTAAACATTTCTTTTCAAATCGTGTTAGTCGCTTTATACGCGGCTTCATGAATGGCGTTTTCATAATTTGTGTTGCCAAGTAAAAAATAAAATGAAATTCAATTCAAATTACAAATTCTAAACAAAAAAGTATTAGGGACACTCAGTTAGTTTTATGAGTTTCTTCAGTTATTTCCCGTTAGCGAAAGTTTTTTGTCTAAAATATATAACTATTTATAAAGTGTACACGATTTTTAGATGAAAGTTCAACCTTCACACAATCCATGTAGGAGAATAAAAGGATAACTTCTGTGACTGGCCATAATGTTTTTGTAATTTGCAAATATATATCTACATAGGTAAACTTAGACATATTATACAAAAAAATGCTTTTGAAAAGAACTCTTAAGTATTCAATAAATGAAGATCATTATTATATTTAGCTTATATAATACATTATAGTAACTTGAACATGTTTATTCTCAAATGACACCCTTTACACTAAATTGTACAAGGCCATCCTAGAAGTATGTATGCATGGCTATCATGTTGTGTAGATGTAGATGTAATGTAAATGTAATATTATGTTATGTATTACCTACTTTTTATAGTACATGTAAATAGACATGCAAGCACATATTACTAATTAATACATAATAACATACTGCCAAATGCAACATGTTGACTGTATATATATTATCTATAATATTTACGTAATTCCTACGTACAAAGATGTTAGAACAATTTTGCAATACAATAGTCATATATATCACAAAACCATACAACTTCATATAAATTCAGGTAAAACCGTGAAAAATTCACGCAAATAAAGCTGGATATGAATAAACGTTAATAATTTGTTTCACCGATAACCGATGGCATAAATCATCGATAGTATTGCATGCCTAACGTTGAAAGTATATGATTTAGTAAGTAAACGACACAAAGTTTATGTTTGGATGCATATTTTTATGTAAGTTCATGGACTAATATCCATTCATTCACAAATTAAGTTGGGGATTTTGTGTGCTTTTTCTTATACTAAGAAAAGTCGTATTGTATCTAATAATTTATTTGTCTCAATTTTATCGATCTCGATTTTTCAACTGGTTTTCGCCACGTTTGCCGCTTTATTTTGATGACTCTACAGTTCGGGCAAACCTGGGCTAAGCGGTTATAAATCGAAGCCATTTTAGTCGAATAATTCGAATCTTTGACAAGGTATACATCGCTGTTTCACCCGTATAGTTATTCATAAGGCGTTTTTTTTATTAGTTCAGGTCCTGCTCGTGATTATTTTTTTAGCTCAGACCCATCAGGGCTCAGAATTTGTGTTTCTTTTTTCGTTCGGAGCATGATCAGAGCGCGCTCTATCAGCTCAGAATAAATTGATTGAGCAGGCTGAGTGAAAAACAGTATAAGCAAAATAGTTGAAATGGCGGACGAATTATATTTATTGTTCTGGAACTGAAAACTAACCAATTTAATAAATATTCAATTTATGCATTTATGGCAACTTCGTGCTCAAGTGTGTTTCATAAATACCTCAGAACAATCTGAGCACGCTGGCTTCAGTGCGCGCTTATAACGCTCGAGCTCAGTTCAGTGCTCAGCTCTGAACTAAAAAAGCAAAACGCCTACTGTAAACTTTTCGCTCAAGCCAGCTGAGTGTGTTTTCATTTCAATTTACAAAGTCAATACCTATGCGACATAATGTATATCAGGAAGGGGATAATAAGGATCTTATATGAAGTCTGCTTAGTAGCCAGTGAGAGGATTTCGCTGCTCAAATCTAGGCCCGTACGGCAAGGCGCAATATGAAAACACACCTCAGTTTCTTTTTTAATGATTTCTTGTTTACATTGAAATTGCAAGAAGACTTGGATTTTTGTTTCAGGCTTAATGTAAACGTATTTTGGAACACTTGCACTAAGCTAGAATGCCTGGATATGGTACATGGTGAATCTTTGATATTTTGTACTTCTCTAACAAAAGTGCCGTGGACATCGTGTACAAATATAGTAAATTTAACAGAGTCGTTAAAGACAGCTTCCACTTCAAAGTTAATCTAATTGAAACTTCATAAAATTAATTAAATAGACTCACACAGTTGCCATGGTATAACTGGTCGGCGAATATTTTCATCTTTAATAAGCTTATGTGCTATTTTATTATCGAAACTAAAGAACACAGTAACCGTCTATATTTAACGAAACGAAAACTATGTTCGGCTCTTTGAGCATTTATTGTATTATGTTTTAAAATGCCAACTGGCGACAGTTGTGAATAATTACGTCGGTAGCAGAAACTTCAAAACGACTTCTTACCAGTTGAATATGCTTAGGACTTGTGTCATCAATTAAAGAATAGTGAGTTAATGATATTTATTTTCTGTTAGCTACACTATTTTGCCTAGAAAAAAATGTTCTTGTTACTTACGCACTTTTGAAAACGGTTATATTTTGTATTTCAAACATGGACCCTAATGCGCTCTAAATGGTAATAAAAACCTGTATTCGAGGTGTGCACTGCCCTGACCCTAGGTATTAAATCAGGGCAAGAGTTCAGTGCTAGTTTTTCAATCAATTGTATTTTCCATTTAGTTCAACTCAATGTTTCTAAACACAAACAGTGTGCACATATAAATGTAGCCAGAATTGTGTTTTTCAATATTAAAACGATTTTTAAATTAAAACGAATTTTTTTTTTAGTTTTAGACTTTTTTTTAGATATAGCTACAGTGTAGGTGGTGCACAATTGTTGACGCTGTCATCAAGCGCACAAGTTCAGTTACAAAAACAGATCAATCTTGTTTTACTTTCCAAATGCAGCAACAAATTGTGAGACGTTAAATGAGAAGTCACATAACACATAGTCATCTAAAGCAACAGAAAAAAAAAGAAGGTGTGCTCTAAGGTGGTAAGGTGTAAAAGTATGCGCCAAAAGGTAACTAGAGCAGAGTTTTACCTAACGATTCTGACAGTTTGTTCGTTGTAGGTTGTGGTTTAGGTATTGGAGACCCAAAGTTTTTTACATATGAGCATGTTGGAACGAATTAAAAATTACAAAAAATAATTGACTGCACGTGTCGTCAATTTCTTATGTATTCCTTCTATATACATAATTGTATCTTTTAAAAAATGTTCGGATGTTTTGAATCGTTTGTAATATTGAAAAATATAAACCCAATTATGATTGTTAAAAAGGCCAAGAGTTCGAGGGAGAATAATTATTACTCCCCGTTTTACATTCTAAAAAATATATGAAATACAAATTGTATGTAATTATGTTATAATTTTTATTCGTTTACCAATTTTAAAATCTATTTTATTTACCGGAATGAGATCGCCAGAGCTCAAAGAGTTTCTTTTAAATAAAAATTAATTGCATTTTTTATGGTACTAACTTTTCTGATTTATAGTTTAACTATAAATTTTGTTATATTATTTAAGTTATTCAAGTTTATCATAGAATCATTTAAATGTCTGATTCTTCCGATTTAAAACATAGTTGGCAATTTTACTTTTAAAGCATTATCAGTATTCCTGTGAGCAAGATATAAAGTCAGACAGCAGAACTAAGCTGTTCATCAAAGTACATAATATAGAAGTGATATATCTAAGAAGAACAATTTTATCGTTTTGTTAATTTGTACCTCACTACGTATCTATCGGCATCTCTATAAAAAATACTAAAATAAAAAACAGCATATTATAATGGTAAAAGAAGCGAAATCAAGGCACGCTTTATTCAAACAAATTTTTTCAAAAATGTCATTTTAATGTTTACATACTCAGTTTTAAGATACAATGAAAACGTAAAAAAATTGTTTAGTAACTCTTCCAGGAGAGTTGCCAGTTCTGCAGTTGTTATTTTCTGTTAACTATGGATGCATTTTTTCATTAAAACCTTTGTATTATAGCTAAATATATTAGTATTTTTTTTGTATACGAATTTGTCACTTCTTAAAAATCAAAAAACAAATAGTTTATTCTTTAGAAATATCCACGAAGAACATTACATATATTTTAACTGTTCAAAAACATACGTATTACATATATGCACAGCAGTAGATTTTAGCAAGTCATCTACATACGTTAAATACATTGCATATGTATATATTATATTCATTAAATTAAAATATAGAATTTATTTTTGATAGTAGATACTATGTATTTTACACGAATGTACAAACTGTTTAAACAAAAATTCGAAAAGCATACAACGAAATTATAACAACACTACATATTTATAAAATACTGTGTATTGATTGATATATTATGTTTTTTTAACAATGTAAGAGTATTGAGCAAAATAAATGTAGGTTTTGTTAAATAGCCAACCTTTGTTTTTTTTATTAATATCTAGCTGACCCGACAAACGGTGTATTGTCTTGGCCGTGAATGTTTAATTGAATGAGTAAATAGAATAAGTAGAAAAAAGTAAATTTTCCAGAATTATGAGGCGGTTACTTCAGTTAGTTTACAAATTAAGTTGGATAGTGAACACGACATTAACAGAATCAACTGATTTATATGTCTTCAATTCACTAATAATATCATTCTGAATTTGGAAATCCATTTCGTTGAAATCAATGCTGTTTGCAGCCAATATAGCGCCATAGACCAATGATAATCGATATTAGCCCTGTTTTTTTTAGCTTTGATCTTAGCAAAGCGAAGTAAAGTTGAATTTTCAGCACGCAATTACAACAACTACGCTCTACTTGATACTTCGACGACTCACACTAGCTGTTGCAATTGGCTGCTGAAAATCCTACTACACTTTGCTTTGCTGAGATCGAAGCTCATAAAAACACTCTTATTATTGATATCGAAAAGTGGAAAATGTGTAACCATGTTTGACGTAAAGCATCGGCGAACGCGGGTAGGGGTTTCGGGGGTTTAGGAGCCCATCCAATCGAAATATCTGAATTTTAAAATTTTTTTTGACATTTCATGTCAATTTTTCTTTAAACAATGAAAATCTGTTTTATTAAGCTTATTTTAAGTTTTAATTAGTTTATACTTTCGAAGTAATACTACGATTTTATTTTTTACAATGTTATATTCCTTCTTTCTATATTGTTATCTTATAATATATTATATAAAAAGGCAAAAGGAAATAGTTAAGTACCGCTATCACTGCGTTAAACACAACATATTCGCTTGATTTTTGTTGTTGAGAAGATTGATATATTAGCCAAGGTACCAAGACGGATGAATATATGTTTATAATATTAATAATAAACATTGATGAAATTTTTTTTTCAAAACCCACCTCGAAATTGTTTCTTGCGTTCGCCCCTGACCTAATGTGTTTTAAATATAGAAAACATCTTCCTTAAAGAATATTTATAATAACTTACCAATATCATTGAGTAATGCTAAAATGTAGTATAATCCCGAGTTTTATCGCGTTCGACCATAGTTGGCAGCATTTTGTTTTATTTTTTTATGTTTTCACACGTCACATGGATTCGACAAAAATTGAGGAGGCAGCGGCAAGAGGATCGCGAGTTGGGGGTTCAGTAAATAGATAAATAGATTTTATTTATAAATTTAATTCTTATCCATGTCTGTACAGAAAAAAATCAATGAGCATGGCTTCAAATACCATGTCTCCTTACTTCTTTTAGGATTGGACCCTTCACAAGTTACACAAGCTGCACAGCACCGGTAGGTCTTCTCTGTGTGGAATATCGTTTAACTCTCGGAAGTAGTTACAATCCTGCAGGTTATGATTTAGGCGGGTATAGATTCGCTGCGGTGATCCCGAAGCTTGCTGCAGGTCCCAACCGCCGCCCGGCCAGCAAACATCGCCGCGCGACGTGCGCAACAGAACCCGCACTGCTCGCCACTGACTGTGTTATTTTTTGTTGAAAATCCAAAGAATATGTAAGAATGACATTATCAACAATATTATTTATTTCCATAAAGGCTCGAAAAATACAAAAGCATATTTGTAAATGAATTGTTAATATTATTTTGTGTATATATTTTAAAACTATGTTTCGTTACTAAACATAAACTTGAAGAGTGTCTGCAACGATTTGCCGCCAGAATGGACATTTATAATTTTCTTCTCCATCAACCACTGTTTGAGCCTGCATCTCAATGTTGCACTCAGAGCAAACTTTCATACAAAGATAATGGAATACAGAGATGGATATCTTTCCAGTGGAAAGGCGGCTGCCTACAATCTGTTTTCCCGAAAAATTCATGAAGTCACGCATACATTCTCATTTATATACTAGTATAAGTGAGTTCGTGAATTCTCCCGGAAGATGGCGGAAAGTTGGTGAATTCACCACCGAAATTCATAAAATTTTCAAATATCCTGGAAAACTGGTTAGGGCATGTTCACTATGAAAATTTGAATTTTGACGGTTGACAGTTAATTTGCTTGCAATGAATATATATAATTAATATGTTTCTAACACTTTGACACTGCTTTTTATCAAAAATGGTTAATATAGTTACGAATAACAATTCAAATTCCATTTTTATTAACAGAGTAATGAAAAAAGTTTTCATGTTAAATTGAACACAAGCAGGCTGTATAAATTAAAATTATTTACAATTTACCAATCAATTTGCATATAATTTACAAAATCAAACATTTTAGTCACGTACTAATCTATCAAGGCATGAAATGTTTTTATTGTTATTAATATATACATTTTAATACTGCACGTAGAATTATGTTATAACTTTTATAGATTTAAAAAACAAGAATAGATAATTGCCATACAAGTAAATATCGCAATTTATCCGATAGATAGCACATAATGCTTTCGTAATGTTTCTTTTAAAAGTTCTTATAATTTGAACCCTAGTACACCAACCACTCTTTTAAATATATAAATTCATCCGCGTATAAAATTAAATAGTCAGTTAGGTAATAATTTCACATAATTATAACATAAGTTGTTCCTTCCAGTCGGATTAATTCAATGGGGTGATTCTGGAGGCAACCGAAAAATCGTATATCTAACGAACCGACCTATCTAAAAGAGAGTGTCACCATATGGTGAATACAAAATTATGCTGTTTTATGACATTCAGCCGGCCGTTCTGAATTTTGATTGGTGGTCTGTCATTAGTAACTTTTTTCGTAGCTCACATGTATTCACAGACAGGGATTGAAATTACAAAAACAACAATGTAAACAAATGGGTTTTGGGGGGATAGACGTACGAAAGATATCCATCTCTTTTATTCATTCATCTCTGCTTTCATATGGCTCTGCAGGGCAGCAGTACAATATTTGGTTGCACACACTGACATATGACGCATAAAATCGCATTCGCTTCTGGTACTGGAAAATAAAGACTGTTTTCGTGTGTTTTTCCATTTTCAGGAAAGGAAAATATGACAGAAATATTGTTTATGGCATTTTTTCCAAACATGTTCTCAAAATTTCGGAAAAATAGGGCAGTCTTATATTGAAAATTTTGTGGCGTTTTTTCAAAAAAAAAATCGGGCGTTATTTCCTCAGGCGTAATTTGCGGGAGCCGACATTTTCAATAAAAAACTACCTATTGCAAACTACAAAATATTTAGTGTTAAGGTTAAAAATAAACATTGCTGTACAAATTATTGGAATAGTACAGTTATTCGGGCATTATACTAAGCAATTCAAAAAAGAAATACAAGCAGATTTTCAAATTGAGCTTTGCTAAATCTACAGGTTTTTTTGAAACAAATTTACCTCCTTTGTCTTTTTTCATTTACTTCGATTATTTGAATTACCTATATTTTTTTGTATTTAGTATTATTTCAGACAACGGGAGTAATATGTTGAAGGTAATTGAAATCCTTAATGAAGATTCTGATATGAACGGAGTTAACGATGGGTTAGATCTGAAGGAAATTTTGGATTTTGTTACCTTTCCCAATACGCTGCGCGGCCCATACTCCTCAGCTGTGTGCTAATAATGACATACGTAAGGATGCATATTTGCCAACACATTTAAAATAGAAGGAAGTTATTAGGAATTTCAAAAAAACAGGTGCGCATCAGTACTTAAAATTTGGTTTCTCCTAAATACAGAAGAAAAAAAACGCGTTTGCTTAAAACTTTTACACATCGGAACCCCCTTTATATTTCAAAATATTATCTGTCATGCTCTAACGACTCTATAATTCCCGTTATTTAATGATTTTGAGTAAAACGAGAGTGACTGCCGTGTGCATATGTTTTTATCTACATAGCATTTCTCCAGTTCTTCAAGAAACAGGTTCACTACTATTCGATGATATTTCACATCCAACAACTTCAAGTAGACAAGTATATGAGGCATCGGACGATGATTCACTTTTGAGCTTATATTCAGATAATTTAGAAGAAGAAGAGCGGGATGCAAGTCGAAACAGCGATGTTAATAGATGTAACGAGATTTAATTAAAAATATACGCCGATATTGAAATTTTAGAGCTATCGTATCCTCGATTACCAAGAGACCAATATCCTTTAATTTTTTGATAAAATTAAGCTAAAATCTCCAGACATTTTAGAACTCGCATTGGTTGTGCTCAGGTTTGTCAGATGTGGCGATTCATCGCAAAATGGGCGATTTCAAGTCCACACGTTTTTGGGTAAACGTGTGATTTTTTGCGATTTCTCCATTTCCAATTACAATCTTAATATATTTCTATTTCCCACTAATTACAAAAATAAAACTGAAAAGTTATCGGCTTCACAAACCAATTATCGATTTCCGATTTTCAAATTGGAAATTGAAAGTAAATTGCACATCTCTAATGTCGTTTTCCATTGGGATACAAAATCAATCCTTTTTTTTGATCTTAATCACTTTTCATGTTCCATTGGCCAAAAAAATCTATCTTTTTTTCGATTCGGATCACTTTTTGCAGATCTCGATATTTTTTCAGATTTACACATACAACCACAAATACCAATATACCTTGTACAGCTGTTTTACGTCATCTTAAGAATTTTGCTTTCAAAACAAATGCGCAAAGTTTCGTGAAAAGTAAAATAAAGATAAACATAAATAGCAATGGATATAACTTTGGAGGAATTATTATCTTCATCGTCTTCCTCATCATCTGAAGACTACGAATCACCGAAACTACTCCATTTATATCTACAACATGGGAAACATTTTTCATGTCGATATCCATAGTTGATTTTTCCAAAAACGAGTGCAATTTGAACAGCTGATATTGCTGTCAAATAACGCACTAATCTATTTACAAAAGCAGATCAATTTCGTTGCATGTTCCATGAGCCGCGTTAAATCTGAGATCTGAAAAAGATTTTTGGTGGTCCCAATGGAAAACGACATAAAATTAATGGCATGTGTCAAACTGAAAGATTCTGTCACAATAAATTTTCAAGCTTGGCCATTTGATAGTTTCTTGAGCCTTCTGCTGAAATGCTTTTGGCAAATAATGCCAAGATTTATGAAGATAGTGATCACGATGAAATACATGAGTAGTGTATCTACATACAAGACTGATCTTTTGATGTTTACGTTGTTTTTGCTTTCCTTTTGTTTTATTAATAATATTAGCTGAAGTTTGTGTCAATTGAATTGTTTTGGTTTTTTTTTGTCGTTTTCGATTTGGCTTTTCAGATTTTGATCTGAAATTTTAGATTTCTGCTGCCAAATTCAACACAAAGTCCTAATTTTATTAATTCTTGTTTGTATTGAGGTGGCCGCAAACAATTTCGATGAAATAATTTTTTTTTCTCAAAAACATTGATCTTTTCGCCAAATCGAAAATGACATAATAAATGCGGTATTTTTTGAATTTTAAGTAATAAGTTGCTTGGTTTTATTATATTTTACAATACTTTTAATTTGGTAATTTATGGCAACGGACATTTATTAATTTGGCGATTTTCAATTTAAGATCGGCTATTTCGATTTTAATAACCTGAGAACCCTGGTTGTGCTGGTGTCCCGGCGACACAAC
This sequence comes from Cheilosia variabilis, assembly GCA_951230905.1. NCBI lineage: Eukaryota > Metazoa > Arthropoda > Insecta > Diptera > Syrphidae > Cheilosia > Cheilosia variabilis. The sequence continues at coordinate 39,860,741 of OX579679.1, read as the reverse complement.
ACATAAATAACTGCCAAGGGAGCTTTTCCGCTTTCAATTTAATTTTAAGTGAGAAAAGGTATAGTCCTAAAACACTCGAAAGTTTACTTTTAGTCAAACTTTATTCTCAAATTCTTAAAATATTTCTTTTTATACCTACTCAGATGATAATATTTCATGTATTTCTTAATGATATAGCTATACGTAAAATAAAGACAACAACTGAATTCAAAATACCAATTTCCGTTTTATCACTTATTTTCGAAGAATAGCGGTGTGGTTGATCAATTTCATTTAATAAATATTTATGGAAAAAGTTAGCTGAGGAGTGATGTATAATACAAAATTGAAAAATAACAATCAAGCAAAATATAACAAAGAGCGAAAGGATAAATGTATTTAAATATATCTCAAAGCATGACCTTCTTGATCCCTTAATGTCGAAGCCAAATGTAGTCTCTCAGTGAGAAACCAATTGAAAATAAACGTTGAGAGTTATTTTCGAGCTCTGCGTACAAACTTTTATAATCAATGAGGGTGCAAATTGCGAATGCTTTATTATAAAATGTTGGTAAGAAAAATGTCAAAGGCTTACACCTATTCCAATCGCACGAACATCAACAAGAAAAAGAGCAAGTAACGTTTTTATGTTCGATTGACACACGAAATTTGAAATCTGAGAGCGAATTGGAGAAGCCCAATCGAATACTACATAACTGGGACAGTTAGTTTGGTGGTTGCAACATAAGATATATGGATAATAATGGGCTACCAAAGCTAATATTTCAACCTCCTAGAAAAAATAACGGGGTCTTCGCATCTCATCAAGAGACAACTCATCTGTGGCGACTTCAGCCAAACACTATGGAGAAGCTGTGGCTACTTCAGCGAATCACTATTGAGAATCACGAATGAGACACAGATGTCGTAGGTACTCAAACGATAAGGGTGAGAAGGTAAGTGTCCAGTTGCAGAGCCCAGATGTAGATGTGGCTAGGTGCAGGGGATGAGATGCGATGACCCCCGATGTGATGACCACCTTTTAATTTTATTATAAAACTGTGTTGTAGTACATGCTATTACGCACCTCCGTGAAGTTAGCACTTCACTATAACGGATTGGAATTTGCATAAGGATATATAACATTCCAGTGGGAATGCGGCTGCCTACAAGCTGTTTTTCCGAAAAATTCATGTAGTCTCGCACATATGCTAATTTCTTTTTTAGTATATGTGAGTTCATGAATTGGACTTAAATGCAAGAATTCGCTATTCATAAATGTGTATACTTCACTTCACAATTTTTTTTATTTTAATCAAAAACCAAACAATTCCAATTTTGAAATTACAAAAACCACAATGTAAACAAATGGATTTTGGGGGAATATACGTACGAAAGTTATCCATCTGCTTTAATCATTCATCTCTGATTTGAAGTAAGTATCAGACTAGCAAAATGATAAAGTCGCCGAGCGAGACTATAAAAAGGAGCCTAAAACAAATGAATACACAACAAAGCAAAGCACAGATCATAAATAAAAAGAATATCCAAATGTACAATCAAAGACAGTAAGGCAATGGAATAACGAGGGAACGGAAAACTCAGCATTGGAATGAAGCAAAGCCATGCTTATGGACATAGACAATTCATACTGAGAGACCCCCAGCTCGCAATCCTCTTGCCGCTGGCCCCCTCAATTTTACTTTCAAATTCCGCCATTTTGTTTTGCTATCGGTGAGATGCCAATTAGAATCCGTGTGACATGCAAAAACGTACAACAAATTAAAAATAAAAATGCTGCCAACAGCGGCAACCGTGGTGAAATGTAAGTTCGGGAATACCTTGGTTAGTTATTATATACATTCGATTTTATTAGTCAATAAAACTATGTATCTACAGGAGATGTTTTACATGTAAGAAACATAAGGACAAATATGGTTATGTATTTACCCCTTTTTGATAGGTCTATTTTTGATATTTAATGCACTTAGATGATCTAAAACAATTTTCCGAAAAATATTTTTTATATTTAAATATTTGAAACGGGGGCTAGAATAATTTATTTTTTCGTACATAAAACTTCGAATCAAGTTATCGGTCTATTCCACAAAAATAACATAAACTGCCGCACAAAAATATTTCAACTTTCTACTTCCAACCATTAGAATAAGTTTTCTGATGAACGTTCTGATAACCATAAATGCCTTTCCGTAAAATATATAATTTTTCGTTTGCTAATAAACTTAACACTTTTAAGCAAATTTTAAATAAACAGCCTTTTTTCCAGTGATTAAACGCATTTTGTGTTATTTTATGAATTCTCTTGGAATGCAATTTAATCAAAACTACGTTGAATCCTGGGCGAAACCTATACAAATAGTGTAAGGTTATACAATGTAGAAATAATTTTATTAAAAGAATGGGCCACGTAAAAGTGGAAAGTCGAACTACCTACTACCTTTAACCTGTCATTCATTCATTTAGGCACCTAGGTAAAATAACTTAAATATGTAGGTGACTAAAAAAGGGTTTTCTGATATTTATTTGATATTAAAGACTGAAAACATAAAAGCATTAGATGCAAGAAGTTAAGTTTCCACATTGCATCAGCTTTCAAAAAGATCAGGATATCTACTTTGATTTGTTTCAAAATTTGTTCAAAAGTACCTATTTTGTTTTAAGAAATTTCTTAACTTCAACTAAAAAAGTATTTTTATTATTCGATCATTTAATAAAAATTTAAAGACATAATTGTTCACTTCTGAATTGCTACAAAAACAGATTTTCACCAAAGGAATGTATACCTACTTAATTTGGTATTAGTTATTTTATCAGAATTCTATTTCTGCTAACAACAACATTTAAAAGCTTAGGTACTTATCAAATGAAGACATTATCAACACCTAGGGTGCAGCTGACTCCCGAAAGTGAAACAAATTTCCCAAAAACACCAAGTAGATTTGCAAAATGTGAAGGCGAAGTAGAAATATGTCGATACGTAGCAGACGCAGAAAACTAATTTAATAAAGAAGATCTACTAAATAGTATGAAGGAAATTCGCATCTTTGCTAAGGCAGTATCGGCAGAGAGAGTTCAGAGCAAAACTGTTTAAGAAAAACCAAGGTAAGAATTTACAAAAATTTCATTTTTAAAGGTTGTTTCTGTTTTGTTGCCATACCTGCGAAGAATAAAACAATTTTTGATTGTATGTAATTAATAAATATATCAAAAACTCACCGAAACACGAACAAAATTAGAAAATTGAATTTGAAATAATTTTTTTGACAGTTTTTTTTATTTTTTTTTTTGCTGAATAAAGAGCTGAAGTGTGTATTTGCTACGAAAGATACGTTATTAAAATTTAAACACGTATAAATCACGTAAATATTAATCACGAAAATATATGCTAAATCACGTAATTTTTGAGTTGATTTAGCTAAATCACGTTGGTGGGAACATGGTGTAAGGCTTTTAGTTATAGTGTCAACGATTTATGATGGTGAGATCAAAGTTTAAAAATGTGGCGCTAACAATTATCTAAGCACGCTAAGTTGGTTAAGGTCCCCTCCGTCATGCGTGCGCCCCTCTATACTGCGCCGTCCCTGGGATGTGGATTGAAAGATCTTCCGGGCTGGAGTTGGAGCATTTGTGTCCATTCGCTCTACACAACATAAGTAGGTACCTGAGTCGTTGGACCTTCACTCTTCTGTTCACTGTCTATATACAAACGGGACCAAAAAGTACCTACTCGAAGATTTTTCTTTTTTTCTCTCGAAATAACCAAGAGTAACCTCATTCGGTTTTGATAGATTTCATGCCTCTGCGAGATAGAGCAATACTGGGGCTATTTGGTTCCTATAAAGGATCACTGTAGTTTTTTGAGAGAATGCGTTGATATTCAATTGCCTTCTTAGCCCAAAGAGACAGCGATTGCCAAGAGTTACTCTAGGTTTAATCCCAGCGCTGGTCTCATTGTCTGAGTTCATAGCGGAGCCTAGGTAGACTAATTCCCTAATAATCCCAAAGTTATATCTGTCTATGGTGAAGTTCTGTCCGAGTCGTCGGTGGGGGGTTTCCTTTCTGGTTGAAAGTCTAAAAATACTTACTCAAAATTGATTGTTGTATCCTTGGACCGTTCAGGTCTATAACATAAACTGAGTATTAAATAGACCGATAGCTTCAGCCGAAAAAGAGGGATTGCCTACAAGCTTAGATGTAGCCCAGTTTGAATTTATGTATTTGTGCCATGTTAATCAAATGGGGCTCACACATACTTCAAAAAAAAAACAGTCTACACCTTCGGTTTAAACCGAATGTCATGTAGCCTGAGGTGGATTCTCATTTCAATATCGAGTGTGGGGCTGTGTTGTAAATAATAGTTTTTCTTAGTCCCCAAGATGAAATTTTTCGCTACATTTTTATATAAAGTTGCTCGATTATCTTATTTCCTGGTATCAAGTGAAACGAATTATTTTTGCATTATTACTGATATATAATGTTATATAGGTATATAATGGCTAAACTTAAATGTGACATAGGGTATAAATTAGTAAACATGTTTATTTGCTATTTTGCTGATATACAGTTTTAGTTTCGTTCTTTCCCGTACATTTTAAAGAAAGTAAATTAATATTCGTGGATTGTATCTATTATTTTGTTTATTAAGAACTAGCATTAGGTATTCATATTCTTGGCTGAAGCAATTGTTTTCAAATGTACTTTCATTAATTATGTCAATTATTTCAAATAAACGTATTAAACGTTCTTGGAGAACATTCCACCACCACCGAATTTTCTTTATTTTCACAATTTTTTTTTTGAAGACAGGTTTTTAATTTTGTCCCTGTTAACTTTCTACCTATATTTGACATATTTATCAGTATTTGGCGGTTGAAATTCTCTAAGTTTTTCGAGCCAAGAGAGAAACTGCTTGTTACCAGTTATTTTGCTATTTTTCTCTTTTTCTGACATTTTTCATGAGAACGTGTTTTACAGTCTTTGATATTTAAAATATGCGTAAGCGAATTAAGTTATTGTTTTAAAATAGAAATTAATGTCACGTCAATTTGATTTTAAAATGCTCGTTTGATTTTACACTGGCGATCACTAGGATGAGGCCATAGATTTTGCATTCGATTTTCACTCTTTATACCTGTTGAAAATTTGTTGCCCGGAAACTTTTACTACCTGTGAACAGGTACATATTGTCCCAACAGTAAGTCATAAAATTAACAGGTAAATAAAAAACTACGGCTGGAATCTTCCAAGATCAAACAATGAACTACCTGAAAAGCGTATAAAAAGATGCGCCACTAGGATGAGGCCATATGCAAAATCTTCGAAAGAAAGCAAAAAATTAATAAAATGTACATTAATAATGAGTATGCCCGCCATTTTTCGATATGACGTCTATAAGACGGTTTGGAACAGAATCATAGAGTTTTTTTTTTTAAATAATTAAGAGAAATTTGGGCCCAGGCATCACGAGTAGCTTCGATTAAAGTGTCCTTGTCTTCAAATTGTCTGCCGCCTTAACACACTTTACGATATAACCATGCCCAAACATTTTCGATTTTGGTTACGTCCGGTAAATAGGGTGGTGGAAAGGAAAATATGTACCTGTTCGCAGGTAGTATAACAGTTTCCGGGTAAACAAATTTCAACGGGTAAAAAGAGTGAAAAACGATTGCAAAATGTACGGCCTCATCCTAGTGATCGCCAGTGTATGTTGTTTTTTTTCTGGGTGTGTACAAAAATGGCTATGAAATGGACTCGTGTTGGTGAGCATGCATCCACGCACCAACTCACAATTTCCTCACAGAGCAGCAGAGAAAAGAAGGTTGGTGCATTTATTTACAGCACTAGAGGCGTTTACATCAATATCAAGAAAGCTGTCATAAGTTTTCTCGTTCGCGACTGAATAGAGGAAAACAAAAAAGCCGATGAACTGGCGAGAATTTGCTTAGAAACTCCATTAAGTGCACCTGAAAACATTCCCCTTATAAAGGGTTTTTCAACAGGGACGCTACAAAAGTAGAGCGACAGGGACAGCAAACGACGCCGAATTTCTTGCCGCTCTTTTGACATTTCTCGTCAGTAAGGTTTGTCATTTCATATGGAAAGATATACGAGCCAACAACGAGTCGAAATAATTTAAAATTTTAATCCACAGGCACAGTACAAAATGTTCCCGTGCCAGTGAGACAAAGAAGTACCCGTAGTGTCGAGAACATTGCTGCCGCTGAGGCTTCAGTTGAAGAAAGCCCAAATGTGTCTCTCACACGTCGTTCTCAAGCGTTGGGCATCTCTGTGACGTCGTTGTGGCGAATTTTGCGAAAAGATCTTGGCCTACATCCTTACAAGATTAAATTGACGCAAGAACTGAAGCCGCTTGACCACCAGAAGCGTCGTATGTTCGTGAATTGGGCTGAGCAACAACTTGAAAATGATTCGGATTTTCATCGAAAAATCATCTTCAGCGATGAGGCTCATTTCTGGCTGAATGGCTTCGTCAATAAACAAAATATGCGGTATTGGTCAGGCAGCAATCTACACGTGCTCCATGAGTCATCATTGCATCCCGGAAAAATTACGGTTTGGTGTGGTTTATGGGCCGGCGGCGTCATTGGGCCGTACTTCTTCCGTGATGATCAAGACCGGCACGTTACTGTGAATGGGAATCGCTACCGTTCAATGATAACCGAATATTTTTGGCCCCAATTGGATGATATGAACTTGGAGGACATGTGGTTCCAATAGGACGGCGCCACAAGCCACACAGCGAATGTCACAAACAATTTATTGGAAACCAAGTTTGGAGAACGTGTTATCTCACGAAATGGTTCAGTCGCTTGGCCGCCTCGGTCGTGCGATTTGACGCCGTTAGACTATTTTCTGTGGGGCTACGTCAAGTCTATGGTCTATGCCAACAAGCCAGCGACGATTGATGAACTTCGTACGAATATCGAACGTGAAATTGCTGCAGTATCGGCCGATTTATGCTTGAAAACCGTGGAAAATTGGGTTCAGCGGAATAAACTTTCTTTCACAGGAATAAAGAATTTCATTGATATCCAAAACCGTTTTTGTTTTATTTACTTTTGTAGCGCTCCTATTGAAGAACCCTTTATTTTAAATCGGCCATGTACCTAAATAAAGTATGAACACACTTAATGGATCTCGATCTTATATTGAAAGAACATTTCAGGTATAAGACAGGAAAAACTAGCTATTCAGCTTTTTGAGTAGGCATTGACAGACAGAAACTTAATGGGTTATTTTTCAGTCCTCGCTGGTAGAAAATCAATTTATCAAAGTAAAAATAATAGCAACCTAGATGTCTTTCTCACACTTACAGTAGAGTGATCTTTTGAGTCGAAGAGCTTTATATTGCCTAAAAGAACCAAACAGTAAAAAAAATTAAGACTCGCAATAAACGAACTCAGTTCTAATAGCAATTGCACCTGATTGAAAGTATATCCGTTGTTGGTATATACTTTTCTCTTACAGGTAAAGTAAAGTTATTAGTTCACGAAACAGCGATGCCATTTCGTTTCTCTCACGAAACCAAACTTCAATGCCTATCTCGGACAAATTCAATAGAGAACAACTTTTTTTTAGTAACAGATATCATCTATCAACCGATTTTTTGTTTGTTATGGAAATATTTGGCTGCCTCGTAAACTTTAATGGATACTGCCGAACTCATGAAACCAACAGACAACAATTGACTTGGTTTCTTCGAGCTGCGCGTTTGTGAAATGGGACTGTTTTCTAATTGGGTCGAAATTCCTCTCTAACAAGGACTAAGTTGTGCTGAAATGTGTCTGTTATTCTTCCTTTTCATTCACTGATACCACCTGCGACCTTCTTGGTGAACAGTAAGATAATATATTTAGAATGTATTGGTTGGTTATGTATTCTAGACTACTCTCTACTACCCGTCTTACATACTTAAAGAATGGTTTATATATGTATTCGACATCAATATCACGCAGTAAATATGTACGAATATAAAAAATAATAAAAAATCAACATGTTCGATTTTATAATGATCAGAGTTGCCATTTGATTTTCAAAGTGCTAAAAGCCATTAGGTGATTAGGTTCCATTTATGCTAAAAAGATAATTTTATTGAGGCATGGTTTTTTTCATAAATTGAACAAAATTCTAGAAGAAGAGTAATTGTAAGTATTCCAACGATGAGCCATGAAGGAATCAAAACCAATATGGAGGCAATAACTCAGACATGGAAGACACTCAATAGGTATTGTGCCATTCTGCTGATAGCTGTAACAGTATACAGCCACAACATTCCACATATTTAATAGTGCTGTTTAAAGCTGGTATTTAGAAGCATATAATCATCACAGGACGAACGTATCAATATTTATTAAGAATTTTCTGCATATTACAGGCTCAACTTCTTTGAACTAGCTTAATGATAACCAAGTTTGATTAGCAACTTGTAATTATTCTCAAACTATCATATATTATCTTATTTGCCAGGCTGGGTTCAGAAGAATCTTTCTCAGGACCTGAACCTGCGTTGGGTCTGCCTGCATCTGTGGTTAGGGCTTCCATTGGGACTTGGGTTTCCCGTGAACACGACTATCGGTGGCGTGACTGTGCTGGGTGCAGACAGACTAAACGACTGCGTCCGGACATCTGTAAAAGGTCGGCGTCTTTCCTTCTATCCCTTAGGAGAATTGACTGCAGACTGCTTGTGGGCGTCCTTTCGGGCCACCAAGCTTTTGTCAAACACTTAAATGTATTGGGCTTGAGCGACACCACCATCTGTCCTGCTTGTGGAGAGGACGACGATACAGCGGAACACTTCCTCTGTAGCTGTCCTGCCTTTGCTCGCATCAGGTGGCGGATCTTTGGGGCTGATGTGGTGAGTGCCGAACATCTAAGATCTTCATCACTGAAGCTCCTTCTCCTCTTTCGTCGAAAGACGGGAAAACTAAGTACATAAAAGTAAGGTGTCTGTTTGGCAGTACAATGGACCAGTAGTTGTGTCTGAGTGCTCCAACAAAAAAAAGAAAAAGAAAAATCTTATTACACAGATTAATCGTGGATATCAGCAGAATCTTTGAAATGGAAAACTTATGTGGTAAAAGGCTCCAATCATTCAATAAACAACTACACTGGATCAGTGGCATCATATTGAATCAAACACAAATACAAATCATGCGATATAGTCGTCTCCCTCAGTCAACCGTCACAACGAAACGGAATGACTTTTGGCCCTGCAACTTTGAAGGTAAAAAGGAAATGCTTCTGCAACCGCCGCTTTTATATATATTTTTATATTTATATTTTCTCTATAATTTATTTTTTTAATTGTTCTAAATATTTATACATAAATAGTGTAGGTACTTATATTTATTTTATTAATGGTCTAGCAACAAAAATCTAATTTTAAACGATATTTTTTTTTAATATTTTTTAGTCGACTATGAAAACTTTGTTAACAAACACCTGATTTTGATTCAATGTTTTTTTTTCATCGCAAATAGATTTATATATTAATTTTTTTAAATAAAATATGTTTGACAAAAAAATCTAAATTTGCTTGTGCCTCACCGTCCATAAACTGTCAGTAGAAAATTGGTTTTAAAGGACCGATCTATTAACGACAATCTTAACCAACTTGAAGCCGGAAATTGGAAACAGTTGGCCAAGCTAGCTGAAGAGAGGTTTATTGGTTAAGGACTAGATCTACCAAGGTCTGTGCGCAACCTAAGTAAGCTGTTAGTTTTTTTTCTGACACACTAACCAATTAGAAGAAGGACTACGAAATGAAATCGAGAGGTTTTTGAACTGTCAACCTAAAAGCCAGGATCACCTATATACCTTAGAAGTGATTCTGTCTTATTCTGTCTTTTCATCTGAAAGAAATATTAGCCAACATACTTCGATTGACACGGAACAATTGCTGGTAATCAAAAAAAAAATCTTGTAAAAAAAAAGAATTAAAAATATATGAACAAGACGCGTTTAAGTACCTATAACTACGTATAACTACATATATTAGTTAAATTTGGAGGATCTCCAAGTAGACGAATATGTTGGTTGTGGTCTTAGTCAACCATATATAAATGTCAAAATTATGTGAATTCGTGTGACATGCATAAACATACAAAAAATACAAATATAAAAACCGCGGCCAACATTAGTGAATGCAATTGGTTAGTTATTATAAACTATTAAAAGGCGAATAATTTGATTTGTTTGGTTTATAAAACTACCTAAAGGAGATTTCTATATACTAAAAACGTATTAGGACAAACATGGTTATATATTTTCCGCTTTTGGATATCATTAACTTGGACTTGTTGTGAAAATTTTTCTTAAATAATGAATAATGAAATTTGCCCAAAATGTTTTTATTTTGCCTCAACCAATCTACATTGTTAATTTTTCATGAATATTTTAGGCAAATGTACACTTATTATTCCTAAAAAAAATATTATTCAAACGTAACGAACAATTTCAAAATAAACGGATAAAATTTTATGAACGCGGAAGTGGTTCATATTTTTTGCGTGTGTTTTGGTGAGCCGGAATTCTTGAAGTTACGTGACATTTCTCAATACGAATTTCTATGTAACAATACTAGCTCACTTAGCATTTGCCACCCCATAAAAATATAGCTTGTAGGCAAGCAACGAGAAATCGACCGGAGTTAGTGGTCTCAGCATGGTTTGTCTATGATTTCACAAAAAAGTTGAAAAAGAAACCGCTGAAAGGAAAAATAGGTTGAGAAACTTGAAAAAAATTCGTTGGTGAATATGCGAACAATTTTTTAAAATCGATTTCATTAAAATTATATCTATGCATGCATGCAAAATTCATTATTGAATGTGTTCAGTCCAAAGTACGAAATCAATACCTTTGCTGATATAGTCTAACTTCCACTAATGTATTTATACCAATTGAAGTAAACTGTCAATATATAAAGGGTGTTTTTTTTAGAGGTATAAAACTTTGAAATGGTATAAAACAAAGATGATTTTTTTAATTTGAGATGAAATTTACTTTATTCGAAAGATATTCTTCTGGCATTATAATTTAAATATGGCTCGGACGTAGTCTAATCTGGAGGTCCAATTTTCGATGACTTTTTCCAACATTTGTGGACGTATATCGGCAATAACGCGGCGAATGTTGTCCTCCAAGTGGTCAATCGTTTCGGGCTTATCGGCGCAGACTAGCGACTTCACATATCCCCACAGAAAATAGTCAAGTTAAATCGCACGATCTTGGAGGCCAATTCACGTTTCCTTCAATAAATCAATTGTGGCACGAGCTGTGACTTGTTGCGCCGTCTTGTTGAAACCACAGCTCCTGCACATCATGGTTGTTCAGTTGATGAACGAAAAAGTCAGTATAATCATGGCTCTATAGCGGTCCAATTCCTGTGCACGATGGTGGATAGACTGATTCGGGTCTTCCTCTGCGCTACGCTCTACAGCAGCAATGACTTCTTCTGTACGCACTGTAAACGTGGTGCGAAAACGTTAGATAGTTAATCGAATTAATTGCTCTGAAAAAATAAATGTAGTGCGCGATACGTATTTCGAACAGAACCATGATTTTCAAAATATATTTGCACAATTTGGAAGCGTTGTTCAGGAGTCAGTCTATTCATGTCGAAATGCCAAACCAAACTAAAAATAAATCACTTGACAGCTGACAAAATGGCCGCCAGTTAAAATAGTGTTGCCAAATTAAAGTTCTATACCTCTAAAAAAAGCAAGGGTATTCACTTAACCCGATAAATTTATGCAGCTCGTAAATGTACAATTTTCTGCGGTGCTTTATGTGAACACCCCTCGGAAATGTCACTGCGTAAATCGCGTAAATCGACTGTCAAGTCGGTTGTCACACTCAGCTGTTCAAATTATTTCGTTTTGTTGCAAATCATAAACATTTTCATTTCTAAGTAGGTACTCAAAATTATTTTTTTACTTGAATTCTTACCATTTTGAGATCTTCCTAAAAAAAACTCTGGAACCAAACAAACAACAGACGGCTGTCTGTCAAAGTTTGATATTTGTGATTTGCGCAACTTTCCGCGGTTGATTTCTGCGTAAACTATTCTCCGTACATAATCTGACAGTTCCTTTACTAGGTGGTAAACTTTTGCAGTTTACGCAGTTTATGAGGCTTGTACGCGTTTAAGTGAATACCCTTACTACAAACCTTTTTTATGTATCTTATAAGCTTCCGGCTGTCAAATTGCTATATTTTTGCTTCTTCGAATTAAAGATCGCTTTGTACATGGACGTGGAAATTGGCTAATCTGTATTTTTCTAACCAATCTGCAACAAAACCATATCTTAGCCTTGCCAAATAAAACAGGAAAATAAAAACGCTTGCTTTCTCTGAATGAAAATACATTACTTTTCTATATATAGTGTAATTTGAACATTCATTGCCTTCAATTATTTCAATGGTTTTTTAAAGTTCTTTATTTGAAATACTTTTTTTAAGTTTTAATTTGTGGTGCTGTGAATTGATTTTTATTGCATGTTGTTTAGGTGTTTTATATAATTAGTTTCACTTGATAACAAGAAATAGGAAAATCGAACAACTATTAATGGGTTTTTATGTCTTTAGAAATGTATCGAACATTTTCAACCTGGAAATAAGAAAAAACAGTAATTGCAACACAGTCACCACACTCGATAACGAAATAAATAAAGATAAACCTCTTAAGACTACCTGATATCAAGCTGAAGCCGGAAGTGTGGGCTGTATGCGAGTGCTCTCTTTGCTACATCCAAGGTCAAATTCAGGTTGTAGGCAAAACCTCTTTGACCGAAGCTGCCGGTCTATTCAATACTTATGTCGTTTTTGATTTGGCACAAAAATCATTTATGTTTTGAGAAAACATAATTTTTTTTTTGACCGAGAATGCTTTTTATTTTCGATTTGCCAATAAAATCAATCTTTTTTTGGATCTGAGGCACTTTTCAGAAATCATACTTGCACTAATACCAATGTGTATGACACGCAGCTGGCGGTTACGAATTAATGTTCAAAGCCTAGTATGCTGTTCCAGGAAAGCTAAAATTAAGCTCCTCTCCAATGTTTCTCTCCACCACTCCGCTTAATGTTCGCTTAATTTTGACAGTGTTAGTTCCGTGAAAAAAGAAAAACTGTGTTGGTAAAGCAACCATGAATAGAAGACGGTTAGAAGAAGACGTTGTTACAAGTGCAGCTGTGCAAGTCATAGCAATATCAACAAACCAAATAAACATAATTAAATTAACAACAACGAATTTCTTTGTGTTGAACTAACCATTCTCCATACTGTTAATTTGCTTTCGTTTGAAATTTGGTTGCGATCTGTCAAAATTAATATTAATACGCTTACTTAAATTCTGTACAGATTTTCCGTACAGTGGCTAGCAAATTTAGCTTGAACTGCGTACTGCTTGGCTTAATTTTATCTTTGGATACATTTTTGTATGGATTTAAGCTCGAGCAGCATACTAGGATTATCGTTGGAAGGATTGCTTTTTTATCTGAAGTATTTATTTTTTATTGCCTATTAAATTGCCTATCTGTGAATACATGTGTAGCAGCAAAAAAAATCTTAATGGCAGGAGGTGTAATAAAAGAAAAATAACCAAATAACTGGTGTCGGAACATTGGTAACAGAACATTGGTGTCGCGAGTTCAATAGTTTTTTCCCATCTCAAAAATGCCCAACGCGCCTAAAGATTTCAAAAAATTTGTTTGCGGCCAACTAAAGACAAACAAGAACCAATAAAATTCGGATTTTGTGTTCGATTGGCAGCAGAAATGTTAAATCTCAGATCAAAATCTGAAAAGCCGAATCGAAAACGACATTAGTTTATGCTTAGTATATTTTGCTGGGTTATGTGAAGAAATTTTGTTCGTTCTCACGTGAAATTGTGAACTCTTTTTTGAAAGTTCTAGTGCAAACTGTTTCTATGAGCTGATTTTTTTTTGCGCATAACTTTTCTGGGACTAAAAATATATGGTCTTGACCTTTGTGACCTCAAAGGTAGCCATGGCAATTATTTCGAACTTTGATTTTTTCAAGAATTTACAAGAGTGATATAACGTCTTGGAACTATATATTTGCGACTAAATAATAATGAAACTTAGATGGACTTCTTTTATAAATATTTGTTTCGGGCTCTTGGTCTACCAGTTTAAAGAAGTTTTGTCCTGTGTACTGTCGTTCAAAGGTGCTTAAATAGTCTTAAAGCGTTTCATTTCACTATTCTTATACTGTGCAGGCACAATAAATATTTTTTTTCATTCCCTTTCGGTTTTACGCCAAGTGCCTATAAATATTTTGACATACAGCTCAACGCATGTAGCAGTATCATTCTTTATTATTTAAATCTCTGCGTGCCGATTTAATGCAGTAGATCCAACTCAATGGATTGCAATCTTCTTCTTATTTTACAAAATATGTATAGTATTTACTCAGTGCATATAGCCAACTTCCACCAGGTATCTTTATTGAATCAAATGCTCTTGCAAACAAATGAGTGATATATCACGTACATTTTATTGATCTTTGTTTTAAGGACAACATTTTTAAAATGTTGGTATGCATTTATGCTCATGAGTGTACTTTAATGTGCTTCATTTTTACGACAGCTACCATGTCTTCTTGTCGAAGCCAAGATACTGACGGCGCCTTTATGATTTATATCAATGGATACAGGAAGTATACACAAATCGGGGTGGTTTCCATTATTCTTCGTGTATTCCTTTGGTTTACAAAAAAGACTTTAATAATGAGGTACGTATTTGTCCTGCACTTCAAATAATGTAAATATTGTGTTTTTCCCTAGCCTACTTTGGTTGAATGCATGGAATTGTGTTGATGAAGTTCCCCAAGAATATGCCAATTAATTTTCAAATCCACGGATGTGTTAGGCACACTTTTTTTGAAGCTAGAGATCGGTTCAACCAAAGTGATATTATATAGGTTAATACAAAATATCGGACACAAACGGGTCCTGTGTGGAATATTTGTCGATATTCTTCACGCAAGCACTTGTGTGTGCTTTATGGAAGACATGTCTTCATGTATTAATAAATATGTTACGATTTTAAAGGGTTTTTCAATAAGAGCGCTACAAAAACGGTTTTGGATATCAATGAAATTCTTTATTCCTGTGAAAGTACGTTCGATGTATGGAACTCGATTTTTTTTGCATGGCCACCACGGACACGCTTGCAGAAGTCCAGACGCTGAACCCAATTTTCGACGGTTTTCAAGCATAAATCGGCCGATACTGCAGCAATTTCACGTTCGATATTCGTACGAGTTCATCAATCGTCGCTGGCTTGTTGGCATAGACCATAGACTTGACGTAGCCCACAGGAAATAGGAAATAGTCTAACGGCGTCAAATTGCACGACCGAGGCGGCCAAGCAACTGAACCATTTCGTGAGATAACACGTTCTCCAAACTTGGTTTCCAATAAATTGATTGTGACATTCGCTGTGTGGCTTGTGGCGCCGTCCTGTTGGAACTACATGTCCTCCGAGTCCATATCATCCAATTGGGGCCAAAAATATTCGGTTATCATTGAACGGTAGCGATTCCCATTCACAGTAACGTGCCGGTCTTGATCATCACGGAAGAAGTACGGCCCAATGACGCCGCCGGCCCATAAACCACACCAAACCGTAATTTTTTCGGGATGCAATGATGACTCATGGAGTACGTGTGGATTGCTGCCTGACCAATACCGCATATTTTGTTTATTGACGAAGCCATTCAGCCAGAAATGAGCCTCATCGCTGAAGATGAAAAATCCGAATCATTTTCAAGTTGTTGCTCAGCCCAATTCAAGATCATATATGACGCTTCTGGTGGTCAAGCGGCTTCAGTTCTTGCGTCAATTTAATCTGAGAGACACATTTGGGATTTCTTCAACTGAAGCCTCAGCGGCAGAAATATTCTCAACACTATGGGCACTGTTTTGTCTCACTGGCACGGGAACATTTTGTACTGTGCCTGTGGATTCAAATTTTTCCAATAGACGCTCAATTGTTGATCTGCTAGGACGATTATGACGACCATAAATTGGACGTAGCGCTCTTAACGTTGAGGCCACTGACTTCGAATTTCGGTAGTAAATTTTAATAATTTCGACTCGGTGTTGGCTCGTATATCTTTCCATCATGAAATGGCAAACCTTACTGAAGAGAAATGTCAAAAGAGCGGCAAGAAATTCGGCGTCGTTTGCTGTCCCTGTCGCTACTTTTGTAGCGTCCCTGTTGAAAAACCCTTTATATCTGAGACGATGGGTCCAGACTTGTTTTTAAAGCTTCAGGATGCGTAATGCTCGTAGCTCTTTAATCTAGTGCGTAAAAGAGAATAGTGAACTGACCCACGGGATGAGATAAAGATCAATCAATAGGTATCTTGGGTGTGAAGATAGTTGAGCATTAAGCGAGTGCAGTGTTAGGAAAGGAAATCAAGTATTTTGGCTGTTTGATGAAACATTTGTAGGTACCAATTACGTTCTTGGTACGAGTAGGAGATGCGATACCACAATAAGAGCTTTATTTTTTACTTTAGTATTCCAAGTCAAATTTTCATGTCTAGTGGTTGTTTTCAGACATTTGACAACATTTTATGTTGAATTAAATAATTTAAAATTTTTGGAAATTTTGCTGGGTTTGAACAAATCTCTTTTCCAATAAAAGTAAATATTAAGGCGACCGCGCTGTTAAGATTTTTGTCAAATTTGCATGTCATAAATGACATGTTTGCAAGAATTTTGTGTTTCCGAAAAAATTGAAAATTGCAAAGTGTATCGAAATAAACTGCACGACTGGGTCGAACGTAAATGAAGTGGGAGTTGCTGATTGTGTAAGCTCCAAGTTGTTTGAAATATTTTTAGGGTGCATATTTAATATGGCTTGAAGTTTTACGTTGCTGTTATTGAATTTTAAAAAATATACCAGACACATGTGAGCACAGATCGGAATTTTTGCAGTCACTTTTTGGGAATATTTAAGAAATTACTTAACTATTTGGCTATAAGCCGAGTTCAAGTTATTGTTCGGGATGTAAGCATTACTTGTTTTTTTAAGTTTTATCGAAATGTGTTAAAGTGGTATTTTCGAGATATGAGCAGTTTTTTTTTAAAACAAGCGTTTTTGCAACATTTTACTCTAAGCTTTCATTTTGGTTAAAATCGTTATTGTCGTTTGCAAACCAGAGAAAGATAAATTTTTAAAGAAATAATTTTTTTAAAAATTTATTTTACGAAAATGACTATATTACCTTAGAAATAAATTTTTGATACAATCGTATGGACCGTTTTCGGGATATGTCTAAATTTCAAAAGTACTGTTATTCGATTTTTCAGCGGAAAACTGAGTATACAGTCATGTTAACCTCACCTACTTGAGCTTAAACTGTGGTCACAAAGTCTGTTTTACTCATTTTTCAGGAGAGCAGTTTAAAGTTTTTGACAAACGCGTGAAATTCCAAGTGACTCTATTGACTTTAGTGACTTAAGCTGTTAGGTTTTTTTTGAAATTGTGGCCACTTTTTTAAAGATCTAAAGCTGAAAAAAATTTACAAAATAGATTAGAGTACGCTGAATCTAATGGCATCAAAATCTCAATTTCGTCTAAAGCTGACTTTAGCGGTTATGGTTTGTGGCCACAGAAATATAAATTTTGGTTGAAATCGTTGGAGCCGTTTTCGAACAAATCAAACTGGTAGGAAAATATTATATGGGTCCCGGGCGGCACTTTGCTAGGGGAGGCAATTTGGAGCGGTTAACAAAACGGATTCTTTTTTAGTCCAACGAATTTAGTTACAAAGCTTACCAGCATTAACACTGTTTCACAGTAGGTAATCAGACATTCCTTGTGTTGCTTAACAACAAAATCCAATGAACGCTGTTCCCTAGACTGCAACTACTCTTATCAGAAATGACAACTCAACTGACAGACTGGAGTTCGTGCCAACAAGTTATTTTGTTTTTTGCTTTTGTTAGGGTATTAGAAGTATCTAATATAGGTAATTAGAAGAGACATCCTCTCTACATAATATGCACCTCATACTGTACAGATGGGTGCTAACATTGCAGGTATACTTTTCTATTGATTTCGTGTAATTGTGTTTCAGTTTGCTCAAGCGAAGTGAAGTTTGCAAACATAAACAAACATTCTAGTTGGCAATAGAAGTTGTAGTCTTGGCTCGTTTGCCTTGTTTTATTGAAAATAAATTACCCAGGTACCTACATTTTTTTTTAGTGTGTGAAAGAATTACTAGGGGCGGCATAAATTGGGTCTGCAAGGCGTCCCCAGCCCCCAGCCCACGCTACGCCACTGGGACAGACGGACAAAATGTTGGGACCCACTTTTTGAGTCCTCTATCACGTAATGTCAGAATTGATTAACATCTCGAGTTCCAAATTTTGTACGAATACAATATCTTTCTCTTACTACGTAATCGAGAAAATCAAAAAATTACCATGATCGCTACAGTTTCAATGCAAAATGCTTTTCCACTCAAACGTTGATCACTGGCGCTAGACCTAACCTGAGGTGACACCGAGCGATTAATAGCGGAAACAGCCTGCCGGGCATCCTTGTATAAAAATGTCTACATCCTTTATTTCGTAAGAGTTTTGTAACTTCTCAATACATAAAAGCATTTGCCTTGTTTCTAAATTAAAAGAAAAAATCAAAAATGTGTCATAACTTCAATTAGTCTATATACAAAATTAATAGGATTTCGATTAAATTGTTCTTTCACCTGCCTTAGGGTAGGTACCTTTGTATGTAATTTACAAATTACGTAGAGTATGGCCAGAGTAACCAGCATTGATTTATTTAAGTAGGAACATTGCATCATACGCTTACAATAGGCTTCTGCTTTTTTATACAATCCTTGAAAAGTACCTATCACTCTTATCGTTACACCAATACCAATGAAGGGCGTGGAGAATATATAGTTACGTTTTATGACTTAAGCATATAACACAATATACGTATACAGTAATACACAACTACCACAAAGCTCCTTTATCTCCATCTACAATTGCATTTATACTCACTGAACTTTCTTATTTGTATAGCGACCAGAATACACATCCGTGCACAAGCTGGATTCGTATGAATTGAGAACACACCGTAGTGGTGCCATTGGTGGTGCCCGTGCCCGCACACACTTCACAGAAAACGAAATTTGTTTGATTATTTCTACGGAATATTATATCAGTTTAAATGCTAAAAATAAACTTTGTTTTAATTATTACAAATAAAAGTTCTAAGCAACGGTACTTAGTATTCGATTTGGAATTTGTTAATATGTAGGTACTAACCCAAGAGTATAGACATGGAAGAAGTCCTATTTGCCCAAAAGCAGTAGAAAATGCGAAACTCCGACGGTTGTCGGTTTGCCGTGTGATGAAAGAGTAATGGATTCGCTGCGAAATGATGTGGAAAATTCATTTGAAACGGCTTTTTGATGAACTCAACATGGTGTGCGGCTGAGTTGGAAATTAAATTTAGTAGAACGATGTGCTTTTTTCATGTGTCAATAGTGCGCTATTGGCGGCTAAAATGCGTAAAATAAGAAAAAATGGAACTGTATTTTACAGATGAATGGAAACGACCGAGTGGTTTTATGATGGATATGAACTATTCTGCGGTACAACGTACGATAGATCGTACATTCAAATAAGCAGGGCTTGTAATATAGGTAGGTATACATACGAAGAATGTTTTTACTTTAGGTACGTTTAATGCGGCGCTACACTACGACGTGCAGACTACTTAAAAGCCATTCCCACTAAAAACTTAGTGACTTCAAACGGATTGTGACAAAGGACAAAACAGACAACGTTGATATTAAACAGATTGTGCTATTAAGCATTGTGTCATTATCAAGGTTCGATGAATAATCACGCTTATTTTGAGATTTGATTGATAGCCAATTAAACGAATGCCTCTATTCTTTCGAAAGAACTTTGTGCATTTTGACAGTCTAACGAATAATATTCGTGAATATGTACAGCCTTATTTCTAAACGAATAATAAAGAGTGTATAAAATTATGCACCCTTTAAAATGCCTCTATACGCCTTATTTATAAAAATTATTCAACGTTGTATAGAGCTTGTCTAAGCTAAACGCGCTTGGACGTTCTTTAGTGCCTGTATAGAGGTGGAATAGTATCGAATTGTCATATTGACTGTCACATTCAATTCAAGATTCTACAAGTATCCTCGATAATATGTGCAGATATGAGATATTTTAATTGTTTAAAAATTTGTTTTAATTTGCGTAAGACTTCCGTTTCATAGGAGTCTCGAATCTCCTAAATTTTTCTTTTTACTTTTCCATTTTTTAATTCCCATTTTTCACAAGCTGCTTAGTTTTTTTTGTCTTTCCGAACAGATATGTAATAGATTTCTCCTTTTCAGTACTTTTTTGGCGCAAGCCCTGTATAAATAGTACCTATGCATGGAAAAATGTTTTAAAAAAATGAATTTTTGGAAGGGAGTATAAAAGCTGTATAAATACTTATACACTGCATAACTATAGGCATAGGTGTTTAGGCGCGTTTAGCAAATTCTAATAAATAAGGCTGTTAGAGTTTCACTCATATATTGTCGGTCTTCTATTTGCTTAACGAAGTACTAATGCATGACTAGAGTTTATCATCGAGCAAAGTTATACACAGTTAAATGCTGAAGAAAGTGCGAAGCAAAATTCAGAATGTGCCATTCACTAAAAACATGCACCTATCATAGTTATGGTGACTGTGAATTATTTTGTATACGAAAGCATTTACATGATGTGCTATTTTATAAGTTGTTCTTTATTTGTTTTGTATTTTATTGAAATTTTTAAAAACGTTGACATAAATATTACGAAAATCTAAATTCAATAGTAGTAGTAGGCGCAGTGGTTTAGTGGTTAGTGTGTTGGACTACTAAGCGAGGGGTCCGAGGTTCGAATCCCGAAAAAAACCAAAAATTCCAACTCTCGCGAACGTCTGACAAACATCCGAGAGTATACCTTACTGTCATGAAGAAGCTTAAAATTGTAGATCCCTGCCATTCGTCCCAAAAATGAAAAACTCACACGAAACGAATGGTGAAGCTATGCCTAAAATGCCTACAGACCTGTTGCGCCAACTCTTTATTTATTTTATATTCAATGAACAAAATGATAATGCTTAGGTACATTAACTTGCTGAACGAGAAAATAATTATTCTAGTTGTAAAAAATGTGCTCTATTTAAGTCTTTATTTATCAATTACAAAAAAAAGTTTAATAATTGAAAGTTGTGTCAAAATTTGTGTCTTCTTCTCTTGTTCACTAATTTGAATTCTAAAATATGGTCACCGTAATCATATTATGCTGAAACAAGCAAACGGTTGCACACACATATTCAATGCTAATCAATTTATCAGTATATGTATCCGGTAAGGTGTCTATAAATACGCAAACAACAAACACTTACGGCAAAAACTCAAATATATCTACTTCCCAACTGTCCATTTGAATGAAATACTATACAAGAAATCTCAAACAGTGTTTAACAAAAATTACATGTTTCTTTTATCAATTATGATTACGATCGGTAGTTATGTACCTACTCGTATTACAAATGAGGGCTGTTTGATTTGCCTCCGTGTTGAGGGGCGCATAGATTTCGGAGATATTAATAGATGTTCTTTGAAGTTAACCAAACAATGACCAATAAGTATCTTCTTTCTTAAATGAACTAGCGTGTTTATTTAAACACCTGTAGAGTATTTAAGACATGGGTGCTAAATATTTAAACAAGCATATATTTCTTTGTAAGGATAGATACATAGCTGGAAAAGTTAGAAGTCAATTTGAAAAACTGTATTATACAAAGAGGATATCTTCTTGTTAGATTTATATTATTATTTACATGATTTGAAAGTGGAAATCATCATAATACATGTGACGCAGGAAGCTGTTTGTAATAGTATGACAAAATTACGAGTGCGTAATGTAAAGTAACGTAAAGAACAGAACAAACAAAAATGCAAGTCAATTGAACCCAATTTTCAGGTTGAACTGTTATTACGATTATAGTCGAGCTTAAAAAAGGGAGCCTCGCATTCGTCCATATTATGAGCATTAATCAAATAAATCCTTAAACAAAATTATATTATTAAATAAATTGTGAGATTGCAATTTTACCAAATATTAACTTAATTTAATTAATCGGAATTCGTTGAGTTCAAAGATCTCAGAACACGATAAGACCCGATTAGAGCAATGAACGCAGTTTGAAAATGACGACTTTCGCATGCGAATACAAGGGTTTTTGTGACACGAAAGATTTTAACATGCTGCTGCAGTTCGTTTAGTTTAAATTGTGAAGACTTTGTTTGAACATATAATTATTTTAACTTAAACTAAAGAGCTCAGAACAACATACTTCCGTTTCGTTAAGATTCAAACCATACCAAACAATTAAGCCAGACACTAAATCTGTACTATGTTTCTGCATGGTTATAAATATAAATTTTTTAATACATAAGATCTTTAATTCTTTACGGTCGAGAAGGTAGTTGACCCAGCTGTTGCAAAAAAAAAAACAAGCATTCACTATGGCTTCATTTATTAATTTTTAATAGTGGTACGAACTGGCAACTGTATATATTCTTACAGCCGTATACAAACTGTTTCAGGACTCAAGTAGATTAATGTAGGTTAACGCATAGCCAATTCCTCTACCACTGCATTAAAAATGGGCTTCTTCTTGGAGTGGTCCTCTCTTATATAAAAAAAAACATAAAATCAAAGTTTAATCAGTACCTATTTGTAATGTAATAAGACAATTAAATAAAAAGACATTTCAAAACAGTAAGTACAAGTTCAAAGTGTTCATAGCTAAAAATGACAGACAAACTGTAAGAAGCCGGTCGTTATTTTCTTTAAAAATTGCTGAAAAAAAAATCTGCTTTTTCATAGCTCCGTTTTCCCAAAATGAGAGATTTGCAAAATGTTGCTTTCAAAACCCCGCCTTGCAAAATTCTGTCTTCTCACACAAACACAAAAAAAAATTGCGTCTTTTTAAGATCTGCTTTATAGGTAAGATTCTGTTTTTTAAATTCGAGCAATCGAAAGCAAACAAAAAATGAACAATTATTTTCACATTTCATTCGCTCGACGCAAAAGTTATCTACATAAATTGAGTACAAGTGTATGTTATTGAAAATTTTTGTTTATCATTCTTTCTAAAACTCGAATACTATACATACAGTCCTAAAATACCTTTTAGTTTTTTACTTTCTATACCTAAGTACGGGACTGGAGAGCTATGTTCTTTGATATTCGTTTAAGATCTTTTTTGTTTGTTTTTAAAAGACTTTAACTTTTCTTTTTCAATCTTCCTCCATTTTTCCCACTCTGGCTTCAGCTTCGGCAGTGATAAACTCTTTTGTTCTGTAATTATTTTGTTAAGCCCTGCATAATTCCCGCCAACTTACACCTTTCATCGACGATTCCAAGCCTCCACGTTGTCTTGCGTTCTGGGAAATGCTTTTGAGTTGTGTTAAGTCGCCCAAAACTCCGAAGTATATTTGAAGTTGTCTATTAATTTTTTTCTCGAGCCATGCCAGGTTTGCAATAAGAAAAATACTACGTAAATTATCGTTGTATAAAGACTTCGGAAGCAGGAACAAGAGCTTGACTTTTAATCATTTGCCCATCACACTTCAGAGTTTCCATACCTGTATATTGATCTATTCTTACTCCTCTTTCTGCTCCCTTCTTCAAAAAATTTGGATAAAATGAGAAGACACCCTTTTACATCAGCGGAAGGAAAGTCAGACTTTGCTGCGTTGGTGCCAGGCAAATACCATAATCGTTGCGTTAGCAACTTTAAATAACTTTGAAAAAATAACTGTATTGCTCATCAGACAAAAAATAAGACTTAATGCCGCTCTACACTTCCACGCAGCGTTGCCGCTGAAAAATTTCAAAAAGTGGGGCCCGAGCCAAAAAATATATAATATTAATATAGCATAAAAAAAAAAACAGAAAAAATCATTTATTTATGACTAAAAAAAACAAAACAACAAATGTATTCATTACGAAATACTTTTATTCATATTTTTGCATTCTTTTTCGTCCAACAAAGAATAAAATCTTACTTAAACTGAAAAAGGGACAAATGCACTGTATACCTTACCGTTTAATTCCGTCGCTACTCGTCCTTTGCATTTATACCTTCTATGCGGTTTGCACATGCGCAGTTACAATTTTTACCAAACAATATATTTAACGACTGAAATAAAACAAGAGCTGTGAAACGGTGAAAACATTTCCAGCTAGTGTATTATAAAAATAAAGATTTGTGCGAACATTCAAAAAAGAGGCACATTACAATCCTCACAAATTCAAATCCTATGTCTCTGACCACACCTTTCCCGTTTTAAACTCTTGTAAATTACGAAGAACTTAAAAACTAAACCGATTTGAGCATAATCCAAAGAGTTAATCCAAATATTAAACTGAAATGTTCTTTATCCCACGTCCCCAACAAATTATAAAACATCAGATTTTTCTTCACTAATCGCAATAAAATCACCACTTCTACTGCACACAATGGGATATGATTATCGAAAACGCTTTTGTATTATGACTACACGAATGAGCAGATATTATCTCGAAAAGTTTAGTGCATGCTTTTGAAATACTATACTATACTCATAATGCTTGATTTGCTAAGGTTTTCCAGTGAATTGAAATAAAACATGCTCGGAAACCTAAGGAGCATGTACATATTCAACCCACAAAATCTATATACATGTTCACCTTTGAAATGTGAACCCTGAATGGCATAACCAAACCGAAGGACCTGCACGTGCACCTTAGTCCCAGTGGGAAACTTTACTTAGTGCACGTGTTTGGTATTTTCACATCATAATTTTAACGCAAATGAGACATGTGCACACGGATGTACAACAGGACCTTTACTTTTCCAAGAATTAATTTGACTTCTCTTAAATCGGATTCGGATTGCAGCAGGGGTTGTTAAACCACTCGACTCCTACATCTCGTCTATGAAATCACGACCCATATACCAGCACACCCCGAATGTTTAAATGTACGTATTGCATAATGTTAACTTGTGGAAAATCACGTACATAATTTTTTTTTTGCAAACATTAAGCAAAAAAAATTAAGCGCTAATTCTTCCTTTCTTAGGTTTAAAAAAAAGCTCAGCTGGTTGCTATTTATCAATAAATGTTTATTCAAAAGCTTAAATATTCGAGATCAAGAAAAATGTATTTGTTCGAGATCATCCCTTATGTTGGGAACCCTGGAACATATATTTAAGTCTAGGTACTGTAGCACTGGTGGTCAATTATCATTTGTTCAGTTTTTTTTTTTGGCATACAGGATGGATCTGGAAGGAATGTATATTGTTGTCTTTTGAACTTGAATACACAACACTTATATTTCCCCATGGAAGTTAATCCGCTTCTACTTCCATCGTGTTTACGGACCAACAACTTAATCGCGAACCCAAGTGCGTTCATCAAATAAAATGTATCGAGGGATTTCAACCCCCTAACGAATACATCACAAAACATATTGCCAGCATCATACTCAAAGGGCTGGGAGTTGGGTGAAATCAGAAACCAGGAACCATAAAGGAACAAGATTTCATAGGATTATCCCAATTATATGCGTGCAATGAACGAATGCTGACACAGCTATCCATCTGAATACGTATTCAATGTTTAAGGGTACATTTTCTTTTCAAAGAAGTATATAAGCAGAGGAAGGTATACCAGTGGCAGCATGGAAACTTTTTATACTTATTTTTTATTTTGCTCTAGTCCCAGTGTCAAATGCTGCTATGGATACAATAGTATTTTTATGTATATTGTGTATATGTGTACCTATGCATCTGCACCTGTACAGTAGAATAAACACTTTTAAAGTATAGTTGACTTTTTCGTAGATTTCTACGATGGGTATTAATGCGGTAGGTAAATATGGGGTAAATAATCCCTGTCGTGTCCAAAAGGCTTACGTTAGCGCTGTCATCAATTCTAAAGCAGTTTTCAGGTGCATTCCATCGGGAGCTTGCATTGTAGCGTCCCAAAATCTGTGCACATGTGTTTTGTTCTTAAGGCAGAACGACTTTAGCGGATACATTTTAGTTATGAAAGTAAAGCTGGCTTCACAGTTATGAGAACTTTTGGCGCAGCTTTGAAATTCAGCTGATGTTATAAAGGTATTCCATATTCCTGATTCTTCGAACCCGCTCTAAAGTATTTTTTTTTAATGTGGTAATTTTACTAAGATGCGATAGCCTATACTACCAACCAGTGTTGATTAGGTACAATTCAAAATCTGTATTTTTTGCAGTTTATTACAAATTTTGCTAACGTGATGTTTGCACTGGAAAAACTCAACACTGTATTTTTTAATGATGTCATTTGAAATTATTGATAGTCATTAGTCATAGTGAATAGTGACACTGGTAGCTATTAGCAATTTCAGCGTATATAAAAGTATAACTTAATTGTTATCAATTTATAAGTGTTGTTAAAACATATTTTTTACCCGACTGGACACAGGGAGGGTTATGTGTTTCGCGCGTATCCTATGTACGTTCCTACGGGTCGCCCTGTAGCCTAAACGGCTTGACCGATTTTGAAGAGTGAGGTATCATAATATTCGTATTCTTCCCCGAAGTGTCATAGGCTAAAAAGATAAAAAAAAAAAACTTAATTTAAGTATAGGTACTTAAATGCGTCTTGTGCATATATTTTTAATTCTTTTTATTTACAGTCAGTCGGGTTTTTGGTTTTCTAAATTAACTTTTTTTACTTCCTACGTGGCTGATTAAAAAATCGCAAATGAAAATAATAAAAATTTATTTAAGTAGCTGTTTATTTTTATAGATAAATAACCTAAACAATATGATAGATATTAGGTATATTTTGTCATTTTAGGTATAATTTTCTTATCAAACTAGGGGCTATACAATTTTTTTAAATATCAACATGCATGATTAGTAAGCCCGAATAATCGATGCCAAAACTGAGCCCACGTCCGGCAACCACTCTCCCCGCGGGAATGAAGTTATGTATTACTTCGCGATGCTGACTGTAAGCAACTCATGCTAAATCCCTTGAGTCTGCCACTTCGACTCTTATTACTCTTCAATCCGCATGCAGTCGTCTTTTAAACTCAAAATTTTGCTCATTATACTCATTGGTGAGTTCACTCTTTCCCCCCTGCAAAGGGCCTCCATTGGTACATTGCACTTTCCGTATCACCTTCTCCGTACGGGCCATCGTGGGGATCAGTTTGTGGGTCCATCTGCCGTGTTATCCCACCTGACTTGACACTTGACACAGTACAATAGGTATTCCTATTTTCTTCTGTAGTAACAATGACCTCTTTCCGGTGGGCGGTTTGCCTAAGGTATATCCTATACATCTCGCTGGCGATCATTCTCAATGTAACGCAAGCTGCTTCGTATGAAATTGTTTGAAATCTGCTTATTGTTCTAATTGCGAAGAGTCTGTAAGCTGACGAGTGCTTCTCCCTTATGTTTCCTTCGGTTTTAAAGCCGCCGCCCAGATTGGTGCTTAGTATAGAAGTAAGGGGTCTTCCAATAGCGACTTCCGAGCTTTGATAGTTGATAGCGGCCATATTGTTAGAGCTACATCTGTCAATTTGGCTGTCATTTATTCAGCCTGTTTTGCCAAATCACCCATAGACGGATATATCGTTCAACAACACGTGCAAATGATAACATTGTTTTATGGAAATTGGTGTCTGTTCGGGCAACGTTCCGCGCTCTTCGCCCATTCAGTCTTCTTCAGCGATGATGCCCATTTCTGAATGAATTTCAACAAACAAAATTGTCGAATTTGGGACGATACCAATTCATATGAGGGTGTCCAATGCATTACGAAAAAGTCACTATTCGGTGTGGATTTTGAGCTGGCGGCGTCGTCGGTCCATTTGAGAACGACGTTCGGAAGCCCATTACCGTCCACTGCGAGCGCTATATGTAGATGATTACCAACTTCTTTTGACCTGAATCGGATGATATCGACACCAACGGCATGTGGTTTCAACAGGACGGCGCACAGCCACACAGCTCGCGCCACATTGTAAATTTATAAAATTTCATTTTAATAATTTGATACGATCGTCAACGTCCAACCATTATCTATTGGACGCATTTTCCGCGCTAGTATTACATTGTGCTGCGTGGTGGGTACATTAACGGCGCGCTATTGTACAGGGTAACGGTATGAATTACTTAATGAGCAACTTATTTTTTCTGATTTTATTTAACTTTGGGATTTATTAAAGTTCATTTTTTGGCTTGGAAATATGTTTAAATTATGTTATCTCAAATGGTGGCCATTGTTTGCTTCGACTTGACGTGTTCTTTTTACACTTTTTACTCTTTTCATCACTTTTCTTTAAATTTCAGGTCCCAGCGGCCTCACGTCTTCTCGGATATTAGCCTTAATTTGTTGCATGATTCTTGGCTTGGCACAAATTTTCCTCAGGAAAATCAAAGTTGAACGAGCTATTGCGTTGGTTTTAACACGTAAACCAATTGAATGTTATATGAAAAAAGGTGCAACTGCCCTCGAATTCTTTGCAAAAGACTGAGAACGTCGCCTGGTGGAAGTTTCGGGGTTCTTCTCACGACGAGCAATGTTCATATCATTGTGGAAGATCAAAGACATTCCCTTTTGTTGCTGAAAACGCTGACTCAGTTTCTAAACTGTATTTGTTGAATAACTGAGCATGAAATAAATTTCTATATATTCTTTGTGCCGGATGCACAATAATCAATAACTTCGGTTCCTTGTTCAGCGATAAATCTTTCCATCATAAATTTCCGAAGTTTTTTAAAGGTATTCCCCAAAAGAATACGTGCGCCACCCTGTATCTACATCTGTTGCGAATTCTTCGACAGAAAGCATTGCTTAAACTTTATTTTTTTCTGCTACTTCTAAATTGTTGCAAGTCTTAATACATCCTCTGGAACCACGTTTTTAAGAAGGGAGTGTCAAAGTTTAAACGTAAATAAACTCAAGCATAAAATAAGCACATTTATACCGATTCTGGCGACGACATTCTGCTGACGATATTCCTTTCAAATAGGTACATGTTGCCTGGAGGAATATAATATAAATACGTATTAAGTTCAAAAGTTAATATACATATTAGAAAAAGATTAATCCATCTATACGACAGCCATTGAAAACTTTCACAGGTCTGTTTTTTTTTTGTCTAATATTTGTTTGAACGAATAGTCTGTGATTATAAATTCACAGATTTTTGCCACTTCCAAGTTTGCACTCCCTTTCGCTGGAGGCCCTTCTGCGCAGCTGCTCAAACTTCTCCTACGTTGTTGCAATTTTCTCTTTGTGGGTGGATACATTTGTCTATTCATAACTTTGCCAGGTATTGGTATAACCTTTGGTGTTTTTATCCAAAGCTCTTCTCTACGTTTTTCTGGTACCGTGTTTGTATTATAAACAACCACCCTCAGATGTGTTGTTCTGGTTCATAATAGCGCATTCGAAATGTGTACAATTTTTGTATCTGTTCTTGTGCGGGGTATTGTGCAAAAAATATGTTTATCGACTTATTAGGATAATATGATGTATTCCCACGGGTGCACAATAGAACTATCGGTGGTTGATACCCGTGGTGTGTCACTGCCATAAAATACAAAACTAACTTGACTGTTTCCTTCTCTTATTACTACATACCGAAATTTGTTTCCCCGCTATGCTTATGGTTCATGTACCTTAATGGAGTACTCGTGCGTATAACAGATTTGAAGTGATTTGTAAACAAATTAAGGGCGTGTTCATATTGTTGTGTCACGTGTCGGCATCGTTAAACTTCCACTTGAATAAACTTGAATGATCCTTCACCTAACCAACATCATAAAAGGGACCGAAGAGAGTACGGAAATGAATTGAAAAGTATTGATAAGGAACTCTCCTGTGGCAAAGAGCAGGTGAAATATACTCATTCGTTTGGCAAAACCACAAAATGCTTGAACTGTATTTGCAAGCATTAAAACAACATTTACAACAGCTACGCCGTCCCTCATTCTACTGTTAAAAACCACCACTTTAAGGCTACGTTATTCACCATTCGCAAATAATCGCGTATGGCAAGGTGTTTGCATTATGTGGCAGTGGCCAACATTCAAAATCAACCTATGGGGGATAGCGAGCTCACAAATGAGATCGAGAACAACCCAAGCTTTGCTGAATTCAAAAAAAAAAGTCACTAAGTCTCGAGAACCGACCGGCACTCCAAATCCTATAGCAAAAAAATGGGAATAATATCGGAGCAGTTACCCGTCAGGCGGTGAAGGTGAGGTCACCGGATCAAACACATACATTGCAGCTTAGAAATGCTGAATGTGACTTGCGTAGCATTTTTATTTGGCGCGTAAGCTTATTCAGCAGGGTATCAAATTCATGACGTGTAATGTTTGCTAACTCTGTCTTTTGCGATTCATTAGATGGCCTGTTTGACTCCTGGGCGGTTTATTTGAAATGCTTACCTGCTGCACGACAAGTGTTTCTGGTGGTACACTGGGCGTAAGGGTTGTGGGTGTTGTAGGTGCATGCGGAGACTTGTTTGTAGGTGAACGGCTTAAAGGCATGTTTGAATAAAACTCTTCAAATCGTATTTGTGGCACTCCTTTTGTTGGCTCGTTGGCTGGATCTTTTTGGCTTTTCGTCGGTAGATGACATACATTTTTGCTAAGAGGTTGATATTCGTCAATGGCGGCAGGAATTTTGGTAAATTAAATATCGGAATTTTCTCAATCGAAAGAAAGAGTTTTTTTTCGTAGATGAAATAAACATGTTGCTTTTGAATTTAACAACAGTGTCGACGAATATACGGATCTCTGGTTAGAGCTAAAAATGTCCAAGAATTAGAAAAGGCATCGTAATTTGTGTAAATGGCGCGACAATCTTGTCTTGTGAATTATAAATATTTATATCTAAGTTACATTATGCATTACTAGATTAATTATTTTCAACCTTCACATTAAATATTTTGTAGGTCACAATGAGTAATTTTATATTTTACTAAACATTAGTATCGCGCAAAG
Organism: Cheilosia variabilis; assembly: GCA_951230905.1. Lineage (NCBI taxonomy): Eukaryota > Metazoa > Arthropoda > Insecta > Diptera > Syrphidae > Cheilosia > Cheilosia variabilis. The sequence goes on along the minus strand of OX579679.1, from coordinate 39,829,592 downwards.
TATATCTGCATCAGTTAGCACTAAAACTAAAACTATAGTACCTACCGCTTACCTACACCATTCCCATCTATACTTATTCACTTCAGCGAAAGCGTCTTAGCAGATGACAATGGCCTTTTTTAAATCATTCCAACTGTTTATTTTCTTTCTTATTTCAAGTATTAGATATAGGATAATTTCATGTAACTACGCGAAAAATAACAGATTCTGACTGGTGGAAATAATTACTAACCGAATAAATATAACTGTTTCGCATAACCAATGTTTGGAGGTATAGAGTGCAAGGATTTGCGGACAATTTTTAGAAAAAAATTAATTAAATTATTGAATTACGGCGATTTATTATAACTCCTAGGCTTAACTTGACGATCTATGACACAGTACCTTTTAAATGTATAACTTTCATTCCTCACCTGCTTTTCACATGATAAGAAGATGTAGGGGAGAAATATTCGAGACAAGAATTAATCTTGAGGATTTTTGGAGCCAAAAGGTAATTTCTTTCCGAAAGACGCGAGAAATTGCTATACGTTACCAAACTTTTGTTGTATGATAGTGCCGACTCGCGTTTGACTTTAAGTAACACTGAACCAATGATCCAAAAGTTTGTAAAGAATACGAAGTCACAAAAATCTCATTAAAACAATATCCTTATTTTAATCTTCCATATATATATAGAAATTGAGCCTTCTGTTCGTTTGTCGCCGATTCACGCCTTAACGCATTGACCGATTTTAGCCAAACTTTTACACATCTTTGGTATTGGTCTATGTATGGTTTTTGTGAAGTTGAAATCGGAAAACGTATGTGTGTGTTGTGCGTGCGTTAAAAAACACATGAATTTCCATACATTTTGTTCGACGGCTGGACGGATTTGAATGATTTTTTTTTATTTTGTTTGTCTTGAATCAGGGATGGTTTAGGAAAACTTAAAATTCGGAAAATTCTCAACAGGTGGCCCTGTAGGCACATTTCGTCTTTTATCTGTCTCCTTCTATAAATATATCAAAATAGGTCGCATTGTGTTTGAATAATTGATGTTCTGTTAATGTGTGAACCGATTTTGTATCTGGAAAATTCAAACTAAAGTTGACGTTAATACCAGCTTTGTCTTTGTATGTGTATGGTTATACGAGGTATCGGCAATTTAGTGAACATACCTGTGCTGTCGATCTATGGGACCATTCAATTAATTTCAATGGAATTGGGGATAAGTGGATGCGTATGTTTGGTTCCAGCTAGGAAGATAGGATAGTTTTGGACCCGTTAGGGTGGTGGGCTCAAGTCGCAACCATTAAAGAATTATGTGATGTGGCATGTGGCCTATGTGTGCGTAGGCTGTACGGCGTATATCGCTTGGTAGAAAGAAGGGTAGGTATATTGTTTTGGTTATTCGTATACTATCATTTTAACAAATTGACCACTCGCCCGAGTAGTCCAGCATACCAACCACTGAGCCCAGGGCCGGACCGACCGTATGTGCAAGATGTGCAAATGCACAGGGCGCCAAGTTCTGGGGCGCATTGCTAGGAAAGAAAAATTAATTTTATCTCGCGCAAACAAATACTGCCATTTGCATTTAAAAAAAAACTGGTTCAAATAAGCCCAAAATAACAACACCCATCACACCTGTGCTGAATTATATCGTGCACATTAACTCCCGTCACTTGCAATGTTGCAACTTCAAGAAGAATCTAACTCAAAATATCGCAAAATTAAAAAGTCCGACTAGACCCATGCAAGTTCAATTCTTACCTACATAATCTCAAAATATTCCACCCTGTTCATGTAGGTATATTTCTTGCACATCCACTTACATTTAACAAAAGAATCTAGTTCAAAAATCTCAAAACAAAAAATACCTCAATAGAAATAAACGCATGGAAAGTCTACCTCCGGGGTGAAGTGGAAAAGACTTATGCATGAGATGAAAAAAGCGCGCTTTCTGTAAATCTTGCACAGGGCGCTAGTTTGGCTGGAGCCGGCACCGTGTTCACAAGTTGTAACTACCGATATTTAATGTTCTATAGCACCTTTACCGAATGTGAAGTGGAAAAAAAAAATATCCGAACAGTGATTCTTACTTCCCGCGCAAACTTCCCAAGCTGCTCACATTCTGCTTTGGTTGATTTGGTTGATTGAGAAAATCTAACCGGACCATATATATATATATTTCGAGAGATAATCGAATCAGACCACCATTGTCGGGTCTCTTTTCGTCTCTCTACCACTGTAAATCTTACTCAGAGAGACTCTCTGGATTTCTCCACAGTTCTTCTCTGGGCTCAATTCCTAGTGTTAACGCTAGCATCTGTTTATGGGAGATCCGTTTCATCGACTGGGTCTCGACCCATTGATGTCCCAAGATCCTCATTCTTCTGCCAGCCAATGCCGGGCATTGACACAGTATATGTGCCGCTGTCTCAGATTCCTCCAGGCATAGTCTACAAGTATCATCCTCTATAAGGCCCATTTTCCTTAAGTGATACCTGAAATTACCATGTCCTGTAGACAAAGCCACCACCCATTTCAATGTTCCTCGACTCATGCTTAGAACTCTTCTTTGAGTGGAGCAGGTCGGCCACTTTATTGCCATTTTAGCTTGTCTACATTGTTCCACGGTTGACCACCTTCTCAGGTGTTCTGCCGTGATCCATTTGTGGACAAGCTGTTCAACCATTCCTCTGCCAATTGAAGAGAATGGTTCTGGTCCCAGCAACTTTTCAGTTGACCCCTGTTTTGCAAGGGAGTCCGCCTTTTCATTGCCTTCGATCCCTATGTGTCCTCGTACCCAAGTCAGTGTTACTTCATTTTTAGATGAACACTTATTGAGTTTAAGTACGCATTCCAGTGCCAGTGATGTTGTGATGTTTGTTTGTTCCATGCATCTGATCACCGCCTGATTGTCCAGTGCTATGAGGATATTTCTTCCTTCCACCTGACACTCAAGCAAGTAGTCCAACGCATAAAGCAAGGCAATCATCTCAGCCTGGTATACTGAAGTGTATTTCCCGAGGCTAATGTGACGGGCAAGTTCCAGCTCTTCTGAATAGATACCGGCCCCCGCCCCGCCATCCATCATGGATCCATCCGTGAAAATCACTATTTCACCATTTCTTTTTTCTGGAAGTAATCCGTTCTCAATACGAGTTTTATGATTTCTTTCCATAATACGCACCCTTGTTATTCGATCCATAGGCATGTTTAGCTCCCTAATCTCGTCTTTAACAAGTTCCAGGATCTTCCTATGTCCATAGATCGTACCACGATGGTGCCATTTCGCATCTCGATGCAAGCGAAGTGCCGTTTGGGCCGCTGTTTTCTTAATAAATAAGTCTAGCGGTAATATCCCCATGATGACTTCCAATGCGCATGTTGGGGTTGTACGTATTGCACCTGTAATTCCCATACATGCTAAACGCTGAACCCTATCCAGGTGCTTCCTCACAGTTTTCTGAGAGGCTTTCGCCCACCATACAACCGAGGCGTACGTGATAATGGGTCTAGTTATCATCGTATACATCCAGTATGCTGACCTAGGCGAGAGTCCCCACCTCTGTCCACATACACGTTTGCACTGATGTAGTACCCTCTTTGCCTTCCGGACCTTCTCCTCAACATGGTAATTCCAAGTAAGTCCAGTATCTAGATAGACTCCCAGATACTTAACCTTCTTAGTCATTGTTAGTTCCGATCCGAAAAGTGTTAAGGGCCGAAATTCCAGATTTTTCCTCTTCCTAGTGAAGACTATTAGATCTGTTTTCGCCGCATTAATGGAGAGCCCTTGTTCCAGACACCACCGCTCAACCACTCTGAGTGCATTCCTCATGATATCTGCTGTGACGTCCATGAATTTGCCTCTGGCCATTATTGCTATGTCGTCGGCATATCCCACTGTGTGAATGCCCGTCGCCTCGAGTCTGTCGAGAAGAGAGTCCACAGTGATATTCCACAGTGTAGGTGAGAGAACACCTCCTTGTGGGCAACCTCTGCTAACCCTTCCTCTGAGTTTTGAGGTTCCCGTCTGAATATTAATCGCCCTCGTATTCAACATATTGTCCACCCATCTTACCACCAGTGGGTTAACCCTACGTTTTTCCAAGGCTTGTTTCAGACTTTCAAAGCATATCTTATCGAAGGCACCTTCAATGTCCATTATAGTGGTCATCGCAATGCCCCCGGTATTTAGCTCTTCCTCCGCAACGCGTACTACTTGGTGTAGCGCTGTTTCTGTAGACATACCTACCCTGTATGCATGCTGTCTACTATTTAAAGGATACATCTTAAGCGCAGTACTCTCCATATAGTCCACCATCACCCTTTCCATTATTTTTAACAGGAAGGATGTTAGGCTGACTGGTCTGAATGACTTTGCTTCGGTGTAGTCCTTTTTTCCCGGTTTTGGAAGGAAGACCACATTTGCTTCCCTCCATGTTATCGGGATATAGCCTATTGCTAGGCATGCAACGTATATATTCCTGAGCCTTGGTGCAATTAGGTCTATACCCCATTGCATTAGACCTGGAAATATACCATCCGGCCCCGCAGTTTTGAAGGGTGAGAATGTTGCTATCGCACCCTTGACCGCTTTTGGTGTCACGATCCGTTCTGCTTCCGTCCTATCCATCCTGTTCGCTCCTTGTTTCCTTGGAGCCCAGGGCTGAGCTGACTTATAGCTTCCTGGAAAGTGTACCTCCATTAGGACCTCATTTGTGTGATCCAGTGTTTCCACCATCTCCCCCGCTCTATTACGAATGAGTCCGATCTTAGAAACTGGATCTCTCGAGACAATCTTTTGTAGTCTACTGACTTCAGATGTACTCCTCATACTCGAGCAAAAGTCCCTCCATGACTCCCTTTTACGTCGTCGCAGAGTAACGTTTAGCTCTTTCTTTTTCGCCTTATATTCATCCCATGCTTCGGGTTCTCCCCTCCTCATGGCGTGATTGAAGGCCTTCCTCGCAGCCTTTTTTAGCTTTTCAAGTTCCCGGCACCACCAAGGCGCAGGATCTTGTTTTTCCACTAAAGTAGGTGTACAAGCCACTCGGTACGCAACTTCAACAGCTGATTGCAGATGCTTCAACTGTGATTCTACATGCCAAGTGTTTTTCGGTATTCCGAATGTCATTACATTCAGTTTTTCCTCCAACACTTCAAGGTATTTTATCCTATCTGTGTTCTTCGGAATTCTGATGTATTTCCGATCTTTTTTCCTTTTAGATCCATAGCGAACATCAAATGAAATGGCTCTGTGATCCGACAATGTAGCCTGATCCATTACCCTCCAATTTGATATTCTTTCAATTATCTGGCTACTGCACAGGGTAACATCGATCACTTCCATTCGTCTCACATCGACGAAGGTTGGCTCTGTTCCCCGGTTTAAGATAGCTAGATCCTTGCATGATACAAATTCGAATAAGGCTTCTCCTCTGTAATTATCGTTGGTGCTGCCCCACACTGTATTATGTGCATTGGCATCACAACCAATTATTAGATCCTCGTTCCTGTTCCTGCATGCATTCACCAAAGACTCTAACTCTCTTGTCGGAGGAGGTTCTGGAGAATCATACGGCAGGTATGCAGATGCTATGACAAAACTTCCCGCACCTGATCCTACTCGTACTGTTGCAAGGTCTGGGGCACACAGATCCGGCAATTTATATGCTTGAACTCCGTGCCTCACCAAGATACAGGACCTAATTCTTCCGCTAGTTTGTGCATAATGCAACTCAGCCATGCTATTTGGGAGTCCTCTAATCTTTCCTCTAAAGATCCAAGGCTCCTGTATCAGGGCTATATCAAACGAATCCTCATCAAAACACTTAGTCATCATTGCCGATGCTGCTTTGCTGTGATGAAGGTTCAATTGAATCACCCTCAGCTTTTCCCGGTACGGGCCCACCTCCCGCCCGACTTGTGTTGATCCCATCTCCATGGTGTCTATCACTTCGTCGCCCTACCGGGTGGCTTTCCAGGTTGAGTCTTTTCCGATGATCTTTGGAACTTCACGAATGCTATGTCCAACCCGCAAAAGAGTCTATCTCCTGCTTGTCTAACCAGCCTCGCTTCCTCCCTCGGACACCAGATCGTCAGCTTGGTTCCACCAATTTTTTTGTCATCATATCTTCCCACATGAATAACCCTCCATTTCGAAGTGTCCTTCACACAGGAATTTTGACGACAAAGTCTGGCAAGGATGACATCCTTGCTCACGGGTTCACCGGGAACGAAGATTATCAACCTTTCCACATCCTTTAGTATGTGAAGCCTGTCTATTTTAAGGTTGATTCCCTCCCATAGGTCGGTCATCTTCCCTACAGTCTCACATAGCCACCCTTTGGTTTCTTGGTTTACGCATTTTATTGCTATAATCCCTTCCTCCAAGGTTATCTCCTTTACACCGATATCACCTGCATTTGTCGGAAGTAAGTCAAGAGCCCTCAGCAGAGCATTCTTGAAAATACTCAACTGTGAAGCTTCTATCCCCCCCTCTCGACTCATGTCGGCAACACCCATTTGGAGATCGTTCGCCGCTGTCTGAGCAAAGGTTTTTACACCCCTGTCAACTTTGGCTCTCTCACTCCTAGCGTAAGGCTTTGCAGCATCTGATGCTTGCTTTGCTCTCCTTCCCATAGCTTGGCTCAGCTTTCGCTTTACCTTGCTTGGTCCAGGTTGCTCGGCCTTGCACGATTTCTGCTTTCCGGGTTGACTAATAGTCCGTTGTAAATGTTGTCCATCCACATAACCACTGGAGTGTGGTACCTGTAGACTGACCCCATATTGTACAGACTGTCCGTCTTCCCTTCCGCCTTCCGTCCCCTTCTTCACAGTTTTAGGTGGATTCATGGTCCCGGAACATTTGAACCGTTTCCTAGATCCACCGTCTTCTGGAGAGGTTTCGGTCGACGTCAAGTTGGCAACCATTTCAGTCAACTCCTCAACCGACTTACTTATGCCTTTCGCCGAGACAGATTTGGCCAAGGCCAATCTTTGCCTCCTTCTGACCCTCTTCATTCTTTGCTTCAGTTGCTGGTGCAACTTCCGCTCGGAGTCGGGACTTCTCTCCTCTTCCAATCCGGCTTCCGCAGTTCCGGCTGACCTCTTGGCGCATTTCTGCCCCGCATTGTCCACCTCCACTGACGATTGGTCTGCTAACTCTTTTGGTTTCCCATCAGAGTCCACTGACCCCTCGAGCTTATTCGGGTTCATGTCAGCACTTTCCAGCGCCTTCTCGACCCCTCCTAAGCCTTCCACCTCGTTTTCCGAAGGAATATTATTTTTATTATTTAAATTTAGGTCCATATATGTACCCACGAGTAGGGGAGAATTAAACGGACCGAATAGGCAGAGATCCCCAATACCTATCCTACTCAACTAAATTACAACAGAGGATTGAGCTGCCCCTGAGGAGTCTCCATTAGCGGTTCAATTACCCCTGAACCCTGTGAACAAGTAGTTTTACCTACCTCATCACAGCTCCCTCGACATTGCAGACTAGTCATCTTGGAGTTTAAGGGTTGATCGATTGATCGGATTGAGTCTTGGTTCTTCAATTCACATTCAGCTCTACCAGAGGAGTTGGGCCACTACCCTGGTCTAGCATCCTGTTAATCTACTTAAGCCGCCCCACCACGACAAGGTGCCCAATCTTCGGATAAAGGTAGATGAACTTACCGGCGGTAACTCGATTCAATCATTAGCGCGGAAAAAAACGATCAAGAAGCCGACCCGGAAATCTATGAAGTCGTTCAATAGAGAGGTTCAACTATCAAAAGGGATGTTAATAATTTAATCAATTTTAGGCGGTACGAAGTTCGCCGGGTCAGCTAGTTGTCTTATAGAAACTAAAATACTGTTGGCCTTAGAAAATTATATGCCTGGTTTATTTATAGATAGAACAACCTTTTATTCATTTACTTTTACATTCACTGTATATTACCTCTAAACAATTGGCGGTCCATGGCAAGACAGAAATTTTGTCAAATGGTCCCACATCACTAAAAGGTTATATATATATTTCGAGAGATAATCGAATCAGACCACCATTGTCGGGTCTCTTTTCGTCTCTCTACCACTGTAAATCTTACTCAGAGAGACTCTCTGGATTTCTCCACAGTTCTTCTCTGGGCTCAATTCCTAGTGTTAACGCTAGCATCTGTTTATGGGAGATCCGTTTCATCGACTGGGTCTCGACCCATTGATGTCCCAAGATCCTCATTCTTCTGCCAGCCAATGCCGGGCATTGACACAGTATATGTGCCGCTGTCTCAGATTCCTCCAGGCATAGTCTACAAGTATCATCCTCTATAAGGCCCATTTTCCTTAAGTGATACCTGAAATTACCATGTCCTGTAGACAAAGCCACCACCCATTTCAATGTTCCTCGACTCATGCTTAGAACTCTTCTTTGAGTGGAGCAGGTCGGCCACTTTATTGCCATTTTAGCTTGTCTACATTGTTCCACGGTTGACCACCTTCTCAGGTGTTCTGCCGTGATCCATTTGTGGACAAGCTGTTCAACCATTCCTCTGCCAATTGAGAGAATGGTTCTGGTCCCAGCAACTTTTCAGTTGACCCCTGTTTTGCAAGGGAGTCCGCCTTTTCATTGCCTTCGATCCCTATGTGTCTTCGTACCCAAGTCAGTGTTACTTCATTTTTAGATGAACACTTATTGAGTTTAAGTACGCATTCCAGTGCCAGTGATGTTGTGATGTTTGTTTGTTCCATGCATCTGATCACCGCCTGATTGTCCAGTGCTATGAGGATATTTCTTCCTTCCACCTGACACTCAAGCAAGTAGTCCAACGCATAAAGCAAGGCAATCATCTCAGCCTGGTATACTGAAGTGTATTTCCCGAGGCTAATGTGACGGGCAAGTTCCAGCTCTTCTGAATAGATACCGGCCCCCGCCCCGCCATCCATCATGGATCCATCCGTGAAAATCACTATTTCACCATTTCTTTTTTCTGGAAGTAATCCGTTCTCAATACGAGTTTTGTGATTTCTTTTCATAATACGCACCCTTGTTATTCGATCCATAGGCATGTTTAGCTCCCTAATCTCGTCTTTAACAAGTTCCAGGATCTTCCTATGTCCATAGATCGTACCACGATGGTGCCATTTCGCATCTCGATGCAAGCGAAGTGCCGTTTGGGCCGCTGTTTTCTTAATAAATAAGTCTAGCGGTAATATCCCCATGATGACTTCCAATGCGCATGTTGGGGTTGTACGTATTGCACCTGTAATTCCCATACATGCTAAACGCTGAACCCTATCCAGGTGCTTCCTCACAGTTTTCTGAGAGGCCTTCGCCCACCATACAACCGAGGCGTACGTGATAATGGGTCTAGTTATCATCGTATACATCCAGTATGCTGACCTAGGCGAGAGTCCCCACCTCTGTCCACATACACGTTTGCACTGATGTAGTACCCTCTTTGCCTTCCGGACCTTCTCCTCAACATGGTAATTCCAAGTAAGTCCAGTATCTAGATAGACTCCCAGATACTTAACCTTCTTAGTCATTGTTAGTTCCGATCCGAAAAGTGTTAAGGGCCGAAATTCCAGATTTTTCCTCTTCCTAGTGAAGACTATTAGATCTGTTTTCGCCGCATTAATGGAGAGCCCTTGTTCCAGACACCACCGCTCAACCACTCTGAGTGCATTCCTCATGATATCTGCGGTGACGTCCATGAATTTGCCTCTGGCCATTATTGCTATGTCGTCGGCATATCCCACTGTGTGCATGCCCGTCGCCTCGAGTCTGTCGAGAAGAGAGTCCACAGTGATATTCCACAGTGTAGGTGAGAGAACACCTCCTTGTGGGCAACCTCTGCTAACCCTTCCTCTGAGTTTTGAGGTTCCCGTCTGAATATTAATCGCCCTCGTATTCAACATATTGTCCACCCATCTTACCACCAGTGGGTTAACCCTACGTTTTTCCAAGGCTTGTTTCAGACTTTCAAAGCATATCTTATCGAAGGCACCTTCAATGTCCATATTATAGTGGTCATCGCAATGCCCCCGGTATTTAGCTCTTCCTCCGCAACGCGTACTACTTGGTGTAGCGCTGTTTCTGTAGACATACCTACCCTGTATGCATGCTGTCTACTATTTAAAGGATACATCTTAAGCGCAGTACTCTCCATATAGTCCACCATCACCCTTTCCATTATTTTTAACAGGAAGGATGTTAGGCTGACTGGTCTGAATGACTTTGCCTCGGTGTAGTCCTTTTTTCCCGGTTTTGGAAGGAAGACCACATTTGCTTCCCTCCATGTTATCGGGATATAGCCTATTGCTAGTCATGCAACGTATATATTCCTGAGCCTTGGTGCAATTACGTCTATACCCCATTGCATTAGACCTGGAAATATACCATCCGGCCCCGCAGTTTTGAAGGGTGAGAATGTTGCTATCGCACCCTTGACCGCTTTTGGTGTCACGATCCGTTCTGCTTCCGTCCTATCCATCCTGTTCGCTCCTTGTTTCCTTGGAGCCCAGGGCTGATCTGACTTATAGCTTCCTGGAAAGTGTACCTCCATTAGGACCTCATTTGTGTGATCCAGTGTTTCCACCATCTCCCCCGCTCTATTACGAATGAGTCCGATCTTAGAAACTGGATCTCTCGAGACAATCTTTTGTAGTCTACTGACTTCAGATGTACTCCTCATACTCGAGCAAAAGTCCCTCCATGACTCCCTTTTACGTCGTCGCAGAGTAACGTTTAGCTCTTTCTTTTTCGCCTTATATTCATCCCATGCTTCGGGTTCTCCCCTCCTCATGGCGTGATTGAAGGCCTTCCTCGCAGCCTTTTTTAGCTTTTCAAGTTCCCGGCACCACCAAGGCGCAGGATCTTGTTTTTCCACTAAAGTAGGTGTACAAGCCACTCGGTACGCAACTTCAACAGCTGATTGCAGATGCTTCAACTGTGATTCTACATGCCAAGTGTTTTTCGGTATTCCGAATGTCATTACATTCAGTTTTTCCTCCACCACTTCAAGGTATTTTATCCTATCTGTGTTCTTCGGAATTCTGATGTATTTCCGATCTTTTTTCCTTTTAGATCCATAGCGAACATCAAATGAAATGGCTCTGTGATCCGACAATGTAGCCTGATCCATTACCCTCCAATTTGATATTCTTTCAATTATCTGGCTACTGCACAGGGTAACATCGATCACTTCCATTCGTCTCACATCGACGAAGGTTGGCTCTGTTCCCCGGTTTAAGATAGCTAGATCCTTGCATGATACAAATTCGAATAAGGCTTCTCCTCTGTAATTATCGTTGGTGCTGCCCCACACTATATTATGTGCATTGGCATCACAACCAATTATTAGATCCTCGTTCCTGTTCCTGCATGCATTCACCAAAGACTCTAACTCTCTTGTCGGAGGAGGTTCTGGAGAATCATACGGCAGGTATGCAGATGCCATGACAAAACTTCCCGCACCTGATCCTACTCGTACTGTTGCAAGGTCTGGGGCACACAGATCCGGCAATTTATATGCTTGAACTCCGTGCCTCACCAAGATACAGGGCCTAATTCTTCCGCTAGTTTGTGCATAATGCAACTCAGCCATGCTATTTGGGAGTCGTCTAATCTTTCCTCTAAAGATCCAAGGCTCCTGTATCAGGGCTATATCAAACGAATCCTCATCAAAACACTTAGTCATCATTGCCGATGCTGCTTTGCTGTGATGAAGGTTCAATTGAATCACCCTCAGCTTTTCCCGGTCACTAAAAGGTTAAGAACCGCTGGTCTAATCAAACATAAACGCGTCATTTGCTCTTTTTGTTTTTTTGATATTCGTGCTATTGGAATATGTGTAGCCTTTGACACTTTTCTAAGCGTTTTCCATTCATTGGCTAATTTTATATTAAAACACTCGAAATTTGCGTCCAGATTGATTTCCAAACATTTGTGCTCTGAAATCCGAAAAACCTATATTTTTGTACCAATCGAACATAAAAAGTGACCTAAGTTGAGCAAAAAAAGTGCCCTGAGAGTGCCTCCTTTTTCTTCGAAAATTGACTCTTTTTTCCTTAACTTTACGATTTAAACTGGAACCAACTTCACTCTTTTATTATACTAAAGGATGCGTTCGCAGATTAGGCTTTTAATTAGTTCAGACTATTAAAAATCAGATGGAGCCGTATATTGTTTTTTTGCCCCACTCCCCTATTTACAGCATTTCCATGATGTCCACAATTAAAACATTGTTAATTTAATAACTAATTTCACTTCACATAAAATTCTTCACTTTTGTAGTAGGCACCTACAACTTACATATCTTCCTACCACTAAATTAGTCCTTGCAAAATATTTCAAATTCAACTATTTATTTTCTAGGGTGGACAAAAACGCAAGTAACCATGAACGAGTGTACTCAACCCTTATTATGTTGTATCTGGCTGATTATTTTGCCTGTTATGCGGTAGAGTTAAGCACCAGGCGGGTCTGTACAATTTACACAAATCTCTGTAGCCCTTAACAAAAGTCATGACAAAATAAACGGATACATGTGTCAGCAATAGTTTTGGTTAGTCCGATAAACATCGTTTGTGCCCACTGTTATTGCTCTATACCACTATGAAGCAGCATGTGTCACGACCCTCAAAATAAACCTTTTCTGGTAAGGGTAGATAATTATCAATGTGCAACGATGATAAAATCATGATTCCGGAATCAAATGAATGTCATATTTAGTTTTCATCAAACTCATTGAGTTGTCACCATCCACCGTGCTATTCAATTGACAGTTCAATCATTCGCCAAGCCGTTCACGTTTATTACTTACGAGTGTTGGGCGAGAGTCGGAGAAAAATAAACATTTGCTGACATATGTTGGTAATTCAATTAAGCAAGTTTTGGAATAAGGAGTAATCGTGGGAGAAAGTGACATATGGACAATAAAAGCCTTACCTGTCGTTCTTTACCTGAAAAGGTAATACCTAAAGTATGGTTTGAAGGCCTGGTCTTTTCTCTATAGCTTTTATTTTCTGTTTGTTTTTATTTTATTCGTGAGGTATACATAATTCGTTCTTCTCTGGGGTGGAATCGTTGGCTATCCGGCCTGATGTTCACTTGTCCTCAGATCTGTTTTCAATGGAATTTGTTTATGACTGTTTCTGTATTTCTGGGTTTATGATGTCATCCACGTTTCTGTACTATTATATGGATGCGGATGCTATGACTTGGTCCTTTGTTGCAAAGAAGAAATGCAGCTTGCGCCAGATTTCGCTATAGAAGTAAGCAGTGAATTATAAGGAAGAATATCACTTCTGAAGGTATTGAAATTGGAGACCGTTCTGTTCTGAATGGGTAAAGACTAAAGACTTTCTTAGTCTTACAGTGTGAAATGGTGAACAGCCGGGATAATATTTATTACAACTACCCTATTAAGCTAGTTCCATGGCTTTTACAATCTTGCAGAGTGCAACCCATCCTCCAAAAGTAAATACAAATGTTTTCGAAGGCCGTTAATATATCGCTTAGAACCATTGAACGCCACTTGAAGATAGTTGATAATAGTGCTATAGACAACCCAACCGTAAGCAAATAAGAAGTTGTACTAAGCTTATTCGAGTTTCAACAGGCGTACAATAAGCGTCACAGTTCGACCAACATCTCTGTTATATGTTTACGAATTGGATCACAGATTACCTGCTTTACCCTACATCTGGTGAGTGTTCTGCAAAACATAAATATGACTCCATGACTCTGACAGCTGACCGTCTCAATGTAATAAAGCGTTTGGGAAAATATGTATTTTTGTTTTCGAAAATTATTTATTATTATTATTATTATCTATTTTTATTGTATTTCTACGCGAAGGGCGCGTCCTGATTTTGGTGCGATTGTCTCGACTTTTTAGCCCTCTCCCCATAAATATCCCGTCCCGGTTTTGTCCCGACTTTCCATCCATGTACATCTTTTTAATTTTTTTTTTAAATTAAATCAAGCAATATTAACATGCATACTTGGCAACTTTCACCAGGAAGAATTTGCACTAGCTGCCTTTCTGGATATTGAGTGGGCTTTTAATAACGTCAGGAGAGATACAATCAAAAGCGATCTGGAAAAGATTGTGTTGGGTACCTGGGCAGTGTAATATTGAGGGTAAAGTAAAAGCCGACGTTCTGGCCAAGGGAGGAGCGGGGCTCCCACTAAATATAATGATTAAGGGTATGAAGCGTTGTCTTCGAAAAAACCTCCCATAATGCAGCCACGAGATGGTCACAGCTAGAAGGCCACAGGGTCTCAACGGTCTCTCGGAAAAAATCTGAAGAATTAATCAATCTCAGAAGAATAAAGTTAAGATTAACTGCAGGAATACACTCTGAACATAACCTTGTAAGGAAAATTAATTCTGTCATTAAAAAATTCACAAAAAATTGATATGTATTTATGTCTGTATTTATTTCCCAAAAAAAAAAAAAATCTTTAGGTTATCTGTGCTTTATAAAGATTGATTGATACAATTTTATTATTTTAATTTTTTGTTATTTTAGTGTTTTGAAATAAAAATTTATATTTTTTAGTTTTTTTTTTAAGTGTTTTTTTTAACTGTTGAATTAAGAAAAAAAAATATTTTATTTATATCAAGTAAAGCTTTGGTAAACGTTTAAAAACTCGAAATAGTGAACAATTTACAGGAGTGGTTTTTATTAGTTCACTATTTTGAGTGTCTACTGTAGTACGACATTATGGCGGCTATAGGAACGGTTTTCTCTGAATGAATTATTTCATATCGAAATTATGCTATAAACTCTGAAGTACCTACACCAGCAGTGGAAAGCGTATAAAAAATTAAGCGTATATTGCCTATTAGAAGCATAGAGAAAGAGGCGTGGCACAACCCATACAAAAAGTCGTTGCAAACTCTAATTCGCATGAAAGCTAAAGGTGTAAAATTTGGAACATTAATATTTAACGTCCGAACAAAGCACTTTGCGTATTTTAGGCGGAACTAAATACTTAAGTCAACTTCCTTGGCACGGGCAAAGCCGGGCGGGCAGGGCTATGGTATAATACATAATAAGAGTATTCACTTAAACGCGTAAAACCCTCATAAGCCGCGTAAGCTGCAGAAATTTAACGCTTCGTAAATAAACTGTCAGGTTTTGTATGGAGAATAGTTTACGCAGCCCTCATAATTTTCCGCGATCAATTAGGCTCGGAAATCGACTGTGGAAAGTTACGCAAATTTACAAATGTCAAACTGTGAAAAGCAGTCGTATTCGTATGAATTGCTTTTCGTGTTTTTAGAGTTGCATCAATGACGGTATAGAAAGTTATTCTATTGCTTTATCGTTATATTTGCAGCGAATTACGCAATGACATTTCCGAGGGGTGTTCACTTAAAGCACCGCAGAAATTTATGAATTTACGAGCTGCATTAAATTATGGATATAAAAGTGACACGTTTTTGATAATTTTGATGATTTCTAACACAAAACCAAACTATGCTTTATAGCTTAAAATATATCACGTACGTAAGTAGAGTAGTACATAATCTGTGTGCCAGTGGCTATGTATATATAGGAAGGTGAAATCTGAATTATTTTTCCAACATGCCGATTGGAACAAAAAAAAAAAGTTATGTCAATAATAGATTTTATTTTATTCTGTGGAACTGTGTTAAAATCTTTTGACTTTCTGCGACTATCAATGATACAACACAACGATCAGGAGAATAACCTGATCGAACCTATTTGATTATAGCTTCGTGGTCCTCATCATAAATATCACGATATCCGATACATGAGCAAAGGTTTGCTGAGGGACAGCGAGACTAACATTCCAATGATACAAAATTAAGATAATAGTATTCGCATGCTACCGCATACAGCAGTTTGCTGATATTCTTCTCACGAATAAATTGCTTGATTCTTGTGACCAACCTTTTTCGAAATTGAGCTTCCGAATTTCAGTAGCTAATTGGGTTGAAGAAGAACGCTATAGTAGCCTTTGAATTTTGTCCAAACAGGATGTAATCGGAATATTTTACATTCTTACTAGGCACCTATACAGTTTGGTTTTCTGTTCTTCAGTCATTTCTTAGAAATCTTCATTCCTTGCTTTAGATATCGGTAATAATTAAGGCGATCGTTATATGCAAAAATACAAACAGGAAGACGAAGTATGAAATGTTTAACGTGTGGGGTCTTGAAAAGTAGAGGTAGGTGGTTCGTGGGAACCGCATTAATATGTGACATCTTTGTATTATAATAGGTAAATACTTTACTATGCACGTCAACCGTTTTAAACCATTTTTAGGCTATCTGATTATTTCGTTTATAGGACAACCTGATTTCGAGTCTGTAGCTCCGAAACTAACTGCACTCTATTAAACTTTCTCGATTACATAGTAAACGAAAGATATTGTATTCGTACAAAATTTCAAACTCGAGATGTTAATCAATTCAGACATAACGATGATAGAGGAACTCAAAAAAGTGGGTCGCAAAATTCTGTCCGTCTGTCTGTCTGTCTGCCTGCCTGTCTGTCTGCCTGCCTGTCTGTCCGTATGTCCCGAGGCCTACAGCCTAAGCGGCTGCCCGGATTTCGTTCAATGTTCGGATTTGGAGTTCGGGCCGTTTTTTTTGTTTCATAAAATTTGCATACCATTTCGATTTGTTCGAAAACGGCTCTAGCGATTTCAACCAAAATTGTTATTTAAGCTTAAGGAGCTGAGGCTAACATGACTACCTGCTCAGTTTTCCGCTGAAAAATCGACTAACTGTACTTTTGATATTTGGATTTATCTCGAAAACGGTCCATGCGATTGTAACTAAAATTAATTTCGAAGGTAATATGGTCATAACTTAATGGCAAGATCAGTTTTTCTCAGTATTATCGTAAAATAGATTTTTGAAAAATGTGAAATGCAAACTAAGAAAACTTGGCGCCCTTAATTTTCAATTCGAATCATCGAAAACACTAGTATTAAAGAACTGCTCATATCTCGAAAATGCCGTTTTCGATTTCGATAAAACTTTAACTAACTAGTTACGCAATAGTATTTTAAAAACTAAACATTGCAATATTTGGTATTGTTTTGTCTGGCAAATTTAACTAAAAACCGTTCTAACGATTTTGACCAAAATACACATTAAAGATAATTTAAGTATTCTAAATAAGATCCCGTACTGAGTTTTTATCAACAAATTCGAACAAATCAGATTATTAACTATTTCTCAAAAATGACCGCACATATCCCGATCTTATTTTTACATGTATACGCTTTATTGTAGCAATATTCTTAATATCCACTTCTAACAGAAATGCAACAACAGCTACGCAAAACTTCGTTTAAGCAAATATAACATACTTCTTCTTTTTTCAACGATATTGAATATAATGCACCTTATAATGTCAACCATTTGGGGCATACTGCATACACAATCAGAAACTCGCACTTTATTTGCACATCACACACGTTCATCGGGACATTCAGTTGATAACTGCTAATGCAAATTCCAGTCAAAAAAATAAAAACATGCTCTAACAGATCTGAAAACAGAAACTTGTACTCGAAGATCTTGTAAAGTTTAAGAGCTCATAAAATAGTACAGTAGGCGCTTACAACACTCTAACCAAAACTTGCGACAATTGACTGTTACTGAGAGCTTCAACTTTTAAAAGCTCACATTGTTATTTAATATTGTAATGTGGAATATAGCGTGGAACCTAAAATGGTGGAGCGTAAACAACCCATTATAGTCACCAAACAAGTTCCACTTCCGATTAGAGACTCGAATCTGTCAAATAAGTGAAAAGTTAAGTGAGCTCATTCTAGAAGCAGCTAGTTTGTTAGGGACGAACCGTAATAATAATTTAGAAACTTCCCGGTAGATGGCGAAGCGGATATAAAAAGGAAGATTTGAGAACAGGGAGACAGTTGATTTTTAATCAGTGATTGGTAAATTTCGAAATAATAGGTTATCGGTTGTGAAGATAAAAGAAGTGTAAAGTAACATAGTGAATTAAGTGATTGGTTTAAAGCGGTTAAAAATTGTTTTGAAGTGAATTATTAGAATAAAAGTGATTTTATCAGAAAAATTCAACAGAATAGTGTTTTATCTTTTCGAATCCCAGCTCGGATGTAACAAAATGTGCTGCCATATCAGATGAATAACCAAATAGTCAATTTTATTTAACACTATTCCTTTTCCTATATTCTATGCACCGTTTCTTTTATCTATCATCGTTTCTCAGATTTGTACTTACCTACCTAATAAAATAAGAATACAACCAACCGAACTTTTGATGAACGAGAAAGTTTCGTTCGACCCAGTCGTGCACTTTATTTCATTAATAATAGCATTTTTAAAGAAACAATAACCTTTTACCCCCTTCAATTATTTTTAAAATACTAACACATAATAATATTTATTTCAAAAATTAGATAGGTAGGTATATACCTATTTTGAATCTATGTGGTATTGGTACATAGTATTATTTATTTGTTGAAATGAAAATGTAGTTTTAGTGTAAAAGGAACACGTAACAAATTGGGTTAAGATCTTCTAGAACTCATTGATAAGCTCTTCTCGGTTCTATAGAGCTTCCATCAAATATTGTGAAAGTTGTTTCCAGTCCTTTTGTTTAAAACACATGTGGAATCTTTTTCGCTGTTTTTTGAAAATGTACAATTCTATTCCCTCACACGACAAATGTTGGGGATTTCATACAAGCTCAGGTTGTCAGCGAATTTAAATTATACTCAAGTTTTGGGTAAAGGTATCTACGTGTGGGAACTTTTGCCTCTTTGCAATTATACCTGTCCTTAATTTTATATCTAATATTTAAAAAATGCTCATTAATTTTTCCTTTAGACAAACACCTTGTATATCTAAGGAAGACTGTGGTAAACTAAATGTTTTTTTTGAAAAGAAATCGCTCCATAATTCAATCCATAAGTCATTATATACATCAAACAGTTTCGAAAACTATGAATTTTACGCTATGCGCGACGTTTCTGTTCCTGAATAAGTTTTTCCAAGTTGAGTTTATTGCAGCCAATGACTTTGTAAACTTATTCTGCAAGTGATTTTTGGGATTCATTTTTGATGTGAGTATCGTACCCAGGTAATTCCTCTACTTCAATAAAATCTCCATTTTAAACCTATATCTCATATCTGCAGCGCCTACCTGCCTAGCTCTTCCGGTTCTGAAAATCATTACCTTGGACATTGATATACATATTATTATCGACAAATAGCTATTCAGTTTAATTGTCATAAACTTAAGGCTGTCGGGAGAGTCTGCAATTCGAATACCGTATGACAAGGATTCAACTATATCCTTGATAGGTATAAATAAAATATAGTAACACGAAAAGCAATGCAGATTATAGACATCTTAGTCTTACTCCGCTTTTTGTTTGGGACCATTCTGATATTTTTTTTACCGACACTCCAATATACATTTATTTAAAATCTTAGACGACATGCCTAGCATGCAATTTATAAAATTTCAATCATCAATCAATTTGACGGTATTGCAGGCAGCTTTCAGATCGATAAATATTGCATTAGATTTTTTCCCGTTTTCGAGATAGTTATATATACAATGGGCCTTACTAATAATCCTTTTTTACCCTCACACTAAATATTTTTTTTAGGTCACAATATGCAATTTTGTATGAAAAATTTCCCCATTGTGAGCTCGAAAAAGTGTCCAGGCCACTTAAAAAGAGTTTTAGTCTCGCGGAATATTTTGTATCGAGAAAAGGTGGGTGATCGTTGACGTTGAGTAGCAAATTTCCACACAAAAAAAAAACAATAGAACAATTGAAAATAAACAAAATAAAAAACTTTAAAATTTGAAAAGAAAAAGAATAATGTTCAATTTGTTCTAACTTTTTTTGTGTTAAGGCTAAGAAATAAATTGTTTAAGGATTTTTTGTTGTGTTTCTCAAGCACTTTCCAGAACTCTAATCAGAAATCATGAAAACAAAAAAATATCTTTTTGAAAAGGTATCAATTTTCAAAGTTCTATAACTTTTTTGTTTATATTGCAGGTTTATTTGGTTTCTTGTATGGGGAACTCCAGAACTCTTGATGTTGTGTATTATTTTGATAAAAAATTTTTTTTTTTAAATTGGGTGCTCTCATATTATTGAAAAACAAATTTTTGGGCGTAATTTGGCAATTTTTTTTGAAAAAAAAAACTATGAGTAACTCTAGAACTATGTTGTTTCTATGCGAAGAAAAAAGAAACAAATATTATTTTCACAAATGGGGTGCTCCGTGAATCTAGCAACCCATATTTAAAAGAATTAAAAAAAAATACGAAACGAACAGAACTTTTCAAAGTTCTTAGCAAGAACTCTAGAACTCTTGCTTAGCCACTCGGAACTCTAAAAAAAATATAAAAAATTAACATTGGGGTGCCAAGTTCACGCACCCCTCGAACTTTACTGCAATCGCAGTAGATCTACTGATTTTTGGTTTAAAAACCAAGTATTTATACTGATTAATATATTTTTTTTTGGATTGTAAAAAGGTGCTTTAGGTTTAATTTCTAATCCGTACATACCTATATATTAAATACGAAATATAAAAAGTGTGGTTCACTTAAATTCAAAATTGGTGCAATGCAGATTGCTGGCGTTCAAGGAATTCAATTACCGCCACGCATATCATCATCAACTACGGTTCAATAGGTGTGAATGAATGGACATAAGGTTATAACCTTATAAATGATTTACCAAATAAGTATAAAAGCAAATTATACAAAGAAAATTCAAAAACAACCAAATCTAATTTGAATTCACTGCACTTTCTCGAAAAATCTAATCTGCGTAAAGGAATTGCCACAGTCCGAAACCTTTGTTCTGTTCAATACAGCTCGCAGATCTCTTATAAATATCCTGCTCAAAAGCTTCTACAATTATTAAATTTTCAGCAAATTGTGTTGGTTCAATATGCGGTGTTGGGTTAGGAGGAAATAATCAGCTAAGATATTGGCATCGAAGTTGTTTTTCTAGCATAAACGTAACATTGTGGGAATACTATAGGAATTTGAAAAATAAGCGGAATGAAAAAATCGAATTAAAACTATACAATGATATCTTTATCAAAACTCTACCAAAAAGTTTAGGTATAGTTGTTCGTGAAGTTAAGCTTTCCTAAAACAACCCAATGCATACTGCAAACACCCACCATTGTAACTATTTTCACAAATGCTTGCAGACCTTTAGGCTACAGTTCCGGTGCAAGCGAAGTTCACTCGCGAGAACTATGTAAGGGAATACAACTCGAGCGTATATTCGCGCGAACAGGATGGTTCCGGTGCAAGCGAATTTTACTCAGACGAAGTTAGTGAATTAATTATGTAGCAATGCTGACTGCTGATGAGTAGACGCGTTTTGAGATGTCGTTCTTTGGGAAAGTTTCATCGTATCGGGCGTTTTGTGAAAAAATGTACAAATTTCATTACCACGGCTATTTCATCCGTGCAACAGTTTTGCATTTCTGCAGAAATCATTCCTCTTGAATAACGATGCTCGATTTTTAACTTCATAAAATATCTTTTAGGGATTCATTTTGCAGGAAATTCAGTAGGTACAGAAGAAAATAGGCACAAACCCTTTAAATATGTACAAGAAATAATTTAATAAATGAAACCATCGGAAATTCGATTCGCGCCCAGATAAGCTTGGATTTGCTTAGTTCGTGCAAGTACATTTTATACAAACGAACCACAATATTGAAAATGCGTAAGTATACTTTTTTTTGGATGAATTTAGTAAACTTCGCGAATTCGAGCGAGTGAAATTCGCTTGTAATGGAACCACAGCCTTGGGCTAGTTGCTAGTGCTATATGATTTCTGAGTGAATAAATGTTCAATGTTAACAATAAGACAAACCTATTAGTTTCGGGATCTAAATTTATATTTAAAGCTCGTATTTATACTGATTTTCGCAGTAATAAAATTTGTTTAGAATCCAAAACTACATACCTACCGCTTTTTTCTCAAAGTACTGCGTTTGTGCTGCGAAAAAATATAAAATTTTGATGAATGTTTCGATTTTAAATCGCTGGGTAGAAATATTCAACTATCTAAATAACGCCGAATGCGAATACAACGAAATGGCTACAATCGTTGAGTATACATTCAATGCTTGTGCCATCTGTGGAACGAATCTTTTCTGCAGTTAACAAAACTTGAACTTCCGACAAAACTCGGTTAGAAGTGGAAACAAATTAACAAATGTACCA
The DNA here is from genome assembly GCA_951230905.1 of Cheilosia variabilis. Lineage (NCBI taxonomy): Eukaryota > Metazoa > Arthropoda > Insecta > Diptera > Syrphidae > Cheilosia > Cheilosia variabilis. The sequence continues at coordinate 39,807,352 of OX579679.1, read as the reverse complement.
AGATATTCATGATTTCTTTGAAAACCTCAAAACAAAGCCGCATTCGTCAAATTGCTTCAAAGGACAAATATACCCACAAAACAAAAATCACAGAAGGATAAGTAGGTATATGTATAGAAATGGAAAACAAAGACGACTCAGATGATGTAAATGAATGGCCCGGTGGTTAATTTGCTATCACTGTCAATTTTCATTGAATAAAATGTATACTGCGCAAAATAGGTACTGTTTCTTTTTTTTGAATATAAATCGATGCTTTTTTAATTTTTTTTTGGTGAAATAGATACGAGCTACGTAGGTCCCTTTATACAGGATGACAATCGGTCAATCCTCCAATTCTGTTTGCAAGCCCCTATTGGTAGGTAGGTATGTAGGTTAGGTAGGTATAGCTTCGCTTTGTATACACCTATGGTTACTGCAAGGCTTGTAATTTGAGCTCATGTATGTACTAACCCTATCGTTATGCAACTAAATCACATCTGACTTATTGATTCCTATTGCAATAATATTGCTCAGACCAGGCAAACATGAATCTCCGTATCTATGTGGTCTTAACTAGGGTTGATACGGAGCTTCGACTCCGAATCCGATATGTCGGAACCTCCGGTTTAAATTACACCTCCGAATCCGGCTTCGGTTCCGATATAATCGCATCGGAGGTTTTTCGTTCGGAATCGGTGACGACCGATAAACATGAACGACAAAGAATTATCGAGTTGCGACATGTTACACTTACAATACAATACGGCTGTCTTTTCACTCTTTTATTTACTTTAAATGAGTAGGCGAGATTTGCATTGAAGTTACGAGTGCGTGCGTCAGACGTGTGAGTTAGTTAATGATTAGTTGATTTAGTAAACAGATAATTTGCCGTTTATTAACTAAAGACTTTATTAACTATGAAGCCTAAAACAACTGTAATATGGAGCTATTTCAGTGAAATAATCCATAAATTGTCATTCACCACGGACATTTGGTCTGAGCCAAGTGCTAATGTATCGTTAATAAGTTTAACGACACATGGAATAACCGAAGAGTTCGAACGCGTAAGAGTTATTTTAAAATGCCAACCGCTGTATGAACGTCACACTGGAAATATAATCGCTGAAGAACTTAAGCACATGATGCATGAGTAGAAAATTGAAGACGACACAATTCACTGCTGCATTCGTTACGGTGGGTCAAATATGGTACGAGCAATGCAGTTAACTAATATTCCTGATGTGAATTGCACTGTACATCAACTACAGCTTTGTGTTCGAAATGATTTGAGCAAAGACAACAATGTCACAACTTTAATAGCTAAATGCAAGAACAAAGCGACACATTTCAGCCACTCACTTATTGCACAGTCTGAATTACAAAAAATTCAGAAAGAGCAACTTAACCAGCAACCTTTGGGTGTAATACAGGATTGTAGTACAAGGTATTACAATTAAATTATCATTAACTATTGCATTTTGCTAGTCTAATCTAATCCGGTTCTATTTATTTTTAGGTGGAACAGTACCTTTTATATGATAGAGCGTTTGATTAAGATCAAGGATTCGATCTGCTTATATGCTAGCAAGCAAAAAATTCCACAAATTTCGCCAGAAGAATGGCTACACCTCGATGGATTAGTGGCAGTGTTACAGCCATTTGAAGAAGTCACCAGAAATATGCAGACCCCTCTTTCCCATTGGGCACTTTGGGCAAGTGCCCAGGGCCCCGCGATCGATAGGGGCAAATACAATGTCCCTAGTTACTGTAAGATCACCAAACGATAACCAATATTTATTACCAAACTAATATCGAACCTAAATATTACTGACTACAATACCAACTTACTAGCTTTTACATGCGCGAAGCTATTCTACTCTCGCCCAAAAGTTAGGCTTTCCGACTTCAGCATGCTTAGATAAACTAAAATATATATGGGTATATTAAGCACATACACATTTTAAAGAAAAATCAGTTACTTTTGTGGACTATATTACATTTATCTATTCGTTTCATGTGATTGTTAATAAAAATAAATATTTAACCTTGTTTATCTATTTTCTTTGTCTATTCTAACAAAATAGTGTTCTGTCAAAGTCATAGGGGCCCCATTATCCTAATATGCCCAGGGCCTCCAATAGGTTAAAGACGGCCCTGGAAATATGAGTGACAGCAAAGCCAGTATTTCTTCTGTAATTCCTTTATTTCACGTGCTCAAACAGAATCTTCAAAATCAAATGCAGGTATCCGAGACTAAACCCAAACCCAATGTAATAATAAACACAAGTTTAATTAATGACTTAAATGCAAGATTTGGTGAACTACACACTAATCATTTATTTGCACTTGCTACATACTTAGACCCGCGTTATAAACGAAAAATTTTTAATGAAGTTGTTAAAGAGCAGGTGGAATCCCAATTATTGCATTTGCTTGATAAGTTTGACTTTGACTGCACTGAAAAAACTAAACTTGACACGGAAATTATATTAAGAAAGGACAGCGATTCACCTGTAATTAAAAGGTCAAGAATTGAACCGGATGATCCCACCACTAGTTCTCAGTCTCGAACGTTTCAAAGCACGCCAGTGAGTTTTCATTCTTGTCTGGCCAATATTCTTATGAACAGTGATGAAGAGGAGGATAGTTCCGAGACTGATTCTGCTGCGGGCAACAAACTTTTTATTTGGAGAGCGCTTTTAAATGAATACAATAGAGAAAGGCGACTCAAGTGGACAGAAGATCCTTTGGTGTGGTGGAAAGTAAATACAAAGTTCCATGTTTTGAAGCCAATTGTGCGACAATTTTTGTCAGCTCCACCAGGGTCCGTTCCGAGCGAACAACTATTCAGTGGAGCAGGTTTGATTTATAGCCCACTACGGAACAGATTGGATGGCGACAAAGCAGGTAAGTTGTTGTTTATAAAATATAATTTACCCATTTTGAAGTCTGACTGTTAGTCTGTAATTTTATTAAGTGACAATACAATTTTGTTTTGTATTTTTTTTTTTTGTTAATTTTCTAATAAAAATTGATTTTTCAAATTTTATATTTTAATAATTAATTTGTGTCTGCGTGCGACCTCCGCCTCCGACTCCGATTCAACTCCGACTCCGCGGAGGTCGGTATGAGGCTTCCGACTCCGACTCCGACTCCGGTAAAACCACCTCCGTAACATCCCTGGTCTTAACAGCAAAGTACCTACCTATACCTAGGTATATAGATACCTACGTGCCTACTTATAAGTAAATTTGTGGACACAATACGAAAAATTTGGTTCCAGCTCCCAAGCTAGAAGCCAGCTACCTTCTCACTAGCACCCATCTGATAAGCAAAACTATTATTATAAAGGAATTATTATATCGACGAAAGTAGATAGCCATAGCCAGGAGCAACGATGCTCCAATGATTGGGTTTCACTTATCCGTATGGGTAGGTGCCCACCTACTTATAGCTACGTACCTACCTACCTACCTAATTCCTCGGCGCATTTTAATCAATTACCAGCATCGGCTGAGCTTACATATTGAAACAATGCTCATTTCTATACAAATACGTAGGTCAATACCCATTCCCTATACCTACGTAACCGGCTATGCAAACAGTTATTATTTGGGCCTCGAGATCGAGACATATATACCAATAGCTCGCTACTTACCTTCGTAGGTGCGTACCGCGAGAATCTACCATTTTTCACAAAGCCCTCGTCACCGTCGTCGGTCATAGGTATACCTATACACAAATACCGCGGTAGCTATGTACCAAACCTACGCTACGTCTCCAGATCCATCTACAGCCGAAGCTACATCCTCTTATTTATTTTCTTTTTATGTGTTATTATTTATTCAGCTTAACAAGCACATTGTTCGCCATTGCTGTATGTGCTTTGTAAAAAGTAGTACATGCACATGGATTCAACTTACGAAGAAAAATGCAAATAAAACTGGAAGTTGGCGAAATGCCCATTTTTGTAGCTTTAACAACCATCCTCGTTTGAGTTCCCTTTTAGTTTTAGCTGGCTAGCTACCTATCTACCTACAGATCGAAATATGAAACATTGCAATACACATCACACAACAGAAAAAAGTTGTTCTAACAGCAGTATACCTGGTCTGCTCTAATCGTGCAGTATTTCAGTGACTCCTCACTCCAGTTGAATGCCGCTAACCACACCCCCGAAACGATATAGAAGCAGGGAAGCTGAAAGTCGCTCCTGAATGACGCTACCAATCAAAACCTACCCCGATTAGACAGAGTGCACTGTAGCGACATGACAGAGATCCAAAATACCCGTTCAGAAAGTAAATACACGACGACACCTCCCATTTTCTTTCTTCTCTTCGCCAAAGTATTCGTCGTTGAAGTGCGGTGGCAAGCGCATGCGTTTCGTAGTGAAACTCTCACAGAATTCAAATCGGTGTAGAATTCGTCAGTGATTTTGGTTGTGTCGGCAAAAAGGTAGTGATGCTGATGCAGCTTTTTGATTTTTGTAAAGTCGTCGCGCCGTGATTGCAACTGTTTTTAGCTATCAGTGGGGAGTGCCCTTTTCTATTCATAATCGCTATCAAATTGTGTGCTATAAAATATTGCTAGTGTGAAGTTAAAATAACCCAAAGTGTTTGTATGCAAAATTAAAAAGAAAAATAAATCCATAAATGTGTTGTATTCGTTTGAAGAAAAATGAATGGTGTGTTGTATAGTGTAGTGAAATGCTGCATGTTGGTGGAACTCACCTTCAACTGGGCATAAAGCCAGAGTTATAAATTATTTTTTATCGGAGAATCTTAAGAGCACGTCAGGAACCCTCAAATGACTGTTATCTCCAGTGGGCATCTATTTTATGTTTTGTTTTACTTTAAACATATTCGGGGACTTCGATCCATTTCAAGTTTATTGTTCTCCCATAAATTAGTTTAATTTTTGTCAGCGTGCATAGAAGCAATTATATTAGTTTGAAGACATTTTTTTGTTGTTGTTTTTTTGTGAATTACATAAGTCTACCTACCTGCAGTGGCTACTTCTGTGGTCGGTCTTTAGAAAGGCAAAAGGAATGGAAGTGGATCGTAAAGGTGTTCGTTTTTTGTATAGTTAAGCATTTATTTATGTAATTTTGTTTTAACCCTGCAACTGCAAGTGGTCGTCGATGTCCTGAATCAATTTCGAGATAATAGAGTCGTTTATTTCAAAACCAGTGATTGTGCTAGGAAATACCTACCTACCTACCTACATACATGTGATGTGATAAAATCATAAAAGTGCCAAATATCTATAGAGATAAATGTACAGGTACCTACAACTTCATTCAAGAATCATAGATATTTCTATATGGAATTAAATTAAATGTCAGAGGATATCAACGGATTGATTAATAAGCTTACTCTCTCTACGTAGACGTCCGAGAGTTTGGAATAGATAATAATTTTAGTCGCTTGCGATTATTATTAACGAAGCAGTCGTGCAGGCTCTTCAAAAAATATCGTTGGGGGCTACAATCGTTATACCTCAACAGACGCACATGGGCGTCTGTACTGAAGAGCGCCCTGTGATGCATTGGGTAAGTAAAAAGGCGCCTCCACAAGTATTTCATACATATTGACACCACATTGGCATAGATACCTATAGCTACAAAGTTTAAGATAGTTTTCGTGTTAAAAAAAGCTATTTGATATTAGATAGGTACCTATTTAACTTTCGTAATGTCCCTTCGAGAATCTGATTCTCTATCGTCGCGTCGGCGAAATACGTTACTGTAACTCGCTTTCGTTCTTAAAAACTGAAGTCTGTTTCTGTGAGGTGAAGCCTAATTCAAATAGCTATAATCTAACCTACAAATTTGCGGTCAATATTTGGCATCTTTTTCAAGGCAAAATACCTAGGTTAAAGTGGCTATCTGTAATTAAACCATAGGTATAGGTATAGAAAAGTATTGGACCCACTTATGAAAAGTAATGGCCCAGAGCATTGGACATTGGCGAAAAGCGTCATCAAGAGAAGAAACTTCTTGCTCAGAAGACTGGTCTTCATAGGTCTAAGATACCTACTCTAAATACCTACACCGCATAGCTAGAAAACCATTTCCTTTTTTTTATAATTTTCTAGGGAGAGGCGAACCTCGTCAGCAAGAGAGTATAAATTTTGCTCTTATAGTATCGAAAAAGCAATCTTCTACCGTTTGGCAATTGTCGCTTTATGAGGAACATTTTCCTTAAGTTCCATGGCAGAGATTAGAATTTATTTCACTACTTGTTTTTTTTTATGCTGGGCATTCTCCTCCATGTTCCATGGTAGTTGATGGATAGCCCAGCGAAAAAAATTCTGTAAGTACACCAGCGGTGCACTAGATTTGATGGTAGTTTAGGATCTCCGATCTGATCATCAATGTAAATGAGTTATGGAAAACGAGGAAACAGGATTTTATACCTTTTTTTGAAGTGAAGTCTACTGCGATACTATTTATCTACTTATACCATTTTCTGAGAATTTGGCTGATTATATACTGCCATTTTAATTCTCTCTTTAATTCCCGATTTAAACTCAAAAAAGGAAAAGTTAAAATATTTCATCATCAATAAAAACATTAAACATTAAAAGCTGTACTCATAGTGAAAACTTAATTCGCAACGCGTTACTCCATTGCTGTAACGCTATAACTATTATTTCATGATAAAGGTGACAACAAATAGGTAAGCTTTTTGTCAGCGGAGTGCCTAACCCAAGCAATTTACTGTCAGCTCACTGGTCACGTCGTCAATTCAGACCAATCAATATAGGTAGAAACAAATCTGGCTAGCAAACAGTATCTAAGTCTTAATTTAAAAAAAAAATTGTTCCAAATTTACTTATTATTATAGTCGAGTCCAGTCCATCAAAGTAAGGCACCTGTTTCCTAAATACTTCCACCTAAATATATTTTCCATAATAGTTTTACAAAATATACCATTGCATGCACACATATGCGGTTCAAAATGGCAATATTTTCCATTCAAATTTTACAATTGTGAGCTTCCGTAAATTTAAAGTCGATACTAAAATTTGTCATTAGTATGGCGGGTGATGTATTAACAAATTAACTTGGGAAATGGTTAGAATTGATTTGACAGTTTTGGAATGTTCGGTAAACAGCATGCTTTCTAGTTATTAAAGTAGGTGTACCTACTTAAATTTGTTTACATGATGATGATTTGTTTCATAACATCAACAAATAATATTTTTGCAAATTGGGTTCCTATTCCTACTTTTAAGAGTATCCAAAGTCGAACACCTACGATGTAAATGATCGTAAGCTGCAGCAGCGGGACATGAAGGCATTCCAGGCAACGAGAAAGCTGACGAACTAGCAAGACTAGGTTCGGCAGCGGTATCAGAACAAGCTGACCCCTCTGTGAAAATCCCGCCTTGCGCACTCAAGCTTGAAGCAGGAAGAAAGGCCACAAGAGAGGCGAACGCTAGATGGACTGCACTAGAATCTTGTCATACCACAAAAATGCTATGGCCAACTTTCAATGAAGCCAGAACCGAGAGTCTAATGCGAAAGGATAGAAAATCTGTTTCCACCCTCGTAGGAATTATAACGGGGCACAAAACTCTACGGTACCACATGAACAAGCTACGCTTGACTGAAGAAGAACTGTGTAGGGGCTGCGGTGATGAGGAAGCTCTTGAGGACACAACCCACTTCCTATGTCACTGCCCAGGTCTCCAACACTACAGGCACAGATTCCTAGGGAGACACTTCTTCCACGACCTAGAGGAACTTTCCGGCACACATATAGACAAGATAATGGGCTTCATCAAATCCACAGGATGGTTTGTATGCAATAGCACAGTGAGTACTTAGTCTCAGGGTTATTATGGGTAAGGGACAACCTCTTCTCCCAATGGGCATCACAATGGGTCAGTATTGACCTGAGTGTGGCACGGAGCATTCCCCGCCAACCCACGTACCTAACCTAACCTAAGCTGCAGCAGCTGAGCGGATGCATCGAAAGCAGCGCCGTGTTGACACCTGCAATGAGCACCATCTGCTCCAAAACGATATTGAAGACGACATACACGATAACTCTTCTCAACGCCAAAATTCTTCTTAAATATATATGTACTTTCATATTGCTTGCTTTACGCGACACAGCTGAATTGCTTTTGCCGGATTCTCCCATCGACATAGCTATTGACAATGGATAATTTTATATATGCTTTCAAGTCGATGGAAAGGCGGTGAGTTCCGTCTAAAATTCGTTAGTGCTTTCTGGGATTCACCTCAGTGTGCTGATTTAGTCTATGGTCAAACCCTGATAGATAGGTAGCGATCAAGGCCGTAAAATTCTTAACAAGTGAACTTTTTTAAAACGAGAAAGGAGCAAATGCATACAAAATAAAAAAATACCAACCCTTAAAATAAAAGGTTATTTTTTAGTAAGTTGCAGAAGGTTTTGGCAATTTCACACAGTATGTTGGATAGATTTTTGTAAGCAATATTAACAAGTTCAATAGTTTTTGTTGCCTTTTTTTAGTTGGGACTTGAGGTGGGACTTGTTAAAAGAAAAAAAATTTTGATTTTAAATTTTAAATAGTGCGCGATACTTACATAATCATATTTATAGCGCCCACAGGATAAATTTCACGAACTCACAATTGGGGAAGTTTCCATATAAAATTAACCAATGTGGCCTACAAAATATTAAGTGTAAATGTTAAAAATGATTATTGGTAAGGCCAGTGTCTTTATTTTTTTTTCGGACAAACTACAGCGACGGCACTTCTCTTTATGAAAGTGTGAGGATTTATCAGCAACCATCTTCTTTTTCAACTCATAGCAGTGTATTTAAAGCCTTTTTCATTTTCTGATATTTATTTTTGACAGGCAACTGACGCGAAGTCTAGAAATGTATGAATATATTGGGCCTTAGGAATAAACATTTTTAGTCTCGACTCTAAATTTTCGTAGTTCACTGCGGCTATATTTTTCATACAAATTTTGCAATTGTGAGCCTTTGAAATTTAAAGTCGAGACTAAAAGTGTTTATTGCTAAGGGCCATTGTAAATAACAAACTAGCAAAGAACAAACGGAAAAGTGGTTAACCTTACACTTGGCTTTTATATGGGATAATCTACGAATGTTGAATAGGAAGCCCGTAATAATTTCTTACCAATATTATTTCGGCCTTAATAAAGGATAAAAGAAAAAGAAACACCCCGAGAGAGCGGTAATTAAAACCCCTGCCTTAACTGAATGCAAATGTTTTCAGTACAAAAATGTCAAAACTAACAGTTAGGAACAACTACATCCTATTGAACAGAATGTTATAATTTGTATTTTGGGACGTTTAAGTATATCTAGTTTAGTGAGTCTGACAGCTGGCTGACTTTGGCCTAGATCGGTAACATGGACAGTTCTTTCTGACATCTATGGAGGTCTACCCAACGAATTTACTCAATAATTTTGTGACATGTGGCCGACGTAGGAAAAGTGACTTTACCGGCCAATCTATAGTTCTTTTGTAAAATTAAATTCAAGGTGCATCTAGTCCAGACCATTCTAGTTGACTCAAGATAACTATAGGTTTTCGAATGTGTGAGTTTGCTGCTCTTCTATATAGATATAATTCCTACAAAAGTATTTACCAATTAATAGTAGACAGGGGGCATTTTCTTAGCAAGGCATATTCCATAATTTGTGGTGTAATAATACAAAAAAGTAACATACTGTCAAAAGCCATGCAAATGCATCAACATTCAATTGACACCGATGGCACTCATGGAGTTCAGGGTTGTAGGAGTAACTTTCTTGCCTACATCGTTTGTAAATTGTTTTTTTTTTTTTTAATATAATATAAGGTGGTTCACCCTATACATTTTCCTAGGAGCAGTAAAAGGTTTGCTTGGAAAACCTTCATGGAAAACCATGGTGCTACAATTTGTTCACTCGATTTACAATCGGTTCTTCCTGCTTGCATTAGTCAAAGACGTTTGTAAAATTAAATTATGGAAAAATTATGTTTGATAATCTTTGACATTCCTGAACGTGCATAATTAAATAACCGCTCACGATGTGCTTCGGCAGACGGTTTAATGTAATGATCGCAAACCTCTTCTCACTTCAACCCTTTTGGTTGCCAGAGCATAAAGGAAACGCAATAACCAATGGCGAGCAGAGGATATTCCCAGATCTTCACTGTTCCAAAATCTTTCGGCTGGCAGAGAAGTATGTTTTTCCGTTGGAATGACATTGACATCCAGTGGATCCAATAAGCTACAACCAAAAGTAAACCACTTAGTGCTTAGATCAACGGCTTCGGTATCACTTACAACAAATAGGTGTTTTTTGAGAAATGGAATGTCATTTCTGCATCAAAGGCGACAAAATCATGGCTCTGTGAATGCATGACTACATCTTCAGAGATATCCTTATCAACTACAAAAAATACCTACAAAAGAGATCAAATAAATTCGTTAATACAATCAAACATATTCCAGCCTGCTTAGTTGACTATTATGAGGTACATCTTTCTGATCTCAGCGACATCCCCAATAGGCGTGTCAGATTTTCAAAAAAAAATATTTACCGACGGTCTTCATCATCTAATTCGATAACCTGCGTGTGTTGAGAAGCATGATATTTAACTTCATAATGCTGTATAGGAACTCGTAATATAGTAGCTCTTGATTTTACTATCCCTTTGAACTTGTTTTTAACAACTCCATAAAGTTCTGTTTTTACCGACGGTTTTCAATTTCCGGTTTAATTTGTTTGCATTTTGGCTTTTAAGTCATTGAAATTAGTTTTAGGAAATCCACTTCTGAATGACGTATTTATTTAGCATGAATCATTCGAGCCACCACACCACATTAAACGTCGTTGCTGCTACTAAAGATGTACCTACATACCTACGGTTCATCATTTGAATGACAGAAAGACACGCCGGAATAAATTTAAATAATTTAAGTTGAAACCCAGGGAAGGCATACTTAATCAAACCTTTTTTACCACAAAAATAATTTACATTTTAAATAAATAATCTAAGAATGAACATTTGTTTTCATTCAACACTGAAGCAATAAATATGATATATGAGACCATACTTCATTTAGAAAATAGCACAAAAAACAATACGGAATTCAAGAATGTGTTTTGGGAATCGTCTCTATAAGGTACATCTAAAATTGAGCACTAAAAAAAGCGCTCCTGTCACCCCACCTACTTTGAATTTTGATATTGTATATCAACAATGTGCATATACATTTAGCAATTAATGAAAAACCGCTGATTGCCTATAATATTTAAATATTAAATTAAAAGAGATATTTCGAACACGATGTTTTCCTAGAAATTGCATAGTATTTGACCATTAGAATGAACATGCTAATATACCTTATTTTTCCAGTCACCTTGGCCTTGATGATGGCGCTAAGACATATTTATATTCGTCTTGTTTATGCCACCTCGTTTGCTGTCATTTGATGGGGATCTTTACAACTTTACTATAGAAATTACGTATGCGTTGCATAAGATCAAATGTGGCTTAGTAAAACTTTAGCAAAGGAATCCAATTAAGGAATCAATCTTTTTTTCAAGATCTACCATGATGTTTTAATTGTTTGAAGTCTGATGATTTTATGAGTTTGTTATGTATTCTCACAAAATCATCATCACAAAAATAATGATAAGACATGTTACTATATATTGGATACTCGAAGTTCAAAGGACCGAAAAATTTCGACCTAGCGACAATCGACAATTATTTATTATCCATGAGCATGACCCATTGCTGGCTGTGCAGATCAACTATCTGTAGGTTCGGTTCGATTCGGTTTGAAATGGCCTGTCAGAAGCAGCACCAGAAAAGTCTGACCATTTTTTTATTTCATCAATATAAATGAGTGTAAGAAGTCACGGTTCCTAATATGACATCTGAAAAATTGTCAACTTTCTCTGTAATTTTGACAATTTTGGAAAATTTTCGAAAATTGTCAATTGAAACAATTGTCATGACCAACTTTCAGTGATGGTTACATTTTGATAGTGACGAGTTTATTATTATTATTTTGAGAGGGGTTGTTGTACTGCGACCTTTTGGTCTATTGTACCCCCTGCTAACGCCTTAGTGAGGTATATGCCCTCATACGAGTTCCCCTCCCATTATAATTCCTTTCGGAATCATTTTAGAGGTTCTTGTACTCTCGTTTCTCCTTGGCGGAAGAAATCCGTCCTATAGCACTCTCTCTAGTCCAGTTTCCTTTAAGAATCTTAGGATGAGAGCTGGCTCCAGTGACCGTATTTCCTCATCAGATAGTTGGTACTTGCCCAAGTATTTCAGTCTTTTGTGGGTCAATGCCCCACACGATCCCAGCACGTGTTCTGGGGTTTCACTGGACTCATCGCAAAATCGGCAGAGACCTTCTTCAGATATACCCAGTTTCCTAAGGTGTTCCTTGAGTCTACAATGCCCCGTTAGAAAGCCCGTTAGGATACGGAGGTTATTTTTACTCATGCCGATGCAAGCTTGGAATCTTTTCCGGTTGTATTGTCCCAGAAGTTTTTTAGCCTGCCTCATGCCTTGAGTGTTGTGCCAAGTTCTTGCCCTGTTTTCTTTCTCTAGTTTCCTAAATTCTTCTTTGAGGGTGTGATCCCCTATTCCGCAGAATGGTTCAGGACCTATGAAAGCTTCAGATGCTCCCTTTCTTGCTAGGGAGTCGGCCATTTCATTACCCTCTATTCCCATGTGGCCAGGTACCCAGCAGAGGGTTATTTTGTTTCTCCTACCCAATTCATTTAATTTTTGTAGGCATTCCCATACAAGTTTGGATTGGATGATGTAGGAGTTGAGTGCCATAATTGCAGCCTGACTGTCTGACATTATAGCTATATCACAGTTGGTTATGTTTCTGTCGAGGTTGATTTGGACGCATCTATCTATGGCATAGATTTCGGCCTGAAAGATGCTGGTACTTTTGCCCATTGGTTCAGAATATTTGGTTCTAGGCCCGCATACTCCCACTCCAGTTCCCTCATCAGTTCTTGACCCATCTGTGTACCACTTTGTTGTGTTATTGCTCAGTTTGTGAATTGTGGATTCGTTGCTCCAGTTCTTCTTGTTACTGAGCTTTGTAACAAAGTTCTTTTGGAAATCAAATTTTTTGATGGTATCGTCTCTAGGAAGGGCCAGTAATGGGTGTTTTTTGACTAGTGCATCAAACTGTTTTAGTGTAATGCACTTTCCTCGTCCTATTCCTTCTTTGGCTATTCTTAGAATCGTTTTACTTGCACATTCCTCAACCACGAGGTGCAAGGGGGTCAGTTCCAATAGCACTTCCATAGCTGCAGTTGGGCAAGTTCTCATGGCCCCTGTAATACATAGGCATGCCAGTCTTTGCACTTTATTGAGTATCTTCCTTGTAGTGGATAGACTGGTTCTTCTTACCCATGCAATCGCTCCATATGTGATCATTGGTCTCACAATGGCAATATACATCCATCTAAGGATGGTCGGGCTACATCCCCAGGATTTGCCCGCTAGGCTCCGGCAAATCATTAGAGCCCGCGTTGCCTTCCTGTTTATCTCATCTGTATGTTTTTTCCAGAGGAGTTTGCTGTCTAGGGTTAGTCCCAGATATTTAACTTCGTTGACTGATGCCAGTGTGGTACCCGACAACCTTATCGGTCTCAGCCGTTCGAGTTTTCTTTTTCTCGTGAATGGTATTATTGTTGTTTTTGACGGATTTAGGCTAAGCCCAGCCGTCGCGCACCAATCCCGAGTTATTTCGAGTCCCCCTTGTATGATATCACATAAGGTTCCCTCAAATTTACCCCTGGCGATTATAACTATGTCGTCAGCATATGCTTGACAGATTATGCCGTGGTTTGACAATTTCTCAAGTAGTTCGTCCACTACAAGACTCCACATTAGGGGAGATAGAACTCCTCCTTGCGGACAGCCTCTTGCTGTGTTAACCTTGATAATTCCTTCTGATGTGTGAGTTTCTGCTGATCTAGTGCTCAGAAGTTCATACATCCACTTCGATACTGTGCTATTTACTCCTTTTCTACCTAGAGCTCGTATAATTGCATCATGCGATGTGTTATCGAATGCTCCCTCGATGTCCAAGAAAGCACACAGTACTATCTCTTTTGATTCAAGAGCGCTTTCAATAATTTCGGTCAGCTGGTACAAAGCAGTCTCCGTAGATCTGCCCGCTCTGTAGGCGTGCTGGCGATAATGAAGAGGCGATATACTAAGTACATCTTCTCGTAGGTAGTTATCCACGGCCTTTTCCATCGTTTTGAGAAGAAACGAAGTAAGGCTGATTGGTCTATAGGACTTCGGTAAACTTGGGTCCTTTTTTCCCACTTTCGGAATGAACACTACCTTTGCCCGTCTCCACTGGTTTGGTATATAGCCCAGTGCCAGGCTGCTTTTAAAAATGTTTGCCAGATGTGGAAGCAATTTACGTTGTCCTTTTTGTAGTAGGGCTGGCGTAATTCCATCCACCCCTGGTGATTTAAAAGGCTGAAAGGAACAGATTGCCCATTCTAGTCGCCCCCTGGAGAAGATTTCGGTCGCTGTTTTCCAATCCTCTCTTTGGGGTCTTCGATTATTGGTCATGCTCCTGTTGTCCGTAGTCGGATGACTGCCAGGAAAATGAGTTTCTAATAGAAGTCTTGCCCTCTGTTTCTCATTTTGTGTATAGCTGCCATCCGGTTTTCTGAGAGACATTGATGTTCCTTCTGTTTTTGCTAGTGCTTTGTGCACTCTGGCAGCAACAGGAGTATCCATGATTGTCTCACAGAATTGTCTAAAGCTTTCTCGTTTTGCTTTCCTTATTTCTTTGTTGTAAGAAGTCAGTGCCATACTGTAGCTCTGCCAGTCTCCAGTACGTTTCGCTGTATTAAACAGTTTACGCGTTTTCGACCGAAGTCTTGACAGATTGTTGCTCCACCATGGAACCTTATTCTTCTCTGCACTTCTGCTTATTGGGCAGCTAGTTTCGAACGCATCTGTGATGGCTGATGTTATGCCCTCCACTGTGTGTTCCAGTTCTAAATGATAAGCTGGGGCTCTCCTGGTATTTACCTGCTCGAGATTGTTTTCAAGAGCTGATTCAAAGAGGTCCCAATTTGTATTTCTTGGGTTTCTGATTGGGTTACTTGTGATACAAGTGTTGTCTAGATCGAAGGTAATGATTCTATGATCAGACATAGATGGCTCACTTGATACTCTCCAGTCCCTAACAAATCTACTCATGCTATGGCTGCCTAGTGTAAGGTCTAGTACCTCTTGCCTAGCTCGAGTTACAAAGGTGGGGGTATTACCTACATTATATATATCAAGAGCAGAGCTTAAGAAGAATTCTAATAATGACTCACCTCTGATGTTAGTGTCTGTACTCCCCCAGATGGTATTGTGAGCATTGGCGTCACATCCTATTAGCAACGGCAGTTGGAGCTTGTTTGCATGCTCCACAAGGCCTTGCAGTGCCGCCGATACGACTGGTTCGTCCCCGGCGCAGTAGGCTGAAGCGATGATGATGGTGCGGTATGCTCCTTCCAGTTTCACAGCTACCTGTATTGGCACCAGGTCTCGCGTAGCATATTCTGAAAGTAGAATAAAACTTAGTTTTTTGTTAATAAGAATGCATGCCCTAGGGTTGAGAACACGAGTGTCCCAAATTACCTTTGCATTCTGACATGCGAGTCCTTTGACTGCTCCTCTCAGGATCCACGGCTCCTGAATGAGTACAATGCCCAGTCTATTAGTTGTGAACATCCGTGCTATTACAGCTGATGCCGCTATAGCATGGTGGATGTTCACCTGGGCCATTTTCAGTGTGGGATTCATTGATTTTGTGGGGCTGTTGCCCCATCCTCCTCCCGAAGTAGGATGTCCTCATCCATTTCTACAACCGTCATGTCATGTTCCTCATCAGAGAGCGAGCTCTCCGAGAGGGACATGTACTCCTCTGGTGTCTCTCCTTCAGCTACCTGCTCAACAAGAGGTGATGGTGAGGCAGCCTGCTGTGGATCAATATGCTCCACTACGGCCTCTGTCCCCTGTAAAGCTGGAGTCGAGAGGGTCATTTGCCCCACACTCTCCTCCGACTTTTTGAGTCCAGACACCGCAACCCTGCCGAACCTGTAGCTGAGGGAATTGTTTTGAGCCCTTATGGTATCATAGGACTGCTGGTCGATACCGAGGCCCAGTACTTGCCCGGTTCCCTCTTTCCTCCCGTTCAGAACCTTCCACGCTTTGATGTTCAGGCCATCATTCTGTGCTTCGAGGAGTGCCAATGTGGTTTGGTGCTCCTGATCGGCACTTCGTGGGAAGTAGATTGTTATCGAATGGGCACGTGGTATTTCCTTCCCGCTCATCGCAGTAAGGCCCACTCCCTTCCAATTGCATAGTTTGGGTGCTACTGTCTTCAGCCATTCCACAGTCTGTGGAGTCTCGCATTCAACCAATAGCATACCCATCCTGAAATGTATGCCATTGAATTTGAGCTTATGCTCCCATCCACGGGCCATTTCATCCACTAGAGCATTCTCTAGATCCTTGAGCTCGTCGGTACTCAGCATCTCCCTAGGATATTCGCAAGGGAGAACCGCCACCTGCTCGGCCGTCGCCGTCATGGCACGACTTCCACCAGCTGCAGCTGCTTTTGCAGCCGCTGCATAGCTTTTGCCGTGTGAGACAGCAGCATGCCTAGCAGGCTTTGTCCGCGACCTGTCAGGTTTTTCACTCACCTTTGGCTTCTTCTGCGTATTACCTACAGAAGGTGAGATAGTGCTACTGCACCTCTTTGCCGCTGGTGTCGGACCAGGAACAGGCTTAGCCTTATGTTCTTCGGCCTTCTTCCTTGCCTCCTCAGGTACAAAGCCCTTTTCGAGGTAGCGAAGGTACCATCTAACGCCTGCACCGCTCAGCCCCTTCCGAAGAGGGTCGTCCTTACCACCAGGCTGGCCCGGTGGTGGCATGGGTGGGCATATCCGTCCTTTCCTTTTAGCCGTAGCTACTGCAGGTTGTTTAGGTTCAGGTATACGAGCTTGGCTCGTTGCCATCCCCTTACTTCCCACTGCAGCCTTGGCCAAAGGTTGAGATGCTAGAGCTTGGCTCCCGCTTCCCAGTCTGGCAGCTTCAAGGCGTTCAGCCAACATAGTTGTCGGCACCGGAATTTTTGATTTGGCGGTGTTTTGGCTGGTGCTGGGTTGCACTTGCCGAACACTGCTTCCTCGACTTGTTCCAGGCTGACAACTTGAGTCATCGTGGAGCCTCTGCTCCACTTCGGTAACTAATCCAGATGCGGTGTTACCCCGCAATCTGTTTAGTTGGGTTTTTTGTTTTTGTTTGTTTTTTTTAAAATTTGGTTTCATATCCCACGAGTAACGCGGGAAAGGGTCGTCCGCCACGCCAGAGCCCCGTATAACGTGGTAAGGCCAAAGTTACTCCCTGAGGTGGCCCGGTATCAGAGAGGCTCCGTAATAATACAGTCGGTTACCCCTGACTGCAAACCGTATCCGATAAGCACGGGTCGCATGACTCTCTCGGATTAGGGGTGGCAGACTTAGTTCACCAACCCTCATCACCTTTCGACCAAACCAACTCCACCAGTAACCGGCATACACTGAAGTACTTCGATGGCTGGTAGTGTTGATCCTGCCAACAGGCTCAAGTGAGTTGGCTTAAGCCCCCGCACCCGACGTCAAAGTGACGTCATTCGTCAAGGTGTCTGCCGCGCGGGGGTGTGACGAGTTTAACTGCGGAGCTCTATTTCCAATAGGTAGAACGTCTAGACTAAGATGGCGGGTTGTCTGATTTTCTTACACATTATTTTTTTTTTTCTTTCTTGTTACTTTACTTTAGTTTTAATCCTGGGTTCTGAGTTCGTTCGAGCAAGTGAAGGCATAGCCAAAAATTCTTTAAAATATAATGAAAAATGCGTTTCGATAACAAAATTATCGAAATTTTGTTAATAAAATTTCGATAATTTTGTTATCGAAACGAAAACGAACCTTTTCCTCATTGTTATAGAGATTAAAATGTGAAAATCATCTACGTTTTATGCAGGCGTATAGGTGTGAGCTTGCCGACTCTACTGAAGTATCAGTCTATCATTACGAAATTTGTTCGTCCAATAAAGAATAAAGTCTTACTTAAACTGAAAAAGGGGCTATTTTGATCATTTTTAAGAAGTCTCGAGACTCAAAAAGGGGCTAAACGGCAACGATGGTTCGTAGTTTATCTGTTAAATGTCTTCCTCAATGATTCTTACACTGCTATGACTAGAGTGCTCATTTTTTTGTTTCAGTTCATTGCAAGCTTTGTTTACGTGTGGAGACCGCTTCTTAACCAAAGAAAGAACTGAGACTCTTTCATCCAACCGTTTTTTTTGAACCAGGATATGACTCATTGGACACCAGCAAACCCTTAAAAACTATCAGACTCTAATACCGTTGTGAACAGCCTAAATAAGGTCTTAGAAGGTTGCCCATTTTCTCCAAGGGCACTAAAGCGCCTTGGATAACTTCCAAAGCCACTTTCATCAGTGTTTAAAACAAACATTGCTCTGTCCGAGCTTGTGAAATTATAATCTTTTCATATCTAATCATATTAAATCATAAAAAATCGAAGATGTTGTCAGCTTTTCGAGTATATGGGCGATGATTTCGCATAAGTGTTCCTGCTCTTTTATTTAAGTGACAATGTACTTGGTGTCTAGTTATGTAAGACCCAACAAAGTTCAGAAGATCCTCTCTAGCGCAAGGTAACGAGATCGTGATATAAGGCATTTTGCGATTCTGTTGTCCTTCTCAGGGATGGAAAAGGCGATGCAATTGTTTCAAAAATACAATTTGCTTTAATTCAATACAATTTATCTATCTTTGCCAATTGCAAACTTTTTCCTTAGAAAACAATTTAAATAATCAAGATGTCTTAAATTTTAAGGAAAATGTAAGAAAAATGTATATTAACTTTTTGGAAGACATAAATAAGATAATTAATATTCAAAATCCCTTCCCTTTTCATTTTAATTTTTACCCATTGACCAAAAAAAAGACTGCGAAAAAATTTTTCAACTTTAAATTTTTGGGCTGAATTTAATTTAATTAATCACGAGTTAAGTGAGCTGATGTCCTCTTTATTTCTGCTCATCAGCAAATGTCGAAAGTATTTTGTCTTATCAGACATTAATAAAGTTCAAATGTCGTAACCAACTTTAAGTCGAAACTTACTTGGCTTTGATTGAAAATAAAAGTTTGTTAAAAACTCATCTAGTTATGATTTTCACGCTCAGGGAAATATTTTGAATATTAATGTGCAAAGACTATTAAGCCTGAAGAGCTCATAGATTTTATTTATTTATGTTAATGTTTGGTTAATTTATTTTTGCTTATGTTTTTGAAAATAAAATATTTTGAATGCACTTTTTTATAGGAAAAATAGTTTTCAATACAATTGGCTCCATTTCATAACAACCTTAAAACAGTTTTAAGTAGAAATCGAAAATGGCATTTCCATTCCTGATCCTTCTTCCCCGTGACACTGTGGCGTGAGCAATTTTATTCGGTTGTCAATCACTGCCACTGGAACTCCATACGTTTCTGTTCCAAGTTGTTATTTAATATGTCTTCTATAGCATTTAAGATACGCTCAGAGTCAGACGCAAAAGATGAATCGGTTAGTTTTCGCTTATATATGTGCGTGGCATCTTTGTAAAATAAATAATATTGGGAACAAATATTAAAATAAGTTTAATATTAACTCGACGTGTTACTTTTACCCCATGTGAATTGTTTATATTTTGAATATGGAGGCATAAAATATGGGGTAGTACTAGATGTAAAAAGAAAAAAAAAAGCACAAATAAATAATATATAATTAAATAAATCTATTAGGTACTTGAAATGAATTCTCTTTGTCAAAAAACTACTTTCAACAAAAAGCTATCATTAAATCCGAAAAAACTAAATAAAGGAATCACTTGCATAATAGTGTGACATAATACGATTTGTTTTTCTTTAAGAAAAGAAAGCAAAAAGAATTAAAGCTTGTCCCAGAGTAGCGTGGGACTCTAACCGCACTAAAAACACCTCCTTAATCATGACCAATCCAAATCATCGACAAATGATTTTAGTTTCAGCGTTCAGTTGCGTTTGAGAAGGTATTACAATTTAAATACGGGTTCTCATTTTTTTTTTTTAGGTTATAAGGTCGTGAGGTTTAATTCTTCTTAATCTACGAATATTGTTTCGTACATTTAAGACGTCGTCAGGATTCAGTATTAATATGCATTTGCAGACGCTCATTGTGACGAATTGCGTAATTTTTAATTACTTCCGTTACAAGATCAATCTGCAAATCACGATGCAAGTCATTATTTCTAATATACCATGGGGCATTTACTATTCCCCGAAGAACTTTGTTTTGGAATGTTTGTATTATTTTTACATTTGTTGTCTTTGTACAACCTCATTATTGGATACCATATGTCCAAACAGGCTTCAGTATCTGGTTATATAATAAAATTTTATTCTCAAAGGACATTTCCGAATTATGTCCTAGCAACTAATAAAGTTTTCTATATCTAATATAGGTATTGAGCTCTTCTACTTTCTTTTTCACATGTTCCTTCCATTTGAGTTTAGCATCTAGATTCATACCTCATACATTCATTCATACATCAGGTACTAAGCTGTGTTTGAATAAGGAACTTTTTTGTTATTAATAACCACGGAAACATTCCTTATTTTTTTATTAGTAAAATTTATATGGGTGTACTTTGACTCGTTAAGTTTAAATCGCCATCGTTGCGCCCAATCACATATTCATTAACTGCATTTTGCAGCTTTTCTGTTGCTTTAGCGTTTAGCCACGCATCTATCAGTTGATAGAAGAGCAGTATCGTCTCCGAATGTAGCTATCATCGTATCAGTCGTATTTGGTATATAACTAGTATACAGTAAGTACAGGGTTGGTCCCAGAACACTTCCCTGTGGAACTCCTGCTTGTAGTTCTTTAAGTTCAGAATACGCTGAACCATAGCGAACTCTAAAGAATCTATTTGAAATATAAGATTTTAGTATCTCATAGTACTGTGTGGGTAGATCCTTATGAAGTTTATACTCTAAGCCCTTATGCCAGACTTTATCAAAAGCCTGTGCAGCGTCTAAGAATAATGTAGAACAAACTTGTTTCTCTTCTAGTGAGTTTTCTATAATATTAGTTATAAGATGTACTTGGTCTATTGTCGAATGCTTATTTCTAAGCCCGAACTGGTGGGAATAAGCCTTCTTTGCTCAAAGATTCTACCTTTTAAGAAGAAGTTTCTCAAAGAGTTTTGATAATACTTGTAAAAGTGAGATTGGTCTGTATGAGGCGACTTCTGATAGAGGTTTACCTTGTTTAGGTATAACTATAATTTATTTATTTATTTATTTTTTTATTTATTTATTTATTTATTTGTCACCAAAGAACAAAAATCTTTCATAGACATAAGGCCACAATATTAGTACTTAAAGTTACAAAAATATGATACAAAGTAAACGTAAAGCAAACAACTATGACTGTACATTCTCAAGTAATTTTCTTTTTATTGGGGAAACTGGTAAATTAAAATCGATTAAAACGACACTTGCATTATATACTGACATTAAACCATTAATTGAGGAAGAAAGACCGTATTTTGTACGAGAATGGCCTACACTAAAAAATCGCGAGTTACGTAGGTCGAATGAAGGAACATTAATATTGAGAAGACTTAGAATGTCCGTTGAATCAATTTCTCCTATTAGAACCCTATGAATAAATATCACTCTGGCCACCGTTCTCCTTACCTCCAATGATTCTAATTTAATTAATTTTAGTCTAGATAAATAAGGGGGTAAGTTGCTAAGATCGAGCCAAGGAAGTCCTCTAAGAGCGAATCTTAAAAATCTTTTTTATATAGATTCAATTCTATTTATATGAACTCAATAATACGGACACCACACAATAGAGGCATATTCTAATATAGACCGCACAAAAGCGATATACAGGGTCTTGAGAACATAAACATCCGAAAACTCACAAGCATATCGCCTTAACATTCCCCATGTTCTGTTTGCCTTGTTTGTGATGGACTCAACATGAAAAGTAAATGATAGTTTGGTATCTAAGAAAACGCCCAAATCTTTGACTAGATAAACACGGGGAATAACTATACCATCAAAGGAATACGTATACATGACTGGGGATTTACAGCGAGAAAAAGTTATGACAGAACACTTAGAAATGTTTAAAGAGAGACTGCTTTTAGAGCACCACAGATGAAATTTCTGAAGGTGTGAATTTAACAGGTGGAAAGGGCGATTATCATTTCCCGGCATATAAATCTTAAAGTCATCCGCAAACATCAACAAAAAGCATTCGGGTATAAATTTAACGATATCATTCACAAATAATATAAAGAGTAGTGGTCCAATATGACTTCCTTGGGGGACGCCAGAGGTTACCGATATATTTTTCGAAATATGACCACGAAACTTAACATTTTGGAGTCTATCCGAGAGGAAGGAGGAAAGCCAATTTAAAAAGAAGACTGGAAAACCGAGTCTTGTAAGTTTATATAACAAAAGTTTATGGTTAACTCTATCAAACGCTTTGCTAAAATCCGTATAGATGACATCAACCTGGTTACCTTTGCTAATTTCAGAAATAACGAAGTTCGTGAATACCAAAAGATTGGTTACAGTTGACCTCTTTTTAACAAAGCCATGCTGATTATTACAAACAAGGGAATTACAGTAAAAATTTAATCTTTCGGTAACTAGTGAGTCAAACAATTTTGGAATAGAAGATTGCTTGCATATACCTCTATAGTTTTCAACTTTATTTCTCCTACCAGATTTAAAAATGGGAACTATAAAAGAAGTTTTCCAAACAGATGGGAATGTGCTAGTACGTAAAGATAAATTAAAGATATGGCATAAAATTTTATGTAAAGGAAACGCACAGTTTTTAAGAAACATAGAAGGAACACCATCTGGACCAGGGTTAAGGCTAGAATCCAAAGACGCTAAAGTGTTAAAAACAATGTCTTCAGAAAATTCCATTTTATTAAAAAGAGTAGTATAGGAACCATCAAGATAATCGAAAAATTGTTCATCTATCAAGGAATCATGGTTAGAATAAACTGATTGGAAAAAACATGCAAAGTTATTACAAATAGTATGGGAAGAATCAGTAAGTTGTCCTTCAAAAGAGAGTGAGGCTGGAAAACCATCACTTTTGTTTTTGGAATTGATAAATTTCCAAAATTTATCGGGCCTAGAACTAAAACTATTCTGTATTTCATTTACATAAATAAGGTACGCATGGTAGAGAGACGTTTTCAACTCAGACTTAAGCCTTCTAAATACAAAGTAGTCCTCTTCAGCCAGACTACAACGCCATTTTCTATAAGCCCGATTTTTTAACGTTTTTAGGTTACGAGTGATTTCGTTGTCCCAGGGACATGAATTAACCTTATTTTTTATGCGAACTACAGGCACATATTTAAAAATAACATGATTAATAACGTCATATAATTTGGAGCAAATTTCATTAATATCAAAAGACAGATAAGGACCCCAGTCATAATTATTAAGCTCTACACAAATATCACTATAGTTAGCATTTTTGAAATCAAATCTGAAGGATTCACAAATAAATATCTCATTAAAATTCAATTTACAAAAAAGATTTAAAGAAGGATGATATGAGTCTTCCGGAACTAGAGGAGTGAGACTCCTGGACACAAGAGTTTCGTCGCTTTTGTTGGTAAAGATGAGGTCCAAAGTACGATCCATGATATTTTTGATGTGATTCACCTGGAGTAGACCAAGTGAGTGCAGCGTATCAACAATCAAAGCACCAATTGCGGATAAAGAGTTGGCGGGGGTGAGATAAGTGCAGTCCCAATCACCCGATGTCCATTGAATATTGGGTTGATTGAAATCACCAAAGATGTAAATTGTATCCGTTGAAGATAATAGGTTCATAATGAAGCGAATAGCGTCTATGTACCTAGTTACAATATCTAATTTCGCACTAGGTGGAATATAGACACAGACGATGTAAATTTTAGCGGTAAGTTTCAGGTCAAAATGGCTGCAGCAAATTTCGATGTCATTATAATCACTGAGATCAACTTCTATTGCCTTAAAGTCCTGAAGAATTGCTATAAGCGCACCACCAAGCCGCTTGTGAGCACTATTTTCCGATGATCTATCGCAACGGTTTACATCGAAGTAGGACGGAAAAATAAGGGAGTTATTGAACTCATCGTTTAAGCCAGTTTCCGTAATCACAATTATGTCATATGGGCAACTATAAACATTTACCAGGAACTTTGTACACTTTGTGCGTAGGCCTCTTACGTTCTGGTAGAAGAAGGCAACTTCTTTAAGTTTTTTGAAGAGGATTGGGTATTATTCCTGCTATTCCTGTTATTCCTATTTGTAAACTCCTTAACAAGAATGTTCTTCGGCCAAAAGTTTGGATTTAAAAGAGTTTTGCCTATAGAAGATGGAGCAAGTAATTTAAAAGAGGCAGAAATACGGCCAGGTAGATTATCCGCTGTTAAGCATAAACATCTAATGCTGCTGGTGTCAACGCCCTTTTTTTCAATATAACTCATGATATCAGTGGGCTTAGTGCCGTATTCCAAGCGAGATAAAAACACTGCAAACGGAGGTGGTACAATCCTTAGAGCACAGACGTCATTATCATTAAAAGCAGTGGATGAGGGAGTATTGACTTCAAGTATAGTGTTGTCAACGCCATTAGTCAGATTTACTATTTCGGCAGTCGGGCTAATATTGGTGACAGCAGGTAAAGATCCTGAGCATGAGGGCAATTTTCCAGTGATGTGGAACATACCTTAGTTTAAAGAAAGCATTTATTAAATTTATTAAATTAAATTAAATTTATTGGTTTTACCAATGCTATGAAGGGTAGTTCCTTCCAGATTTGAGCACTTATGAGATCATAACCTGGTGATTTTCTATTAGATAGCCTATATGAATACATTATTCTGATCTCTTTAAGCGAAACATAAGTGATTACGTCTTCATCTATTCTATCAAGGAATTCAAGGCGTTCGTTTGCCTTGCTAGGTGGAAAAGGTTTAAAAACATTTGCCAGATGTTGCGAAAAAAGTTTGACCTTTTCTTTTGGGTCGCCGATCCATTTCCCATCGGATGTTCTTAACGGGTGATCTTGCGCTTGAGGTCTCTTTAAATATTTGGCAGCCTTCCAAAGGAAGTAGTCTGTGACTTTGTCAGCTGTTAAGTTGCAAAGGTAGTTAGATAGAGATCTATTTTTAAATTCACCGATTAGAAGTTTGTTACTTAGTCTATTGAATATAGTTCTGCAAAAAGTAGTGGAAAATCAAGCTTTCAGGCGCGCAGCAGCATCGGCTGCACTTGTGGATGAAGTTCATTTCCAGAAATACTGAGAGATTGCTCCTTTTCATCACAAAACTGAGCCCAAGCTCTTTTGCACACGTATAAGCTAATCGGTGCGGTTTGAATTTCAGTTAATGTATCATACGCAACCCAGTATTTGCAAATGGTAAGACCTGAACTAAGTGTTTGTGTATTCCTCATTAACTCAGTCATTCGTCCCAAGAAGACCCCGGACTTAGGTCTTACATGCACCTGTTGCCCCAACTTCTTTGCGAAGCTAGGCTCTTCTGGAATACAAGTCGGCTAAAAAAATCCACTGGGCAAATGATTGAAGTTGCAGTTGGCTAACTGAAACAGATTGGTTGCTGAAATAAAATATTGAAAATGTTTACGCCAAAATCACTGTGATAATCGGAAAAAAGATAAAACCTCATATTTACTTGGTAATGGTTGGTTACTGGTAATGTTAAGGCCTACGCACACCTTCGAAGATCTCTACAATCAACCTGGAAATCAATTCAGTTGGCACACTATTTTGGTGTTACTAAAATTATTTTAAAACAATATTTTTACGCTTTCACTATTTTAAGTTTATGGATGCTGAAGTCAGCATTATTAAGATACAAAAGGTTAAGTTGACGTAAAGTGCCAATTAAAAAGTATAAGTACGCTTTTGACTTTGCTCAGAGTAAGTTCTAAAAAAGTACCTACATTAAAAATGTATTATTCATCGGTCTAATAATTTTGCATGCAATCAGTCGGTATGAAGGTGTTCTTCACTCTATCTATATCTCTTTCTTCTTCTACAAGCTTCTGTTTGTTTGGGTATCCATAACTATTCTGCGCGCACCAAGGCGAATGTGCTGTGCAGTGCATTCAATATGGTTACATTTGGTGTTTATTTGAAATTTCAATGATTTTATTTGACTAACGGCTTTGTTATATCTGTAGTAGGTATTATGCAAAGTATATAGATGTATAATTTTGGTTATATGAAAAAGCAATCATGGGTGGGAAAAACTTTCAAGGATCGTTGAAATTGAACAGGTAATTGTTTATAGGTAATCTTTTACCGGACTCTGTGCTTAACTTATTATTGAGGCAGTAGTCATGTTTTTAGGGAGTTAAATTTTCAATATATTTTATCACTTCCAATAAAACCTTGCGATATTGCTAGGCAAAATCAAAATATCTCTGATAAAGGATGGTCTTCCCTTCGCAGACTTCAACTTGACGTCGGGACATGGGCCTACACCATTACAAGATCCAACTGTGCCAAGAGCCACATGGATCTCTAGTTACTTTAGATTACGCCGTGTGTTCGCTGACTGGGCTTGAGAGCCTTTGAAAGAGGACCCCAAAATTGACGGAGTTTTGATTCGATTTTTTAGAGGAGTGGCTATCTTAACGCCATGGAGGATATTCTACACGCACGATTTGAGGGTATGGTTATCTCTCGGAAAGATGACGTCAATTGATCACCAAGATCGTGCGATTTGACCCCGCTAGACTTTTTCTTGTGGGGTTTCCTGCAGTCATGCCAAAACCACCGCTGAAATTCAAAATAAAAGCGTGTCGGACGTTTGAACGATTCGCTCAAAAAATTAAAACTCACCCAAATGGTTGGTTGCGATAATCTAGACCTGGGGTGCCTTATATGGATCTGCAGCGTCAACAATTTCCTTTTTTTTGAAGGTGAGAAGCTAAAGTAGAGTTCATTATAAGGGCGTGTTGCGCCAGCTATGTACATATGTACTTACTTATTTATAATTAGTAATGATATCACCCTGTAAAAGTTACTTGAGATTTAAATATAACCTTCATTAAGAAAGACTGTCGTCAGTACATTGGGTGTTCTTTCAACCCTCGAAAGATCCCTTGTTGTTCTACTGCAATTTTGTTGTAATTAATATAAAAGCGATTGAAATACGTTCATATTACATTTTGCAAACTGAGACAATTATAATGTAAAAGCGAAAAAGACTTTGAATACGCATTTGTGTTGTTTAGATCATTTAGATTATTGTATATGTAATAGAAGGGATAATGATAATAATAGTAGTGCGAACAGTTTTCCTGAGGCTATGCGTTTGGGAGTATGTGTCATTCCCAATCAATGTATGTCATGTTGCATGGACTAAATTGTTGCTAAATCTGCTAAAAAGTTCCTTGTTGAATTACATTTAGAAGATTCTAGCGTAATAATTAAATAAATAATTTAACTACCATATCAATAACAACGCAACAACTTTAAAATCACGTCATGGTACTACCATCAATGCTAAGTTTACGCAATATTTAGTAAAGGTCTAAGACATAAGGTACATAATTAAATAAAATAAAATTAAATTTCAACTGTATTCTGCCTTCATTTGCCAATCCAAACTGTGTACTCTTACACATATGTGTTTTATTCACTTTTTTATAAAGATGCGTGAACAATGAACATAATGATAAGTAGGTAACTACAATATTCCCACCTACATACATAAATATTTACATGTACGTCCATAATTAATATACATTTATGACTTTAGCCTCATATCGCTTGTAAGACAAAAGTTTAATCGTCTCATGATAGCTCAAATCTGAATCTTGGGCGATTGACTTAAAAGGTTATCTTCAAAAGTCATATTTTCCTGTGATAACTGATAAGATGCGGTTTTCTGCTTCTATCTTTGCTCCAAGTATTATTGTCTACAATACTCTTTGTTTGATTCGAAAGAACACAACTTAACATTCAAAATGGAATCATGAAATATTCAAAACGACTTTAATAAATCAAGAGACAAATGAGCCGAGATGACATTTGTTCGTGTTGAAAAAATAAAAAGCAAATCGATTTGAATGCGGACAATGAATTCTGGAGGTTAACACAAATAGGTTAAGAAAATGGTTGGGAATAGGTTCGAGTCCCGGCGAGGGACTATAATACTCTGCTACCCATCTGTAAAGAGA
Source organism: Cheilosia variabilis (assembly GCA_951230905.1). Taxonomy (NCBI): domain Eukaryota; kingdom Metazoa; phylum Arthropoda; class Insecta; order Diptera; family Syrphidae; genus Cheilosia; species Cheilosia variabilis. The sequence continues at coordinate 39,778,997 of OX579679.1, read as the reverse complement.
AACGAATGTATAAAACTGTTTGTTTTTCCAAATTCGCGAATTCATATTTTAAATTTATTTTTTCAAATGACACAAACGTTTTTTTATGAAGTGACAATCTCTGTCAAAAATACCTGGGGGAGTGATTCATTCATCATACACTCACGGCCTTATGCCGAATTCATACAGAAAAGAAAAACAAATCCCGTAAGGTATTTCTCCTGCAACAATGATATATACGAGAATTAGGAAGGACTCGACAGGGTACCTAAACCTTTAGGAAGTGATTTCAATTGGAGTGCAAATGTCGTCACTTCATGTTCAGACCCTATTACACAGAACTGCAGGAACTTTTCTTGCAATGCAAAACAAATAATTTCGACAAGCCTTTTGCAAACCTGCAACTGATTAATTAATGTACGCATTAAACATGAAAATTTCTACAATTTTAGTAACTATAATCTGAAATGTCGCATAATTCTTTTTTAATTTTATATATTTTATTCTGCATTCTAGTTTAGTTAAGTTTTTGCGCACCTCATATGTGAGATTTGGTTTTCTGTTGCTAATTTTTTTTTGTTTTCTTCATTAAAAATATGAATGGTTTAATAGGCTAAATCAATATATTTCAATTAAAGTTCACATTTCCTCGAATAATTGCATATTTTCATAGCGTTAAATGTGCTTCTAACAACACAACAAACATTACAATCTGACATTTTGCTAGTGCGGGTTGGTGAATTCGGGGCAATTCTTTAAAAATATCCCGGAGACTTCTGTTGGGTTGGAAGTGCGCTTTCTTCTTCAATGAAACAGAGAAAAAAAAAGTTAATTTAAAAAACCAAAAAACCCGACTGACTGTAAAAAAAAAAAGAATTAAAAAGATATGAACAAGACGCATTTAAGTACCTCTTTCTTTTTAGCCTTTGACACTCCGTGGAAGAATACGAATCTAATGAGACCTCACTCTTCAGAATCGGTCAAGCCGTTTAGGCTACAGGGCGTCACGTAGGAACGTACCTACATAGGATACGAGCGAAACACCAGTCGGGTAAAAAAAGAAAGAACACTTTCAGATTTCCTCTTTCGATAGAAAGGGCAATTCTTTTCTTCAATCGAAAACGCCATATTATACACCGACTGCGGTGACTATATTGCCTCATTTTTAAATTCAATGGAACAAGAAAACTGCTTCTGGTTAAATGTATTGGTGAAATGTCACAACATAGTTAGACTTCGGCTTCTGCCTGTTGGATTGTATAAAATACATAAATTGTACTTGTGTAAGTGTTTCTTGAGCGGATTCTGACTTAAAATCGAGAAGGAAAATTCTTCTCTTAGAATCACCAGAGGAGTATTTTTCGTGCCAAACGCTTCTGTTTGCGCAATGGAAAACGCTACGAGTCAAGTGAAGCGTATATTGACAACAACGCACTAGCCCGGGGAGTTTACCTCTAAGAGCACGCGGAAAGGCAGAATTGTCTAGTTGGTCTTAGTTGGGGCCGTTATACGGATGGTATGCACACTAATTAAATTGAAAGCAAATAGGGTCTCCTATATTATTCGAACTGCAATCTCTGTTTGGTGTCGGGTATGTTAAGTGTATGTTGTGGGCTAAATCAGACATTTGGGACTAAAACTCGAATGCTGGTCTAAGCTGATGCTTCACATAGAAGGATGAGTTACTTCCGGATATATGACAACCTCCAACATATTCAGCTATTCTTGATTCTATTCTTTTTCTCTCTAAGTTTGTTCGAATTCTCATTATTTGTACAACAGCCTCAGCGCCTACACCGACAGAAAAATCAAGCAATAGTAAGCAAAAATACGATTAAAATAATCAATTTTTAACTCTTTCCGCTATATATAATGATCGTGCTATGTGGACTAAAAAAAAGACGACTTTCATTTTATACACAATTTAATTTGTTTAATAAACTATATTTTTTAAACATAAAAATGACCATTCATAAAAAAAATAACAAAAGCTGAAACAAGAGGGTTTTAAAACAGAAACTTGATGAGGTTTTAGAATTTTCTCTTACCAAACAACAACAAGCGGTGCTTGGCTGACTTTGGCTGGTTGAATTATGCCCCTACTCTTTATCAGCACCTATTTGCTTAGTTTCTGTATTTAGCCAGGCAATTTTGAGTTAACTAAAAATATTTTTTATATAAAAAAATGTTACATAATTTTTAATTCCATATAAATAGCTTTTGGCCAAAATTCAGCCCTCAATCCAACGCGTGGAATAACCAATATGTCGTTCTTGTATAAATACGGATAGGTACATGTGATACTTCCAGCTGAAGTTTTACGAAATCACCAGACTTACGAAAAATATTACATCCATTCAGGGGCGGATGGGCCATAAGACGAACCGGGATATTTCCCGGTGGGCCGGCTATTCAAAGGCCCGCAGGCCCGGTGGCTGAACTTACCGAAAATTAAGAACCGCAATAAATATTTTCTTATAAAATTTTGTATAATTTTTGTAAATTTTATTATGTTATTTAATTAATCAGCAAAAAATTTAGTTTTTATATTTCTTCTTCCGACTGCCCAGTAATAACTTTCAAACTTTTATCACAGGCGATAAATATACAGATGACTTATCGATATGGGAAGAATTGGAATATGAAAACGAAATTTACTTCATAATTTTACAAGAGATATAAATGAATCCCGTATTTTTTTCTCTTTTCTCTTTTTTTCCATCAAAACATAAAAAACAGAAACCCTAAATCGTTTTTTTAACTTTATTGATTACGTACTTAGTAAAAGAAAGATATTGTATACGTACAAAATTTCGAACTCGAAATGTTAATCAATTCTGACATTACGATGATAGAGGAACTCAAAAAAGTGGGTCGCAAAAAGGGACCTAACATTCCACGTACACATATCTCAAATTCGTTGTCCTTGTTTCGTTTGGCAGGTTCGTCAACAGTAAAATCATCCGTATCCGAGGCTTGTTGTTGCTTCGTAACTGACGGTTTGTCCGTAGTCGGGCAGTTTGAGTTTCTCAAGTGAAGTATCTGCCAAGCTGACTGATCCCGTTACCGTTGATCTAGTGAATTCATCCCCCGTACGTCGTCTTTCTGAGGGGCTCATATAAGACTTCTGACTCGTTCAGTGAGTCATATCGAAAGAGCATTATAGTTTTGGTATATTGTTCGTATTCAACACTGGCTTTCGCCAAATTCGCCGCTCGCCTGTTTCCTTCGATTTCCCCGGAAATGGAGCTTGATTTCCCCTAGCCAGGTTTTGACGCTACTTGTTATTGTGTTTCTTGGTAGTCCACAAAGTGGTCTTGATAACATGAATTGAGATGCAGATCCTTTTCTGGCTAGTTTGTCAGCTTCAGGCAATAGCCTTCATATCCATTGTGTCCCAAATCAGGTGTACTTTATTCGTGGTAGCCAGTGTTGTAGGAGTTGAAGACAATAGTACAATAGCCTTAGAAAATAAAGGGTCTGCCATCGGTTGAATAACTTAAAAAAAAATAAAAGGGATAAGATATTTTTTGTTTAATTTGGTCCTTTACAATTTATTTGGAATAGTTTTTGAATAAAATATCACTCAAGTGGTCGCCTCTATTGACCAAAGAAAAATGCGCCGGTTTTGCTGCGTTGTTAATCACTTTTTCGAGCACGGGTAGAATAGCGATTTCAGCACGAATGTTTGAATTGAGCTCGTCAATGGTCTGAGGCTTGCTGGCGTACAGTTTGGTTTTCAAATAACCCCACAAAAATAAGTCCGGAGGGGTCAAATCTAGAGATCTGGGTGGCTACTCAATGTCGTAATTTTTTTTTCACACATTTGTGGGCCGACATAATGAGCCAACATCCACCAATATCGACTGAAGAAAAATGGCGATATTTTCATATGCACGTTGAGTTAACACAACTGAACGACTATTTTCAATGTACATCGTCACTTTTTCGACGCGTTGTCTCGGTGTGAAGCGATTCATGGTTAAAATTGTAAGATTCAAAACATTTCATCTCAAGTCCATCGGCTGGCAAATGTCAAGGTTATTAAGAGTTTACATACCGACATAAAAGATGGCGCATCCTTTAGAAGTTAGCAATAGACTAGTCTTCACCATGTGGATGTGCATTAAGCTACAATCATTAGAAAATTGCACTAAAAATTCAAATTATACCACTCTGCCTGGGCTAATCGAATAACATTAAAAAAAACTAAAAAACTAAAACAAATCTAATGTACGCCATACTTGACCGCTGAGCTGACATTATAATTGATTCATCGAAGCAATTCTATCGAAACTGTATAGCGGTCAAAAGTGATCACATACATTTTTGTAGTATAGCTGTCTCCAGTGCCATAAGTACAAAAAGTGGACTTTTCCGTTGCCGTTTTTTGAGCAGATGCTGATCTATCCATATGTTTGGCATAGCACGGCCCGTCTTTCAAAACTAATTAATCAAGTAAAAGTAAAATGCTATACCAGACAGATACGAAAATATTGTCAAGAATCATCACGAGACCAACACTTTAGTTTTATTTTCGTTCACCATTTCTGCGAAAATATTTGTTGCAAACAAAAATTACATCAGACCTCTACACTTATGGCAGCAGAACTGCGCTAAGGAATAATTTCGTAGAAGTGTTTTTCATCTTCGAATATGTAGTGAAAATAAAAATAAAAATCAAGTATACACTCAACATTCTTACGCTATTTCGTACACATCTACCTACTACAATAATAAAATTTTAATTAGATTTTGTATTAAAATCAAACTTTAAACTGAACTATTGCAGCAGCAGAGCGCAAGGTTCTTAGGGCCGGCACGGGAAAGAAGCCCGACACCACCGGGAACGCACATCAGCCGTCAATGTGGTGCATCGAACAATAATCACATATTATATCGTTCCTGTTCCTCTTGTCCTGAAACGTGCGATCATAGCACAAAATCCTTCGAACCCGGAACAATATACAACGAATCGTTTAGAAGGTAATCCCCATCAACATATTGTTTCTTGAATTTGCTTATACCTATAATTTGAAATTGTTTCAGCTATGACGCACCTGAGAGGGCTCCTTTTGATGAATCACTGATAAAGTATTCCGTAAGCGCGAGATTGGACTGTCCAGAAGGAAGTGATGACCAAATATCCGGAGTGTCGCTGAAAACTGAGCCCTATGGCCCACCCAGCAGTCCAGAGTCGTCCAGCGAGACCACACTACCCGGCCCTGAAGACTGTGCTGGATGCGGCCGTTTCATTCAGGTAATGCAGCCTAGCATTATGTACCTTTATGTTTTTTAACGAAATTACAGCATTAGCTCAAAATAAAAACTTCATATATTTAACTGGGAATATTGTTAGGACCGATTCTACCTCTCTGCTGTTGAAAAGCGATGGCATGCCGGTTGTCTTCAATGTTGTACATGCCAACAACCATTGGAAGGGGAGTCGTCGTGTTTTTCGAAAGATGGCAATATTTATTGCAAAAGTGATTATTATAGGTGAGTTTTGAATAACATTTTCGGATATTATATGTATTATCACAATTGACCAGATATGATACGTATCTGAAAGAAAAATCTATTGCATGGCAGCCCCATCTGCATCGCCTGTTTCATTCTTGTATTTCTTTCTGATTAAAACGCAACGTAGAAGTGCCAAGAAATTCCCTCAACATGTCGTACTAATTACACTTCTCCTCTTGGCTTTTGCTTTGCTTCGCAAGAATACATGCATAATGTTTGCAATGTTCAAGTCTACGAAGCACAGAAAATAGTTTTTAGACACGCAACTCTGAAACGAAAGATCTAAGACAAAGTTGGGAATCTACTATTTGGCGCGCTTGCCTCATAATACAATTGATTTAAAAATGCATTCTGGACACGCTATATAAATGCAATAGTTTATTCCAGTATGTATAATTGTCTGAAATTACCATTGTTTATTGCAATTAAAAGAAAAGCACAAACACACACATTCGGGGTCATTTGGCATTTCAAATTCCTACTTCCCCTTTGGAAAACAAACTGTGCGCTTTATCTAACATAATACGGATATTATGTAGGTGCATATAGGCACTAGTACATCCGCAACGTAAGCACATATGTACTCGTATTTGGTGAATGGATTTCCTTAAGAGTCATTTTCATTATGCCCTCCAAGACATATGGGTCGAAGGACAGAATTCTTTACTAAATATAACTATAAGCGCATATACGTACATACTATGATCAGAGAGTGCCACAGCCAATGATTTATGCTCGGTATGTCACATATGACATTGTGTCGTGTAAATTTATGTTAGAAGTTCATTGCGGAGTACAGAAGATAATTGATGTGATGTTTAGTGTCTGTTATGAAGAGAAAGGTGGCACAGATAGAAATACGAAAATTGTTATTCCTGCTCGAAAAGTTCATATAAACCACAAAAAAAGGAACTGGGAAAATGTAAATATGTATGTACGCCAGGGTATACGATACCTACACGCAGACGAATTTTGTCGGAGATACTTTGAGACGGGGAGCTAATTAAAAACGCAAACTGGAAATGATGCTTGTTCGTCTACTTGTATTTTTTGTGCAGCAGTCTTACATTTATCTACAACTTGATTTATGTGAAACGGGTATCGAAAACGTTTGCTTCTTATGTTTTACTACTGACTTTCATAATAATATATATCTACTTAAAATATATAGCCGAAGTGACGAAATTGAATTGTAAATTGAAAGCACAATTTCTTGGATGGGATATATTCGAGTATGTGGCAACGTCCTCGTGAGATATAGTGTATACGTTATACCTATAGTATAGCTCGAGGTACAAGGAATTTCACGCAGTTACAGGTTATTGTTAAATTTTTTTTAAAGTTTTTTTTGGTGTCTTTGCGTAATTTTGTTTCAATCAATAGGTATATGTTAGCATTTTTTTTAATGATTTCGTCAGCCGCTGGAATGCGGCATAAATTTGTGGGAGGACTTATTACAACCCTTTTCTCGCTCAATCCCATTTACATTGCACACTACTTTATTTCTCTCAAACTCATATACTGTGCGAATGTGATAGCGCAATCTTGGAAAATACTTTTTAGAGCATTAAGAAAATTAATAGTATAGGCTCATATTCTGGAGGGAAGTGAGGTTCTGTTCGAAGACAGACTTTTCCTATTGACTTTTTAATTTCAGGAATAGGTTTTCTAAGGATCGCAATTGTGTCAAGCTTTGTGCGTGAAACCATTTACTCCGTTCAACCTAAATTTTGTAAACATAGACGCTGTTTGCAGACTTAGAAAAAAAAACCTGAATACGAATGTTTGCTTTGGCAGATTACTTTAACGTGGATATCGTCGATAATTTTTCTTTAGAGAAGGCGAAACAGTCGATGGGAATCGATATCGGTGGATGTTGGCTCATTATGTCTGTTCACAAATGCTTGAAAATGGTCTGAACGGTTATTGGTTTCTACAAGACGGTGCGTTAAGCCACACTGCAAATAAAACCATGCAGTTTCTGCAACGAAAATTCTCTGGAGTTCTGCTGTCAAAAAAATGGCGATATTGACTAGCCACCCAGATCTCTAGATTTTAGCCCTCCAGACTTCTTTTTGTGCGGTTGTTTGAAAAGCAAATTGTACGCCAGCAAGCCTCAGACAATAGTCGACCTCAAGGAAAATACTCGTGTCAAAATCATCACTATACCGGCCGAGTTTGAAAAAGTGATAAAAAAAAAACGCATCAAAAGTGCGCATTTTGCTTGGTCAATAGAGGCGGCCACTTGATTGAAGCTGTATTCAAACACTATTCCAAATAAATTGTAACGGACCAAATTAGATAAAAATACCACATATGGAAATCATTCCGAGTCTTTTTAAAAGTTATTCAATATTCAAGTTACATTTGCACGCTTTATTTTAGTTTTATTTCAAACAACGGGTGCAGACTTTGCGCGATTTACGACTGGAGCCTGCAAATTGACGGGCAAATGAGGAACAATATTGGGAATTTCCTGTCGGCGGGAGAATTTTTGGATGAAAAATAGGAAGTTGTTTCAGAAATTAAACAAAAGATGTAAATAGGAATTGCCGTAAAAGAGAAATAAGTTTTAAAGTAATTAAAAGAAATAAGAAGCAAGCAAAAGCGGGTGCTATCATTTCAAGGTTTCGATTTATTTAATTAAGTACACTACATTTAAAACAATTATAACTTATAATTGGCTAGTGCTGAATTCCGGCGTGGAGCAGGGCCTGAACCAATACGGCTCTCCAGTTAGCCCGATCTTTGGCTAACTTTAATTAGGGCCCCTTCCACTTGTGCGTAGTGCGTGATACCTGAGGCGAGTTCTTCCTCTCTGCCCTCTTAGTTAGTGTTGTGTGTGGTTCGCTTGAATCTTGCAGCAAATTTGGAAATAGAGACATGTTGCAGTGCTGCGGTGAGTGCAGAATTTACGTGTGCCTATGTGTGTATTCAAATCTTGCGGCGCAGTGTATTCTGCACGTATGTATTTTGGATTAGTATGCATTAGTGTCCATTCGCTCCGCTTGTCCTAGGCATCTTAAACGACTGTAGCGTACTTTTCTGACTAGGTCAATGTCGCTTAAAATTCGAGAACAAAAATCACTTAAAAAATATTACGTTCGAAACGACCAAACAGATCTTCATCCGCCTTTGCTAAAGTCCATGCTTCTAATGCCGTAGAATAGGAGTGGGCTGACGAGGTTCCTATATTTTTTTACGTAAGTTCATTTAGCAATATAGGTATTCAGTCATTTCGAATCAGATTCTGCACAAAGGGTAAATTTAGATATTAAAAATACGACAGTACACAGTACACTCCATACCTTTGAAGGTTCAATAAAATTTAGATCAGTCTAGGTTGAGTACAGGATTAAATAGAACTAGAAATTGTTAAAAAAAATCGAGTTTAAAGAAAAGGAGTAGTGTCACTACACGAACACGAACAGTTTTGGCCTCCAAGGCGTAAATTTCAGGTTTTTTCACATATGTTTTTTACCTTGATTCTCCATAGCAACACAGCAAATATAACAGAATAATCGCAGATTCATTTCTCGACAAGTTTTGATTTAAAAAATCAACGAATCCAAAGTGTTTGAACAAAAAAAAAACGCCTCGACTTACAAATGCTGCACAGTCCAATCAGTAAATCAGCGACTGATTTACATAGTTAATTTTGCTTTGATGGTAGCGTTGTCCATGCCTCAGTTTATTTATGATCATAAATCTAAAAAGGAGAACTTAGTACGGCAGCTTGTTTTCGTTGACAAACAAACAAATGATTGAACAAAAAAAGTCCTCTATTTCTAGATTCCAATGAGCCACTGCGCCTGCCTCAAATAGGTAGATACAATGGGCCTTACTAATAATCATTTGTAACCTCCACACTAAATATTTTCTAGGTCACAATATGCAATTTTGTATGGAAAATTTCGCCATTGTGATTTCGAAAAATGTAGCCTGGACACTAAAAATGATTATTTTTATTAGTATTGCTCTTGCCCCAACCAACATTTTAACAGTTCTAGCACGGATAAAGAAAAACGAGTGCCCCAAAAGAAAGAATAAAATGAGCGAGATTATGACAATTTACTACTGATAGTAAAGTCAGCATTGCAAAAAGGGAAACAATGAGTCTCCAAAGAAAAAACTAAACACACAACATCTCAGTGGTTCCCCAACCGAAAGTTCAAAAACTGGAAGCCACTTCACAACTCATACATATCATTACCAAAGAAATTTCTTCCCCTTACATGTTAAAACATTCTTTGACTCGGCTCTGATTTCAAAATTAGATGTGGTTACTTGAAAAAAGAGCCGTAGTCGTACGGATGATATACCGCATGTGCATGATGATAGATGGTTGGGTATTCGTACGCCACTACCCTATGTCAAGCGTGAAACTCAATTCCAGGCAGCATAAATTCTACACCGGGCTCTTTTATGTGTTGCAGTTATTAATTTTAATTATACAAGCGTCATATTTAAAAGAAGAATTTGTATACGAATACTTTAAATTCTTAGCATTTGACGAGTTACTACTAAAATTCAATTCATAGATATTGTTTTTGTACGTATATTTTTAACATACTTGGTACTATACAAAAGTGTACGTAGATAAAATTGAATAACATTGAATAGGTATTTCGGGTGGACACACAAGATGTAGTATCTTGTCCAATAGAAGTCAGGTAGCTATACAGCTGTCTACACAATTCTCTTGGATTTTGTTAATTGTTAAGAGTTTCGACTAAGAAGCCACATATGATACCAGTAGCTGTGTAGCAGACGCCGATTGTACATATTTAATGATTTGGTACGAAACATCTATTCATACCTGCTGTTTGAGGCATACGCATGGCCATCGATAGCTTAATAAAGAAATCAAGTTGATCGACCGCTTTGGGGATTAAATTTTACGTCAATAGCAATTAATTGAATGTAGGTACCTACAAGATACGCGTAAGATATTTTTCTTGCGTTTTTTTTTCACGCACCAATAGGCTTTACCATTGAATGAATCAATGTCACAATAACTAAATTAAAGAAAGTAAAAAATACACATTCATGCTTTTAGAAGTGATATCTAATTCTTGGTTCTATTCACAGTGCTACCAAAGAAAGTCTTCCGACTATAATTATATAGTGTTTATTTTAATCGCCTTTGTGTACTAATTCCATTCGGTTTCACCAAATCCACAATAAACCATGAAACGTAAAACATTATAATAAGTCACCAAAATGAAGCTTTGTGTACGTTGTTGTACAATTATTTATATATATTGGAATCAGGTTTTATTCTAGCGACCCACACTGGCCACTGTGATAAATATTAAAGTCACAAGTGAAAAGAAAAAAAATCCGCATTATATTTAAAATAACAAATATCTTCACCATTAAGAGGCACGGCAACCACCTAAAGACATCTCTATCGCTGCTGGTGAAATAATGTGTCCTCAAGAGATGTGTGATAAACATGCATCTGAACTGCGGAAGAGCTCAGGTGAAAACATGAAGGAAGTCAATATGAAAGGAAACAACGATAAGCAGTAAAATGTATTCAGAAGTATACAGTCATAATAAATGAGCATGGGGTCTCTTTTATTGGGATTGTTATCTCCGATAAAATAAAAAGATGCCTTTAATTCGTAAATGTGGTGAAACCTTATCAGGAGCGATCTTAATTTTAGACTTCTTGTGGAGCAATCAAAGATTCAGAAACATGGCTATAATTTTACTTTTATAGTAGATAGGTAGGTAGGCATGTAGATATTTATACACTCGCGGACAGCTTCTATAGACACTATGCAATGTGTGTATCTGAAAGAAATTTCACTTCTCAATAAATGTTCGCTTATAAAAGGTGCTCGTAGATTTTTAAATACTTTGTGCACTAACGACTCTTAAATATGTTTAGCAGATAGCAGGTAGCCGTTCCTTTATATGCGTGTAACTTTTCTCTCCTCCTATTTTTGTTTAGAATTCTTTACTCAGGGAAGGTGTGCTACGCTGCAGATATGCTAGTTCCACACTTTGAATTTGGGCCAGTCTGGGATGCTAGGCGATAGAAATGAGAATGCATGGAACGCGATAAGTAGTTTAAATGAGGACGCTTACCCTACTGTATTAGATGTATTTTAAGACACTCACCTACAACGCCCCCTTTACCGATCATGCTTAACTCATTCCGTCTGAGTTAGTGCCCCACCCCATTCATCTCCCTCATTGGACCTTACCACGTGCGCTACAGCCTCCCGTTTCCTGTTGCTTATTCGTTTCATCGGAAAGAAGACTCACTTCAAAATGTTCGGTGAGCGAGTCATTGATATGTAGCATAGACAAATCATACTGAGACCCCCAACTCGAAATCCTCTTGCCGGCTGGCCCCAACATTTTTTTTTTCAAATTCGCCGATAGTGCTATGTTAATTAAGAATCCGTGTGACATGAAAAAACATACAAAAAATACAAAAATAAATGCTGCCAACCGCGGCAACGGTGGGAAAATATGATAGAGTTCGGGAATACCGCATATCAACATTACTGAATGTAATGTGTTAGTTAATATACAAGGCGGGCCAAAAGAGATCATCCTATTGAAAGATGCTCTTATTTTTGCAAATGGCCGCCAATGTCAAATCTGTTTTGACATTTGTGGACTAGACAGATGTAGAATTCAAGTGAACAAGCCATGAACGAACGCGGAATGCGTAACAATTCGTCTGTAGTGTTGGCGCAGCGCGAATTCCGTCGCCGATTCCACGGCCGTCCGACACCGACTGCGCAAATACTGCGCCGTTTGGCCACCAACCTTGAAGAGTATGGGACCACACGAGACGTTGCCAAGAGTGGCCGGCCCCGGAGCGCCCGTTGTGCCGAGAATATCGCCGCTGTTGACGAGGATGTCGAGCTGTCGCGGGAAACATCGACCAGACGCCGTGCATCGCAATTAGCCATCAGCCGGTCGTCGCTAAGGCGAATTTTGGTCAAGGACTTGCGCATGTTCCCAGTCAAAGTCCAGTCCGTGCATCAGCTGCTGCCTGTCGACCGCGAAACGCGTGTAACCTACGCCCAAGCCATCCTCAATCTCGAGGACGAAGTGGACGATTTTTCGACCAAAATCATAATGAGCGATGAGGCTCATTTCCACCTAAGAGGGTACGTGAACAAGCAAAGCTATCGCTTCTGGGGCACGAGGAGCCATTACACCCGCTCAAAGTTACTGCATGGTGCGCTGTTCACGCTGGAGGAGTCATCGGGCCATTTTTTTTCGAAAATGTTAACCGAGTTTTTTCTGCCGCAATTGGACGAATTAGGACTGGAGGATATGTGGTTTCAACAGGACGGAGCTACGGCACACACTGCGCGAGCCACAACCGATATTCTGAAGGCGGCGTTCCTGGGACGCCTCATCTCTCGTTTTGGCGATTTGCACTGGTCCGCAAGATCGCCCGATTTAACCGTTCCAGACTTTTTTTTGTGGGGTTTTTTTAAGTCCCGTGTTTACGTGAACAAGCCCGAGACATTAGAAGCCCTCAAGGACAACATTCGAAACGAGTGCGAGAATCTGTCGCCCGAAGTTCTCGCCGAAGTGATGAAAAATGCCATAAAACGAGCCCATATGGCAATCAATTGTGACGGCGCCCATTTGGCCGATATCATCTTCTCGACTTGACCAACAAAATTCTAAATGTTCAATTAAACATAATCAAAAAACAGAATCGAAGTTTTTCATTTAGAAAAAAAATGAAAGCCAAACAACATCAGATGACTTCTTTGACGCGAAACACATAACCAGTCCAGTCGGGTAAAAATGCGGTATCCCCGAACTCATTTCCCCACGGCTGCCGCGGTTGGCAGCATTTATTTTTGTATTTTTTTTTATGTTTTTGCATGTCACACTTGTTCTTAATTGACAAAACACCAACACCAATATGAAAAAATAGCGAATTTGAAAAAAAAAATTGAGGGAGCCAGCGGCAAGAGGATTGTGATGATTCATACTACTGTATTGCCAGCTTTGGCTATAAGAAAAGTATCATGAGTCTCTTTTGGAATTCATAACTCCAGAAATAAGGGTTTTGCTTTTAAGCAAGCCTATTGAGCGAAGTTAGCCTCGCCAACGTTACGATTTTTATCGGTTTTGAAAATTAGCATGAACGATACGAAAAAAGTTCTTTCGGTCTACTCTTTGTCAAACAATACTGCAAACAATACTGAAATAAATGTGAATAAATCGGTCTAAGCTGGTGGAACTGTTTGAAAATAATACATAGTAGTTTAAAAAAAAAATACATTACCTTCGGATGATTGTCAGACGGTTTCCTAAAATCCGCTCTGGGTTGGGTTATGTTAGGAGCAGTTTCCACCACTTGCAAATTTTACACACTCGTCATTTATGGATTCACTCAGAAAAAATGTGATGCCAACATTTTTCGTTGGTTAAAATGAACCCAAATATAAAATTTTTGTGATTTAAGAATGCAAGTGTTGGCAATGATGTAAGAAAATAGTAATGGACAGCATATTATACTTGCGCCAAATGACTTGATTCGTGAAAACTTAAAAACAAGTTCTTGTTATCAAAAATAATAGTTTAAGCTGGAACTTTTAGCTTACAATTTTTGAAAAACTCAATATTCTTCGGTTAACAATTTGTTTTGTTCTGAGTGTTGAAGGCTTAACAATATTTCCAGACCTGTGTTTCCACCCATGCTGGCCTTTGTACTAGAATAGTAGTTTTGTACTGTCCCATCAGTCTTGCGTACCACCCTTACTTACCACCTTACCACCCTTGTCTTAATTTGCACTACCCAAACATGCAAAAAAAAAAACGAGTGTGCTTTAGACCACACGACTGAAGTAAAACTTCGTTAGCTATATCCATAATTCTATATATATGTACTCGCAAACGAAATACTGACTGAGAAATTATATACAATGGCTATGAGAGTAAGAGAGAAAGAAAACATGTGCGCGCTCTGCTCTCTCTTGCTTCTACAGTGTGATACAGATAATAGGCCACAGTTGCCACTTGCAAAAAAAAAACTGAAATTATTTTTTTTAATTTCTAAAATAATTGCTTGTTTAAAAAAAAACTTTTATAAAACATAAGACTTTTCAATTCAATAAGGAACGTAGTAGGAACTTTGTTAGTCTTTAAACAATAAAACAACGTCAACAACGTTCTGCACAAAATTACCAGCTAGAAGGCATGGGATCATCTACCATTTTCAATCCTATTTTCTTATAACAAACCTTTATGGCGTTTTTATGTCTGTGTATAAATAATATGATTAATTAACCTATCCATATCTCAATGTAGCTATAAATAGAAACAGAAAATATTTCGAAGTTTACCATCTATCAAAAGAAGAAAATTAGTGCATTCGGTAATTTTTTGAATTATGAAAACAGGATGGTGATGACGCATATGCAAATAATGCAATGCGTTCACTCAGAAACAGTAAGGTAGCATTTAAATGATTTGATATCGAGTTCGCATTCTTGGTACATCTGTTCAAAAAGTTACCATACCGAAACTCAAAAAGCAAAAAAAAAATTACCAAATTTGGTAAATAAAATACTAAAGTGGCAACCGTGCAATAGGCGAGCACTGTGTCTTAGATAATACGAAAAATAACTGGCTATGAAAGAAAGAGAGAAAGAAAATGTGTGCTCGCACCTCTCTCTTGCTCCTACAGTGTGATACCGACAATAGGCGTGCACTGCAGTGATAACAGACTTTAGAGGCAGGTTAGCCCACGGTTAAGCCCAAAATATAAAAAATTCTACATAATACCTATCCCACGAAATATTAAATTATTTTTACATACATTCCAATGTTTACAAAATAAATAAATTTATTATTTAAAAAAAAAATACTCGTGAATTCATTCACAGATATGTCCTTTTATTAAACAGTTAAGGGAAATAAAGAAAGAGAAAATGAAAGCATTCAGATATTTTGAATTGGCCTTACCAATAACCATTTTTAGTTTCGACTCTAAATTTTAGTAGTTCACAGTGGCTATATTTTCCATACAAATTTCGCAATTGTGAGCTTCCGTAAATTTAAAGTCGAGACTAAAATTTGTTATTAGTACGGCGCAATGACTTTTTTCTAAACATGAAAATATTTAATTTGTTCGTAGGTTGACTAATTTTTTTATTCTTAATGAAATGAGCAATTAGGAACAAAATTTCACCAAAAAGTGAAATCCCTTTCTTTTTGTACTATGAGGTCTGAAAAATCCTTTTGTCCCTTTTAGCTTATTACAAGTGAGAAAATCCCGCAAAAAGGGATAAATATCGCTGATAAGGTATCGCTGCTGCACTGTGGGCTGTGTCTTAGATATATGAATACCTACGAAACGTAACTGGCTATGAGAGAAAGAGAGGAAGAAAATGTGTGCTCACACCTCTCTCTCTCTCTTGCCCCTACAGTAATATACGAAACGAAACGTAACTCTCTCTCTCTCTTTTTATCTTCAATAACTTATATCTCTCCCTCTCAACTCCCGTTCGCAATTTCCGTAACGCTTTCGTGGCGCATTCATCAGCTTACCCCCCAAGTCAAGCGTGCCTAAAGAAGTTATACTTCAACAAAGAAAGGCAAGCAACATCCTTTTTGCTTCATGTTTCCATATATGTACCATTCATACCTTCATAGAAATGCAATGAATACTGATTTAGCCAAATATCTAATAACGAATGTTCGGCGGCCTTGATAAGTATGACCATTATATATGAGGAGAAGCGCAATCGTTCTTATAAAAAATGTAGCCCCCAAAAAATTTATTAAGTGACAGCCCTGGCTGTCCACTTATGATTCCCAAGAATAGCCATTACTACGTTGCGTTGGGCTCATTCACAAATCTAATAATCTTAAGTCGAGTAGATTAGTAGTTGTAAACTGAACGCAAAAACTAAGTAACTTCACTTTTCCTTGCCACATATGCGAACTGTCAACTAAGTACTCAGCCAGGAATTTCTTGACTAGATTCGTCGGATATCCCTCCATAAACGAACTTTATTTATTGAGATATTTCAAAAGAGGAGGTTGGAACACCCCTTTCGCTGTGGAGTACTAGCTCATGTGATAGCCGTTTCGCTTGTCTTTTCTAGCATGGTTGAATACAGCACCGTCCGGTTTGGATAACTTGTAGGGTTGGAAGGATTTTAGACCTCATTCAATTTTATCTTTGAAGTATAGCAGGGTTAGCAAGAGGTTTGTATAGCTGATTTCCCATATGCTTAAGCAGATTGGAGAACGCAGTTTCAGGGTTGCCTGGTTGTTTGCTGTTCAACGGTTTTCATCCTTAGAGATCGGCTCTAACTTGTTGACCAAAGCATTTGGGGCAAATATCATTGCCTACTCCATAACCTTGAAAATTCGTGTATAATCTTTTGAAACTCCTAGGCTAAGCTCAGACACAAAAACTTGGCAAAACTATATATTGAATAGTACTCTAAAAAGGCAAAACAAAGTTGTTTTTTTTATATATATATCTATAACATGCGCCTGAGCATGCAAACAGTTAACCTACAAACTTATATTTTCTTTATATTGTCATTTAAGACATTTTTTAACCATTTACCCATTTTATGTTTTTAGATTGTTTTACTAAAACGCCTCTAACACTTCTTGCCAATCCACACAACTATCAATTTTCTGCTCTTTTAATAAGCATTTGAAGCTGCGCTTTAAAGTTAAGCTGTAATATAGAATCGATTAGCATGAAGAAGGATACTTACGATACAGCATCTGAATCGACACAAATAATAAAATAAACAGTTAATGCATGTATATACAATGTAGAACAGCAAGACTTATTTCAAAACAAATTAAATATATGTAGTTTATGGTTTGATTTATTTCGGAGTTATTTGCCGCTGTCCACTTGTTGTATTCAATTGAAAAAAGTGTGTTTAATCGCGTGTCCTCATTTGCCAACATTCGTTTGCTTCCATAAATTGTTTGTTTAATACGTACTAAGTAACCGTTTTCAGACGGCCGCTCTATTAAGTTGGTTATGGAAGCAAGTTAGGTAAATACATACATTTGTGAATACAGGTATATACGGCATACCTACTTCTAACGTGTTGCTTGAAGAAGTGATTAATAAGCATAGAGGCACTGCTACAAGTACTTATCTGCAAAAAATGTTTATCTAATTGAGACTAATGTAGACATAATTTACAATTGGTCTCACTAGCGCGAACATTTCAAGCATACTGTTGTAATGTGGGTATAATTAAATACCGTATACAAATCGATCAATCGATATTTGTACATATTGTGTGTGTAATCAGAATGCATGCGATTTTGTTTGTATTTTATAAAGCAATATCACAGCACATTAAATAAAAATAAAAACCTTAAATACGAACCTTTCGGGCGGACTTAGTAGGGTATCTGTTCAGTGTGGAAACAAGAAAACAATGACGGGTAAAATCACACACTTCGGTGTCAAAAGGATGCAAACATAATTCCTGCTGTGTTCCCACATATGTTTCCGGGCATCCCGCTGTTAGACGCCACATTGATATTTTGTAGTGTTGTGAAATGTGAAGTATTTCACCCCTCTACACGTGTTCATACAAATGTAGCTCCCTTTTTTATTTTTTGTATTTCATTTAATTGTGGTATAGAATAGTGGCTAAGAATGACTTATAAAACAATTTTTTGCGTAAGCTACATTTACGTAAGTACACAAATAAATTCGATACTATAGATAATGTACACTCAAAGAATTGCCAGGCAAACAGATCTTTATACCCACTGATAGGTATAGTAGGTATATGTATATGTTACACTTCCAACTCCTAATAACATGTTTGTTGTATTTTAAAAACCTAGCAACTATGAATTATCTCTGCGGGAGATAGTAGAATTGAATAACATTTAATGCAATTGCATTCAGGGATTCTGATGCTTAGCAAAAATGTTCTCATGCTTCTTAATCCATTTTGGTCGGGGTTGCGGACGCTCTTGATACACAAACAGCATATACCTAGCGACATGACAAATAGGAATAATAATCCCTTCTTTGGAGAAGCCGTTATGCAATGTCATTTTTACAATGCTGGTCCCGAAGAAATATACTAGATTCTGCATGGGATATCTTCCCCTAAAAATTGTATGGTTTATCCTTGGACTTTAGATATCGGAAAAATAAGTGCATAACACATTTGCATTTCATCAATGCAAATACTTTACTACAGAGGATAGATAAATACTTAATGGGCTGGATGATTATTTGAAAAGCAAGAGAGACACATACCAGGTATAAATACCTAATCTTAAATATTGTTAAAAGTCTAATCCCGCAAACTGTCAGTAAATTGAGTGATAATTCGGTTGCCAACTGGGCAACTAAGTTTGGACTCTGGTTTTTGCTACGTGAGTGAAGCTATACAAGTTTGTAGGTGATCGTGCTTTATTTTGCAGTCTTTTCCAAAACTAAAACTTAGCAGAAGGTAAGGAATCCCTGGAGATGATTTTTGTCGCTGTGGAATGACCACTGCGGTTATCAGAAGTCAGTTTACGGAATCTACTAGTATGTACCTACATATAACTAACCATTCTGTAGCTAATGGAAAAGGGCCAATACCTGTAAAGATAACGTACACATTCGATCGACGTACTACAGATTCGGGAAACTTATGAAGTGAATATCGAAAATGAAGATCTTTGCATACTGTGCAACAAGGCTGCTGTGGGCATTTGGAAAAATATCGTATCCTACACAAGGACAAAACAACTATGGACCCGTTAATCAGGTCGGCTCAGTGGCTTAGTGGTTAGTAAATATGTTGGACTATTAAGCTAGGGATGCCACTGCGCTACCTCTCGCTATCGTTTGACAAACATCCGTGAGTAGCTGTCATGAAAGAGCTTCTTAATTAGCCGTTTGGAATCGGCATAAAATTATAGATACATTCGTCCCAAAAAATTAAAAACTCACACAAAACGAATGGTTGTGAAGCTAGGCCTAGGGTCCCTACGGACCGCCAATCAGATTCTCCGAAGAAACGAAGTGCTCTAATTTTATTCTGATAAATATTTACCAAGAACAAATCAGGTCAATAACCCTCAAATACAATTTCTAGAAGATTGATATCGCGAGGAGTTCCTGCAAGAGGGACCAAGCCTCTACAATAAATATGTAAGTACGTGGCACAAGATAGCAGTGAACTTAACTCTTCTTTTATAATTCTTTACTCAAATGGTAAAGTGGCTTAAGTCGATTTAAGCCAAAAACAGTATCTTTAAATACATATTTGAAATGAGAACAAATTAAGCTACAGTTTGGTGTAATCACCTTGTTTCTGCCTACCCTGGAAAACTATTTCTTTTTCTGTTACAACGACTTAACTCAATAAAAGTTAAAGGGTCCGCCAAATAACCAAATTCCGCACCAAACAGTATATGTATGGTATATCGGCTTTTCAATGTATGCGTGCGGGTTTTCTGTGCCCCAAATGCGACAATTTTGCTTGTTTACATACCCGCCAAGATGAAAATGAGCTTCATCTGAAAAGATGATTTTTTTGGCAAAATCGGCATCTTCGTGTAGGCTACTGCATGGCCAGCCGAGGCAGCCATTTGAATGAAATTATTTTCCATTATTAACCGGAACGATGGTACTTTCAAATAAAAAAAGAAATTTGAGAAAATATTCAGTAGTTTTTTTTTATAACATTTTCAAAAAAAAAAAAAGTTATTTGGCGGACCCTGTACATTGCATTTGGAATAACGTCTTTATTCTGAAGTAAATTGCAGCCTTCTACTCAAAGTAGTTTTTTTAAACGATTTTTTTTTAAATTGTTCTCCTGAAAAATGTAAAAATCGACTTAAGCCATTTTACCTTTTGGGTAAAGAATTATTATTATTATTCATGACCAAGGAAAACGCCATCGAAACGAACTATAATTTTAATCATATTGTCCCATGAGTCTGTGCAGTGTTATTTAAAGGTTAAGGTTCGTATATCAGAATTTCAAGTTTCTGACTTGTTTCGCGTGCCATTTTAAACAGAGAAAAATGCAATGTTTCTCGTTAACCAATATTCAAAATTGCATATGCAATTGCACAATTTATTGTTTTATTAAGATGCGTGATTTCTTTTGGTATCTATTATTTAAGTATGTACAATTACATGAGTACGTGTAGGAAAAAAGATGAAATATCACCAAATAACGCTGGGTACAGTGACAGTGCACAAAAGTGTTGAGTTTTGGAAAAGGAGAGCTTTCTCGTTCTGTTTCTAGAATGAAAGATGAAATTCTTGCGCAGCCACATGTTTATTTAAAAAAGTGTATTTATGGATATTTAGACTCAAATATTACTGCAATTAACTCCAGGTGAAGTCACCTAAAATTAGCAACTATAATCTGACATTGGTCGGGTTTTGACTTCACCCGCGATAGCAGATACAACAAGTTAAAAATGAGGAAACACAAAAATGCAAAAAAAAGAAAAAGATTAAATGGTTTAAAACAGAGGAAACATCTAGCAGCTTCTATATCAAACATTTGTGTAGCACATGTTAAGAAAAATTAATACAATTTTGAATTTGAAGAGGACATTATGAATAATGGATATATGTATCAACTGCGATATGTTCTTTTTGTTTTCATAATATTTGTTGGGGGTTTAATTTTTTAGCGATGAGCTTAAATATTTTGCATTCGAAAAGGAAATTAACTGGTACTAGGCCAAGCCATTTAATCTCAGCTCGACTGCACCAGTACCAGACATTCATAATGTTCTTTGCCTGGACCGACCTAATAAGTTGTCAGCACAAACTGATATATTCTGCGACCGCTCGGTCACGAAATCTTTTATTATTGTTCTTTTATTTTGTTCCTATTGACATAATTGTAAATTAGTGAAGGTTTTTATAAGTACTTCATATAATTTAATATATAGGTACTATCTGGGTAACTCTAACTACTCCTGTTTATGCCTTATTCGAACCACGGAGGTTTTTGAATTAGGATACTTAATACGTAGAAGGTTGTAATTTGGGCTTGATAAACAAGAATATGTAGGTACTGGTACCTGTGCAAAAAAGTGTAGTTGTTCGAATTACCGACGGAGAACTATATTTTGTATCTTGTCATACTCATTCTGTAACTGGAATCTTTAGATTTTCTAAATGAATTCTACATCTTTTCTTCAACAAACCCTACCATGTGAAATTTGTATTTCAAAAAAAGAAATTGCCTATTAAAACAGTGTACGTGAAGCGGCCTTCGCGGAGTAATCCGTTTTGAAACAGTTTATGTATTATGTACTATTGTCCTGCTTTCTTTTTACATATTAAATTGCAATTGACTGAAATCAAAGATACGTGCTTGCCCTGTATTGTTTTTAGTTTAATGTGTCTATTCGTAGTGTGATAGAGGAATTAGGCCTATATAAAATTTTAATCGCATTTCCGTGGAATTTGGTTACGCTAAAACCTACAAAACACAAAAAGCAACATCCCTTATTGCAAGTGATACTATAGAAGAATAATTTATGGGGACAGATAGATTTATGTTTATTTCGTATATAAAATTTTCAAAGGTACCTAGTTTGCAACCGCACGTTTTACAATACAATACTTATACAGAAACTGGTAATCAAGTTTCTATTGAAATATAACAAACCTACTTTGAAGGAAACATTTATTTTATTCATGTTATCATTTCTAATGCGCGACAGCAATTAAGATTGCGGATATCTGTTCAAACGCGACCTTCAAGCCGAAGTAAATAATAACTAACTCCAATCTAACAACATAGCACATAACTTAAACTAATCACCCATGTATCCATAAATAATACTAAGTTTGCCGTAACATTATATACAACAAATAAGTTCGTTGGCAAATGCAGACAAAGAATGTGCACGTAGATTCATAAATCCACATTTGAAGATGCAATATTTTATACTCAGTTACATCTGTATCTTCGCGTAACAATTAAGGCGTGAACTTTAGAAAAGCAAAACAAGGTTTTTTGTAAGAAAAGGGACACATATACGCCTATAAAATCAGTATTTGTTCATGCAGTTGGGTTCCTCACCGCATCTACAAGATAAAAAGTGATGAATACAGGAAGGAGCAAAGAAACACGAAAAAACACACTAGAATACGCACTGCCTTCTGCACTCTATGATAAATCGGTTAAGAAAAAGATAATAAACATGTGACCGTATCAGATTTCGAGCCCACAAAAACATAATCATATATTTAAACATGTCTCTTTGACATTTCGCTTGCTCTTTTACATGGTAATAATCATAATTCATTTTTCTCCGTCCGTTGCTTTTCGGAATTTTAGTACAATCGTGAAAATTACGATCTCGACTGGAGATTTTGTTTGAAGTTAAGAATGCTATCGAGAAAGGAATCAACAAAACAAGCAACGACTACATTTTTATATTAATATCTTGTTTTTTTTTTTTTTATAGCAGACTATTATTATTTTGTGCGCGCAGTAGTTATTCGTATTTGATTTAGTTTTATCAATTAGGGAATGTCGTCGAGTTCAGTTCTGGTTCTGAATAAATGCCACCTCAAAAGAATATGTTGAAATGAAAAGGAAGGTGCGCGGTGCATCGCAGTCGGATTTCTCTTTATTCCCGATTTTTTATTCGTATTTTAAAATAACGCGCTGTAGGACAGTTAAGAGTAGGGCAACGTTTTCCTGTATCAGTTTTAGTTATTAGGAATGAGGAATACGTCATGTCAGTGAGTTTGTTTACTTTGGTTTACCTATTCCTTCATAAGAACGAACAAAAAAGTGTAACTTCATTTTGTGACTAAAGTTGTTGAAACTACTTTCCGACGACCTACACAATACAAATATAAAAATGATGCACAACTATGTTACTTTTCTTCACGTCTGTAAAATTCTGCCAAATATCCGAGCTTCCCAACTCTATCTGCGAAATACAATCGTAGGTACCTCCCATTAGTCGAAAAAGAAACAAAAACAACTGCGCCGATTTCAAGAAAAATTTGCACAAACAAAGTACGTTTCATGAAACCTTGAACGAATATTTGAACCACGTGTTCGTTTGACGTTTAAATGGCACTCGAAGGCTTATAACAAAACTAAAAAGTATATATCTCAAGCCTCTAAGGCGTGGATAAAACCAAAAAAAAATTCCATCATTAAAAGCAAATTTTGTTTAAATTGTGGCTTAAAGAGAATCGAACAGGAATACCACCAACTGGATTAACACGGAACCAAATAAATTTTACGTATCATAGGAAGAAAAGATAAAAATCAACATCACTATTACCACTATAACTCTGACATCTTCCTAGTGGATGGTGTTTACAAAAATCAAAAGCTAGCTTATATTAAATAGATTCTGCCCGCATCACGGGGCGCAATTAAAACATCCGCGAAAAAGAGGCAGCTTTCAAAACAGAATCAGACACATATACAGCGTGCTGAAAGAAGAGAACGTAAAGTTATTATGGAAGACAATAAAAAAAAAAAACAATATAAAAGAGGTGCCGGAAAATAAAAGAGAATACTACAACCTGGATAATAAAACCCGTGCCGTGTTTCGCTGATGAATGTCGGAATTGTATTGAAGACCGATAAAGTCTTGAATTACCTGTGCCTGAAAAATAAACCAGAAAAGAGCGATATATAACTGTTCGAAAAATTGCAGAGGCAGAATGTGGAGAAATATCGTAAACTTGTTAATTAAGTAAATAACTTGCTTCTAGCTACACTTACTCCGTATGCTGGGGAAATTACTGGAGTGAGACTTTCAGTCGTAGATATCTATTTACGAAAGGAGAAATGCGGTTCCAAATTGGACAGATCGGACAAACTGAAATTGCAGTAGTCACGGCATCTTGGAAGACAATTGAAAAATAGCCACCAGAGCCGCAGACATTCAAATGGACACGGAACAGTAAATTGGAAGAACAAAAGGAAGGACAAAACACAAAACAAATTGCATAACGCTTACGCTTACAAGACTAAATCAGATCGAGTGACTCACTTAAGGATACAAATGGAAGTGGGTATAGAAACTTATTGCCATAACGAATATTAAAACTCACGTAGCAACCGTTTTGCAAGAGCCCACCTCGGAGAATACCTACCGTCGATGGGCAAACAAGAAGGACTGAATTACTTCATCAATTTATTTGGTGCAGAAACGAATCCATTCATAAATAGGTACAACCTTGTTAACGACTTCATCAATTTTCCTGGTTGGTTTTCTTTTGAGTACAATGGCGGGAATTTCGTCGGGTTCGGATATATTTATACATTCCAATTTTTAGACGCGATCCGTTGCAGTGCCCGTCCTATGATAGATTTTGCACCATCAGAATCAGAATAGTTGACGACTCCAGTTAAGCTGAATTTAGAGAAGAAAACACTTTAGCTAAAAGATCTGCTCTCTCTCTCTCTTTCCCTGAAGATATGGAAGCGTGTAGCTAAACTTGTTGCTGACTGCCAGAAATCAAAACAAGGGCGAATGATTAGGCAATCAATATGTTTGTTAGTAACCCTCACGTTAAAACTTCTTCTTGCCGGTTCGATATGTTAGTTGCACCATTTGGGCTACGGATGCGTGTTGTAGCTTTGTAGGTATTTTAAAGACTAACAATGCTACCACAAGTGTCATAATTAAAAAGTGGTTCGATACGTGTAATTCACAACACATTCAATTTTATTCTTGCTATTGCGCACGTGTCAGCCCGGAGACACGAGCTAGAGGCTCTACTTTCTTTTTTGTCAAATTAGTTCCTCGGTAAATGTGTCCAATATCACGCTATAGTGACATATAGTATGCGTCGGTCTTGTTATTTTCTCCAAATAGTCTGTCTGTCAACCCAAAAAGAATGAAACAGCTAATGAAAATAAAGCAAAATTGGATAAACTCTGCTTCGTAAGACCCTTAATACATAAAGGAAAGAACAATCAAAAGAATAGATTTCTGCTGTCGTGCATACTACAGTAGATCAGTGGTCATAATAATATACCTAATCTTTCACGTTTATACTTTTGAAGAAATACGGGAAGAGTTTTGTGTTTTATATAGTGTATTCTTTAGTTTTGAAGAATTTAACACATAAACCAAACGTCAATCTAATGCATTATCGAATACCCTTTGATGGTAATTCGATATTTGTTCTGATGTCAAAATTATTCATGGTTCGATATGACTTGTAGCCATGGTATGTTGCGGACGTATCCCGGACGGCAGTATAGGTATGCCCTTTTTTTTACAACAGCACCAATTTGCTTTTCTCATGTTTTGATTTTTAGGGCGCTGCGAAATCACACTGCAGGAAATATTAAAATTAAATTAGTTCCTAAATAAAGGGGTTTTCAACAGGGACGCTACAAAAGTAAAGTGACAGGGACAGCAAACGAGTCGAATTTCTTGCCGCTCTTTTGACATTTCTCTTCAGTAAGGTTTGCCATTTCATGATGGAAAGATATACGAGCCAACAACGAGTCGAAATTATTAAAAGTTACTACCCAAATTCGGAGTCAGTGGCCTCAACGTTAAGAGCGCTACGTCCAATTTATGATGACGACCATAAATTGTTGATCGTCCTAGCAGATCAACAATTGAGCGTCTAGTGGAAAAATTTGAATCCACAGGCACAGTACAAAATGTTCCCCTGCCAGTGAGACAAAGCAGTGCCCATAGTGTTGAGAATATTTCTGCCGCTGAGGCTTCAGTTGAAGAAATCCCAAATGTGTCTCTCAGACGTCGTTCTTAAGCGTTGGGCATCTCTGTGACGTCGTTGTGGCGAATTTTGCGAAAAGATCTTGACCTACATCCTTACAAGATTAAATTGACGCAGGAACTGAAGCCGCTTGACCACCAGAAGCGTCATATATGATCTTGAATTGGGCTGAGCAACAACTTGAAAATGATTCGGATTTTTCATCTTCAGCGATGAGGCTCATTTCTGGCTGAATGGCTTCGTCAATAAACAAAATATGTGGTATTGGTCAGGCAGCAATCCACACGTACTCCATGAGTCATCATTGCATCCCGAAAAAATTACGGTTTGGTGTGGTTTATGGGCCGGCGGCGTCATTGGGCCGTACTTCTTCCGTGATGATCAAGACCGGCACGTTACTGTGAATGGGAATCGCTACCGTTCAATGATAACCGAATATTTTTGGCCCCAATTGGATGATATGGACTTGGAGGACATGTGGTTCCAACAGGACGGCGCCACAAGCCACACAGCGAATGTCACAATCAATTTATTGGAAACCAAGTTTGGAGAACGTGTTATCTCACGAAATGGTCCAGTCGCTTGGCCGCCTCGGTCGTGCGATTTGACGCCGTTAGACTATTTCCTGTGGAGCTACGTCAAGTCTATGGTCTATGCCAACAAGCCAGCGACGATTGATGAACTTCGTACGAATATCGAACGTGAAATTGCAGCAGTATCGGCCGATTTATGCTTGCAAACCGTCGAAAATTGGGTTTAGCGTCTAGACTTCTGCAAGCGTGCCCGTGGTGGCCATGCAAAAAAAATCGAGTTCCATACAAAATGGCATTGAACGTACTTTCACAGGAATAAAGAATTTCTTTGATATCCAAAACCGTTTTTGTTTTATTTAAAATTTGTAGCGCTCTTATTGAAAAACCCTTCATTAGGCCAATTTTCGTTTTGAAATTAACCCTAAAATGATCTAAAAAAATCAAAATAAAAACAAAAAACTAAAACGAAATAAAGCCGCAATGTATATTTTATTTTTTTTCATATTTCATTTCATTCCCAATTGGAAAAGTTAAATAAGGCCTTGAAATAATTAAATTGTACCCAAAGTATACCTATCATATTTTTTTTGTTTTTAGAGCATAATTTTGGGGCCTAATTTTTATTTTCCTGACTTATATTATTCTACAATTAAATTCCCTGAAGCCTTTTTGCAATAGAGGTATAGGCGCCCTGCACATCATATGGGGGAAATGTTCTTTTTGCTGTTACTTATTATTTGTAATTTTGAGTACATTATTCAAATTTGTATGGACCAAATGTAAATATTTCTGACATTTGGCAAGAGTATGTTGGTGAAATCAGGACGATTTTTTCCGGACTCATCTGTTTTATTAATTAATTGAGCTGGAGGTCCGCTTTTTTCAATTAAACATAGAAAACATAGAAAGAATACTTCTAGATGATAGCAAGAGCTATTCTTTTCTTAAACTGAAAACACCAAAAGTCACCTCGGAAAATATTAAGTAGCAAAGTATTTCTATTTCCCAAAATATTTTTAAAGTACATACTTATTAATTTTTGTTTAATTCGTTAAAATTTTAAATGGAATCAAATAAGCAAAACCTTAGATAAAGTGAACCAAGTTCGTTATAGAAAGCACAGCTTCTTCTATTTTTCGATACGCCCGACGCGCCGGTAACATTGACCTCAAGTAGACAAAATGAAGCGAACAGAAGTCGTACAACATACTATGAAGGTAGGTAAGACGGATGTAGATGGTAGGAAATAAATAAAAATAAAAGTACTAATAACAAATGTCTTGGCATTTTTCTTAAGGCGATTCTCTTAAGGCTTCTCTATATGTAATTACTCGACTTGATTTTAGCTTCTGTTTATATATACTCGCATGTTATGTTATTTCCACACGAACACAATTCCAAAGAACGAACTTGTATTTGCAATCCAATTCATAATGACTTCTGTGCAGCGCGCACCCACTAAATTATTTCCGATTGGTCCATTATTAGCGGTACCCTATAATTTTGTTAATTTTGACGACTTTTGAACACTCATGCAATTTGATAGATGTAAGTTTTGATCTCTTCTTTTTCGCTTTCGCCTTTGCGAAGTTCTCATGGAATATTTAAATGATCTACTTCCACTTTTGGTGGTTTTTGGGCCAAATCTGAATTCATTCAAAATATTTTTATGAAACATTATGAACGTGTATTTAATATATCATTTGTTGGATTCTTTTTCAGACTCTTTGGTACCAGAAGATGTTCCCGATGCTTAGCATCAATAAGTTCATCTGAATTAGTGATGCGTGCGAGAAACTTAGTATTCCATGTAAATTGCTTCAGCTGCGCCATGTGCAATACACCATTAAATAAGGGCGACCAATTCGGAATAAGGGAATCGGTAATCTTTTGCAGGTAAAAAATAAAAAATACAAAACTTATATCTTTACTAAATAAGTTACTGTTTACTAATCGGACACACTTTAGACTACATTACGGACTTTCTTTAGATGCACAAGCAGCACCTACACCTCTAGTTAATTCGTGCTCATATGTATCACAATTTGGTTCGCCACCAAATGACTCATCAAGTCCTAATGACCCAAATAGAATTGTTCCTGCCGGTTTGTATGTGCCAGCTTCGCATGTCATCTCTGGGCTTCCACAAGCTCCAAGACAAAAAGGGAGACCAAGGAAAAGAAAGCCGAAAGACATTGATTCCTTAACAGCAAACATAGGTAAGTGTGAATTTCCATAACCAACGGTATTTTGTTGTTCCTAGTCATATCATAGTGAATAAATGCAAAAGAGAAAAAGAAAAAAACTGTGTTTCCCATTAGCCGCTTTGAAGCCGCCCGTTGGCGTTTAATTAAGTTCGTTAGCAATTTTATCTTTCATAAAATGTTAAATGTTTATGGCTTTGCATCATCTCAGTACATGTAAATAATTGTTCCCACGATGTAGTTTTATTACTTTAAAACGCACACACCAGAGATTTAGAAAATGGTGCATGCATATAGTGACTTTTTTTTTCTTTTTCTTAAACCTAGGAACTGTATTATCTATTTATATCTACTAAGAAAGTTATAATGCTAATAAAGTGTTTGCTGTGTGAATTGAACGGTTGAAAACATTTTGCCCGTACGATGATAACCTGTTCAAAAGTTTCAAGTGTAAGTTCCTGAGAAAATCGTTGAATAATAAGTTTGTGTTTTTATGATGGTGCTGTTAGCTGTGGTGGTTAGCCGGCCAGTGGTTATCAGTATTATACTCATGATATTAGTCCTTCGAACATGCAGCCTTAGCTGTGGGATACTTCAACTGCAAGTTTACGATTTTCGCTCTTGATGGCGCCACCACATTCTACCTGTAATTTTAGAATAAAAAATCCTTCATAAACATGGCAATAAAACTGCTATAAACCTTTTTCGCAAATGTCCTATGCGAAGATCAGCCAGTGCATACTAAAATTTACGGCATAAACACAACCAAATGAACATTCGATAACTTCTTCGCATGGAACTTCTTTGGGCTTTGCTGTAAAACGCCTCTCTAAATCAGTTTTATTGCTCTGAACGGACACGACCGCATTTGAACATTTTGAATGTGAACAGTGAATGTGAAGAAACGCTTTCGACTGGATTGCATATCGATTTAACGAATTTATACTTAAATAAGATGCATGGACTCACTCTTTATGTTCAAAACTGATAATTCATTACAGTTTGGATGTTTAACGACAAATGTCTTTACCAATTGCAATTTAAAAGTTCGGTTTGCGTTTTTATACGTATAAACAAATGTTTATTTCCATACAAATCATATAGTTATCGCGGCTCAATTGATCAATGCAGATGTACAAGTATTTTAAGTGCACGTCGTATGTAAACAAATAACCTTTACGCAAAGATCATATACCTTTGTCGCCGTAGTGTAAATGCATCTATACTTATGTAGTATTCGATTGGGCTTAAGTAGTATTCGATTGCGTTTTCCATTCACTGGTTAGATTTTATATTAAAACATTCGAAATTTGCACCCTGATTGATATCCCGATGCAAGGCGTTTCCTTGGTTGAAAAATTACGCTAAAACGTAAACAAACGCCACAAGTTGTCAAACTCAAACTCATTGGTAAAACTGAAGCAACTCCGAGAAGCAAAAGTGCTCGGAAATCGGAAAAAGATAGCTTTTTTTCGTACCAATCGAACATAAAAAGTGACCCAGGGGTTGTTAAATCGGTCCTAATTTAGAGCTATCGACCAGCAGCAAAGGCGTTTTATTGCAATATATCTTGGACAACGTTCGTAAAAGGTTTTTTGCACTACCACTTTGGCTACTGTAATGAAATGACCATTGAACTGACTGAATAACATCAGCGCTGCCGAAAGTACTACAATAGGACTATTGTACCCCTTTTACGTCCGCCGTACTACCGTACTCCCCAAAGACAAATTGTACTCCTATTTTTACCCGACTGGTTAGTTTCAGATTTACCTATTTTCACTTGTCTTTACATTTCTCTATAGGCAGTAAATTGAAAAACAAATTTTAGGCTCTTGATGTTTCATTAAGATTTTGTGCTTGATTTTGTAAATAAATTTGCCGCGGCTTCTCATGGTGTCACGGATCCGGTTGGTCCAATTTATGGCTGATTTTTTACCGAACCGTGTGTCTCGAATTTGGCCACCAAATGTTGGAGAGTCGATTTTGAACGGCCACCACGTCTGCCATAAAATGAAAAGTTTGTACATTTTGATAGTAAAGTTTGATCATTTCGACGTTCTGCTCACATCTGTAACTTGCCATGGTGATTTGGCATTAGCGACTGAAAAATAAACACCAGATAAGACGGATGCCACTAAAACAATATGGCCACAGGCTGCCAACATCAACCCGTCCAAATAGAAAGCCGGTAAAAAATAAAACAAATTCTTAATTCTTTTGTACTCCCCTGTACTCCCCAAAAACTTGTTATATACTCCTCAACGAAATCACGAAACGCCAGCCCTGAATAACAGTGGGTATGACAGTCTAAAATGTGAACTACATCGAAACAAAAGTCAAAACATTACAAAAAAAAGTAGAAAAAATCGGTTTTACTCTTCCATCTGCACATCGAAACAAAAACAGCTCTGAGCTTCCTTAGTTCAGAATTTTCCCATAGATGTCACGTAAATTTGCATGTATATATGAAAAACATCTGAACTAAGGAAGCTCAGAGCTTTTTTGGTTTACAGTTAAAATATCCAGAAACAATTTATTATAAACAAATTTAGCCGAGTGAAGTGAAAAAAGAGTTTTTCGTTTAGAATCTTGCAGGAATTATATGATGGGAACGTGATCTACGGGAAAAAGCGAAAAGTAAAAGCTGGAACATGCTCAAGCTTTGACCACAGCTTACATTTAAAATTGAGGAAAAATATACAGGGTGTACTATGTGAGGAAAGAGTATAACCATTTTTTCCTACTTTTTAAAATTTTGTTTCGATGTAGTTCATAGTTCATACTTTAAATTTGTTCTCAATGTCAAATTTTCGATAACGGTCAGACGCTTGAAAGGTGATCACACGTATAG
Source organism: Cheilosia variabilis (assembly GCA_951230905.1). Taxonomy (NCBI): domain Eukaryota; kingdom Metazoa; phylum Arthropoda; class Insecta; order Diptera; family Syrphidae; genus Cheilosia; species Cheilosia variabilis. Next base: position 39,747,191 of record OX579679.1, on the reverse strand, counting down.
TGAGAAATTTATCACCATTCATAGTTGACTTTGATAATTTGAATGTCACTTAATGTATCTGACATATAAGCAGGTGCAGGTCACATGGGTCCACCTTAAAGGAATTTTACGGCTGTATTTGTCTTCTTCAGCTTACTATGCTGTAATTTTTTTTCTATAACAGTGATAATGGCATAGCGAAAGATGAATTCAACAGAAAATGAGGCATTGTCAGATAGGAAATTTGTGGTTCCGCATTTTGCCACCGCCTTTGTCGGGTTGCAATAAAAATCACCGTCAATATTTTTAAATTAAAATATCAGACACCAGATCAGTTTTTTTTATTTTTTTTTTCGAAACATCGAACATTTATATACTTATTTCAATACGTCAAATGTACCTAGCAGAGACAATACTGAGACCACCAACTCCGGCCGATTTCCCGTTACTTAGCCTACAAGCTATATTTTTATGCAGTGTACACATTTGGTGCGCTAGTATTCTTACATACAAAATCGTATTGACAAATGTCACGAAACTTCAAAAATTCCGGCTCACCAACACACTCCCAGGAGGTATGAGACACTTCCGCTGTAGGCAAAGTTGCTGGCAGAGTTCATAGAGTTTTATCCGTTAAATTTGAAATTGTTCGTTACGTGTGGATAATATTTTTTTTAGGAATAAGTGCACATTTGCTTAAAATGTTCATGAAAAATTAACAATGTAGATTGGTTGAGGGAAAATGAAAACATTTTGAGCAAATTTTCTTCATTATTTAAGAAAAATTTACACACGAAATGGAAGTTAATGATATCCAAAAGCGGAAAATACACAACCATGTTTATCCTTATATGTTTCTAGTATATAGAACATCAACTTTAATTAATTTTACTAACCAACCAAATCAAATTATTCGCCTTTTAACAATTTATAATAACTAACCAATGGCATTCAGTAATATAAAAATGTGGAATTCCCGAACTCTTTCACATTTCCCCACGGTTGCCGAGGTCGGCAGCATTTATTTTTGCATTTTTTTGTATGTTTTTGCATGTCACACGGATTCTTTTTTGACATAACACCGATAGGAAAACAAAACGGCGAGTTTGAAAAAAAACTGAGGGGGCCAGCGGCAAGAGGATTGTGAGTTGGGGGTCTCAGTATGGTTTGTCTATGGTACCTAGAACGTAAAACGACTCACCGAAATAAAATTAATGTTTGAAGGAAGTTCAAAAAATCACAATCAGTTAAAAAATGTTTTTGTCAATCCCTTTATTTTGTTTACTATTCTCAAAAATATATACAGTGATCCCCGGATAAATGACCCTCGCTCAGTTGCATTAATCGTTTAATTCATCCCAAAACTGAGCAAATAAAGCATTCCATAAGAAATGTACAGAACTTTTCCTGTTTAAATGCGTACCACTTACAAAATGTGCTATCCGGTTATTTTCGCGACTTAGTAAAGCTTCTCGTACCTAAAACTTCATGCAATAATAATACATAATTTAAAAAAATCAAATCAATTGTCAAATTGACATGAGTTTACACTTAACAGTGCGCCAAAATAAAAAAAGTTTATTGATTTAGTGCATAATGAACACTAAGAATAAGCAAGATTCGGATAAAGTGTTGGAAAGTGTACATATTCCCCGACGCAACTATCCGGGGACTACTGTAGTGGAACCTCTCAAGTTTTGTATTTTTTCAACCATTTCACAAAATCATGCTTAGGAAACAATAGTTAATAAACAATGCTTTGAATACAGGCTGCCACACTTAGGCCAGAATTATTTTCAAACTATACTTAGATAGATGTATATTACCCTTTTGAAATTAATGATCACATATGTAGCGATTACACAGTAAAAATAACCAGTTTCTCCACTACGAGGAAGACACTGAATAATGTATTATGGCCAACTAGAGCCACGGCGGGTGCTATTGGAACTAGCTCCTTTGCACCTTGTAATTGAAGAATATGCAAGTAAAATGTTTCTAAGAATGTCCAAAGAAGAAATAGGAAGAGGAAAGTGCATCACATCCACAATACACAGACTGAGCAATCACACAACAAAGTGGTACACAGATGGGTCAAGAATTGACGAAGGAATTGGAGCGGGAGTATTCCGACCTAGAACCATATATTCGAAACCGACGGGTAAACGTACCAGCATCTTTCAGGCTGAAATCTATGCCATAGATGATGTTTCCAAATCAGCCCGGGCTGAAACAAAACTAACTGTGGTATGTCAGATAACCAGGCTGCTATTAGGGCACCTAATTATTATTATTCATATCATTAGAGAATAGAGGGTAATTAAACGGCCGACTACCTTTCAAGGGAGCATCAGAAATGTTCATAGGCCCTGAATAATTCTGCGGAATATTGGGTCATACCCTCAAAGAAGAATTTAGGAAACTAGAGAAAAACTTGGAAAGAACATGGCATAACACTCAGGGCATGAGGCAGGCCAAGAAACATCGGGGGCAATACAACCGAAAAATATTCCAAGCATGTATCGGCATGGGCAAAAATAACCTTCGTATCCTAAGGGAACACCTCAGGAAACGGTTTCTGAAGAAGGTCTCTGCAGATTCTGCGATTAGTCCAGTAAAATAAATAAATAAAAAATAATGAAAATAATAAAGATTACTGTTTAGACGCACTTTGTTTTACTAAGAGTTTGCAAGCAGCGGGAGGCATTTAAAGATTTCACTTCTGAAGTAGAATCGAAGGAGTTGTGCCATGGCTGCTGTAAATTGAACGGCCGTGCAAATACATACCTGTAGCCTCCCTATGGCACGGCGCCCATATGAAATGAATTTTTAATTGTTCCATCATCTCGTTAGATGCTGACGATATGATATAACAATTTGATATGAAAAAGGTTCCACCGATTATCCCGTTTAAGCCATCCTCCCATCGGTATTTTCAGATTACTGTAGGTATTTGGATTTCTTATTGTCTTCACTGGACGAACGATTTTGCCACACTTTTCCCACCAATCTCTGCATCTACCTAATATGCAGAAAAAAAGATTTGAAATCGATCACGAAACTTTTTGATTTCAATGACCAGCACAGTTTTGGTTTGAACTTTGAGCTTTTACAAATATTTTTGTGAGGTGCAAAACTCATCAATAAATTTTTGACAAAAAAAAAAGTCAAAAAAGGTTGGTCCTCGTCAGTTTGTCAACGTGTGTTCGTTGTGGTTGCTCAAAGAGTTGATGGGCGGGTCGATGCCCTCTGAACTTAAATAATCAACATTGGCGTTGAACGCCCACGGCAGCTAATAACTACTCATACCTTCATGAGGAAAATATTGAACATAGAATAGCAAATGGCAGCACCTAATTTGTCACAATCGAGGATAATCGATTGAAACAAATTAGTTGCTGCCAGAGCTCGATTGTATCGACTGAACTCGATTGTATCAAGTTACGTGCTGACACCCCTGCTGTACACCAGCACGCAAACCTCGGCGCACTTAACAAAACTCAAGTGAACAAAAAACTCAATAAGTTGAGCTAATGATCGTGAAGTTGTAGTTCAACGAGTGAAGTTGAGCAACGTCTAGGGAAACGATCTACAACCGGATCAACGCATTGGTTCCATTACATTAAAGACCTTAGTCGAATGTGCTGAATTCGAGATTGATGCTCTGCGAACTTGGCGGGCGAGAAACGCACTATTAAAAATCGTTTAGAGCATTATGAACAGTATATATACTTCGTTGCGCTGAATAACCGACCAAATTGAGTCAAGCTAAACTCCGCCACCGACTGTAAGGAGAAACAAATTAAATTTGAGTTTCTCTATAACTACGTTTCCAAATTACACCACGGGAGAGGAAAAGGAACCCGATATTTGGTGGTTTCTTCGAACATCCCTTGATTTAGGAAAAAAAAAAGAGTCCATCGTTAAATGGTAAAAGAAAACAAAAGCAACAAATACGAGGAAGCATTCGCATGGGATCGTAGAAGATTAATCAGTTAAGCAGTTATGTCCTGTTTATGAAGTACAAATATTTTGAATTTAAATCTTGCCATCCCCTGAAGAAACTTCTGCCTACGCCCTTGCAAAAAAAAAAACAAGCATACCTTGGCAAAAAGCGCAGGAGAGATGCATAAAGCACTGTCGCCGTAGGTCTGAAAAAACTATGAGAAAAATAAATGTATTGTTACCAAAAGAATAACAGTTTTGGATAAGATTGATTTAACTGCTGACGATAAATTCACACGAAATAAAGGCAATGACTTCGGATATGCCAACCGACGCAGGAAGAGACGATCCTTCCCTGATCAGAGCACCCATAGGCCAGATTGTTCATATTGCGATCAACGAAAGTCATGAATCGTAGAGTCCAGCAACTAGAAAGTTGGACGTCCAAGTCCAAAGGCAGGGATCGGAAGACTGCCACGGATTTTACGAAACTCGTTTCCATAAATCTCCAAGCATTGTGGTGACAGTTTTAAGTAGGGCTGCCTCTGATGTGCTTTGTTTTAACAGGGGCCCACCAAGAAGAAACTGGTTCGGTGGCGAAGCCGGATTATCTCGCAACACTGCACTTAGCACAAGGACCGACCCTGAGAGAATATGAAGAATTTTTCACTGAACCGAGAGAGCTGCACCTACATCAACAAGATTTGAACATTTTTAAGTAAAGAGGGGTTATAAAAGCTTTTAATAAGACTTTGTGTTGAAAATTTGGAGGCATCACTATAATTTCGCTGTCAGCATGTAGTAAGACCCTTATCATCACCGTCCGACTATATAGATACCTGTATCGGAGACGAAAGTACAGGTACGGTCTGCTCAGCACTACAGTATATACATATGGAATTAATCGGCCAAAGTAGCTGCGACATAAAGAGTGTATGGACATGTTCCAGCCCGGAGAGTTTGCAACTCCAGGGACAACAACGGTAGAGGACAACCTTATATTACGTGGCTCGTCTATGTAAAAGGGGATCATAACCATAAAACAACCCACCAACCGAGGACAGCAACGGTGGGTCCAGATAGCTGCAGAATGCCCAGGTCCGCCCGGACTGTAGCGCCACCAAACCAAAGGTTTATTTAATTTATATTACTATTATTAGTATAATTTCTTTAAAAAACATCTACGCCCAATATTTATAAATACATATACTTGCAAATTGACCCTCGAACTTGCAGATTTGAATTCGGAATATCTGGACTTTGGACGAGGTTCACATATGAGTTCATCATCTCGGACAAAACGAATGCGAACATCATTTAAACACCATCAACTGCGGACAATGAAATCCTACTTTGCTATTAACCACAATCCTGATGCTAAAGATCTTAAGCAACTATCGCAAAAAACTGGTCTGCCGAAAAGAGTGCTTCAGGTAAGCAGTATACTAAATTATGTTAAATATACATAAAACTACAATTTCTTTTTCCCAAAAAGGTTTGGTTCCAAAATGCAAGGGCAAAATGGCGTCGCATGATGATGAAGCAGGACGGGTCTACCATGAATGATAAGGGCGATGGGCCCTTAGACCTAGACAGCTTTTCCGCTCATAGTCCACCTTTCATCTTAGGTGGTCCCTCAAGTCCACACAATTTGGATTAAGAATAAAAGACAACAATTTTTACCTCAGCATTATTTTCGATAAGAATGTGCAAATTCTGTCATAGATATGATTAGTTTATCAATAGCATGAGTAAAAAAATTAAATCAAGACTTATAAATTATACAAGATAAGAACATTTTAAAAATGAAAGCAGTAATGTGCAATTATTACTACAAATATGATAGCGGCTTGTGAGCCTAATTGTAAATTATTATTTGTACAGATCCTATCTGAAAAATAAGTATCTATTGCGAGACCTCGTATATCTGAATAAAATTTCGAGCAAAGACATCAACAAAAGTTAACTAATTAGATATGTTCAGGTAGTAGCGATAAAAGTCTGCCTAATAGCAAACATAACTAAGTGAACTATTGTTCAATTATTCTTTAATGAAAATTTGTTTTCTTAATTTGTAGTTAAATGTTACCAGTGCTTTTTGTAAATAGTTTAAATTATTCATTTTATTTCTAGTCGATTATTATTTTGTACAATTTTGTTCACATGGGAAATTAAATAACAGAAATCTATCAGGTTTTGAGTGCGCCAAGCTGTTTTCTACAGTAATATAGACCATATAATGAATTGAACTACTCGTTTATTATATTGAAAGGTGTTTGACCCTATAGCCCAGCTTATCACAGTCTTTCTTTTGTGCAAGTTTTACTTTTGGGACCTAGTTCTTGTTAAAATGTAATAAAATACAACATGAAAATACACGTTATCCTAACAATGCAAAAATAAAAGATTAAACAATTAAATAACAAGTAATACTTATTCGTATTACAAATGACAATTAGCATTTTCAAAATTATTTCGAGAACTTATATCAACAAATATGCAATAATAACGACCATGAAAACTAAAATAACAGTTAGCTTACATTAATTGCTGAGGAAGAGTATTATTTTGAATTCGATGGCGTTCAGAAACATTTTAATTTATAAGTATTTATTCAGATAAACTCCTTACAAAGTACCAGTATGACTTAAGGATGGAGCAGGATTTAGGTTTTATTTCACATACTGCTGGCAATCACACCGTTAATGATTTTTCGTATATCTGAGAATGTGTCCAAGAAGTTTAAAAAAACCAACAACAACAAAGCTTACAACCTCTTGATCGGGAATTGTACTTTGCGGCCATGAATCATAGAAAGAACGCTCTTATATTTGGCATCTCTAAGGATAGAAATGGCAGCTCTATTCTCCATACTAGAAAGCCATTAGACTCCGTTTCAGCAGATAATATTATAATCGTCGAGTATATAAAATTTGTGCAATGTGTAGTTCGATACATTAGATAACGAGCCAATCTTCAGACTCTTAAAATTCACGAGAGAGAGCACGTCAAATGAGAATCTACAATCGCCCTGTCCCGAGTTTTACCATCGAACATCATATTTTAAAATTGGCAAAAAAGGCCAACCGTGCCCAAACGTATCCGTATAATCCATACCAACGCGAGCACCATAACTTACATTTTGAAATTATGTTTTGCAGTCCTCTAAATGATAGAAGGCACAAGTGAATAAGTTGAGCAGAAGGTATATATTAATTTGTATTTCTCACTTAGCAAGTATATTAAAAGTTCCTTTAAAATAACGATTTTAAATTAAATTATGATCAGATAGCCGAGGTTTCACTTTAGATTTTTGAGATCTCTTTTATTGTTATCAGGTGTAGAATGCAAACACAAAAATGTTGACGAACCGCATTTACACTTAAATGTGTAACACATATTTTAACACTCTTAAATAAACATTAATTTATAAAAATTAAATGAATTCATTATTTAAGTTTTATTTTATCGAAATAACTTTCATAATATTCTGTATCCAGATGATAAAAACAAATACGTCTGTCTAAGCTTTAGATATATTTCAAAAGGTCCCAGTAATTTAACTAATGTGAATAAATATACTAACATGAACTGTGTGAGACGTATCCAGATGTTAACTTAAAAAAGAATTAAAGTATTTACAATTATGTATTATATTTTAATTAAAAGGCGTTGTTTTAAGTTGTGTATTTTTAGGCTAATAAATTATTTACGGTAGTTGTAAAACGTTTGTACTTATGGATTATTTATAATCGTTTAGAAATAAAAATTACAATCTCAATTGTTTAATTTCGCTATATCTATTTACGCCTATATTATAGTCTTAACTAAGAAGCTTCATCAGTCAACTCGATCTGGAGTTGGTTGAGTTACGCACACCAACCACAAAGTTGGTTAAGATCGCTCACTGTGCGCGCCACTTCTCTTGCCTCAGCTATTTCAGACGTTAGTGTGTACTGTATAGCCTGTAAGGTTGTTCGTTGAACCTTATCATCCACACTTCATCACTACAAACTGTCTCAAGTATTACCCAAAGTATTGCTCTAAAAAAATCTATGGAGGATTTTATTATATATCAAATTTAGGACCGTTTTGTGTTGGGAACCAACAACAATATTCCTTTATTAAAAGAAAAAAACACACACAAAAGCTATATAGGTTATATTCTGCTTTTGGAGTCTTTGGAGATTCGGACTGAAGTACAGAAAGCAAATTTATATTTTAATACTAAGTGACGAATGGCGTTAACTCAAGAGGGTTTGCATTATAATTGAGAAGCCTTAAGACTGCTATTCAATTTGCTGATACACCCGGCGGTAAAGTGATAAACTGAATTTGGGAAGTTTTTAACAAAGAAATTATCCTAAGACTGGTACCCGAAAGTAAGCTCAAACTCTTCCACAGAGAAATGTATTTAAAGGAGGAAATAAAGTGGACATGCCATTTTTTTTTCAAAAATATGCTAAGAACGTAATGCAGTGGTTTCCATAGTACGACTTGTTGTTGATTTTCTTATGATTATCCTTCTCTCTCGCAGATGTCTTTCTGGTCATATTGGCAGATATCTCATCTTCTTGATCTTGAGTTCTTCGTAAAAGCGGCGATCAAGATTGAATTTTTTTTCAGTAGCAGAAACGGTTTATATCTATGGCAGCCTGGTTGTCGGAAAATATAGTAATATTGGTATTGACCAGATTGACACACCATACTGCGAAATTGTCAGAACCTTCGCTTTGAATAGACTACTGCGATCAAGAAGCTGGATTGACCAGTGATATTTGCCAATACTGTGGAGCATTTTTGTTTGATCCGTCTGTGTAGATTAATACAAACCCAGATGGATGCAGCGTAAATTCCATTGAGTAAGCTGTGCAACAACCTATACTGAGGTGCGAGAGCTACATTCCAATGCTGGATTTTGGATGAGAAGCTTAAATAATCTTTGATACTAAAAGTATATAAGCTTAAAAGATCTAGATTTTAAAAATTGGTGTCTTAAAAATACTTAGACAATTTTGCTGAACAGTGGTAGAAATTCTAGCATTATATATACCTGGCTTATACACAAAATATGGGAAAATAAATTACAAATCAAGCGAATATGTTGCGTTTAAGGCAGTGATAGTGTTTCATAACTATTCCGCTTTGCCTGTTTATATATAAGAAGATGAAAAACAAATTGATGATTACTTTGAAAGGCTGGCTCCTTCCGCACTTGCCGAGACAGCAACACTGCAGGAAAAACGGAAATAAGGGAGAAGAATATTATTATATTCCTGCATCGTGCATATAGATACCTCCCTAAATGGCGCAGATACCTCGGGCCCAAATTGGTCTGATTCGAAGGAAGTTGAAGTTCACCGGTTTTGAATATTTCCGAGTCCTGAATGAGGTGGCATTTTCAATTTCAACAGATGCCGTGTATTTTTAGTTTCCAAAGCTTTATTGCTCTTGTTCGCAAATTCACAACTCGCACAGTAGTTTTTCAATCCGCCTACAGCTATGCACAGATCGGTATAGCAGTTGGGAGCGAACCATCGGCGGAACGATGAAGAAAAAGTCATGTGAAACAAACGGATGGATGATTATGAGATGTTTGTTGACGAGAATTCCCCAAAATGTACTTGGCCCCAACCCAATGTGGGCAGGTGACTCTTTTTGGTATTATGAGTAGTTACTAGTAAAATGTTCTCTGCAGAGTTTTTTTTTTTTAATAATTAATTGGAACTTAAGGATTAGTTTGGTCTGCAAAATAATAAAGGTATAACTTAATAGAAAACAGTTAAAAAAATACTATTGAACGTGGTGCAAAACTGTCTTAATATTACCTCTCAATAATACAAACATGCCTTGGTAATTATATGTATATACTATAGGTATGTATGTATGGATTGCATTTGTTTATATGTTAAACGTTCACATGTTACATAAAAAACATAACATAAATAACATACAAGCTTTAATTAAACTGTTTTATAGTCCTTTATTGGTCCTTTTGGTTTGTTTTATTGAAGGCCGAGTATTGGCTGAAGAATTTTACAAAATAAATGACTACGCCTTATATTTTGTTATCTGGTAGAAAAAATACTCCCTATCACAGAAATGGCCTTATTCTAAAAATTAAAAACGATTTTAAAGACATCTAAGACATTGTGGCATTTTATGTAATAATATGACATCCATTCAAAATTTAAAAATATCTATGTACATACAAATGTAGATACACCTACCACGAGAATCCTTTTGGGGTTAAGTCAGCTGCATAAACACATGCTGTTGCCGCCAAATCTCTCATTTTGCTTTAGTCTTTTTCTGGATGTCTGCGGTGACGGTAGCGCGCTCTCTTCAGTATTTAATAAACTTTTTCCTATACAGTCGAAGCATTTTTTTTCCAAGTTTCCATTTCAGCGAAAACATGGTCCTTCTACGCCAAATGCATTTAATAAATATTAATTAATCGAACCGGCGCGTAACTAAAATTTCTTATATAGAAAATCGATCTTGCTAAAACAAAACACCGTACACATCCATATCGCACCATTACAAATCGTAGTACAAAAAAAAAAAACAACAAAAATCTTTATCGTCAATCACGCGTTCTCCGAGCTGTAACAATATACAATCTCTCTATATACCTTTTCACACGCTCCATCTCCATCACTCTTTGTACGCACTGCCTCACGCCTAACAGCGATTGCAAGCAGACAGTGCATATGTACATAACGTTAGTGCCAAGTTCCGTACTGAGTTCACGCGATTCACTTGTGCGGCAGTTTTTTTTACTTTTGGTCGGTGTCTTCAAATCGAATCAATTCAGTTAATTTCAGTTAATAAATTAGAAGTACTGTACAATATGAGCAATTTAGTGAAACGCGATAGTGCTCGCAATTCTATAAAGCGATGCTTAGGTGCTAGTAAAAAAGCAGATTCGTACGATGCAGCTGAACTTGAGTCATACTTCAAATTGCTTGAAGATCTGTGGAGCAGCTTTAACAGCGCACAAGAGGCAGTAGAGCTTACCTGTGGCGACGAAACTTTGCCGGATCAAGTAGCGGAACGAGAGCAGGGTGAGGAATGGTATCGGCAAGCGTTTGCAAATTTTACACGTGCAATGAAAAAACTCAACTGTCAAGATAACTTTAAAAGTGATGATGTGACCCCAACAGTTCGTGCGGACGTCAAACTTCCTCGGATGGATCTGCCACAATTTGGCGGTGATCCAAAAGATTGGAGACCATTCCGAGATGCATTTACTTCGTTCATCCACAGTGAGGCATCGCTTTCCGGTGCACAGAAATTACATTTTCTGCGTTGCAGCTTACAAGGGGAGGCTCTTCAAGTAGTCAAGGCTTTCCCAATCACTAACGACAACTACGAGGAAGCATGGCAACTATTAAAGAAGCGCTATAACGTAGAGCGCATAATAATAGATTCCCATTTCCAAGCTCTTTTTTCATTAAAAAAGATAAATGGTGAATCGTCTTCAGCTATCAAAGCTCTTCTAGATGCCACTCAAGAGCATTTCAGAGCACTTAAAGCGCTAGGGAGAGACGTCGAGAATTGGGACGACTGGTTAGTCCATCTTACTGTTAGCAAACTGGACATCGAAACGCACAGGCAATGGGAACTTTCGCAAAACGGCGATAAGGTGGCTGATTTCGCCACGCTAATCACCTTCTTGGAAACGAGATGTCGATCTTTAGATGCTATCAATTCACACCAGCATATTTCATCAGCTGCTATAAAGCACCAAACCAGTCACCAAGGAAAAGGTAAATTCAAGCCCAGCTCAAGTTCTCTTCATACTTCAAACCCAACTGCCACTAAACAGAGTGGGAAACAAAAATTCGAGAAAAACACATGTTCCTATTGCTCAGGTAAGCACTTCATCTACAGTTGTGATAGATTTCGATCGCTGGAAGCTGCCAAAAGAATTTCCTTTGCTGAGGAGCAGAACCTATGCATCAACTGCCTTGGTGCTGGACATGTAAAGGAAGATTGTCGCAGCAGCAAAACGTGCCGTGTGTGTCAAGTGCGTCATCACACGCTATTGCATAGCGATCTGTTACTGTCTCCTACCGTCAGTTCAAACATCAATTTCATGCCATCTCATCTATCACACTGCGAGCACCACGTGCTCCTGGGTACCGCCATCGTAAAAGTGATGGATCAGACCGGAAGATACCAACCAGCAAGGCTTCTTTTCGATAACGGATCGCATGCTACCTTCATAAGCGAGAGTTGTGTGCAGAGACTCAAGCTTAGGATATCACCAGCTTCCACGGCGATCGAAGGAATTGGGGCCACTTCAGTTGGTACTTCTAAAGGTGAAGTGCAGTTTTCGTTATCGTCGTCTGACGCAAGTTTCACCACGTCAATTCATGCTCAAATACTACCCAGAATTACAAGCAATTTACCACCAGTTCAAATTCACGAAGTGAGTTGGCCGCATATCAGGGGACTGAAACTTGCAGATCCCTATTTCCATACGCCAGCTGCTATCGATATTTTGATTGGATCCGATGAGTTAGGACAGTTTCTATGTACAGGCTTAATAAAAGGGCCTTTTGGTACCCCAATCGCACAGAAATCCACACTTGGATGGGTTCTTTTCGGTAAAATCGCTGATTTCACACCACCATCTACTACTTCTGTTGCCGTTTGTATGTATACGGACACTGCCTTGACAAAAGCTGTTTCAAAGTTTTGGCATATCGAAGCTTTGCCCGAAACCAAACATCTTACAATGGAAGAAAAGTTATGCGACGAGTTCTTTTCTGAGACGCATTATCGTCAGGAAGATGGGAGGTACGTCGTCAAGTTGCCGTTCAAACCTGACTGCCCTTTGGGAAACTCTCGTAATGCTGCTATTCGTGCATTGCTCAGAATGGAAAAAGTCTTCGCCAAGGATCATACGCTTTATACCCAATACAGGAGTTTCATTCACGAATTCATTGATTTGGGTCACATGGAAGAAGCGAAACAGCATCCAGAAACAGGAAAGCACTATTATATGCCGCACAGAGCTGTGGTTAAGGATACGAGTACAACCACTAAATTAAGAGTCGTCTTCAATGCCTCGTGTCGCACTAATTCAGGTTTCTCTCTCAACGACTCCCAAATGATCGGACCACAGCTGCAACCAGATCTCTATTCAACATTGCTGCGACTTCGTACACATCGTTTCGCTATGAGTGCTGACATAGCGAAAATGTATCGCCAAGTACGAGTCCATCAGGATCACATTGATTATCAGAGGATTGTCTGGAGAGATTCCCCTACTGACGAAATCAAGGACTACCGCTTATTGACCGTCACCTACGGAGTCGCCTCTGCTTCTCACTTAGCAGTGAGGACTCTCCAACAGGTTGCAGTCGACGAAGGCACACATTACAATGCAGCTACACAAGTTATACTTCGTGACTTTTACATGGATGATCTACTGACGGGTTGTTACGAAGTGGATTTGCAGCGCCTGCAAATTCAAATATCCACCATACTAAGTCGAGGTGGATTTAATTTACGCAAATGGTCCTCGAACTCATCGCTTGTCATCAATACCGTTCCAGAAGATCAGCGCGAAGTGATGCAGTCTTTCAACTTCGATGAAGCTGAAGGCGTTCGAACTCTTGGGCTTCAATGGGATCCTACATGTGACAACCTTACGTTCACTGTCCAGGTTTTCGAAATAGATATTGCTAACCTAACTAAGCGTTTACTCCTTTCAGATGCGTCCAAACTATTCGATCCTCTGGGGTTGTTGTCTCCGAGCACAATTATACCTAAGATGTTGTTCCAGCGTCTATGGAGACCAAAGGTAAATTGGGATGAAGCCGTTCCGAATGATGTCAAACGTCAGTGGTTGAACTACAGAAATCAAATCACTAGCATCGCATCAATCAAAGTGCCTAGATGGGTTGGAACTGGAATCCCAAATGCTACAACTGACTTACATGGGTTTGCTGACGCATCGCAGTCGGCTTACGCAGCTGTCGTTTATTTGCGAACAGTAGCCCCCGACGGAAGTATTTCTGTTCACCTCCTAACTGCAAAGACCAGAGTAGCCCCTTTAAAAACGACTATGCTGTCTCTACCCCGCTTAGAGTTGTGCGGGGCAACATTACTATCGCAAGTAATTTCTCATGCCATCATTTCTTTGGAGCCCAATATTCGCAACATATATGGATGGACCGACTCCAGTGTAGCACTCGCCTGGATCCGCCAACATCCTGGCAAATGGTGCACATTTGTCTCAAATCGGGTGTCCCAGATTCAGAAAGTCATAGTTCCTGAGAATTGGTTTCACGTACGGTCATCAGATAACCCAGCTGACTGCGCAACACGGGGTGTACTACCGCAGAATCTAGTTGATCATTCCCTCTGGTGGAATGGCCCTTCATGGCTGAAACAACATGAGTCATTGTGGCCTGAGCAACACCTCTTCACAACGAATCTCGATCAACGACCCGAGTCAACATATCTAGCAAGTAATCCTCCATCGCCGCAAATATGGCCACTCATTGATAATTATTCGTCGCTAAGGAAACTGAAGAATGTCACAGCCTACATCCTGAGATTTTTACACAATCTTCGAATCGCCGTCGAAATTCATAAACATGGAGTTTCAATCCACCGCCGAACCAGCAGACACTTGCAACTTTTCGAGTTGGACGAAGCCCTTACCGCTTGGATAAAGATCACCCAAAAACACTTTTTTGTGGATGATATTCGTCGACTCGTCTGCAATAAACCAATAGGACGCTGCAGCAAACTTCTAAGGTTGCATCCATTTTTGGACCACAATGGCCTGCTGCGGGTTGGCGGAAGATTATACAACACCAAACTCCAAATGGACAAGAAGTGTCCTTTGCTACTACCAGCAGGTGCTAGACTTACAAAGCTCATTTGTGAAGATATACATCGTATAACTCTGCACGCCGGCCCGCAAACAATGCTTGTTATATTGCAAAGCCGCTTTTGGGTCATCGGTGCACGACAAATTCTACGTTCGATTTCAAAATCATGTGTCAAATGTCGCAGGCACTCAAACGCAATACAGCAGCAGCTTATGGGTGACCTGCCAAGACCGCGTGTGGAGTCATGTCGACCCTTTCTGCGAAGTGGAGTGGACTTTGCTGGGCCAGTGCTACTGCGGTTTTCAAAAGGACGTGGATCGAAAGCTGTGAAGGGATACATCTCAATATTCATCTGCATGGCAACTGGTGCTATGCATTTGGAACTGGCAAGCGATCTATCGTCATCAACATTTATCGCCGTATTTAAACGCTTCGTTTCTCGTCGTGGCCAATGCCGGGAACTATATAGCGATAATGGCACCAACTTCGTCGGTGCTGAGAGGGAACTGAGAAGCTTATTAACTGATGCCAGCAAGGACGAATACTTAACCCAATATCTCGCGAACGACGGCACTATTTGGCACTTTAATCCACCAGCTTCTCCGCACATGGGCGGTTACTGGGAGGCAGCAGTTAAGCGCGTCAAGTTCCACCTGCGCCGAACGGTAGGAGACAATCGGTTGACGTTTGAAGAATTTACAACTCTTTTGACGGAAATCGAGGCCTGCGTTAATTCAAGGCCCCTCTGCGCCATTTCTTCAGATGTTAACGATTATCTCGCCCTGACACCTGAACATTTTTTAATCGGCGAGCCACTCAAAACTATACCAGAGCCTAGCATGCCTTACCTCAAAGTCAACCTGGTCAACAGATGGCAGCTGATATCGAGTTTGAGACAACACTTCTGGAGACGATGGAGTTCTGAGTACTTGGTGCAACTCCAACAGCGTTCGAAATGGACTCGAACCAATTCTAATTGCGAGGTAGGAGACCTAGTTGTGATACGAGAGGAGAGGTTACCCCCTACTAAATGGAAGCTGGGAAGAATTACAAACGTTCACCCTGGAGCAGACGGAAGCGTTCGAGTTGTCACGTTGAAGACGGCTGATGGATTGCTTAAGCGTCCCATAGTCAAGATAGCTCACCTTTTCTCAACATCAGAGGACCCTATAAATAAATAAATTTTGTATTTTGAGCGCATTTTTTCCCATCCGCTCAAGGCGGGCAGAATGTTGCCGCCAAATCTCTCATTTTGCTTTAGTCTTTTTCTGGATGTCTGCGGTGACGGTAGCGCGCTCTCTTCAGTATTTAATAAACTTTTTCCTATACAGTCGAAGCATTTTTTTTCCAAGTTTCCATTTCAGCGAAAACACATGCTGTATATATTGGAGTTACCAATATATTTTTATATCCGACATCTATTATCCACAAAAAAATGGCATAAAATATTTTACTGCCTATTTGTTGTTTATATTTTACATTTTTAATGAAAAGTAATGCAAAGATTTTCGATAAAACATACATAATGTACACAAAGTTACCCCTTACTGTGCGAAACGGCTTAAAGTCATGAATATTTCTGCAAGTTCATCCACTAATTTAGTTTATAAGTTTTCTTAATATCAAGTTCATGGAAATTGGCTTTAGAAGTAGTTATATGACCACTACTTGAAGTAGTCTCGACTACGTTTTGGAGATTTGCGGATATGCCGATGCAAAGCGAATGTAATAGAAGTCATTGCGCTGGTTTGGTAGAAGACCCTCCTAAAGAGGGGCCTTACTCTCTATCTCGTTCCGAAAGTACATTTTTTCTAAAACGAATCTTTCCTACTCTGTATTTCGAAAGTGGAATGAAGTGTACTTATGTCTCATTTAGAATTCCGAAATTATTAGAGAGTACCTACTAAAAATCGGAAGGGGAAAGCTATTTCGAATGGGAGGAAATAGAGAGTATGGCCAGAACAGAACCCAACCGATTTGTCCCATCAAATATGGGCATACATTAATAAATAGGAATTATTTTATATTATAAACTCAGGTAATATGTAGACACGTATATAAAGGATATAGTAAAGCCGTGTGTTAGTTGCGCTAAACGCGTCGTCAGCTGAAAAAATAATACTGCTCCGAGGGAATTATCGATTACACAACGCTCAAATTGGCACACGGCCTACATTCAAAAAAAGTAAGTATCGATTACATTTCCAATGTAGAAAAAACAGAATAAAATTGTTTATAATCATTGAACAATTTTCCAAGCAAGTATAATAGCACAATCCAAAAATATTGAAATGCTAAACTTTGTCGCCACAACACAAATATATTTGAACAGCACGTACTAGACGCCACTTATTTCGAGGACGTTTTTGTTTTCAGTTTACTACCATACCAGGTTATCTATAGCAACACGAGTAGCAGGATCTTGATGTATATTCCTTTACTTAAACCACCTATGTATTTCGCTCAGATACTGGCGATTCCTTGTGCGCAAAACTGTTCTCAAAGCTTATGAGCACAAATGATTTTTTTTGCTTAATCTGTAAGTACAATGTACACACATGCACATCCCACTTCATAAAATATTGCCGAAAAATAGCTGCTATTAAAATAATTATAGTTTACGTGGCTTATACACAACATATTGGAAATAAAAGTAACACACAGTTTTGCATCACTGCACAACATTCCCAACAAACAAAACATTAAGCCAGAACGTTGTGTTTGAGGCAGTAAAATTGGTTATTAACTATTTGCATTCGCCTATTTATATATGTATAAGATTATAAACCAATGATAGGATTTAAAAAAAAAATCATTGCGGCCAAAAACATCACATATACTACTCCCTGTGGTGATCGAGATTTCTCAAAATGACGTGTCTGTTAAAGTACACAATCCTACTTAAAGCTATGTTCATTCCGCAAGTGGGCGGTCTGGCTTTACTCGCGGTAATCACTTTGAACTTCAGTGTAGCATTTTTAAGCATCATCCTGACATTTATTTTTTTATTTTTTTGGAAAGTTTTTGACTTTTTAATTGTCCCGTATGCGATTTAAAAAGAATGTATTTATTAACATTAAATTTCACTGTTGTTGAGTAAGAGGCGTTTCTGACTTTTTAAGCCCGCTTACATAGCGGTGCTGTTGTTTTATGCAGATCTAGATGTTAAAAGTAAATGTCGAAAATATCATCTTGTATTATACGGCAGAGTTCCCTTTGAAATAATAAACAATAGTTTGCAAAAAATAAAGAATACTGTTCATTCTCTCAAATTTTGAATCTGAATCGATACAACCTACAATTTGCTTTATCCTAATTTTATTTTTTATTATTTTTATTCTTTCCTGCAAAACAAACAAAAACAAGAACACGATCCGTATTGACATTATAGCAAAAGAGATTTTAGAAGAAATCATTTGTTTATGTCATCGAAAAATTACCTCCTAACAATTAATGACAAAAAATGTAAATAAAAAAAAAATGCAAAAACAATAAAGGCTTTCATTATCGGGCACACATGGTCCCCTAATTTTTGTCCAGTTATGAGAATTTTCCAGTTCAAATCAAAAATCGTCATCATTTTTGAAAACCTCCTCAGCTCATTATTTCAATATTAAATTTAAAGGCTGTCTGCAAGCAGAGCTTTCACTGTTAGATTTTTCAGATTTAACTCTTGAATGAAAATTGACAATTTTATTTACGGTAGCTAAGAAGCAAAAAAAAAAATATAATAGACTGCAAAAGGTTGGGAGATAGTGGTATAGAAAGATGTTGGTGGTGTACACAGGTAAGACGCATTTATAAAGCCGAAAATATGTTCATAAGTAATAAATGGTTTCCAATAAAAAAGCATAAAAACGTGATTTCCTCTAGTTTTAAGTACGAAATAATCACTTGTCGATAATATGATTTGCAAAATTATTGCTTATTTCTTTTAAATACATTGTACTTCATGTTTTTTTATTGAACTAGCTTTAAGATCTTATTTAACAGGAACACTCTATTAGTCAGTAAGTACCATTCAAGGTAAAGAGAATTATGTTTATGAACCTATAAGAATGCATAGAATCCTTCTAAGAAAAAAATGCACAAAATTAACGAATTTAATCTTTGCAGTTTAGATTTTATTTTCAGATGTTAACAAAACGCAGATGTGTAACATATCAACTATATCGTACAAAATATAAAACGTAACAACATATCAGTAATTAGTGATGTGAGTTAACAGTAAATACAAAAAATACTTTAATTTAGTCTAGTAGTGAGATTTAATTGCTTGTTTACCTAATTATTAATACAAAAAAAAATATATAATCAAAATGTTGTTTCTTGCAAGTTGTTTTAAATGTCTTTTTAGCTTCATTGCATTATGGAACAGAACAGGATTTTTTTTTTATATTGTCATTTTAATGTGCAGTTCGCAATGCCGTTTATAATAATAAGCCATATTTTACTGGGGTAGTCTTGAGAATAAATGTCCTTGCAATAGACTAGCAATAAATTAGTTATCTACATATTTAAAGAATACACTAAACAATACAATCAGCTATTATTCTCATTGAGAAATATTTCTATAGCATTTGCAGTGTTAGTTGGAGCATTGTCTGAATTCATTGCCATCTTGTTCTTTCGTTTTAATTCCATTAGTTGTTTTCTCTGAGCTTCGCGCTTTAGAGCAGCTGTGGACATACTCACCGCCGCATTGTTCCCGTTCTGTACGGAATTTGTCCTTTGCTTGGAGCCTGTTGATTTAGAAATGCCTGAGGCTTTTTGCGGTTTGACCGTTGATATCGCAGACGGTTCATTCAGAATTGGTTTCTACAAATTATGTTGTTTTAACAATGATTCACAACTATGTACTAGTATTAAACAAAATACGTACCAACTTCCAGTCGTTATTCTTCAGGTCCTCAATTTCTTTAAATATAGCGTCGATATGCTCCACTTGTAAATACACCATATCCCAAAAGCCCTGTAAGTCTTGGATTGTTGTCGGAAATGCGTCCTCCGGTGAACGATTTAAATTATTATGGCATAGTCCTTAAAAATGTGAACAAAAAAGTGAGGTTCCACAGTATTTGCTGAATATCACTTAGTTACCTTCAAATTGTTTCATCTTTTGTGAAGCCAGTAGACGCGCCTTTCCGGAAGCCGATCTTAGAAGCCCTAAAACCTCTTCTGATACGTCTGCATTATTCTGAAATGATAGGAACATTAGCTTTGTTATTTAAAAAAAACGCTCGAAAAAACTTTACATCTAAAGAGGATGTGTATTTCTCTGCCCGTTGCGCCAAATCTAATAATCGACTCTGTTCTTTCTTTAAAATGACTAAAAAATAATTTCCGTCGTTTTCTTTACTATTCGGGATCTTATTTAAGTGTTCATCATTAAATTTTTCAGAAGCCAATACTAATGATTCTGCAGAGGTTTCTGTTGAACTTTTACTTCCCTGTTCAACCCCATTGCTGTCATCCTGTAAGCCAATATTATTGTGAAGTTTAATACCCTGTGAGTCACTTTCAACAATAGGACTAGCAATATTCGAAGATGTCATGTAGGAACGTTTTGGCGAAATTGAGGGTAGTTGTGCTCTAAATTCCTGACTCAAATGCCTTAACACTGGAAGATCAATGGTATTGTTAACAGAGTGATCTGTGACATCTACAGCAGTTGTTGTAATGCTGGGAGTACTATTTGTCTCGTTTGAGTTTTTATTATATTGGTTTGCATATCTGTTAGAAGAGAGCTGTTGATATTTTTTACAGAGTTCTGACTGTATGTTTGCAGATCGCTCATGGAGAACAGTGTTATTGGAAATTCTTGATTTTATTTTTTTCGGGCTGTAGAAAACTTGAGCAAGCGCTCCGGGACCATACAGCCTCTCAACTCGTTGCTGGATAAAACTTTGTTGCGGTGAATACTGAGTATCGACATCTGCCATATTTACCGCATCGTTGCTTCCAACGCTGTTATTTAAATATTGGTTTGAAGTCATGGTTATTTTGTAGTTTTTAACAGTTTTGCTGGCGGAAACAATAATTGGTGGTGCCAAGGAATTATTCTTCTTACAATGTTGAATACTGTTTGCCGATGGTCTTATAGGAGAAACTTCTCGTGATTTGTTAATGTCTTGTCTTACTTTTGAGTCATATGTAGTTAAATTTGAATATCCATTAACACAGCAGGCCAAGTTTAAATAGCTTGGTTTCTTTTCTGGACTAGTGGCTGAAATTTCTGTTGGCGTTACAATAGTATGAATTTGTCCAGAAACAGGATCAAGGTAAGTAGTCGTGTTCTGCGATAATTTGCAGCGTTCCGTAATTTTCGCAGTGAATTCCCGTGTTATATCCTTTGCTGATAAAGGAGTTGCAAAGTTTAAGCTACCACTGGTATCTAAAAATAGAAAAAAAAAAATCAATTTGTGAGTTAAGTGGGCGTCACAATGAGTGACATTGTTCGCAATATAAATAAAAGGTGAGTCGAGATAGAGCTTACCATCAGGTAACAGTAAAAGAAAAGGAATACCCAGATTACGTGTCAATTTAATCAATAAGAAATAGTTGGTGTAGCTGGTATATTATAGTTACCTACCATAGCTTCTCACAACTATTCGTTTTGTGAATTTAAATTTTTGGAACGAATGGAAGGTACCTACAACAAAAATTGTCAAAAGAGTTACACTTTCGGAATTTTATAGGACCTTTTCCGGGGTTTGAACTTGAGTTCTACGAGTACTGAGCCTATTTCGGTTGTCCAATCAAAAATTTATTTAATTTCATTGATTCTTTGCACACAATACGATCGCTCATTAAGTTAATTATAGTAAGGAAGCAGAGAATTCAGTTTTATAAATCGACCACGCGTTAGCTGCATTTTTGAAGCAGGATCAAAAAAATCAACAACAAACTCTTTTGAAAAACTGATAATATTACCACTTCATGGGAAATGCGATATAAATGTTATCTATAATACTTTCTGCGGCAGCTAAAATAATGTCGAATGTGAAAACAATATTCATTTTCTATAGATCTGTACTCTGTAGGGGCATATTCAGATGGGACGTTGTGGGAATTTAATAACATAACTCTCAAAATGGGAAAGATCAAGTTCTTGAGAAAGACGGAAAATTAAGACGTTTTTATTCTCACAGTCTGTGCCACCACAGTAATACTTTCGGTCGACCATGCGTTTTTTTGACGTAATGCGACTGCTCAATTAACCACCGAATGACTTTTCTTGAAGTTATTAATTCTTTGGCATTACGACCGTAAATCGTATGTAACGCGGAGAAGTTACGCGAACAGAATTCGATTTTTACAATCGATTGCAATGCTCTTTTGAGTCGTGTATAGCTCCCCTCTAGAGTAAAATGGCGTCTATGACGAACTAAGACCATGACATTTTGCAGTATTAGGTGGGTGCTTATATACTTCCACAGTGATCACTCTAGAGTGCCACAAAAATCTGATATGTCCAATATAAAACCATAATTAGACGTATACCGCATTGAACTCTGCTACAGATATCTCATGATTTTGTTTCAATTTCGTATTTGCTGAGTCGTAAACTCCTAATATGCATTATTTATATTTTGGTGCATGTCACCCGTGCATCCAAAGCGTTTATTGGATATGTATCTCGGACTCTTTCGTAGAACACAGACTCTAGGCCCTGTTAATAAACAGACCTTTCTCTCCAGCCTTTCTATTTGGTATGTTGATGGTTAAGGACCCAGATCAAATTTGTGCTTTATAGTGAAGATTATTTAAAAAAAGGAGTCAATAGACGGCCTAGTCGTCATAAAAATAGGTATATTCAAACATGTGGTGGACATGCTAAGGTACAAATTCGTTACTTAACTCTACTAATAAAAAACTAAAAATTACAGATTGCATCGCGATATTTTTCTAATTGATTAGAAAAACTCATTACAAGTATGTATGTACCTGAGACATCCGAGGAATCTGCATCAACATCAAGTGAACAGCTTCCGATTGAGTCCACACTGCGATCCATAATTACTTTTCGAACAATAATTGTTAAATAGTCTCTAATATTATGATGGTTTTAAAAGGACACTTTCTTGTTCTATAAGAAAAATGTTAAACAATAAAATCGATTTCGTGTTATACCAAGAAGTGTTAGTCAAACAAAAACAAAACTTGTTTTTTTTTTGTGACGACACTCAAATTCAACTAATTATTTTCAAACATGCAAAAAAAAACTCGTAAAAACATGTTTTTAAACAACAAAAGGGTAGAGTTTAATATTTAATAAAAAAACATTTGGTAAATATATTTTATTGGATTATAATGGGCGTTTGACTACTCAATCACATAGATATAGCATAAACATGACAGTACAATTGTACCTGCTGAATATGGTGATTTCATTTCGAGTTTGAATGCATTTTGCAGTAAAGAAAAAATGTGGATACAAAAGGGGTGCTTATAATATTATATTACTTTATGGGGAAAAGGAATCAAAGACTGACAAATACGCAGCAGTACATAGAGATAAACGTTATTTTATTGAATTATTCACTTACCATTAGATTATACAAAATTGAATCACCCAACTTTATAATTGGATTCGTTTTTAACGCAAATAGAAATTTTGTCATCCGGATACAAGTTTCACTATTTTTAAGTTGTCCAGTTCAGCTAGCTAATTCCGATTTAGTAATTGTCTAGTAACTCGTGACACAATTTAATATTTAAATTTAGGTCGCGATAGAAATGTTTTATGCATTTTCTTAATTGATCGTATTTTATTTCACCAAGTTAGAACCTTTCAATACACATTTTTTTAGCTCATCATTTCATCGACCAAAACAAAATGTCGATAGTGATGTGTCAAGTTTCAAGTTCAGCCGGGAAATCAGTGATACCACTTCCTTAATTTAATACTTCGTATTCATTAGGTTTCAAGGGGCCTTACAAATAATAATAGGCGTGTTTTTTTGAGCTTCGATCTAAGCAAAGCAAAGGAAAGTAGGATTTTCAGCACGCAATCACAACAACTACTCTGAGTCGAAGTGCCAAGTAGAACGTAGTTGTTGTAAATGCGTGCTGAAAATCCTACTTTACTTGCTTTGCTGAGATCGAAGGTCAAAAAACAGGCCTAATGTAGTTTTCGATTTGGCAACAAGATACATTTCTTTGAGAAAAAATCAATCAATTTTTTTTATTGAACTGCTTTTCATGTTCAATTTGTCAAAAAAAAAAATCGTTTTTGTGATCTGACTCTCTTTAGAGAAATCTCGATTTTTTTTCTCAGATTTCACACATACTTTCACTAATACCAATGTGTATGACACACAGCTGGCGGTTACGAATTGTTTATCGTTGAAAGGATTGCTTTTTTAACTGAATTATTAATTTTTCGAGTATGGAAACGATTCTTTATTGTAAATTATTTCGAAATGCGTTGTTATAAATGTGTAAAAATCAATTGAAATGGATTTTCAGTGCAAGTGAAAAAAAATATTTTTTGCGGCCAACTGAATACACACAAGAACCAATAAAATTCGGATTTTATGTTCGATTTGGCAGCAGAAATCTGAAATCTCAGATCAAAATCTGAAAAGCCAAATCGAAAACGACTTAAGTCAAGCCAAAGGTAATGGAATACGGAGATATATAACTTTCCAATGGAAAGGCGGCTGCCTATATGCTGTTCGAAGTCTGACAATTGCCAAAGGTTTTGGTGTTGCTGAAAGCAGGTGTAAATTTAGCTAAAAGAACCGAGACTCACAAAATAATTGCTCTGACTCCGAAAAAGAGTGTTTTTGATGTCTCAATGGAAAACGACATTACCAATAGATATGCGTTTGAGTTTACAACTAGTGGAGTTTATTTGCGTTTTTGGGTGTTTTTTTTTTGTTAATTATTTATGTACAAATGTTAAGAAATCAATCAGGGCTCTAATATTAGAATATTCCAACACCACGAATATCAACGAGAAAAATGAGCAAGTGACGTTTTTATGTTTCATTGGACACACGTAATCTGAAATATGAGAGCGAACCTAAAGAAGCCCAAACGAATACACCCTACATAACCGATTATTCATTGTGTGTGTACCTAAATCCATTGCAGCGGTTTACTGAGGATCAGGAGACTAGAAGAGCTACATGACCGCTGTGTTTCCTTGCTGAACATTTGCAATGACATTTGATTGTCAGTCACACCGCGGTTGTACTTATTAAAGAAAAATAAATTCCAGTGTTTATTGAAAATGATTTTTGCGTATTCACATAATTTGGTAAACTCTTAAAGGGAATATGCTTAGCAGTAACATTAAATAATTGTTCGTTTTAGCCACCATGCTATTTAACCAGCATAGGACGAAAATCAAACTACTATTCGATACATAAGAAGTCTTCGCAATTTTCAGCGAAAAATATTCGAGATAATAAGAAAACTACTGTTCTAGACGAACTCGCCACATTGTTAAGCAACTCGCACAAAAGTGTTCGGAATATTACAACTCATAATGCATGCTTGCGAACATTTTTTGAGAACGACAGGATTAGTCGAGCTCTTGAAGATATTACCTATTCATTGAAGTCTGTAAATGCGAGTATTATTGCTAAACAGATTGCCAATAATGGAGAAAAATCGAAACACCTGCTCAATGTTATGATTAGTACAAGTAATTCAGATGTAAAATGTTTACTAAATTTGAGAAAGGGCTTGAAAAGTTTGTCGGGTCCTAATTACCAAATGTAAGATTGAAGGCGAAAAGTTGTTGGGTTACTAAAACTTCTATTTTTTTTCAGTAAGTTTGTCAGGCACTTCAAAACCGATAGAGCAATTGAAGCGGAGTGGAAGCGAAATCCTTCCCTAACGACTAGGATACGAAACGTTTTGGGTATATTTCGCCTGGATCAGGATTTCAGAAACACATTATACATATTTTTTTCCGTAGGAGGATCATCGAGTAAGCTCGAACCATCAATTACAGCTCATACGGAAACTTTATCGAAACTACTCAAGAACACCAGCGAAAATGGAATTCAAAAGGATGAAGTAAGTAGGAAGTAGCTGGTTGCTTTAATATTATATAATTTTATTGCTTATAGGAGAAAAATATTAAGGTGGCTTTTGCGGAAGGTTACTTGGCCGCACTAAATTCTGACGAAACGCACAAGTCTGGGAAGACCATGAAATATTTGAAGGTAATTGAAAGATAGTCCGATTGAATTTTAAACGTTTACGAAATACAAATAAACTTTGTAGGTATTTCAACAGCTCCTTATTATAGTTGTGTTCCTGGGAATACTTGTTAGCCTGTTTTCATCTTCCAGTGGTTCAGTGTTTAGGTATGCTTTGGGGCGAATCTTAGATATCCGATAAATGACATTTTACTGTTCTAGAATTCAATTGGGTAACCAGGTAGAAGTGGATCCGGAGGAGATACATGTTAATTTTGACGATGTAAAAGGCTGTGATGAAGCCAAACAAGAACTCAAAGAAGTTGTAGAGTTCTTGAAAAGCCCCGAGAAGTTTTCAAATCTTGGTGGAAAGCTACCAAAAGGCGTCTTACTTGTTGGCCCACCTGGTACTGGAAAGACATTGCTAGCACGTGCTGTAGCTGGCGAAGCGAATGTTCCGTTCTTCCACGCTGCTGGTCCCGAATTCGATGAAGTTCTGGTAGGCCAAGGAGCTCGCAGAGTACGTGATTTGTTCAGTAAGTATCACTTTTACATGTGTAGACAAAATTGCTGATTATGGATTATGAATAAGAAGTGAAAACTCGTTTTTCAAAATGATTGCTTTAATACGACTTCTTTGTACGTTTCCAAGATTAATGATTTTGAGAGATAAACTGCAGGCAAGACTGTGCATGCCAAGCTTTTCTGGCTAGAACACACATTTTTTTTTTTTACAGGGTAAGGTTATTTTTGTACCCAACAGAACAAAAAAAAAACAAGCCGCTATTACTAATCTGCTCCAAATTTGGTATAGTTACTACTACTACTGGAGAGCATAGAAAATCAGTTGCGCCTCCTAAACACAGAAAAGACGAGCGCAAATGTAAACATTAAACTTATTTATGATCTTAGCTATGTTGTTTAATTTCAAAATTGTTCATTGCCGCCTTCAGTCAAATACAATAATTTTGCGATGACACATTCATGAATGAAACAAATACTGCAGTGCGTTCGGTTTCTAAATTATGGTTAATACTAGGTCTGGTCCCTGACGACAATGCATTCGAACACATTAGTCACATTTAGTCTTTTTGTAATAGGAATTTTGAGAATTTAGATCTATACAGCTTGTTAGTTTTATTTTTGCTCTAGGTCACTTTTTATGTTTTATTGGTACGAATAAAAGGAATGTTTTTCCGATTCCAGTACTTTGCGGATCTTAATTTTTCGACATTTTTCAAGTCGATATCCATTGTTGATTTTTCCAAAAACGAATGCAATTTGAACAGCTGATATTGCTGTCAAATAACGCACTTATCCATTTACAAAAGCAGATCAATTACGCTGCATGTACCATGAACCGCGTAAAATCTGAGATCTGAAAAAATTATCTGGTGGTCCTAATGGAAAACGACATTAAGAAGCCCAATCGAATACCACATAAGAGTGTCTCTCATTAAATGATGCATTTTCATTTATCTTTCACATTTTTCTGATAGAACCAGCTAGTCAAAGTGACAGCGTTAGCATGTTCGGAATCCTCGCTGTTTCAAAATATTCTCAATTATATTCTTAACAAACAAACTACGAAAAGAATACTACATAAAAAAAGATTATTATTATTGAAACTATTTATTCAAATTCACAGAAGCAGCAAAACAGAGAGCGCCTTGTGTTATATTTATTGATGAAATTGATTCCGTTGGAGCAAAGCGAACCAACTCCGTTCTACATCCTTATGCAAACCAAACTATCAATCAACTGCTTTCGGAAATGGATGGATTCCATCAAAATGCCGGCGTAATAGTGCTTGGAGCGACAAATCGGAGAGATGATCTTGATCAGGCACTTTTAAGGCCAGGACGATTTGATGTTGAGGTAATGCAATAAGAATTTATTTTATTTTCTTAAAGATGAATAAGGTCATTCTTCTATAGGTTGTCGTATCCACACCTGATTTTACTGGTCGCAAAGATATTTTGTCACTTTACCTGGCAAAAGTTTTACACGATGAAATCGATATTGATATGTTGGCTCGAGGTACTTCCGGATTTACTGGAGCTGATTTGGAAAACATGATAAATCAAGCGGCACTAAGGTAGGCTTGTAGCACATAATTCCTTCAGTTGAGCAATTTGTGTATTGTATTTAGAGCGGCCATAGATGGTGCGGAATCTGTGACTATGAAACATTTAGAATCGGCCAGAGATAAAGTGCTCATGGGACCGGAACGTAAGGCAAGACTTCCAGATGAAGAAGCGAATCTCATTACTGCTTATCACGAGGGTGGTCATGCCATAGTAGCCTACTACACAAAAGTAATTATTAAAATATACAAATTTAGTTTTTAACCACATTCAATTAAATATTTTTTTTCACAGGAATCGCATCCTTTGCATAAAGTTACAATTATGCCGAGAGGGCCTTCCCTCGGACACACAGCTTACATACCAGAAAAAGAGAGGTATCATGTGACAAGAGCTCAGCTATTGGCGATGATGGACACAATGATGGGTGGTAGAGCAGCTGAAGAACTTATATTTGGAATAGAAAAAATTACATCGGGTGCGAGCAGTGACCTAAAACAAGCTACATCTATTGCAACTCATATGGTCAAGGATTGGGGTATGTCCGAAAAGGTAGGATTGCGTACAATCGAAGGTCCAAAAGGCTTAGGAACAGGCGACTCGTTAGGTCCTAATACAGTAGAAGCAGTCGACGCTGAAATAAAGAGGATTCTCAGCGAAAGCTATGAGAGAGCAAAAGCTATATTGAAAAAACATGCAAAAGAACATAAGGCCCTAGCTGAAGCTTTACTAAAATATGAGACATTAGATGCAGACGATATAAAAGCCATAATGAATGGATCACAGTAACAACGCGTACATTGTACAACTTATATAAGATAGTAATAGTAATTATCAATATTTTTTTATGTTTATTGTTGATTTTGTAAATAAATCTTTTTGGCCACCCACTAGCGTTACGCTGCATCAGTAAATTAACGTCAGTTTTAATCACAAAAACTAGCTTCTTAAGCAATACATCTTTACCAAATAAATTAATTTTTTAATAGGTCTCCTGATTTATGAAACGTTTCTTTTAGGGAATTTTATTGATCCTTTACTTCGAGTGCGTACGTTTCCATTCAGCAATCTCTAGATTTCAAGAATGTGGATGCTAAAATGCAGCCACAAAATCAGCTGAGTGTTAACGGACAAGACCGCCGATGCAACGCCTACGGCTTTCCCCAAAAAGGGCATCACAATGAGTCCACGAGGACCTAAGTGTGGTATTGTAGGGTTCACCCTGCTCTACATACCCGTTGAGGGGGTGCAAAATTTCGCATAGCGGTATGAACTTCAGAGCGCATCCAACAAATCGGACAAGGAATAAGCCTTCACTCACCGGAGTGCGGATACGCTCAGCGCCAAAAAAAGATAAAGAAAACTATCCCAAGCGAATGATTTTATGTGCTAGAGAAGACCTATGGGAACATCCTATGAATGAGGACATCTTTGCCAGTACTATCGCATAGCCTACACGAATCTACACCTGGCCAACGGCTTATTGGCTTCGCAACGGAGCGAAATATCGTGGGAGGAAGCAAGAATTTCCCACTTCTATATAAACTGCAGCGAACTTGGCTGATTGAACACCAGAAACCAGAATAGTCACGAAACATAACGCTCACTATTGAACGCACATTCGGAAGTGCCAACAAAGTCTGCGACCACTACCACTGCTCTTCTTTTCTTGTTCTCTTATCCTCAAGCTAGCAAGCTTAAAAGACCGAAAAGAGAATTAAGTAATGAATCTTCAAAATCCTACAAATGATGCTAGTAGGTACAACAACAAATAAATTGAACAAGTCAAAGGCTTACACTCTGCCAGCGAAGAAATTACTCTGCAAATAGAGCAGTAAGAGTTTTTTCTAAGTACCTTGAGGACTTTTACCCACCTAACGAATAAAATAATTTTTCAAAAGGGTGGTGACGTATGACGGTCCTTTTCTGCCTCTCACAGCTAAAAAAAACTTATAAATGAAATAATAGAAGGGATTGGTAACCGGCTAAAAAAATTGCAGACAGGTATGCACCGAGCATGTGGATAGTTTCATAGCTACAATGTTTCCTGCAAACTACGTAGCGCCACTCTTTCGCCTAGTATCTTAATTCCAAATCCACTCGAACTCAAATTCGGTCTTAATTTAGCACAGGTTGCTAGATTCCGACCGAACCGAAAGCTTACAAACAGTTTTTTTTATACTAGATGCGGATTATTTTGCTCGGATCAAAAATACTAAAACGATGCGTGCTGTGTTGCTATATTCGCAAATTATTTGTTTGAAGACGCAGAAGTACAGGCTCTGCGCAAAGTCATTTTCGACATTTTTTTTATCGAAGACAAAATACAAGTATTTTTGAGAGTCTGTACTGTTAACATTAACTTATATTACCTATTTTTATGAAGAAAAATCATGTGGTTCTGGATTTTTATGGAAACTAACGATAATTTGGAAAAAGCGATATGTTCGATAGAAGAAAGTCACTACCCTTTTAAGTACTAATATACGGGACTGAAAACAGTTAAGCGAACAAATTATTTAATTTATGCAGACGTGGTTTCCAACCAGCCCGAAAGCAAGCTTTCTTTAAAGTCTCTCAAAGGACTGATCCACAATCTACAAAAGCAGCTGCCGACGCAGTATTCAACAATAATTGGTTACGCAACTTCATATGATTTCTCTCTCATCATTTGTTTACCGCAAAGGGCTTATTTCTCGCATTTTTTAACAATTCTGGAGTCACACAGAATTAAACAAGAGTCACTGATAAGATACTATCTATTGTACCGATTTTAGTACTATTTGCACTTCTTAATTTTTGAAATAAATCCGATTCTATGTGTAAGCTTGTTTCACTTAGATTCAATGAAATAATAACCTTTTATTTGCTTTAATCAAATATTATTTTTTTAATATTTGCTTTTGGATTTATGGCATTCACGATAATTATGTAGTGTTTCTGTACGTTTCAGTCCTATTCCATTTCATTTTTCAGTACAGTTCAGAAAAGACAGAGTACTCAAAATTAAAGAAAATTAAAGCTAGTGAACCGCAAGACTGTGTTCTCGGTCCACTGTTATACCTCTTATACACTAGGGATCTGCCTGTAAGTGAAGTAACCACTAAAGCAACCAAAAGGCTTCAAACTACAAAAAGGCTTCAAACAATATCTATCTCAAAATGGACTAGAAATGAAAGATTAGTTTAAATGACCTAAAGACAGTCCGTATCATTTTTCCGTTTAAAAACAAATCACTCATTCCAAAATACATGAACAACAAACTATTGAATACTCAAATACAGCCAAATATCTAGCGTATCTAAAAAAAAAACATGTGTTTAACATGCGATACAATTAATGTATTGCTTTATTAGGAGATATTCATCCCTATCCAACTACAATAAGTTAAAGCTATAAAACCAAATTCTGAAATCAGTATGGACCCACGGGCCGTAATTGTGGGAATGACCACAACAAACGAGTTTCAAAAAAGTTAAGGTCTTACAAAATAAATTGCAAATGAACATCGTCAATGCACCTTGCACGTAACGCTGATCTACATAGAGACCTAAATATTGAAATGGTTGAAGATGAAGTTAAAAAAGTTAAAAAAAAAAACTCAAATGCACAAAAGTAGGCTTCTCAACCACGATAATTTAGAAATAACGGAGTTATCAAATACAGACAATGTAATCAGTAGATTAAGGCGGATCAAATTTCTTGATCTATAAAAATAGCTGCGAAAAATATGGTTATATTTTCTACCAAAAAAGTTCAGAAAACCGGCGGATTTTTCTTTAAAATTTTTCAAAAATAAATTCTCTTCCTACCCAGGAAGGTATTTTAGATGGGTTAAAGTCCCTAACTATTGCGGAAGCATCCCTGGCGTTCAAACTCTGCATTGTCTTAAAAAAAATTCCTTTCAGCAAAAGAAACAGAAAAAAATGAATGCCGATATGGACTCCAACCGCACCGAAAAGTTTGCAATAATTCTTGTAGAGAGCTTAAAATGGTCTACTTCGTCTCGGCTTAAGTAGGTCCATTAGCTCATTCAAAGTTCTTCTTAGGAACAGTCATAGACGGCTCTTGGTAGTTCGGTGCTAACATCTATAGCTTGAATCGCACGAACATAAACAATCATTTTCGTTAGAAAAATTGTTATCCCTATAGTTGTCCTTTGAAACTAACGCATAGAAAGTGGACATTTATATAAAACATATCTCAGATTTATTTAGCCACCCTGTTATTTTCGTTTGCCTAAATTGTTCACACGAAACTTTCCGACAGTGCATTTAGCATTTCCGTTTATTCACTTGGTGAGCTAATGGGTATTAAAATTAAATAGGTAACTTATTCTCGGAAAATGTGTTCCCTCTCATTAAAAGATAGCATATTACATAAGATCAACCGGAGGAGCTCCGCAAAATGTTGAGGGCAATGGGCTCGAATACTGCAGGTTCGCGTGCACTTAAAGTATGAATTCTCTACCCACATGTTTATACATACATGTATGAAATAATGTCCTCGGACTTTGTTACGATTTATTAGATAACAACAACCAGCGGAAAGTTGTTCAATAACAGGACATTTTTTGAAACAAAAGCTTTTCTGTGCACATTCTATGCCTTCCTTCATTCAATTTGTTTCAACTTTTCCTGCAAACAATAAAGCTTTGGCAAAGTTCTCTTTTAAGGATGAATCCTTCGTTAAATGCTCTTAACTTATTGATTTACTTTTTTGGATTGAACCTTTCAATGCTCAAACTATGTGTGTATTTCATACTGTAAAGACCTTTTTAAGGTTTTCCTCAAGAAGTTTACAATTAAGATGTTTAAAATAAAGAAATGGGTACATCGGATATTCAGTTCGTATCTAAAAACCGATCGAAGTCTTCTGTTCCACGTTGATTTAATTTCTTTTGTGATGCAATAACTTACAATAATCAAAACAAAAAAATTATAATATTACAAATGTGTGATCTTATAAAATATAATATATATATGTATAATAATGTTAGCTGTATCTTGTTTTCTGAAGTTCAACAAAGCTATAGGCATATAATTTAGAGTGCTTAATTTACAGCTCTAGTGACAAAAATTATAAAAATTGTGATGTAAAATTCTTATCATATGTAAACTGTAAGTGATGAGAAGGAACAATTCTCACAGCAACGCTTAGAATTGAGTGAAGGAGATAATACGTATGTATTCGTACAAAAATGTCGGTCAATAGAAAATGAAAGGAATTACATAATCAACTACAGTTCGTAATACTCTGTTAAGGGTAATCCTGCGAAACGTACCTGTGTAATATTAGTTAAAGAAAACGCTTTGTAAATAAATTATACATACTAATAAAAACTATTATTTGCAAAATTAAAATAATAATAAAAATAAAACTAAATAAATAAAAAAAATAATTGCAAAACCGTATGTATTTATAGTAGAAAATACTTATATGAAATAGTGAAAAAGTAGTCCTCCTGCAGAAAATAAAATAAAATGCTGTCGGAATAATTTCAAAATAGTGCAATCGGAACTACCTAACTAAATATGTATTTCAATAGGAGTCCGTCTTTTCTCAGTTTCTTTGGAAGTGCTATAATTTAAACAAAAAAAATCTTATTCAAAAACAAAATAAAAACTTATGTACAAAATAAAATATAGTTCCACAGTTCAGGAAGTCTCTTATTGTGCCTATAAGTGATAGAAAAAAAATATTATATATCTCTATATATATTGTATATAAATTGTTACCATGGGTGACCAAATCATATAATGCCCATGCACCACGCATTCAATGTATGTACATAAATGAATATTATGCAGAGAGTTTTAGAATAATCACATTAGCCGTGTTTATTAGCTTGATCTTAGAAAGTTTATATATTGTGCCCACCAACATCAAATGAGTCCTATGCTGAAAATCGATCAATTGATATAAATAATATAAATAGTTTTTCATTTGTTTAAACAAAACTAATAAGCACCGTTTTGCAATGCATGTTAAAAATTATCAACGAAGAGTCAGTGGACCCGGAGCTTTTGGGACTTTCAGTGAATCTTGGTAAGTCCTTACGATTCTTACTTTAGTTTGCCTTTTCGTTACCTACATTTCTTTCACATTCTCTTGAAATAATTTTAAACGATTGAATCATTGATTACACAAGTACTTATACTTAATAAGAAAATCCAAAATTTTGGAGAGGTAAGCATTTTGTTTGATTGTTCCATCTCTGAGAGTATTAAATAAATTATTTTGAGAATGCGATAATTCATAACCATATAAATGTGTAGCACATTCCGTATAATGCAATATACATAGATACATAAATATTTAAATAAACACCAAAACACGTTATTGTGCGTAGACTTACATTTCATAAAATTGCTTTCGTCATCTAACATGAAGTCACAACCACATTCATATGCAGGACTAGGGTATTACAAGTAATTTTATTGATACGAGATGATGAGGTCTAGTAAGGTTTTCAGAGAGAACTAATAGCTCGATATGTTGTAAATCATTTTTAGTTCGTTTAATTTGTTGGTGTACCTACGTCTTGCGAAAAAGGTTACCATCTCGCGCTAACGAAATTGAGATGTTTTAGCTTCCACTCTTAAATTCAAAGCGCAACTTAGAAGTAGTTTAGGTACTTCTATTTGTTCTCAATCAATCATTGACGACTATTTGATTTAATGCAGATTCAATCATTTAAAATATAACATCTTACATAAATAAACTTTTTTTTGAGTCGGTAGGTATGTAATATCTTACAACAACAGATGATGTAAACGCTTAAGGGCGTCTCATTTGGGTATTATTAATTTTACATTATTTGCTTCAACTACCTATATGAACGGAAATATTGTGGCTTATTTTATTTTTACGTGAACCAGTGGTTAACCTAATCAGTGTCGAATGTTTCTATCACTAGTTATTGTTGCACTTATCAATCGTTCACCTACATCAGATCAGATATGTCGGCAATAAAATTAGTCTGAAAATTGAGTTATGGCTTATCCGTTATTCAAAACACTCTCTTCCATATTACTTAAAGTTTCCTGTTTCAACACCATTTTAAAAATTTTAATATTTAATTTTATATATCAGGTCTATTTTTTTTGTTACTTTGGCTACGGTCGTTAAAGGCACTTATACTGCAGTAAGTGTTTGTGTTCGTTCGATTAAATATTGTAATTATATGGTTTTAAAAAAGTGAAAGTGAATCTAATCGAGAGCTCTGATTCTGATTCCATTCAAAAAAAACTATATTTTTTTTTAATTTGTTTGTTTGTTTTTACAATGCTATTACTATTTTACGATTATTGTTATTACGTTTCCGAATTCTGTTTATATGAGATGAATTGAACCGTGCAGAGAAAGTAATCCACGGGAATAAACTCTACGTGGTAATTTAAACCATCTTGGTTGGGAAATACGTCCACTTAACTCAAAAGTTGGTGGAATTATTTCCCTCGGACAAAAGAAAAAAAGCGAAGCAAATTCCCAGCCATACAAAACAACCAAATGCGTTTAAAGAAATATTTAAACATTTTATTTTTCAATATTTGCACAATTCAACATTATGAATAAGAAAAAAGTAAATTTCCGCGATATGTCGAATATATATGAGAGGTGCATGCCCATGTGGAGTTAATACCCGTGGATTTATTTCCCTGCACCGAATTAAGCAGTACAAGGCTGATCAGGCTAGATGGACGAGATTGTCTATTATCGATCAAAAAATAAAAACTTGTATCGATGACTGATTTTAGAATAAGACGATCAAATCGATATTTTCCGAATTGGAATCGTTCGTTTTCAATTTCATTTTTGTGAT
Source organism: Cheilosia variabilis (assembly GCA_951230905.1). NCBI lineage: Eukaryota > Metazoa > Arthropoda > Insecta > Diptera > Syrphidae > Cheilosia > Cheilosia variabilis. Next base: position 39,711,340 of record OX579679.1, on the reverse strand, counting down.
CCACTGGCTTTAAGCTACGAATTAAAAATGTTGCTTTTAATCATAAAATTACTGCTAAAAATTAAAAAAGTGTTGATGTTTGAAAGCAATTCTATTATTTTCAGTTAATTCATAGTTATACGATACCAAACCAAAAGTAAATCGAGTCAATTGCCAATAGATTATGACAGTCGCATATAATTTATTTGAAATATGTAGATAGCATCAGCTTACTATTTATAAGTTTGTTTTAGCTATAAGATGTAAAAAGTAGTTAGCCATTTTAATAGAGAAGTACTAACAGAGTTTTTCTAGAAAATCTACTAAAAATAAGTACCTTCTTAGAGAATCAAATAAATTTCCCAGTTTTTCTGAATAAATTAAAAATCTTTTTAATGTAATGGCACTTTCTTAGAAAGTGCAAAATGCACTAATGGTGTAAGTATGATAAAAATGGTGTTCCAAAATTCACACATGCTTTTGAGCTTGCCACCAGTTTGACGCGAAAGAAAGAGATGTTCGCAAATTTCGTACATATTTTTCTTTCGAAAATGAGTCTGGTTAAGCAGTGAATGTCACCGTCATAATAACTGAGATCTTTCTGCTTAAATCAAATGATATTGATCTACATGCGGTTTCAACAAGACGGCGCCACATTTATTCAATTACTGCATGAGACATTTCCTGGTCATGTACTCTCTCGTTTCGCTGATCAGAATTGCCCCCATAGAACCTATATGTGCCTTAACATCATTTAATTTATTTTTATGGGGTTATTTGAAGTCAAAGCCAACATCAACTAGTGGATTGAAGAGAAGATTCATCAACGAAATTCAGCCACATTTATGCAAAATGATAAAGCCGTGGAGGTCATTTGCGGTATTTGTTATTCCATACATAACCCTGTCCTATATCTACTTCATGTTTAATTAATAAAAAAAAAAAAATTCAAAAAAAAACTGCTTTTTGTTTAATTTAAATCTTGCACGAATTTTGGGACACCCTTTACATTTTCTCTCACAAAAGCAAAATTTAGGTCACATCTTTTTATCCCCAAAAATAAAAACACAAACGAATGGCTATGACGGGTCCTATATAAGACGTTTTTATTTTTTAGTTCAGAGCACAACCTGAACTGTTATACAAAAAGTCCGTGTTTCTTTTTTAGCTCAGATACATCAGAGCTCAATGTTTGTGTTTCTTTTTTTCGTTCAGAGCACCATCAGAGCGCGCTCTATGAGCTCAGAATAAATTGCCAGAGCATCCTGAGCGAAAAGCTGATTACACACTTCCAGTCACATTTGACAGAAAAAAAAAAACGGGATAAGTAAATTAGTTGAAATGGCGGACGAACCTTGTTGTTCTGGAACTGAAAATTAACCAATTTAATAAATAATCAATTTATGCATTTATGGCAACTATGTGCTCAAGTGTGTTTTATAAATACTTCAGAGCATTCTTAGCCCACTCGGTTCACTCATAATGCTCGAGCTCAGTTCAGTGAATAGCTCTGAACTAGAAAAGAAAAACGCCTTATGAATAATTGATTGTATTCGATTTGTTTATGGTTACAGGCCAACACTCGTTAAGTTTACCAAGTTTCAGTCTGATTGAAAAGTATCTGGTTGGTCTTGGACAGTTAGTCATGAGTATCGCACTGGGTGTCTCTTACTATTTACAAATTCAAAAAGAATAACAAATTCATTTGCAGGAACAAATGCACTTACATTATTTGTTCAATCCGGAACTGAAATATTTGTGATCTTGAATATTTATGAGGAACACTTCGTATTATTATTACTTTTAAATGCAAAGGAGATATCCCAAAATTATAGCTAACCCTCGTACACCCTATTAACATATTTCTCATATTAATATGCATTTAAACTGACAAAAGTTAATCTGCATAAGTTAATATTATCTTACAGTATTTTTATCACTATTTCCAATTTAGTATCTACTGGTATTTACTGGTACAGTCTGCTTGATGACTTTGTTCAAGTATAGTGCCTTTCATTGCGACATCGATCGATGTAATAAGCTAAATGAACCAATTGAAATGCCAGGCATTTTCTTTATTGAAGCATCCCGAATAAAAACAGTAATTAATTTCTTACGTCTTACTAATCTGCATATATACAAATACAATATCGAGACATGGATACTGCAGGTTTAATAAAATTTTAATCTCGAAATTTTAAGCATGGTGGGATTACCGCTTACTTACCTTATTTTATTTTCGATTAGGACAACTAAGAAAATTTTGCAAATCTATTTATTTCGACTCTCGAGATTTAAACATACATTCGGACAGCTGTTTTTCTTGCGTCTTTCCAGAGATGTATTTGACACAAAATATTCAATGTTCCCTGATATCTCGAACTTTTAAGCTCGGACTCGAAGATCATAATATATAAGCTGGAGCATGATTATCATATTTAGCGTCCAAGATACCCTTACGAGCTCACAATGGTGAAGTTTTCAATATAAATTTACCCATTGTAAATTTACCCATCTTTTGCTAACCGAATTACCACTGGGTACGATCTCCGCAAGGCTGCCGTTATTCGTGGAATATACTACCATTTGCTTTGAGCAAAAAGTTGTAGCAAAGTAAAAGCCCTTAGCAATTGCTTTGAATCGGTATGAATAAAAACATACTTTGTTGCTTTTTGTTGTTGCTCCTTTACAAACAGAATTAAACTATTTGTGAACAAAACATCGAAAATTCACAATGCTTATATTGTTTTATGTTATGTTTTGTTCATACCGATTTGAGTAAAATGTAAGTGACGCCGCTTCTCGAACATGTCCAAATTAGTGTTAGCTTAAATCAGGGGTCGAATTACCGCATCAGAGAGCGAGCCATACTTCACTGAATTTTGTGAATTTTACAAGCAAAACAATGGCCGCGTTCCATTGCCCGCTAGACGTCTAGCACAAAATATCCCAGATGAAGGAACGTCCGCGCTAGAGCCCTGGCGCCAGCGGCAAAGTGACATTTGACACTAATTATTTCCACACTAAAATTAAAGAAATAATACAATATACCTATTATAAGAACAATATCTAAATTGCTATTTTACTTAGCGTATTGACAATTTTATCACAATTACATTACGATTTCTGACAGGTCGTTTTTTTTTCTCTCAATGCAGTGGGTTCTGTGGGTCTTGCCTTAGAATGAGAAATTTCCGTGAAAGGGATATTTTACAAAAAGTGATAGACGTCTAGCGAAAATGGCACAAATTCAGCCACGAAGTGCTCGTTCACAGATGCGGTAATTCGACCGCAGTTCATTCATACGAAATGTAGCAAATGCTTCGATATTGAAATTTAGTTTGAGTAAAAGCAATTGCTACTTTTTATCCACACCACCCATTAGCTGTTTTTTATTATCAGCTATGATCCATATAGATCATCGATTTACATGCACTTACAACAACAGCACATGATCCTGCTTCTCATCGAGATCACGAATCATGATCTGAAAATTATTTCTACTATTTGCGACTAGGTGGCTTGTTTTATTTTTAAATGTTGGTGAGCCTGTAAACGATAGCCACACAATCACGTTGCCAGACTAAAAAATGGAACACAAAAAATGCATTGATTTTTTTTCGCATTCGAATAAACGCCCTGTCCGTATTCCGAGTTATTTTGTTTTTTCTCGTTCTATAAAGGTATGTCCAGACCATCAAACATTTGACAAACAATTAAATACCTACATGTTCCATAAATATTTCTAAAGCATTTATTAAACAAAATAATTTTTATAAAATGTTTATGAAATGTTTTGCTGGTTTGGATCTGGACACCTCGAATGGAATGTTTCACGGTTACCCAATCGTGATGGGAAATAATTTTTGTTTTACAAGTTTCCCTGCAGAAAGTGAGCGCTGTTTTTCGATTATTATTTGTTTTTAAATAAAATAAAAATGTTCAGAAAAGCTTGGAATACCTAATGAGAAAGTGATTCATTTAATACGATTATTAGAATTGAATCGCGTGTCGCGTGATTCCCGAAACCAAAATCACAAAAATAAAAACTTTACTCGCCGCTAATAATCCTACCACATTATTTCCTTCTAGTCCCAAACAGGATAAAATTGGAATATTTCATAAACATTAAATTTTTTGAGTGTTTAAGAAATTTGTCAAAATTTCATAAACATTTCTGAAATGTTTCGCTGGTCTGGACACACCTTAATATCCCAAGATAAATTCAAGTGCTAGCACCAAAATATTGTTCATGTTTTGCATATTTGAACATAAAATACTAAATTTGTTTCACAAAAACATATTTGAAAAGAAAAATTATGCAAATTTGATTCAAATATGGTAACACCCCGGACTTTGCAAGTGAAATGACATGTGCCTTGTGTGACGTCACGCTGGTTGCAATATGAAGTTTGGAATACCCTGTATTATCTGTTTTGTTTTTGAAAGCAACTGTTGCCACAATTCCAAAATTAAACTTTTCAATGATCCGTTTTGTTTTATTTTCGTGATCTGATTCGGATCAGATCACGCTGATAATAAAAAACAGCTATTAATTGCGGCGGTAGACATTTTTTTTTTTTTGCTTGTTAGATTTGATATCCTCGTTAGCTTCAAGTCTAACCAAATCCTGCCAAACTCGTTCGCCTGAGCAGAATGACGATGGATGAAGACAAGGTGACACGAAACAAGGTCAACCTCATTAATAAAATTCCTAAAATAATTGTACGAAACTCACAGGCCACATCAAAAATGTAATTTTTTAAATGTCAGTTCAATTTAAAAAATGCATAAATTCAGATGAGAGCTTTTGTAATATTGAAACGTAGGTTGCGAAGAACTAAACGAAGTATCGTGTCATCAACATTTCGACTTGACCAAAACTCAACCGATGCCGACTCGGATTTGACTGGTAGCCAACGGTTTGTTGGACTATAATATTGTGAGGATGTGGGGAGTTTCTCCATGACGCAGTTTCTTTAAATTTCGGACATTGCTGTTGGTGCCGTAAGGCATCGAATGGTTCGCTCTTTCCTTTCGTCGTTGATAGTTCTTTTTTCCCCTGGAATTCCCCAAATTGAATTAGCCAAAAGCTGAAAGTATAGACACCTATACAGTGATACAAGCCGCGGTTGACACATTCGCCCCAGCGTTGCCATATGTGGGGATTTTTTCCCCATTTGCATCGAATGGGAATGGGAAAAAACTCTTGATATTGGGGAACAGACTACTTTTTTACGAAGTACTTTATCCCCGAAGAAAAACACTGACAAGCACACTTTTAAAATTTACCTTAAAACCCAAATCTTGATATAATGGATTCATCAGCTTGACTAAAACGTTAGGCAATATTGTTACGGATTGATTTATACTTAAGGTATTATGCAATTTCAGATCGAAATTTTAACATAATGGATTCAAGTCCGCTTGAACTATTATTTACCTTTGTTCTTAACACGAAGTTGTCCATATTTTATTGGTAAACAATGTTTGATTCTTGATCTGTATTATTAAATCAAGACATAGCGCTGGTTGTCGCTAAAATGCATTTTTTCCAGAAATAAATTCACCTTTTACTTTCTGCTGCACTTTCAATATGAATTATATTCCTTAATTTAAAAATGATTTAGAAACTAAATTACATAGTTTTTTTTTTTATATATTGAAAAGGGGAAAAACGTTTAATTTCTCTATAAAAACGGGGAATCTCTACTGGAAAAAGCTGGTTGGTTGCCCTTGTTACACGTTGTTCCAGTCTCTTCAAGTTGGAGTAGAATGAACGTTAAAAAATTTAATATGTACCTAAGGTTAAATATATTTTTTTAGTCTGTGCTGTAGGCAAGCGTGAGATGCAAGATTAACGTAAATATATGAAATAAATTTAAATAAATAAATAAACTAGCAAGAATTTTCTGAATTCAGTGCTTGTGGTTATTAAGTAAATAAAAATATATATTACAAAGTGGCATTTAAATGTAATTCAACGCCAGTTCACCTTTACCGGTGATAGGTATATATTATTTTTAATTTGAAATAACATGTAAAAGTGCGGATGGAGTTTCTGTATAAGGCACGGAATGATTTAAATGAATGCTTTGGAGTATATTGTCGCAAGGGGAAATAAGTTTATTATTTTATTGGAGTAAAACGTATGCTAAAGTAATTGCCGTTTTATTTCGCTAGCGCTAGAACTCATCATCATCATATTTAGACGTCTAGCAGTCAATGGAAAGCTATCTAATTATATTTTGTCGAATTTACTACACACACTGAAAGCAGTGTGTCTTATTGAGTTCGAAAATCTCATAATCAGTGTTTTTTGAAGTGAAAAATGTAAAATGATAGCAATTTTATAACTTCCCATTAAAAAAAACGAAAGAAGATCGCTTAATCCAGATCAGCTCTTGAGAATAAATAAATACGGCTTCGAATTAGGTATGTACAATTATTTCAATTTTAAATTAAATCGTTACAGATCCCGATTTTTAAAATGTTTCTCAATGATTACAACAAAATCAATCTAAACTGTTTTTTAAATGTATTGATCTAACCTCTTACTAATTGGCACAAATGGTTCATAGATCCAAAAAAACAAAACCGTGTCAGTGTTACCATTGGCATTATTGCAGAGTTCTCTTTGGAATTAATAACCGAATTGGTCAATTACTTGAACGACTTTTCACCCTCTGAAGACATTTGTTATTGCCTAAGCTCGAGTACATATAACCATCATAACTGGGAAGGTGCACCAATAACTACATCACATCTACTGTATACAATCCTAAGTAATGCGATAAAACTTCTACACCTACAAATTTGTATTAATGTGGTTTGGGCATTTGTCATAAATAGTTAACAAAAAATAGAGCAACCCGATGCAATTCGTTTCTTTTTAGTTGATAAATTTCACGAAAACGTAAACAAACTCCACTACTTGTCAAACTCAAACGTACTTGTATTTTTAAATCTGAAGAAAATCTGAGAAATAATCCAGATTCCCAAAAGTGCTCTGAAATCTGAAAAAGATTGCTTTTTTTTGTACCAAACGAACATAAAAATTGCCCTGAGAGCAAAAATAAGTGCTCTGAGAGCGCCCAGTCGAAAACCACATAAGAGAAGCAAAATGTGACAACTCAAGACACAGCCACTACCTTAGCAACATTTATTGCTACTTTGCATAAAATCTGTAAAAAGAACCCTTTCTAGGTGATTTGTATTCTGACAGCTCATTTGTTTTACTGAACTTACCCAATAAGCGGAAATCGTGGCTTCTCTTTCCAGTGTAAAATCTATAATTGACCTGCTCCATTAAAAATGTTTCTTGGCTTCATGTGTTACCGTTATTTTAACAACTAATACTTAATTTCATGGCACACCTTCAAAAATGTTTTTCAACTTTTTATTCATTTTAAAATGAATTCGAATGCGCATCATTTCACTTTTAAGCCTACATTTGGACAAAGTGTTTAAAATAGAAAACACCAAATGGTTTGCCTTCCGCGTTTTTCCCTTCTCGTTACAACCCAAAATTAAACCGAAAGTCTTACCAACCAATAACAAACAGTTGAAATATATCGTGTTGTATAATAACTATAGTATACTTACTAAAAATGGAGATAGTTTGAAATCCTTTAATGTTCTTGGGCATTTGAATTGCTGCTACCCTGATCTACCTGATAATCTCTTTGAAAGCTTGTTAAGTATACTTCTTTTTAATTCCATTTTCATTTGGATTGTTGCTTACTTTAATTATAAAACCGAAGCAAACACACAGAAAGGTATAATACCGTTTTTTCATAGAAAAATAAATTTATTGATGTCCTTTACTATACTTGTATCACATCAGCATTATTACCAGTTAATTTGCGCACACGAAATCAGCACAAAATATCTCCATAATTGTCATTTTGATTTTCTCTTATAAGAATGAACATTTTTGTTTAGAGAATATTTTTTTTTTTTTTACGATAAGTCTTAGTTTACTGAAATTTTTTTTTGATATTGTACTTTTGCTCATTAAATTGTATTTTATATACAAACATTTTTGTTTGTTTTACAGAAAATGTATAATTTCTGCCCGTTAACGTGTTTCCAGACGGAAGAAATACCTACATCCCACCAGTGAAGGTATTGCGAAAATATTTAATTTCTGGACATTTTTCTCCACTTGAAACTACTTACTTCCTTTTCCTATTCATTAAAATCTAAATTTATAAACAAAATTCGCTCTTTTGATCCCATTTTTATCAATTGCAACATGCTATCTTCCTTTTAAATGCGTTAACCACAAGTGCTTGTGTTATTTACATCATAAATCATTTTCTGTGCATATCTGAACTTCCTTTAGTTCGTCCCTGATATGTATAGACAGCAGTTTTAAAAACAATTCTAAATTTCTTTAAGGTACCAGTATATAGCGCACACTAAAACAAATCTGTAAAATAATATACGTAAATTATTGTAATTAGATTGCAACATTTTTCAAACTGAAGTAAACAAAGAGTAATGACTTTAATATCCTTTTATCTTTGGTTAACAAACAACTGTGTGAGAAAATCTAGTCTTTAGAGTATATTCCAATAAGTGCACAAGAAACTGCATTCAGCTTTCATCTAAACACTTCATATCCATTTTTATACCGAAATTGCAATTCCCATTTTTTTCCCTGCTCTAATCAGTACGTAATTAATGCTTATCGGATGCATGATAGTATATATGCTATATCTTAATATATATTAATATATCACATTAGTTTTACTGCAAGATTTAGCACGATTTTTTTCATTTTCGTTATTCCTTAGTTTAGAATATGATAGCGGTATAAATATAAATACACCTGAATATATTCACAGAAGTAGGTAGGACATCCATAGTAAACAGTAAACAGAGGATATATGTGAAAAAAAAACTAATGTACATAAGTTATAATTAATTTATGTTGACTGCTACAAAAACGCTTATTTGTTTTGGAAAAAAAATAAGTCTGTAGCAAGTGTGGCTCTGAAGTTGAAATTTAATACATACTATTTACATACTAAGCGAGATGTTCGAGGTTTAAGGCCTGTCCACAAAAATCTTAACATCAGAGAGTGCGAATGTCACGATTCATCCGCTCGGTTATAGCGTACAATTGTTGTCCATTTCATTTGTTCCGGAAATAAAACTCATACATGACACATAAATGTGGTTGTGAGCATCGCGGCTTTTGGTTCTGTACCTATGATCTTATTGCGCAAAATAATTTTTTTTTTTAAATTGTTGTTGATAATTTTATAATGTTAAGAGCAACCGCAGAACTGTTCATTTAAAAGCAATGCAAAGTACTCGTACATCATCAGTTCGTTCTAGGGCGAGAGTTGGATATTTAAACAAAATACTAACAGCGGTAATTTTTCGGGAATGTATTTATTTTAATCGATAAGTTTGAACATATATAATTAATCTTCCCTAGCCATTCCTTAGCTAATGATCTGGTCATTAAATGCTTTTAAGTCAATGTCAGACGAGCTGGTATGTTAAATTGTGGGCGAACAAATCAACGATTAGTAACCAAGTATATCCTCAGGTTGCAATCAGAGAGTGATCTCAATCAACTGCATGTAGATAAATCGAGGCAGCTAGCTGGGGCCGAGATGGCTTGAGGCCTTTGTCAATCAATCCCAACTAAACTTTTCACACAATAGCGTTGTTAGCATTCGGCGTTGAGTCTTCACTTTCAGTTGTTATAATAAGAAGTCAGTTAAAATTGTTCTTAATTGCTCACTTCTATGAAGACGTATGCTCTTGGCGACATGGGGTCTTGCCTATTCTTGGTATTAAACAAAAACTAGCAACCGCTTTTGTTTTAAATATCGAAGCATTTGCTAAGTAACGAATGATTTAAAAAAAATCCGCAGCTTCAAATTTTCTTACCTGTTATTGATAATCGATAATCGAGATCCAGGTCCATTGTGTTATTATAAATTAGATCCCACCAACGCTAAATTTTTTAATAGTTATGGCTGTATATTACCTTAGTACTTATGGCCTTCATTTTGCAACCCCTAACTTACATATTATATTTGGATTGTAGTTAGATTTCATGTATAAAAATTTATTATGAATGCTATACATAAACATATACGATAGGTACGTACCCCACATCCGTCAGGACTTTACTTAAGCAATGTTGTCTTACTAAATTGTGCAGTGACGATATTCAAAAGTGGTTAAAAAGTTGAAAGCACTCTTGCTTAATGCGGTTCTCGGAAATTACGCCAAAAATTTTTTTTGAAAAAAATGCCGGAAAATTTTTCATACAAAGGTCTGGCTTTCCTTCCTAGAAAAAAATGCCTGACTTTTCTGGCAATCTTTGCACAATTTCAGGCATTTTCAAAAATGGAAAAAACGCCAAAAAACTTTTTGGAAGAAAACTGTTTGGAAAAAATGTCAGAAAAAATTTAGAGCAATTGTTGTAACAAATTAACAGTAATATTAGACATTCTTGTTGGCAGAACGAGTGTTCATCCGGAAGACACCACAGAAGCAGGTAGAATATTATGTGTTATATGTCAGGCTCTTCAACCAAATATTGTGATGTTACCATGCACACACATGAAAGTATTCTCTGTCAATTTGGCTGTCATTTATTCAGTCTGTTTTGCCAAATCGCCCATAGACGGATATATCGTTCAACAACACGTGCAAATGATAACATTGTTTTATGGAAATTGGTGTCTGTTCGGACAACGTTCCGCGCTCTTCGCCCATTCAGTCTTCTTCAGCGATGATGCCCATTTCTGGATGAATTTCAACAAACAAAATTGTCGAATTTGGGACGATACCAATTCATATGAGGGTGTCCAATGCATTACGAAAAAGTCACAAGTTGCAAGCGCAAGAAGTTGCAGATGGACAACAAAATTATAAATGTCCATGCTGCCGGGAAATCGTAGCAGACACACTTCATGTTTACATTTAGTAACATAATTGAATGTTAAATATTGACAAATTGACAAATAAAAAGGCGAAAGTTATTAAAAACTTTTGTGGTTTTACATTTAAACAGTTTCATTTTTGTTTTATACATGACAGTTTGTGAGTTTGGGAGGTCTGTTTTCATATTGATACCATTACTATTTAACATATAATTGGTAGATATCCAATACAGGGTGGGTCAAATATAAGTTTATTTTTAAAAATGCAATAATGTTACATTTTTTACATTTACTACGTCTCTATTAGTAAGTGCAAACATTTCCAATAATTATGGAACACAACGTCGTTCAAGCACATTCTGTCACTCCAATTTTCCAAGACCTTGTTGATGGTTTCGGGCTGTAGCTCACGGATTGCTTGGATGATCTTGGATGATTAAGTGCTTGAATCGTTTCCGGATTGTTGGCATAACATCGGTCCTTCACGGTTCCCCACAAGAAAAAGTCCAATAGGGGTCAAATCCGAGGCGGCCAATTGACATCACCAAGGCGACTAATAACACGATTTGGGAACTTGGTGCGCAAAAGATCGATTGTTGCATGGGCTGTGTGGCATGGCGTGCCATCCTGCATGAACCAAAGGTCCTCTCAAAACTGTCCCTCTCTGTGAACGCATTGACTTCTTGACAATAACGTGAGAATTTTCCGAGCCCCAGATGCGGCAATTTTGTTTATTAACGTAACCGCAGAGATGAAAATGCGCCTCGTCAGAAAGGATGATTTTTCGCCCAAGATCGTTGTCCAATTCAAGCTGCTCTAAGGCCCAAACTTCGATAACGGTAGTGCGCCTATTGCTGAGTCAATATGACCTTGTAAGCGAATAATCTGAGATCTTTGTGCATAATTCTCCTCAGGATAGTGCGTGAAATGTTGAGCGGTTGGATCGGTGGCGAGTTGATGTTCGTGAATTGAGTCTCACACTCTCGCCTACAGCAGCCACATTCTCGTCTGTGCGCACCGTACGACGACGATGTTGTGCACTAGCATACCAGTCTCACAAACATTTTGCACAAACTTGCGTACAGCAGGCGCGGTGAGTGCTTCATTTCGGCCAAAACTTATTTTCAAAAAACGCACTGGTTGGTCTACACAGCACTCACTTTGGAAATAAGTCTTCAATATTGCACAATGTTGTTCAAGTGTAAAGCGACTCATTTCGTTGCGCGGAGGTGTGATACTGACTTTCTGTCAAGATTTTGGACGGGAAACAGCTGTCAGTGTCTAAATAACCTATGATTTAAAAAGAAGCCACCACCCTTTACAACGATAACTTTAAAACTCAACTCTTTCTCGAAAACGGTACTTTTAGTTTTGAAAAAAAAAGAAAAACCGCGAAAACTTCTCAATTCTAATGTTCGGAAACGGCATCAAATTTTAGAGCCGTCGAGTTTATTTAAAACGTTGCATTATGCTTGACCCACCACTTATTAAAAACGTGGCCTCTGAAAGGTTGTTTTCCGCAGTCGCTCTTCCCAGGTTATGCAATTCATACGGACAGCTACGCATAAATGGGCAAGTTACGTTTTTCAATTTCAATTTCGTTTTTAATTCAAGGTTAAGGTTGGATGAAACCTAAAAATATATTTTTGATATTTTTGAAGCGAACAATATCAAAGATAGCCATGTTTTTAATATATAAGTACAAAATTATTTTCACACATTTTCGAAGAACACCAACCCTTTTAAAACGACAGAAAATGTTTACACGGAAACGGAGAGTACAATTAGTACTCTATTGAGAGAGAACTAGGATTTAATAAAATCTCACGGATGTAAAATTTAAAATATCTGATGATTCGTAAGTCATACTATTAAATTTTAGTTGAATTTTTGTTGTTTGGTTATGTTGCCGTATGTATTTATATGAAGCATAGTCTAATGTGATAAAGTTTTACCTAAAAGAGATCAGGGATTTGTTATTGCATTTAGTTTAAATTATTCCGCCAATTTAAAATTGAGCTTTTCAATTAAAAATTAATTAAACGATGCACTCCAAATGTCTGCTAAAACGGCTATTTACCCGTACGCAATAAATTGATTGTAAACAAATCAAACCAGAAATAATTCGGTAATTTACAACATGCCTGTTTATTTTAAGCAACTGTACTCAAACTGATTCCAGAAAATCCACTTTGGTGTACTATGGTGCTCATTAACCTTACAATTGGTCGAATTTAGACAAAAAATAATCTTAGCGGGTGCATGTACTTCCCCTCTTATTATATTCAGCCGAAAACATGTTTAAAAGCTAACATATTATATTGTGAATATCATTAATTTGTTGTCATTTGTCATAGTAGTATTCCCGGAGCGTGGTGATCCCCAGACTTGTTTTTAATCGATTTTCCTAAATATGTTCAAACGAAAACAATTTGCATTTGTTTATATACCTATACATGAATGTGCACACTAATATTTTTTTTAATAGGCTATTATTCCGCTGATGAATTTATTTTTATATTTAATCTGGGTATTTACCTTCGTAAAACCACCTACAATAGATCAACGAAAAAAAAACACGACTATTTGACAGAGAAATTCTAAATTGTCGTTTGAAGAAATGTTTTCAAATTATTTAATTTTTACAAACTTGGTAAATACTATTGTACGAACTATTGAAATTGATACTGAAATTGTGTACGTAATATACTGCATACAATGTATTTACATACAGCAGCCTATATGTGCGAAATGTTTGGTTAATTCAACAGAGATTGGTTACGGTTTCGTATGTCTATAACAAAGATGTATTTTTCTCAATAGACTCATTAGCTATAATGCCTCACGATCACAACATTTTATGGTTGAATGCATTTACCTGACTGTACATTAATGAAATTGTGTTACCAATACTTAAAGAATTTTATAGAAAACATATGGAAACACTACAATTGGATTGTATCCTAACTTAGGCCATTTAGTTTGAACGCCAGGCGAAAGGAATGTTATTACATTTGTAGGGAGCTGTTCAAAGCATAGAGAGTATTCCATTGACCGCTACATGACAAATGGTTAAACCTCTGGCATAGATTGTTAGATGTTAGTTTTCGTAAATGGATTTTGACACAATGGACTTGTTTTGGGCTAAGTGCACTTTATAGAGGACCACTTCAAATCTTGAGATACAGCTAGTCATCTAGCGAATGGTTATCAGGTAAATGGCTCGTTACATGTGATAAGAATTCGTCATGACAATGACTATTCTTCTTCATTTTACAATTTCGAGTTTTCTTGGTTATGTTTTGTTTTTGTAACTTAACTCTAACCTATAACTGAAGAATAGTTGAAAAATATTATGGCAAATACTGACAGTCGTACATTATAGCAGGTGTTGTCAGAGACAGCTTCAATTAAAAAGCGAATGCTTATGCTTCCCTTCTTTTGTTAATGTCAATTAAATAGCTGGGGGTAGTTGTCCTTTGAAGTTAGACCTATAGCTTTGAATTTTTTAAGACATTCGCCTATTTGTTTATAAAATTTGAAAGCCTTAGAGCTCGGATTTGTAATTTTTGACAAGCCGACAGTAAAAAGAAGTCATCTGCCATAGGTAGGTGATCCTGAATAGTTTTAAGTGAAAGTATATCCGTTTGAAAGCGAAAACCCCCAACTTCGGGAGATTTACAGATCCATGCTCCATTTTTACGCACGGGCACAGATAAGGTGCGCTATAGTATTGCTATACGTGGAAGTTATCTGACAAATATCACATAGCTCCAAAAACTATAGCACATTAACACACACAGTATCCAGAGCTGCCCACACTTTCTTTTGGATTATACTCTTGGATACTTGTAAGACATTTGAAAGATATTGCATCCAGGCTTGAGTCCTCTTGCCCAGCAGTTTCGCACCCTAACCACTGACCCAACAGACGTTTAGAAATTACAAATGTATTATGACGCATAGCACCTGCTATATATTTTTAATTTTAACATTATAAAAAAATACATTATAAACATATTGACAGACATCCCACAGGCAACAATCATATCGTTCATCATGTACGGGGTTTATCAATTATCACAGTTTAGATTTCCTATTAGGTCGATATCATAGGAAACATTACTTTAGTTCGCTCTGAGCAAACAAAAGGCGTTTTTCTTTTTTAGTTCAGAGCACAACCTGGACTGTTATACAAAAAGTTCGTGTTTCTTTTTAAGCTCAGATACATCAGAGCTCCAGAATTTGTGTTTCTTTTTTCGTTCAGAGCACTATCAGAGCGCGCTCAATGAGCTCAGAATAAATTGACTGAGCAGGCTGAGGGAAAAGCTGATTACACACATTTGTCACATTTGACAGAAAAAAAAAACAGTATAAGAAAAATAGCTGATATGGCGGACGAACCTTGTTTGTTTTGGAACTGAAAATTAACCAATTTAATAAATAACAATTAATAAATATTCAATTTATACATTTATATATTTACAACAACTGACAGCTATGTGCTCAAGTGCGTTTCATAAATACCTCAGAACAATCTGATCACGCTCGCTTCAGAGCGCGCTAATAATGCTCGAGCTCAGTTTAGAGGTCCGCTCTGAAAACCGCCTAAAGTGTGAGCAATGTTGGGTTGAATTTTACACGGTTTAGATCCCTTGTAATGGACCTTAAAAAGAAATAGTTTCATCAAACTCAAGCATATTCGCTTTAACCTGACAAAGCTTTGCCCACCCAAAAATTTGAACTTTCTTCTTTATCAGGCGGCCATGATTGAGAGGGTGCTTTTGTATCCATTCTGCTTGTACGAAATATATACGCATGGGTGGGGTTCCTAAATTCACAATTTCATTAGGGCTTAGGAGCTTTGCAAATGTGAACAACAACAACAACGTTGCCCCTGCACTTTAAAATACAATTTTTCCACAAACCTTCAAAGATACTGTTTGTAGTTAATATGTATCAATATCGGGCTATCTTACTATAACTATATCGGATTTGGTTCAAGCAAAAGTTATCTTTAAATTGTTATTGGAAAACATTGAAGTTTTTCTATTACGTCAAGGCGAACAAATGTTTTGATTGAAGCTTCCGAAACTACTTAAAGGACCGAATTTGCCACTTCAAAGTTACAGAAATGATTGATACACCATGTCTCGTACAGCTACACGTGCTACCTTAACCTTTATGTTTTTGTTATTTTTCAACTGGCACTCCTAATCTGCTCACGTTTTAAACATTGAAACTGAGATAAGCCACTGATTTTGCAATTGCACAACTACTATAGAACAAGTATTGGTTTCGGGGAGATATTTACAACATGGGGTTAGATGTAAAATGTAAAAATAATAAAAATAGGTTTACCATAAATATAAATGACTTAACAAATATGTGTTTTAAGCTGAATTCCATATATATCAACATGTTATGTTTTATTTGGCCTTTTTTTAACCCGAAGGTGAAAATCTCGAAAGACACAATATGAAGTTCTCCAATATTAAGTCGAGTGGAACCCTTATGCCACTTAAAGCACCTTCTTTAGCCGAACGATTAGGTATGGCCATAAAATCTTTCTTTATGGTATTTGGGTCTACATTTACTTTTAATAAAAAGGGGATCCAAACTCGCCAAAACTTAGACCATTGTAATCTGATTATGATCAATTTCAGAGGCCCTCGAACCTACGGGACATAAGTTCCGCTAAACTAAGCTGATAACTAATAAGGCTTAGTTCATCTCAATACATTGTCGGGCGGCCAATACAAAACTATTTATTAAAGTCCAAACTAACTTCGAGTTGTAGGTATCTGCTACAATATAAATGTTAATAGGGAATACAATAGCAGTTACCCGGAAAATGTTGAAAAAATGAAAAGCGTATGTAAAGATCGATTACTTAGTCTTAAAAATATTCTTTAAAACGGGCTATTTGGCTAAAATTGAAATCTCCTAACCTCCATAATTACTTTTCTATATCAATATTTAAAATTGAACATGGCCAAGATAACGAGCTATGAAGTAATGGACTGATAGGACTGATAGGAGAGAACTGCATTGGTATTATTAAGATGTGACCCATATAAATCCATTTAAATTTCGTACGTCTTTAAGAATTATTAGAAATCTGCAGCCGTTCGGAATTGGTATGCAATTGTAAGTCCCTTCCGTTCGACTGAACAATAAAATAATCTGGGCCTAAGGGCCCTTTACAGATATTTGATGTACCATCCCAAATAGCACAGATTGCGATTTGCAACAAAACTTCGATTGTATTTCTGTTATATTTAAGTAATCTGTAACAAAATCCGTTCTATATCAGTTGTATTCATGTTCACGCGGGACTATTTGTAACATTGTCATTGTTGTAAATACGTTTTTTTAAGTTTTAAGCTTGTTCACAAAAAGGGGGGGATGTTTGAATATAGTTTTATAAAATTTCGTAAGTTAGAGTTCTAAAAAGGTTGGTAATAAGTTACATATACGTTTAGTAAATTTTGATTTTGGATACTTCTAACTAAAACACATTGAAACGTTTGCATAGCAGAAACTTAACAACAAAGTAACTTAATTACAATCAAAAGTGGTTAGGTTTCTAATATGTACAAAATACGTTTACAGAATGTTATATAAATAAAGAAACTTACAAAAATGGAATGTCATTGTTTAGTTTTTTATATGTTTTTAAAACGAATCGTATATTAACAAGTCATCTGGGATATTTTTGCAATTCAGTAAAAAAGAATAAGGGAAACATTAAAATGTGAAGCAATGCATTGAGTTTTTACAATTATAAATATGTTTCATTATATGACAAGTATTCTAACATCATTTGGAATTATTAGCTTCAGTCGTCGTCAATCACTAGTGAAATCATAATAATATAATGTTGATGAGAAAATCGAAATGTCAGTGTCAAGTTTCGTGGCGTTATTGTAGCTTCATTATAACTTAACATCCTCCACATAATCAAGTAGTTGTAGTCAGCGTTGCCAAATCAGCTTTCCGCAATTATTCTGTATTGCAGAAAATGTTACTTCAATGCACAAAAAAAAAACATAACCTCGAATGTAATATTGTTCCACGCAGACGATCCGCAATTCAAAAATATGTTGTAAAAGTGAGATCACGATTTTTTTCGCCGAAAAGGAATAATAGCACTGATTTGTAGTTTTATCATTTTAAAACTTAAAATGTAAGTCAGCTTTCAAATGTAAGTTAAAAAGTTTAATGTAATTTCGGATTTTGGGAAAAATATTGCTTACGATCTTCACAAAAAAAGGAGAAAAGGTGAAAAAACCAAATGGCAGCTGAAAACTTGCAAGGTCACAGCAGTATTTTATTGCAATGTTGTTGATAAAAATATTGTAATGTGCAAACTATAGGACCAAAAAAACATTGTAGAGTTGAAATTTTACATTTATCAAAAGTGTTTGTAAAAGCTGGAAAGCTTAAGTTGAAGTTATACGGAAAAACTATAAAAATCACCGATGAATATTTTTAAAACAAGCTTCTAAAAATGTTTGGAAACACTGACTATAATGTCAACAAACAAAAGTTAGTTATAAAGAAGTTATAATGCTATTGCTTATTTTCAATTATAATGATGTTATAATAATGTTGATTTACTTTTTCGAAGAAAACTAAAATGTCTGTTATATACTTACTGTTGTTGTTACATCTCATAAATATGGAAACAACAGTTTGCTATCATTCAGTTGTTACTTTTTTGTAACTTCATTTCAATCGCATTTCAAGGAAAATTTTAGTTATAATATTATGGTTCAAGTTTTAATGATGTTTCATGTAACAACCACCATATTGTTCACCATTTTATATAGCTGTTTAACCATAGTTCTTAAGATGTGAAAAATACATTTCAATTTTCCCAATATATTACATAGCTTCTACAATTCATTTGTATAGAAACTGATGAATATGGTATATTAAAATTTGTTTCTACAAGTCTTTTGGGATCTTGAAGCTTTAATACAAATTTTAATATTTTCTGATTTTCAAACTTTTCTTCTATTTAACCCTTTTTTGGAGGCGCGTGAATTTTCCAGACCCAAGATATTAATGTTCATGACAAAAGTAGTATTCGTTTAAGGGTTTTGGTCGGAAATCGCAGCAAACTTGAACTGTTTTAGATACTATTACCTTTCAGATCAAATATGTTTACCTTTCTTTTTTTATACTTCATAATTTGTTTGTCTACACATGTAGACTCAAAAAGCATTCTAATAATAACTTATTTAAAACTTCTGGAATGTTTACAGAAACATTTCTCATACTTATATTATATCCAACATGTTATTCAAACTGATTTGCATAAGCAACAGGACAACTCAACAGTTACTTAATGGTTACATTGATAAAACATTAGTTAAGTCAAATGAAACATGTTTTCGTTGAAACAACGTATTAAAAACTATCATTTAACAAGAAATAACATCAGTTAAACACAAATACTACAAAGTTGTTGCAAAATATAAGGGGAAATGCGGCTATTTTGGTTACCAGGAAATAACTTGATAGTTATATTAGAGTTGTATGTACCATATTAAAACCCAAGTGTGCTATTCGGGCAACTATTTAAACATTTTATCCCAAGCAATGTTTTATTTATTAATAAATATGCACACACTGTATCTACATTGTGCACCTAAAATACTAAACAAACGATGATTACCAAATTATACTGAAAATATAAGTTCAGTATTTGAATTGTACCAATTCAGTAATAGTATTTTCTTTCTATTACAAAAAAAAAACAATCCACACAGAAAGATATTACACAACCATCAGATGTGCTTTTTACACACATATATTCATTTAAATTTTAATTAATCAAATTAAGTGTGAGCCTCCGTAAGTTCGAAGTATTAAATCAACCCTCGTTTTATAGTTTCCCGGAAAGTTTCGACCTTAAAATATGCCAACATAAAGCACAAGTAGTGTTTATGCATACCAATTGCTTAATACAACCATTTTCTCTTAAATATCGAGTACATAGCTTATAGCGCTTGAATCTGTCGTACACATTTCCAGATAGTTGGAAAGAGGCTTGCGCGAATAATACTAGCCGCACACTTTCAAATAAATGACCAGACTCCTCACATACCTACCTAATATATTTTTTCAAATGCTTCAATTGCTCGAATGAGAAATTGTGAAAAATGTGGAGATATAGCATAATGCTGCAGCAATGATCATGATCTCTTTTTATGACGACAAGTACTAGATACCTGTATTCGAAACAAGTCTATAAATACGATTAAGCTGTTTAGAAAACCTCTGAAATTTTTTTTATGGCTAGGAATGTTATTTTTATTTATTTCCGTATTTATTGGGATGGCATTGTAAAAACTGTATTGCATTCGTTGATGTAATACATCCGCATATTAGGTACCTACCTACATATTTTGTTCTTAAGCTAAATTAGAAATAATCAATACATAATCAATTCAATATGTAAGTGCATTATTAGCGCCGATCATCAGACTGTCTTGTGCATAAATGCTACACTATTCCGCTTAAATAGTTTGCTTGCATAACTAAACAATATCTTCCTTTTTTTGTATTTTTGTTTGTTATTGAAATCATATTTACAGCACAGCCTGGAATTCGAAACTATCCAATATTTTTAATTGAACAATTCGTACACATATATAGGTAGTCTTACTTTGTTACACTTTTTTTTTTGTTTACATACATACGTACGTACTGCTGATCCACGTACGAGAATATACACATGCAATATGTTAACATACACAGAGAGTCACAAATCAGTTTCATGCGCAATTCTCGTTTTTGTTCTGTATATTTCCAGCGGAGAAAATTCGAACGATCAGCAAAATTTGAGTCATCATTTACTACGACAGTCTCTGATTAACCTCACAAGCGCACACAACAATAGTCACAGCAATAACATAAACATCAGTAATATAAGTAAAACATTAAATTTGCAAAAATCAATATCGTGTAGCTGTGAATCTCTTAAATGTGCTCGAAATATTAACCGAATAAGTTTAAGAAACGTCGACGGAGATGACAGTGAATCTCTTCTATATGATCATATCGTAAACAATACCCCCGGTTCGGATTTAGCAAGTGTTTTTCAAGATGATCCATCCGTCGGTGCACTCGATAACAATGCTACCGGAAAACAATATTCATATGATAGTTATTACAATGGCCAATCAAGTAACAAACATCGCTTGGATTGTACAAGCATTGTAAATAGTAGTAGTCACAATAGCTGTGGCACTGGCAGCAGTGCGGTTGTCGTTGGGGATGATCAAAGAAATTTTCCCGATTTCCATTGTGCTGATAGTAATGTATATTCGTACAGTGGTTTTAAAAAAATAGTTGCTCATAACTTCAGTAATTCTGATCCAATAACGCGTTATAGTCATTTAGATGATAATCATTTGTTGCTAAAAAGTCATTACAGTGATTGCAATATATACGGAAAGCAAAACTCTGCGTTGAAAAGTGAATACACTAACAGTAGTAACTGTTCTAGTAGTAAAAACCATACACTGACTAATAATAAAGCATATATATTTAAGTGCATCGCTAACAGTCCATCGTTTTTAAAAGCCAATAAAATTAAGGAGCATTCCAAGAAGTTACGCAACTTCTCTCTCAAAGCTGCTGGTAATGTCAAAAAGAAAAATCAAATAATAGTCAAATCAAATGCTGTATCCGATAACTCCTTACACCCGAGCGATAAATACTTAAATTTATACTTGGATGAGAAGAAAAGTTCACATGGTGCACAACCGGGTTTATCAACTGGATCTTTATCAGCGACACGGCCTCTACTAGCAAATGGATCTGTCAAAACATATCCAACATATCGACCTCGTGTAAAGACCGACTCGAAAGATACCCTCTACAGGAACAAGCGCACAAAGATCAACAAAAGCTGTAATCTAGCTTGCGAGCAACACAACCTTACTTGTAGGACAAATAATACAAATCTGAATTTGTCACCAAAAAACTCGCTCTCAAGTAATGGACACCTCAACAAACTTTGTCTAACCGATATTACAAGACGAAAAGCTGAATTCAATCGGCAACTTAGTGCACCTACTGATTACAGCAGGACGACGACTGCAACGGGTTCTATAAAGGCATCACTACAAAACTGTTCCTCATCTAAGCAGTCATCGGCCTCCTGCACAAATAGTTTTAATAGGAAAACTAAAAAGCACAAAAATTACAAACTCAATGAAAGGTAGGTACCTATTTACATAGATTATGTTCAATTTATTATATTGATTTCAGTATTGTATTTCCTTCCAATTCATTTCATTTCATTCGAACCCAAAGTTGGAATATACCTACCTACAGTTAATGCCGCAGGTTTTCTGGCTATTCTGCCAAAAACAGGTTATTAAAATTGAAAATAGCCCATCAGAATACAAACGACCTTACGCTTAAACATTGGTATCCACTTAAAAACACGAACAAAGTAAAAAAAACAACAACAACAAAAAAGAAAAAAAAAATTCTTTCGATAAGCGAATCATACATGCTATGACCACGCGTCTGCACTGCGCTTCATTAACTATGAGCGACATATGAATAAATATTTACTTCGTTAAATGGTAAATATCTATGTGTTCGCTTTACCATGTGGTTTGTAATTATTTTCGCTACTGAGTCGTTGGCTGCGGAGGGCGGAACTGCCGAAACAAATGACATTTAATTAATTACATACTTTCCTCTCATCGTAGAGGACTGACTGAATACGAATCTTTTATCTTCACTTTTTGTTTACTACATCAAATGTGACAAATTTTGGAATAGCATCAAATAGCTAAACAGTGAAGTAAAACATGCCATCTTTTAAAAAAAAATATTAGAACCGGCTTACGTGCATTATCAAGTTATATATCATCATTTCATATTATTATCATAGTGATTCTATCTCGTCTTGTCATCAAAAATGAAAAAAAAAAAAAAAAACTAGTGAAAATATGTGGATTAACTTTCAACTCTTCATTCTAGATTGTTGTGTGGTGATAGTGAGGAATCAGTTCGATGTTCTTATTGTTCAACTTTAAATGAAAACGATTTAAGGATTTCGTTTGAAAATACTTGCACTGATTCTTTAGTGACCGCTTTTGACGATGAAGCTCTTCTAATATGCGACCAAGGAAGCGAAATGGCAAGAACAAAGGTTTATTGTGTACTTTGGAAACAAAACACACATTATTACAAAATAAATACTATTATTATTAGTTTCATAGCATTTACTTAATTTAACCGAAAGCGTAAAGCCTCACACACGTCGAATCCATTTGTGTTTTCTTCCACATTAAACAGATGCATCTGTATTCGTGTGGACATTTCATTAGTGACCAAGCTCGAAGTCGAAGTCATCGCTTCAGCGAAACTAGATTCGGTGTATGAGAGGCTTATCTAATTCACATAAATGTAACAACAAATTGTAGTGCCTCCTAACTAGTATAATTGCATTGGAATGACACTGATCAACGCACATTTGAATGCAAGAAAAAAAAGTCTAGAGCAAAAAAATTCAATTAAATTTTTAAATTAGAGAAACTATTTTCTTTTTCCTTTTTTTTTGCGAAAATGCTATCAAATTGGTATACCTAATAACTTATAATTTATAATTTTAGAAACGTATTTGGTTACACTCACTTTATAGTAATGTAGGTGTGTTTTTTTGATTCTAATGTGAATTATAATGTTTAAAATATATGTGCTTGATGAGATTTCGTGCACCGATGTCTTAGATCCATCGTTGCTCATGCGGGGAGTCCTATTAAATTGGGTCGTATAAATAAAATCTAGAAATTGCTCTTACTCTGAATAAATGTCAAAATTGAATCATTTGCTAGTTTCGTTTTCCGTTTGGCAAAAAAAAGCAGCCGGGAGCCTCCGAAATCAATTAAATAACTTCTAAAACCGTTACAATGGACCAAAAAATGTTTCTTGTGGTGATTCTAAAAACAGAATTTCGCTACACGATTTCAAGTCAGAATCCAGTCAAGTAGCCCTCACTTAAGTGCAATTTATGTACCTATTTTATACAACCCAGCTGGTAGATACATTTTTGACACTTTACCAACACATGAGTGAAGTCACCCAGAATTATGGCGTTTTCGATTGAAGAAACGAATTGACGAATTTAGCTATAGAAATAGCAAATCTAGAAGTTTTTTTTTATGTTTTCTATGTTTCATTGATATTTTTAAAGAATTGCCCTGAACTCACCAACACACACTACCAAAATGTCAGATTGAAATGTTTGTTGTATTATTGAAAACAGCATGTGACTGAAACTAGTCTCGCTCGTGGTCGAAGATCGACCCTACCTTTTATAAGCGTACCACAATACTCGCTATATATGTTGTTTTTTTTTTTAAACGAGGCGACATCTAGATAAAGAAAAAATACGCCCCTTTGAAAATAAATTGTGAGTAAGTTTTACATTTTAATACGTCACTATGAAAATTTAGAGCAACAAATTTATATTAAAAATATTTTCCATAGCATATCGTCATTGAAAGAAAATTATACAGTTGCTTTCTTTTAGGGGTAGGTAAATAGCATTCATTCGAAAATAGGTTCTAGTCTAAGATTATTTTTTATTCACGTGGTAATATGGCGGCGAAAAATTCAATGTCACCAAAAGATGATACGAAAGTATGGGGAATTGTTAACTTAATTTTACCAGCCTTAATGGCAAAATATACCTACAATTTTTTGTTCGTGCACATATATGGCACAGTACCTTTTGAATGATATAAGTTTCATTTTCCTCATTTCATAAAAAATTCGTAGAAATTGTATGGAAACGTTTGAGGTGAAATCATTGGAAAACGACATAAAACGTGGTAGCAAAGCAATTGCATTGAAAGTTGTAATTGTGCTATTTTGTTGAATTTGAGCATTTGTTAATAATTTCTGCGCTGATTTTGTTCCACAAAACCTTTCGGTTTTTGTTGCTTTTTCCCAGAAGAAAGTAACTACAATCTAGATCTCCTTTGAACATGATTAGCAATTTAATTTACATTTTACTCAAAAATTGTTGTCCACGCATAATTTGTCTAACCGACAAAGAAAATAAAAAACAAAACCGCTGGGTTATCATCTGTCAAGTTTGAAAGGAAATGCAAGTCAAGTGCACAAACTGGTGCTTTTAAAAACGCAAGATTTAATTGATGCATATCGGTTTTCAAGAGGGAAATAAAAATTTAGAATTTTAATACAACGCACCCCTCAATTTTTTTCTTAGAATCTCTCATCAGTGTCAAAACGTAAATCAAGGTTTACATGAGGTTCGTTCGTGTACCTACTCTCAGCATAGAAAAATGAAAAAATGTCAAATATCAAAAATCGAGAGGTTTCAAGAGAAGTACGTGACCAGTTCTCTTACAAAAAGTTTAAGAAATGCCATTTTGACATTATCGTAAAATGCAGCATCTACAAAATGATGATTGTAATTGATTTTTTTATAAGCTAAATACCATTTTGAATCCGCTGATATGTTCTAGGAGAACATTCAATTACAACTTCTTTCTCGGTCTTTATCAAATAGCTTTTGTAGACATATTAAAAACTCGTATTTAATATAACTTTATGACATTTTTTTATTAAATAAGAAAAATAACATAAAATACGTAGTAGGTACCATGCAGCTCTTTCAAAGTGATAATAAATATTTTTGGACGCCCATTGCCCATTATCTACTAATAATTGTTTTAACCCTCACCACCCTTTATTGGTCAGAAATCAGTATGGACAATTTCATATGAAAAATGTCTCAATTGTGAGTTTTTGCAAAATGTATATGTAGATAATTGGAATAATATAAAATGTATACGCGCAAAGCGTAATAGGCAGTGTTTGGAAGTGTCCCACTGTAGTTAATTCCACTCAGCGCGCTGTTTTTGACTTTTCGATATCAATAGGGGAAAATTAAAACAAATTAGGAATTTAAAATATAATAGTTGCGGTTTAAGTAAATAAAGTGTAAAGGTAGAGTGAACCGTAAGCAGCCAGTAAAGAGTGTTTTTAAGAAAACGGAAAACCGTTTTTTGTTAATATTGACGACAGAAATTGAGTTTGTATCTATTTAAAAACGTTACACATATTTTGAACACGATTTTAGGCATTTGACGACATCCTCTAAAAATACTGCCCGCGGTGTTATTAACGTCATTTTATTTTAATAAAAGAAACAGATGGTAGGTAAAAAAACAACATGCGATCAGCGGATTCTGATAAAACAGCAAGATTTCTGCGCCGTAATTCTGTAAAAACGAGTTTGACATGGGTGCCGAAATTGGCATGGACTTTAAAATTCGATAGAAAAAGCAATCACTAATTCTGATTTCTATTTTTATATTAAATTGCGCAGCGTGCTTGTTTTGATTGTTTAACGTTCTGTCGCTATCCACAAAATATTTATCAAGCTAACAACGATAACAACGGTAAACAAAGGTGGTTGTCACGTTGGAAAACAGTCGATTTAAGCTAGAGTCTGTCAGTTTCCTTACGAACCGTTTTTATAAAATTTGTTTCAGACATTAGATCTATGATAAATCTGTCTAATATTCTGTAAGCTTTGGGGGGATCTGCGTTCGGCTAATGGTAAGTGTGCGGTGAATTTTTTGTTATGATTGTAACAAACGTTAAAAGTTGGTGTTTGAATATCGGTAGCGTTTCACCCAATCGTTTTAAATGTTGCTTAAATTAATAAGTACTTTCAAAATAGCTGTCTAATAACGTAACTTTTGAGACTCCTATCGCCGAACCGACGACTATCCTTTAAAGCTCACAAGTTAGTTAAAATAAAACGTGATTATCTAGTTTATTTCCCACAAATGTATTGAAAACTTCCGATAATCAAAAAAAAAAAAAAAAGAGCGGCTTAAACATAACTTATTTTTATCATCAAAATTTTAAAAAAGAGTCTCAACGATCATCGTTTTCTTTTACGTGATCTGTCCCCTGCCCTTTTTCACGAGGTATTATTAGAAATTATAACATATAACATAGTATATAAATGATCGACAAAGCATATCCATTTTATATAAGTCAAATTCGATCTCTATGTGATCAAATGTCCCTCCCTCATAAGTCCGAGTTCATAAAAAGGCATACTACAAAATCATATTCACAAATCCAATTCAATACGACAATTAAAAACCAAAAAAAAAGAGTAGCTTTCCAATAAATAAAAACCAAGTGAAAACCGCAATTGCTTTTTATAATTACTAGTTTGCTATCGACACGCGACACGTAATTATCTTGAACCATCGGAATTTATAGTACAAAAATTAGGACTTGAGTGAAAGTTCCCCTCGGGGAATTCTAATAGGGGACAAGATAAATGATTGTGAGTTAACGAATTGATAAATTGTGTCTTGTCTGTAACAAAAAATTCACGTTATGCATTCTTTCATCCATACCACGGGTACTCTAAGTTATAACAAAGTGATCGTTAAATTATAATTTTGAAAAATTAGCATTAAATGTTTAATTTTCACTTTTTTGACAGTAAATTATTCGGCAAGGCAAACTGAATAGAGACACAATAATAGTTTAGAAGATTTATGTTTAAATTTAAGTAGTTCACCGTGGCTATACTTTATATGCAATTTTCGCTATTGTGATTAGTCACTCACAATTGGTTATAAGTACGGCGCTCACAACTTACAGTCTTGCCATTACTCGAACAAACAGTCTATTTATAGTGTTGGATAACACAGCCTTCATATTACACAGTTTTCTAACGTATGTGTTGCAGAATGGATAGATCTCTACATAAAGTCACTTTTGCTTATGTTTGCCAGTGTTTGTACCAGTATTTTGTTGTACAAAGCCGTATATTTAAACAACCCCAATATCGTACTAACTATTAGCGTTCTCCATGGCCTGTAATAGTTATGTATGATGTAACAGACTGAAGGTTATCTAAAATGATAGTTCCCTAAAACATTTGTTTTTTAAATAAAAAATACATTTCGTTTCTCTTGAGACTTGGCGAATTTTATAAGTACACCCAAGTGGCTTTTATTTACATAGATATGATATTGTATGTTGTTTTTCTTCAATACTCGTGCCTTACAGTCATCGTCAATGTTGAATAAAGAAGCTTGAGGGAAGGGCTATATCTTAAAAATTCATTATTTTGACACAGCTTATAAAATTGTCCTATATACCTATACATTGCTTTAAATTCTGTGTTACATAATTATTGTATAATCATTATTTACTTCATTGACTGAAGCAACATTTTATTAGTTTAGTACAATTAGTAAGGACCACCGAATTTAAAACAAAAAAAACATCTTTTGCATGTAAGGCACGTCAATGAAGTAAATAATGATTGTACAATAATTATGTAATTATGTGGTCCTTACTAATTCCTTTCTTAAACCGGGTTTTAAATAATTTGTAGGTCAGAATATATTGAGAAAATGTTGAGACCACTGTTAGTTCGAAATTGAACCTGAAAATGTTTCCACAATGTTGTAACGCTCATCATGGCGGGAAATCGAGGGTTATATGGTCGGTCCTCTTAAGCATTCTACACAGCAACCTGTATAATGGATAAACGGGACATATGAAAATAAATGAATATTGAAAAAAAACACTGTAATAATTCTTCCGATACTGACGATAACTGGCTAACCAGTCAATTTTAATTCGATTCAATGTTGTTTATTACTACACTTCTCTTGGCCTGTAATTTTTTTGAATGAACATTTTGGATTATGTTTATTTGATGTTTTTAATTTTTGTTTGTTAAGTCGAGAAAATTATATCGGCCAGAATTGATAACCATTCGAGCCTGATTTACGGCATTTTCCATTACTGTTGCCAGAACTTCCGTCGCATTCTGGACAGATAATCTCATTTACTTATGTCGTTTTCGATTTGGCAAAAGGATGAATATTTTTGAGAAAAAAACAATTTTTTTTTTGAACGAGATTGCTTTTCATGTTTGATTTGCCAAAAAAATCAGTCTTTTTTGATCTGAGGCACTTTTGAGAAATCCCGATTTTTTTCTCAGATTTACACGATTTACGATTTACACGGTTACGAATTTTGTATAGTTGGAAGGGTTGCATTTTTAACTGAATTATATATTTTTCGCGTATGGAAACGATTTTTTATATTAAATTATTTCGAAATGCGTTAAATGTGTAAAAATCACATTCCAGTGCAAGTAAAAAAAAAATATTTTTTGCGGTAAACTCAATACACGCAAGAGCCAATAAAATTCGGATTTTATGTTCGATTTGGCAGCAGAAATCTGAAATCTCAGATCAAAATCTGAAAACTAGCGAAATCCACTTGTCAGACGTAATCGTAATGGGCATCAGATCTTTAAACTTGTGCCAGGCAATAACAGCATATTTAAAATTGTGTGCTTAAAATTAGTGTGTACATTTTAATACAGATGTACTCGTATAACACGAAATGAAAAGAAAAAAACAATAGGGTAATCAATGCAAATCCCTTAAAATTTTAGTTTTCTGAAAATACTATCAACAGTCCTACAAACATCCAAAAGCACACACTTTATTCATGTTGTTCTTACATGAATAAGTTTTGTTTATTACATTTTTTTTTGAATATGCACATTTACAAAATTAATTTTTTAACGCACATAAGACAATATTTTTTCAATGGTAGATTCGGAAATTGGTTAGGGCAGAGATTAAAATCATTTTTAAAAGTTACTCAACCCGCGTACACTACGTACGCAGTATTACGTTATACGTTTTAGACTCTTAGTAAAGATATGTAGTTGTATCTGTTTTCCTATATCTTTAGTGTAAGCTGATGGTTTTTTAATAAAACTTTTAATAAATTTTACGTTTTATTTTTAACAGGTGCACTTTGACGACGTTTCTCTTTATGGGACCCCTAAAGAGGAGCCAATGCCTTCCATTCCAGTAGTATCTGAAAAAGTATCAGCGAATTTCTTAAAAAGTCAATTGCAATCATGGTTCCAGCCAACAGACAATCGGCTTGCCATGAAACTTTTTGGCAGCCGAAAAGCATTGGTAAAAGAAAGAATAAGACAAAAAACCTCCGGACATTGGGTAATCCACCCTTGCAGTTCATTTAGGTATGTGTTTTTTTTTAACTATTTAATTTTCATGCAACTAATTATGTAAATTTGTTTTCAGATTTTACTGGGACCTTTGTATGCTTCTACTGCTAGTAGCAAATCTTATTATCCTGCCAGTTGCTATATCATTCTTTAATGATGATTTGAGCACACGATGGATTGCCTTTAACTGCCTAAGTGATACTATTTTTTTAATAGACATCGTAGTCAATTTTAGAACTGGTACGTATAGTTATCCTAATAAATGTTAAATTAAACTTGAAAAATAAGCCCAAAAGTAGATCCATTTAAAATAATCAAAGAAAAGTATAGCGGAAATTGCTTTTAGGTACACTGTCAGTATGTAGGTAATTTGCTAAAGGTATAGTACTTGTCATTGTTAAGGACAGCATTAGTATCAGAAATATTTACGATATGAATCCGATTATTTTGATTTTCGTCATTTTATAAATTACTGAACAGCACTGATCGTGACTGTCTAATCAGGTCTATTACCTCTACTTGAGAATTTCTTTTGGTTGTATTAATACGTGATTCTCCAAAAACTAGTTTCTCGGATTAGTTTTTTTATTTTGAGGTTAACATGACAGAATGTAAATTTCCTTCTAAACCTACTTCAAATAACAGAAATCTTAAGTTGATAATTACCTGGCTCACAGAACAGGTTACTTTTCTGACATTTTGTTTCCCACGTTTGTGTCTGAAAAAAAGCCAAGCGCTAATTGAAGACCACGTGCAAATTTTATATATCTATATTAAAAACTTTCTTCCGAAAAGGACTGCACATCGTACTATTCTAGTTCCAGAACGGTGTTTCTGACCCAGCTTTCATATAGGTAGTTCATTCACAGAGTCGTTACATGTAAAGCTACGATTACACATGCCACTTTTAATGTCAAATTTTAATTTTGACATGTGGACGTCATTATGACGTTAAAATGTATCCTAAATTTGTCACTACGTGTGATCGCCTGTCAAGCGTCTGGTCACGCGGGGTGCCGCAACGCACTCTCACGAAAGTGGCCGAATTTGTTGATGTCAAATCTCACGAGTAATCGAAGCTTTATACCTTTCTAAGTCTATTGCAATCCAATGACAAAGTTTGAAGCGATGTCTTTTGATGTATCTGACGCGACAAAGATCACCCATTGGCTTTGCAGAGCACTTCCTTAATGATACTAGATAACAAAACAATACTACATAGATTCAGTTCCCAATAATATTCTTTATGGCTCAAAATTAACCTTTTGCGTTCTTTTTTTCAGGAATTATGCAACAAGACAACGCGGAACAGGTGATATTGGACCCCAAGCTCATTGCTAAGCACTATTTGAAAACATGGTTTTTTCTTGATTTGATTTCATCAATTCCGCTTGATTATATATTTTTAATTTTTAACCAAGTAAGTAGGAAATATTTACAGATCTCGATTCTTTAATTCAGATTATGAAATTGCAGGATTTCTCCGATTCATTTCAAATCCTACACGCCGGCCGAGCTCTACGAATACTTCGCTTAGCAAAACTTTTATCTTTAGTTAGACTGTTGAGACTATCGAGGCTAGTCAGATATGTATCCCAGTGGGAAGAAGTATATGTAAGCATTTTTATATTCATATACAAAAAATATACATACGTACATAATATCCTTGCAAGTCAGCAAATTTGCAATTTATTGTTATCAGATACCAAATACCTAAATTGATTGCATGAGGCAGATGAAATCATGCCAATATAATAATAATAATCATGCACTTAATCCAAAACTAAGTTCAAAGTGTACGTTTGGATAACATCGATTGAATTTTATTGATTGCAATGTTTTATCTGCCTCTCTTAAAAGTAGTATTTATATCTTCTAAAATAATAATAATACATCAGTTTGCTTAACACTATCTGATTGAATTACATACATAAGAACGGTGACCATAATTTAGAATTCCAAATAATGAACAATAGAAAAAGAAACAAATTGCAACATAATTTTTAATTATTCAATTGGTTATTTTATTTATAAAAAAGGACGTAAATAGAACACACTTTTGAGTACTAGATTACGAATTGGTTTCTGGTTCAGGCAGTTCATTTTGTTCATCGAATTTTGGTTTTCTTAATGTTGACGTTGTTGTTGGAACAAAAATTAACAAAAATAATTTATAACGAACATGGTCTTCAAATCTCAAACTCTTAATTATTATAATGAACGAATGGTCACCGTATACGTAAGTGTAATGTATGTAGTTGTAACATACATATATGACGAAGAGATTAACATAAGCTCAACAAAATGATTAGCTCCATGATTAAGTACTGTCTTAGTCAGTCAGAAAGTGAATAGCAGATTACGTCACAGAACCTACATAATAGAATTTATTAAACACAATATTAAGTCTCTATGCTGTTTTCTTTGTTTTTGTTTCAATTCTTATTCTTAATTAATATATACACAAAGATATATATAAAAAAAGCAAAAGATACATATTTGAGATTCATAGTTCGTAACAATTACTTAAACGATTGTATTATACATTTTCATATGAATCCGATGAATGGCTTATTCAATAGTTTAAATTGCTTTGTTTAAACTAACCAGCTCGCCAGATATCTTAATATTTTAATCCCAAATTAGCGTTTGAGCAAAAAATTAAATTTAAACTTAGTTTTACTTACTAAATTAAAGATCGCTAAAAATTGTCGGCATCAGAATATTTCCACATCTTACTTGCTTCACCTTTATTAAACTGTGTATGTATACATATTCTTAAATTATTTGCATAACTATATTTTATACAAACAAAAATATTTTGCACTCCATGTACTTAAAACTAATGATGCAAATCACATTTTTCAACTATTTTTTATCCACAAAATATTCTTCTTAATATGCAGATCTTCGTGAATTAAAATTCTAAGCTAAAATTTCTCAGAGAATAATCGACACTTGTTTGGAACAACACAGTTTTGATTTATTAATTTCAGCGCTAATCTCAATAAGTTTTGATCCCTGTGAATTTATGTTATCTGTTTTTACTTGGTATTTGTAGTATCGTGGAACTTGATTTATGTATAGAATATTTTCAGTCAGTCCCGTACCATTCTGCTAAATTCAAATACTCTCCCAGTTCTTTCGGCTGTAAGCAATCCTTAGTGCGATAAGAAGTTACTGGTAGTATATTAGGGTTAGGAAGCTTATGTTTAAGGCATTGGTACGTTGTATAGACACCGTCAGGAAAGCCACCTCGTGAACTTCTTTTAAAAGTGGGTGCACTGGGTGGGTGCTTGAAATTTGAACACCAAAAGGGCTTGTATAATAGGTCTTTAGCCACATCATCTATGCGGATCATGTGAGCAAAATAAAAATTACTAATAGAACTTACTCTCCTGGTTGTACAAGAATTATTAATCACGAATCTTATACAATTGTAAATCCTTACTGAAAGCCATAATCGCATTGACGGGAAAAAATGTCCATTTGCCCTTAAAAGAATTCAGTTCTTTTAATCGGGTGAAGATTTTTATTATTTAAAGCTCTAGTTTTCCAGAGTGTCCGTCCATCCTGTATTTTAGAGGATACTCACGTAGTTTGTAATTTTCCTCAAGAACTTGTATTAATCCTGCCTACCTATGTTGACCAACAATATTTTTAAAATTGAAATTCTAATTTAACGCTTAAGGTTCGATCCCCGGAAAAGCTCAAATTCGTTCAATGTGCCACCTCTCGTGAACGTCTGACAAACATCCGAGAGTATAACTGTCATAAAAGAGCGTCTCAATTAGCAATTCAGAGTTTTGGACTCGGCATCAAATTGTATTCCTAAAAAAAATACTATCCACACGTATAGGTATAAATAATTTCAAATTTAACGGACAAAATTGTATGAACGCTGTCAGCAGCTTTGTCCACAGCGGAAGTGGCATATGCAAGGTGCGAGCTGGTGAGCCGGAATTTTTGAAGTTACGTGACATTTGTCAATACGAATTTCTATGTAACAATACTAACGCACTTAGCGTTTGCCACCCCATGAAAATATAGCTTGTAGGCAAGTAACGGGAAATCGGCCGAAGTTGGTGGTCTCAGTATTGTCTCTGAGACAAACCATACTGAGACCCCCAACTCACAATCCTCTTGCCGCTGGCCCCCTCAGTTTTTTTTTTTAAGTTCGCCATTTTGTTTTCCTATCGGTGTCATGTCAAAAAAGAATCCGTGTGACATACAAAAACATACAAAAAATACAAAAATAAATGCTGCCAACCTCGGCAACCGTGGGGAAATGTGAAAGAGTTCGGGAATACCACATTTTTTCATTACTGAACGCCATTGGTTATAACTAACTGAGCAGAATTTTTGAAGTTTCGTGACATTTGTCAATACGATTTTCTATGTAAGAATACTAGCGCACCAAACGTGAACACTCCATAAAAATATAGCTTGTAGGCTAAGTAACGGGAAATCGGCCGGAGTTGGTGGTCTCAGTATTGTCTCTGTTAACAACTATAATAATGAATGGATTTAGTGCCATGGGATACCTATTATTTATAGGTTAATTTATCGTATGGAATTGAAGTACGTATGTTTTTTGTTGACAATATGTAATAAAATTTGTAACCCTCCAGTCAGCTCGGCTTCTAGCTAACTTCCTCCAGTACCTGTAAGATGGAACGTTCTTTAGGTCGCTCTCCAATTCTGTGTGCCTCTTATATTTATGTGCTTTGCTAAATTATCCATCAGTGGTGCATTATTTACCATATGGTCCAAGTGCTATACAGATGGTCAATAGTTAGCATAAAATCGCGTAGCAGCTTCCTGCATTATTATACTGCTTGTTCAATTAAAGCATTTAAATAATATGAATGATATTCTTATTTACATTCTGCAAATGTTTGTCATATTTTGAAAAAAAAAAAAAAAAAAACAGTGCGTTAGTTTTTCCCAACGAATAGGTACGTTTCTTTGTTAACCCAATTTGACTCCTGATTTTTGTTTGAAAAAAGACACTTTTAGACTATGAAAAAGGCTATACTTTTGTATTTTTCATTATGTCAATTATTTTGTAACTAAAAAGCACTATAGGTTGTTCTTATCACAGTCAAGTTAGTTTGTGTTGTTCCTGATCACGCAATAGTTTGGTTCTAAATATTTGAGGCGAATGATTTTCACTAATACTTGGAACCCCAATTCGTCAAACTAATATCCGCCTCCCTTTTAAAGAAAATCGTGCGAATTGTCGAATTCGCTCTAAAAAAAAAAACAGAAATCCTAAACCAAATCAACTCTGCCTTTAAAAAAGAATGTGAAAATAAATCATTAAATTAGGATGCAAAATATTTGTTTGTAATAAAATTAGGATGTTAAAAAAGATATATTAATTTGCAAGATTGTGGAATTGAAACTAACGAAAGCTATCAAGTGACTAAATAGATCTGGCCTTTCCTGTCCCAATCTAGCGACGTAATATCGATCAACAGAATGACTCGGTGCCACAAGTCATATAGGAAGCTTGCCTAATTGAGGACCTTACATAAAACTCACACTTTCAAAATGTTAAATTAAATGGATTATAGTATTTATTCAAGCACATATTAACTTTGTCAGTATTCAGCTGTGATGCTGACGATGCAGCATATAGAAGTGATGTCTCTCGTTTTTACCATACTTCTGTGTTTATGTACATTCTTCTATGAAACAAAAGGAACTAGCCTATTCGCGTTTTAGAAAAATGTCCCTTAATTTACTTTTATAATTTAATTATTTGCATTCAACTTCTTTCAGTAGGTATTTTCGAAAAATTACTTCGTTGGTATACCCACTTAAAATAATTTTATTTTTATATTTAATAATTTCCTATCCTATACATTATTCGAAAGCTCCTGCACAGTGGTTGTATCGTGAAGGATCAATTCATCAGTCGTTTCTAATTAAATTTCCATCAGCTGCGCTACTGGACGTCAAGTTGGCGCTAGTAAAGTCTAGTAAACTCTCTTTTTACGAGTTGCGAGTTAAACCGATGTTCGAATTATATTTTATTATTTTTTTCCAAACTTTCGCATTTTATAGATATTTGAGAAGATCGAGGATGCCTAACCCTTGATTTGCATCGTCCGTAAATGATGTTAAAAAGTACACCTGATAATTATATAGAATCTATGGTTAATGTGTTCATTTTACACCATGTTTTATTGGAGCCAATAAACCTTGTGGATTCGTGTCATTTGTTGATTTTATAATTTTGCTTAAAAAGTTAAATAGTACCCGCTTATCCGTAATTTTAGAAAAATTAATTATTATTTAATACTTGGTTTTATTTCATCAAAATGTTGATGTTTTCGCTAAGGCAATAATTTTTTAATTAAAAAACTTAGTTTACAAAAATAAATTAAAAATTAATGTGCTAAAAAACGGTGTCATGTATCGCGCTCTTAGAGCATAGAAGCCACAGGTGAGATTTTGCAAAAGGTACCCAGCTTTCCTATGTTTTTCGTTTGGTGAAAACTGAACTCTTTTTTCCTTCAAACTGTCAGCAAAGAGCTTGGTCTGTAAAACATAAAACCTCTTAAATAATGTACAAGAGGATATGTAGTTTTAGTAAATCCAAATGGGACTCGCATACACTTGCGCACAATTAAATATATTGAAATTTTTTTGCGAAAGTTCTTAATTCAAAGACAGGAAAAGGAGAGGGTTTTTGTTTTCAAAATGGTTGCGGTGGCGTACCTTAGCTGGATAGCTCAGTTTATTACTTGATCTGTGTCTCACCTGCAACAGTGGCGATGAATAGAATGCTTGTTGTTTCTATTCCATTTAAGCATATCGACTATGTGTTTTAAGAAAGCGATATTTTCGAGATGTACATTCGTCCCTATTCTTCGAAGTTGCGCATTAATATATTAATATAGAGTGGTGACCAAAATATCAACACGAAAAAAACATAGGTTTAATAATCTGTTTTATTTTTTTTTAAATTCGAGGCAAGTAAATTTGAGGTTGTAAAAATATTGATAGGACCCACTTAAATTTTCATATCAATCCAAGTTTATCCATTACCTACGTCAACATTTAACTTACCCACGGTTATAGCTAATTACAAGCAAAAATCATATAACATATGGAAGAACGCGAAAAACCAAAACTATTGACCTCATGTACAATGCGTGAGCTAAGTTAAGCTCTTGATTTTTTACCCGACTGGGTAAACACAGGGCGAGGGTTATAGGTTTCGCGCGTATCCTATGTACGTTCCTACGGGACGCCCTGTAGTCTAAAAGGCTTGACCGAGTTTGAAGAGTGAAGTATCATAATATTCGTTTTCTTCCCCGGAGTGTCATAGGCTAAAAAGATAAAAATAAAAAAGTTATTTTAAAAAAACCAAAAAACCCGACTGACTGTAAAAAAAAAATAATTAAAAATGTATGAACAAGACGCATTTAAGTACCTATAACTACCTATTTGGCAGTCGGAGGGTACTCAATACTCATACATATATTTGTTAGACTGTGTAGGTATATAGTCTCCGATTGTCAATTAGTTAGGTGTAGGTACTTAAATGCGTCTTGTTCATATATTTTTAATTATTTTTTTTTACAGTCAGTCGGGTTTTTTTTGTTTTTTAAAATAACTTTTTTTTAGCCCTATGCATTAATAGATACTACCTATAAATAAAACATTTTTTCCGTTTTATTTGAATAGTCGAACCTGCAAAACATTTGATAAACATAAAACAGAACACCAAATTGTGCCATTTTAATATTGAATATGAGTATAACCTCAAAATCTGTTTTCATCAAAGAGGCATAAAACTTTTAATATAGTAAGTACATCTTCGCCTAAGAAGATTGGATCAATGCGATCAGCTCTTGTTTGTTTTCATACTGCTTGCTTTCTCGATAAATTTAACGTATTAGCAGATCATTCAATAACACAAAGATCTAAGGCGAAGGGCGTTGATTTCCGAAATTTCCATGAAATACATGTTAATATGTTAAAAAAAAATTTGATGACAGGGAAAGGTTTTTCCTAAAAAACTTTGTAAGCAAACCACTAACACCAGTCATTTTGTCATACTCCTTTACTGTCTCCAATGATGACAGTAATAGAACCATCCAAGTAAAACATCCTTTCCTCTAAGAGGACGACTTTTCTCTTAAGACCGCTTCAATGTCCACATCACATGTCCTTGCTATAGCTTGCATGCTCTTTTTTCTATAGTTTGAAAAGCTATAGGAGCACTTACAATAAATTATGCGATGCACAATTGCTCTACTACAAAAAAGCCCCAGCAATTTTAATAATTTTGTTTGGGGATTGAATGAAATTATTTGCTGGTCTTGTGGTGTTAAAACGTTTACGATCCTTCCTGTATACACGGTTTTCCGCTAAAGGCTTAGAAAACTATCCGAAAAGCAAGCTTCAACTTTAGCCATTCGTTCTAAATTCAACAGTCTCCTGTCCAATAAATAAAATTGTTAAAATAAATAATTAGTTCACTAATCAATTAAAACGTTGTGAATATTTAAATGAACCGAAGATTCACACGCAGTCAATACAAGTCTTTGGAATTTGTGTAGCCTTCAGCTGGATGCGTTTTTTTTTTCTCATTGGAGTAAGGTATAGAATACGTAAAACATAACTCTGGTCCGCATTAACTCTTTTGGTTCAAAGACGGCAAAAGTATAAAACTTACCTCCCCTTTATCGAACACTGCCATCCATTACGGAAAATTAAATGATTACATGTTTCAGCAAATAAATGTTTGATATGAATATGCAAATTAGAAAAAAAATAATTTAAAAAAACCAAAAAACCCGACTGACTTTAAAAAAAAAAAGAATTAAAAAGATATGAAGAAGACGCATTTAAGTACCTAAACCTAACTAATTGACAATCGGAGACTATATACCTACACAGTCTAACAAATATATGTATGAGTATTGAGTACCCTCCGACTGCCAAATAGGTAATGATAACACAAAATGTCTCAAACAAATCATTCCGACGATAAAGTTTAAACAATAGCTATTTACAGACCTATCATTAACATTTTTTGATTTCCAATTATAATATTCTTGTCTAGCGGAAGCAATTTGTTTTTCGGTGTGAATCCCTGATGTAGGTAGAGGGTGACCCAAAAATATTAGCTCCAATCTTTAGTTTGATATTGTTAAGACCATACACGGTAATCATTAAGGACTTGACAATTTCTGTTTTTAAATAAAATGCAAACTATTTGAAATATCTGGAAAAAAAATGTATTGGCTTAAAGTACAATCAAAACATTTATGAATGGAATTCGACTTCGTTCATATGTCCACCACGGGAACGTATGCAGCGGTCGATACGTTGAACCCAATTTTCGATACCAAGGCCGCACATTTCGACCGATACGGCCGATACTTCTCTTTCAATATTGGCTTTGAGCTCCTGTAGCACCATAAAAAGAATAGATGCGGTAGATCACACGCTCTCGGCGGCCAATAGGCGGGTCCGTTTCTAGAGATAACACATTCACCGAACTGAGACTTCAATAACTCAATTGTTGCACCCGCTATGTGGCTTGTGGCACCGTCTTTGTTTCTCAAAGAAATAACGTTCCAAGATGTATTTTAAGAGAATTGGTAATTTTTATCGACGGAAAACAATGCCCAACTTTTTTCGGATACAGTGCTGTTTCATGAAGCACATGAGGGTTCTCACCTGTCCAGTTAAGCATATTTTGATAATTGACGAAGCCGCTTAACCAAAAATGCGCTTCATCGCTGAAGATGATTTTGCGATGAAATTCGGCAGTAAAT
Source organism: Cheilosia variabilis (assembly GCA_951230905.1). Lineage (NCBI taxonomy): Eukaryota > Metazoa > Arthropoda > Insecta > Diptera > Syrphidae > Cheilosia > Cheilosia variabilis. The sequence continues at coordinate 39,671,534 of OX579679.1, read as the reverse complement.
TTTAGTTATTTGTGTACTTCACCATGATGAAAATGTTGATTTTACTGAATACTTTGACAATGAAAGTTCTGTAATCGATTAAAGGGTGCGTTCACACTGAAATTTTGAAGTTGTCAAAACGCTAATAAAAGACCCTTTATATGTGGCCAGCTATAGCTATTAAAAGTTTTCCTCTTTTACCGTCACATGATTTTCAGTAAATTTTTTTATTGAAAAGTTCATAGGCTTAAAATGCATGTCGAAATAGGTCATCGCAGCTCATCCACAATCAAGTCAAGCAATCTAATATATGAGATACCTGCACTTCTGAACTTTAAGAAAAAACTCATCCGTGGACGTTTCATCCCCCTCTTTCTTGTCTCGGATTCCACGATTTAGTTTACTTCTTAGGCTAAAGACACTGAGTCTTTTCTGTTCCTTATTCTGAAAGATTTCTTTTCGTCAATAGTCCTTGGTACTCGTTTTGTGTTTTTTCCTGATTGGTAAAAACTTTGTAGAATAAATATTCAATATTCTGTTGACTACAAAATCACTGAAAAATGTTTATGATATGCAAATTAGTTCAGTCCCGAAAATGAGTAAAAGTTTTGCAATAATGCAAGTCCTTCTCTATCACTGTATGAAAGTAGGAAATGTCTAAGCTAAAATAAAAGTAAAACAATAGTTTTATGTTCTCCGCACACTAAAATTTACAAAAGTCAATCGTATGTTCATATTTTGTTTTGGTCACCACTGTATATTCTTTAACATTACCTATATTGTTGTAATGTCAATATTTATTTGAAAACTGATTTTGCCTATCTGTTTTGTCTGTCTACATAATAACATAATACCTACAGATCGATAACCGCAGTATCTGCAGATCAATTAAAATATGATTTTGTGCATATTATCTATTAGAAGGTATTATGCGTTCACACATCACACATTCGATTCAGTCCCCTTTTACGAGTACGCAGTTTACAAGTGTTCTTATCAACATTTTTTTCCACGAAAAAGAAAATACAATTTGTGTTTTAATTGATCTAAACGGTACTGTATACAAGGCGAAGCAATGCCGCAGTCATTTTAGAGTAAAACCTTCAAGCATATTTTTTTAATAACTAAAATCACCGCTGTTTGTTCCGCTTTGCTGATTGGAGTCAGATCATACATACCTTTGCAACACTAATTATTCAGATATGTATCAGTATTTTTAAAAAGTTCAAGCAAACAAAATAAGGAATTGTTTTTGGGTTGTTATTATCATATATACCTATGATGTACCTCCATTAAACACACTTTTATGATCGATTTAAAACAAAAACGGATTCAATAACAATAAATCAAATTGAGACACACACTTTATTGATATCTCCAATGCTATTGTAGAATTTTCTAAAGCTATGAGATCAGATTTAGCTTATCAGGGCTTAAATATATGGTTCTAGATTCTGCAGAATCTACAAAAAAAAAGTGCTGATCGAAGAGGGAGAATGCACAGAAAAGACAAAGATGGCTTAACAAAAAGCAACCTCATTTTGAAGGTAACCCTATTCCAAAAAAAAAATTAAAATCATAATATTCAATACATAATTTGCTTCACGATTTTTTTATGTTTTCCTTTCTGTTTTGTTAACTACTGTTTCTTGTCGGTTCTTATTTGTTTTTGCATCTGTCTCTTTTTACACCGTGTTTGTGGCGCAAGTTCATAGTTGGATACAAGTCTATTTCTTTGTCCATTAACTTTGCAGAACATGTTAAAATAAGAAAAAAAAAAATATAACTCATGTGTAAATATTAATTAGACTTACTGCATTGGTTTTGGTTAAGATTTCAAATTACTTCTGCAACAGCTTTTTTCAACCTTAAATTTGCTTTAATATCGTACAACCGTTTGCTAGTTTTTCTTTTAATGATTCTGATAGTGTGTTAAGGGTTTTCTTTTAAGTTTTGCTTGGTTTGTGTTTGAATTATTGAGTCATTTTATTATAGATTCTGCAGAATCAATATAACATGGTTTTTTGTTTATACTGAGGTAGCGAATCAGAAGATTATAAAATCAGTCCACGCATTTTTCACATAAGATCAGATTTTTGCAAATCTACTTAATCTTTTAAATTTTTTTTTCTGATCAATGCATTGTTTATTTTTATATTTTGAAAAAATAAAATCTAATTAATACTGATGTTTTTAAGATATGACTTAAATATTCACATAAAATCACGCGTTACGCTGAAATCAGCCTAGTTTTTGTTATAAATAATTTTTACATGATTGGTTGCTTAGTTCGCTCAATGTAGAATAACACTATGTTAAATGCAATAATCGCTAATAAAGTTATAGTATAAATAATGATTACTAAGACTTGTGTTCAACATTTATTTGCAGTTTCTTAATATGGCGTCTGTATTTATGCGAATCTTCAATTTAATTTGTATGATGCTACTAATAGGCCACTGGAGTGGGTGTCTACAATTTTTAGTGCCAATGCTTCAAGGATTTCCATCAAACTCCTGGGTATCAATTAATGAATTACAGGTAATTAAATAAAGATCACTGATCATACTGAATTGAAAAGCCATAAAAAAATGTACCTATTGGTAAGTTGGTGTACAATCGACATAATTTCTTGTAAGTTAGTTTTTGACCAAATTTGTGGACACTATTTGAGCGCTAGCTTTAAATTTAAGACAATTGTCGAGGAAAAAAAATCATTATTCTGCGATTGTTTTGTACAACCTTAGAAACAAAAATATAAGAACATGCTTTTTACCATCATCATAAACAGTTTTTACACTTAAACGGATTTCAAAAAATATATAAATACTTCTTTGTGATTTATAGATTTTATTATATTTCTTTATAGTCAGTGAATGGTGTCCCTCCCTGGGGATCAATCATGAATCACGTTGGTCACGAGCAAACGCTATAATCACAAATTCAATGCCCCAAACTAAATTAAGAGACTATGTTGTTTTATTTTCCAATGCCCAAAGTCATAACACTTTCAAAAAGGCACGCGATCCATGAAGCTCGGATTTCCGACTATTTCGAAAACATTAAAACCAGATAAATCACAAAAGTTCCTACTTATGGCCTTTGATATACCTACTGAGTCTGAGTGAGAGGTTTCGGGTTCACAGTTAACACAGATGTATTTTCCGCTGCCTACCTCTAACTGAACCATCGCTCAGTAATCTAGCACACTTACCGCTGAGCTCGTAAATGCTGGTCACTAAACTTAATTGCAGTTACTAACATAATAATCAATAAAATTAGGAAAGCGTTTAAGGAATTTAAAATGTGTCGATCAAAAGGTGTCTAGCAAATCTGACAAACGATGTTAGTTTTGAATATACTCAATGTGGAAGGCTACGAAGTCAGTGAAAAGATCAACGGTACAAATTCAGTCAGCAAAAAACAAAAGGGAAAACTTGGCGTGCCATTTTTGAAGCCACACTGCAATTTTGGAATTTAGGTGGAATTTGGTGTTTAACAAGCGTTTTGTTCGCTTCACAACCATGTAGCGTTATGATGACGAATTGTGATCTGATAAGCTACCGCGTCACATTTTAATCGTATTTATTTGGAAATGACGCTTTTTGAAAAATTTACGTGTGCACTTGAATATTGCTACTAAATCACTTTCAAAAAATATGATGAACTTACTTTTGAGTACCAACCTAATCTCGGAGATTACATTCTTGTCTTTATAGTGTACCTAAAACAGTTAGGTGTCAGTGAGGATTATGAGCGCAGCTGTCATTATCGAACAAAAAATTATAATCTGAATTTTTCAAACAGACTGTTGTTTTAAATGTACTTTTTTTGTCAATTTTTCCAAACTAAATAAAGGTACAACACTTGTGTGCAAAATTCGCACAATAGTAACGCGAAATGATAAATAATAATGGGGAAAAATGTCAGTTGTCAATTTTCTTATGATACTTGTTAAGCAAAAACAATTTCTTCATTAAATATTCCGAACACAGGATATATTATTACTAATCATTAAAATGATAGCTTCCATATTATTCTACTATTCTGACAAAGAATACCCAATAATTGTTTTTCAACTTTCCATACTAGTGTAAAGCTCAGCTGCAGCTGAACCTACACATTTCTTGCGTCAAGTGCAGACCGGCATTGAAATAGATTAGGTTTTTCTGCCCACATGATCTATACCTACCTATATCATCTATCAAAAATAAAAATCAGTGATCTATGTCAAGCAAAGTGTGTTGGACTACTAAGCGAGGGGTTCCAGGTTCGAGTCCCGAAAAAAAACCAAAATTCCAATTTAAGGTTTTGTCCACTGCGCCAAACTCCCGCGAACGGCTGACAAACATCCGAGAGAATAACTGTCATAAAAGAACTTCTCAATTGGCCGTTTGGACTCGGCATAAAATTGTAGATCCCTTCCATTCGTCCCAAAAATTAAAAACTCACACATAATGAATGGTTGTGAGAAGCTAGGCCTAGGGTCCTTACGGACCTGTTGCACCAGCTATTTATTTTATTATGTCTATTTCAACAATAAGGTCTGTTGAATTCAGAGTGTAGTGTACATGACTACACATCCAGCGGTTTTAAGTTTGAACCGCGATTTACGGTTATTTGCTACAGTTCCACATCTTTAATTATGGACAACTTAGATTTTGACATAATTATTACTTTAGGAATAACATCCAAAAGAATAGAGTCTACAACTTTAGTTTTTGTAACTGAACGATTTAAAATACATTTCTACTTTTCACAACCAAAAGCAAAAGAATAGCAAGCTTTATTTTTAACGTTATTAACACTATCGCCTTCTTCAATACTTTCACATATTTCAAAATTTCATATTCATGATCGATGCCGTTATGCTTAACACATATTCTTATGTAGAAAAGTTCGACTAATTTGTTTCGAATAGATTTGTTTTTTTTTTCTCATTGCAATTCTCGACTAACGTATGGCATTTTGTATTGCAGGAGGCATATTGGCTGGAACAGTATTCTTGGGCGTTATTTAAAGCGATGTCTCATATGCTTTGTATAGGTTATGGAAGGTAAGAATACGTTCATGTATATCCTTAGAAAATTTTGACTATTTTTTTTAGTTTCCTTATGCAATTTTATATTTAGATAATTGGTCATCCTTCTAATTAAAATTAAGAAATATTGATAATCCATTTAAAAAAGAAAGAATCAACCGCTGGTTCCTCTGCAATCGATTTATCAATCGATCTCATTTTCCTATGGAAGATCCAATATAAACGGTAACTCGTGCTGTAGTGTTAAACAGTTGATTAAATTGCGACGAGAACTATAAACCAAATTAAATACTGCAAATTGTTCTAGGTACTTTCGTACGTTTGCCCGACTATCGTAATATTTCGATTGTGCACTTAATTTTCCTGGCTGTCGAGAACTAGTTATTCCAAGGAATTCTGAATTTTCAAGCGCATACTATAAATATTGAATAACCAAAGCAACAATGAATGATTCGGTAGCCAGCATGTCCTTTGAGGCAAAAAAAAAATCGCATTATATTTTTTTAGTAGGCAGGTTAAATTTTACAAAAGCCTAATGGAGACGAATGAAATTCACTACACTGTGCAAGAGGTTAAAATTAATCTGCCATGGCGCTCAGAAATGATTACTTATGATTACACAACTTAAACTATTACCTTTTCAACTGTAGAGAGAATTAAAACTACTTTTAATAAGGAAAATATAAGTTAGTTATCAAATAAAGTCAGTGTTGCCATTCTGACCTAAATATCTTCACTCTGACCGGAGAACATTTTTAAATCCGGTCTTACCGATTTTTAACCGAAAGATAGATTTCTATAATTTGAGTGATACTTGGCCATACTTAACGAGCACACTCACAATTTCATACAGAATCCAATTTATTGTGTATAATGTGGTATTCGATTGGACTTCTTCAGATTCGCTCTCAGATTTCAGATTTTGTGTGTCTAATCGAACATAAAAACCTCACTTGCTCTTTTTTGTGTTGATAGCGTTTTCCACTGGTTAAATTTTATATGAAAATATTCAAAATGCTCGCCCAGATTAATTTCTAAACATTTGTACATAAATAATTAACAAAAAATATATCAATCCGATGCAATTCGTTTCCTTTCAGTTGAAAAATTTTACGAAAATGTAAACAAACTCCACTAGTTGTCAAACTCAAACGTACTTGTATTGGTAAATCTGAAGCAAATCTGAGAAAAAAATCCAGATTCGCAAAAGTGCTCTGAAATCTGAAACGATCAAAAGAACATAAAAAGTGCTCTGAGAGCAAAAGAAGTGCTCTGAGAGCGCCCAATCGAATACCACATAAGTATAATCTTAATCCTAGACAGCGTTGCCAGTTTGGGGGTTTTCCCCCCAGATCTAGGGGTTTTTTTGACCGACGGGGGGGGGGGAAATTATTTAGGGGGAAATCTGGGGGTTTTTTTTTTGTAATTGTGTTCAATTATTTTTTTCTTCTCACTAAAAAGTATCGTGAGTGAACATTAAAAGCTATAAAGCAACACCAACAAACCAAACAAATTCATGTTCCATTTATGCCAATTCCATTCCAACGCATTCCAATATTCATTGGTGCCAGGATATTGATAAACCCCTATCTAAAGCTACATACATCACACATTATTGCATTTGCGAAAAGGTCACAATCATATGAGAAGCAATGAGAGCAAGGCTTTCTTTGTATTTTGTCTCTTGCCAAAACCAATTTGTGATTGTTCCTGGATCGGGATGTATCAATTTTACCCCTTCCGATCAAATGACCAAAATGTTCACAAGCAGATGTTCAAAAGCGAAAATGAAGACAACGATAACTATATTTTAGGACTTATTTACGAAAGTTGATTATTTTTGCTTCACTTAAAACACTTCCCTTGCTTTTTTTTTTTTTGAAATACATATAAATTAAAAAATCTTTTTAATTCTTTAAATTCGTGTCTCTGTATAGTCTTAAATTTACAATAATTTGAAAAAAAATTTGGGGTTTTTTTTTTAGAAAATAGCTAAATCTGGGGGTTTTTCAGATTTGTCTGGGGGGAAATATTTCAACCGTCTGGCAACGCTGATCCAAGAATACAGCGGCTTCTCGCAGCAGTCTCATTTGAATGCTCTTCCCAAATTGTGACAGGGTGTGTACATTCAAACAAGACTGAAGTGAAGATGATTTAGCATGTTTTGCAATTTCGGTGTTGGTTTTACCAATTTTAAGGCCGAAGTGGAGTGGGAAGTTCCTTTTTCTGCAAAAAGTTGTGATGCAAAAGCTTTCAATGAATTGTTTGTTTTTATAAGATTTAAGATTAGTTTATAAATATAGTGAAACTACATACATATAATATAATATCATTTCTGTTTTCTATTTTTAGTTTTGACTTCTAGTCAAAAATTCTTATTTTGTCTTTTGATCGGATTTTCTGACCGAATTTAAAATAATAAAAATCGGTCATTCGGTCAGATTTGACCGGATTCTTTTTTTTTAGTGGCAACACTGATTAAAGTACAAAAATATGTTAACATAGGTTAGCGATATAATTTTTTCTGAAAGTATAGAAAGTGCGAGTAGGAGAACATTTAGCCATTCAGGAACTAGATTTGTGTCTCAATTGACAATCTTCTTTCGAAAATGATGTTTGCTTGCCTTGTTCTCAATCGCCATAACCATGAACGAGCTATACGTTCTCAGAATTAAATCTACTTTCATTACGGAATTCAATTCGTCCTGTTGGCCCTGGTAGCTGAAAGGTTTATCATCAGTTAAAGGAGAAAGAAATTCTCTGAGCTCTTAAGAGCCAAAAAGAAACTTATTTGAAACTACATATTTATTTTTCTAGTTTCTCTCTTTATTTTTAATTAGAATAATGGCCACGTTCAAATTATCACTAGATGTCTAGCCTCTAGAACATGATATCCTAGAAGTATAAACCGCTGGAGCTCTACCTCCGAAAATGGCGATTGGCTTTATTAACGTCTATTCGTAAATTCTCTCGCTTTATTACAATATTTTTAAAATTTGTTTAATTCTAAATTGAATTTGATTGACAGCTCAATTTTTTTTAATCCATCAAGTTACTAGATTGAAATGTTTGCTATAGATTATAGCTCCAGCACAAAAGATAAAACGTACATTTTTCTGTATAAAGTTTAGCACGATGATAGTCATACAGCGGTCAAGGGAACACCGAACGCGGCCAATATTCATTTACACTTTGGGGATTGCAAGCGATTTAAATTGATTTAAATCTAGTATCCGAGTACTATATGCAATTTGTTTCCAACATGCAACGTCCGTTTAGCATACTCGTATTATATAAAGCAAAAATGTTGGGGCATTTAAACTTCCGACATAAAATAAAATCTGAACTGTTTCATTTTCTTCAATTGTGGTCTATCTTCCAAATAACAATAAAACTGAGAACACTTTTTTTAAAAACCGCAACTTTCTGTTAATACGCATTTGGCGTTTTATACAGAAAAAAAAATTATAATTCCAGAATCTATGACTTTCAAAATGTGCTCTTCTTTTCAGGTTCCCACCGCAGTCATTGACCGATATGTGGCTGACAATGCTTTCAATGATATCCGGAGCAACGTGTTATGCCTTATTTTTAGGCCATGCTACGAATTTAATTCAAAGTTTGGACTCCAGTAGACGTCAATATAGAGAAAAAGTAAAACAAGTGGAAGAATATATGGCGTATCGAAAACTGCCTAGGGATATGCGACAAAGAATTACAGAGTACTTTGAGCACCGGTACCAGGGGAAATTCTTCGACGAGGATTGTATTTTAGGCGAATTGAGTGAAAAGCTTAGGGAAGATGTTATAAATTACAATTGCAGGTAAGTTACGCTTTATTTTGTAAGCACCAACATTTTTTAGTGTTTAAATTTAAATAAATACAATGTGCGATAATAATAATACAAGTTAGATTTTACGAACTCATAGTCCAGATCATAATGACGAAATTTTACATATTAAATTGTCCATTGTGACAAAATATTTAGTGAAAAATGATTATTATTAAGACCAAATAAATAGATATAGGGTCATCCTCATTATCATTTTCAATGTTTCGTGTGTCCAGTAAAATGATTTGGAATAATCATTTGGACCCTCCATTGCTCTCGATCTTCCTTCACCGACTGTTAGTAACCCGAATGGTGGAGGACATTAGGCGGTATGAATAAAACGTAGCTATTGATTTTACTCAAACAAAATATCAAAATCGAAGCATTTGGTACGTTTCGAATGAATAAAAGCTGACTACCTGTTGGCATGTTCGAAAAGCGGCGCCACTTACATTTTACTCAGATCGATTTGAATAAAACGTAGCAAGGGCTTTGAAAATCCAAGTCTGCAATTTAGCTGACTCAGACCTTTTGCTAAATATTCTGTAGGTACGCACATTTTTAACATAAAACAATGTACCTGAGCACATAAACAATGTACAATGAGCAAAGCACAGAAAAACATAAATAGCTTTATTAAGCATAAGCATGCGGATGTTATGATAAAAAAGAGGTATTTAGGTATTTAATAAATTTGGCTCTACCAAAATGGCTTGGGAGCAGGACCGTCCCCAAAAATAATACCACCGATAATTATTTAATGATTGTTGGATCCAACTCGGCTTTGCGATGCAACTAGACTTACAATATGAACACAATATATGAATAGAAATGTCTTAGCAAAGAAGTCATTTTCATCGTACGCTTTTCTATTGATGTGCGCTTCTACCTCAAGCGGTTACAATTTAACCAGGGCCTTGTTGTAACCATTCAATTTGCTGCGACTGTAGTTCAATTAAATTCTACGATTTAAAACATAAGGCAGTACTTCTTCTTATATGGCTGACCTGCATTCCATTTTTAAGTTACAATCGAAACTCGATTAACCTTGATTCCTTTAACCGGGACATTCTATTAACCGGTATTTTTGTATGTTAATTTATTTCTAATTAACTCCCATTAATAACTCTATTTACCATTAACTCTATTATCCGTAATAGAAACAAAAAAGAACGATTTCGATCTTTGCATTCCTAAGAATCGAGTTTTGAAAAAAGTCTATGAACCGGAATTTTTGAATATTCATTATGGGGTCGGTCCCCGCCAGTCCGATTGATGAGTTTCGGCTATATGCATAAAATACAGCCAATTTTATGTTTGAAGTTATCAGATTTATTCATAAAAGATATTAAAAGTATGCACTTAAATTATTAACACAACTACTTTCAGATCTCTCGTTGCGTCAGTGCCTTTTTTTGCTAATGCTGACTCGAATTTTGTTTCCGATGTCGTTACAAAGTTAAAATATGAAGTTTTCCAACCAGGTAAATAAACATTGTGTTGATTTGTTCCTTTCAATAAAATGTTACTTTTATTTGATTAGGTGATATTATAATAAAGGAGGGTACTATTGGAACCAAAATGTATTTTATACAAGAAGGTGTCGTGGATATCGTGATGGCCAACGGAGAGGTAAAGATTTATAGCACCACTTTTGCCATTAGCAGATTCTTTGGTTCTTTCTTAAAATCAGTGTTCGGTTAAGAAGCATAATACGATTCTTATTATTATGTGTTATTAGACTGATAAAAATCTTTAACTATTCCATCTTTCGATTCCATAGTGGAGCTTGATTGTTGAATTGGTTGTTTCTCTTTACTTGTTATAATAACATTTCAATTACATACGGGTAATTGTGTAGCCAAGCTTTTCTTTGTAAACCGCATTAATTCTTTGGCTTTACTCTATGTACAAACATCCTTCTACATCACGCTACAAGAACACTGATTCATATTAGTGATTAGGCGTAACGCATACATAACTAAGATTTATCCGAGTGTTGAAAAAAAAAAAAAGCGCCCCTTATGGATTTCTTCTTGAAAGAACACATCATTTCATAAACAAAGCTGTTAACAAAATTTGGTACTTACGTTTAATGTAAACACATTTAATACTCCTCAAGGTTGCAACATCGTTATCAGATGGGTCATATTTTGGTGAAATATGTTTACTAACAAATGCACGACGCGTAGCCAGCGTGCGAGCGGAAACTTATTGCAATCTCTTCTCATTAAGTGTGGATCACTTCAATTGCGTTCTGGATCAATATCCCTTGATGCGAAAAACCATGGAAACTGTTGCAGCGGAGCGTCTTAACAAAATTGGAAAAAATCCTAACATAATGACACAAAAGGATGAACAGAGTAATAACCCCGAGTCCAATACGATAACTGCTGTTGTTAATGCACTAGCTGCCGAGGCCGACGACTGTAAAGATGAGTGCGTGTTACCTACATAATCAAATGATTGCAACTTATGCATAAATGTATTAACGTTATCTATGTTTTGTTTCAGTGATAATGATCTCAAGGAAAACCTGCTGCATGGATCCCAATCGAGCATTATTGAACCAGTTCAAACTATAAGAAAAGGACTTCCGAGGCCAAGAAGTGGTGAATTTCGTGCACTCTTTGAGGGCAATACTCCATGACACTAAGAAACACATGAATTTGCTACATTTTCGCTATACAAATATCGTCAAAAATAGTTAGATTATTTTATTAGTGCAATTTTCAATTCATCTAACTGAAAATGATTTCAGCTCCGCTAACTGTGATGACTATATATAAGAAACGAAATTCAATTGATTTCATTACTCAAGCAATACTATAACGATGACGACTCGTGCAGACCCAATCTCCTTCATTAAACATATTTAAACCTCATGTACAGCATGTTGTCTTTTTATAAGATTTTGTTTAATATTTATTTATTTTGTTTTTAGTTGAAAGATTAAATTTTGCAAGTTGTATTTGTTAAAAAAAAATATGGTATTTTACTATAGAAACAATAAATACATGAAGGACAATATCTTTTTCCATTTTTTTGACCTAAAAGGGGGTTGACACTTTGGCTATCTACAAGTGTCACAACTGATCATTGATTTGCCACTTAATTATGTCGTTTTCCATTGGGACCACCAGATATTTTTTTCAGATCTCAGATTTAAGCGGCTCATGGAACTTGCAAAGAAATTGGTCTGTTTTAGATTAGTGCGTTATTTGACAGCAATATCAGCTGTTCAAATTGCATTCGTTTTTGGAAAAATCATCGACTTGAAAAATGTTTCACCTGTTGTAGATACAAATGGAGTAGTTTTGGTGATTCATAGTCTTCAGATGATGATTCATAGTCTTCAAACCCATGGCTATTTATGTATTTCTTCATTTTGGTTTTCACGAAGCTTTGTGCATTTGTTTTAAAAGCAAACATCTTGAAATGACGTAATACAGCTGTGCAAAGTATACTGGTATTAGTGGCAATATGTGTATCGAGATCTGCAAAAAGTGATCAGAATCAAAAAAAAACTTGTACAATGGAACATGAAAAGTGATTTAGATCAAAAAAGATTGATTTTTTGTCCCAATGGAAAACCACATGAGTTGCATATAGTCATTTCGAAACGCTTGTGTGAACGCCTGAAACCATTCGTCAATGATCCCTACCAATGCAGTTTTAGGACCGGTAAATCAACAACCGACAGAGCTACTGCAGATCCTGGAAAAAAACCTAAGAACTCAAGATCGATACTTACCATCTTTTGATCAGTTTTAAGGTCAGATAAAACTACATTTAGAGAGATGAGCTATACAGAGCCATGTCTGGTTTTGACATCCCTGCCAAAATTGTCAGATTGTGACGAATGATTATAAAAAAAAGTTAATTTAAAAAACCCGACTGACTGTAAAAAAAGAACTAAAAATATATGAACAAGACGCATTTAAGTACCTATACCTAACTAATTGACAATCGGAGACTATAGACCTACACAGTCTAACAAATCCCAAGTAACAATTATACTTCGGTAAGGTTCAAATTTGTAATTTCTGTAGGCAAAAGCTTCGATAGAGCTTCTATAGTATTTTTTAAACGAAGTTGATCTATTTCGAAGCAATTGTTTCGATAATAACTTCAGTAAGTCCTTTACGAAGCATATACATAGGCTTTATAGAGGGATATGAAATTAAGCTTCGATAAAATCTCTATTAGACATCTGAAAATGTGTCTGGAGATGTGTGGAAAGTGAATTTCTTGGATAAAGCTTGCGGTTCGAAGCTCTTCCTAGAAGCTTCTTTAGAGCTTCTGACCGAAGGCATTAAGAAGCAATGAACTGTCATGCAGTCAACCACTTGCGATTGGAAGCTGAACAGAAGCACTTACTCGTACTTCCTCCTAACTTACATAATATGGAGGCTTTATAGAGGTAAAAATTAATTTCATATGAAATGAATCAAAGCTGTCTAAAGAAACCATAATTAATGAATCGGGGAAAAATGACAAAAAATAATGCACAGTGAAAAATATGTCAATAAAGTGATTCTAAATAAACACTTTTCACTCATAAATAAATTAGTTAATACTAAATGTCTTGCTTATAACTTCGGTCACGCGCGAAACACATAACCCTCCCTGTATCCAGTCGGGTAAAAAAACCCCGCTCCATGTAGGTCGGAAACAATCTCACACAGACCTTTGATGTTAAAAAATGATTTATACAATGTGAAGCGGGAAAAATTACGTTTAGTTGTGATTGAGGGCAAAACAAAATATATGTTTACAACAAAGGTGGGTCATACAACATTCAGAACAGAATGTCACTATAAACAGCTATGATTTTGAGGTAGTTAAGGGCTTTGTCTATCTTTGCTCCGCTATTAAATCTAAAAAAAACACCACAGCAGCAATCGAGCGAAGAGTAACACTTGGTCAATCTTTGTATCTTTGTTTGGTTTAGTAGTGACGTGCCGTGAGTAGGGTGTTCAGGGTGTTCACTATACGAGTATTTTCTACCGTTGTAAGATAGTGCGCCGTACTAACAACAAATTTAAATCTCGACTTTAAATTTACGGAAGCTCACAATTGCGAAATTTGTATGGAAAATATAGCCACTGTGAACTACTAAAATTTAGAGTCGAAACAAAAAATGGTTGTTGGTAAGGCCCGGTGTATTTTTTGTTCTATTCCAGAACCCTACGAGGACGTTGTAGACAACGATCCCATTACTAAGTTTTTTAATATTAGTAGATTTATTTTTTGTTTTTTACTTTTTCTATTGGGAAACAATTTGCTTATTTACAGCAACTCTAAAATGATCAGATAATTTGAAAAAAAAAACAGGCAAGGCCAACAGAAGACTTTGCTTATAGAATGGCAACCACGCAACCAAAGCTTGAATTCATAATTTTTTTCATGAAAGTTCCTAGTAAAAAAGATATATTAAAATTTGGTGAAGTTAGTGTTGGACTAACATAATAAATGACATACATATTTCCAATTTATCAGCTGAACAGCTGTGAAAATGCAGTTCAAATATTCGGATATTCATATTTTTTATCAGTTGTCGTCACTGTGCAACCGACCTCTGTAGTCTATTCCATATTCATACACTCAGAGGACCAGAATGGGAATGAATAATTATATAAAATTCCAGCTTGTGCTTTAAGGCAGTGTTGCTATGTCATTGAGATGGTTTTTCCCTCGGGAAGCAAATTTGTTTCCCATTTTTCCCTTTTGGACCTAGTCAAAAATCCCACAAATTTCCCACTCGGTTAATTTAAAAAAAAAACTGTTTATTTTCAATAGTTTAAATAAAAAAAAGGCAAACAATTTTCTATATTTAGGAATTTAATTGAAAGAATAAGATAAAGTCATTTCATTACTGGATGTACAATTGTACACACATAGCCACATTGGTACAATTCATGAAAAAAAACAAACATATAATTCATTATAATATATATAGCGCAAATAATCTCTATAATAAGAAACTGTTCGATAATAAATAAAAACAGCAACTCAGTTGAAAACATAAGCAATGAAAATACCGGTGGAAGTTAGAAGGAGAAGTTCAAAATGTGTATATGAAAGAGAAAACAAAAATGTGATACTCTTATTAGCCTCTTAAGTGTTTTGTAATTTGTAGTAGATATATTTCATAACAAGTCATTTAGATAGGCTTGTTTTGTGAACACAAAATAAGGTACTAGAAATATGATATTACGTTGAAGTTTGATGGACATTTTTTTTTTTGTAAGTTGACCAAATTTCCCACAAAATCTTACCGAAATCTAATTTGTTCCCTTTTTCCCACGAGACGGTTTCTTACCATTGAAATTCCCACGAAAAGGTAAATTTCCCCACGAGTTATTAAACACTGCTTTAAGGTTCTGCAAAGAATAGCGCACCACAGGAGAACGAAGCACTAGGATTTGAATGGGACTCTGCCTCTGGCTGTTGTAAGTTTTTGTTGTACGTTGTATCTTGCATGATCTTGTGTTGTGCTTGTTCTTGTTCCTGCACACAGTAGGCACTAGGCAGGCAGGCCGCAGGCAGTAGGCATAGGCACACCGCACACCGCTCAAGTACGACAAGGACAATTCTATGTTTGCTAGTTTGCCATGGTGGAACGAAAACGAAAATGATACACAAGAAATGCGAAGCGAACTGCAAAGAGGTGCGCTTGATGTAGGAGAACACCAAGACAGGTAGATTTATGAGGGAAAAGGGTTTTTTTATTTTTTATTTTGTCTTTTGCCTGTCCACGGCAGGGATGGAATAGTCGATACAATTGTATCGAATTCGATACAAATGAGTTTGCTCGAGTACACAAGTACAATTAATCCATCTGTATCTTTCAAATCCTCTTGCAATTTGTAAAGCTATTCCTAAGAAAACAAATAAAATAATCGAGATGATGGTGTCTTAATGTCATTTTGGAAGACATAAACAAGACAATTAATAATCAAAATCCCTTCCTAAATTTGCTGGAGTATCTTACATTAGAAGCAGTTGTAGGTAACAGGAAAATCTAATTTTATATTGAAATTTGTTTTTGAATTGGTTCCTAATGAAAAAAAGAATATTCAACAAATTAACAATGAATATAGAGCACTTGGCGACTGCTAAATAATTCAGCAATTTAAATATTATTCAGATATTTCCGAATTTTTAGCTGAAGTAAATTCAGTTAAAAACGATTGTAATGACCTGATGTTTGAAAATATTTATAAAATTGCTCAAGCCGTTATCGCTGTTCCTCACTCATCAGCAAATGTCGAAAGGATTTTTTTCTTACCAGACATTAATAAAGTCCAAATATCGAAACCGACTTCAAGTCGACACTTGCTGCGCTTTGATTGAAACAAAAAATTTGATTAGAAACTCATCCTGTTCTGAGTTTCAAGTTCAGGGCAATATTTTGAAGATGAATGTGCAAATTGAGAGTATAAAGCCTGAAGAGCTCATAGATTAAAAATATAAACTATTTTTTTGTAGGTAGATATGTATAGTTTTGCTATGAAGTCATTAATGTTTCTTTATGTTTATGTTTTGTTAATTTATTTTTGTTTATCTTTTTGAAAATAAAATATTTTGAATTCACTTCTGCATACGAAAAAATGTTTTCAATACAACAGGCTCCATTTCAGAACGAGCTTACAACAGTTTTCAGTAAAAATCGAAAATGGCATTTTCCATCCCTGGGTCCACGGTGCTCTAAAGCGAGATGAGCACCCCGATGGGTAAGGCCGCGCGTACAATGGCGCGAGAAAGCGATGCAATGCCCATACACCAAAATCACGACGCATTGCATGGTCTCGCGGCTTTAATTCTTGCACAACAGCTGAAAGCCCTGGTAGCTAGTGCTGAAATATCATTGTTTGATTTATATTAATAATGTAATTTATTACTTATTAATAAAATATATAATAATAATTCTTGCACAAGCTGGATCTTGTAAAGTCGTAAGCTAAGATCTTTGCTCAAAATCTTCCATAAAGTTGATGGACAAAGCTCCAATTGCTGTGCACGGTGGCGAATCGATTCATCCGGGTCCTCTTCAACACTTTGCTCTGTTGTTGTTGGCAATTGTTTCTTCGGTGCGCTCTTTTCGAAGTCTCTGCGGATGCGTATTATCACATAGAGTAAACGTAGCGCGAAAACTATCCATGGTTAACCGAATTAATTGCTCTGATGGACGATTATGTCGAACATAAAATGAACGGAGCTTGCGGTACACTTCGCGAACTGAACCACTATTTTCGAAATAAATTTGCACGATTTGCAAGCGTTGTTCAATTGTCAACTTGTTCATGATGAAATGGCAAACCAAACTAAAAATAAATCACTTGACAGCTGACAAAATGGCCGGCTGTTAAAATAGTGTTGCCAACTTAAATGAAGTTAAGTACCTACATTATAATAAAAGATTTCGATAGGGTGTGCAGAGAACACCTGCGCACCTTTGAATAAACGGACTGGTTTAGTAAAAAAAAAGATTCAGTTGCTACAATAATTACAATAATGAATGAGTAAGCCTTTGGTCGTCAGGCGAGAAAGAGACTTTTAAAATAATATAATTATTAATTCATTTCGTTTGGCATTTCTAAAAAGCTTGGTTTATTTGCAGCCGGTATTTTAGAGCTGATTATATAAATTCCATTAAGAATGCGAGAGACTTCATCCGAGGAGAGTATTTTTTCTATAAAAGATCTTCTGGTTGAGCTTAACATTAGGCAGGTTCCAATTGAGTGAAGACCATCTTCCCTTGTCCGATGGTTGCAAAGTGCACATTCGTCATTTTCCACATCAGTTCAAGGCGACATGTTATTTAAGTGCAGTAACTCGCCCCTGGATTTGAATACAGTTGAGATTACCTCTAAACTATTCCGATCATGAAGATAGTTCTGCTACCCAAGGTCATGATTTACAAAAATGTTTCTTACTTGGCTTTATTCGATTTGCCTTTTAAAAAACTTCCATGCGGATCCTTCCATCTTAACTAAGAGTTCCTGTAGTACTTTTCCCATATCTTTATTTCTTTGGCCTTCAGAGGTTGTCTCTTCGTTTACTTATTTCCTCTTGGAGGTCGTAATTGTAAAAATGCAACAAAACACATATAATTTCTATGATGAAATAGGTTTATTTATATCTAGTATAAGGGCATAACGGTCATATAGGGCATATAGGCTCTACCTCTATTAGGTACATTTACGTGCTTATCGGATGTGAAATTTTTACAGGAACCTCGCGAAGGCGATGAATTGAGTTGGTCAATTAGGAGTATGAGATTATTTAACAATTGAATGAATAGATCAACTAGATGTAGTATGCTAATAACGCATTCATATTAAACATTCAATTCCAACATAATGTTATGAGTTTGTACACTAGGGGGCGAGGCAATACCATTCCTTCTTCTTTAAAATATTATTGAAGCGATGAACAAAACCCCTTCAGGAATTTTGTACGCAGAAAATTATTTAAAAAACAAAACGTAGTTTAAGTATTTTATTTGGAATACAAAATATTTATAATTGAATTTTTTACTTTTAATACAGAATTTAAGAGTCAGAGCCGGATGACCAGGTTAGTGTTCAATCTGTCTGCTGACTAAAAAATGACTGCCAATGATTTTATTTCACGCTGCCCTTTTATACCCAGAGTCGTTACGGTGAATAATTATTCTTTATTGCTATTCCGTGTATGCAAAGGCTTACAGCTGCGTGTGTGCGTAGCACTTTTAAGTTTACATACAAAATGTGCTTTGTTTAATTTCAAATGTGCTTTTAAAAAAAATGTGCTTTCTACAAATGATTCAATTAAGGTTTGTAAATTATTTTAAAACAATGATTAATATGAATGAAAGAATATGATAAATACCAGA